>BSBM01000030.1:12865000-15265000 GCA_027924585.1 Larix kaempferi
CGGGTATGAATTACAATGCTGTAAATACTGTTTTCAAATGCTGTCTTACCACTTGGTAATGTTTAAAACATAGTTATCTATGATGTCTTCAAGCTGATAGGTTTGTCGCTGTAATCTTTATCGTTGTAGTAGCTGGCTTGTTGTCGTCTTGAGATGGTTAATTACCTTCATATTACTGATGTAATAGATGTATCACAAATCGCTAAAATGTTTGTGATGGAAGAATATGATAAGAAACTCATAGCATTTAATTAATTTTCGTGCTAATTATTTATCGTTAGATCCATTGAAATGTCTACTGTACAAACTATCTAGTTTTATAATTGCGATAAAAGAATTGATATGATTTCAACCAATATTATAAAGATAGTGTGTAAATTTCTCATGTATGGACTACACTAATCATGAATCTACAATGTTGAACTAGATGTGATACTTATAAGCTTTTAAGGGCTTATATATAACTTGTATCAATTATTGTATAAATCCCATATAAATGAAACCATATCAAATTATGACTAGGGTCTTACTACCCACGATTACAAAAACCAAATTATAATATATAACTACAAATCTTACCTTGGAACTATATGAACTTTAGAATGTTGATCTATATAACCACATGATTCTATAATATGACATAGCTTGGAACTATATAATCGTTGGTCAACATAATACAATTAAGTGTATTGTAATGCGTAACTTGGAAACCAAATGAACTTTGGGATTCGAAAATAACATAACATATAATGTTATAATGTTATGAATCAAGGTTTGAAATTATAATGTTGGAAAAGAGTGCTGACAGGCAATAAATCTTGATGGACGGGTTGATGATTTACAAGTGATATGAATCGGCGTTGGTGATTGTTATACAGGCTTGCAATAATGGTCATCCATAATGTACTGTGTGACGAGGACTTACAAGCTTCCACGCGAATGTAAACGAGTGCATATGGAGACTGTGAACGTTGCCATGTAACACTTCTTGTTGATAGTCCTCCGAGCTGGTTGTATAGCTATCCACCGTGTGCAAGAGTTGGCATGATCGTGCTACGGGAAATAAATGGCAATTAAAGTGGTTATTGTTCGCTCCAATGCAAAAGCGTTGGCATGATTACAATCGTCGATCAACTATGATCCTGATCGTTGGATCTAACCCTAGTGTTGCGTCGAGTGTTGGGTTGATAGAAGTTATTGTGTTCTATGTTTTTGCTATTGTTTCGGTCTGTTAGGGCCGACAAGCTGCCGAAATCTAGGGTTAGAAAGTTGTATGAGGTTTCGACCTCAAGACCTGCTGGTTTGGAAGATTGCAGGTTCCTTCCTTTTGTAATGGCGTGGTGCTAAAATATTTGGTCTTTGGTTTGAAGTGTCAAAGGTTTGATAGTTTTTAAGCTGTTAGTTTTAGTTTGAGTGAAAACACACCATGGCGCAAAATGACAGAGGGTAACTTGTCTCGTCTACAGCGAGGAACTTATCGTTTAACTAGTGGATATGAAGAGCTTGGCCGCTTGCTGCAAAGGTAATCATTCCTGTAAAGAGTAGCGATTCTTTTGTTGCATTTCGTCCTTCAGTTTAAAATGTATCAGTTGTCTAAATCCAAGCTATTGTTTTGTCAATTGCAGGTTGTGAAGAAATGATTCGAGCAAGGGTTTCGAAAGAAGGGCGTGCTTCCATTATGGTAAGCTCTGGATCTTCCAAAAACCCTCATAGGTGCTCTCCGTCTGTGGTTGATGTGGTTTCAAGGGATGAGTAACTGGTTCTTGCCATGACTCTTCGTTGTTTGTTGGTTGAAGAACTTCGAAGCACCTTTTGTTAATCAAATGATATCTGTTTCGGTGATGTGACTCGCGTTTGTTTATATGATATCTGGTTTTCTACCTTGATACCCATCTTCATCGAACTGCGAGTTGTAAAATTCGTCAATGCAGAGGGTTTTTATGGACTCGTTTCAAATGTTGGACTTGGGAATAAACCCTGTACGATATTGTTTGGAAAACATGTTGTAAATTTTGTTTCTGAGCACAACGACTTCGTTTCTTGAAGTTGGAACTTTGTATTGGTTTTAAACTGTGAATCATGACTTGTTGATTTAAGTTATGAGAATGAAAAGTAGAGCCGAGGCTCGTCTACTGTGTAAACCATATTTTTCTTCTCAGCAATGAAAAAGTATGCTATTTATTTCTGTGTAAATCATCTGTGTTATACGACTTGATGCTGTAGGTTGATATCCTGATTTTGAGCTATACTAGGGTTTGTGAAACTTGTCTTAGATGATAACTTTGTAATAAAGGATAGATGTTTGAAAAAGAGTTTCTAAAGAAAGCTTTGATGCTAGAACTAAGATTCGATCCGTAGCCTGTGTAGATTGTAATGGTTTCTGTTTGCAAAAACAATTATAATGGAAATCGAATTCTAACTAGGGTTTGATATGAATCCAGTTTTGGAAATCAATTTTGCAGTTTATAATATATATATATAGTTTATAATATATGCAAATAAGATGAAGGATAACGAAACAAGGTTTATCATGTTTTTACTATTTGATAGGATAATAATCAATGCAATGTTACAATAGGGAAATGAAAACAATGTGTGTGTAAAATGTTAAGGTGTGAAGACTGTGTAAAAAGACTGTTATTTACAGCTTTGATATAATGAATGCATTTATTTATTTGCAGCTATCTTAATTTTATTGCAGACATAATATAATGTATAGAAATCTGAATTCTATCTATTTCTTATGTACATAGTAAAGATAAGAAAATAAATACAAAGTGTCTGTACAGGAAATCAAAAATATTTGTTTTCTAGAAATCATGAAGTACTCTAAAACATTTTAAATATTATACTGTAATTTCTACTGTTATTAACTATAGGACAGAAACTAATAAACATATCAATTACTATTTATTTATCGAATCAATGGCAAATTGCCCATCTTCTCATCTATTCTTAATTTGAGTATCTATACTAGAGTACGATACATAAAACAACATGTGGAAAAATATAGATACTGGTTTATCAATTCCAAATCATCATCAAAACTTTAACATGCAGACTTTCAAACAAAATCAGAACACATTTCTTCTTCAAACAGAGATTGATAATTTTACTTAAACAGAACTAATAACTAAAATAAGTAGAAACTGTAAAACCTGGATAAAATCTGTAGGGGACAAACAGCCCAAGAACACTGTTCCACCCAACCAATTCCTGAAAGCAGTTAAGTACTTGCCTTAGGACCCCCAAGCCTGTTCACTGAACCACCAGGAGGAAGAAACTTAGGAATTAGGATCTCCACTTGCAGTAGTACTAACTGTTGAATCTTCAAGAACTAGCAGTCAAGAAGACTTGCACTAGCATCTCTGGTTCTTCTTAGCAATATGCAGACTTATGATTGCACACTCACAACTAGCCTCCCTATTCGAATCTCTCAGTGATCACCTGATGCACATGAGGAAATATTCTGCAGAAATATTGTGTAAGAGCTGCCTGCTCAATTCGAATTTTCCTTATGTAGGCTGCCTAGGCCTTTTCAGTTGTTACTGGGTCATTAAATGAGCTGCCTGCTCACTCCCTCCACCTGGGGGATAATGCCACATTTTTAGGGGTAGTTGTCCCATAACCAATAGCTAGTGGTGTGATGCAATTGCTGCCATCTGTCCCATACCTTCCAACAGCTTCCATTCCTCCTAGTGGGTCAGTGAACACTCATTTAACAATCCCCTTGGGTGTTTGTCTCCTAATTAATATATTTAAATAATAATAATTAGTAATTACATTCATCATTGATCATAATTGATCATAATTGCAAAACTTTGTAATTAAATATAACATAAAGTATTTTGCAATTAAATAATAATTTTCAGAAATTTGGGTAGGTGACATCATCCTCATCATCATATTCAACATCTTCATCATCATCACCATCATCTTCATCTTCATCAACATCATCATCACCATCATCTTCATCTTCATCAACATCATCATCTTTATCATCGTCATATGCATCATGATCATCTTCATTGTCATCACCCTCCTCCTCCTCATCATCTTGTGCACTTATGCACTTAGGGATTAATGTTTAGAAGAGGGTCTAAAGGACTTTATGGGGGAGGGGCTCTAGGAACAAGGTAAGAGAGAGAGGGCAGGGGGGAGGGATAAAGGCATAGAGGGTTAGTGATTAAGGGAGAAGAAGGGAGAGAGTGATATAGGGAGGGATAATGGCGAAGATAAAGAGAAGGTGGAGAGATGGAGAGTGGGGTGGTAGGGACATGGATGGAGTAAGGGAGAGAAAGAAACATATATGGAGGGATGTAGAGAGAATGAGGGACAGATATTTAGAAAGAGATAGGGGGTATCTAGAGATTATTGGGAGAGTGTTAGGGGGGTATAGAGAGAAACATTTATATATATGCATGAAAAGAAGGGAACACTAGAAACATTTGTTTTGTATGTAACCATACAAAACATTTGTTTTCTTTTGATTTTATTCGTTGCCTTAGCCGAGTAAATTGATTTTAGATTTATAAAACGCGTACGCGTTCTATAACTACATAACGCGTACACGTTCTATAACTACATAACGCGTACACGTTTTTTAGTTATATAACGCGTACGCGTTATGTTTACCTATCCTACATGTATAATGACATGTCAGGTTCGGGTTTTACCATACCAAGTGCTATGTAGCAGAAACACGTTATATTTTTATGTAACGTGATCATGTTTTCAAAAATTAGGATTGCATCTAAAAGGTCCCTCATCTTCTTGCACACACCCCAAGATTTTGATTATCTGCAAGGGAAAGGAAATATACATTCAAGAACGTAATTGCAGAGATTAAATCCTACTATAACAGAAATCCCAATGGCTAGGAAGCTTTGCATTCCACAGTTTCAACTTAGCTTCAAAATAATCTCAAACGGTCTGAAAGAAATCTATATTATACAAAAACCTGAAAACAAATAACAACGCACAAAAGTTATAGAACTCTCTGAATAGTAGTGGAGACAGCCTGAAGGTTTACCCAAGTTGATAGGGGCTGTCTAAACTCACCTTGCTCAATGACAAAAGGAGTAGCCTATGCTCAAGGCTACTGCATAACAAAAATCCTATTCCAGATCAATCCATCCAATACCAAACTAAGAACTTCCCTAGGTGGCTCTATTAATCATCATCTTCAGGAGGTACGACAACACCACTACAGATGAAGCTAGGCTAACCCTCCTAGATCAATTTCACGAACACAAGGTTCCCTCCTTCTGATATGTTGAAGCCATTCCTATGAATATGAGGGAACACGTATTAAATTTAAAGACCAATAAGGTTTTATACCAGTGGGTTAGTCACCCTTATAAAAATCTCAAACACAACTCCATGTATTAAGCTTCTAAAATGAAATGTGATAACACAAGGAATCAAACTGTGGACTTGCATAGTGTGCCAGGTCACTGGCAACGTCCTAGAAACAATGGTTGTAGGAAATGGCTTGATGTTCATGACCCTATACTCGATGATTATATACAAATGTGGAATCCTTCGTAATATTATAAATCTTTTAACAATCTCACAAGTTGGAATAAGAAACTGGAAAAGAGGGTTACCTACATATGTTACAGATATGTAATCTGTAGCATGACCCGCTTAAGCTCCTAAGCATAAAACAAAATATTCTACAACACAAAAATATTGAACTTATAGATTGTCGCAGTTTCAAGAGAGATTGCACAAATTCAAATCTGCATCTCCAGAATATGTAATTAGCTCTCCGTAATGTGTAATTAGCTCGATTTTTGATTAATCGTCCGCCCAGGAGTTTGTAGGCGAACTGGAGAGCATATCACAGAAACCAAAAAAGAGGGTTACTTAATGGACATTCACACCGGGAGCCACGCAATTACAAACGATAACTGCAAGATAAAACAACAGTAGACAAAGCAAATGCTAAAGACATGCTTCCTTGAAGCCCTCTTCGCTGAAACCCTTTCCACCACAAGTCTCGCAATTTCGCTCTAAGATAGATGCAACAAGAAATGTGTCCACTGGAATTGGAAAACCATAGGACTCTTTGAACAACCAAAAAAAACATATCCCACAAATAAACCGCTTCTCTAAGTTTGCATTTACAGCCATTAAATGCAGTGGAACAATCGAAACCTTGAAACCTCGAAAAC
This sequence comes from Larix kaempferi, assembly GCA_027924585.1. Lineage (NCBI taxonomy): Eukaryota > Viridiplantae > Streptophyta > Pinopsida > Pinales > Pinaceae > Larix > Larix kaempferi. Next base: position 12,871,180 of record BSBM01000030.1, read on the forward strand.
ACAAAGAAAATCGCTCACAAAATCACACCCTACTCACGAAAAACGGTTTGATTTGATGTAGAAAGGGCTCTCACAGACAATCGACTATGCATTAACTATCTTCTACCCAATTCACACAGAATTATGTGCACAATTCGATGCAACTCTCGAATATAAAACCTAGTACTAGGGAAAATGGTTACCAACGGCGGCTGCACACGTGCGAGTCAGTGGAATTTTCTCGGTCATGGAGATCACTCTGCATTCCACTGCGAATTTTATCGGTCATGGAGATCACTCTGCGTTCGAGTGCTTCAAAGCGCCTATGCATTCAATAGAGGGCATTCCAACGGTGAAAGGCAATTAATACTCATATTGTTGTTGCAATGGCTAATACTGCCATAAAGCAGCACACAATTAAACCTTTGCCACCCCTCTGCTTTGAACTTCAACACAACACTCCACCTGGAACACCTCCACACGGAATTAATGATAGTATGATAAAAATTAATGTCTGCAACTAAGGTTGTGGAGTATTTTTTTTATATTTATATTTTGTACTATAGAAGTGAAACACATTTGAAAATAATTGTTATTAAGAAAACAACAAATAGCTATTTTTCTTAAACATTATTTCATTATATAATTATTTCATGGTATCCTCCAAATTATTACATTAGGGCGGAACATATAGTCTCCTAAAACTGAAGCTGAGTACTTAGCACGGAACATATAGTCTCCTAAAGCTGAGTACTTAGCATGACCTTCTCAAGGCTGAGTACTTAGCATGACCTTGTTTGGTATAAACCAGAAAATATTATTACAATGTTAAGGATTTACATCTTGACACTTATAGTACTGATTGACATCGACAGCATAGGAATACAAAAGGTAGCATAAGCCCTAAAACGTTGTCTCGCCTAAACTAGAAAATATTAGTACAGATTGACATCGGAAAACTCTAATCGAAAATATTAGAAGTACTGATTGACATCGAAGAAGCACAAGGTAACATAAACCATAAAAGGTCTTGTCGCCAGCTGCATTATTCAACCTGGGAGTTCTTGATTTCATGGAAGGCCTCCATGAAACATTTGACAAGAATATCGGCATCAACATGATCCTTGTGAGCATGAACTTGCACCAGAACAGCGTCCATATAGCTCACAATACACACTCCTAGCGCCTGATCAAAATAAATTTCTGAGTTATATCGAGCCCAGAAAGAGATATGCACATGGCACTTTGATTCCAACTAAAAAATAGAAATGATGGGAGCAATTTAAGTAAGTTGTTTACTCACTTGAGGCATACCGGTTACAAAGAAGCAAAAGCTTTTTACTGGATTCCCATGAATTGCAACTTGCTCCGTTGGGCCGATCATATTTGACAGCATCATCGTTGTACCGGATATACAATTGTATAAATATCTCGAAATTGCCTGTTTCAAGTTGAAAATTAACAGTGGGCAACGTTTAATCAATTTGATATTTCGAACGTTTAATCAAATTTGATATTTCGGTAATCGATCCTTTCAACGCACCTGTGGTCCTTGCAATTTTGCTACATATCTCGGTAGCTTGGCAAGGAAGAAGACTGCCAAAGAAATTTTATGTCTGTCTATGCTCTGCTTTACCATTCTCACAAAATCCAGAGGATTTTCCAGCTTTTCCATTAGAGGTACTCGCACAAGCAAAAATCCAAAGTGATTTCCCCAAGGCACTTGAGCTTTTGCTTTTATCATCTCGTCCATGTTCTGCACAATATACGTCCTCATTAGATCTCGAAAAAATGCGTGCCTAAGCGACGCCCCTGAATGAATATTGTTATTTGACGTGTGATGGGTTTGTTTAAGCTGGAAGAACCTGTAATCCAGCGATTGCTCTCGTGTTTATCATAGATAGTGCTGTGAGTTTTGAGTTCTTCAAGCGTTTAATAACAACGTCTTTTGGTTCTTCAAACCTCTTGTTATAAGCATCTTGTAAACTCTGTTCCCCATCTGCGTCCAAAGAACGATTCAGTAAATTCTAAATTCAATAAAACCTAAATGAAGGCACTTTAAAAAAAAGTTAGATGTATTTTTTTTTCCTTGGGGGTGTACCCAGTGTCATATAGTTGAATGAAAAAAATACTGTCATACAGTTGAATAATGTGTTTGAAAGAAGCATGGCAAATGCCATGAGAATGAAGCAATAAAGAATGAATATACAGTAGTTATGATCGATGGGCTTGGCTAGCATACCAACTGAGAGGCTAATCTGCAAGTAGCGTTGCATGCCTGAGAAAATTATTCCAGTTATCACATCATTGACGGTCTGTACAGCAAATGAAAACTATGTAAATATGCATATGAATCAGAATTAGGTAATATGAATAAATGATTCTGGATCCCAATTGGTTGAGCACTAAGCAGCTGCTACGCAGCATTAAATGTTGTGACGGTTGTTGTGCTCGCCGTTCGATCTCAAGTAGCATCAGATCTAATGGCGAGCACACAGTGCTCGTCATTAGATCTAACAGCCAGTACTCGCCATTAACTCTGATGCTGCTCGAGATCAAACATGCTGCCGCGGCATTCAAGACAGACAGTCAATGTCACATACCCCTCCTACAGAATTCTTAATTCGTTTGATATCCTCCAGCGGAAAGGTAGCAGAAAGTAGAGCAACGTCGGACCTCTTTTCGACTCCTGGAGGTCCCCGAATAGGAAGCTTATTATCCTCAACCCATCCGGTCATTCTCAGTAGACCGCTTATGACATCAACCAGAGTGTAGTATATTACGAGCATCATATACCAAAGTCCATGAAAAAATTTAGCTACTGTAATGACCGAGGGACTGGATTTAATAGTACTCTTGGCAGTAGGAAAGGTGGGTGGGAGATGAGGCTTGTCGACTCTCCTGAAAATAGAAAACAACGAGGACATTAAAGAAATCCCATCTCCGAGGGAATGATGGATCCTGGCAACCATGGTGGCTCCGGCCCTGCTCGTTTTGTAATTCAGGAAGTGGAGCTCCCACAGAGGACGTGACTGATCGAAAAGACTGAGGGTCAATTTACAGATATACTCATCCACAATGGCATCGTAAGATTCTTCCACAGGTGGAAACTCTACAATAAATGTGTGGTTATCTGTGTTCACTGTTGTTTTCTGCCATCGCAATACTCCCCGATCATCTTCCTGCAAAATCATTTACAATAGCGTCACATAGATGTAGCACTTTTCAAACACAAGAAATACAGACGTGGTACTGTTTAGATTTCAAGCAGTTAACTTTATATTCAAATTTGTTAACATTAAGAAGCGTTTTCTATAATAATATAGTGGAAGAGATTGTTATAATGCTCGTTTTCGAGATGAACTTCACCAAAATCTACAAACTTTCTCACAATTAAAAGGTTAAGAAAATCTAAACTGAAATTAACAACGAGAGGAGAACTTCAATCACCATTAATATACAAGAGAAAAGCGGATTGCTTGACATGAGGGCGTTGGCGCAAGCTTTCGTGTAACTAGATATATCTGCAATGGGTTCTTGGAATTCGAAGATGCCCTGTACGCACAAAGACAAGAGCGTGCTATTGAAAGACCGGCTCACCAGGTCTACTCGCTGCCCTAACCGCTCTTCTATTTCTGGGTCACCTTTGCACAGACTCGGTAAACGCAACTTGAGGCCCATGTTATCTGCTGACAAACAACAGTAGAATGACAGAACAGAATTGCGGATGACAATAGATGTTTCGGGAATAGCGGTTATGATAGCAGCCACTACCGATTGTCTCTGGACACCCCTATATATATATATATCTCGCCCGGACTGCTGTCTCTGCTTGCGTTCCCAACAATGGCAGCGACTGGTTGGTTGCCAAAGAAAATACGTTGTCGGTACATCACCAAGCAAGCAAGCAGCAAGTTCACTAACCAAGCCAACCAAGCCATGTAAAACAAGCAATTCATGCGTACGGATTATGTTAAACACCTTCATCTATCACATAATTTACGGTCAATATTTTGAGGCATGTCGGTCTCTCTACATAATTTAAGACTGCGGTCAGTTTGGAGTGCGTTAAAAATGCAAAGTTAAATATGTACCTTGCAGGTTTTTCTGAATAGTTAGAGCTCACCGACGACTCCAAGCCTCCAATTTCTCATTATTATCATTTATGAATATTGAAAACCTAATTTTAAAGTATGATGCTGAAAGGTGCTCAAGTCCAAAATGCTACTCCAAGCCTGCAATCTCCCATTAATATTATTTAAGACTTCTCACATGCTGCTGCTTCAAGCATCCAATCTCCCATTTCAAGCATCCAATCTCCCATTAAGTGTTTAGATACTAGCAACAATCACACATTAATATTAATTGGTAAATATTTTTCATATTATTATTTTTTCCAATTTAAACCTATGAACATATTTAAACACATTAATAATATTAATGTGGTTCTTGTTAATAATGGGTGAGTGCTTACACATATCTCCATAATATTAATAAATTAATATTGTTTAATTAATTTAATTAACTATAATATAATAATTAATTAAAAATAATATCATTAATTAAAATGTATTAATAAAATGATATTAATGTTTAAAGCATTAAATATCTCCAAAGTATTAATAAATTAATATTGCTTAATTAATTATTATGTAATAATTAAATATGTTATTTAATTATCTCCCAAGTATTAATAAATTAATATTGTTTAAATAAATATTTATAATTATAAAATTAATTATCTATATTATTGTACATTGATGAAAAGTATATTATTTTTATTAAATTATAATATTATATTGTAATTTAAAAATAAAAAGGATAATGAAAATAAAAATTAATATTTTGATTGGTACATAAAAATATTAAAAATTAAAATAACTAATATAAAGTAATATATGTTCATATATATAAATATTAAAAAATAAAATATTATTATAACTCAATTAATATATGTTCATAATACATATGAATATTAAAAACTAAAATATTATTATAATTTAATTAAAAATTTAAATAATATTATAACTTAATTAAAAAATATTATTAAATTATGATATTAGAAATATTTATTATATGAATGTGATATTTAATTAAGATATTATAACTAATGCATTAAAAAAATATTAATTTTTATTTTATTTTATTTTTAATATTATATAATGATTATTATATTTAATAATTATTTTATTTTATAAATGAAGTTGTATTATTGTGAGATTATTCAAACATTATTAAAATAGTATCATTTAATTATATACTTTAATAAATAAAATTGATATAATGATGCTACATAAATATATTAAAAATCAAAATATTAATAAATAATAATAATTAATTAATTATATTATACCAAATATGGTTTTTAATTAAAAATATTAATATTTAACTGTTATATTATAGTATACAAAATTATTATATTGATGATAGATAGAGATATTATATTATAGTATTATATGAATATGGTATTTAATTAAAATGTTATTATCAAAATAATAATAACATATTATTATTTAATTAAAAATATTAAACATAATACTTATGAACATCTTATTGTGACAAAACTCTCGCAAAACATTCTAAGAATATTTAAAAAATGAATTTCAGATTGTGACATAAACATGTAGGAATGTGATTGTGACACAAACATGTAGGAATGTTGCAATCCAACATGAAACTTAATGAATCTCATAATGCGACAAAACTTAAAATGTGACATAACAATGATTAATGTCCAAGACAAAATAATAAACATTTCACTTAACTTGCAAAACCTGCTAGGAACATTAAAAAATGAATTTCATATTGTAACATAAACATGGAGGAATGTCGCAATATGACATAAAACTCAATGAACGTAATAATGCGACAAAATCTAATACATGACATAACAATTGATTAATGTCCCAAGTCGACATAACCCTATAGTATGTGACAAAACCCTTGCAAAAATTTCTTGGAACACTAAAAATTTGAATTTCATATTGTGGCATAAACATGGAGGAATGTTGCAATCCAACCTAAAATTTGATGAACGACACAATGCGACAGAACCTAAAATGTGACATAACAATTGATTAATGTAACAAGCTGACATGACCCTATAGTATGTGACAAACCCCTTGCAAAACCTTCTATGAACATTAAAAAATTGAATTTCAGATTATGACATAAAAATGGAGGAATGTCGCAATCCAACATAAAACTTGATGAACGTAACAATGCGGAAAAACCTGGACTTCCTTGAGTGGATCAATGAGATTGACATGAGTGTAACAAGTGTATAGTGGGGATTCATTTCATGGTCATCGTATCTTGTTATGCTCAAATGCATCTTGATTAAGATTTAAATAAGCTTCATTAAGCAGTGGTTAAGAAAAGTGGTATGTTTATTAAATAGTATTTGTTTTATGTTTATATTAATTAGTTCAATGTTTATGTTACTTTAATGTTTATCCTTTGTTTAACAACTAGCCATCTCCACAAAACTAAGTGGTTAGCTATGTACCTATCGTTGTTCACCGGCCACTTTACTTGTGGTTGTGCTAGTATATATGGATGAGGATCAAGAACCTATGCTAAATGTGTTGGTAAGCAATAGACATCTAGAACTAGAGTTTTAAGGATTGTTATCAAATGCTTTCTACGTACAGATTGTTATCAAATGCTTTCTACGTACAATAGAAATGTTATACAGGTTGCATGCCCATCCCATATATCCATCTCCCAAATCAACATGTTTTCGGCATTTACACATGACAGACATGTTTTCTGCATTCACACATGACAGTTAAGACTGATACTGAGATGACTACCAACGGAGATTGGGTTGGACACTTCAATCCAAAAGGAAATCGAGAGTTCATCATCTATGTTCCAGAAGGAAAAAATTGGGTTGCAACAAATCGAGGATGAGGCTAGGATGAGGGTCATTGAAGCAAGAGATTCATGTGTGAACAATACACATATCAATAAAAGGCGAACATTAAGCACCCAACAGACTTCTCGCAGGACGGTCGTTGGATGTTCTCATCCAATGACCATAAGTTTCGCCTCAATAAAACATCAACAACAAATATTTAGAGGGAAAATATCGCATTGCAATTGATTAAAGGGGCATTGGACTTGAAGCGGGAATTCATACACACAATATATACTAGCATAGTTATTTAACTTGTGGTTGGTGGACATCCATAAACCACAAGTTAAGTGCCATGAATAAAGGCCACAAGTTAAGTGCCACAAATAAGTAGTAAGTTATATATTACGTGTTCTCAATGCGTAGTTGTAATCACCTCTTGTCTATGCCTAAGCTACATGTTATCACTGGCCTTCTTCTAGTTATACCGGCTATTGCCAGGAAGAGTCTTATCCATGCATTAGCTAAGAGTTATCCATGCATTAGCTACAAGTTATCCATGCATCAACTACCAATTTTTTTTTATATTCTTTTTCTTTTATAATTGTTTATTTCGAATTTGGAACTATTGTCATAAAATCAATCTCAATAATACATTCGTCTCATCCTTGTGCAATCTAGAAAAACATAGATGCTATTCCACCCCAAATTCCAAGATATAAACACCTATCAGATTATCTTCAATAACTTCAGTCCCACTAATTTTAATCATTATCCATTTACCATTTTGATTGAAAATTTGAAAAGAAAAATGATCAAAATGTGCTCCATTAATGGAGGGCCAAAGAGAACATGAAGGAAGGTGCTGCTAGGAGACACAATTCAAGATATCAACAAACCTGCCATCACGCTGAAAAGAAGAATGATCAAAATGTGCTTAAGGAGGGCCAAAGAGAACAGGAAGGAAGGTGCTGCTAGGACACAACATTCAGGATATCAACAAACCTGCCATCACGCTTTAGGCCGCTAGGGGAGTAGGTGTGAAGAGCAACACATCCCATGTTTTGAGTTATAAAGTAACTTATATGTTAGAGGAGTCAAAACTTTGTTTGGAAAGTGGTCTGCCAAAACAATTGTTCAATTTGTTCAATGCCGAAAAGGGGTTCAATAAGTTTTAAGCTCCAAATCAAAATTGGCACTACAACTCCACATATCCAATTTTCTATTTTAAAAATACTAAATCAAATGAAAAATTATATATGTTTTTTAAATATTAGGTTTTTATTAGATATAATGTGTACATGGCATAGATTTACAAACCAACCATAAAGATTTAAATCATCATATTAGCCCTTTCCTCGATCAAGGGTTTCAAATTGAAAATAAAATAATATTTTCCAAGAAAAAGATACTCATGATTTGAATCCTTGAGCCATGGACAAACCACGCTTCCACCTCATGGTTCAAAAATAAATTGTTTCAAGTTCAAGACGGAAGTCTTTGGCTTACAATATGCATTAAAGAACTAAGAAACATAGCATATAAATATACTTTTATCTTTTAATAGATTTAGATACATACATTGGGAATGTATGACGTTTGGATCACCATCCTTAAACTTCTAAATCCACCCTCAATTAGGTCACATTAACAACATTTTTTTCATAAAGACTCATATGTCTATTTTTAAAAATGTGGTGGAAGGAGATCTTTGAATGTTGTTTCATAAAGAATATGGCTATTTTTATAAATGTGGTGAAAGGAGATAGTTGGAAACATGGCTATTTTTATAAATGTGGTGAAAGGAGATAGTTGGAAACATTGACCTCACTAGTTTTACTTATTCTAATGTTGTTTCATAAAGAATATGTCTATTTTTATAAATGTAGTGAAAGGAGATCTTTGGAAACATTGACTTCACTAGTTTCACTTACTCTAGCGTTTGTCTATTTATATAAATGTGGTAAGAGGAGATCTTTGGAAACATTGACTTCACTAATTTCACTTACTCTAGAATAACAAACCTAAAGCTATTTTGCATCCAATTGATAGCCACTAAAAATCCTTAAAAATATGAAATGCCATTCATCAATAACTAAAGGGGCAATGTCTTGGTATAATTGCTTAATCCTTTGCATAAACCTTGCTTGAATTAAAAAGAACATACCTTAGACATAAATAGTAACCCTAGACATAAATAGTAACTCTTGTCACTATTGAATTGCTTCGTTAAAATAGCTCCAAGCCCAACATTGCTATATAATTGGTTGTTCCAAAATCCTTTGTTTTACCCTCTTTATTGGTACTTATATACTATTAAAAAAGACTAGTATGATTTGAGAAGCACATTAGAGCACACACAAATCCTTACCTTGGAAGATTCCTAAACTGCAAAACAATTAAAGTCTTCATGATGCCACACAAGGAACCGCTTTTGTGTATTCCTTTTTATGTGTATATATGGATCCTCCCCATCCATGTTGGCTCCAAACCTGGTATACATTATATTAGTTTATATATCGATATATACTAGTATATAAAAGTATGTATATAAGCATGTAATACACACTATTATATACTATTATATGTCGCTATATATATATTAGTACATGTATAACATGTATATCAGTGTGTATGAGTATATATATATGGATGTGTGAAAGTTAATGAAGTCTCTTTTGATACGTTAGATGCAATAAGAAATTGGAAAAAAAAAAGGCATTCGACAGCTTACATGGATATTTTGAGATACATATACAATGAATCTTTCTCTAAGTAAAAAATATGAATTGTGGGAAATTGAATCATGTTTCTGAATATATAAATTTTATCTATTGATAATGTTCATAACTATCTAAAGTTTGATATTTTCTAACATGAATTTTTTTGGGGGACAAATTATAAGGTATCTGTTTTTGTGGGTGCAGCCTTTGAGTGCCTAAATGATGGAATCAACCTATGAAAATTGGTATACATATAGAGAACAACTTGTACTAGTGCAATGATATTTTTCCAAAATAAATTTAATAATTTATAAAAAAAGAATTATCTAAGTAATCAAACCTCGAAAACAACATGCCAAGTGTGGGTGCAACCTTTGAAGCTCTTAATGCAATGATCATGAAATAGTTTTTTATAGCATGTCGAGGTCAGTGTCCAGTAATGTAGCGTACAATTTTTTTAAATGCTTGAGAAATGAAAAGGTTATGGACGAAACACTATAAGTGTGTTTTTTGAGTTAAGGGGTCACGAGACAAGAAAAAAAAAACATTACATATTTGGAATCTATAGAAAGAATGCTATCTGCGTCTAAATTTTCATAAAAATATATGGTGTGAAACATATTGTAACTAGCAGTAAAACATGGGCATATTGAGAAAATGGATGAAATGCTCAATTAGCCATGATTTCTCACATTCCATGGCATAGGTTTGGTTAATTCGAAGCAAAATCCAAAGTAGACACATAGGCACGGGGATGACACGTTGGCACGTGTGGAGGGTCGGTGCTAGTGCTAAGAAATGAGTAAGCATTTATTTTAAATTCAAATTGATGAACCCACCAAAAAAAGGTTTCGTGGTAAACAAAACGCATACCCGATATGCAGTTACAAAATGAGTAGCCGATATGCAGTTACAAAACAAGTACCTGATAAGTAGTTACAAAACGAGTACCTGATATGTTTTGATAAAATGTGTACTTGATTTCTAATGCTAAAACGAGTAACACTACAATTACATTGTACAGTTTGATGATGATAAGATTAAAAAGAATCAGATGGCTAGGTAAATAAAATGAACATCTTTTGACATGGATTTGGATGGCTAGGTATATCAAATAAACATGTTTTGGATGTGTTTCACTTGGCGACTTGGTGCAACAGACTTGGCTTACTGATGATACCATTAAAAAGATTTGGCGCATTAGACCTGGCTTGGCAACAATAACATTAAAAAGATTTGGATGGCTAGATATATAGAACGAACATGAACTGGTGTGTTATACTTGGCATGATGATGATAACAAATGAGAACATTAAAGAAATTTGGATGGCTAGGTATATAGCATGAACATATTTCATGAAGAAAGAGAATATGACTTGGTGTGTTAGACTTGCTTGGTGATGATAACATGAAAAAGATTTAGATGGCTAGTGATAGACACTAAAGATTAGTAAGTATTAGGTGGAAGGGGGGAGATAGAGAAAGTGATGAGTAGAGAGAGAGAGAGAGAGAGAGAGAGACTGAGAGACTGAGGGGGTTAGGGGTTTGGGGAGGAGTAGGGAGATTAGAGAGAAAGGGGGGTATAGGTGAGGAGTGGGAAAGTGGGGGTGTTGGAGAGAGAGAGAGAGAGAGAGAGAGAGAGAGAGAGAGGGTGGTTAGTGGAAAGGGGAGGGGGATTATGAGAGACAAAGATATAAGGGGGGTTAAGGGTAGGGGGAGTAGTAGAGACATAGAGAGGGGGGGTTATGGGTAGGGGGAGTATGAGAGAGATAAAGAGTGGGGGTTGTTAGGGGGTTAGACATAGAGAGAGAGGGGGGTGTTAAGGGGATAGAAGTAGAGACGGAGGGGGGTGTTAGGATATTGTGGGTAAGTGGAGCAAGGGAGAAAGAGAGTGAGAGAAGGGGTTAGTAAGTGTTAGGGAGATGAGGGGAGATAAGGAGAGAGAGAGAGAGAGGAGGCGGGTTAGTGGTAGGGGAGGCATGTGTGTGTGTGTGTGTGTGTGTGTGTGTGTGAGAGAGAGAGAGAGAGAGAGAGAGAGCCAATGAGGCGGTGGTGTGTTATGGGGTTAGGGGGGAGAGAGAAATTATTGGTGGTTAGGTGTAGGTGGAGGAGTAGGGAAGTGAGAGAGAGTGAGAGAGGGGGTTAGTAAGAGTTTGGGAGAAGAGAGAGAGAAGAGGGGGTGAAAGAGGGAGAGAGCAAGGGGGTTGTTAGGGGATTATGGGAGATCTAGAGAGGGTTAGAAGTTATGGGTAGGTGGAGGAGTATGGGAGAGAGAGAAAGAGTGAGAGAGGAGGAGAGGGGTGGGACTTGGCTTGGTGATGATAAAAAATGAGAACATTAAAAATATTTGGATGGATAGATATATAGAATGATCTTTCATGAAGAAAGCGAATATGACTTGTTGTGTTAGACTTGGCTTGATGGTGATTTAACTTGAAAAGGAATTGGATGGCTAGGTATATAGAATGAACCTAAACATTAGTAAGCATTAGGGGGAAGGGGGGAGATAGAGAAAGAGAGGAGTAGGAGAGATAAAGAGAGACGGGGGGTTAGGGGTTTGGGGAGGAGTGGGTCGATTAGAGAGAAAGGGGGTATAGGTGAGGAGTGGGGGTGTTGGGGTGAGAGAGAGAGAGAGAGAGAGAGAGAGAGAGAGATGGGAGGGTAGTTAGTGGCAAGGGGAGGGGAATTAGGAGAGATAAATATAGAGGGGGGTTAAAGGTAGGGGGATTAGGAGAGACATAGAGAGGGGGGTTTAGGGGTAGGGGGAGTGTGAGAGATATAGAGAGAGGGGGGGTTGTTAGGGGGTTAGAGGTAGAGAGAGGGGGGGTGTTAAGGGGTTATAGGTATAGACATAGGGCGGTGTTAGGAGATTGGGGATAAGTGGGACTAAGGGAGAAAGAGAGTGAGAGAATGTGTTAATAAGGTTTAGTGAGAGAGAGAGGGGGGGGCTAGTGGTAGGGGGAGCCATAGGTGTGTGTGTGTGTGTGTGTGTGTGTGTGAGAGAGAGAGAGAGAGAGAGAGAGAGAGAGAGAGAGCCAATGGGGTAGTAGTATGTTAGGGAGTTGGGGGAGAGAGGGAGGGGTGTGGGTTAGGTAGGTGGAGGATTAGGGGGGGGGAGAGAGAGAGTGAGTGAGTGAGAGAGGGGCTTATCAATTCTTAGGAGGAGGAGGGGAGTGATAGAGAGTGAGAGAGAGGATTAGTAAGAGAGAGAGTGTGTGTTAGGGGTTTGGGGAGGAGTAGGGAGATTAGAGAGAAAGGGGGTATAGGTGAGGAGTGAGAGAGAGAGGGATAGATAAATATTGAGGTGGTTAGGGGTTTAGGGTGGAGTAGGGTGATTAGATAGAAAGAGGGTATAGGTGAGAAGTGTGGGTGTTGGGTTGAGAGAGAGAGAGAGAGAGAGAGAGTTAGGATATCGGGTGTAAGTGGAGCAGAAGAGAAAGAGAGTGATAGAAGGGGTTAGTAAGGGTTAGGGAGATTAGGGGAGAGAGAGAGAGAGAGGAGAGGGGTTAGTGGTAGGGGGAGGCTTATGGATGTCTATGTGTGTGTGTGTGAGAGAGAGAGAGAGAGAGAACCAATGGGGCAGAAGTGTGTTAGGGTGTTCAAGGAGAGAGAGAAAGGGGTTGGGGTTAGGTGGAGGTGGAGTAGGGGAGTAAGAGAGAGTGAGAGAGGGGGTTAGTAAGAGTTAGGGGGAAGAGGGGGGATATATATAGAGAGAGAGATTGTGGGTGGTATAAGTCACAGGGTTCGACAAACTTCAAGCTTGAAGTTCGAAATTCGTCGAACTTAAAAAAAAAAGTCAAAATTCGTCGAACTTCAAAAAAAAATTGAATTTGATATGGTTTGGTGAACTTCAAAGGCGAACCTCAATTCGAATCGAATCGAACTTAAAGGTGATTTTCAAGGCGAATTGAATCTGAAGACGAACCTTAACGCGAATTTCAAAGCGATTTTTAGGCAATTTTTTTAGGGATTTGAGATATGAGGTTCAGGTAACCTAAAGTGTGGTTAATTTTCTACATTTTTTTTGTGTTCCATGTTCCCGCATTACACACACAGCCGCCAACGTTTTATGTTTTTTGGCCGAACCTAATTCCGAACCTCATTTCGAATCTCATCTAAAAATCCGAATTCAAACATGAATCTCAAGGTTTCTAAACTCGAATTCGAACCCGAAACATGTGACTTAGGGGGTGGTAAGGGGTTAGAGGTAGAGAGACAGGGGGGTGGTTAAGGGGTTACAGGTAGAGACATAAGGGGTGTTAGGATATTGGGGGTAAGTGGAGCAGAGGAGAAAGAGAGTGAGAGAAGGGGTTAGTAAGTTTTAGGGAGAGAAGGAAAGGGGTGAAAGAGAGAGAGAGTATAGGGCAGTAGGGTGTTAGGGGGTTGGGGGGAGAGATAGGGGTAGGTGGAGGGTGTGGTTGATTAGGTGTATGGGGGTCTTAGGGAGGTTGAGAGGGTGTCTTAGGGGGTTGGAGGTATGTTGGGGGGTTGTGGGTGTGTTAGGGAGTTGGAGAGAGGGTGTTAGGGGGTTGAGGAAGGGGTGTCAGGGAGTTGGAGAGGGGGTGTTAGGGGGTTTGGGAGGGGGTGTTAGGGAGTTGGAGAGGGGGTGTGTTAGGGGATTGGGGGGGTGTTAGGGAGTTGGAGATGGGTTGTATTAGGGGGTTTGGGGGAGTAGGAGTTACAGCGGTATGCGTTTCTTAGTATTAAAACTTTAATGTTGCCTGAATTTGGAAATACAACATGTATATAAATTGGGTTCCCATTTTTTCTCTCTATATCGAGTACCCATTTTTTCTCTATATATCGGGTCTGTGTTTAAAATGAGTACTTGTTTCTTAACGCATCCTTTTCCTATCATGAATAGCCTTCACCATGGAAGGCTCGGGCCTACACATTGCTAGAAGAAATAAATGCGTACTCGTTTATGTTTTCAAAAACTTGAGCTAGTTTTTTACATCTATGATTGCATCTAAAAGGGCCCTCAACTTTGTGGAAGGGTCCATATAGAATTTTGAATGTATACCAACATATAGAACTTATATGTGCCAACACACACACACACACACAGCTAATTCAAGGCTCTAAAGTCTGAGAAGGTTCAACAATATCTTGAAGCACTTGTTTTCCTTCCCTAACCTTGTTTAAGTCCTTGTGATCCATATTCAATGTGAAAAATCTATTAATGGCATCCATATCCAACTTTGATGGAAAAGATCCTCGAGAGAGAGTTTCCTTTGTGGTTTGTAGATGTTGTTCATGTATATTCGTGTTTAGGGCACAAGGCCCATTAGTCTCCTCTTATGACACTGGATAAACATATAGACACATTCTTGATGCAATTTACTAACCTATTGATGGCATGTATATATGCATTGGAGGTGATTTTTAACCAACAGAGGTCAGATGTGAAGGTTTAAGGACTTGTCAATGGTGTCTAAGCCTGAGAAAATCTCTTTAGATCTTGAGGATAATGTCTCCCCCCCCAACCAATGTAAAGGAATGAGGATATTTTTTTCCCTAACACGGTTATTGTTAAGGCCTCAAGACCCATCCATAGTGTGTGAAACATCTTAGTGGCACACATATCCAACTCATAGGGAAAATACCCCTTATTGAGGGTTTTTGTTTCTTTGTTTAAGGTTTGTTCATGGAACTTGAACTTTTTGAAGGTATAATTAGGGATTAAATCCCTTGTAAAGCATAGTACAAACATGTTTCCAATGCACAAAACCTACCCACAACACTTTTTTCCCGCCTGAATTCCTATATAGAACACCTACAAAGGGATAATGTGTTGGTACCGGACTCATTCAAGTCTTTTGAGTCCAATAATATTCAACCATATCCCAAGGCACATGTTTTCCTTCCTTGGCCATGTTCATGGGCCTGCAACCCATCGTCGATGTGCAAAAGTTCCTAATGCCACCCATATCCAACCTTGATGGCAATGATCCCCAAGAGAGATTTTTCCAGGGAATATTGTATGGATCCATAAGTTTCTTAAAGTGTAGAAACATTTGAAAATCTTTCTAATTATCAATTTTCCAACCATAAAATGTTTGGTAATATTTTTTAAAAAATATTCAAATTTATAAGGGTTTTATATAGTTTTTGAACAATTTTGGCAATTTTTAGAGTAAATTTTTTTAATAATATGGAATGTGGGTGAATCATATTGGAAAAATGGAAAATGGAAGATACTTTTTTGAAACAAACCTCAAAAATTAGCCCATGGGATAAATTTTTCCCCTAAATTTTTCGTTGAATTTTTCATTGGGGTTTTAAGAGTTGTTCATCGTGATTGATCCTGAGAAGTGGCATTTAAGGCACAAGGCCCATTAGTCTTCTCTTATGACATTGGATATACATATAGACACAATCATGGTGTGCAACTAACCTATTGATGGCATGAATAGCACCCTTGGGGGTGATTGTTATCCAATTAAGGTTAGATGTTGAGTTTTGTGGACTCATTAATGGTGCTTAATGTTGAGAAGCTCTATTTTGGGTTGAATATATTGCTTCACTCTCTAACCAATGTCAAGGTAATAAGGATATTTTTTTCCCTACCACTACTATGGTTAATGCATCAAGAACCATCTATGATGCATGGAACAAGTTAATGGCACCCATATCCAACTCATAGGGTGAAGGCCCCCTATTAAGATATTTTCTCACTATGTATAGGGTTTGTTCATGGCACTTGAGCATAAGATGGTTCAATTAGGGATTAAATCCCTTATTTTCTTTTTAGGGTCCTATCTTGACCACCCTACTTTATCAATGGACAAGGCCATAAGGCCCATCAGATAGTTCGTTGATAGTGACTTAATGTAAAAGTGACCTCTTTATTAAATAAAATCCCTTAGGCGGTTGAACCTCATTAATAGTGGGACCACAAGTAGTTAGGAATTTGGCTATGGCAGCAAGATATATAGAGTAGTGAGATATGTAATGTTTAGGCAAGAATTGTCATTGTATTTGGAGATTTTCTCTTGGAGGTTTCCCCCTTGAAGAGGCAAGTGAGCATTGATATCTATTTTATCTATTCCCTCTTATATTTTCTATATTTTCTCTAATTTTTTGGGTTTAAGCATATTACAAGTGGTATCGGAGCTCTTTCTTGGGCCATAAAAGGAAAAAAACTCAGGGTCTATCTCTTTCACACAAGTCATATTAGAATTTTCACTCCAAATTTTATTTTATTTTTATATTTTTTGAATATGAAATTCACAAGGTACATCAAAGACATATGGAGGTAGCTTGTGTCAAAATTTCATCTTTTGGGTCACTATAGTTTTGGAGATATACTCTATGAAAGTTAAGGTAATTTTTCCTAGGGTTTGGCTCTTTTAAATGACTCATTTTGGAATTTTCGCTCTGAATTGTTTTCTTTGAAGTTTCAAGATCTAAAAATCCACGATACAAAAAGGACAAAGGGAGGTAAGTTATGTCCAAATTTCGTATTTTGGGTCACTACACTTTCGAAGATACCTTCTTTGTAAGTTGGTTATTTTTGAATTGCCCAAAAACTATCCTTAAACAAGTTCTAGGTAAAACTATTATATATAAATTTTTAAAACTCCAAATTGAGTGCCACCAATTGTATTGGAAAAAAGATGGACTAGAGTATTTTGGGTAACAATTTTAGATTTGGACCTGAAAAATTTCACACATGGCAGACCATATGAGTTTTCCCTTCTAAGAAGGAAAAAATGATAAGTCTTGGGAAAATTACCCTAATTTTTGCTTCATACATCAAAATTCAGTAAAACCCATGGAATTGCAAAGAAGACATATCATACTACTATAGAGAGAAGCTTTACACTTAGAGGTGTAAACATTTTAGAGTTACAAAAGCTTCCAGACTGTCTCTAGATAAGGGTTTACAAGGAGTTGTGCTTATTTCTAAAATTTTGTCCTACCTTGAAAAGTAAGTTATTTTCCAATAATTGTAGAGCTCCTTTTGGGGTTAGCAAGCTCATTTTTTTTTTTTAGAGACATGTTCTGACATATTTAAATACCACGCAAATCTTTCATTCAGTGGGTAAACATGTGGTTGGGGAAGCATTCACACAAAAAGTATGAGGGTACTTAAGGCATATTATTGTGCACCCTTGTAACCTCTATTGGTACCCCTTTGAGTAGTACCACATCGAAAAACACCTGTATATGAATGTTCACTTCCATGTAACCTTGGGTATATTGGAAGTCCCATAGGTGTACCTAGAACTAGCCATAGATAAACTAATTGACCCTCTTATTTCTATAGTACACTGAGAAAAACACTCGGGTAGATCACTCTCTAGTACCTGGGTAGTCGATTAGTATGACTAAGGGCACAACCTATCCTCCTTAGTTAGTACCGTAATATATTGATCCAAGTACTATTTTTGAACCCCACACGTATATCAAAGAGCTATAACACCTGACACTCTCTCATCTTAAGGACCCTATAAGTCTCATTCTCAATGAACTATCCCATGATAGACGATCCTCCTCCTTATAGAATACCTTGCAAGACCCCTGCAAACATGGAATAATCACTCTAATGTCACAAATCTTGATGCGGTAGATGAACAATACAAGAATCTTCGTGCCAAAATCCAAGAAAATGATGACTGATGTTATACCTCAAATTGCCACAGCTTGTGTAAGTGAGGATTTGCATGTTTCACCACCATGTAAACCATGATGTTTATGCCTTCTAAGGGTGTTAGCACCCTTCATTCTAATGTTGGTGACTTCCCTAGTCACACTTGGAAGCAAATCCAACAAACAAGGGGTCGAAACCCACCTTAACCACCTCCCAAAACTACCTCTTACTGGAATTTCCGTGCCCTGCTAGTGTTCCTAGGAGCAAAAATTACATATTTTTCACGTCTTGCATGCCTATGGGGGAGCGAAAATTTCATCATTTTGGCGCTTTGCTTAGTTACAGGGGCGTGAAAAATCCCTGAATAGCCATTTTCCTTAGATCTTGGATTTTGGATCTCGAGGATATTTTCATGGGATGAGGTTCCCCTTCGAATCCTCTCTCACATTCCCTCCTTGGCATGTTTGATATCCTTGATCCACATCTTCCTCACTTAGATCCACAATATCCTCTTAGTGGTTGGCCTCCCAAATCCTACTTAAGGAGGACCATCCAGGAGCTAAGGGGGGGTGATATTGGAAACACCAAACCTATGGTCCTGTAATTCTTGGAGAACACTCATGAGGAGGTCATCTTGGTCTTAATAGTATTGCAAGGTGATGAAGGAGAGCTTGGAAGGAGGTGCTACTGCTTTAGACATCAGGTATAGCATTTTTTATGGCTACTTTCAGCTTTCTTAATAATAACTTGGCCTATTCTCTCATGTCATGTCTCTTCTATTTATATATGATATGTTATATTAGATCTTGTTGATGCACTTGTGTTTGGAAGGTTGGTTTCCATCTTATGTTGCAGGTTCAACAGCTTTGGACATCAAGCTTGGAACTAGATATAGGACAACTTTCAGGTTAGAGGTAAGCTATCTATCTCTTCTCCTTCATTTTCATGATTGAATGCTTGTGCATGCTTAATCTAGGAGTTTAGGGTTCCATTTTTTTACTTACTGTCTTGGATTTGGTTTTAGGGAGCCACTTTATCATCCAAGGGGTTTTCATCTTACCCGTAGGAATAAAATCTCATCTTACCCATAGGAACATGTAAATATATTTCTTCTACAGTTACAACAAAGACATTATCTCATCTTTCAGAGTGAGGTATCCTTTTTCCAAGCTGGAGCAGCTCGTGAGCCCAAACCTTAGGCATTCACGGCACCCTTAAAATCCAACGCAAAAAACTTAAAAGAACCCAAACAAACATCTGAATGAGAAGCAACTGGATGAACATGATTATTACTTACCTCGTCTTTTAACTGAGGAACAAATCTGTTCAAATACATCTCTCTTATCTTTGAGGTATCATCCTCTTGTTTGATTGAATATGTAGAAGGAAAAACATCCATGTGATCTTCTTTCGCATGAGGACAAAAAGTGTAAATTTCGTAATCTTCTACTGTAGAAGGACTTCTCGGATTGTCATCTTGTTCATACTTAGCTAACAATTCCTCCTTGATTTACATCTCGTGCTGCATCTCTTTGAGTTGTTCTTGAAGTTCTTGCTTCTCTTCTGTCAAGGCTTCCAATTTCCTTCGCAACTCAAAACTTTCTTTTCCTTCACTATACAATTCTTGTATCTTTTTCTCCATAGAGAAGAATCTTTCACGAAAATCTGCATCTCTACAAAGATTTGCATATACAGAAATAGATAGATAATTGTTTTGTGGACTCTCCATATTATATCTATAACTGAGATGATAAATGTCCACAAATAAGCAAAAATAAATCCGAAACCAAATAGGAACTGCTCTGATACCAAACTTGATCCGAAAATGGGTAACTTACTTCCCTTCCTTTAACGAATGCTTAATCAACTCTCAATTTCTCAATAAGACATAAATAAATTGACATAAATCATGCGTAACTTGAAACAAGATATTTGTTTTACAAGTGAGAACATAATAAAAAAAAACGCATACCAAAAGATGACAACCAAATGATAACGAAGTTCGTCAGACCTCCTAACTACGTCTTCGGGTTCGTCAAAGCTCCGAACCATTCTTATTAATCCTCTTTTGCAACATACAATTACATGTATTTTACATTGGCATAATCATGTGGCATTCTCTCCCATCTTGGTCAACCTTCTCCTAAAGCTCTCACATGAAATATCATAAGCAAGACCTCCTTACTTAACTTATCCAATGCAAAGGAAATATTACAAAGAATGCTCTCTCCAACTAAGCTTACTTTCCTTCTCCAAATGAGAGGTTTTTATAGTTTTTTCATGGATGATTAGTCATCACTCACTCACATATCTTTTTCCAAATTACAAAGATCTTCAACCAGTTATCGAGCTTGTTCGATGAAACTTGACATTTCAATGCACCAATCTATCATTCAGGTCCACTTTATGTTGAATTCTCACTAGATTAACTGTCTACCACTACAAATTCCGCGTCCTTTAGATAAAGCTTACAAGAATCCGAATCCAAACCCCCAAAGTGCAAATTTTCTAATTTAAAGCTCTGTACCTGGCCATTTTTGAAAATTGTAGTGTCAAAATGAAACCTACAACTTGCATTTTCCTTTTGCTCTCGATCTACGCCTTGTTATCTTGTTCGTTGGATTTTCTTACCCTCCATAACCAAGAGTTGTGTCAGCTTCTCGAATCTCCATAACCAAATTTTTTTAGCAGACATATTGTAGTGAATGATGTGTCATGGAGACGAGAGCTTTAACTCCACCCTCACCCCACTTGTCAGCCTCATCATTGTACTTACTGCACCGACAATCGGACATATGTTGTTTTATGTGTGGCACCGTGGTGCATTCAATATTGTACTAATGTGGTAGTATGTGAAATTGTATTTATTAGTCCCTGCGTAGCAGGGATATAACAATTGGTGTTTTCGATTATTAGATCCTTGCGCCACCTGAATATTTAGAAATGCCAATGTTTAACATTATATGCAAGTTTTTATATTAAACAAAAAATTTAAATAGACCATTTATCTCCTTTTCTATTAGTTCCATGCAGTTGACATCCTCCTCGGGTTCTGTAGAGGTGGCGATGTGCTGATGTAGATACGGATAATGAAGTCTGTGTGGAATGAATGAATGTGTGGTGCAACCCAAGGTCGATTTTTATTGAAAATTTAAACTCATCGAACATAATAGAATTTTACAAAGATTGGGCGTAGGATTTCTTGTTGGTTGCATTTATTGAACTCAAAGTGTGCATGTGGAATTTTCTCCACATGCAGGTCTCACCGCATATTTACAATCCATATTTGCCACATGTAAACTCTTGGGTTCATTTTACTTATATATCATACCGCATGATGCATGTCCATATGTAACTAGGTACACTGACCTCGAATATGTTGTATGGTGTATGGGGGTAATGATGTATTACTGTTAGACAACACATCATGAAAATATATGAAGAAGATAAAAATAGACATGAAGATGAACAATGGCAGAAAAGGATTCATATTAATGAGCTATTAAGCTATATTGCATATGCACATATATGTACATATATGTTACAAAAACACCATAACTGTCATGCAACCATATAACAATTATGTTAACTAACAAACTATGATTAGTCTTTAAAATCCCCCTTAATCATAAGTTTATTAGTGCCTGAAAAATTGCCACTACTTGACAATCAACAATGTGTCAAGCAAATTCAGAGAGTAGAAAACTCAACAAGGTCAGCTACAAAGGGCTAAAAATCTCTCTGAAACAAAATCTAGCAGAAGATGAAGACTTTTACTAAGTTGCATGTTTTCAAGTTGACCATAAACTATCAATGAGATAAAAAAATATATATGTTCTCTGAAAATATAAACAAGCAGAACTTTATGTCTTCTACTTGATTGGTGGTTTTAGGATGACCACAAACCATATCAACAACAACGAGGTGGTTTTAGGTTTACCATAAACCATATTAGGAACAATGTTGCATACTTGTTTCCCATTTGTTCACAAGCTCACAACAAAAACTTGGAACATGAATTCAAACTATAGATGTTATCCCCCCCTGTCAGTGACAAGTTCTATCAACTGCATTAACTTCATTTGGTTGTTGAAATCTATGAACATAAATAGGTTCAGATTACTTAATCCTTCATTCACAATCTTCTGAAAATTCTAAACATAAACAGGTTCAAAATGGCTTTTCTTTTTCCATGCAGATCTTCTGTCACCTTTTTAAGCTTGGGTTTTGTCACCTTTTTAAGCTTGCAAAAACACAGAATGCAAGTAAAAATATTATGAACAGGAACAAGTTTAGAAAATGAGTGTTAAATTGTTCTTTAAATTCTAGATGCTTTGTCTTTGTATTCTTATAATACTAGAAGCTTTGTCTTGACCTCTCTTGCAACGAATGCAATCTTCAATCTTGCTGCAATATATTTAATATGTACTCTATAATGCTGCAAATGTTGTTACTTGTTGCAAATTTGGTGTCAACACAAAACACACAAACATGGAACTTCTTATATCTCGAAAACTTCAAAAATATCATGTGCAGCAGCAAATTCCTCAAAAACAATCTTTCTAACCGATGGACTGGGCTGCTCATAAATGCGTGCAGCCTACCCAAAAAACTATGATAGCTTCCACTTTCAGGCAATCCACCTTCACATGTGATGTCTTCCTTTATGCAAGAAACAAGAAACTCCACCTCACATCAAAAATTTTCAACAACACATTCAACAATTTGTTCTCCATTATAATAAACTCAAAATTTCATCAAGGATTTCTCTTGACCTTCTCATTGCCTTTCTACTCTTATAATCTATCAATCGTCTAATCACCAACATTGTCACTATGACTGCATGATAAAAATGCTTTACAACTACAGCATTACTCTCCTCCGAAATGTAACTCCTTGATAATATCTTCATCTTGCGATCTTCTAAATTCCTTGATTTAGGAAAATAAATTAACGTCATGTTGCAGCGACATGGTTTAATATGTATCAAGAATACCCTCTCTCAACAAATAAGAAGCGTAGGCTCAAATGATCCTATAGGATAGGTTACCCTGCAACAATGTTTGTAAATGTTTCCAAAACACGCTGTCCAACTTCACATTTTCACAACTTCACCAATTCTTAAAGAAAATATGAACTCAATTCCAAAGACAAATGGCTCAATAGATTAACAAAGCCCAATAAAACAGAGTTGCAAATATTGAATCCACTTACAGAAATTGAACACAAAACTTTCTTGAATATTTCGACTGGTCTACTCACCCTTCCAAAACTTGATTTGGATTTGTTTCATTCATCCATTGACAGAATCTTTTCCATTATTAACATGTTCATTACACAAAGCTATGATCATGCATATATTAACGCAGTGGTATAAACGTCTTTGGCATTGGCAATTACCACTAAAATTCAAAGGTTTCATGTGGTATGCTTTACAAGGGAAACTTAAAACTTGGGATAACTTTATGAATAAAGTTTGGCAAGGGCCAAGTTTATGTCCTTTATGTAGAAACAATTCGGAGTTTGCTCATAATCTCCGTGTGGATTTTTTCTTCACCAGAAAAAAAGTTGGAACTTGATCTGTGCCCATCTGAAATTGCAGCAAATTTGGGGTTTTGAAAATTTTGATATTTGTGCACTACAATGGTTCAGAAGATGTAGATCTCACCCTACTATTCTTGTTTTGATTTCCTGGGCCATTTGGCATACTAGAAAGGCTTTTTGTTATATCAATTTGTAAATCTTATTTTGGGAAGGATGAACTCTCAAAGGCTTTTTGTTATTTAGTCTTTTATAGACTCGAATATCTATGTACTATTTGATTCTACATGAATAACAATAGTATGCTTTTTTCTGCTAATATATATATATATATATATATATAAACTTATTAAAGAGTTTAAACGTATTTAAAAGTTAAGAATATGTGGTTTTCCTAAAAATTCAAATAAAAAAAAAGAGAAATTTATTTAAATTAAGAAACATGTTTTTATATTAATTTTTTTTTATAAATTTAAACTCAAGATAAATTTATGTCAATTTTAGTTTTTGAATTTTTTATAAAATTTAAAATTTAATCTTATAACCTATAAACATATTTTATGAGTACTGTTATCATTCTTTGAACAATTAGATAGATTTATATTTATTTTATTTATTTTAATTTTTTATAAAATTTAAAATCTAATCTTGTAACGTTCAAGCTTATTTTATGATCAGTGTTATTATAATAAATCTTACTTGAGAAAACATAATAGAATGTAAGATTAAGTACCATGCTAATGGTAATAGATTTGGATTGGAATGATTTAAGTTCTCACTTAAATTGTTGTTCTTTTGCTTGGCTTTGAAGACAAATTATCAAAAGCACAGTGAGAGGCAAGACACAAAGCTTTATTTCTAGGTACAGTTTCCTCATGGATTTCTCCATACTTTATAAATCATGTGTCTATTGTGCTCTATGGCATGTTTTCACTATTATAACTCATTTCTTATTTCTTAATAAGTCTAAAGAATATGAATGGTGTGTTCTTAACACTATTTAAAATCACATATAAGAATAATGGTATAGTAGAGTATAGTGTCATTATATTTACAGTAGCATACTAAGATATGTCCTCATGAACTACGAATTGACATATCCAACACATTTTACAAATCATATGGTAGGGGACCTCATCTATTGGCACCCAAACAAAGCAAGATTGTCTTTCAAAGTCTTACAATGGGTAGGAAATAATGCTTATAGACTTTGTCTACCTCCATACATGCACATTTCACATTCTCATAAGCCATGGCATTATCCCTCATTTGTAAGCATGTTATCTCTTAGATGCCCCTTCATCATCTCCATTAAGGTCACATCAAAATTACATATGTAACTTATAGTTATCTTTGTTTTTTTTTAATCATAGATTTTCATAATTTTTTTAAAAATGGAGAATATGGATGTTATAGATTTGTTGAAGAAGGCAATAAATTTGAGCAAATGTGCATTTATCATTTTTTGACTTCATGCAAGATGTTAACTAGCTCTTGTGGAAAGATATGTGCATTGACATGAGTAAATGACATGTGCTTGAAGTACTATGGGATTTGCTCTTATAATATTGCATTTTTCTCTTCACTCTTTCACACTCAAAATAGATAGGGACTTAGTTGCTTTACAACTATTTCTCTTGTATTTTATAAATATATAACACATATTTAAACATCTGTACATATCAATTAAATCGAATTATGTTAATTAATTATTTTTTTATAAGTTAGTTTATAAATAGCATAATCACATAAGGATTTACAATTATTATTATAAAAGAATTAAATAAAAAATAAGTATAAAATATTTGAAATAAAGATAAAATAATAAAAAGCTTGTCGTCTAAAAGTTCGACGATTTCGAATGGAAAAATTTAATTTTTTCGACATGATTTTGAAAAAATCCTAGTTACAACTGTTAAATTCTGAAATTTTGCGTATCATAGGGGTTTTTCATTGTGTTGAATTTGTTTCTACCATCCAAATTGCCATTACAACACAATTAAATTCAAAATTTTACAAAATAAAAAACATTGTACATATACATTGATGGGTACATGTATAATAATAATAAAAAATATTATTATTATTATTATTATACCTGCCTCCGTTAGGTTATATAGTAATCATTTGGTATGCCAATAGCTTTGACTTTAATTAGTTTGGATTTTTTTTCTAAATTTTTACTAAAGTTTTGTAAAATTCATATATTAAATTATTATTTTTTAATTTAAAATATTTTATTTTATTTTTAAAATACATTATTTTGTTTTGTTATTGATTTATTTCAATGATTTGACTAATTTGATCTAGTTTGCAATAAAATTATCAGATATAAAAAATCAATTAAAAAAAAATACATCATATTGCCAAGTATCCTATAAATTATTATAATTAATATCATTGATATGATATAATTAGATAATTTTAAATTACTTTAATTTTAAAATATTTAAAATATAGATTAATAATTTTAATATACTTCCAAATGTTTGGTTCATTGCAACATTATTAATGCTGACAGCTGACGAATTTTACATTAATTTAGAAAAAGTAAAGACTGCATCTTATATAAATATCTAGGGGAGGGAGGCCATTAGTGGTGTGGCCCCCCTCGAGCCACCTAGATGACCACGTTGCGGTCTAAATGGACTATACGTCACCCGTCCACTTTGTAGCTCCACGAGTGCAGTAGGTGGCAACCTTTAATGCACTTTATGTCACCTCGAATTACGTGCATGGGGTCCTTTCCCCGCGGCTCGGTCCACAGGCCCATTCATTTTTGCTCAGGCCCAATGTGTGGGCGTTTTCCCACCCTGGTAGTGGTGTGCTTGGGCTTGTTTGGTGGCGATGGTGAGAGTTTCTTCTAGCATGAAGCTAGTTCAATGGTGGTTTATGGTGGCCTTTGTTTCGGATTAGATGCGGGTTTGATCTTTCGTGTCGTTGTCGCATGGTGGTTCTTCACGGTCCAGTCTGTTGGTGTTGCGTGGAACCTTTGCTGCGGTGTTTTGGTGTCTGTGGTTGAGCCATTGAAGTTGGTTCCTGGTCTGAAAACAACCTCTCTACTCACGATTTTGAGCCTTCTCTCCCATATGTCGTCCATTCTGCTGGTTTTCGAATTGACCAGTTCGGTTCATGCTCCAGTTTGGATGTTTGGCTCTAGTTTTCCCTCTACAATCAAGGTAATGGCCCTTATTTTCCACATGTCGTCCATTTTATGTATTTTAACAGGCCCGGTTCAGCTCAATGTTAGTTTATGATGTTTGATCGTGGTTTTTCTTGCAAGTAGCAACAGAAGGGAGGCAATGGCATCCGTTGGATGGTAGTGTGTGCTCGGTGTGGATGGTAGTGTACGTTCTCTGGTAGGGTTACCATGCCAGCTTCTACATGCATGTATTTTTTAACACACTCAATTCCTCTGTGGATTTTTGTTGTTGGTTATTGAAATGTCGGCTCTGGTTTGGTTGGGGTTTATTACCAGTTTGATGTTTGTCTCTAGTTTGGTTTGGTTTGGTTGGAGGTTGTCTATGGTTTGTTATTGGTTTGATTTTGGTCTTCTATCTCTGCTTCGTTGTTGTGGGTGCTGGGATAGGGTCTTTCACACAGTCGATAAAAAAACATTATGGCATTGTTTGAACGGGATTCACCCTATATTTGTAGTGGAAGGGTTTATCCCTTGTTTGAATTGTTGGGTCGGGGTCTTATTGCAGAAGAAGGGTTTGTAACTATGTGTCGAGCTAAGGTTTTTGCTGAGGCATTTGTCAATGTAGGGTTTTTGTTGAGGTAGGTTTTTTTTTGTTGTGGTAGGGTTCTGTTCCTATTAACCACATACTATGAAATGAGAAATTATTAACAAACATCAGAATCTACCATCTAAAATGCTTCATGTGAAATTATTCAAATTCATCCATTGATTCTGACACCCCATCAGAATCTACATTTTCTGCAGATGAAGGACTGCATGAAGATGTAGATGACCCATATTCTTCTCTATTATCAATAGGTGCACCATTTGAGTCTACATCTATGCCCATCATTTCAGATGTCACATTCCTTCGATATCTACGGCTTGGTTTAACAGACTCCCATCTTGCAACTTCTAGTTTTGGCAGCAACCTCTTGATAATATCTATAGTCTTAGAGAGAAGAGTGTCTTTCTTTGTCAAATGGAAATCATAAACAAGTGTATCAACTTCCTCTAATTTCAAGATTTCAATGCGTCGACGATTTATTTTTTGACCCTTTCTTTTTCTCTTTCTGCAAATATTTTTCTCAACCACCATCTCTACCTTGTACACGCCATCAAATGGGTGTGTATCTATTGCATACCAATGTACTTCTACTGATACTACTTCTTCATTTTATTTATTGACCTTCATAGCTTTTGCAATCCATAATGGATAATAGTGTGCATCGTCTGTAGCCAAAATTGCAATCATGCAACCCTCCTTGATATCTTGTACTGAGCCCCTGTAAAGGTCTTCCGTATCTCGACACTTTGCGGATGATCTTCTAGAGCCAATATACATTTATCTTTCCTCTACTTGATAAAACTCAACAGCTCAAGGTTCAACATTTGTTACCTCATTTTCATTTGATAAACTTTGTGGCCAAGCAAATGGAGACTTCAAATATATATCTCCATTTGTAGAGTTTGAAATTATGTCACTCTGCTCCATGAAAAAATAATCCCACCAAACAGAATCAACAACATCAAAGTACTCATATGTATCTTCGATATACTTTTTTATTTCTTCCAAGCATTGAGAAGAATCAACATCTCTACTATGTCGCCTTGCATTATGAATCTCTGAAAATGTTGCAATAACAATAAATTTGAAGCATACATCTAACGATTTGGGATGAATTTGAGAAATGCCAAACCTGATGAAGGCCCCCATTCTGTGCTAGTTGAGTACTTCTTTCCCCACAATAATGTTTTTCCATCAATCTTTTTATACAAAATTGATGCTGAAAGCTAATGTCATTAGGTTTTTCAATGCACCTTTCTTCACCATGCAATCCAAATAGAAATATTCGCATGTCAAGAGTGTTGGAATATTCACATCATCATTTTTATGTTTTGCATGCCTGCATGCAAATCTGCATGATTTGCATGCATCGAGTCATCATCATGGTTGTCTCCCCAGCACCTAGAGCTTTCTTCTAGCTCTCCAAATCCTGTCTATAGCCCCCAACTGGCCTCCTACCTACCTAATGTGCCCTCTTTGACTTCTTTGCATGGCAAGTGCGCCTTTCCCACCTACCACAGCCAGTTTGGGCACCTTTGCTCACCTACCACCAGTTATCACTCAGTTAGGGCACCTTATCTCACCTACCATGAGTTATCATTCAGTTAGTGCATTGATTGAGTAGTTCTTCTATCGATTTCTCATACTGACTGCTTGTAGCTTCTAGTTATCTAGTTCTGGAGTTCCACTTGACTATTTGACAGCCTCATGCGCCCCCCTTGGAGTCTCCATTCCCTGATTTATGCCTAGATGGTTCTGTTAGACTTAGTTAGACTCACTTGACTGACTATTACCATTTATGACTGATACTATTGACTGGATGATGTCTCCATTGTTATCCAAGCTAGACAGCCTCATGCACCCACCTTAGAGTCTCCATTCCTTGATTTATGGCTAGATAGTTCTGTTAGACTCAGGTGGTCACACTTGACTGACTCTTACCATTTATGGTTGATACTGCCGACTGGATGATGTCTCCATAGTTATTCATGCTAGAATCTGAGCTCAAAGATTCGAATGCCCTACTTGGCTAATTCGAATCCTATATGATGCATCATCATTGATTATTGTAACACATTCTCTACATTCATTATTCATTGTATGATATTAACATTGTCCACTATTCTGTGTTTATGAGTGATTATTAAATGCATGCTTCTTCTTCTTTGCAAATAATCCTGAGAGTTAGATTGTGAGTTTGTTACAGTTTCTAGATCCCTACAGATTATCACATGGTATCAGAGCAGTCATCAACTATTCGAATTACATCCATTACAGCAGTTGCAACATTTCTTTGAGCAACTATCTTTCACTTGTGCACCAGAAGCCTCTGAGTTTCCACATCAAATCTTGGTGCTATTACTTGAATTCATTGGAGAAATCCATTAAGGTCTAGCCAGGTGTGAAGGACTTAGTCTATGTGCCAAGTGTCCTTAAGTTAGTGTTCAGTCGAAGTGTAGCATTCTCCATCAGCAAAAATTCTCTTGTTTTGCGGGTTTATTCACCCGTTCGGAATCTTCTTCAACTATTTGACTTTCTCTATTTTAGATGGATCTAAAGCTCACATCTTCCAACTGTGTTGAGTGGAAATCCAATATGGCTCTCTTCATGAGATCCAAGAGCTTCACCCAAATACTCAACGGAACGATGGTAGAACCTCTCAGTGCAGTTGAAAAGTCCAAGTAATTGGACAGGCTTGATGAAGCAGTTGGTCTCCTCCTCTCAATTTCAGAATATCTTCACTTCCATGTCATCGATCTTACATCTCCTAAAGAGGTTTGGGACAAGCTTGAATCCCTTTTTGGATAAAAAGAGGATATGAAAGGACACAAATTGGAGAATGAGCTCATATGTTTGAGTCCTGACAGTTTCGAATCTATCAATGCCTTCCTCACCAAGTTCAAAAGCTTGATATCACTGTTGAAAAAATATGAGATAGTGAAAGAAGACAAGCAACTTATACTTGTCATTCTCTCAAAGTTGGGGGAAAACTTCTCAGTTTTTGTCTCTACTTTCCAGTCAGCTAGGTTGTCCATTCCAAAACGGAAGTTTCCATCACTTGATGATTTCATCCAATCTCTTACTCAAGAGGAAGAGAAGTTGATCTCTATGGGAATGATCAAACCCAAATTGGATTCATCTCTTACAGTTGCAGAGAGAGTGACTGGTAAAGGAAAGCA
Source organism: Larix kaempferi (assembly GCA_027924585.1). Classification (NCBI taxonomy): domain Eukaryota; kingdom Viridiplantae; phylum Streptophyta; class Pinopsida; order Pinales; family Pinaceae; genus Larix; species Larix kaempferi. The sequence goes on from BSBM01000030.1 coordinate 12,901,806, forward strand.
AAATATTTCTGACAAGAGATCGAATGGTACAAAGCATACAGATACTCCATACCAGTTAGATGGGGCTTCGAACTCTAGGAAGACCAAGCATTCTCAGAAGAAAAGACCCAAGTGCACCTAGTGTCCTAAAGGTTTCCATCCTGAGAGTGCTTGTATGAGGAAAGCTATAGATTTGATGGCTCAGCTACTTGAGAAGAACAATATTCCTATGCCTGCATGTACAAGGAAGAAAGATCTTGATACTGAGCCTTCTAGATCTGAAGGCAAAGAAACATGTCATGCCCTCATGGCAACAGATTCTACTTTCATCATAGATTTAGGAGCATCAAGACACATGTATTCCTCCAAAGATCTCTTCTCCAGTTTCAGAAGCTCAGTTGGCCCTTCCATCATATTGGGAAATGGTTCAGAAGTCTCCTCTCAAGGGAGTGGAAGAATCGATCTTGACTCAGGTTAATTTTCTAATGTGATTTATGTTCCTTCTCTTGCAGCAAATTTACTTTCAGTGTACCAAATTACCCATGTTGGAGAGCCCAAAAGAGTGATCTTTTCTCCAAATTAAGTCGAGGTACAAGACATGGTTTCAGGGGAAATCATCTCAAAAGGTGTTGCAAATCATGAGACAAAACTCTATGAGTTTTCCCACTTCTTATCTCTCTCAAAGGAGTCTTCTCTTCACTCTCATATTCATGAAGAGAGTAGACTATCTCATCTCAACCACAAGCTAGTTCAAGATGTGGTTGAAGGTCTTCCAAATAGCAAGATTGCTCATGGCACCTGCAAATATTGTTCTAAGAAGATTGAGAAAAGGAGGAATCTTGAAGAATGCTAGATCTAGATCCACAAGAACCTGAAGATCTAGCACCTATTGGTTCAACTCCTATGGCCATCACTGCTACTTCCACTAGGGATCTTGTTGAAAATCCATCATCAGATTCAAGTTCTTTTGATCTCACCTATGATGGCTCAAGGGAGATATCAGAGATATGCATGCAGCTTCATAAGCAGGTTCATGACCTTCCCACTTCATCAGATTCAGAGTTTAAAAGTGATGATGAGGCAGCTTCGCTGGCTTCTTGACATGAGCTTTCAGATTCAGAGTTTGAGAGTGATGATGAGTTTCAAGAGAGCGAATCCCCATCACATGTTAGTTAAGATTTGGAGTATGAGACATCAGCTTCACATGTTTCTCCTCATGAGATTTCAGATTCGGAATTTGCATGTGATGATGAGCTAGTTCTACTTACTTTTTATCACGAGAGTTCGGATTTAGAACTTGGATGTGATGATGAGCTAGCTGTGGATACATCTCCACATGATATTTTAGATTCAGAGTTTGGAAGTGATGACAAGCTCCAAGAGAGCAAACCATCATCATTTGGCAGATCAGATTTAGAGTATGACAATGAATATGATGAAGAGAAAATGCTAGATCCAGATTCACAAGAACTTGAAGATCTAGCAAATGCTAATGAGGATATGGGAGATTCAGTTCCATAAGAACATTATGATCTCTCAACTGATTTTCCTCCTCTTCCAAGACGGGAAACCACTACTCTCATTGGTGATCCAGTTGATCAACGGAGAACCACATCAGGTTTTCAGGATGGAAGTTTTCATCCTTCTCACATTTCTGATCCTTTTCAGATCGATCAACCCTTCTTTTGAAAAGAAGGACACTTGCCTCCTTCAAGGGTGAGTGATGTCATGCTACTTTAGTATCCTTCAGTCTATTTTGAGGGAGGGGTTTCTTCCCACTCATTTTTCCCTCTTTCCTCACCAAGTTTATTTTTAGATTGATTGTACGGGGTGACCTTTGGTCTTAGTCCCTAGGGCCCTATTTTGTTTTTTCAGTTATTATCTCATAGTATAGCTTGCGGGGGGGGTGTTGGAATATTCACACCATCATTTTTGTGTTTAGCATGCCTGCATGCAAATCTGCATGCTTTGCATGCCATTGCATGCATCCAGTCATCATCATGGTTGTCTCCCCAGCACCTAGAGCTTGCTTCTAGCTCTCCAGAGCCTGTATACAGCCCCCAATTGGCCTCCTACCTACCTAATGCACCCTCTTTGACTTCTCTGCATAGCAAGTGCGCCTTTCCCACCTACCACAACCAGTTTGGGCGCCTTTGCTCACCTACCACCAGTTATCACTCACTTAAGGTGCCTTATCTCACCTACCAGGAGTTATCATTCAGTTAGTGCATTGATTGGGTAGTTCTTCCACTGATTTCTCATACTAATTGCTTGTAGCTTCTAGTTAGCTAGTTCTGGAGTTCCACTTGACTATTTGACAGCCTCATGCGCCCCCCTTGGAGTCTCCATTCCCTGATTTATGCCTAGATGGTTCTGTTAGACTCAGTTAGACTCACTTGACTGACTATTACCATTTATGACTGATACTATTGACTGGATGGTGTCTCCATCATTATCCAAGCTAGAATTTGGGTTAGATAGCCTCATGCACCCACCTTAGAGTATCCATTCCTTGATTTATGGCTAGATAGTTCTGTTAGACTCAGTTGGTCACACTTGACTGACTCTTACCATTTATGACTGATACTGTCGACTCGATGATGTCTCCATAGTTATTCATGCTAGACTCTGAGCTCAGAGATTCGAATGCCCTACTTAGCTAATTTGAATCCTATATGATGCCTCATCATTGATTATTGTAACACATTCTCTACATTCATTATTCATTGTATGATATTGAAATTGTCCATTATTTTGTGTTTATGAGTGATTATTGAATGCATGCTTCTTCTTCTTTGCAAATAATCCTGAGAGTTAGATTTTGAGTTTGTTACATTTGCTAGATCCCTGGAGATTATCACAAGCATTTTCTTCCAATTTATGTACAATAGGCCTTGGATGGTATGCGTTTCCTATAATTTCAATCAATGATGTTAGGCTCTTGACTTTCTTCCTCCTCAATTTCCTTGCAAAATGGTTGAACATTTGATCAATATGATCATGTGTATGCCCAACAACAAGGAAACCAACTTTTACCTTTTTAAAAATTCCCAATTCAACAAGCATGCTTAGATAACCAAACACAACCTGATTTTTGTTTTCTTGGCTTGTGTTGTCCAATTGTAGATATAGAACTTCAGGAAAATCACTAGGCCAATGAGTAATGACATAGTGAATTATGCTGATGGTCAAATTTGCATCATTGTGAATATTTGGAGTTGTATAGTAAACCCTTGGAATCATTTCACCATTAAAAACCATACACCCAACCAACTGAAATTGAATAAATTTTTCCTCCTTTAAATTCTTTGGCACACAGACAAAATGTGGCAAGAGTGTTTTTTTCTTATCCATGCCATCAATTATCAAACCCATATACTTATGTGGAGCATCATAACGCTTCTTGCAATGTTTGTACAACTTTTTATGCTCATTTGATTGTTGATTGTGATGTTCTTGCAGTGCATTGATTATGGAATTTACAAACAACATAACAAAAAATATTGTTAACTAGCTTTAATAATTGACATTTATCTAAAAAAAACAATTTTGTAAACATACATCTTTCTATCCCTTATGATCTATCCCTTCTTTCTTTAAGAGAAGCACATGTACTGCAGACCCCCATCCTTGACCTCTTTGGAATGCGGACGTTGTTGAACTTATTTTTCCATACTCTTGCAAAATATGCATATCTGATGAAGTTGCCATTTCCTTGACCACCTTGAACATAATCCTTGTATAAGTTGTAGATTTCCTGCCTTGTGAAATTATCTGGAATGTGTATTATTTCTCTATTTGGCATACTCTCTCCATGCTTGGAAAATAAATCATGCATCCATGATATTGTAATGTGTGTTGATGGCCCAGTGATTCGTCCCTAATAATCGTCAGAATAAAATGTAGGATCTTTTTCCAGTCTTGTTTGGATTCTTGATAATCGAAGATTACCAATTGAGTGAATCCATTTGAATGCCTTTCTACAAAGAAGAACTTTTACAACGCGATAATCATAACCTGTCCTTGTAGAAATCATGCACCTCACTAAATATGAATTTTGCATACTTTTGTTCATTGATAAATACATATTCCTTTTATCCAAGGCATAATTCTAGCCTAAAATTTTCAAACAACTTTTGTGGAAACACTCACTCGAAATCAAATGAGTAATGGAACTTGGACTTGTGAGCAATTATTTCCTAGACCTTGTATAACTGGAATGCTTTGGGTTGACATAAAAATGTCTAGTCCTTCACTTAATCCTGCTCATTATTGGATTTTTTCGTTGCATTTCCTGGACCATTAGTCTGCAACAACATCCTCATTAGAATGAATGTTTTCATTGTGATGCATATGACCCTCCTCATTGAAAATCTCATCACTAAATTCAGTATGAAAATTATTTTCATGATCACTATTAAGTTGATCAATTGCTGACAGATCAATGTGACCATCAACACTATTTCTGCCTCTAAATTCTTCACTGAAAGGGAACCCTTGAGATTCAACATTGACATCATTGGTGCCTGTAAAATCCTTACTTGGAGGAGAATCATTGTCTTCATCATTGGTGCCTGTAACATCCTTACTTGGAGGAGAATAATTGTCTTCATCATTGGTGGCTTCATTGTCAACAGAATGATCATCGGTTCCATTGAAATCCTTGCTCGGAGGATAATCATCATCGGTGCCATTGAAATCCTCGCTCGGGGAAAAATCATCATTAGTGCCATTGAAATCTTCACTCAGAGGAAGATCATCATCGGTGCCATTCAAATCTTCACTTGGAGGAAAATAATCATCGGGGCCATTGAAATCTTCACTCGGAAGAAAATCATCATCGGTGCCATTGAAATCCTTGCTTGGAGGAAAGTCATCATCTGTTCCATTTAAATCCTCGCTTGAAGGAAAGTCACCATCGATGCCATTGAAATCCTCGCTTGGAGGTAACTCATCATTTGTGCCATAGAAATCCTCTCTTGGAGGAAACTCGTCACAGTTCCATTGAAATCCTCGCTTGGAGGAAAATCATCTTCACCATTATTGATTTCTTCTTCCTCACCAAAATCATCATCTGTCCCATTAAAATCCTCACTTGGAGGAAAATCATCATTGGTACCATTAGAATCCTTGCTATTAAGAAAACCATCAACATTATTTGTACATGCATGCTCGGCAAAAGCATCATTAGTCCCATCAAAATCCTCGCTTCCAGGAAAATCATCATTGGTGCCTTGAAAATCCTCGCTGGGAGGAAAATTGTCATCATTTTTCTTACTGTCTTTAGGATCCCCACTTGGAGGAAGCTCTTCATCATCATCACATTCTTGCCCTTCATTACTAGTGTCTTCAAAATCTTCATAATTAAGAAGTTCTTGAATAACAAGTTTGATTACATTGCTTGCACTGCTGGTATATTGGCTAGATGAACAATACAACTCTTCATTGACATTATAATTTAATTCAGTGAGTCCATGACTTCTCACTAAAAGATAGAATTATAGAAAAATCTTAATAGATAAGACAATGAAATTTTACCATAGTCCTCACCAAAAGGTAGAATGGTGCAACTGTCAACCAGCAATCTTATAGCTATGAGAATGAAAATATCCCTCCAAAATATTCCCTCCAAATGTTTTCCTCCAAAACTTCCCTCTAAAATTTTCGTTCAAAATTTTCCCTTCAAAATTTTCCTACAAAATTAAAGTGCACATTCATAAAACTAGTAAAAAAAATGAATTTATGATATAAAAAAATTTGAAATAATGTATCGACTAATTACATATTTCTATCCCAGACATATAAGACTAGTAAAATTTCTTGTAACATTTTTTTATATACAATTTGTAATAAAGTAATGGCTATTTACATTTTTTTTACTCCCACATTCATAACATTAGTAATATTTCATTTAAACCCATCTTATATAAATTTAATAATAATGCAGTAACTAATTTCATTTTTTTAATCCTACATTCATAAAACAATTAATGTTAAACATAATCTAGGTTATATAAACCATTTAGATTCCCTACTATTCATAATTTAATATGGAACAATTTAGTAACACTTAAAAGGTTACTGTTTTTTCCGTTTTTAATAAATTAGTTAGTTTTATTGTTAATTTTGCAATGATTATTTTATGGCTTTATTAATTTGGCAATGCTTATTTTAAGGCTTTATTGATTTATTCTTTTACAATTTTGTTGATCTCACATTCTAAAGAGTGGTAAACTTAAACCTAATCTATCTTATTAATACACTATTGTTTAGACTTTGGAGCAATTCACGGAGGCTTTCAAGAAGAACGAGAAGATTGTAGAGAGGAGGCTCTACCACTTTCCGGGTTATATATATATATATATATATATATTTTTTTTTTTTTTTTTAAATGTATTTTTTTTTAAATTCATATAGTATTAATTGAGGCAAGGCTTGCCCCCTATCCCACGAATATTAGTTTCGGTTTAAAAAAAAAAATTACTTGCATTTACAAAAAATTAAAACTACCCCCTAACCCTTCACCCTCCTCGCGCCCCTCCTCCCACCGACCCCTTCCCCCTCCTCCTCGCACCCCATCCCTTCCGCCTCCTCCCTCCTCGCGCCCCCCTTCCCCCTCCTCCTCGCGCCCCCTCCCTTCCCCCTCCTCCCTCCTCGATCCCCCTTCCCCTGCCGCCCCCTTTCCCCTCCTCCTTGCGCCCCCTCCCTTCCCCCTCCTCCCTCCTCGCGCCCCCTCCATTCCCCCTCCTCCCTCCTCGTGCCCCATTCCCCAGCCGCCCTGTGCCCCTCCTCCTGCCACCCCCCTCCCCCCTCCTCCTGCCTCCCACTTGCCCCTCCTCCTCCTCCCTCTGCGGCCCTTTGGCCTCTCGCTTGGGAGGGGGAAGGTGGTGGTGGGAGGAGGGGCGCGGGGAGGAGGGGGAAGGGGGTGGGAGGAGTAGTGGGAGGGTCGCTCGCTTAGGCACCAAATGTTTCCCCCACATGAGAGATCGCCCTTTGGTGCCCAAACGAGTGGCCCGCTCATGCCCCCTACTCCTTTTTCCCCCTACCTTCCCCCTCCGTCGCCCCCTTCCCCCTCCTCCTGCCACCCCCCTTCCCCCTCTTCCCTCCTCCATGCACCCCCACCCTTCCCCCTCCTCCATGCGCCTTCCCTTCCTCCCCCTCCCGGCGCCCCATTCCCCCTCCTCCTCCTCCCTTCTCCCTCCAAGGCCCTTTGGCACCCAAGCAAGCGGCCAAAGGGTCGCGGAGGGAGAACAGAGGAGGAGGAAGTGTGCATCGGGAGGAGGTGGAAGGGAGGGCGCAAGGAGGAGGGGGAAGGGCGGGGGTGCGGGGAGGAGGGAGCAGGGGGGAGGGGGAGGAGGGGTGTGGGGAGGAGGGGGAAGGGTGGGGGTGCAGGGAGGAGGGAGCAGTGGGAAGGGGGTGGAGCGAGGAGGGGCACGGGGAGGAGGGGGAAGGGGGTGGTGGGGAAAGGGGGCACAAGGGGGTGCGAGGAGGAGGGAGAAGGGGGCGGTCGGAGGAGGGGCGCGAGGAGGGGGGGTTAGTTTTAATTTTTTTCTTTTTAATTTATTATATAGTTAGGGGGGGTTAGGGGGTAGGGGTTCGGTTTATTTTTTATTTTTAATTAATTATTATATATTTAAGGGGGGGTTAGGGGGTAGGTTTACATTTTTTTTTTAAATTATTTATTATATATATTTTTTTATATTTTAGGGGGGTTGGGCGATGGTGGTGTAGGGCGGGGTTAATTTGTTTTTATTGTTTCCTAAGTTCGGGGGGGAATTTATATTTTATTTTCTATGTGTGGGGAGTTTAGGGGTTAGGGGGGTATTTAATTGTTTTCTATTTAGTTTTTATCTATGACGGAAGGGGAGGAGGGACAAGGCAGGGTAGGGGTAAATATATATTTTTATTTTTTAAAACGTTTTTCAAATACATTTTATAATGAATATTGATGTTGATTTTGTTTAGATTATGAATGTTTTTTATTGTATTTTAAAATTCTACCTTTTGGATATAGGGAGAATGGCATCAAGAAAGATATATGTAAACGTTTATGGATCAAGAGTGGTGATGATTGCATCAAAAAAACTAGTTGAGGCATCTGAGAATGTCGAGCCTCAAGACAAAATTTTTAACTTTGAAGATTTAAAAATGAAGAATGCTAGAGAATGGAAATATGCAGCAGAAGAAGACAGAACAGAATATCATTGTCATGTGAAGGAAAAATATCAAGGGGAACCATAAAGTATTCACTTATATTCTTCTAGATTTCCACATATTCAATCAGATTACCATCCATTGGGATCGCTGAGAGATATATGTGTGATGCCGGGTACAGATATTGTTTATGCATAAGTGAAACAAGCCAGAACCTTTGCCAAAATACGATATTCTTTGAAGATTTAAAAATATAATGTTCAAGAAAATTTCACAGATTTTTGTCCAGGGGTCGTGCATGAAATTGACAGCAAGAGAGTAAGTTTGAATATTGATATTATTCTTAAATTGGTTTTGTTATAACTTGGATACCACAATGTAATAGATTTAACACGATAATGTTTTTATTTTGCAGGATTTTTCCATTTCGATTTCAAAAATGTTGAATGGAATTTATTATACAGAGGAGAATCATATGGATGTCATTAATGTCGCTGTCCAAAAGGGACCAGAAGCAAGGAAGAAAAAACAAGTGTCAAATGTTCAAACTGGAGAAGTACAAGCACAAAGAGGAAAGAGCATCCAACAATCAAATCAGGTACCTAGAAGGGTTATATTTAAATATCCATCTCGTCCAACTGAACATGTTTAAATTGTTGCAAATGAGCTTGCTACTCCTGCTAGTAAGAGTAACAAACAATCTCATAAAAGAAGTATGGTTGAGACTGTTTCGATTCCCGTTGAAGGCATTGTTGATTTAGAAGGAACCCCTTCAAATCAGAAAAAGAGGAGATCTATTGTTATTGAAGCCAATGTTATTCATAAATTTGAGAGTGAAAATTATGGGGGCAATAGGGAAATCATTACTCCAGGTGCTGATCTAGAGGATGGCATTGTCAAGTCAACACAAAATGTCATTCGAGATCAATTGCGGAGGGATAAATTGGTTAAAAATGGACATACATTTGAGTTGAATGTGAATCAAATTTATAGACCCACATAAGGGCAATATCAATTTAGAATTAGAAAACCACATCACTTGCATATTCACAACTTGAAAGCATTGATGAGGCACAATCCCTATGCACATGTGGTTGACTACCTAGTCCTTGTTGACCCAAACGATATTTCTACTAGAGATGAATATGATCAAACAAGATGTTTTCGTTACAGATATTATGTTCTTGAGGGGAATCATTATGTAGAGGAAAGAAGAGAGTTGATGCAAGAATATCCCAATAACCCTATTTTTGAAATAGTTAAATGCATCATTTATGTTGGTTTAACAGATGTAGAATCAAAGTTGTTGGCATGGGATCATAACACATATAGTGAATATAGGTTGACAATGACATTTATTCAAAGGGTGATATTTATCCACAGTGAATTTGTGCAAATATGTGGTGGGTAAAAATCGAGAGTTGATGCAAGTTTTCGGAGACAATGTTGTCTGGAAATAGGTATCCCTATTAAAGGGGATAATGTGAAACAAAAAAATGTCAAAGGAAGTGATGCATTCAGAGCTGTAGATGTCTATTCCAGTTGGAATTCAGAGTTGGGAAAACATGGGATTTGATTGATGACATATTTAGCGTGTGGGAGAATATTGGCATAAAAAAACAGAAAGTGAAAAAAAGTAAAGTTGTTCCATGGAGCGGTGGTAAGGTAGGTCCTAACGTCAAGAATCTGCCAGAAGACATGACTACTACACCTTGGAGAACAATACAAGGTGTGAAGGATGAAACAGTAATAGCTACAATACTATCACAGGTAAATTCAGGTGAATTATCCATGGAGGAAATGTGCAGTGAATTTGACAAGTAAGTTGATGTTTTTTTTTTATGGTACGATGTTTTGTTCTTGAGTTTAACATTTTTGTTATGTTCTAAGTATTCTGTTATATTATTATATATGATTGTAAAAATCATTTATTGTTTCATTATCTAGTCACAAGGTCTACATGAAAATACAAGAGGATATGGTTATAATGTTGAATGAGAAGACTTGGTATGATGTCAAATGCAACTATCCATACTCAAGCTCGATAGAAACCTTAAAACAATTTTTTCTTGCATTCAAGAAGGTATGTTGATCTATGATACATCCTATTTTATTTATTTTCTAATTCAATTCATTTCCATTTGATTACTTATAGAGATAATTTTCATTTGAAGATGCCAAAGAGGGGTACAGATGGAGTACCAGAGTCCTACAAAATTCATATCCAAAGAGCCAAAACAGAACGAGAAAGGAGACAACGTCTTGCAAACGTTGAACTTGATGATACACTTGATCATTATATTTGGAATGGGCTTGACACTATGCAATATAAATTCATTTTAGGTGACTGTGCAGACATTGCAAATCTTGTTCCTAAAAAGGAGTACGCACTAGTGATTGCACATATCCCTCATGGATACAATATCTGAAACACCACTTATGATTGTGAGCCTTATACTTACCAATCATTCAATAAAGTGGTTTTGGGATTTGTAGATGTCACAACATCACCACTATGGAGATTTGTTGTTTTCCATTCAAACACACAATTAGGGGGGTTGTTGACATCCTTCAAGGGTAAAGGAAAAAAAAGGAAGCAACTTTATTGGTAATATATTTGCACTATATTATCAAGTTTTTGAATTTATAAATCAATTATATTTATTGATAAGTTAATTAATTTTTTATATTTTTGTTACAGGGAAAATCCTAATATTCGTAGCTCTAACAACTATCCATTTTTGAGTGATATTGAAAACATACATCTTGCAACTTGGACAAAAGATGAGATTTATGAATCTCTTTTAATCAATGAAAAGAGTGGAGGAAAATATAGTCAATTGTTGAGTTATAATGCCGTGGTAAAAAAATTACATATGAAGAAAGGGATTTGAAAGGAGTGACTGTAAACATCTATCAAAAGCCACAGGCGTTGATTAATTATCTCATAGATACATTTTCAAGAGAAGGAGATTGGGTCTTAGATTTGTTTTCGGGTTCAAGTAAACTTTCTCATATTACATATGAAAGCATATTTCAATTTTTATTGTTTTTTGTATTCTTCATTATTTTATTGTTTTAAAGTATGCTTCTTTATGCTATTTTACTTAACTTTATTTTTGTTTTTGGTGATTAGGTACAACAATAGCATGCTCCTTATAGAAAGGAAGAAATTGCATATACATTGATAATGATCCACTGCAATGCAATTACATCAATCAAAGAGTTAATGCTATTCAAGTTCTTCCAGATGAACTGCAAGAAGTTGGTTTGAAGACAGGAGAGTTTAGTGAAACATTTGTGGAAAAGATGTCAAAAGAGCCTCAACCCCCATTAGGAGGGGTGTTTGGAAAGGATCACTTTGGGCATCTTGCAGACAAAGAAGACCCAATGGAAGAGGACATTGATGTCCCTGAGGAAAGCCAAGCTCCAGAAAATTCCAATTTCAATGAAGAATTTGGCCTGCATGATATTGTTGATTAATTTCACGTATTGAAGAAAATGTTAAATTTGACAATTAGTTTCACGTTTTTATTTTCTGGAATTTTTTACAATTTTGTCAATAAAAATGTCTTAATTTATAGAAAAAAAATTGCAAAATGTATATGTTTTTTATTATAAATTGCTTCAAAATGTATGTTATTTTGTTAAATTTCTAAAAACACACTTGAAAATAGAAATTAAAAATACGTTACGACAAAGATAATTCAAAGGCCCCAAAAAATGCCTCGAAATGAAAATGTGTGATACTGGTATCAACCCTTTTTGAAACGGAGGTAAAAATAGCTACTAAAATTAGGAGAGAGAGAAAAACAAGAACTGTGTCGAGTTCTCGTTTCATAGTATAAGTGGTTTATTTTGAATTGCTTATGTGTTGGGGCCGAATTTGATATGGCATCGACTGTTATGTGTTTTTTGTTATGTTGGCAGAATTCGGTTACTTCGATATGGATTGTTGGTGGTTATATTGTTGTAATTGGTACTGATTATTCGGGCTATAGTGACTGGTTATAATTTAGTTTATGGCATTGAGGAATCATGCTTTGGTTGCATGGTGAATTTGGTAAAGTATATGGATATTGTTTATATGTTGTTGTAGGTGAAGTATATGGATATTGTTAATGTGTTTCTTGTTGAATCTGGTGAGATCAATGGTGAGGTATATGGATATTGTTATGAATTATTGGTAAACCTGATCAGTGCGTTTGAAATCTTGGGAATTTGGATCATTGAATTTGAATTATTTCTCTAATTATGAAATTTTGTTGTTGTTATTAAGTGTTTGTTGGTTTTAATATCTACAGTTTGTTATTCTTAACCCTAGTCAGTTTTCCATTTGTATCCCTACTTGAAATCTTATCTTGGCAAGGCCCATATGCCCCAAGCTTTAGAGCCATGGCTCTTATACAAAATCTAAGCAGAGATTTCAAATACTTTACGTGTTTACTTACGACATTTAATATGTTAGACTCTGGATATTGTTGATATGTTGCTTGGTGAATTTGGTGAGGTACATGGATATTTGGTGAAGTATATGGGTAATGTTATGAAATCTCGGTAAATTCGATCGTTGAATTTGAATTATTGGTCTGATTGTGAATTACAGTTGGTGTTGTAATGTGTTTGGAATTTTTGATATTTGTAGATTGCTAGTCTTAGTCCTAACCAGTTTGCAAGTCTTGTCCCTACTCGAAATCTTAGCTGCGCAAGGCCCATAGGCCCTGAGCTTTAGAGCAAAGGCTCTTATATAGACTTTAAGCAGCGATTGCAGTTACTTTACTCTTTTACTTACTGCATTTAGATTGTTAGACCATGGATATTGTTGATATGTTTCTTTGTGAATTTGGTGAAGTGTATGGATAGTTAGTGAAGTGTATGGATAGTTAGTAAAGTATATAGATAATGTTATGAATTCTCAATATGTTGCTTTGTGAATTTGGTGAAGTGTATGGATATTTGGTGAAGTATATAGATAATGTTATGAATTCTTGATATGTTGCTTCGTGAGTTTGGTGAAGTGTATGGATATTTGGTGAAGTATATAGATAATGTTACGAAACCTTGGTAAATTTGATCACTGAATTTGATTTCTTGGTCTGATTATGAATTATATTTGTTGTTGTAATGTGTTTTTGTAGTGTTGTAATGCGTTTTGTAGATTAGAGTATGTAAAAATTAAAAAAATTATATATGGAAAATAAGAGTTGGAATTCTTACCCAACTTAGAGATTTTGTTAGATTTTATGAAGAGGTTGAAGCAAGGTTTCCATGACTTTAGAAAAAATATATTCATTGCTTGAGTATAAACAACATATGCCTTCTAGTTTGGATCTTCATATTTTGATAGTAGGTTCTATAGCAAGTTTCTTTTATGTAATGTTGATGCCTTCCTGGGAAGGCTTAAGGCACTTTTTGGTTAGTTTATGTTGTTTCCCTTTTGGGAAGGGTTATGCCTCTGTAGAAGATTGACGCGAACCAACAAAGTTTGTGCAACTAAGATTTGTTCTTGAATATCAAGTTGCTGTGAATGTTTTTCTATTGAAATTAAAAAAAATAAAGCCTACCAAGAAGTATAGGAATAATGATAGGTGTTAGTCGACTAGGATCAGATGGTGACCGCTACAAATTTGAATGCATGCATGCCAACTTCAGATTTTGTTGCATCCCATAATTGATACCCCGATTAAGGTAACCAAAATTCATATATATTAATAGGTAGGTAAATACATTGCATCCAAGTACGTAGCAAAAAAAATGGCCAAAGATGTTATTCTATCGGTATCTAACATATAACATAAAACATATATCGTCCTTAGGCTAAGCATATAACATCCCTATGGCTGACGAGGTTCTGTATCTTCAGATTGGATTCAAATTGGTACTAGCTGGAAAAAAAATGCCTATATGACATAATCCACATTGCTTGTGGCTAGGCTCAGCATAAGACATCCTTATTGTCAGATAGGTCCAGAATCTTCATTGCCCGACATTGTTGAGTTTCCTGCCCTTGCTTGAACCAAGTGGCTTGAGATGCCCAAGGTTGCTTGATCACACTGATTTGAGCTTCCCACATTTCCTTGAGGCCATCATGATGCCTGTAGCCACGGAGGAATCGAGAAACCATAGTTCTGGTTGGTGTTCAATACCCTTGGGTTCAATGGAGGCCTTGGATAAGCATATATTGGATTCCCCCCCTGCACTAGTAGGGATAATGTGGGGAGGTAGATCCACCGGAGGGTATTGGGGAATTTGGATGTTAATCAGGTCTTGGAAGAATCATGTATTATCTGCAATATGATCCAATGAGCTGGACATCATCCTCCTATGCTCGATCTTGTTTGCAACATGTTCCACCTCCTCATTCCCACCTGTTCCATTTTGAAGTATCTGTTGCGCCTTTTTTTGTTCCCTTTCCTGCCTTGCCAGTTGTTTTTTATGCTCTTTTTCTACCCTTCATTTCTCTCTTTGAATCCTTTCCTGCTTTCTTTGTTCTGCTGCAACGATCCTTGTTGCCTTCTTCTCCTTTATCAAATCCTTCTTCCTTTGTTTTACTTCCTGCAACTCCTTTTTCTTTTGTTCTGCCTCTACCAATATTGTGATGTAGTCACTTGAAGTGAGTAATTGCGAACTCCTGCTTAATCGAAGATGCTCTACAATTGTTGTCTATATTCAAGCTACCAATCTCTCCATTGGAAACTTCCGAAATCGACCAAGTGTTGGAGAGGTACTTGGTTCATTGGCAGGATCAGTTGGCGGTAGTGCTCCATCCACATTGTCTTCTCGTGCTTTAGTGTCTACAGCCTGCTCTTCAACACCCTCAACATCCACATAATAATGGACAACTTTGTTGTTCAAAGTAGCTGGCATCGAAGGAATGTTGAGGCTTTCGTCATTCATGTAAGTGAAAATGTTCATGTTCATATTCATAATGGTTTATCCTGGCCACTCAGGAGGTGATGGCTGGCTTGGCAATGCCAATTCCTCATTGCTTGATCCTAGTGCCTAACCACCTTCTACGACATTAAGATCTGATGGCTGGCTTGGAAATGCCAATTCCTCATTGTTTGATCCTAGTGCCTAACCACCTTCAATAGTTACATTATGGATGTTCCCAATAGTTTTTGCAACTTCCATGTTCTCTTCAACAGGTTCATTATCATACCGAGTATCACCTACTTCTTCATCATCATCGCCCAATGGCTGGCAATGCCCTTGAGAGAGGGATAAGATGATGTCTGCAGCATCAACATCATCTTGGCCATGTAGATCAAACGATTGGCTGCAACCGATATCATGTAGTAGAGCATCATGGTCTAGTGGCCATATTCCTATTCGCCTAAATCTAGCCTTGATGTTTGAGGGGGTGAGAGCCCTTTTGAAAGCTTTGCTTGCAAGTTCAGCCAATTCAATTCTTTTTACCTCAATCCTTGGGTTCTTTGCCATCCATGTTGCTCTCTCAGACCTGAAGTAAATATTGAAAGGCCCAAACACACTCACATCAAGAGGTTGCAACTTGTGGGTGGTATGTGCAGGCAAAGTCAACAAGTCAATGCCTATCTCGTTTGCCTCCTCAATAGTATGTATAGCTAGGTGGCTTCCATGGCCATAAAAAATCAACAAGTTTATGTTATGAGGTGAGACACCCCCAGGTACAGAAGCATCAAAGTGAGAAAGCCAATTCAAAAATAATTATTTGGTCATCCATGCATGGGGATGTGCAGTTATGCATGCCCCCGGTTCACAATTCTGAATATAGTTTTTTAGCTGATTCTTTCCCTTGAACAAATAGAACCTAGGGATTGATGCACCTATTGCGTTTACATAGCACAAAATTGTTATCCACTCCCTTCTCTTAGGAAAATTTTTAGGCACGTTTCTGCTCCCTCTCTTGGCAATCACCCACATGCCGCAATTCCTTCTTGCCTGTAAACCAGTTTCATCATAGTTCCATATGTGGTCTGGATTGTATGAATGCTTTTCGTATACACTAACTAGAGTGTCATAGAACCTTGACACAATTGCAGGGTGCATATTTAAAGCTCTATCTCTGTCAAGCCCCTCTGTTGTTTGTAAGACAAGCTCTGGATGCCTTAGTTTAAATCCTTCCAACCATGATTTCCAGGGGAATCCATCTCTGAATGGATTTTTCCTCCCTTGACAGATTTGAGCAACGGTGGATTTCAATTGAATTAGCTCCAGACCATTCCCCAATTGAGCCATTTCCTTACACCAAACAACCACCTCCTCCTCCTGTTGTTTAGTCAATACTGTAAGGGGCCCTTTTTGCTTTGTATGGGTGAGGCCTTTTATCCAGTAATGCATGCATGTGGGTGCAATCCCATGTTTTTTGGAAGTAGCTCTAACAGAATAACCATTGAATTCGACATCTTCTATTGCAGCCAACATATCCTCTTATGTCCATCCTCTAATGGTACTAATCTTCTTGGTTTGAGTTGGTCCTTGAATTGTGGTTGATGGTGGAACAAAACCATCAACCTTTGCCTCACTTTCCTCTTCAACATCCCTAGGAACATTATTGTTAGCAACATTATGGCCTGTGTCCTCATATGACTCATTGCAACTTAGTTGGGCACCCTTTCCCCCTCGCTTCCTTTCCCTAGTTGAACAAGCGTTGGACTTCGGTCTTGCCATGATTGTTAAAACCTATATAACAAGAACATAACCTCTTCAGCCATAGATATGTTGTATGCTACCCTGTCGTTCTATGTAACTTGAATTGAACAACTTTGTATCGAAATGCATAGAAACAGAAACAAACAAATCATCTTCTAGGAGTGTGTCTCAGTGATTCTTGTTTGTGTTTTCTACCGTGGACTTGATTTTATAGGCCTGCTCTTCTAGGAGAGTGTTTTTTGCCAAGGGCTCGATTTTCTTTCGAGGTAGGCTAATGTCAATGGCAGCCTGCATGTTCAATTTTGAAGGTCAACTTATAGTCAATGGAAGCCTTTCTTTTTTATTCTGAAGGGTATCCTATAGTGAATGGAAGCCTGCGTGTTTTATTTGGAAGGGCATCCTACCTGTTTCATTTGGAAGGGAAGCCTAGAGTCAATGACAGCCTATATTACCGGGTTATCTCAGCATATGTGAGTTGAAGTAGCCTGCAATAAGTGTTAGTTGTTTATATGAACACCATGTTTTTTAATGGCAGTGTGTGTTTTTTATTTGGAAGGGCATCCTTCTTGTTTCATTTGGAAGGGCATCCTAGAGTCAATGGCAGCCTGTATTACTGGGTTATCTCAGCAGATGTGAGTTGAAGTAGACCGCAATAAGTGTTAGTTGTTTATATGAACAGCATGTTTTGTTAATGGTCAATCGCATTTCAAAATAGAGAAATAGTTTACTTCATTCACATTCATTCCCTTGTGTTTAATTAGAAGCTTAAATACAGGCATAACAATCCAACATTTTTTTCATAACAGTCATAGAACATATTTATGTTAGCAACATGTAGCATTCAGTAATAGAAAACATATAGACATTCATAGGAAAAATAGAATAGAACATACCAGTAGCTTGTTGACAGTGCTGATAAGCTTAATGAACTTCTGGAATGCAATTGAAGCGTAGAATGTAGAATGGTTGATGCTTCTTTATAGTCTGCTCATATTGTCTTTCATTGGTGAATTCAGTTGGCATGGATCACCAAATTTTAAATTTGAATGACTAATTAAGATTGATCTTGGGGTGATCCGATGGCTGGAAAAAATAGCTTTTGATGATCCATGTGCTTCTGATCTTGTTTATGGTTGATTTTGTTTACTTAATTGGTTTGGTGATTGGTGACATTTATTGCATTTGGAGTGTTGAATTGTGTGTGATCCGATGGATTGAAAAGAGTCAGTGATGATTTGTGTTGATCCCTGTGATGCTGAGAATGTTCACAGATTATTTATGGTTGATTTGATCTTTTTGGTGCCATTTATTGCAGTTGGAGGGTTGAGTGGTTGAACATGCATGCATGTGAAGCTGAATTTACCCCCCCCCCCACCTCTAGTGTGTAGGTATGTATGGTAGCTGGTTTATGTGGGCTCGCTGATGTTTGGGTATCCTCCAGTTGTTGTGAGGAAAATACACCTATAGTTCAGGGGAGAAACTACCAACTTACAGGGATAAAAGATAGACCTACAAATGTTTTGCAAATGCAACTAGTAAGCAAAGATATTTAAGGTTAGAAAGATGAGTACCTTATTAAGAAGGTTGATCCCAGCCTTTCTCTTCCTCGCTCTTCAATGCTAGCCAGTGTTGCAATGCCCACACTTGCAAAACAACTTCATACCTTTCTCAAATACATTTGACTACATATATAAGATTGATATTCATAACAGAAAAAGACATCAAACTATAAGCAAACTGTAATCAAATCTGAGACACACATGCGACCAAGAGGTGTTGTCATGCGACCAAGCGATGCAAGTGTTGTCACGGACGGAGTAGTGTCATTTTAAGCTATAACACCAGTGGAGATTTGTTGGGTCTCAAGTGATGGGCAATATGTACTTGTGAACTGGGCAATATTAGCAGTCTTAAGGTTTAGTTAGATCTTTACGTCAGATAATGTTTGGATGTGGCAGGGACAAGATGGCTTGTAAATATGGATTAACAATTTTGTACATGTATTATTAATGAAACGGTTTATGGACAACTATTGGCCTAGTCATCTTAATAAGTGTTTCTTTTACTTTTTTGAACTTTATATATTTAAATAATATTACTTTCTCTTTAAATAGAGAATATTTGTTCATTAACATCTCGTCCAGCGCCACTATAGAAGTCTCTCCTCTATACGCATATCCCTTGGGATTTAGCATAACAAAGTGAGGTACTGCCATTCATTTATGGGAGATCTTTCTTAAAAATGTGGTAGGTGACTTACGTGGTGAAAAGGCTACCTCTCTTTCCAATTTTTCCATTAAGTGAAGACTTGACACATGATAATGAGATCGGAAAATAGGTCTACCATAAAGTAAACAATATTCATTGGATCAGGATTCGGGAGAGTGAAGCAATTCCATATGACGTGTTTTTATATAAATAAAAAATAAATTATTTAGATTTTATATTTTTATAAGATATTTTTTAATGAAATATTTTGTATTAATAAAAATAACACTAATAAATAATCTTAAAAATAAAATAAAGTTAATAATATTATTAAATAAAAATAAAATTTTAAGGTTAATAAATAAAGTTAAAATATCAATTCATTACTTATATTTATATTTAATCTTCTTTAACTTTTTAATTGTTAGTTTTTTTTAAAAATTATATTGCATTTTTTAATAATTTATATGAAATATAAAAAGTTTTATAAATGTCTTTTCTATTTTTTTTAATTCATATATTAAATTTTTATTATTTTTAAATTTAAAAAATATTTTTCTATTTTATTATTAGTTTATTTTAATGATTTGACTTAGATATAAAAAACAATTAAAAATAAAAAAAATAAATACATCATACTGCCAACTCTCTTATAAATTATTATTACTAATATGATATAATTAAATAATTTTAAAATAAAAAATATTTAACAAACTTTAACACTGCCAAATATCTTGTTAAATAATAATTACATTAGCATTATTAAGAAAGAAAGAAATTGTTTTAACTTCCACGAGGCTAACAATAGTCTATGGGACATACCGCTTCACCCCCTGATTTCTGCAACTCGACCCTTTTCTTGTTCAACTTGATGATGAGTGCCCCCAATTTTTCCATGGTCCCCTCACTAAATAGGTTATCCCAAGAACTAGCTGCCATGATATTTGCATAGTTGGCCCTACTGTCTTTGAAAGGCTTCACACTCTAAAATAAAATGTTTTTTTGTTTCCACTTTTCCGGCTGTTTTTTGTGTCTTAAAGTTATGATGTGATACTTCCGAACAACTTTGCAAACAAGGGGTTTATCATTGTGGTCCTATAGTTGGAGGGATTATTGACATCACCACTCTTGAAAAGAGGTATTGCTAGACTGGTTGTCCAATTTGTAGGGAACCCCTGCTGAATTATGTTGTTGAAAATTTTCATAATGTGAGGTGCAAGAGTTTTCGAACCCCACTTTAGATCTTCTGCTTGAAGTTCAACTAGATCTTTTGCTTTTCCAACACCCAACTTCTTAATACCCACCTCGATCTCTTGCACGGTGAAGAGCTTAGTAGTAGTGTTGACCAAGGGGTGAGGGTCAAGCTTAGAATCTTGCTCATAAAGCTGCCTTGCATACTCGAACCATTAATAAGCCGTAATGTTGTTGTCAGTTTGTTTCTTTCTCGTTTGAAGTTCCTTCCAAAATAACTTAGGGTTATTTTTCCCCAGGAAGATTAGCTCCTCCCTCCTTGAGATCATAAACTCAACTTTTTTCTTTCTTACAATCTGCTTGTAGGCTTTTAAATTTATTTCTTTTTGGTTTGGCTCTATCAAATTTTTCCTTGTTGTTTTGCATTCTTCATCAAACCAAGCATTAACAAGAAAACAATTTGTTTCATATTTCATATTTTTTGCTCTTTTGCATTCTGCAAGTGCGCTTTGAATTAAATTTGTTAGCTCGTGACTATGGAGGCCCCATGACGAAATTTTCTCCTTGTTAAAAAACATCTCTAGCGCTATCTTGAAGGTATTACGGTTATTTTGAGTCAAAAGAATTATGCCCTTTAAAGGAGGCTGCTGAATGTCCTGATTATTCAACCCCTGTTGTTGATGTTCCATTCAAGGGAAACTCAAATAGATCAATCTGTGATCAGATTTCAACTCCCCAAGTTGTTCACTAATCAAAATTTCATCCATTTTCTCACATAAGCCATGCGAGCAAATTGGATAGTCCACCACACTTGTGCCATTGTAGGTATTACAAGTGAAACTGCCAGATTTCACCCATCTAGCCAACCCATAACAAATGACTAAGTCAAATGCCCCACATAGACTAAGCAGTTGCTCCCCAAAAAGGTTGCAGCTTTTGTTGTCCTCTGAGACTCTTGTCCACTATTGATTGCTTTCTTCTGTAAGCCAAATAGGATTGCAATCTTCTTTACCACGAAGAATACGAGCTTGTTCACTTGCAGTCCTACAATTGAAATCACTCACTATAAGGACTTCACTTAGTTGAGAATACGCTGCAATATCATTTTTTAAAGCTGCAAAGGGGTCTTTGTGGTCAAGCCCCTTTCTTTTGTAAGTTTTTGAAACTTGTGGAACAAAATAACATGTTGCAATTCTAATGATATTTCCATTTTCTGAAATTTTAAACCAAATAAATTATTTGTTTGAGTCTTCTTTTTCTCACTGAATGAGGCGATTTTTTTTTTCCTTTTGTCATTCTCAAGTGCCTTATTCCACACCGTCAACTTAATACTAACAAGTAATAATTTGTTCCAAAATTTTATAAATTTTATAATTTAATGTGGGACAAGGTGGAAGTGACTTTGGGCAGGGAGTAAGATCTTTTATATGCTCCTAGTATTTAGGGTGGGATAATCTTATTTAGGGTGGAGTACACGCCGCATTCAATGCACGAAACACATCCTCTCTACATGATATATTTTTACACATGGAAAACCCAAACTATGAGCCCCGTCACTTTCAAAAAGGCGTTAAAACATTTTATAGAATTAAATTATATACATGATAGGAAAAGGCGTTAAAACATTTTTTAGAATTAAATTTTATATATGATAAAGTATTTTAATATATAAAGGAAAACATTCTCAAAATGAAAAAATATGTATAAAGGAAAACATAAATTCCAAATGAAAATACGAAATCCATGGGCACGTGATTAGATCAAATTAAATATGTTGCCTCCACATTTGATATTTTTTTGGGTTTGGAGCATAATCAAACATGTAATTTTTATCTATATAACAATTTTTTTTTTAAAATTAAATGATGATTAACTAGCATTTGCCTCTTGAGGGGCAAAAATGAATGCCGGTAGAAAAAGAGGAAAGTTAGAAGGAACAAAAACATAGGCACAGGCAATGAAGGATACTGGTAAGAAAAAAGCAAAGTTTGTAACAATCTTAGATTACAAAGACATAGGCACTCAACCCATAACAAAAAATAATGTTAAGTTCATCAACACAGTGGACCAACTACAATTGTTTTTCTCACAATATCTGTAGTAGTAATCTCAACACTATAAATTACTACTATATCTGGAATATATAAGCAATTTGAAAAAATATTTCTGCAGTAATATCAATGAAAACAATGATTATAATAGCTCCTAAACTGCACAAGCTACTTAAGAACAAAAGTTTGCTTTCATGCAATATGATGTAGCAATAAATTTAGGAATCTCCATATACAAGTATAGGTATAGAACTCTTTCATGCACCAGCTTTTGATAGTTCCGCAATCTAAGTTGTAAATAAATCTTCGTTATGCTTGCTTCAAGAATGGAAGATACAGTGGGAAAACCAAATATGTTTCTTTCATCTCATTGAGGATTTCAAGTCCACAATAAAAACTTTACATCCTTCTCAACCATGTAAAGGCAAACAAACCTATCACTACATGAACTAATCTTCTGAAAATTACTAATAAACCAAGGAAAGTAACTGGTTATCAATGACTCTCACCGCATCAAGGATTCACACATCTTCTAATAATATAGATAGTTCACAACAAAGCACAATAAAAATGCAGACTTACAACACAATAGGAGTGGTGAATCTTCGTTATGCTTGCTTCAAGAATGGAATATACAGTGGGAAACCAAGATATGTTTCTTTCTTCTCATTGAGGATTTGAAGTCTACAATAAAACTTTACATGCTTCTCAACCATGTAAAGACGAACAAACCTATCACTATATGAATTAATATTATAAAAAGCACTAATAAACCAAGGAAAGTATCTGGTTATCAATGACTCTCACCGCATCAAGGATTCACACGTCTTCTGACAATATAGATAGTTCACAACAAAGCACAATAAAATGCAGACTTACAATACAATAGGAGTGGTTGTAGCTCTCAATATAAAGGTTGTATTTATTCAACGTGGAGGTAGATGAGGAGAGGTCGCTTTGCTTGGCTGCTTTGTTTTTATGAATGTAAAAGAGAGTACACAATTTACAAATCAGTGGAGATTAATATTTATATCACTACTTCCTAGGATAATCCATTATGAGCTTAGCTTGAAAAGCCATTGCCAATAAGGAAACTGAAGAGCATTGAACTAAAAAAGTAGTAAAATATAGCACTGTTACAAAAATATGAACAAGCATTTAGGTTTTGTAGAGAAAAGGAATCCCAATAATATCCATTGAAAAGTACACATTACATATAAACATTTCTGCAATAGTTTCTCAAGAAGGGAAATTTGTTTTCATTAACAAAGAAGAATAGATGAACAACAAAAAGGGTTGGTTCACCACTATATAGCCTTGGAAGAGTTTGTTATCTGGTGAAATTGCAAAAATGAGAATAGTAGGCAAAGTTTTCATTTGAGTGTTGTACATATGAGAAGATACAATTGATATTTACAATTAAAATTAGCTGGACGCTTCTAAATTGGAAATATAGTCTTCCCATGCAGTAGCTTCTTCAGTTATGATATTATATTCATCAGGCTTTAATAGTTTTAGAGACACTTCATGATAATATAGTGTTGTTCTATATTTGCAACTTCTGTTGGTGCAGCCTTGCAGGTATCCTCAAGGAAAATGAGATGTGTAGATGTTTGCCTCACATAGAAGTCGATGTCTTCTTATGTTAGAGCATCAATTTTATTGATGTAGTCCAGGTTTGATTGCAACACTTGCTGTAGTTCTGCCATCTGCTGATCCTTGCGGGGGAGCTCATCGATATTACACAACTCGAGAATAATACCTTGTACAGATTAAATATGCATACCCGAATAGCAAAGGTCGAGGATACATACCCTTAGTTCACACAAGGAAAAATGAAATACCAGAATTGGACATATGCCACCGATGTATCTATACTCCGACTTTGTTTATCAATTTCTTGAGACGAATCTATTATTTCCACGCCATTTAATTATTGCAATTTCTTTGTACTAATCTACATGATTTTAATTTTCATCTTCAAATTCTCTGCAAAACAAAAATCCATGTATTCCATCTCTTTTGGCAATTCAGCTATAGGTAGTGGATCAGGAAGTTAGTTAGAAATGGAAAGCATGGAGAAAGTAAGCACTATTTCATTTACTACCAACCAATATAGATCATAAATTAATATTGATCAATTTTATATTGATAGGGTCATAGAAAACACATCATGTGTAATCAATACTATTGCAGTTCTTTTGATATCATAGGCCTTACTTGAAATTATAATTGATCCAAGCATACTCATGGAGAAGCTACCTTTGGATTTTTAATCTAAAAATTTTAAATCAAAAGGCAAGGGACTAGATTGGCCATCATAAGGGGTGTGGTGCACTTCACTTGTAGTTGTTGACACTGTTGAAAAAAATCACAATGCTTCACCAAGGAGAATGGTAGTATTGGCAAGGCTTGGAATTAGCTTCTAATGGTTAAACTCAAGTTACCATGATACCTTTATGCTTCATCTTCTTTAGATAGTTTTTTGTTTTTTAGTACCTCGAAGTTAAGGTGTTTCATATTTTTATATTTCCATTTTCCTTGTACATTGATGCTAACTAGTCTTCACTTTTGAGGATTTGGAGAGACTTGTATTATTGAAGTTCAAATGCTTTTATGGAGAGAGTTTTGAACAGTTCAATCAATTTCTAGAGGATGTGTTATACTTGCATATTTGAAGGAAGTTGTTGTTTGTCTTTCCTTAGAAGCATAAACAAATTTGCGGAGATTGGATTCATGTATTTTGTTATGCCATTATTTCTCATTGTAAAATTGGCAACATTGTCAACTTTAATATGCAATTCCAATGTTTAATATTGTATGAATTGCAAAACATAAACCTGTTGTATGAGCACAATTATGATGAGTCCCCAAATATTTCTTATTATAAAACTAAAATGTAAAATAAATGTGAAGAAACAAAAAAAATAAAATGCCTTTTGGATCATCACTACATTGAGGTCTTTGAAAAAGATGTAGGGCCTATTAAATGCATAACTTGGTGTTATATGTCAAATTGCCACACCATGTGTAAGTGAGAATATACATGTTTCACCACCATGGAAAACATGATGTTTATGCCTCCTAAGGGTGTTAGGACCCTTCATTCTAATGTTGGTACCTTCCCTAGTCACACTTGGAAGAAAATCCAACAAGCAAGGGGTCGAAACCCACATTAACCACCTCCAAAAGTTAGCCTTCTGGAATTAACGTGCCTTGTATGCCTATGGGGGAGCAGTACTATCAAACTACCGCGTTCTGCATGCCTATGGGGGAGCGGTACTACCGCGCTTTGCTTAGTTATAGGGGAGCGGTAGTTTTGGTTTAGGCTTATCCCTTTGATTTTGGATCTTGGATCTCATGGATATTTTATTGGGATGAGGTACCCCTTCGAATCCCATCTCACTTTCCCTCCTTGGCATGATTTAGATCCTTGATCCACATATTATTCACTTAGATCCATAATCTCCTCTTAGTGGTTGGCCTCCCAAATTCTACTTAAAGAGAGCCATCCATGAGACAGGGGGGGTGATCTTGGAAGCACAAAACTTTTGATCCTATTATTCCTGCAAGGGTGATGTTGGAGAGCTTGGAAGGAGGTGCTGCTACTTTGGACATCAAGGTATAACATTGTAATCAGCTTCTTTTGCTTTTCTTATTATTAATATAACTTAGCATATTCCTCTCATTTTCATGTCTTTAATGATGAATGCATGAAATTGTCTCTATTTATATAGTTAGATCTTTGTTTGTGCATATATTGCATTGGAGAAGGTGTTGTCTTACCTTTGTGAACAGGTTCATAAGTCCATGATCAAAGGTTGGAGCTGGATCAACTTAGGAGAAGCAAGGAAAACCATCAAAGTAAGGTATGCCATCTACTTGCTTTGTATTTCCATAGCTTGTTAGCTGATGTGTGAGCTAGATCTAGGAGGACTATAGTGTCTATTTGTTTCATCTCTTTCTTGGGTAGGCAACTAGGGGCCTTTTCTAATCCCAAGGGGATATCTACCTATTCGTAGGGAGAAGATATCACAACAGAAATTGGCGACTTCGTTGGGGACATTTTCTTCCTTAGTTTCAACTTTGCTTGCTTGTTTGGATCATCAAATCCTCTTCTAATTGTTGTTTGTCATCACCTTAGATCCTCCTTTATCATCATTGAGGACCATTTTAAACTCAGGACCTTACCCTTGTTCGGATCTAGGCCAACTTTTCATTTTTTCAATCCTACAGGAAATTATCGCTCCCTCAAAATAGGTTACAGAGCGACATTTTTCAACTACCACTCCCTTATAGTGGGCTAGAGCACAGTACTACCGCTCCCCCATAGTGTTGTAGGGCGCGGTACTACCTAACAACCGCTCTATATTGGTTTGTGCAGGGGTGGCACTTTCCTGTTTTGGTCATTTTTTAGCTTATTTAGAGGGGTTCCCTTGGGTTTTTTGCTCCCAAACTTTTGGGGTTCCTCCATATGGTCCATTGTCTTATTTTTAACACACTTTTGAAGAGATTTGAGTCCTTTTCATCCACATTTTTGTCTATAGTCCTTCATTGGCAGCTTTCAGGCCATTTGGTCATTTTTGAGTCCTCTGAGCTACTTTTCAGTTCTGGGAGTCAAGTGTACCTTCCCAGTCACTTTAGGATCTCTATAACATAACTTTGAACCCTTCCAAACCTCATTTTGGAGAATTTGTGCCCCTTTTTCTTTGTTTGGAAGACTAGGTTCTATCTTGGAAAGTTGAAATCCCCTTGGGTTAACTTGATCCCTTGTGTATGTTTTTGATTTTTCTGATTTAGAGTCTCTTGATCAGTGATTTTGTGACTGTTACATGATTGATTTGGACTGATACAATTCATTTTTGGCTTGTTTTAGAAACTCTTGGCATCTTTTGGAAGTTCAAAGCCTTTGTTTGGTTTCTTGAGTCAAACTAGTGCTTTGTTTTCTTATTGGGTAGAATTGTCATTCTTTTCAGGCCCCAATAGCTTGCATTTGTTTTTAAAATTCTTCTCGCCATCGGATTGTAATTGGATTCATTTTTTTCAGAGATCTCTTTAGTGGATATTCCAAAGGTTTGTTTGGTTTGGCATCATTTGGATTGCTTAGATTGGCTTCGAAAAACTTGGGACATCCTTGTCTTTTGAAGTCATTTTCTTGAGTTTTGCGCTTTGTTTCCTTGCATCTTTAGCTATTTATTGGTCGTTGGAATAGATCGATCCCTTGTTTCCATTTTTTTTGTTCAAAAGAAAGCTTTATTTTATTTTGTCACTCTTTTTCTATATTCATGAAATTGGAAAACATTAGCATTCTTCTTGCTTTAATTCAATCATTTGACATTCTTGGTCTTACATTCATGAGAAGAAGAAATGCTTGTTTCATATTTATGTGCATTTGAGTTAGACAATATTATTAGGTGCTTCTCTTTGTCTTGCATTTGATTGGAAGCGTTTGTGGAATCCTTCTTTCCATAGATTAGATGTGTCTTTTTCAAGTGTAAAGAGATAGGAAACATATTATAATTATTGCATTTGGTGTTTATAAAAAGATCTCTTTTTGTCACTTTAGGATAGTTTGGGTATGGTTTAATACATGATTGGTTATCATTCATTAAAAGGATAAAATTGCATTTGCATTGGGTTGTACATATTGGGAACGAAAAGAATTCTCCCTTTTCTCTAGCTAGATTTCATCGAATAGAAAGGCTCATTTCGATTCATTCTCATTCGCATGGTTTGAGTCGTCACAACATCACAAGTTTCATTTCCATTTACCCGATTGAGTAATACAACAACTAAAATTTACACTCCCTAAATCAACACACTTCAACCTCACTTAAGGAGAAAAAGAATTTGTTAGTTTGGTAGGACACCAGGGATAGGCATCCAAATAATCCCCCCTTGTCATTATCATCTGAAACATAGTTGTTGTCCTCTAGGGTACTAAAATCCTCTAGTATTTATTGACACGGTCATCTACCAGTTTGTGGAGAAGGCCTCCCATTGTTTCGGGGGTAAGCCGCGAGGATCGGTTCCAGATGGACTTTGTGGGATACCGCACTCCACTTAGCTCCTAAGGCATATCGATCCATTGTCTTCACCGTATTCTCTGGCCACCATACTGGTGATACAAGGGTGATAAGACAGAAGTTCCAGTATCCTTCTCCGACATGCCATGAACGAGGTAGCTTAGTAACCTTTCTTCTAGGGCTCTCTTACCCCGGATCCCTTTCGGTAGAGGGATATCCTTCCATTATTGGTCTCTCATTTTGTATTGTTCGACTTGGATTTCATCACCTTGCGAAGGATATAACTTGTTGAGGTCTCCAGCTATTGGTTAGGAGGTTTTGCTTGCTATGTCATCTTGTAGAGGTTCTTTTTCTTTGTAGGGTTGCTTGTTGGTATTTTGGCCATTTTGTTGTACAACTCGCTTACTGTGGCAGCGGCCTCAGTATAGTTTTTTGAGTTTTCTCTTTTGGCCTGTGAGCTTTGTCTTTTCCTAGCTCCCCTTTTGCATGCTCGGTTACCTAAGGGTTTTTGAGTTCTTTTTAGCAAGACTCCGTCCACATCACTTAGTCTTGTTCCATGGCGAATCCATCTCCACGCGCCCAAGATCCTTCTGAGACTACCAATCAAGAGACCCCTTCTCAAGGGGCACCTTTTGTCTTTTCTCCAGTTGGAGATATTGGTCCTCCCTTTATTGCCATGTTAAATCTTCCTGGATTAACCATAGGATTACTGGTATGGTTATTCAATTCGGTGATTCCGGTTGTACCCAATGTTTGGAATGTTAACTCTCCACCACGAGAGAGTCAATCCCAATCTAATGCTTCCCCTTCTTCGTCGGATGAATCTTCTTCCGTTCCTTCTTCCTCGCCTGATCAAAGCAATAGTGTTAGTAATCAGGTGGATAAGAAGAAGAAGAAAAGGAAGATAAAGAAGAAGAAGGATAAAAAAGAGACCAAGCGTAAACCAGTTGACTCTAATGGCACTCATTCTACGAAAACACCTCGTAAGCCCAAGTTCCCTTGCAAACTTTGCAAGGGTGATCACCTTCTCAAGGATTTCCCTGGTCTTTCCCATGTGTCAGAAGTGTGGTCTAAAAACCACAAACCACTTGTATCGTCAACCTATGGCCATCATGTTGATGACACTCCCTCAACCAGTGACCCCTTGGTGAAGGGTCGGAAGGGTAAAGTTCTATATCCCTATCTGATATGCAAGGGTATGCACTGTACTTTCCTTTGTCCAAGCATGGATGAAGCTTCGCGGTGGTTGGAAGATATTACTAGTTCTCAACTGGTGCTTCCAACAAACGATAGTAATTTGTCCCTCGAACCCCCGTTGGTTGACCAAGTGATCAATTCAGTTTCATCTGCAATTGATCCCACTCTCCCTTCCGAGAGTGAAGTGATCGAGTCGCTATCATCTCCACTCGATCCCGCTCTTTCATTGGAGAAAGTACAGACTGAACTAGTCACCTTGACACAATCTTTCTCTCATTCTTATCTTCCAAGCGAAAGTGAATTGGAAGCCACTGATGTTTTCCTAATCAGTTCAGTACGTCCTAAGCAAGGGGAAACCCGGTCAGTTTCCGCGGGACCCCCTCCAAGTACTGAGGTTATTTCCTTTGATTGGAATGGTCTAATAGAATCTCGTCTTTCTTTGAGTGTTCCTTTTTAGATATCTGTAGGAGTTTCCGATAAGGAAATATTTCGCACCATAGTGGATGAGGGAGCTTCTGTTAGTATTTTATCCTCAACTGCTTGGAAAGCCTTAGGTTCTCCTCGGCTTGTGCCTGTCACTGACCAAATACTGGCTTTCAATAGAAGGCCTACTGGACCTTTAGGGTCCCTTCCTCAGTTTTCCCTACTTTGGGAGGGAAAACTGTCTGCATTGATGTTATAGTAGTCCAAGGTCCCTTAGATTTTAATCTACTCCTTGGACGTGATTACATCTATGCAATGAAGGCTGTAGTGTCCTCACTCTTTCGAGTGATGTATTTTCCCCATCATGGGAATGTTGTGACCATCGATCAGCTTTCCTTTGTGACGCCCACTCATCTCATGACTCCTAGTCACTTGACTTCCCTAAATGTTCCGCATGTTTTAGTGGTTTCTTCCCCCTAAGAACGGGGGGGCTACGAGCATAGTTTATTCTCTGTTTCAAGCTCATTAAAAAATGAAACCGACCCTCAAGCACAGTTTACCGTTGGTTTCGAGCTCGTGTAAAAATGAAACCAATCCCAAGCATAGTTTACTTTCGGTTTCAAGCTTGCGTAAAATGAAACTACCTTCGAGCATAATTTTTTTTCTGTTTTAAGCTCGTTAAAAAATAGAAAGGACCCTTTCAAGCATTGTTATTGTCTATTTCAAGCTTGTGTAACATTGAAATAGAGACCCTTCCATTTGTTCGAGTCTCTTGCTAGAGTTAGGATTTGAACCTTCATTTCATCTGCCTAGTTCTCCCTACCCCCCCGGTGAACACATTCAGATTAGTAGCCAGGACTTTTGGGTAAGGAAGAAGAGTAGTCAGACGAAACAAAGCTTGGGGGGCATGTTTAGCCATTAGCAATCATGCTGGGAGCATTTACCAACCTTTGGTTGTCATGTTGGGAAGGAACCCGTCAATTGGCCTTAACCGTGAGTAGGGTTTACCTTTGGCTTCAAGCTCATTAAAAAATGAAACCAGTAGTCTGAGCATAGTTCATTTTCTGTTACAAGCTCGTTAAAACATGAAGCAGACATCATGAGTATTCTTCCAACCTATCTTCGAGCTCGTTAAAAACAGTAAGATGGTATTTGAGCTTACTTTTCACTTTTTTCGTGCTCTGGTTAAAAATATGAAAAGTGGTTTGAGCTTACTTTTCCTTTTTCGTTCTCTAGATCCAAACATGAAAAATATTTCGAGTGCTTTTGATACCATTGTCGTGCTCGTTAAAAATTGAGCAAAAAGGTGTGTCTAACGAGTATAGGTTTATCACTTTATCCGGCCTCGCTAGACTATTTACGGAAAAGGAACTGTGTCGAGTTTACTTTTCCTTTGTCGTACTCGATCACCAACCATGACAAAGTTGTACATGGAGTCCTCTTTAAGCTTTTTTCAGACTCCTTAAATAGGAAAAGATTGTCGAGCGAACTTGTTTCTTTTACGCTCGTAAAAGTATTTGAAAGGATGTCTATTCGGTGGTAGGTTATCCCTTTTTCAGATCGTTTAGACTATTTACGAGAAAGGTATACCTCGGTCAACCTTTGACCGGGAGAGTTCCTCCAGATATTATTTTACACTTTTTCGGGTCTCGGGACTAACCTTTGCGAAAAAAGTACATTTTGGAGTCTTCTTTAAGCTTTTCAGACTCTCTAAACATGAAAAAATGCCGAGTTTTCCTTCCTTGGACTCGTAAAAGAAAACATCGAAGGACCCTTTTGGGACCGAACCCCTCCTTTCTCATGTTCGTAAAACATGTGAGATTGGACTCGTCCAAAGGATGAGCTATACCGGGCATCTGTTATACTCCTCAAGCTCGTTAAAAAACAAAGAGGTACTCATCAAATATGATGGGGATTGGGGAGGAATAAGTTAAGTTTCTTTTAGAAAGCTTCATGGCAACTTGTGTCGCCCTTGAACATGGCACCTTTTTGCGTCTCATCATACAGTTTGGTAATCTGCTTATCTATGAGTCATGCCAATTCTATGAGTTGTCCCGCTCCTTCAAGTCATCTGAAGAATGCCTTAGTCATCGTTGCATTATGTCTTGGTCTCTGCCTCGTTGAATCAATGCTGTCGAGTCATTATTGTCGTGTTGTTCATGTTCAAGGGAAGTTTACCTTAGTCATACCCTACAATATTGTTAGCCTTTACATCCTTGTGTTAGTCCATACTCATTTGATTCATTACTTCACATCACTTTCCTATGTCGGTTTCATGTCGATGATGTGGGATCCATTATGGCCCTCCTTCAACGAGTCTATTCCTGTCGACTTCAACTCATTATCCAGGAATTAGTCTTAGAAACCAACCTTAGTACCTTGGTACCTGCATGCCTCAATGGCAGGTTTCCTTGTATTCGACAGTAGGTTTTCATCATTGACCTCTGTTCAAATGATTTCACGGATGTTCGACGTCAACTCATCTATTCACATTTCATCGAGATGTACTATGATACATTGGGAGTCATTTTCATCATTGGTTATTTTTCTCGCATTTGTTAACGGTTCCAATCATTAACCGGTAATCAAGTGGTTTCTACCATGTTCGACTTCAACACCTTGTAATCACATGGTTAGATTCGTATCGATTTGGGATCGAGTAGAAGACCTTGGATGGTTCTGAAGTCTTTTTAGCACATCCAGGTTGCGATGGAGATTTTTTTTGAGTAGGTTCCCACATATATATTATGTTGGTGACCTCATTGATGTACTGTCACACAAATCCACTCTTGTATTGGTCGTGGCTGTGTCATTGTCTTATCATGGATCTACGTTTGTAGTCTAGTAGCCATGATTTGTCTCTAGTCATTGTTAAGTCAGTACTATCATGGATCTACAATGTATTGGTCGGAAGCCATGCTTTCAGTCAATTGTTCCAAGCATGGGTATGCCCGCCTCGAGGTCGTTAGACATATTGTTGATATTTGCTTACATCTCTTCTCCAGTTCTCCTTCAGATATCCTTGCAGAGTTATTATTTGTAAAGTGTTTCGGCCATCAAATTCCTTCTGACCTCACACTTTAGGGGGCATTTGTTATACCTCAAATTGCCCCACCATGTGTAAGTGAGAATATACATGTTTCACCACCATGGAAAACATGATTTTTATGCCTCCTAAGGGTGTTAGGACCCTTCATTCTAATGTTGGTACCTTCCCTAGTCACACTTGGAAGAAAATCCAACAAGCAAGGGGTCGAAACCCACATTAACCACCTCCAAAAGTTAGCCTTCTAGAATTACCGCACCTTGCAGGCCTATGGGGGAGCGGTACTACCGCGCTTTGCTTAGTTATAGGGGAGCGGTAGTTTTGGTTTAGGCTTATCCCTTTGATTTTGGATCTTGGATCTCATGGAGATTTTCTTTGGATGAGGTACCCCTTCGAATCCCATCTCACTTTCCCTCCTTGGCATGATTTAGATCCTTGATCCACATATTATTCACTTAGATTCATAATCTCCTCTTAGTGGTTGGCCTCCCAAATTCTACTTAAAGAGAGCCATCCATGAGATAGGGGGGGGGATCTTGGAAGCACCAAAATTTTGATCCTATTATTCTTGCAAGGGTGATGTTGGAGAGCTTGGAAGGAGGTGCTGCTACTTTGGACATCAAGGTATAACATTGTAATCAGCTTCTTTTGCTTTTCTTATCATTAATATAACTTAGTCTATTCCTCTCATTTTCATGTCTTTAATGATGAATGCATGAAATTGTCTCTATTTGTATAGTTAGATCTTTGTTTATACATATATTTCATTGGAGAAGGTGTTGTCTTTCCTTTGTGAACAGGTTCACAAGTCCATGATCAACGGCTGGAGCTGGATCAACTTAGGAGCAGGAAGGACAACCATCAAAGTAAGGTACGCCATCTACTTGCTTTGTATTTCCATAGCTTGTTAGCTGATGTGTGAGCTAGATCTAGGAGGACTATAGTGTCTATTTGTTTCATCTTTGTCTTGGGTAGGAAACTAGGGTCCTTTTCTAATCCCATGGGGATATCTACCTATCTGTAGGGAGAAAATCTCACAACAGATAGGGTCATAGAAAACACATCGTGTGTAATCAATACTATTGCAGTTCTTTTGATATCATAGGCCTTACTTGAAATTATAATTGATCCAAGAATACTCATGGAGAAGCTACCTTTGGATTTTTAATCTAAAAATTTTAAATCAAAAGGCAAGGGACTAGATTGGCCATCATAAGGGGTGTGGTGCACTTCACTTGTAGTTGTTGATACTGTTGAAAAAAATCACAATGCTTCACCAAGGAGAATGGTAGTATTGGCAAGGATTGGAATTAGCTTCTAATGGTTAAACTCAAGTTACCATGATACCTTTATGCTTCATATTCTTTAGATAGTTTTTGTTTTTTAGTACCTCGAAGTTAAGGTGTTTCATATTTTTATATTTCCATTTGCCTTGTACATTGATGCTATCTAGTCTTCACTTTTGAGGATTTGGAGAGACCTGTATTATTGAAGTTCAAATGCTTTTATGGAGAGAGTTTTGAATAGTTCAATCAATTTCTAGAGGATGTGTTATACTTGCATATTTGAAGGAAGTTTTTGTTTGTCTTTCCTTAGAAGCATAAACAAATTTGTGGAGATTGGATTCATGTATTTTGTCATGCCATTATTTCTCATTGTAAAATTGGCAACATTGTCAACTTTAATATGCAATTCCAATAATTAGTATTGTATAAATTTCAAAACATAAACCTGTTGTATGAGCACAATTACGATGAGTTCCCAAATATTTCTTATTATAAAACTAAAATGTAAAATAAAATGTGAAGAAACTAAAAAAATAAAATGCCTTTTGGATCATCACTACATTTAGGCCTTTGAAAAAGATGTAAGGCCTATTAAATGCATAACTTGGTACAAGAAAAATTACACTGAATTAAATTCAACTTTATCGAGTAGTCTCAATGTGGGCTCAAGTATGAGAAGTTGAATATTGTGCCTACAATTGATTCGCATTGCCTCCTATCAACACTACTCACCCTAATGGCAATTTTTTACACATACAACTAGTTCCAACTTTTTCATCCAATCGAGGACGTTCTTGATTTGTAAAAATATTATTCACCAAGCATAATCCTACAAATTGGGTCAGTTTGACTTATGAATAAAATTACATTCTATCAAGGTGCAGGTCATTGCATTGTATGGTGACTTAATGATGAAAGCCACTCTCTGCCAATGCAACCTAATGGGTATGCAGATCTAAACCTCACATATTATAGTTGGATTTTGACTTTATTATTGATGACATATAAATTAAAATGCCTCTTTGTATTATTCTATGATTCTTTTGAGATTTATTTGAAACTTATATAGATTTATTTTACTTTGCATGCTTATGTCATTTCCAATAAACAAAAACAAAGGAGGAGATGAAGCATGTAAATTCTAGCATTTTGATAGGCATATGAGAAAAAAGAAACAACCATGTATTCAAGTTCAAGTTGTAATGTTACATTTCACGTGCACTTGAACATCAATGAGATTGTTTTAGGATAGTAATTTCATCAATAATATTCATAGTGCTATTTTAATGAATAATACAACAAAGGAGGAGATGAAGCATGTAAATTCTAGCATTTTGATAGGTATATGAGAAAAAAGAAACAACCATGTATTCAAGTTTTACATTTCACCTGCAGTTGAACATAAATCAGATTGTTTCATGATAGTAATTTCATAAATAATATCCATAATGCTATTTTAATGAATAATAAAGAGGTATCAAGTGATAACTAATATAACTCAAGTTCCTTTTGAATGATATTACATTAAATAAGAAAAATGGAAGCCCTAGTTATTACATTAAATAACACTTGTATCATTATGTAACTACATCCGCAACCTTTTTCACCAACTCGGTGTTAATTGTACCGGATCCTATCTCAATTCAAATATTTCCATACTTTGTACTGACTTTACATACATTATGACCAGATCTGGTCATATGTAAAGTATAAATAAAAAATTACGTGCGCAGCCATGAAAAATTACAAGCATAACATAAAGTGCGGACATTGTTTGACTTTTGAAGTAATGTTAGATATAATGCAATAAACAAAAGTTCAAATATTTTTTGATTCGATGATATGCCTACTTTTAAATATTTTAAAGCCTCAAAGCCCATGATGGTCATTGATAATAGAAACATATGTTAGGTATAATGCAATAAACAAAAGTTGCATTAAAGCACACGATGGTCATTAACAATAGAAACATATACATGTAAAACAAGGCCGCATAGAGGTAATGCCTGCCGAAATTGCAGAATTTGAATAGGGTGCTTCAAAAATTGGGACGAAATTGCAAAATTTGACACAGTTACAATCTAATGACAAGTTTCTTGAAAATTTGAGGTCGCTAATTGTTAAACGATACGTAGCAAATGTTAAACGCAACAAATTCATTAGCCTCGATAGGCAATTTTAGTTTCAATAAAGCAAACCATAATTGGACAACAATTTAGAAATACCTGGATTGTCTCGATGGAGTTATATGGAATTTTTTAAGTTGATGCTATACATATAAAGCGTGGATGTACCAAGGATTAGAAAATATTTATTGAAAGGCGATTACCATTAGCGTGTAGTATGTATGCCTAATTGAATATACAATAGTAATCAAAGCAAATTACAATCAATAAAATTGTTCAACTGATTTTTTAACCGTCAATCCAAGAGATCTTCATCATGCATTACCAAAACTTAATCCTGTGAAATCTTGGGACCATCATACAATGTCTACAAGCCTAATATGATAACCAACCGCCCAACGTTTCCATAAGATTATAATCTTTTTATTCGATCATGATTTCAAAGACTTAGTTAATTTTTCAAAGTCGTTGAGGGATAAAGATTGCCGAACTGTAATCATATCTAGAAATGAAATTGACATGGGATGACATCAACGAGTTTAGAATATTCAAATCTGGGCTAAAACATACATACATTAATGTCTATTAATTATGAGATCCCTCCTAAAACCGAAAGACTTCAAGGTATTTTTTGTTTATGATATATAAATGTTCAAAAAGATCCAAGAAAATGATAATATTATGTAGTATATCATAGCAGACACATAAGAGAGGATCTGCAATGTTGTTTTGTGTTTTTTGATGTAACAAGGATTGAAAAATATTTTACAATTTAAACAAATTTGAAATTGACCAATTTAGAAAGGAGTCACTATGAATAAAACCATATTATCAATTACTTTGGTAGATGCTATTTTTGATCCATAATTTTCAATTCATGATTCCGACCATAATGTCATGTGCTCATATTTTAACGTTTTTAATTAAATATATATACATATTTGAATAGACTTACCCTTCAATGTATGATATTTATATCCAGTGATGTCACTAATGGTTAAAATATTGAAAACTTGAAGTGGTCGTTCCTTTAGAGCATAAAATAATGCACACTTTAACCAATGAGTAGATATGAGAAATGACTACTTTTAATCTCCCATCCCAATATTTTACACTCCAAAGCTCCACCTTACACGCAACGCTCCATCTGTCATGTTTGTTACTGCATGGGAACAATTTGGAAGGCAATTGAGCTTAGGAGATATGTGAGACATTTGTTTGCAGAACGTTTGTTTCGTGGGTCATGTATATCATTGCCTCAACACATTAAAATTCCATTTCCAAGCTTACACAACTGTTAAATGTTGCTCCAATTGCCATGCTCACACAACTGCTAAATGTTTCTCCATTTTTTCTCTGTGACATTTGGCTTTTGAGCAAATTGGAGGTCCAATGGTTTGCTGGGAAGTATAGAGAAAATGAGTAAGTGCTTTCAAACTCTACTTTCTCAGTCATGCATATCTATGCTTTTATGTTGGCGCATTGATGGAGAAGATTAGATACTTGATTATGTTGATTTCATGTAAATTCAACACAACAACAATAGGTTTGAGAACTGAAACAAATTCGTGCAATGATTGTTGTACCGCGCTCTCCCCAATTGTTCTACGAAGGTGCACTACATCTACCTATCAACCGTACTCGGACCTTGTCTCTTACCGAAGCGGCCTGTAAGGTAAAAATGTTGCGTTGGTTTCATTCTTGCTAGCTTTTGTTGTTGGCTTGGCGGCTCTGCGTTCGGGTGGGCATTCTGGTTGATTCTCCAGATGAAATCGATTTTCCAGATGGAATCGACGGAGATCAGCTTCTATGCGTTCTCAGTTTTATTTTATAGAAGATGGACCAGCAATGCTAAGGAACGTGGGTTTGGATTCTACAGTATTACAGACTCTACCTATTTTTGTCTCTAAATCACAGGATTTCACTGATGGGCTGGATTGTGTAGTGTGTCTGTGCGAATTTGAGGATAATGAGAAAGGTCGGCTTGTCCCCTTTGCAGAACCTTCGCCCAGCCAAAACAGCCAGTTTTAGAATCCATTAGAATAGAGCAAGTTTCAACTACAGTTCCAGGGTCGATTCCTTCTGGGATCCTTGATAATCCGAATTCGGAGCAAGGGAAAACTGCAAGCTCTGGAGAAGAGTATAGTCAGCAGAACCCAACAAATATACAGAAGCAAATGAATGCAGAGATTAATCATGGAAGCTAGGGTGGAAGAAGAGCATTAATAATGCCTCAGCTTGGCATTGAAATACCCAAGAGGCCCGATGGCT
This sequence comes from Larix kaempferi, assembly GCA_027924585.1. Lineage (NCBI taxonomy): Eukaryota > Viridiplantae > Streptophyta > Pinopsida > Pinales > Pinaceae > Larix > Larix kaempferi. The sequence continues at coordinate 12,940,398 of BSBM01000030.1, forward strand.
TTTCGTTTCCCGACAAAGCCCATCATCAGCATTGTTCGCCAAATGGTTCTCAGTCGTCTTCGAAATCTCCTGTTGGTCTCCTCCGTTCGCTTACGAGGATGTTGAGCAGAGACATGGAGAGGATTCAGATCTTTCCAACAGATCATCCTGGTGAACGCGATTCAGGTCTGGCGCGGAGGCGTGGAAGGGCGAGGAGGAGAGGACGTGGCGATGGAGGTAGCAGATGGGAGGCGGTGGAGGGAAGAGGGAAATAGGGCACGGGAGGTGGCCGGAGGAAGGCGCAGTGGAGGGCATAGACGAGGGCGAAATCAAGGGTAGGCGTAGGAAGGCGTGGACGAGGGTAGAATTGGGTGTAGGCACGAGCAGGAGGGTGGTGAGAGCGCAGCAGGCGGCGGGAGAGAGCAGGGGAGGAGGGAGGGGGAAGCAAGCGGCGGCGGCAGGAGGGAGCTAGCAGGAGAGAGCAGGGGAGGAGGGGGCTCGCGGCAGGAGGAGGGAGGAGGCTGCAGGCGGAGGATGGTGCATGCGGCCGAGGGGAGGTGGATGAGGATGGTGCATGCGGCCGAGGGGAGGTGAAGGGAGGCGACGAGGTCACGGGAGAGAATAGGGAAGGAGGTCGCGCAGAGAGGAGATGGACGAGGTTGGCGGCGGGAGGGAGCTCGCAGCTGCAGGAGAAGTATAACCATCCACGTGGCAGGATTCCATTCACTCTATGAGCGAGGAATCTAGCTGACGTGACGTGGAGGTTATGCACCTCCATGGTGAAACGCCTACGGCGTAATTAGAAATGATTTTTAAGAAATAAACATTTCTTATATCTATCAATATGGTATTGTTATTATTGAGCGAATTTAAATTTGAAGTATTTTTTAAATTTTTATATTCATTCCTAAATAAATATAATCTTAGGAAAGATATGTGCAAAATTATTTATCCATCATTTATGCAGAATCTATTCCAACTTTATTTAATGTCTTCCAAATCCACATAAAATGAATTATGTAAATGAAAGAATTATGATCTTTGGAAATAAATGAACCAACAAGTGCAATGCATCTTTCATCACAACACTTTTTATTTGATTTAAAATGAATTATGTAAATGAAAGAATTATGATCTTTGGAAATAAATGAACCAACAAGTGCAATGCATATTTCATCACAACACTTTTTATTTGATTTGATAAATTACAAACTAATTAAAAGTATTGCAATATTTTTTTTTGTTTGCACTAATCTCCCTATTTTAATGCTTTAAACTAATTATTTTAGTACTTTAAACTTTATTGTACCAATTATTTACATGTTATCCTTTCTTTTACTACTAATTTTATATCGTCATTTTGCACCGCTTTTAAATTTTATGCAAACAATTTTTATTATACAACAATTGAAATTGAAATTGAAAGACAACACTCAAACAATGCCTCAACTACTTATAACCAAGCAACATTTCATACACTAATATTTAATATCTAATAATTAAAATATATTTTTATTTTTTGTCTTAATATATTTTTATGTTATTGAACTAAAAGTTTTTAATACAAATTACTTTTGAATTGTATTAATTTTTGGAACTGGGTAACTATGAACTCTACTATCCTAAAAACACTTAAACATAATCAATAAAATTGACTAGGTACTCTTTCCGGGTGGATGAGTTATTTTAACTTTTATCTTTAGACTATTTGCAACTATTAGATTTAAACATTTTTAAAATGCAAATATAAACAACTTTACTGCTAATTTCACTGATTAAATAAAATGTCTTAATATAGTGTTGCAATACTTTTTGATAGTTAAAAGTTTATAAAATTATGTCTAGACATCCTTCATTCATTCATGTCTCTTTGTTCATTGATTTTCATGTTATTTGTTTGTACTTAATCAAGTAAGAAGTATTTAAATTGCGAGATGCATAATTAACAGGGATAGTTGTCACATATGAAAATTTTGTTTTATTTTTTATTTAAAAAATTATTTTATATTTAACAATTTGATTTATACAAAATTTGCTTAATCGAACTTTTTTATTAATCATAAAATCAAATTTATAGTTTTAAATTTTTAAAATATTTTTTATTTTCAAAAAAATTAAATTAATATATAATTTTTACATACTTTAGTTAAACATTAGTACCGTTTAATTAAAGTCAATTAAAGTCAACAGTAATTTAAAATCTCACGGATTGCTATATACCTACCTTGAAGATAATAATACAATTTTTAAAAATGTTATAATACAATTATAAAACGTGGGTCGAATGTTTGTAATCGTTTTTAACACCATGGAAACATATATTATAAATGCATGGGATATCAAATTCCGAGCCTTACTAACGATATCAAATTAAATCAAATATTTTAAATATTAATATCAAATTAAATTAACTATTTTAAATATTAAATTGTATTAATGTTTTCTAATGGACGGAGCATAATGATAAATTAACAAGAGCTACAAGGTGGCTTAGTCCCTGCATATTGCTAAAAAGACTCTGCAATTTTGAAATTAATAGTTATGATCATATACATAGAAACAATTATGATATTCTTGGTTGAAAATTTTATGATGTATTGGATCAAAAAAGGACTATAGAATTAATTACAAACAAACCAATTTGCAAGGCCTTGGTAGTACAAGTGATAAGCCTTGAGACATATCAAAAGATTTCGTACGGTTTCCATAAATATATTTTTATTACAAATAGAAAAAACAATTTCACAAATTTTCAATAAACACCATAATCAATATAAAACCTTATAAGATCATCTGCTTCTAATTGCAAAGACTAAAGTAAAGAGAAAGTAGGATTCAAAACAAACAACTTTGCTGACTATATTCCTACTACAACTACCAAACATGTTAAGGAAACATATGCACAGATTCCATGCACAACAAAGTATGCCATTTCAAAAATGTAAGATAACATGGATCTTAGGATGAAGAAAATCTAAAATGAAGCCAAAAACATTTAGGATACAAAAATTACATGAATAGAAGAATCAACAAAGGAAAAAAATGGAGATGAGGGATTAATTGAATCATAAATTCCCTGGTAGATATTTTTGGTATATCACATAGTCATATGACTTGGACCTGGAAGCAACTCAACAAAGCCTAAGAATAAGAGTATGACTTGGCAAAGCCTAAGAGTAAGAGTATGACTTGGAGTCTGGGAGAAACTTGGTATAATCTTGGCAGATAAAAAATATTAAAAAATACATAAATAGACAAACGAGTGTCAAAATCTGTCAACAAGGTGAAATCCGATCAAACTCAATGAGTATATCAGTCAAACTCGACTCCTTGGTCAAATTCACAAATTTCACTATATTTGACCAAGTTGGCCCAAACAAGCAAACTCAACTTGTCTCATAGCTGGGTCGAGTAGACTCCCCAAGTCTACAAAATCTTGTTTCATTGGTGTGTAACATTGGCATATCTTCTTGTCATTAACACTTTGACAAAAAACAACTAGTATGTAGATATTTTCAGCTAGAAAAGAAAATATGAAGAATTTTCAAAAATCCAAAAGCATTTTCAGCTATGGCTCCAATCTTTGAAAGCTTCTAAAACTAGACAAGCATACACTATGAATTATGCAAACATTGAACTTTCTAAGTCCTAATCTATCTCTTGAGAACATAATTCTTTTTTTTTCACATGAAAGAAACAGTACTTTTGTTATTCAAGGCTGAATCAAAAAGTACATCCATAGTTCAGATAGTACAAAAATCAGGGCAATAGTGAAACAACTCAAAAAGCAAGACACAATACAAAATAATGTTCTCTCTTAAGAACATAATTAAGAACATAATTCATTAACAAAAGATTGGCAATGTAATATCCATGCTTTAAATGATATAAAAAATACCTAGCCCGAAAGCCTTACAAAGAGAGAACTTTTGCATCAGCCAATCCAATCCATCCTGCACACTTCCCCTAATTTGATGGTCATAACTTGTATTTACCAGAACATCTCAACAATCGTAATGAGCTATAATTGGGAGGAAATTTGCACTAGGGCCTTTCTTATACGACTAAAAACACACTATAAAGCACTATATTCCATAACATGTACTGTTTTGGCACAAATGAGTAGCCGGAATATATCTGGAAGGACGTATCCAACCGAGCCAGCAATTACATAAGTACTCCCTATGCTCTTGGAAGGATCAAAAATCTTGCAAAGTTCAATATCACCTCTTTGTAGCCATGTTAAAGACTTCAGAATAATGTTTTGGCAGTGAGATCGAGCTGGAAGATTGGCTGTTGACATCCATGTAGAAAAGCCAAACATTGCGATAGATGAGCACATTTTGTACCACATGCTTTAGGCAAACTGATAATCTCCAAACATACATTGCATTCAGGGAATTCTTTGCCACTGCTATAAATCGGAAAAACACACCACTCATACACATGCCTTTTGCACATGGGGCACTGCATGTTAGTGTCCATATAATTGTTTTTACAGTCCTCACAAAAGAGGGTCGCATATGGTGACGAGAATTGATTTTGCTCGTATTATTTCCACCACTCCATGAAAACATATGAAGAATTAATGTTGCAATCGTTGATCATTCTTGTCACATAGCCTTCAAACATTTAAAGACATTCTAGATTTCTATGTTGGTCTTATTTCACATTTTCCAAGTCTTTCAAGGCCTCCTCTACATGATCCCAAAAGCATGAGTCCTGAGTGAGGGATGCAAGCTTTGTGTGACCTTTCTGGCCTCTTGAACTGCAAGTGTTTTCTTTCTCTTCCATCCATTTTTGAAGAATTGTATAACGAGTGGGTCTTCCATTTGAAAGATAACTGCCTTTTCCTTTAGGCATGAGATAATAATGTGCAATATCCAGAGGCTCTACAAGTTTTCTATGGGTAGTGCCAATGTTTATCCACTTATTTTGAGTTTGGAAATCACTTGGCGGCTCATGTCTCTCCCGCATTTCAATAATCTCATCTCTCATCCCAAAAATTAGCAAGGTTTTTCCAATGCAAATTAGCATCCATATACTCATGTTTCTTAAAGGAATCATAATATGTGAGGCCATCTTCCTTCTTACAATTCTATTTATACCAATCAAGCTCTGGAATACTACATGGTTTCTCGCTTAATTCAATTGCTAGCTTACCAATGTCTATGTCATGCTTGTTTTCAATGTCTTTTCCTATTTGTAGGGCGATCGGTGCATGATGATTCTGCACAAGATTGAAAACACACATTATCAATTAGTGCACAAAAAGAATAAAATAAAATTAAAAAATGCAGATAAAGTCAATGCTAAATTAGAATTTAATATAAAATCTTACACAAAAAGAAACTAGCAGAACTTCTAGCCTAAGCTGGGAGGGAATCTGACAACGAACTCTTCATTTTTTTTAAAGTACTCTATTCACTGCATAAAGATTCAAAAGTCAATTTTTTTGTTCTTTCAAAATTTATTTTGAAAAGGAATTGAGTGATACCCGAACTTTAACACCAACAACGTCTTACTGTTGTGGCATTCCCATCTTGTAAGAGGATTCTGAATCAGGTTTTGTAGTTCTTCTTCCACCTACGTAATTTTCAATGACATGTTTCAAAACATAATCATACCCTATTTGCTCTGAAAGACATTCCTCTATAATCTTATCATAAGTTTTTTCATGGTTGAGCATTTTCAAATGAAGAATCTTCAAAACTGTCTCTGAATTGTCAAGACAAGTTGTGCCCTCACCTGAACAAAACATGTAAGTACCAAAAGGTTTGTATGATATTTTCTTAGTAACTCCATCTAACTCCCTTAGTGAGTCAAGCCCATTGTTTGCTACTGTGTAAGTATATTGTAGGACATTATCAAGAAGAATCCTACAAGCATCTTGAATCAATGGATCATGTACAATTTTACTGTCATTGACCATTATGCCTTGCCAATAAGGAAAAATAACAATCAAGGGCTCTGCGATTGCCTGGAATGGTGCAGGAAGCATCCACAACGAACAATGAAACTGCCCCAATTGCAAAAACAACACATGAAATAGCAACTGCAATTAATAAAATTGCCAACACTCTTTTATTTTTAGAGGTGGAACTTGTAGAAATACATTTCCCTGTACAGAGACTAGGGTTTCTTGTTTCAATAATCATCAACCCTTTTGTGAAATTTTGAAAATTCAGAAGAATGCATGTCAATATGTTGTTTGACACGTTCAACAGTATAAGATTGAGCATAGCTGTCAAAGAACATGGAACTTCTTCTGTCAAACGATTGGAAAGATCCAAAATTTCTAGCTTGCTCAAACTGGAAAAATTACTTAGGATTTCACCTTCTAGAGAATTGCAGTTGAGATTAATTTGAATCTGTAACTTCATGACGGAGCCAATTTCTATTGGAATTGTACCAGTTAGATTGTTTCCACCCAACTGGATCTCTAACAAGGAAACAATGGAAAAAACCCAACTGGAGTATTCCTAATGGAAACCTCCCCAAAGTCTTTCGTTTGAAGGTCATTTCGACTCGAGAAGCTACGAGTCTTTCAAAGACCTCTCCATTGTACAATCAAATGCTAAGTGGAATTAAATCTATACCTCGAATAGTATCACTAATAAACAAGGAGCATATTTACCTGGTTTAGTTGAAGACTTTACACTTAAGATTGAGGGAAAAATGCTTCAGAATGTAATAACAAAGTGAACGATATATGAAAACTCTATAAATATCGAAAGGCCAAGAGACTGGAGATGGAACAACTCATTCACTTGAATGGAGCAATGACCCACTCGCAGAAAAATATGAGAGGGGGAATCCGTGAAAGCACATAACCCTCAATCCTCATTGAAAATCAAGTGTAAAACTGAGAATTGTAATTGCTTTTTTAATATATATGTACATCTATGTGCATATGCAAGATAGCTTAATAGCTAGTGAAGCATTTTCTGCCAATGTTCATGTTCATGTCTATTTTTATCTTCTTCATATATTGCATTTTCGGCCAATGTTCTTCTTCATGTCTATTTTTATCTTCTTCATATATTTTTTGTGATATTTTGTTTAACAGTGGTATCAGAGCGCATGAAGATCCGTTAGGCCAAGATAGCAGTGATGGTTTGGAGAGTTGAGCCATCAAGATGCTAGAAGAACCCTCGCTTGAACATCCAAAGCACATGGTTACGATCTGATGGGATTGTCATGGACATGGAATTCCTTACTCCAGTCTGGAAATACCAATATCGGTGCCGACGCCATCTTCACCTTCAGTGTTTCAAATCTAGCCTGACATTCTGGGCTCCACTGGAATGCCGCATCCTTCTTCAACAACTTCTCCACAGGGGCAGTAATTGCAGCATAACCCCTGATGAACTTGCGATAATACCCCATGTGTCCCAGAGTCGTCCGCAATTTCTTAACAGTGGTCGGTGGTTGCAAACTCAAAATGAGCGCAATCTTAGCCGGATCGACCAACAACTCTTGCTTACACACAATATGGCCAAGCAATATCCCAAACGGTGCACAAAAGATGCATTTCTTCAGATTCAGGGATATCTGGTGCTATCGGCATCGCTCGAGCATCAACCGCAGATTCACCAAATGATCACGGACCAAACCATAAATCGTCCAATCGTCCATGTATACCTGTAAAAATTTCTAAATGAAGTCTTTAAATGCAACAACGACCACCAGCGAAAATATCGCAGGTGCGTTCTTCAAACCAAATGACATTACAGTGTATTGAAAGCAGCCCCATTCAGTAACGAAAGTTGTCTTATGGCGATCTTCTTTGGCAATGTGGATCTGATGATAGCCAGAGAACCCGTCTATGAAGGAGTACATCTCCTGGCCACCCACACCTTCAAGCACTTCATCGGTAAATGGAGTGGGGAATGGATCGTGCAAACATGCATCATTTAGCTTCCTGAGGTCAACGCAAATGCACACTTCACCAGTATTCTTATCCCGCACCACCATAGGACTAATCCATTCTGACTCCTCAACTGGTTCAATAATACCAGCGTTCAACATGCAATCCAGCTCAGCCTTGACCCGCACCTTATGTCGCGGATTCAATCGATAGGGTCGCTGCCGAATTGGCTTAGCATCTGGTTTTAATGGAATCTTCATTTCTCTTAAGTCACCTAGAATCCCCTTCATGTCGAAAAACTTAATAGGAAATATGTCTTGAAACTCATGGAGCAAATCGGTGACCTTGCTTATCATCTCATCATCCCAGTAATCCCCGACATTTACAAACTTCGGAGTGTCCTCTGTCCCAATGTTAATCTTGCGAATCCTCAGCGGCTGATTGATCGGGGCGCTTGGCGCATTGGGTGATACCACATCACGACTTCCTTCTGACTCCAGAATATTCACATTCCGCGGATCATCACCATCTTCTGTCCCACCACTGATATTGAAACACTGCATGAGAGACTGCATCTGGCAGTGTGTGTGCGGATCTGCAGGATATGCTACCGGGACAACTTGCAGAATTACATCACGGATGAGCTGTAATGCATTATTAACCTCGGGATCAGAATCCGCAAAACTGAATGTATGGGTAAAATACACTGTGAGCTCCAGCCAAGTAGAAATTTCCCCTCACAACTCAGTTGCAGTATACCATGAGCGTGGCATCTCATCCAAAGTATGGATAAAAGCATGGACCCACTCATCTTTTGGTCACGATACCCATAGCCATTGAAATTCCATTAAGTGACCACCAAGATCGGTCCGCCCATCATACTTCCCAGTGTGGTAAACCTCAGTATCACCAAAACGTACCATCATCAATCTTCATCATTTTGACCATCCATCAATCAATGCCTTGTGTGTCACCCACCAACGTGCTGGATCAGCCTTCAATGCTAGCAAGCGCTGTGGTTCTGAAACTCTTTCTTCAAACTCCATCAGAAAGTCGGATAAGCCAGGTAGTCCTTCATATATTGGTAGTGTAACCGTTTCAGTCGCGACATGGCATAATGACTGTGTGACCAACCTGCACTTACGGAGCGACACTTCGTGCAAACGATTCTGCCAATATTCCAGTGCATCATCAAAGTCGAAAGACGCAGAGCTGTCACTGCGCCATCCCAGCTCGCCGTTGGTAGTCGGATGTATATAATCTTCAGAAATATTGAATGCATGGTCCCATCCGCTGGGATCGTTGTCCTTCACTGGCTCTATGTAGCAGCATCCTTTAGCTGGATCCAACGGGGCGATAACTCTGAGATCGTGATTTTCAAAAGTCATCATCCGTTGCTTGAAGTTGATTATAGCTCCACTATCATTAGCCCATCAAATCCCCAACAACGCGGGATAAGAGCTGTCGCCTTCGACAACTTCTATGACATCAAATTTGGCATAGGTTTTCATACCCTCGATATCTACCACTAGCTGTGGAACTCGCCCAATGGGTGTTACTTTCGCATGGTTAGCCAATCGAAGTTGTACAGGAGACCAAATCAATGGGGGGCTCCCCATCTTCTGCCAAGCCTGCTTGGTCAAGATGTTGACATCCGAACCAAGATCCAGAATAACTGAATCAACATCATAGTCACAAATTTGAATATTCATCCGCATCTCCTTACCCGTATTCCATCGTTGCAAGGAATTAACCACGAGCTCTTGTCGATCCTGGACCGGTCGTCGCAACAAGGCTTCAATCACAGCAAGAGCGTCAGGATATTTTTCCAGAGACAAACAATGTTCCAAAAATGCTCAAAGTGTGCTGGACCGTCGTGACGGGCTAACCTCCGAAGTAGCATCAAAAGTAGAGGGTTTTAAAATTCAATATGCTAAGACAGAAAATAGCAGCATTACATTCCATTTCACAATAATAGCATATACAGGATCACTGAAGAAACAACAAGCACAGCATAAACACAAGAGACAGAGATTTATCCTGGGAAACCCTCATGGGGTAGAAAACCCAGCAAAGCTTCCTCAATATAGATGACCAGCAATATACAAAGATGAAACCCTGAGACATGATCTCCTCCTCCACAATAGCAGACCTCTCCTCCACAAGTGCGCTATCCTCAAGTGTGTGAGTGTGTCAAATGAGGAACACACCTCCTCTATTTATACGCTACACTGACATGTATTTTACACAGGTACACGTAGGCTCGTATTTAACCAATGGGTTAAATACCCCACTACAACTGACTGGGCCAACCCCTCTAGGGTGGTCTAATAACCCTTTGACCCACATAACACATATAGGGCCGACCCCCACTAGGGAAGTCTAATAACCCGAGTTACCACATTCTGACGGAGGAATAAACATCTCCGGATATACAATAAGATCTTCACGGAGGAGTGAAACATCTCCGGAATAATAAAGTACAAATATAATATTCTTTGAAGTTACAATATCTCAACAGAGGGCATGTCATACATGACGGATTTACCTCGGTCGTTCCCTAAGGCCTGTCGTGCCTGAAGAAACGTCTCCCGTTCCGCATCAATATAAAATGATACCTTCTTTTGTCCAGCTAACCGTATCGTTGAGCTGTCTTCTCCAGTTGTATTTCCTCCTCGAGTGACCACAACAACGGAAGCATCTTGCAGTCTTGGTTCTGCAGAAATTGTCGCGATGTTTGCACCCTGCTACTGATTCGCTGGTACATTCCCCGGTTGATTTACATTTGGATTTATGTTCTGATTCGGCCGCAGATTCTGATTCTGCACTTGTTGCTGTACTTGGTTTTGAGCGGGCTGTTGTGCCTGGGGCTGTGTCTGCAACTGGGGAGTGTTCCCTACCTGCCATCGTACAATCAACTGTGGACAATTCTCAACTGTATGATCGTTAACAAAATAGAACGTACACTGGTTCTGCAGCAGTGGGCAGTCTCGCTGATAGTTTCCCCATACCGCACAGTGATAACATTAAATAGGTCCGTGACCACCTCATCCTCCTCTGCGACCAAATCCTCTGCCACGTCCTCCCCGGAATCATCCCTGCTGCTGGTACTGTGGTTGGTTAAACTGTTGTTGCATTGGTGTCGGTTGCATCCCTTGCCCTTGTGGTGCATACTGCGGTTGCTGTAGATATTGTGGTTTTTGTGGAGCCATCTGCATCTGAGCATATTGTGGTATGAACTGCGGCGGTTGCTGTTGCTACGGTACAAACTGCATCTGCGGTTGAGGTAGCGGCTGGGCTACCTGCGGCTACGGTTGCGATTGTTGTATGGCACGCTAATCATCCTTGACGTAGAATGCATCATACATTCTTTCTTGTAGCAACCCATATGCACGGCAATCTTTGTCATCGTGACCCATTGACTTGCAAAATGTGCAATAAAGATTTCTCGGGTTGTGACCATTTTCAACATATAAGGGCAATTGTTGTGACTGTGCCCATACACCTGGCAGATGCGACACCACGGCATGCTGCCGCCATTCAACGAGTTTGGCGCACCTGACACCAAATAATTGTGGAAATCTGGGCAATTGTCCTCCGTATGCCCTTCTCCTCGGAATCGTGTACACCATACTTCATCGCGTTGTTCCTTGCTTTTCTTCAAATCTTGCAACTGTATAGTCAAGTTAGCGAGCTGTGTATGTATCTGCGACATCCCGACTGCATTATCTCCAATCGGCGACGCCTCCACTCGCATTGCAATCTCTAGAGCTTCACTGGGCGTCGAGATGTTTTGTTGCATCAACGGAAGCTGAATGTGTGGTAGCAGTGCCGCGATGAACCACTCTTTATGTTGGACAACGCTCATATCGAAACTAACCTTTTCCATCAGCGTCTTGAATCGTTGGTTGAAATCCCATACTGTCTCATTGGGATACTGCTTAATTTCCTTCAATTCTGTAATATATTGAGCCTCAGACTTGGACCTTCTAAATTCGGCAATCAGCCCATCCCGAATCTCATCCAACGACTTCTATGGGGCTCCTGTAGGGACTAGAACAAACTTCATAAACCAATCTAATGCACGACCTCACAGAGTTGTCGCTAACTGTCCTTTCTTAGCAGCATCATCGGTGATCTGTTTTATGGTCCAAACCGCTTCACACAAAAACCAATACTGTTCTAGGTTGTCTATCGCACTCCCGTGGAACAACGGTAACTTAGCATCATCGCCCACCATTCTGGGCTTCCTTCCTCCTTTCGTTGTACTACTACCAATTAACTTCTATGGAATTGACGAACTTGGCGGTGTCGAAGTGGTATTTCTTGCGATCTGAGAGATAGTGAGTGGAGGTGTGGGTACGTTGGTGCCGGGGTTTGGTCCTGCCTCTATCATGGGCGTAGCCTGGTTGTCCTTGTCAGGACTGTGAGGTCGCTTCGTCCCATGTGGCCTTCCTTCACGGTCTTGCGGTTCGACCGCAGCAGGACCTTCTCCTGTCCTCTGCCTCTTTTCCTCTCGGAACCTCGCTCCTCCCCTCGTAAGACCACTTTCTTCCTCGGCTTCACTCACAGTCTCATCATGACCTGCACCCATCTACCCCTCACCATTCCATGTACCGCCCCCCAACAGTCACGGTATCCATGGCCTCGGCCCACCAGGCTGTCTACTGATCAAGATGCATCTTCAATATACCCTTTTCGCAAACAAGCATCTTGATCGATAGTTGAAGCGATAGTAAAAACCTGCCCCGAGGTTCGCGGAAAAAATATCTTTCAGCTTCACTATAGGACTTCTGAGTATCAACCGCGAACTCTGTGGTATAGCCTTCTAGGATGCTATCGAACCACACTTCGACAGCCCGCGATGCTTTATTATCAACTTCCTACAGTTCTTGAATCAATTCGGGGGTCCAGGTCGTCGGTTCACCACCTTGGAAGTTCCTCTTTTGGAAAGTCAACTCTTCCAACCATTCAAACAATAGGACTGGAAATTCACAGAATAACCATTCGTGCGGACCATCGTGAATGTATCTACCCACCCACTGATCTATTATCAATCAAGTGTTCCTGCTTTCCTCTTCAGCGAATTCCTACAACTTCTGATCAAACCATTCTTGGATCTTCGGTTTCGTCGGGTGCCACAACATGTTCTCCTTTCACTCCGTACACGGTCCCGGCAACGGAACCATTTGTTAACACGATGCCAGTCGACAGGGGTCCCACTCACTGTTGACACATACCGCAGTCTTCCTGAGCACCAGCCCGGACAGGGTTTATCCCGCCTAGCAACACCTACAAAGCAGATGAGGTCTCACCCGAGGCATCCAGGAAGAGCAGATGGAACCATGTTTCCACCGAATGAAGGAGGATGGTTGCGGCTATGATACTTAAACTTATTGTAACACAGCGACAGAGATCTTTAAGCATTAAACATAGTAGTAAAGCAATATTCAACCCAAACATTCATCATTGCAACAACAGTAATTGTAAAGCAAATATCGCATCAAATAAGCATGACATTATTCGTATAGTGCAATATCACATTATCATAACTGAACAAATTGAACACAGGGATTGCACCAAAATAGCTTCATCATATTATCATTGTCAACCCAGATACATCGCCTCTGCAAAAACTAGATCTCTGCAATGACTCTTGACATCAAAACATACCCGGAAATCATACAACCAACATCAGAGCTTCCCATTCGTCAACTGCCAATTCTCTCTCTCGTGAATTATTTAATCACTTACAATTCTTATCTATATATAGGCTTCCGCCTTACAACTCTTGTCCACTTACTACCGACTTCCTAACTGACACTATGGACAAATGACCCAATATCTAACTGACTTATCCAAAAATGACCAAAAACCCGCATTCTGCGGTATAACCGACTCAACATTACATAATATGTGGTCCAAATAACACAAAACCCGCATTCCGCGGTACAATTGACCCAAAATGCATAACTAATCTTCCGCTCATCGCCATTCGTGTCATCTTCTCACCTTGTCGCAGCATTGGAGATGCTGCGATAGCACTTTACCAAACCGCCTGCCAACAAATCCGAATAGATCACATGAAAGAGAGGAAAAACCCTACCCCTATCTATGGCAATCTTGCCTCTTTATTTTTTATGGAGCAACCAACATATCTTGGTTATAATAAAATTTATTTATAGTTTCAAAAAACTAGCTAGTGAACAACATATTGCTTGAAAACACTTTACATGAACATGCTTGTTCTCAAACTCCCTTGGTAGCTCCTGGATTATTATAAAAAATAAAGGTTGTTAAGAATTTTCTTGCAACCTTTTAAATGAATGACTTTCCATAATATAGATATAGCCTCACTGCCTCATTATCAATCATGTTGGCAATGACATACCTTACCAAAAACAAACAAAAATGTGTATTTGAGTTATAATGGATGTCTTGTGCCGACCCACTGATTTACAAGATCAAGCACTCGTTGACTCTCTTAAAGAGACAACTAAAGTCCATAATATAATGTAAAAAATGCATTCAATAAAGAGCATAGAAAATTACCAAGGGAAATTGATTATGGTTGACTATTCCAATTCTTATTCCAATTTTATCCACATGATTTTGTTGTAGAAGTTGATAATATAGTGTAATTTTGTTGTACAAAGTGAAGCAAGGTGCACCCTATAGCCTACTATGGATGAAATGTGTCATTGTAACATAACACTAATAAAGTAAACAAATTTCGATAATGTAATTGTGAAAACACGATGAAAAACCATGATAATAAAAAATGAAAATACAATCATGATAGTAAATCCGTCTTAACCTCCATATTTTAATCACCATAAAGTTTCTCACACCTCAATTTCTTTTTATCCCTATTAGTGCTTAATAAATCTAGTTTAAACTGAATCTACATTGGTTTTGTTTCAACAAGGTTGTACTTAATGTACATAGAAAAGGAAAATCATAAGTAGTGATGTTTGTTTTGTTCATTTTATCTAATTTAATGGTCTACAAGTCCATCCTCCTTTATTAAAAGTTTTATTTGTTAATGTCTAATCCTGTTAATGGTAAGATTATTTTCAATATTTTATAACCCCTCTCATTCATTCCCATCTATAAGGATAATTATGCATTTTTATAACTCTAAAATACATCATTGACAAGGATGTCGTTTAATCTATACCCGAAAAGAAAAAAATTGCAATGACTAGATTTTAGGAAGAACAAAAATCTATTTGAATTAGTGTTATAATTAGAGAACATATAGAACAAGCCTTCTAAGCCTTAAATTTATTTTTTAATTTCCCAATAAATGATGTTGTTTAGCATTTTACCACACAATCCTCGTAACTAAGGACTTTTCATGATATGCAATATCATATATTTGGAGTTTTATTACATTTAGAAAACATTTCATCTTACTTTCAACATGTATGTTTCAAGATAATCAAAAGCACCTTGTACCATGATGATGTCGTCATAAATCATACCTCCAAATATAGAATACGCGAGGCTGTTGCCATCAAGAAAGATGAAAAAGCAAGGTGGGTATAGATAATTGTCACGTGTTCTCTATAATTTTTTCATACCTTAAAAAATTATTACTACAATATTAAATTTCCACGAAGTGTTCATTGGCACAACAAATTACAATTGAACATCCATCGCTCTACTTCATCATAGGTCATGCTGAGTTTTTGTTTAAACTTCAACCATTGAAATTATAAGCAAAAATTCTAATATACTAGTTTACATGCATGTACAAGTTAGTTATATTTATGTTTACCATATAGTTTTTGAGGCAGTTTTAACATACAATTTAATTAAATGTTCTAAAAACATGGTAATTAATCTATTTAACATCATCTTATGGTTAGTTTTAGGCAGCTAACTTAAATACTTTAGGAAGATATATGTAGAATTGATATAGAACAAGTAAATAACTTTTAAAACTAATCTAGAACATGGGAGAATACCTATAGCTATGTTAGGTTTTTCTATCAATGAATCCCTTGAAACCTCCCATGTTCTACCCAACTCCATTTCATTTATGCAACCCTTAGCAGATTGATTTCATCTTGCTCATCAGTCAAGTGTACCCAAACTGGGATTATCCTCCCAGTCGACTAGGAACAACCTCTTTGACTACCTAGCCCCAAGAAACTTTAAGTCTCCTATCCCTCCTTCCCCGTGGTTCTAAGAAAAACAATAGAAGCTCCAAATAGTCCAGGATAATTCAGGTCATTAGTCGTATTCCAGTGCATCCAAGAGTTCACTACCCTTTATCCCTTCAAGAAAATGTTTTTCTTCCAACATCAACCACCACTCGCATAATTACCTCTACATTATTGATTGATTTTCCATCCCCCATATCCCAAAGTATCCTCAAGAACTATCATTAATGGTCATCAACGGACCCTTCTAGATTTTTTAGGGAAATTATTAGTTAAATAACATGTGAATTGAATTAAATTAAATAATACTAAATAGTGTGCAAAGTTCTCCTTCCCATGCGAGCTTATTAATGAATTTGTACTTTTCCCTTAAAATTTCACAACCATCATACCCATTAAATTTATGGACAACCACTATCCAAGTAATCCATTAATGTTACCTGATATTTATTTATATGCAAATCCAATTGTCATAATCATTAAGTCACTAATTAAGTAATTAATAATCCAGTTAATTAATACAGCAACTAATTGTCCTGGTATACATGTGCAAGGCATGTATGTGTAGATAGAGTACACATATATTGCATGTGTACTAATGATAAGAAATTGGTTCCTATATGTTCACAGCCAAGCAATCATGACAATAAAAGTAAAATGCATCACCCATAAATATTTAGCAACAAAATTACAACAATTCAACATAATCAACACTCATTAATCATCACACCAAGACTATCATGATTGAATTGGACAAGTGCTCTGGACAATGTAGGACACTAGAAAGGAAATAAGAGTGACAATTCAATCCCCCAAGTAGAGTTCTCAACTAACTATGAATTATCCTTCCTCCCTAACCTACTTCCCTATTCCACATCGTATCTTTTCCTCTCTTGGAGCATCAACTATATTGACCTAACCCCATATAGGACTTGTAAGTGGAATTTTCAACTGCATCGACCAAGCTTCCCCAGCAGACAACCGACAATCATAATCACACATCTAGGGGAACATGGATAAACATGACCTTCCACATCTCCAATTTTTAGAGGATAAATGGTGGGTAAGACCTCCACCCTTCCTGATACAATTATAGTCAACACCCTATTAGGATCATATTGATCTGATGTTGTTGTTCTTAGATCCACATTGTTGAACAACTATTTTGGGAAATTGTGCTTCCTATCAAACCCACATCTGTTTATATATCATAGAATGTATTGAACCAATATATAAATAAATAATGAATTAACGCTTCATATCATACCATTTCTCCTTCAATGTCGATGACATCAGTGTGACTTGAGTACAATATTTATCTAGCTATCACTTACCCAATTTAACCTGTAGGTTAGTTTACCAAACACATGCATAACCATATAATTGTTTAAATGAGTTTACTATGTTACTAATCGACAATGTAAAACAAGATCATATATGTACCTTGCACTTGGTATCTTATCGATTTATTTCTACATTTGCATGCTAGAAGTAAATCACATAAAAACCATCATTAATAACCTAAAAATAAACTTATATAGAACTTTCGCAATACAAGTAGGTCCATATGTACGTGTAATACAATGTTATCATTCTAACCAAGTTCCACAGATAATAAGAAAATAAATACAAAATAGGTCATAATGTAGTTTAGTTGGTGAAGTCAAAATGAAGCGTTAGATACACCCATCCTTTGAGAAACTCCATCTTGAAGTTACAATCAAAATAGTGGGGGGGGAATCACAAAGCACGGTTTCTGTGTCTTCCCATGTAGCATAACCTGGGATATATTTGTCCCATTGGACCTTAACCTAGTCCACCAAATGCTGCTTGATTTGTCAAACCCTACACTCCAATATTTGTAATGGTTCAAACCTAATGGTTTCCTCCTTCAAAACCTGCAAATCCTTCCAATTTAGCTTGCGTGACTTGTCAAAAACATAATGTCGTAATATAGATACATGAAAAACATTATGAGTTTTATGTAATTGGCTTGGCAGTACTAGGTGATATGCATCTGGTCCAACTCTCTCTAGAATACCCTCAGTTTCATGCTCGAAGCATCGACCACTACATTCTCTTTTCCCTTTATGTGTGAAATTCCAAATTTATACTCACTTATAATTTCACTCCATCACCTATGCCTTGCATTTAGATTTCTCTGAGTGAAGGGACGATTCAAGATTTCGTGATCAGTTTTGAGCACAAATCTGCACCTGACAAGCTAATGTCTCAAAAAATTTAATGCCAAAATTACAATTTCCAATTCTAAATCACGAGTGGAGTAATTATCTTCATGAAGTTTTAATTTATTCAATGCATTTGGTATTACTCCACCTTCTTGCATTACAACATCACCCAAACCTTGATTTGAGGCATCCGTGAAAACTGTAAAGTCTTTATCCATATTGGGCATGCATGGGATTAACACACTGGTTGGCAATATTTTAAGCTTGACAAATGTGGCAGTGCATTATGGTTCATTCATACATGATCCCCTGCTACAAGGTGGTTATGGGTTTCACAATTTTAGAGAAACCATCCACAAAATTTCGATAGTACCATGCCAAGCCCATGAGCCTTCTCACCTTGTGAGCATTCTTTGGCATTGGCCAATCCACTATGGCATTCACCTTTTTAGGGTCTACCAAAATTCCTTCTTTGTAAATTATATGACCTGGATAATGGATCTCCTTATGGTAGAAATGAACACTTAGACAACTTACCATATAGTTTTGTTCCCTTAAGTATGACAACACCAATTGCAAGTGCTCCTCATGTTCCTCCTCATTCTTGGAATATCAAAAAGCGATATAATTTCTTTTGTAACATATTGTCCATGAGACTCATGAATACAACTGGTGCATTTGTCAAACCAAATGGAACCACTACAAACTCATAGTTCCCAAACAATATCTGGAAGGCAATCTTAGTATATCACCTTCCTTAATCCTAAATTAGCGGTAACCTGATTACATATCAATATTTAATAAAATTGATGCCCCTTTCATTTTATCAAAGAGGTCATCAATGCGAGGTATCATGTTCCTATTCTTCACTTTGGACCTGTTAAAATCTATATAATATATACAAATGTGTAAGGAATTGTCCTTCTTCTTGACAAAAATTACGGGTGCACCCCAAGGTGAAATACTTGGTTAGATCAATCCTAGGTTTAGCAATTCCTTCAATTGCATTTGAAACTCACAAAGATAGGGATTCATCATCCTATAAGTGTCTTGGAATTTGGCTCTGAGCTAAGGTTTATCTCAATAGTAAAATCAATATCTCTCTCCAGAGGTAATTCAAGTAGCTCCTTGGGAAATATTTTTGAACTCTGGTAATTTAGGTATTAATCTAAAGAGTTTCCCTTTTCATCACTTACCACCTCGACTATATAAAATCGAAATCCTTGCCTTAGAAAACATTTTAATTTCAACGATATGAAATGTAGGCACACTTTTCTCTCAATGCCATGGATTTGAATTATCCTCCCCTCGTCATCTAAACAAAGCACCTTCTTCCCAAAACAATATAAGAAGGCTCGATGAGCCTCCAACCAGTCCATGACAATTATGAGGTCATACATGACTAGGGTAGTGAAATACACTTTTATTTGTGTCTTACGCACCCCTAGGTCTATAAAAAACTCCTCAACACTTGGTCCTACTGCTTTTTTTATCCATGAATCCATTTCACCTAATTGAAAATCATTGTATTCAAAGGATACTAACCCACATCTATCTAATGCATTTGGAGAAATAAAACTATGTCCATCCCGACGATTGTCAACCATTGCATAAATTTGGTTGTTGTTACCTCTACTCCCCATTGTGTTTTTTCCCTCTCTATTAAGTACCAGATCATAACTTAGGACAATCATGTTAATATTTTGGACCCCCACTACCCCAATAGGAAGCCTAATATGGAGGCTATAAGCCAACTGGTCCTTGAGAATTCCTGAGACTTTGGTGAGTCCCTATTGATGATTGAGATATTGTATTGGTTGTCATTGATCTGTCTACTACCACAACTCTGGGTGTAGATTTGTTTCCATAGGGAGGTGGCCTAGCATATCCTCCCCTAAGTTATTTTTGAGGGGCCTTTCACACGAAACATAACTGATGTGAATTGTTTGATCTCATGCCCCCCTCTCTGATCCTATTTTGCATATAGCATTTCTTCAACATAATGGGCATATTCAACTACCTCTGCAACTAAAGTTGGCTTCCACATTCATACGCATTCCCTAATCTTAGGATTCAACCCATACACAAAGCGCTCGGCCTGGTGTTGATCCATGTCCAAGTTGGAGACATATTTTACTAGTTCCATCAATCTCATCTCATAATCTTGCATTGAGTAATTCCCTTACATCAAAGCATGAAGAGCTCCTGCATGTTTTTCTTGGTAGAATGTGGGTAAGTACTTCGTGTTGGGTTAATCTGAACTTGGTTAAAAATTGATTAAAGATAACCTTGATTTGATCAATAATGGTTTTACCATTGGTGATTTACGAGCCCGTGGTGTTGTACGAAAACTCTTCCTAATGATTAGGGTGGGGTCACCAACATACTAAATTGGACAAAGATTGACCTAAGGACTAATTCTACATGTTGAATACACTAAGTTAAGGGTAGTTATACCAAACTTCAAGGATTAAAAAAGAAAACACACACACACACACACAGACTACTCCTCTTGGCCTCTTTTGATTTTCTCTTTTGTAGCAATCTCCAACTTGCAAAAGACCAACCACCCTTCAACAAAATATTTTGGCTACAAAGAAAGATACAAACCAATCAAGATCATATATTTGATAATAATCAAATGAAACAATATTCTTATCAACTACAAATTACTGTCAAAGAGTCAATAATCAATCATTTCACCCTTATTTTTGGGGAGGGAAAGATTTCAAATCTCCATTGATGCAATGAAACAATACATAACAGTTACCAACTTTTCACTGCTCGACACCTTTCAAAACCTTTGATTGAGTTCCTTTGCTCTTGATTCCTTCACAATCCCACTTCCAGCCAAGTAGACTTCTAAATGTGTATCAAACAGGGGTCAGATATGGTGAGTGACTCCAACACTTCTAAAAGTGACTCTTAAGGACAAGGGTAATTGAGGGATTATGGAATGAATGAATCAAATTTATGGTGAGATTTCTCTAGCGTGACAATATGAATGGGTGTCTCCTCTACTTTGGCCCATCACATTTATTTTTATGGTGAGATAGTTGTAGATGGTTACTATTTAGTTTTTCAATTGAGACCAAACTGTCCAAAACTAACATAACTTGCCATATTTTCAAATCTTTATATTTTATTATTATTTTTGGAGGCCCATGCACCTTTCTCAAAGACAACTTGCATGTCACACACCTCACTAGACCAAAAGGTGTGTGGGGTCTAATTTTTGGTTGCAACTTCGTGGATTCAAAGGAGAATGAGATGGATATCATTTTAGGGATGTGGGACATCATATGGATTCAAATTATGGGCTAGTAATTTCTTATCAGTTCATTTTTGTGAGTTGACAAGGACACTTGGGATACTATCATCAAAAACATGGAAGTGCTTATTTTCATTGTAGCAGATGCCCCCAAATGTGTGAGGTCAGAAGGGGAGTTGATGTCCTAAATACAATATAATATCTAGTGGATTGGAGTGAGGTGCTATCAAGTTCGAGGTTCTCGATCATTGGCTCAAAGAGGTACTTGAAACAAAGATAAAGGTGTCAAAAATCCATATTCCCTGAGGCGGGCATACTCATGCTCAAAATGTGACATAACATGGATGAAAAATTAAGTACATTGAAGATCCATGCCATATATAAAATGTAAAATCATGGCCATGAAAGGAGTATACAATGGATCCATCAGATATATAAGATGATGGATCATGGCCATGACAATGATACACAGTGGATCCATGCCAATCAAGAGATCATAACCATGAAATACGTACACATTGGATCTACGTATCAACACATATAAGGAGAATAACTAGGACCGGAGTGAGTGAAGGTGGTTCTCCCAATGCTACCAATGTAATATGATGTATGGTACATTCTTGCGCAGCTCTGGCAATAGAATTAAAAATCTATGAAGGCTACTGCTAGTCCAAGGTCTTCCATCCAAACTATCGAGAGTTATGGATCCTACCCATGTGAATAGATGATATGAAGTCAAACATGGAGGACACCATTTGATTATTGGTCATTGATGTATACCATTAACAAATGCAAGGTAACCAATTGATGATGATGATGGTTGTAGTAACCCTATTTTGACCCTTATGGTTATTGGCCTCAATGTAAATCATGTATGCAATGTGTGTCACCCTAGTGTGGAGCTCAAGGCCAAGGCCCCACTAGTGGATGTTCAGGTTTTAGTGCATAGGCAAGTATTTGAGAGTTGATTATTCATGGGTTGTTAAGCCATGAAGAAATGTAAATGATATAAATATTAATATTTCAATAAAACACCTAAGGGACTGGCTATGGAGGCAACATGAGAAATAGGGGTTGTGTATCCACTAGGGAGTGGTGAGGGGGTTGTGGGATGGGAACCCATGTTGCCACTTGTCCATTCATGAACCCATATGACCTCCCATAACGCCATTAATGCAACTGTAAGAGAGTGGTTGAGAAATAGGCTCATGACGTCGATGGAGTATGGAACAGAACTGCGGACCCATATGGCAGGGGACGACCTGTGCTTGCATTCCCCGTAAACCACTCCATGCCTAGGGAATCCGCGCAACCTATTTCCTATCCCGTGGTTAGGGAAGATGAATTCATTCATTCAGGGAGAGGGAGAGATTCAGGAACCCGCAGAACAGAGAGGAGAGAACCAGAGGTCGCGATTTTGTGGAGGCACAAATCGCAGAGCCAAGTATTACCAGAAAACCCTATTTTAGAAGCGGATAGTGGAAATCTGTGAGGGGATTCACATGTGAATATTTTGGGAAATATACAAGAGTGGATTGAAGTGGGAAAAAGGATCAAAGAGTTGGATTCCGGAGTGGAAACAGTGAAAGCTCAAGTATCCATTGGTTTAGAAGTCAGGACCATCCATACCTGCCTAGATCAGTGTTGAGGGAAGGGGCGCCTAAGGGACTGTGTAGCAGAGAAGGGGACCTTAATCAGGCCGAGATTGGAGGTGATGGGGGTGCATGGGTTTTCTGAATCCAAGGGGATATGCTTGTAGCTCTATGGTGGAGCTCAATGAGTTAATAAACTCAGTCCCTGCCTCCCCATTTGCTTGACAAACCCACTGTGTCCTAAATTCCTTGAGTGACTGTGAACCAATGCTGTGAGTGAGCCTGAGTGATGCTCCTTAGTGGATACATAGCCCCAGCTCGGGGGTGATCTCTGATTGCTGAAATAATAGAGGCTAGGCAGATATCTATGGTTGGGATGGAATGTTGTAGTCCATAGCCAGTTTCCTAGGGGTTTTCTATTAAAATATAAGTACCTTGTGGTGTCTTGAATAAGGATGTCTCATGTGTTTATGACTATGCTTATTACATACCATTTATTGATTGAATGAATTTATATGGAAATGGAGGAATAGGAAGCTATGTATGAGTAGGGCTGTATACTTAAGCTTTGCATCTGAACCTGTGTTTGAAGTTGTTGTTGTGCATGAGTTTAATGCATTATTGGTTTCACATATGCTAGATGTGTGTGCATTATATATGTCAAATGTATGATTTGGTTCAGATGGTTAGTAGGGTTGATTTCCCAAGTATTATGTATTATGTTGATGGGCATGTTATTGCTTTACTCCTGCACCTTGCATCTTCTTGTTATGTTGGTATTCATATATATATTCATGCTTGAGGAATAAGGCTAAATACCTCTATGTCATTCCTCAATCTATTAGGAGAAATAGACTAAGTATAATCCCTTTCTAAGGGTGGATAATGCTTTAGTACCCTGTGTTTATGGATGTATGGACCTTCCTACATGAGTTATTGAGCATGTTTTTGCATACTGCCTTTTTATACTATGTTGTACTTACATATGTTACCTCCTTGATGAATAGAGCTAAGTTCAAGGCTAGGAGGTGCAGTCTAGTCCATTCAAGACTGTGATCAGGAGAAAAGGCACCCTGTGGACCAGATGAAGGAGAAAAGACTTGGCAGAAGTGGAGCAGAACCCTAGTAGGAATAAGGTTTAAGTATTTTAAGTGGAGTTATGGACAGAAATTCAGTGGAAAATTTAGCATGATATGAGTGCTCAGATGGGGTAGGGATTTCACAACTGGATAGAGCTCACCAAGAGCTTTCCAATGGTACCAACCTTGTCTCATTTGGACCAAGGATGAGGAATTCATGCCCCTCAGAAGTTGTGTGGAGAGTTAACATTGCAGGGGTGCGGTTCCACATGCCCGCATCCGCAATTCCGGATTGCGGATTGCAGAAAGGTAAGTTCTCCCAGTGGGAAATTATGCATTTTTGCATCTGCAATGCGGATTGTGGATTGCGGATTCGCAGTTGTGGATTGCGGATTGCGGATTGCGGAAAGGTAAGTTCTTCAGGTGGGAAATTCTGCATTCCCTCATCCACAATGCGGATTGCGGATTCGCGGTTGCGGATTGCGGAAAGGTAAGTTTTTTGTTGTGGAGTTTTGCACTTCCGCACTCGTAGTACGGATTGCAGATTGCGGATTCGCAGTTGCGGATTGCGAATTGCGGAAAGGTAAGTTTTTCGTTGTGGATTTTTTCACTTCCGCAACTGCAGTGCGGATTGT
The DNA here is from genome assembly GCA_027924585.1 of Larix kaempferi. Taxonomy (NCBI): domain Eukaryota; kingdom Viridiplantae; phylum Streptophyta; class Pinopsida; order Pinales; family Pinaceae; genus Larix; species Larix kaempferi. Next base: position 12,965,184 of record BSBM01000030.1, read on the forward strand.
GGATTGTGGAAAGGTAAGTTTTTCGTTGTGGAGTTTTGCACTCCCGCACCCACAGTATGGATTGTGGATTGCGGATTTGTAGTTTCGGATTGCAGATTGCCGATCCGAGGCAACTTGCTGATTGCGGATCCAAGAGAGTTGCGGATTGCGGATCCGGTAATGCAAATTGAGGAAAGGCATGAATGGAAGCATTTAGAAGAAAAAAAAAGTTTCAGGGTCTCCTTTCTCCTCTGAAGGACACCGAGGTGATCTGGGGATGCTACAATGGTCCCCAAGGTACCTAGTACATTCTATCAAGTGTGAATAGATGTCTTGGAGTCGAACAATTGTAGAATCCATCAAACATGAGATGTTGATGTATTCTCATTGTCTAGTGGCGAGAGAACTTGCCACTTATGACTACAAGCCACAGGATACTATATAGACCAATGTAGATAATTTCGATATTGATAAAAAATTGTTGAGGGTCAAGAAAACATCTTCTCAGCAACATCATCAAAAAAATTAGCAAACAGTGGAAAACATTAAAAAATAAAAAATTCAAAATTTTAAACATATAAAGAAAGAACAACATCAGATAAACACATTAGAACATAAATATGGAGAAAGCACTGATATATCATGTAGTGGATTCCAAATAAAAATAATACATCAAATTCAATACTAAATCCTGAAACCCGATAGTTGTCCGATCAAGGACTGAAAAGTGGATAACTAATACAAAATGACATCACATATATAAATGTATCTGAGGTAGATGTACAATGACAATTGTTTCATCCTCGGGCTCAATGTTTTGAACTCTTGCTCCACTAAGAAAATTCTTGATGGTGATGAAATTCCGTGTTTGGATGCCTCTACATGCTTGATGGTCTCCACAAGCCCTTCTCCTTCCTTCTCCAACAATCCACAAAATAAAAATGCCAAAATAAAGCCAAAAATGGCTTTAAGTCAACAAAATTATCATCTTGGCGATTTTTAAGGTCATGGTGCGATTTTTTGGAAAATCGCAAATTTTTGGAAAAAAATCATGATATCAATTTTTTGGGAAAAATCGCGATATCAATTTTTTTTTAAATCACAATTTTTTGGGGGGCTGAAATTTTGGGAGCCCGAAAAAATCACAATTTTTTTAGGAAATCTATGAAAAAATTACGATATTATTTACACTGATATAGACTTTAGATCTCATGATCAGAGCATGATGCGTTGAGGTTTATGGGAAGATATCCCTAGGAAGGGAGGCATTAGGGTATCCTCTATCATCCAACACGAGGAGATATTAGGAACTGATTTGGCTTAGAAAAGGACTTGGATTTTTTTTTGCAAAATAGACCACTGAGTACGTCTCTCACATGCACCAAGTGTGAATAGCGCACGAAAGATACCCTCTTAGAAACAATTGATAATGAAATCCATTGGAAGAGGTGAGGACTTCCACCAATGATGAAAATGGAATCCAAGGTACAACATGAATACCAAAATGTGAATAGAGGTCTTCGCGTCGAACATTATGGGAAACCACTCAATCAATGATCATTGGTGAGCTATCATCTGTTGAGTGCAAGATTACATGTCAATGATGGAAACAGGGCAAGGGTGCTACTAATCTAGGTCAATATCTCAAATCAAATAAGCCATCGTCGATGAGACATGACCCACCAGTGAGAATTAAATGGGGACCTTCCACACTAGCATGTGTACAAACACTAGTTTTTGACGATACATGTTGAGAACATTGTCACACCAAGGAATGGTTGAAATGTGAGGTCAAGGAAACTGAGGAATGTCCAACACATGATAGGATAATCCTTTAACAGTGATCATGACAAAATGGTGGCATGTGCATCATTTGACATAAAGGGAACAACGACATAAATATGCAATGCAACAGACATTAATAGATTCTCCATATGATTGGAAGAGTAACCAATCGGAGGAGTACAAACTCTCGGATAATGGTTCAAATCCTAAGGATTTGTTCAAGGATCATGGTTCAAACTAATTATTTGTTCAAGGATAACATGACTTGCTGTCGATTCACAACGGAAATTTGAGATCTTGTTATCGATCCACATGACTAGTACAATGGAATAAATGAGTGTCATGGGGAATGCAACTATCTTTCAAGGCACATGGAATAGACCTATGCAAAACAAAATGCAAAAAAGGTGTTGGGAAAGAGGTGGACACTCATCAACATGTTTCTTCTAGGGATACAAAGCATATGCAAATGAAATGAATGCAAGTGATGAGAAACATAATGAATGCAATGGGAGTATGAAATATGCATTGAAGCACTAGGCATAGTTGTGCAAGTAGCAGTGAGCAAATGAAAATGCATAATGAACAAAAATATGAGCCTTATAGGGAATGGCTAGAAATAGATGAAAAAGAGAGACATGTGGATTCTTCTCAAAGTTATGAAAAAACTAAAAATGCTCCCATACCTATGAGAAAAACTTAGCATGGGCACCATAATGGAAAGAGAGTGCTAACTATAGTGTCCCATGTTAGGTAGGCTCTTCTACTGGGCTGGTGCAAAATGCATATAGAGGTGGATGACGCATCAATATCCAATACGTTCGACCCTATGGAAAATTTCGGTAGCAAAAGGTTCAAATGCATCATAATGGAGAGGAGGCCCAAACTTATATTCATGTTTCCAAAAATACCTCACCAGATTGAGAAATGTGCAAAGTATTATCCCTAAGCAACCATGAATCCAGTTCAAAATCCTATATCCAAGAAACAATAATATATGGTCATATCTATAAAATATAAAAACAAAGATTTGATACAAGTCACTTTGCTAGGGGTATTTTCAACTTCAATGACTTCAACAATATTCGTTACCAAGGCAGAGTTTACTAGTGAAGACTCAAGAGCACGAGGCATGAGGACCTATAATCAACAAGATCGATCTCATGAGGAATATCGAAGTTGGAAGCAATAATAAAGTCTAAGGGAACAAATTCATCATCGATGCAAGAGTCGAAGAATCTACCAATATAATCAAACTCATCAGGAACATCAAATTGAAGCTCAATGGTGGAGTCCAAAGGGTAAAAAATTACACCATCTAAGAGTCCACAAATAGTGAGATCGGACTCAAAAGGAAAATCGAGACTAGATTTGATTGCAGTTGGGTCCAATCCAGGGAGATGATATTTGGAAATAACGAAAATATATAAAGGAATGCTAGGCTCAATCATAGCCTCTAGGAGAGATGTATCTAAGGAAATTATTTCATCCCAAAGAGAGCACATGTCAAAACAATCACTTGGACCAACATGGTGGAGAGTAGGCTCCAATGCTCCCAATGGATTAATCACCTGGTCAACTATCGAAACCAAGTCCCAAGAAGGTGAGCATGAATGAAAAGGATTCTTCTCAGTAGTAGCTAGACACGAGGGGTATGCCACCACATAATTCAACCGTGGTAGGGTAGTGTCTACCGAAACACTAGTAACATACAAAGGTGAGGTTTGGTCTAAAATCAGGTAATGAGAAGGATCAACAAATGCAATTTGATCAATAGTGACAATGCTTCTGTTGTGGAGAGGATAAACAAATTCAAGTTGATCAATAGTGATAATTCATTCATAGCATATGTCATAACCATGCCCAAGGAGCATGTTGAAGTTCAATGGAATCTATGTCACAATAAAATCGACTAAGACAATCTTTCCACCTAATGTAATAGGAAACTGAGGGAGAAACCCTAGAGGCTAACAAGGCCTTCGTTCAAAATACAATGGCTGACTAGTAGTCGGAACGAGGTTGGAATAACCTACACCTCTCCAAGCATATGCATATAAAATACTAACAGAGGCTCCTTCACCAACAATACATAAAAAAAACGTTCTTTTCTTTAACTTGAACCTTTATTTGTAAGGGTGCAAACAAAGGAAGGCGAGGCCCATCTAGAATATTCCAATAAAAGGAATCAATCCTAGATCTTTGTGGGCATTCACTTGAATTTAATGGATTTCCCCCATGTCTAAAGTGTACTGCACTGGCAGTGAAAAAAACTTGATCGATAGCCACATCAGTTTGACCACTTGAAACTTTTCATTCTCCAAGAGAAGAATGGGATCTACGGAAGATTGCATCAATTCGAGCACTTTATCAAATGAAGGTTGGATTACCTACTGAGAAACTATAGACATATTAGGATTCAAATATCCTAGAGACATGGAACACACTCTTTGTATCTCTAGTAGTGCAAGGAAGATATTAGTAAGGTGGTATCTCTTGAAAAGATTACCCTAGGCTTGCATCCTATTTTTCTATACGTTTCCACAGTATTAGTACTCTCAGCATGACTAGCATTGGTTGACATCTTGCCCCCAACATTACTTATAGTGTTTGATTGCTCAAAAGCAAAATAATTTTGAGACAAGAACCACACTCTTTGTACCTCTGGAAGTACATGTCATAGATAAGTAACATGGATTCCCTTGCAAAATTGACAAGGGAACTTAAGATTATTTTTGGTTTGTCGACTATGTCAACATTCCTGGAATGACCTATATTGGTTAGTTGTTTTTCATGACTTGCAGTAGTTGGTTTCTTTCCCCCAACATGAATTGTAGTGGCTTAATGTTTTCCCCCAACATGACTTGTAGTGGCTAGTTGTTGGTCTCTAGTATGACTCAGTGACTACTAACCCATATCCAGTATGACTTGCAGTGATTGTTGAATTTCCCCTAGCACACCTTGCATTGGCTAAGGAATATTCCCCCCAGCATGACTTTCATTGATTGGAAGCATGCCCCCTTGTATTCACGTCTTATTCGTATTCTTCCTCTTTCTATTCCTTTTAGACCTTTTGTTACTAGTATATAGACTTGCACCACATGAGGTAGAAGGAGGAGGAAAAGATGTAGCTGGAGGAGAATGCAAAGGGTTTTGGTGCTCTTGACATATAGTGCCCCCATTGAGAAGAATTAGGATCATTCGATACATTTGGAGTGGAAAACAGTTATACCGGTATCCCTATAGTGAATCTAGGAAGGTTCAAAGTGGCCATTAAGGGAGGGACAATGTTGCCAACAAATAAAACAACACAAGGATACCCTTGCATAGGGGTCCCTTAGTTGGTCTCCTTGGGAACTCAATTTATCCATATACTCTTATTCAAAAAGTAGAAAATCTCTAAGAACTTATATGGAGGTTGAAAAATTGCAATCAACACTCTTATAAAAGACTCACTAAGATACAACCAAGTAAACTCACTCTCCTAGAAATCAAACCAGGGTGATTAAGTCTTGAGTTCAATCAATGAAGAGTCGAACATGGGCCTTTTGAAGGTCAACTTGGGATGATCAGGGCCCAAGTCCAACCAGGGAAGGTGTGGGAGACAGTCACACTAATCCTCATGGACAATTACACTAATCCTCATGGAATAATCTCTAGGGGTGCAAGTATTTGCCTTCAACGAATACCCTCCCAAGGAGTTGAGATAGAGATTCTACATCCATCTCATGTACCACAATACTTTCCCCTTGAAGTAACTTGGGTGAAACCTAGGAAGAACAACTATGGATACCACTTCACACTAGGTAGTTGGGTGAAACGATCGTCAGAAAGGGATTTTTCAAATGGGTAGGGAACATAGGGCTAATTCCTAGACCTGAGGTTCTCATTATAGTAGTGGTGTCACCCCTAGCACCTACCACAACTAAACAACTCCCAAAATCACATAACCTCGCTAATCCAAGTGACAGGGGACAATCTAACCACTTGAACTAGCTTAAACTACCGCTTGACAAGTACAACTGTGTTAGAAGCGTTTTCTTGACAAGTAATTCATGTTACTTATGGTTTTTACACTCTTTGGTACTCCTAGTTTCATTTTACGTGGCCTTGGGGAAGTTAACTCTCCAATCCTAAAACCAAGGCCCTATAACCTAGACTATTGTTGGTTTTCTATCAAAGAAAAAAAGTCTAGATTATTTTAGTTATGTTTCTTTTAGAGGATGGGTTTTACTCAGAGGGATGCAGAAGCAAAAAAGGATGATGTTCGCAACTGGAATAGATACCAAATATGTTACTAGCAAATGGATAGTACTACTTGAAACTTTTAAAAGAGATACTCGACCATAAACAACTTACAACAAGAACAAGGACCAAGTAGAACCTTTCAAAACCTAAGCAAGATATAACATTTTAAGGAAATTATTGTAACCAAAGAAAGCAATTCTTTACCATCGTCATTAGAACAAGCTAATGAAAATCCATATAACCTTTTTCCTTTATATAAAAACTTTCCCAAGGGCATTAAAATACCTAAGAGATTCCTACATGAACTGGCAAAACTATGATTTCATGGAATATTCAAATTTTCATTCAAGGAATAATTAAAAAAAACACTAAATGATGATTTTAAAGGCTTAAAAATAAATAAATAAATTGAAAATCCAAGAAAGACCCAGATCCCCACTAGATCTGATAAACCTAAATCTCCATTTTCTTTTACTTTTTTGCCCCTAAATAGACCCACACTTGTGTTCCTTAATAAATGTGTGTTGGGAAAGGTGTCCACACACCTATTACATGTTAAAAGGTGCATGGAAACGTACTTTTTAAATGGGAAGAGTGTTTGGGACCTAAGATCCACACTTCTGTGTCTTCGGGAAGGTGCGTGGACTTCTTGTAGGGTGCCGAAAGGTTGAAAAAATCTCAAAAGATCAGTTTTTAGGGGATTCTTATAAGGGAGACTAAGGTAAGGGTATAATGGACCCTATAACACCTATTAAAGTTTTGCAAAATGGAATGTTGATATGCCTATTATTACACAAAGGCCAACTCCTAACTGTTGTCTTTTCAACAAAAATTGTAAAAGTAGCTTGAGAAGAAGCTAGCAGTGAGCTTTATTAAACTCAAACAAAACACAACTAGGTCTACTAAGAAGGGAAGGTTTTGAATCCAATTCGATTCAATAACAAGGTAATAAGAGACGCAAACAACGACTTTACACTCTTGATTTTCACTCCCAAGGCTACAACATTCAAAATCAAAAGCAAAACGAGAAAAAAATAATCTCAAAGGTTTTCACAATTTCTCTTCAATCTAAATCCAAGTCCTTGTCCAAACATCACCAAGAATGCTCCAAACAAAAGATAACAGACTCTTCTATGTGTAGAACAATCAAACAAACTAGAATTTTCAGGAGAAAAACTAACAAAACAAGAAACATACCTATGTGATGCTTCCCACATGTTTGTTTAGTATAGGAAGTGTGTGGCCACATGCATGTTCTCAAAGAGAAGCGCATGGGAACCCTACCACACACACTTGTTCCCACTAGGAAGCACGTGGAGCACATGGATTTGACTAGGGCAAGAAAAAAACAAGAAAAACTTCAATTTTTTGAAATTACAAGGGTTCTGGACTGTGACTAGATCCTACTAAGGCTGAAACACCTGAGATAAGTTCAAGAAACCAAGCAAAAAAGACCCCTACATGGAATACTCTCCCAAGCAAAGTCACAATTTTTGTTGTACAAAAAATGATCCTAATGACTAAGGTGAGGTCACCAACATACTAAATTGGACAGATATTGACCTAAGGACTAATTCTACAGGAAGATTAGACTTAGTCAAGGGAAATTATACGAAACTTCAAGGCTTAAGCAAGCAAACAAATATGTAAGAGAGAGAGAGAGAGAGAGAGAGAGAGAGAGAGAGAGAGAGAGAGAGAGAGAGAGGAAGAAGAAGAAGAAGAAGAAGAAGAAGTGCACCTTATTTCAAAGGTTGGTCCCCACTGCTCCTCTTGACCTCTTTCGATCTACTCTTTGGTAGCAATCCCCAACCTGCAAAACAAAAACCACCCTTCCTCAAAATATTTTTGCTACAAAGAAAGATATAACCCAAACAAGAACGTGTATATGATAATAATCAATTAAACAATTTTCTTATCAACTACAAATCACTTTCAATGAGTCAATAATCAATCATTTCACACTTATTTTGGGGGAGGGAAAGATGTCAAATCTTTATTGATGCAATGAACAATACAAAACAATTACCTTTTTCACTAATCAGAACCTTTTGAGACCTTCGACTGGGTTCCTATGGCTTAATTTCTTTGCAATCCAACTTCCAACCAAGTAGTCTTCCAAATGTATATTAGATAGGGGTCACATAAATTGGGAGACTCCAACACTTCTGAAAGGGATGCTTAAGGAAAGGGGTTAATGAGGGATGAGAGAATGAATGAATCAATTTTATGATGATATTTCTCCAACATGACAATATGAATGGGTGTATCCCTTCATTGTCCCATCTCATCTCTTTTTATGAGTGATTGAGATAGTTGCAGATGGTTTCCATTTAGTTTTGCTAGTTACGTATGAGGCCAAACTATCCAAAATTTTCATAATTTTACACATTCTTGAATTTTTATATTCTTTTGCCAATTTTTTGAAGCCCACATTCTTTGCTCAAGGGAAACTCGTTTGGCACGTGTCTTTCCAGTCCAAAGGGTGTGTGTGGTCTCTTTTGTAGTTGCGACTTTGACAATTTAGGGACAAATGAGTTGGATCTCATTTTGGGGATGTGGGCCATCATATGGAGACAAATTAAGGGCTATTCCTTTCTTATTAGTTCATCTTTATGAGCGGACAGGGACATTTGTGATACTAGCATCATGAACATGGAAGTGGCAATTTGCACTATACCACATGGTTTTGGGTAACCCATGGTATTTTCCCATGGTTTTAGCATGTGATGAATCATATTTAAAGGCTTGAGTAACTCCATTGTAAAATGAAAAAAGTGGCGTATTTTGGCTTCCAAGACTATTAGATTTTCTAATTGGTGGTGGTTTTCCCTATATATATAAAGTTTCCACGGTAAAAACACTTGTTCCTCTTATGTGCTTGTTTTTTTTATCATTATATTTTTTTAACATGTGGTATCAGAGAAAGGCTATGCAATATTTACATAAGAAGCACATGGAATATAGTGGATGAAGAAAAACCCAATTAAGGAGTGCTTGATTCATGGTTTTAGGTAACCCATGGTTTTATCATGTGATGAATCATATTTAAATGCTAGAGTAACTCCATTGTAAAATTCCATTAAAAGTGGTCAATGCTATTAGCACCAAAGACTAATAGATACCTAATTGGTGGTGGTTTTCCCCGTATAGGGTTTCCATAGTAACAACATGTGTGTCCTCTTATGTGCTCATTGTTTTATCAGTATATTTTTCTAACAATTAAAAACTTGTCCATGAACAATTCCCATGGAACATTGTATGGCGTAAGATGCAACTATCTCTCTTAGTTTCCCCACTAATTCAAGGTGTTTTCCTTAAGTTGGAAGATTACTATTTTGGATATTGAGGTGGAGGCATACTCTTTCAATTCTGAGCACCTATTTATTCCCTCCAACCATGCCTTGGCATGCTCCCCAGCACGCCCTCCAGAAAACTCTAGAATCTTGATTTTTTTAAGCTTTCTAGTGATGTCTTGGGGAGGAGGTCTCATGCTCTAATTGTATTGACCCTTCAAGATTACCCTCCCCTGATGGTAGATTCTCCACTTCTGCACCCTATGTAACACCTACTCCTGGAATCCTCTTGAGTGTCTCATTTATTGCCTCTAGAGAGAACATAAGGAGAGTCTTTGACGATGGTCCCGCCATGATTTACTCAAGCGATGGTGTCACCTGACGATGTCCCCAATTTCCATGTATCCTTACGATGTTTGTTCTACATCACAATTGTAAGGTTTGTTAGTAAAGTCGAAGCCAACATTAATCTATTCAATGCATACACATATAATAGCAAGCGTAGGTGTATGATTTTATTATAGCTGCTCATGGCAGACATATTATTTGTGGAAATAGGGTATTAGATCAAGGGGTTGATTAGAAAATACCATTTAGTTCTTATTACCTAGGTATTGTAATATCTCAAAATTTCCATCGACTTTACACTTAAAGCTACATCAGACTGACAAAAGCACCACAATATATACTCCCCCTTCATATTTATTGTTATGCTCATTATGTTAGGATAATTTTTTAATTATATAACAATGTGTACTCGCGATTCACTCAATACTTTTCTATGAGTAACCTAATTAATTACACCTTTGCATATACTATTTTTCTTAGTATCCTAGATTGTTTATAATTGATTTATTTTTTTTATTTTTTTAATTAAATTTATTTTGGTTTAATAATAAAACATACAATTATTTTGGGTTTGATAATATAAAACATTATGAAAGAATTTAATTAAAAATTAAAACATGTATTAACAATACACCTATATTTACCCATTAATACCCCTTTTAAGCTATCATAATTAATTCCTCCAAATTTTGTTTTTTTAACCACCCCCCCCCAAAAAAAAAACAGTATTAGGAAAAGCTTAATTTACGTGGACCTTGCATGAGGCCCACGTGTCTCCTCTACATATTTTCCCATTTTTAAAACAATAAACATAATTGTTTAATTAAGGAAAATTGAAAAAGGTTAAAAGACTAATTCATGTTCTTTTCGCCATTTCCCCCTCCTCTGAACTAACTACAGTCACAGTTTCAACTAGGGATTTCATGGAGGATATCGCAGCGATGGAGGCATAAACTGGTTGTCGATGTTCAACTTTGGCTCTTTTTTTTAGTTTAATGGCAGTCTTGGCTTGATATGATGATCATTGTTTAAATACCTATAAGCTGGCATGGCTTTCTCCTTCAATTGGAATCGTTTCCATTAAGCAGAAAAGGGCACGAAGCCTTTAGATATCTCCCACTTAAGTAATAGATTTCCACTGCTCTAGAATTGTCCCATCCACGTAGCTTGAATCGGGGTATTCCCGCACCTCTATTATTAAATAATTTCTCTATAATTGCCCCATCACCAACTGGGCTACTCATATCATTGGAATTCACCTTACATCAACAATTGACAAGTGACAAGTCCTAGGTTGTTTTTTATTAGATAACCAATTTACATACCCAAGCATTGGAAAGGAGCCAAAGGAAGGAAGTGAAGCCTACAAGATGGACTTTCTCCCAGGATCCCCTCAATGCAAGATAAAGGCGATGAGCACTATGGCAAGGATCACTATTGCGGAGCACCATGTCCATTTGTAGTGCTTCTAGTAGTCTCTACTCCAAGTGCTTTTGGAAGTCTCTAGTCCTCAATCGAGGAGACACAACCAAATTTGAACCCAAAATCCGACGAATTCCGACGAAATTGACTTTGTTGTCGGATTTCACCTTTATAATTATAATTTTTTTTAAATTTACTCATGTAGTCATCAAATTTTCAATGATCATCGCAAATCCAACGACCGATGTCGAATATGCAACACAATTCATCGGATTTGTGATGTATAGGTTACAATGGTAACTATGTTAACTTCGTCGGATATCCGAAGAGCATTTATTTTTATAAACTATAAATTATAGAAACATTCCAACATGTTTTCTATACAAGCGACGGTTTACGGAAATTATAATCTTCGCACAGACTGTTTTCCGTACAAAAATCCACAATTATTTCAATTGTTACCGTGATTAAAAATAGTGAAGTGTGGAGCTTGATTTTTTAAAATCGATAATCATCGGTCAAGCTCTGTATTAGAAAATGTCACATAACAATATTCCTAATCCAAACGAACAAAATTGAGAATTGCTTGCTAGATTGTGGGATGGACTGAAAAGAAAGGGTGGTGGGAAATGTTATTGTCCATGTAGTCAATGCGGGGGCTTTAAAAGGAGAAGAATAAAGATCACAACATCCAAAAAACATTGTAGGGAACATGGACATGCTGAGGGGGGACATGATTATTGTCCACTGGTAAGTTTTTCATTATATATGTCTTTATATTGATCATTTTTGTAAATGTATGTATAGTTTTAATATTTATTATATTAAGTAATATCTCTTGATGGTTTCATGTAATTATAAAGGAAAGATCTCCTACGGCATATCGCCCGGAGGATGTGCTTTCAGAACAAGTACCGGAGGAACATGGAACTATGAATAATGTGTTAATTTTTCAGAATTTACTTCAATCTGATCTAGGATCTTAACTGAGAGAACAACATGTACAACATATCTACAGCATATCAATCATGGACACAATAATGCAAGCACACAAGAGACACAGAGTTTACTTGGGAAAAACCATAAAAGTGAAAAACCCCAATAACTTCCTCAGAGATAGATAAAGCAATGATACAACCCAAGCATAAGAGATACACATCTCCTAGCAGCAGCTTCTCCTCCTCCACAAGTGCACCACTCTCCAAAGAGTGTGTGTGAGAATAGAATGATCAAATAGAGTGCCTCCCGCACTCTATTTATACTTGACTTGACTTGCCTAATAACCTTTACTAGGTCGGCCTTAACTTAACCACATAACATAATGCTGACTGGGCCGACTCCCAATAGGGTGGTCTAATAACCCTTTGACCCACATGACTTATACAGGGCCGACCCCAACAAAGTGGTCTAATAACTCGTCAAGTATAAGTTACGACACTTACAATATAAATGACGACACTTTTGTATAGAGGAATAATAACATCTCTATAGGAATACAAACACTTATGTATAGAGGAATAATAACATCTCTATAGGAATACAATATACATGGGTGAAATACATTCCGAAGTTACATATACATCAACATAATGGAGAACAAGTTAATGATCATATTGAAGAAGATGATCATACCAATAACATAATTGAAGATGATGGTACAAATACATTGATCCATGATACATTTAATGTTAGAGTGGATGATCATGATCATGATCATGAAAATGATGACTTTGATGATGTTCATGATTTACGTCTTCTTGAGAAGGCATACGAACCCCTTTATGAGGGCTTCAACACAAATCTTATCTCTGCTATATTGTTGATAATGAACTTGAAGGTTATGGATGGTCTTTCAAACACAACAGTCACACGGATGTTAAGGTAAGTAATATATTCCATCACATATATGTGATCATGATAAAGGTTTATCTTTGTTCCTCTAATAATTTTATAGTTAATTCATAAGTAAAATTAATACAGATGAAATATGTTTCATTAATATTATTTATATAATATATTAACTAGTTTTTTATTTTAATTTGTTGTAGCTTGATAGCTGAATTTTTGTTACCACCGTCAAATATTTTACCTCGCACATATTGATACTTATCTACCATCATGAAAGAAGTTGGAATGCAGTATGAATCAATTGATGCATGCCCCGATGACCATATTATATATTATATTCATCATGAATTTGAAATAGAATGTCTAAAATGTCATTTCAGTGGATATCGAACAGATCAAGTAGAAAAAAAGGTGCCTCGCAAGGTTCTTCGTTATATTCCCATTATTCCACGTTTGCAACGACTTTTCAGGTGCAAAAACATAGTGCAATTTATGGATTACCATGCATGGAACATAAGTCAAGATGACATTATTTGAATCCTTGCAGATGGTTATGCATTTAGAGATATGGAAGAAAAATGGCCACACTTTAAATAAGAACCTCGTAATGTTAGGATTTCTTTGGAAGCGGATGGTGTCAATCCATTTGCAGAGATGAGATCTATTTACTTGGTGTGGCCTATTTTTGTTATCAACAATAACATTCATCCATGGTTGTCAATTAAGAGGGAGCACATAATGTTGGCAATGATTATTCCTGTTGGGCATGGCCCAAATGGCACATTTTTGGCAAAGCGCAGTGGAAATGCGAAGTCCGAGCATAGCGTTGTTATGTTGATGCGTAGTGACGACGTAGCAGCTAATTTTGGAAATAAAGTACAAAGTGAGGCAAGGTCGAACAACGACCTATTTTTGGTAAGACACTCAGCAGAATCCTGGGAGAAGGGTAAGGAGCGGCGTGGAAGTGGAGGAAAGCGACTTGTCGCCTTAGTACAAACTAAGGATCAAGGAAGCATGGGTGGAGGAAAATCGTTAGAAGAATATTGGTGGATCGACTGCGTTAGAAGGGGCAGAGCGGCGGAAAGGGACCTGTCAGTTGGTAGTCAGAGCCGTTCTTCCGGAGCTGCGGTCGTCAGAATAAGTGTCTGATCCAGAGGCGGCGCAGAAAGGCGGTCGGAGTCTAGTGAAGTAGCTGTCGATGGTGACAATCCTGGGTAGTGAGTTAACCACACCATCCGCGGGGGGATTTTTGGGTACGATAGGAATATTCGCCCACATTCATTGTAAATATGTGACCTTCGGGCATGATCTATAAATAGGTCAAATTTGTAAGGGAAGGGTTGACTTTTGATGATATTTGAGAGGAATTATTGATCAGATATAAGATCTTGCATTGATCCAAGAGAGGAAAAAGGCTTTGCAGTTGTGTGCATAGAGTCCTATTGTAGAGAGAAGAGTCTGTAGCTGAGTGCGCAGACTGGAACTGTTGAACCCTTCCCATTAATATAAACAACAATTCCCGTGGACGTAGCTCCCATCCTGGGGGTGAACCACGTAAATACTTGTGTTATGCGATGAATGTGTGATTGTGTATGCTTATGTTATGTTTACGTTCATACTTCCTTTTATGAATATTCACACTTTCATATATATGTTCATGTGTTGATGAATGAGAATAATATGCTAAGTCTTGAACATATGACTAAATGAGCAAAATATTCTTAGTTGTTAAATGTAAGGGTATCTGGGTAAACACTAAGTCAGCGGAGTCTGTGTTAAGTGTGACTCCCTGGAAGCGCAGTCCTAAGGTTGCACTGATCGTGTTGTATCGCATCAAATTGTATGAGTTTGCGAAGTGCGCAGTCTCGTAAGTGCGTTGTAACATCTAGTATATGCAAAGTTGGGAGAACTTCACTTGCACCAGTTCCATAACCGCGCATCACCTGATTACAGAAACTTGCTTCTGTAATCCCCCATAACTTCGCCTCGGGTGATACCTCAATCTGTTCGCATACTATTGTCGAAAGGGCCGGTGAAGAAGGGTTTTGTTGGACCACAACTACGCAGAACCTGGGTCTATAAGAGAAAGTTAAAGAATGAGGTTCATATCCAACAAATGGTTCCGTTGCCACACTTGAACTAGTGATGTGTTCTGAATATTGGAATCCCGAGAGGATAGAAATACAAAATTGGGTGGATAATACAGAAAGAGAGTTTGCAAGAAAGGAGAACAGACATCCGCGCTTCTCTGACGTAGAATGGCTACAGAAATACCTATGGTTTGACATTTATGAAATTTTCTTCGCATTCTTCAACAACGACCTATATCAGTGGTTATCAAGACTAGCACAACAAAATAATTGTTATCAAGGTGGAGAACCTACAGAGTGGACTCCGGAACTGATTCAGAGACTTAAAGCGGTGGATAGCCCAATCTCAAGAGCAGTAGACTTCTAGATAGACAATATCCTACAAGGCTACGTTACAGATTTTGGTGTGGACACTCTGAAGTCTTACATCGCAGCAAAGGCAGATTTCTTCACAGGATTCAGAGGTAAGTACCTGAACAATCTCAGTCTATACATTAAAATGTTGTTAGCAGAGAAAGGTGTCTTAAGAATGCAATAAGATTCCTGTAAGTTTAAATATGTAATGTTCAGTAATATAGACAATGATACTGAGGAAAATGTATACACATTGTGAAGTGGTAGAAGATACAAGTATAGTACAGAGAAGAGGTTTAATGAACATGAACCTCGCACCTCTAAAGAAACTGAGTTAGGGAGTAATAGGGACTCATATAAGGTTGAGACTGATAGTGAAGCAGAACCTAGAGCAACCACCTATCAGCCTATTACTCCGCATAAACCTCCAGTTGACACCAGAAATACTACTAACCCACAGAACAACAATAGTAGTAACACCGGAGGAGCAAGTACTCAGAACATTCCGACAAGTAGTATACCTACCACATCATAGAACACTACGCCTCCTAGATGAATAATGACAAATGACATCAAGTTGTCATATTCAAAGGAATAGGTCTATAAGACACTGAGCAACACTGGATTATCAGTGAAGCCGTGTGGAATGTTAAGCAAGTCCATGATGATGCTATAAGACAAGTGCAGTTGGTCACCACATTTAGGGACAGAGCCTTGACTTGGTTTATGAAGTATTATGTTGGACATAACAGAACCCTAGTGGATATCAAAACTACGCTAATAAGAGAATTTAAGAAACCAAATTCAGCATCACAATGTATCACAGAACTCAAAGAAATCAAGCAGAAACCCAGTGAGACAGTGTGGGAATTTGACCAGAAGTTCAAAGCGTTGCTAGATCAAGTTAGTTTTGACATAACACCGCAACAGCACCAAGAGTGGTTCATAGCTGCATTGTTGCCACATATCAGACTACCATTGATGCAACAGAAAGTTACTTCGCAGACATAAGCCCTAGAGATTGCGATGAAACTAGAGGCTTCACCAATAGGAGAGACTAGGGCAGGAATGGTTCAGATACAGAGCCAGCTAGCAAACTTGACACTACAACTGCAAGACATGAAAAAAGGAAAAGAAACCAAAGAAGAAGACTAGTGTACAAAGTGTAAAGCAGAAGGACACTCGAAATAACTTTGTTTGGTATTTAAAGATTACATCGCTAGTGGAGCACCAAACCCATTAAATCAACAACAAGGACCATGGTGCGATATTTTTCGATGTAGAAGGAATCTTCCAGAAGACTGTTACCTAATTCATAAGTATGTGCAAACCCCAAAGAACCTATACTACACATTCTGTAAGTCAGTCGTCCATTATGATAGCAACTGTAGAGCATACAAACTTATGATAGAAAGGAAACACAATGTCTACGGAGTTCAAGAAGAAACCCAAAATAACAATGAAAATGTGCAGTACGACCAAGGCACGTACAGAGGACGTGGAGGATTCAAAGGAAGAGGACGAAACAATGGCCAAGGGAGAGGCAAAGGTCAAATAGTATGTTATAACTGCGCTCAACCTGGACATATAGCTAGAGATTGTACAAATGCTTATACTACCTGTAAATACTGTAAATATTTTGACCATGTCATTGAGGCATGCCCTGTTTTGCAAGAAAGAAGGCCAAAGGCCCAAAATCAGAACATACAGATGATCGCAGCAGAAAAACAGAACACATATTACAACATTCATTCTATGACGCGAAGTGGAGCTACGACCAGTGCAGATCAAAGAGTGGAAGCCTCGACATCTAACAATCACCAAGATAAACAGAAGCCTACTGAAGGGGCTTGGATAACAAAAGCGACAGAAAAAACACCTAATTTCAACCTGAACAAAGAAAAAGAAGTCTTCATGGAAGCAAGAGAAACCTTCAAAGAGCCAGCACTTGTAACTCCAAGAGTCCAGTTGTGAAGTGAGACTGTACCTGTGAAGGATATGCCAGCTGCATATGATCGATCGCGTATTGCAACAGACACAGTGATTCCTATTGCGCAGCTGCTACAGAGTTGCCTGAAGTTATTAAAGCATGAAAATTCCTTAGAAGAACTACAAAGCTTGCTGAGTCATTATGAGAAGCGCAATGTGGTGAACGAAGCACATAGAGTGGTTCATCATATTAAGAGTCATAAAAGAACCGAAAGAGAAATGAGACTAACTGCGCAGATCAGATAATTTAAAATGGATTGGGTCAACCTTAATTTAGGCTCAGAAATGAATGTCTTGACAAAGAAGACATGGGAACAAATTGGGAAGCCGAAGTTATCGTGGTCACCCATACAATTGAGACTAGCGAATCAACAATAGGATATACCCTTTGGGAGATTATCGCATTAAGGTTGCGTTGATTGCGTTGCATCGCATCAAATTGTATGAGTTTGAGAAGTGCGCAGTCCCATAAGTGCGTTGTAACCTCTAGTATATGCAAAGTTGGGAGAACTTCGCTTGCACCAGTTCTATAACCACACATCGCCTGATTACAGAAACCTGCTTTTGTAATCCCCCATAACTTCACCTCGGGTGAGACCTCAGTCTGTTCGCAGACTATTGCCGAAAGGGCCAGTGAAGAAGGGTTTTGTTGGATCACAACTACGCAGAACCTGGGTCTGTAAGAGAAAGTTAAAGAACGAGTTTCATAGCCAACAATTCCAAGTATGTGTCTACAACAATTTTATTTTAATGTAGTGGCATCTCATTTGTCGTATTTTGTTGCATAATGTCATATATATATTTTTTTCTTTTTCTCTTCTGTATTATTTATATATCTAAATGGTAGTAATAATTATATATTTGATATGTTCAAATCAATCAGGTAATTACCACGTTAAAGATATGAATGTATATATCGAACCTCTTATTGACGAGTTACTAAAGCTATGGAATGGCATCACCATGTATGATGTATCTAGACCAATACTACAAAGGCAATTTAAATTCCATGCAATGCTTGTATGGACAGTACATGATGCCCCAGGGTTAACTCATTTTTGCAGTTTGTAATTATAACGTTCACTTTATTAGTATTCAATTTTATGAAGTTGATATATTATGCATGCATGTTTTTTAAAATAATCCATTCCTTTTATATAATTTTAATTGACATAGTTAATTCATCTCTTTATGTGGGTCTTCAAACAAAGGGAAAATTTGCATGTCCAGTTTGTGGTCCTAAGATCAAATCTCGTCATTCACAAAGTTTAGGAAAGGAGGTGTTTGATGAGTATAGTCACTTCCTATCTAAGAATAATAGGTATCGAACTACTGAAAAACATATATTCAATGGGAAGAAAGAGACTGCATTAAAACGCAGAGAATGACACCTCACCTATGGAAGTTGCAATATAATATAAATCATCAAGGTACGTACGAATCAAATTGTATATCTATCATCATATATTAAATGTTTTGAATTTTTTTTTATTGTGTGTTGTTTACTGTAATTGACATTGATTTCTATAATTTCTTTATAAAATATGATTCATGATGGCCGTCGTGATCATGAAGGCATTAATGGAATTCCATGAGGAATGAAAATTTATCCTAAAAAATTTAGTAGGTTGACCTACTATTAGCACCTACAAATTGCTCATATGTTTGATACAATGCATATCGGAAAGAATGTGGTTGAAACATTATGGCGAATATTAGATGGAAGGAGTGACAAAGAAAAAATTGTCAAAATTTGCAATGCCATTCAAGAATCCAATCATGCAATTGTTGTTGCAGCAACACCCCCCCCCAAACATTTTTTGCACATATGGGGCCCCTCCTTTATAATTTTTAAAGGCTGCCTTAAACGTTTTTGTCCCAGCTTTGATCTTTGCAAAAGAACTTAGAAAATCTCGCCGAACAAACCGCGGGAGATCTCCGGCTAGCCCTCCGAAATGACCGAGGTTGGAAATTTTTCGACCATTTGTTTCTGCGGAACAGTTGATGAAATCCTTTCGAAATGACTCCACTCCCGAAACGGCGGAGCCCTTCACCCAAGCCTTCCGAAACAGCGGGAGCTTTCGCCATATCCTCCCGAAACCGCGAAAAGTTCACCCTGACTTGCCGAAGCGCGGAAGCCTTCATGTTTCCCTTCCGAAACTGGCGGGAGCCTTCGCCATATCTTCCCGAAAATCAACGAGACTTAGAAAGTCTTGGTTTGCGGAAACCCTTCGCGAATAGCTTCCGAAACAGCGGAAAGACTTGGGGAAGACGCCCGAAAGACTTAGAATCTTTTTGAAAAGCTGCGGAAGCCATTAGGCACTGCCTCCCGAAACAGCGGAGTTCTTCGCTCAAGCCTTCCGCAACCGTGGATAGGTTTGAGTTGTTCTCCCGAAACGGCGGGGGAATTCAACAAAACCGCCCGAAACGGCGGAAGCCGCCATGATATCTCTCCGAAAAGGAACTCAGATTTTGGTCATAAGTGCGGAAATCATTGGTGAAACCTTGCCAAAACGGCGGAGCAATTCAAGCCTTTCTCCCGAAATGGCGTTATCCGTCCGCATAAGCTTGCCGAAGTACCACGGAGGAATTCGCGAGCTTCTTCCGAAACTATGAAAAGGACTTAGATTTTTTTTCCAAAGAACTATCGCGGAAGCCTTCAGCCTTTGCTCCCAAAACCGCGGAAGCCCTTCGGATGTTCCTTCCGAAACGGCGGAAGTCAATCGCCTAACCGCCTGGAAAAGGCCTTCGAAATGATTCCGGGAAAATGTGCGGAAGAATATAAAATTCGTTCCCGAAACGGCGGGAGCCATTCGTCTAACCCGACCAAAGAGACGTAGAAAAAACTTCGAAAAAACCTGCGGAAGCCTACGGGTTTTCCTCCCGAAACGGCGGAAGCCATTCATAAAAGCCTTCCGAAAATACCGGGAGCATTCGCCATATCGTCCCGAAACCCCGCAAAACTTAGAAGCTTTTGGATTAGCGGAAGCCTTTCGCAAATAGCTCCCGAGACGGCGGAAGCCTTGGCGTTATCCGTCCGCAACGCGGGGGTCTTTTGCGGAAGGCTTCGAGTTTCCCTTCCGCGATGCGCCCAAAACGGCGGAAGCCTTCCCTGGACCCTTCCGCAGCGGCAGGTGTAATTCACGAGTTGGTCCCGCAAAGGGCGGTCGCACACGGATCGAAATCTTTGACGTGACCACCGACGTACCAGCACTTAAACCGCGCCACCCACCAAACTAAATGCCCGCACGTGCCCATCCTATTTAAAATCGGGGGAGGGTACGAGCCAACGTATCGTTGATTTTCGATTGCCAAACGACGTTGGACACCGCGTGGCCGCTCCAGCTTAGCTCATTCGCCCTCGATTCACGGCCACCTCACCCAGTCATCCCCACGGTGCCAGGTAGGATTCTAAACTTGAAATTTGCCCCCTTTTTTCGGTTTCCAGTTGCCGTTGAGTTGTCTTTGATTGAAAACAATGAGTTTTAGTGGGATTCTGACAGGAAAAACACCCGTCACGGGCTGTGTTTTTCCCGTCAGACGCAGTTGAATGGAGTTCTCGTCTCGTCACATAAAGCAGATATTGTTTAAAACATTAATTTTTTTAGTAGACACGATTGGTTTTGGGCGGGTAAACCTGTGCCATTTTTTATCCCCGGGCCGCGTGCCTCGTTTTGGGAGAATTTGTCGAAGCCCCATAAGCCGTTCATGTCCCCGGCCGAAGAACTCAGGATGTAAAACCCGGACCTTTCCGTAAAACCTCAGGCCCTCGACGCCCTCCACCCAAGGCAAAACCTGGTCTCCGGCGCCATTGTCCCGTTCAAAACCCATGAACGTTCAAACCACGCGAGCCGAAACCCGAAGCCATGGCCGCCCTAGCATTTCCCGTCAGTATATCCCCGGCGCCGTCACCCTCGCCCGGACCAGAGTCTCCCATAGAGCACCTCGGCGGGTGCCGCGCGTGACGATGGCATTCAAAGCCCTCACCAAATCGTAAGTGCGACCGGAGCTCCCTTGTCGTCACAAAGTCCCTTCAACCCGAGTCTCCCCCGCCTTTAGCCTTTCCATCCGCAATAATGACGAAAGACACCTTAGTCCCCAGGGTGGAACCGAAAACCAACGGCTTCCGCAGTTCACCTATCGAACCGAAAACCAATGGCTTCCACAACATAGCCTATCCCCCCAGGAGCATTCCAGACTCATCCTTTTAAGAGATTCAAATGCCTCAATTTATGTTTCATGTTGAAATAACGTTTTGCTTCCTAAATATACAGCTTCAGTTTGCTTGTCTCATTGATATCTTAAAACTATGATGCTCTCTGATTAAAACCTCACAGTATGTTGCTCAAAGTTCATAATGACTTGTATATGGATGTTATCAGGGATAAATCAAAATGCCGAAAATCGGTAAGAAGAAGGCTAAGATGACGGAAAAGAAACCTGCCCCTCCCAAAACTGAAGCTTCACTCCAAGACACGAGGTGCACCACTGGTGTCCCTCCAGAAATCAGATGGGACGACATCTATAGAATGATCAGGGACCAAGAAATCCCAGATATGTTGCTGGAGGAAGCACCAATTTATTTGAATATCAAAGCCTCAGGCATAACCAGAGCTGCCACCCGCCCTGAGCTGTTCCCCTGTGCCGAAGTGATCGAGTGGATACTCCAGCATGCCGATGCTGAAGGCAGAGTAATAAATGACAGCGGTAAAGTGGCCATTGCCTCATTTCAACCCGCGTATCTTGCGGCAGCCTACAAGTTTCCCCGGGTCCAACAAGCTCTGACTGATGAATGGCTGAGTCAAATGAACAATGTCGAGATGGCCAAGAAGCTATTAATAGCAGGGAAACATTTGAGGAAGAAAGGGAGTGAGGAGTATGACGTACAGAATCTAAGAGCCCCTTTTAGATTGATTGCCCTGATGCTGTGCAGAATCTTCGGCATGCCCGATGGCACAGTATACAAGATTCAGTGGGTCCCTATCATCCACTATGTGGCTTTTAAGGGGACTGTATTCGACTGGGCCACTCTCCTGTCAGATAGTCTGTCCTCAATGATAATAGCTGCGAGAGAAGGACTAGCCTTGAAGAAGGCTGAATTCTTCATGTCTTCCTATCTGATAGATTGTATCTTGGCCAAGATAGAATTCCCCAAATTGGGCTGCACATGGGATAAGGCCACCATGCCCGTCTATATTGCTTACAAGTTGTTGTGGGCTCAGAATTACAAGCCCAGCTACAAACTAATCTGTGAGGGGTTCATCATGCCCCTATACGAGAAAATGTTCAAGGAAGAACCAAATTGCCTGTCAGAAAATGCTTTGGAAATCCTTGAGGATTATGGGGACTTTTACTTTTCAGAACAAGGTACCTACCTGAGAATGTTTGGGGGGACTAAGCCCCCATACATATTGCCGCAGTACGCCACAGACTATGTGGTGCTCAAGGAAGCAGTAAGACAACTCTTCTTGGATGGGATTGGAGCATTGCTCCACAAGCAACAACAGGCTTTCTTTCCCCCTCTACCTTTCTGCATCGGCGCTTACAAGTTTTCAGGGGTTGCCTCGGCCAACGAATTTGTTCAAGAGTTGAAGGCCTTCCACTTCGGTGAGGTCATCTTCCACAGGAACGACAGAAAGGGTAGAGTGGCCGAGCATTGCAAGGACATCTACGCTCATTTTGAATACTCGCATTACCCCGATGCCGAGGAGGAGGCATTCAGAGGCATTAGCAATATGTCGGAACTACGAATCTGTCGCCAAGGCATTGGAGCAAGCTCTAGTTCAGCCAAGATCCAGGAGACCAGTCAGCGGCAGGAGAAAGAAGCTGAAGATGCCCGAGCTCAAGAGGAGCTCAGATTAAGAGAAGAGGCAAGAGTGCTCCAAGAAGCTGAAAGTGCCAGATTGCAGCGGGAAGTGGAAGAAGCCAGGTGGAAGCAAGAAGCGGAAGCAGCGAGATTACAGCAGGAAGCTGAGGTGGCAAGGATGCAAGAAGAGACGGAAGAGGAAAGTAGGCGGAAAGGAGCTGAGGAAGCCCAGAAGCAAAGAGAGGCAGAAGCTGAACAAGCCGAAGCAGAGCGGAAAGCAGAGGCGGATGCCCAAGCAGGTGGGTCCGGTGTCCAAGACATGGAGATAGACACCTCTCAAGCAGGTGGCTCTGGTACCCAAAGGGAAGGAGCAGACCCTGCTCAGGAAGTCCGGACCCCACCTATGGAAGAGGACATAGACATCATAAACCGACCAATTGTCCCGTACACTCCATCAGGGAAACGTACGGTGTCCAAATGGAATGAGTTTGTTTATGATAAGAAAAGAAAAGCAATGGTCCTCCAATCAGAAGAGAGGATTAAAAGTCCCTTCCACGAAGACATTGTGACTCACCGGGAGGTCACTGTCATGCAGAACACGGATCAAGATCCCATTGCTATGGCGTCCGCAGTGATAGCGACAGCAAAGGCATCATTTGCCAATGTGGACGTTATAGTTAAAGAAAATATATTGACAAAGAAGAGAGCGCGCACGCTACAACAAAATGTGGCTAATGAGCAAGCCCAAAGAGATCTGGCAGTAAACAAATATAATTGCTTGTACGCTGAGCATAAGGAGCTGTCAAACAAGTACAGCCAGCTGGAGGAGGAAAAAGACCAGCTAACACTCCAAATGATGATTGTGGAAGCGGAGAAGAATGGAGCAGAAGAAAAGGCATCGCTGCTAGAAGCAGACAAGCAAGCATTAGCTGAGCGTTTAGAGCAAGCGGAGAGCAGAACCATGGACCTATCTCCCTTCCACGAGCTGTCATGCAATATCCTGCAGCAAGTGCATGGCTCTCAAGAGCTAATCACTGATTAGGTGTGCGAACTCAAGGCCATGGTGGTTAGGCTAAAAGAGATTAATGCGGAAGCCCACAGGCTCAAAGCGAAGAACACCTGCGTTAAGGCCAATATCATTAGCCAGATGGCATGGAGAGAAGGAAAAGGGGGTTTTCCTGCACATCTCCCATTTAAATCTGTGGATAGTTTTAATGAGGATATAGCACTGTTGGAGTTCGGCAGAAACTGCGCCAGTAAGCTGATGGCCAGTGTGCAAAGAACAACAGATAAAATCAGCAGTCTCTACCAGAGGCTCCAAGAGGCACATGCCAAATGTACATTGAGTTTCCCTCAGACCCTAGAGGACTTTCCGGAAAAGGAGCAGCGGTTGTCTCAGCTAAAGGAAGAGCTAGGCATCCAAATAGAATATGTGAAAAGGATTGATGTCCTGGCCATTGATGACCTCCAGCATTATATTGGTTCATCATCACTCCACAACCATCTGCTGAAGGAAGTGCATCAAGCTGCAGTAGCAGAAGTCCAAAGCATTAAAGCAGAACTCGGGAAGAATGTGACTTCTCAGAAAATCTTGTTCCCTGCTGCAGCAAACATAGTCATAAGGGACACAGGTATGTGGTACAGCTACATAGCAGAGGAGGACAAGAAAGCTGCAGCAGCAGCAGGAGCATCAATAGGTCTAGGATCTTCTCTCCCAGCAGCCTCTTCCCCAACAATGGCAGAAAGACTGGCCAGCTCAATTCCCCCTTCCCAAGTAGAAGCAGCATCAGCAGGGGATTCAAGGGTCTCTTCCCAGACAGCATCAGCAACAATTAACTTGGGCGACCCTCTGCCAGCAGAAGCTCACGCACAGAAGTAAAAGGGGCTGAATTCAGTTGAGCGGCTCTCTTCAGCCAGACATGTGCCCAGTGGGGAAAGCTTTGGTGTTAGCCAATTTTCTGCTATATATATTTTGAATATGTAAGGCGTAAGCCATGGGACAGCTGTCCCTATTTTTGTCAAAACAATTTTGTAAAGGAAATGGTCATTTTGGTGGTAGATTATAGAGTAAATTCCTGTAAATGACAGGTGGAGGATGCCAGGTGTCAGCCCAAAGGGCAGATTTGTAGTTATAAATAGAAGCTAGGAAATATTAGAGAGGACTTTTGGCAGGGAAGAAAATTTTGGAAAACTTTACGAGCTATCTTGTATTGTTTCTGTAAAATTGAATTTTCTAATAGAAGCCACGGGAGATGAACGTTTTGCATGGGATGTTGGACGGTTCTGTGTTGGACTATTCTAATGACTGTTGTTCTGTAATGTGAGATCATTCTTATCATTTGAACTATTTCTGTGTATTAATGATTTTGCTCCTCCCTGTGCACACGATTTTCTCTATTTTGTGAACAATGAATGCGTTTCATGTTAAATCGGGAGCTACCTGCTGATTTCCTCATCTTTTGCTGTAGAATTCTCTGTTCGATTGAATGGCTAACTGTTCTTTCTTCAGAATAACACATATGGCTCATTGTTCCTACCTTTAAATTGCTCCTTGCAGGGATCTTTAAAATTAATTTCGGTTTGCTTTCACTTAGATCTCTTTCTTTATTGCTTTTACGTAGATTAAATAATCTTTGGCTTTTTCTGTTTTATGAGCAATGAATACGTTCCATGATAAACTAGAAGCCATCTTTTAGAAATCTGCATCTTGCTGTAGCTTTGCTTATGAAATTAACAGCTATCTGTTCTTTCCTTACGCTTTTTGTTACAGTTTATTGCTCATCCCTTAAACGTGTTCCCTGCAGGGATAGGTAGTTTTATTCCAGCTTTTAGACTCAGATCTGTTTTAATTGCATTTAGGCACTTGCATCTCATACGAAAGACATAAAAAACAAAAGAAAGGTGGATCGGGCCATAACCGGTAGAATCGGATTTAAACTCCAAACCCACGGTTGCCGGAACCGCTAACCGGACGGATTCCCTATACCAAACGGGGGATAGTCTAATTGGGACCATCTCTCAGGGAGAATCCCTTTCTGATTGATGCTACGATATCCGAGGCATCAACAGCAATGAAAGATGTCATTGAATTACATAGAAACGGAGACCAAATTAATATAAAATCACTTCCATGGTTGTTAACGGAGCAGCAAAGCAATGTTGTGAAAGAAGTCATGCGAAAAATTAAATTTCCCACTAGATTTTGTTCCAACATGAAGAATATCATTACAAAGAAAGGTGATTTTGCGGGGGTGAAAATGCATTATTGGCATATCTTCATCAAGTTAATTATTATGGTATATATATATTGCTATATTTTTTTATTCTAGTGCATATTGTTGGTATTTTTTGTCTACTTTTTGTAAAAAATAATGAAACTATTTTTATATTGTTACAGTATGGTCTACCTTTATCTCTCCCAGACAACTTCGACAACAATGTCAAACAAGTTATATATGATCTTGGAAAATACATGAGGTAGGTAGCGATATTTTGCATGCTTAAGCTATTTGTTTAATTCATTGTAGAAATTTTAGTTGACATTTATTTTTCTAATTGTCATGTAATATAATGTTTATTTTTGTTAGATCTCGTTATTTGTTTGTGTCACTTGTATATGGTTTCCATCTAAAGAAATCCATAAAGAATATAGAAAGTATTGGAGAAGAGAAATTCCTCATCTCATGTGTGAAATGAAAAAGCATCTACATTCGGCATTTTTCAATGCACAAGAACACTACCGCATACACCAAATTGAAGAGATTGAATTGTGTGGACTTGTACACTCAAGGTCAATGAGGATGGTTGAGAGGCACTTGAAATTTTTGAAGGGTTTGGTTAGACAACGAGCACGTCCTTAGGTTTCTATGGTGGAGGGATATATGGTACACCAGAACATGATGTATATTAGTGAATATATTCCTAAATTAGTGTCAAAGCTCAATTTAAGTCGCATTTGTGATCCAGACTCCAATAACAATTTCGAAGGGGAATACCTGAAGGGGAAAGGTAGATCGAGGAAGGTGAAAGGTAATTATTAGCTAGTGGATATTAATTATAGTAAATTTGACTGTTGATTTTTATGTATATATCATACTTATTTCATTTATAATATTCAATATGCATAAATTAAAAGTGTATACCATGTTAAGTGAATATACATTTGTACTGAATTGTAATTTTAATTTCATCAAGCAGTTGGTAGAGTGGGATGCACTTCATTTATACATCGCAAACAATCTTGATTGGATGAAGGTATGGATTGAATGATGTGAACAATCTGGTCATGGAATATCATGGGAAGGTGTGGCTTCATTGGTTAAAGTAGCTCATCGCAATGGAGATACCAATCTTACACAAAGGGAACTCGATTTAGCATATGGTTTAAAAGATAAGCAGGCAAGCATATTAATTGGCCATACTATTTAATTTTTTTCAAATATATCGATGTACACGTTAATTTTTTCCCTACAGAGCATAAACATTCACTTAATCATGATCAATTCAGGATGTAATCTTTATGTGTATGGCTTGTTGACGGTAAAACACCATAAGTCTATGTGGTGCAATGGTCGTAAATTTCGCATAAAAAAGTTGGATGAAACGAAGAAAACATCTGATTGTGGGATAACTGCAGTCTTTGAGGTGACCAATGTTTCCTTTAGAAGTGACAGACATCCAGAACTCTCAGGAAATTGATACTATGGGTATTTGGAAGATATTATTCAGTGTGACTTTAACTCCTTCAAATTAGTTTTGTTCGTTGTCAAATGGTACAGGTTACGAATTAATCAACGTGATCCCGATAGAACTATTATTGAGCATGATAATGGATTTACCATGGTTAATACAAGGTTGTTTGATCCAAGAATGGAGCCCTATGTTCTTCCAAGCCAATGTGAACAGGTATTTTACTCCGAGGTTCCAGGTAGAGGGGGTTGGTCATTTGTTGTGAGACACGATCCAAGGGGAAGGTCAATAAAGTTTATTGTAGAGGAAGATAATGAAGAGGGTCTTGAAGAAGAAGATGATGTTGAGGATGATCAACATGATCATTTAGATTATCATGTTCCAGAGTAAGTTGTCGAAGAATTAGTTGAATCATATGATGTAGTAGACAATGTCCATGAAGATGATATCGATGATGACATGATGATCGAAAATAACATCGATAACGATGATGATATGGCCAATCCTTACAATGTTGAATCTGGATCAGATGATACAGATGATGAATTGGATAAAGAAGATAATGAATTCCATTGAACTGTATGAGGTATGCCTTAATATTTCTACTCTATATATTTTGAATTAATATTGCGATATAATTATTGACTTGTATTGGTACGTATAAATTAATTGTTTTAAGTTGTTTTGTCATTTTCTTGTATGTTGGCATACGTTATAAGATACATTGCTTCAAAAAACACAATAAATTATTTTTTTGTACATATATTTTATCGAGTTATGGGGAATTGAGAGTGACGTGAGGGGGGGGGTTTCAGATGAGCTTCCACCTTCACGTGGTTGGCCCTATTTAGTAGAGAATATTAAATTATTCTCGAAACAAAGAGAAGCTTGATAAGGTAATGCACAATTATCATGCTAATTATTTCACCTTCGTTTTTATATGATATTTCATAACCCAAAAATAAGGCATGCCTACTCATGTACATGATATTTCATAACCCAAAAAAATTTCAATGTGTGCTTGTATGGACTGAAATTTGACATGGTTAGATTAGATGCATGCATTGACGGTGTGGGAAGGTTTCTAGACTCAAACATAACTCACACAAACAATTCGACATTCAAACAACAAACCTATAGAATAATTAATGTATTGAGCGAGGCCAACATTGAATTTTTTTCAATTTGTGCATGTATGGACTGAAATTTGGCATGGTTAGTCTAGATGCATGCCTTGACGGTGTGGAAGGGTTTCTAGAATCAAACATGATTCACACAAACAATTTGACAATCAAAAAATAAACCTATAGAATAATTAATGTATTGAATAGGGCCAACGTTGAAAGTTTTTCAATTTGTGCTTGTATGGACTGAAATTTGGCATGGTTAGACTAGACGCATGCATTGATGGTATGGGAGGGTTTCCAGAATCAAACATGACTCACACAAACAATTTGTCATTCAAACAACAAACCTATAGAATAATTAATGTACTGAATAGGGCCAACATTGAAATTTTTTCAATTTGTGCTTGTATGGACTGGAATTTGGCATGGTTAGACTAGACGCATGCATTGATGGTGTGGGAGGGTTTCTAGACTCAAAAATGACTCACACAAACAATTTGACAATCAAACAACAAACCTATAGAATAATTAATGTACTGAACGGGACCAACGTGTGAGGAACCTGCAACAATTAATTGATAAAATGCATGATATATGAGATCACGGAATATTTTTATTGATCGCAGGCCACTTCGAGGGGGAAACCTCCTTTGAGCAAGCTTAATACAAATAACTTCACGGTGCCTTCATTGGCCTCAACACACACTTATATACTAATTCTATGCCCAATACTATGGGTCAATACCATGGAACATATAATACTACGGGACGACTTACAAAGCATATGCGTCCAATACTATGGGTCAATACCATGGGCTAATGCAAACTATGGATCAGCAAATACTACGGGACGACTTACAAAGCATATGCATCCAACAACAATATACTAAAAAAGTAAAGAGAAGGGTTGACTTGGGTTCCTAACATCCCCTCTCCCTTAGAAAAATCTTTGTCCTCAAAGCTTTAGATGTGGAAATTGATGCTGAAGATGAAGGAGTGGTTCCCTTGTAGCATCCTCAGGTTGCATTCCATGCCACTGAATTAATACCTCTGCGAGAGATAGAGAGAGAAGCTGACACCTTTTGAGTTTCAGGGAGGATTGCTTGGAAGGTTGTAGATGAAGAAGAACCATATTACCTACTTGAAAAGTGTGCTCAGAACGGTGTTGATCGGCTTGTTGTTTCATTCAAATTCTTTCCATGTGAAGAGTGTCCTGCAAAATGAGAAGAATATGATCGCGTTTTCGAAGAACCGAGTCAATTGCCTGGTCTGGGGAACTTCTAAGGGTGTATGGAAGAAGAGCTGGCAGTGCCTATCCATAGATTGCTTCATATGGTGTCATTTTAGCTGGGGTATTGTACCACCGGAGAGATTCAAGGAAATCCATAGAAATAGCTATCCAAATCTGTGTAGGGACGGGAAAGGGTTCGAGCAGTCCCAAAAGGAGTGTCGTTTCACCCTTGTTGACCTGGAAAGTATCACATTCAGCCACCAACTTTTGAATTGTAATTTTCGATCCGTGCCAAAAGAAGTTACATTGTTCCCAGTCATACGTTTGGAGGAACCCAGAGTGCCCTGCCGATGGAGAAGCATGGAGTGCATAGAAGACATAGCCCTGTTGAAAAAATTGCAACAAATTTGGAACAAGCAGAGAAATAGTTGAAAGAGAAACTGGGGCATCAAATGTGCTAGAAGAAGCATCCGCCACCAGATTGTCCTTACCTTTCTTGTAAGTGATCGCATAGATATAACCCATGAGTTGGATAACCCATTTCAAGTGTGTTGGGGAGGATACCCGTTGTTCTAGGAAATTTTTCAGACTCTAGTGATCAGTCTTGATGCAAAAAAAATTCCCTAATAGGTATGGCTGCCACTTTTGTGCCGCGTGCAAAATAACCATCATTTCCTTCGCAGATGTAGATGCGGCTAAATTCTTACTGGAAAGGTCTCTTAAAGGAAGCAAGTCCACTAGTTCAGCAAAGACACCTACATATCAATCCAGGGGAGTAGTGGAGATCATTGATGGGTGCATCTGAATGGAATGAAGCTGAGCAATGACACCATGTGAATTCTTCTTAAGGATCTTTTCCAGGCGATGTGAAATGATGATGCAGAGAGACCCCAGTTGTAAGCCCGTAAATGTGTGTTGTTTCCCATTGATTGAAAACTGCATCCAAAGTGCAGCAAAATCTCATAAGATGGGGCCAAGTGTGCGTAACCATTGAGCGCCCAAAACCACATCACATCCGCCTAAGGACAAGGCAAACATGTCAGATCGCAGGTTATAATCTTCCATAGAGATATGCACATTGCGACACTTCCCCTTACAAGGTAAGGTTCCCCCATTGGCAATCATGACTTCAAAATTGGAGCAAGGATGGACAAAAAAATCATCCTGTTTGGCGATCCGAGGGTCAATGAAGTTATGAGTGCTACCATAATCAATGAGTATTGTAAGAGGGATATTTTTGAAGTAACCTCTGATCCGCATTGTTTGTGGGGTGGTGACTTCGGCTAAAGCATGGATAGATATCTCTGGGTGGTCATCCAGAGATGGAGGGTCAACAGGAGGCTGTTGAATGTTGACATGATCATCTAGTGTATCTGGAGCTTCTGCACCAAGTTCAGAGGTAGGCGGAGAATCCACATCTAAGAGATAGAGCTGTTGCTCAACACATATATGTCCCCGAGTGAATTTCTCATCACAATTATAACAAATCCCTTTTTCTCTACGTGCCCGCATCTCTGCTTTAGACAAATGCTTGATGGGAGTTGTGCGAGGAGCTGGCGTGATGGGAGGTCGTTGGGAAACCATATTTTTGAATGGAACAAAAGTGTCTATTGTTCGGGATTTCTACCCTATAGTGAGGAGATGGACACTACCAACTGGGTGGGGTTGACAGGTAAACACATTGATTATATTGCATCTAGTTACTGCAAAAGAAATAGATTGGGATTGAAAGACATACCTCATTTTAACGGTTAATCCTAGCTTTCACTTGATCTCCGGTTTGATCTTCTGCTTGACGAACCTGCAATACAAAAGATACCTTCCTCAGCATTTCTTGACCCAATAGATATCTGATTTGGGATAGGAAGGTTGTTTCGACCTTTTTATTCTCAAAGAAACATGAAATCAGTACAATATACCTGACGTGTAGAGATGTTTCTGCAACCGGATCCTGGGCTCCTGCTCTTCACTCTGACTTGGGACTTTCCTCCAGCGTAACAGTACTTCAAGCCTTCTCTCAAGATTCTTTCTTGTGTATTCTAAGTCTATTGAGTGTAACCCCTCTCATGGATCCTCCTTGTATTTATGGGACAAGGTAGGCAGTTTAGATCGAGAGGTGGTTGGATTGGGAGGTTGGGGAAGTTGCAGAACCAACTTCACTAATCCCAATTCATCAAATTAATATATTTTTTATTTCATCTTAAGATGTACATGGGTTTCATACCACAGGAGTAGCATACAGGAAGCAACTTTTTGGATTTACAACATGCGTTTACAACTTTTTGGGAGATGTACGTTGGTTATCCTTGAGGAGAGTAGGGTATTTCTCAAGGTGTGTGCTAGTCTACAGTGCATAGAGGGGTGTACATGTGGAAAAATCAAGGGAAATTGCAATCTTTGCAGGTGAGGAGTGTACTTCTGGCAGCAAGTCATCCAAGGAAATCTAGCTCTTCAATCCTTTATGTCCTTTTGTGTGATCTACAAGGAAAGGTGATCATGGGACGGAGAAGTGTAGATTTGACCTACAATAGATGCCCCCTAATGTGTGAGGTCAGAGGGAAACGATGGCTGAAATACATTATAATTCCAAGTCAAAGGAGAAGCAAGAAACCGTAGAACCAAGTCACAAAAACACCTGAAACAACGATAAAGGTCAGCGAGCAATTACAATCTTGATATCATATAGATGTGTAGTATGATCTCCGATACATAACTAGGAGATGTATATATAAAGCACGGCCACTATAATACAAGTGTGGATCCATGTTAAAAGAGAGATCATATCCGTAACAACAAGCTGGATCTATGTCTCATAAAGAGACAAAATGAGTGAGGCTCAGTCTTGCGCAGCTTGGGGGATGACATAAATATGGTGATGCTATCATAGTCCCAAGGTATTCATCCAAAACAACCCAAGGTACAAACCCTAACCATGCGAATAAATGAGCTGAGGTCGAACATGGGGGGTATTGTTTGACTACCAGTCATTGATGTATATCGTTAACAAAAGCGAGGACTTCCATCAATAATGATAATGGGGTCCAAGGTACCTAGTACGATCCTAACAAGTGTGAATAAGTGGACTTGAAGTCGAACACTTGAGGAACGTGTCGAATAAGAGACATTGATGTATTCCCATTATTAAACAGCGAGGGAAATTGCCACTGATGACTGCAATCCCCAAGGTACTAACCGAAACTCTAAACTTCGTTCGCAGAGCATAATGAGCTGAGGTTGATGGGAAGAAGTCCACTAGAAGGAAGGCCTTAATGCATCCTCCATCATCCAACACGAGGAACACTCATAGGTATGAGATGATGTGGAGTAGGACGAGTAACAAAATGAAACAAACTGACACCAGGATGGCCGACACATGAAGTCAAGGTAAATTGCAGAATGGCCGACACAGGCTGTATCCTTGAACAATGAGCACGACACGAAGTGACTTAGGCAGTTTTCAATGTGAAGGGGAAGAATGATATAAGTCCGCGATGTAGGAGACATAACAGACCCTCCATATGGTTGGAAGAATAACCAACCAGGGGAGTACAAACTCGGAGATCAAGTTCACCCTCAGGCCAAAAACTAAAACCCAACTGACATGAATGACTCAAGTAGGTGCTGTGTTCAAGGATATGACCGACTTAACTGCCTTTGAAACTGAAAAATATGTGATACACCCTTCTTATCCCTTATTCTTTTTGGTAAAAGAATGTTCTTCTTGTTATTTTAATGAGTCCAAGAAAATAGAAAACTCAATAGGTCCAACCATGTAAAAAGTTTAACGATCCCATGGGAGGAAGACTCAAGACCTTCTTCATTGTTTACAGAGTTCGAAGAAGAGATAGAAGAATACTCTATAATACTGATCTCTGGATTTTAATATCGAGCCGAGATTTGTTCTTGCTCGTCGGTGTTTTCAATTTTAAGGAGTCTAAAAATCTTAAACAATAACTCCATACACCTACTCGTGGATTTTAATATCGAGCCCAAGTAGGTTAATGCTCGCCGGTGTTTTCCTTTTTATAGAGTCTGAAAAACTTAAACAATCCTCTATTTACCCTCTCGTGGATTTCACATTGAGCCCGAGTAGGTGAATGCTCGCTTGGTGTTTTCATGTTTAGAGAGCCTGAAAACCCTAAAGAAAGGCTCCAAAAGTCATTTTTCGTATAGTTAGTCCCCTCCCCCGAAAAAGTATAAAACAATGAGAGGAGAACTCTTCTAGCCATGTATGACTAGAGTATTCCTTTTTCGTAAGTAATCCGCAAAAGTCCAGAAAAGGGTTAAACTTATATCTAAGCGGATGGCACTTCAAATCCTTTAACGAGTCTTAAATGACAACTATACTCGGCAATCTTGTCATATTTAAAGAGTCAAACAAGAGTGTGAAAGAACTCTATAAAGATCTTTTTCGTAAAGTTTTAACAAGCTCGAAAAAGTATACTCGTGACCTCCATACTGTTTTTAATGAGCTCAAAGGAGATACAGAAAAATGTTCAAAACTTCCTTACTGTTTTTAACGAGCTCGAAGTGAAGATGGAATAAATGCTCATAATCTCCTTACTGTTTTTAACGAGCTCGAAGGAAAGGTGGAAGACTGCTCGTTGGTGGATCAATATCCAAATGAATGGCAAACTGCATTATAGACTCTAGGAAAACTTCATAAGAAGGAAGTATATTATCCTAGATGGAACACATATCTAAACATTCAGATGGAGTCATTACCTGGTCAATTATCGAGACCCAGTCCCGAGAAGGTAAGTATGAATTCAGAGGCTTCTTCTCAGTAGCAATTGGACTCAAGGAACAATATGCCACATAATTTGATTATGACATGGTAGTGCCTACTGACGAGGGACATACTTGGTCTATAGCTGGGTAATAAGAGGCATCAACAAATGTAAGATGATCGATAGTGACAATGCTTTCGTTGTGAGGAAAATGCATCACACAAAAGAGCATAGACACCACAGCCTACATAGCATATACGTAATCACGCCCGAGGATCATATCAAAATCCATAGGGTCCTTTAAAACCATAAAATCAACTAAGACTGTTTTTCCACTCAAAGTAACAGGTATCTAAGGGAGGAATCCCAAAATTTCACTAGGTCTGTTATCGAAGGTCAACGGCCAATTAACAGCTGTAACAAGGTTAGGGAAACCTAAATCTCTCCAAGCATAAGGGGATAAAATACTAACAGAGGCTCCTTCATCTTCAATACATCGGTGAAAAACATGGTTGCCAATATAAACCTTTATCTGGAAAGGTGAAGAAGAAGGAAGGCCAGGCCCAGTTAGACTATTCCAATCAAAGGAAATGATCCCAGAGCTTGGTAGGGATTCACTTGGCACAGATGAAGTGCCCCCCATTTCAGAAACTTCTGAAATGGTAATGCAAAATACTTCAGGGACAGGTGCATGAGTCTCTGAAGGACTGATGGGATCGGTCGAAGATTGCATCGATTCAATCACTTCACTCTCCCAAGGAAGAGTAGGGTTGACCAAAGATTTCATTGGTTCAACCACTTCATCAACCAAGGGTTGATCAGGCTGTTGGGAATCTATAGACAATTCGGGAGCAGAGGATCCTTCAGACATGGACCACACTCTCTGCACCTCTGGAATGGCAGGGCACAGGTGAGTAAGGTGATCTCCCTTACAAAGTTTACAAGGGAACTTTGGCTTGCATCCTATAAGCTTAGACTCATTTACAACAACAGTACTCTCAACATGAATAGCATTGGTTGAAAATGTGCCCCCAGTATGACTTACAGTGGTTGGTTTCTCAGAAGCAGAAGACTTTTGAACTATGGACCACACTCTTTGCACTTCTGGAAGTCGGCACAAATAGGTCAGGTGGTCTCCCTCGCAAAACTTACAAGGGAACTTAAGCTTATGTTTATTAGGTTTGTTGACAATGTCAACTTTCTCAGCATGACTTGCAGTGGTTGATTCAGTGTCTCCAGTATGACTCACAGGAACTGGTGACTTGTCATTAATATGACCAGCAAGGATCAATGACGTTTCCTCAACATGAGCAACAGTGGTTGAAGACATGCTTTCAGTATGATTTGCAGTGACTGAAATTTTACTCCTAGCATGACTTCCAGAGGCTGGGTAGGTGCCCCCAGCATGACCTTCGGAGGCTGGGTGGCGAGGTTCAGTATGATTTCTAGTGACTAAAATTTTTCCCCCAACATGACCTCTAGAGGTTGGGTGGGTACCCCCAGCATGACTTCCAGAGGCTGGGTGGCTTCCCCCTTGCTTTGGCATCTTCTTCCTATTCTTCCTCCGTCTATTCCTTTTAGACTGTTGGTAGGAGGAGAAGATGTTACTGGCGAAGCAGGAATAGGGTTCTGCTGCTCTTGATGTGAAGTGCTTACTTGCGAAGCATCATGAGCATGCAAGGCATTCGGAGTGGAAAACAACCAAACCAGTAGCCCTATAGTGAATCCCGGAAGATTCAAGGTAGCCATTAAAGGAGTACCAATGTTCCCAATGAATGGAAAAGCACAAGGAGACCCTTGAACAGGGGTCCCTTGATCGGTGCTCACCGGGATGTTATCCATAGTTTTCGACTCAACGGGTCAAAAATATCTAAGGCCAACTAAAAACAAACGGCATAAAGAGCACACCACTAAAAAAGGTCCTAGGTAATCAAACCAGGAAAACAATGGAAAATACTCTCGGAAGAAAGTCTGGGATGATCAGGGCCCAGAACAGACTAGCAGAGTATCGACGGTCAGTTATGTGGCGTCCTCCAGAGGTCCACTGGGTGCAGGTGCTTGAATCACCAAACCGCCTTCCCGGGATTACTGCCAGAGGGTTACCTTCCACGTCTATCCGAGGTGAAGTGGGAACAACCACCCACTCTACCTGTGTAGAGTCCTAAAGGTATGATACTAAGGCTACCATCAATACGAAATAACCTGGGGGGACAGTCGTCAGCCTAATCAAAATGCATGGGCAAGGTAGCAAAGCTCGAAGTCCGAAAGGACCCCCGTACGCAATTCAACTCTGGTTTATGGTCAAAAGGAAAGTGAGGGGATATCCTCAACAATTCCAATCTCCCACGACCTCGTGCTTAGCTCTAGTTTAGGTAGAGCTTCCCAGGACTATTTGATATAGATGGATTTACCTAAATGAAATTCGTACTACGATTGTTGAGTAATGAATCCAGTTCCGAGCAGTTTAAGGTGATTTAAGCTCGAAACTCTAGCCTAAGCTCATTGATGTCGTGTATTCCTAAAAAGAAAAATGTTGCCAATAAATTTTGTTAATAATTCCTTTTAAGGTCTACTTGTTACTCAAGGGTTGTAGTGCGGTGTGTGGAATGGTTTGTATGAAAGTAAAGTGAAAAATCTTTCAAATTCACAAAAAAATTTCTCTTTTCCGTTTGTATTCTTTCATAAATAAAAAACTAGTCAATCTTAAAATCAAAATCTTTTTGTATTTTCTTTTTTAATATTTCAAAGCAAACTATGCTACCTCGAAATAATGCAAGACCTTACTACTAAGCTATTTGAACAATTTTTTTCTTTTCTGATAAATGTAAAAGAAAGAGAACTTTGTACAAAAGCAAGCAAGATATAAATATAAAGCGTGTGTAAGACAAAAATCTAAATGGCTCAAAGCAAACAAATCAAGGGACTCGATGAAGACTTGACTTACCAAGTTTTTGCAAAAGAAAAACTTGAGGCTTGGAAACGAAGCGAAAAACAAACAGGGAAAAGAGACACTTATGACGGAAAGGCATACCTAAACAGGTTGCTCCTAAGCATCAAAACCCTAAAAAAAAACACTAAGCCAAGCATAAGTAAGCAAGCGAACCAAGAATGACTTTAACAACACACGGACTCAACAGAAAGAAAATCAGGAGGCTTTAACTCACTTGAACTGAAACTGATAAAACAATCAGTAAGTGTCTAAACCAAGCAACCTTTCGGAAGAAACCCTAAGGACTCAACTTTGAAGTCAAACCCTAATGGAAAGGATAAGACAAAAAGAAAGCGTGTTATACGTTGCAACAGACAACAAACATTAATGATGCAGGTCTGTAAGACTGCAACAACAACTAGGGTGGAAGAATGCAGCTATGTCCAACAAGAATAGTGCACAAACTTCAAAAAAGGGCTCGTAAGCGGCAAAGACACTTAAACAAAGACTCAATCAAGCAAAAACAAGCTAAAAGAGATTGGATAGGCTTACAAGACTCAACCGAGACATATGAGGTCTTAGGGGTCAGTGAAGACAGAAAAGCAATAGGCTGGAACAACAACCAAAGCTTGGAAAACAAACCCTAACAGCAAAACTGGACACTACAGGAACATACACCACTGTGTAGTGTTACAACCAACGTACATCAGGACAGGTACACTATTGTGCAGTGCAAGGAGGGGCGTTCATCAGGTGAAAAATGTAGCTGTAAGTAGGGGAGACTAGCGTACATGCCTCAAAAGGGCACAAACAGGCTTTGCAAACCAAAAATTGAGTTGAATCAAGCAGATAGGAAAGATAACACAGACCTACAGGGCCTCTTAGACAATCAAAAACTAAAAAAAGGGCTGGAAGAAAACCAAGAATAAAGTCTCCTAGATCATAACAACTAAGTGGTTACTCCCCAGCGGAGTTGCCAGTCTGTTGTTCGGGATTTCTACCCTATAGTGAGGAGATGGACACTACCAACTGGGTGGGGTTGACAGGTAAACACATTGATTATATTGCATCTAGTTACTACAAAAGAAATAGATTGGGATTGAAAGACATACCTCTTTTCGACGGTTGATCCTAGCTTTCGCTTGATCTCCCGTTTGATCTTATGCTTGACAAACCTGCAATACAAAAGATACCTTCCTCAGTGTATCTTGACCATATAACATATGATGAAATTATAAAGCAATTTAACATCAACTATAATTAAGAATTGAGCCAAATAGACATACAATCCAATAGATATATGATTTGGGACAGGAAGGGTGTTTCGACCTTTTCATTGTCAAAGAAACATGAAATCAATACAATATACCTGACGTGTAGAGATGTTTCTGCAACCGGATCCTGGGCTCCTGCTCTTCACTATGACTTGGGACTTTCCTCCAGTGTAACAGTACTACAAGCCTTCTCTCAAGATTCTTTCTTGTGTATTCTAAGTCTATTGAGTGTAACCCCTCTCATGGATCCTCCTTGTATTTATGGGACAAGGTAGGCAGTTTAGATCGAGAGGTGGTTGGATTGGGAGGTTGGGGAAGTTGCAGAACCAACTTCAACTAATACCAATTCGTCAAATTAATATATTTTTTATTTCATCTTAAGATGTACGCGGGTTTTATAACACAGGAGTAGCGTACAGGAAGCAACTTTTGGGCTTTACAACATGCGTTTACAACTTTTTGGGAGATGTACGTTGGTTGTCCTTGAGGATAGTAGGGTATTTCTCAAGGTGTACGCTGGTCTATAGTGCAGAGAGGGGCGTACATGTGGCAAAATCAGGGGAAATTGCAATCTTTGCAGGTGAGGAGTGTACTTCTGGTAGCAAGTCATCCAATGCAATCTAGCTCTTCAATCCTT
The DNA here is from genome assembly GCA_027924585.1 of Larix kaempferi. Lineage (NCBI taxonomy): Eukaryota > Viridiplantae > Streptophyta > Pinopsida > Pinales > Pinaceae > Larix > Larix kaempferi. The sequence goes on from BSBM01000030.1 coordinate 13,004,960, forward strand.
TATGTCCTTTTGTGTCATCTACAAGGCAAGGTGATCACGGGACGGAGAAGTGAAGATTTGACCTATAACCGTGTATTTGGAGCGTTATTGGGTTGTGATCTTGTCCTCTGCCAACTTAGCCAACCCTAGGACTTCCATCATTGTGTTGGGACAAAACATTTTAACCTCTAAGCGGATTTCATCCTTAAGACCACTGATAAAACAACTCCTGTAGAATTCATCAGACAATCCTTCTGTGTGATTGGCTAGTTTCTCAAATTTTGTCTAATACTCTCTCACAGTGCCAATTTGGCGAATTTTAGTGAGTGTTCTTGTGAAGTCATCAAAAGCACTAGGACCAAATCATTGCAAAAGGAGTTGGCAAAAATCTGTCCATTTTGGCTCGCCGTGAACCTTGATGTACCAACAGTACCATTGAAGGGCTTCCTGTTCCAAATGAAAGGATGCAAGTGGAACTTTTTGGACATCAAAAGTTTTATGCAAACTGAAATATTGTGCTGCTCGGTATATCCATTGAGTCAGATCATTACCATTGAAGCGAGGAAAATCAAGCTTCGGCCCATGAAAATTGTTGGAAGAAGAGAACCCAATGTTCATGGCGGAATGATGAAGATGGAGGCTGAGAAATTTTTCATCCAAATCTTGGAGTTTGGTTTTGAGGGTTGCAAGTTATTCCTCCATGATTTGTGCTCCTGTGCGGGTGACAACCATAACCAGGTTTTTTTTTTGTGAATGGGTAGAAAAACACAAACAAAAGCTTATTTAGTAAAGGGAAATTTGGATTTGGGAAAAAATTGGATGGGCAATTGGGGTTTGACTAGGTTTTGGACACTGTCGAATGGACAGGGAAGCATAAAATGACAATTTCAGAAGCAGGGTGAAAGAATGGGAAAAATTTCCAGAGAGGCACAAAGAAGCAAAAATAGGGAATGAACATGGTGGCAAAATTTGAAGGCGATTGAGTGAAAATTGAAGAAGTTATGGCAAACCCTAAAAATAGACAAATGTGGGATTTCTAGTTTTGGCAAGTGGAATTTGGGATAAGGTTCTTAGGAATGGGATTGCAGGGATGTCAGTGAAGTTTCAAGGGAAACAAAGTGAAAACAAAGGAGATATGGCAAAACGGATTTCAGAATGGATCTAAAATGGCGGGATATGAAACGGCTCAGAATGGATCGAAAATGACTAGATCTGAAACGGTTGGATCTGAAATGGCTCGGAATGGATCTAAAATGGCTGGATCTGAAACGGCCTTCGGAATGGATCTGAAACGGTTGGATCTACAACGTCGTAGAATAGATGGATCTGCAACGACGCGGAAGTGATCGGCAACAGATGGATATGCAACGACACAGAAGTGATCGGCAATAGATGAATTTGTGACGGCGCGGAAGTGATCGGAAACAATTCATTTGAAAATAAATATGGACCCCAAGTATGCTTGGCTTCCTAACGGTTCAGGGGTTTCACTCGGCCACCAATGTTGTATGACGGCTTGCATATTGGGGTAGTACCCCTCACTCCACGACTCAGGTAAAACTGATAATCACTTTGCCACAAATGATAGCTCTTGGTTTACCTCACGGGTGGGAACTAGTCAATTAGGTAGGGGTCGTTTCCCTTTTCGCTGGCAGGTCCTCTCAATGGGCCAGCTACTTCGGGGTTCCTGTGGTACTCCTCACAATGAGTTTTAGGGATTATGCCCAAGTACTTCCCACAGTTAAGCGGATAGGGATTATTTGCAGATCCGAACCTGCGACAGATGCGAAAAAATAATTTGGCAGAAATTCCACCTAACGAGCCCAAGAAAGTTCTCAAATAGCATATGTGAGGAACCTGCAACAATTAATTGATAAAATGCACGATTTATGAGATCACAGAATATTTTTATTGATCGCAGGCCACTTCGAGGGGGCAACCTCCTTTGAGCAAGCTCAATACAAATAACTTCACAGTGCCTTCATTGGCCTCAACACACACTTATATACTAAGTCTATGCCCAATACTATGGTCAATACCATGGAACATATAATACAACAATGACTTACAAAGAATATGCGTCCAATACTATGGGTCAATACCATGGGCTAATACAAACTATGGATCAACAAATACTACGGGACGACTTACAAAGCATATGCGTCCAACAACAATATACTAACAAAGTAAAGAGAAGGGTTGACTTGGGTTCTTAACACAACGTTGAAAGTTTTTCAATTTGTGTGTGTATGGACTGAAATTTGGCATGGTTAGACTAGATGCATGCATTGATGGCGTGGGAGGGTTTCCAGACTCAAACATGACTCACACAAACAATTCGACAATCAACTAATAAACCTATAGAATAATTAATGTATTGAACGGGGCCAACATTGAATGTTTTTCAATGTGTGCTTGTATGGACTGAAATTTGGCATGGTTAGACTAGACGCATGCATTGATAGTGTGGGAGGGTTTCCATACTCTAACATGACTCACACAAACAATTCGACATTCAAACAACAAACCTATATAATAATTAATGTACTGAACGAGGCCAACATTGAAATTTTTTCAATTTGTGCTTGTATGGACTGAAATTTGGCATGGTTAGAATATACGCATGCATTGACAACGTGGGAGGGTTTCCAGACTCAAACATGACTCACACAAAAAATTCGACAATCAAATAAGAAAACTATAGAATAATTAATGTAACTGATCGGGGCCAACGTTGAAAGTTTTTCAATTTGTGCTTGTATGGACTGAAATTTGGCATGGTTAGACTAGACGCATGCATTGATGGATTGGGAGGGTTTTCAGACTGAAACATGACTCACACAAACAATTCGATAATAAAAAAAAAACCTATTGAATAATTAATGTATTGAATAGCTAAAACATTGAATTTTTTTCAATTTGTGCTTGTATGGACTGAAATTTGGCATGGTTATACTATACGCATGAATTCACAGCGTGGGAGGGTTTCCAGACTCAAACATGACCCACACAAACAATTCGATAATCAAACAACAAACCTATAGAGTAATTAATGTACTGAACGGGGCCAATGTTGAAATTTTTTCAATTTGTGCTTGTATGGACTGAAATTTGCAATGGTTAGACTAGAGGCATGCATTGACGGTGTGGGAGGGTTTCCAGACTTAAATATGAATATCAATGGATGGAAATTGTACATTTTACTATCAAACCCACCATACATGAATTCACCATATCAATCATTGCACATATTAAATATAATAAGCAAATCCCACCTTGAGATAATCACAACGATTATGAACCAATAAGCATTGAAATCCTTTCCTTTTAGTGTTACACCAATGATTCGAATACAAGTTAATATTGAAGTTAGGTAACACTTTGTTGCGAGGTGAGTGGAGGAGATCAACTATTCCCAACCCTTGATTGAGGTACTTTTAATCCCTTAATTGAGCTATTAATTAGACCTACTGTGACCACTTGAGTAAGACCTCAATCAAGTTCTTTTTTAGAATAGAACATAAAATATCTCATGGTTATTTTCGTCTCCATATCTAGGTCGTCCCAAACTGCTCCTTGGTCATTTCATCTCCCTTTATTTTGACATCATCCTCTTTTTCCCCTAGTTAATATATCCTTTTACATTTACAGTTTGAGGAGTGATAATTCCTACCAAATCATGACAATATATGGTTGGAGTAGTCTCTTATATTTCTATATCTTCAGAGGATCCTAGTTCTTATTCTTCTTCCACTTCAAAACCTATGTATAATAACAAATCTATCCTCCAAAAATTCATTCACTGCTAACACTCAAGTTTTGAAATGGTTAAATGTGCTTTGTAACTTGACCTCTTTTCTTGATATTTATTAGTTTGAATAATTTTCTCTTAATATACTCATAATGTGTTATTAATCTATTTGTAAAAATGGATCAATAAAAGCAGAGTCATTTTTTACGTCAATGATCCATTAATAACACACAACTTGATTAGGTTCTAAAAAGAAGGATGCAATAGTTATCGTTTATCAAGTTTGCACTTTGTGTAGAACAAAGAATTTCTCCATATGGAATGTTCATGTTATTGGATCATTACAATTTCAAACTTACTCATATCAATATTATGATTGAAGTAGTTCCTTTATCTAAGTTGAACCCAAAATGATATGGACCTTAAAGTGATGAATGATTAGGTGTCTAGGACTGGAAAATATTAGTTTCCTTATCCTCTTTTTGTCAAGGTAAATTTAGAGTAAGGATGCATATTAATTATTTTTAAAACATTTCCATGATGCCTTTGAGATTCTCTTTCATATTACATTGGAAACCATTTTGGAGATCATCTTTGAAAGTCTAGAATTTTGTTTTAGTTACCATTTTTAGAATTTTAATGTTATTTACCGTTATAAAATCCAGACTCTTTATTACCTCTTCCAACTTGAAAATCTAAAATTCACCTCCTCATTATATTCTTGTGTTGAGGATAAGGAAAATTTCTAGGATTTTACTTTACTTATTAAATTTAGAAATGATGGTCATAGGACTTTGTAAGGTCTTATGGTTAAGAGAGTGTTAGGATGTATAAATATTTGATCCACCATTTGGTTTCCAAAATTAGTACTTGAGTAGTCTTTAATAGCTCTAACTAAGAGAAATGGACCATCTGCTTAATTGTACTACCCAAATCCGAAGTACTTGAGAGTGATCTCCAAAAGTGTTGAGCTTATTGTACTATAGATACAAACTATTAAAATGATACCTAAGTATTGTATCAAGTATACCTCTAGAGATTTTGATATACTCTAGGGCACATGGAAGATAACACCTTATATATATCATTTCTAATTCATTACTACTCTTGGGGTACTAGCAAAGGAATCCAAGGGCATCCAAATATGACCCCACATGTATTTTTTGTGTGCATACTTCCTAGTTGGATTTATACTCGCTAAATGAAAAATATAAATGTTTAAGTATGTTGGTACATGTCTCTATCCTAATAAATCTAATTGTTGCAAAAAAAGAGAGAGAAGAAATTCGGATCTCTTCAAAACCCTAGTAAATCCCTGATTTTGGGGACTACTCTACTAGTTATATTTACAATTATTACAAATATAGCAATTTCAATCCTCTACTAATGAAATATATACAAGATGTTATATGAAATGCTATCTTTATCCCACTAAACCCATTCAATTTTGACCATTCAAGAAAATATTATGGTGGAATTATAAGAATCCATTGGTTCCCCCCCAAATAAAATCCCTTTCAAGAGATAAAACTTCTACAACTACCATGGTGGTAATATTTCCTTCACAATTTTGAAATGTAGGCTAAAAACACCTTAGTTTGTATTATTTTATAATTACACCAATGACACTATATTTTGGGATAGAAATCTTTATATATAACTATTTTACTAAAACTAGATGTTTACATGTAGTTTGAGGAGTAAATGAAAACCCTAACTTGCACAACCAATAACATGAAAATTTATTGAATCATATTCTAATTTTTTTATTGAAAATATTTTTCTATCTCCTATGTACATCCTAACAATGTTACTCAATGATATTATATTAAATATATTTAGATAAAAAAAAGGGGTAATATGAGTTGTTTGAATTAACACTACACCTTTTGGTTTCTTCCATGTTCTTTCTCTCCTCTCAAATTGTGAAAGGAATATATATGTCCAACCAGCACAAAGAAATACCCTCATGGTGCAAAAACCTTTATAGTCTCTCCTCACAAACAATTTTGGAGATTTGGTGTCCTTGTTCTGTATTGGTATAGGATATGTAAATTGAGGTTTTTTTTTAATATTAAGCAGTTGCAACTATCTACTTATCTAGAAGCGCTGCAAAAGAAATATTAATTAGAATTTTGATATATGAATAACAATTGTATTTAATAAAAAAAATTATGTTTAAAATAAAAATGAACTTTGAAATATAATGAAAATAAAAATGAACTTAAATAAAAATATAAATAGTATATAAATATAAATAAAAATGAACTTTGAAAAATCTTTCAAAGTAGTATTGTGTAAAAGAACAACATGCCTATTGGCATCCTGTTGGCATTTCGCTCCCTCCCGCCATAGCCACATTCTCACCTACTTTCTACTAGTCTCCTTCCATAGCTCGCAAGGTCACCAGAGTAGTTCACATAAGAGGTGGAGAAGGTTGCAGAGGTCACCATGGAGGTCACAAAGGAGGTAGAGGAATTCGCATAGGAGGCCGAGGAGGTTGAGGAGGTCGCGACGGAGGTCAAAGAAGTTGAGGAGGTCACAAAGGAGGTGAAGGAGGTCATCGAGGAGGTCGAGAATACACAAAGGAAGCAATGCCTCCCCAGTCAGTTAGTAACCATTTCATTTTCCTTTTGATTGATTGAATGCATGAACCCCATCCATGCCAATGAACCCCAATGAGCCCCGGTTGGACGCCCCAATGAACCCCCACGCAGGCTTCATATTTGATAGAAATCGGATTTTGGGTTTTTGGGATTCATATTTGTTAGAAATCCGATTGCTTCTTCCCTACCTTCTCGAACCCTACCTACAAAATTTCATAAGCGGGCTTAATATTTGACAAAAATACAAAAAAAACATATTTTGGGCCAATAAACCTCAGTTGGACAACATACCTATTAGGTTTTTGGAATTATGTTGAGATGAATCCCTAGTAAATACTAAGGCATGTTGCAAATGAAAGGAAGATGACCTAACTCCTAAGTAGCATAGATCAAGTTGAGACAAAGTTGCAGGGTTGCGAGTAGGAAGTGTTGGTTGCAGACTTGTTGTAGGTATGGTGCTAGACATCTTGTTGTGGAGGGTAAGGTGAAGTGTTGGTTACAAGTGTATTTACACTAATCCCTCACATTAAACCCTTCCAACATGGTATATTTACCATTGAAGCTTGGATTCTCAAGGAAGGAGGTTACTTGTTTAGATGTCGAGGGGAGGACGATTCAAATCCATGGTATTCAGAGAAAAGTGTCCATGTGTTTCATCTTGACGATGAAAGTAAAACATTGTCTAAGGAAAGGACGTCGGTTATGTATAGTCAACGTGGCAAGTGATGAAAAGGGGAATTCTCCATATCAATACCCAATATTAGCAAAATTTAGAGATGTATTTCCCAAGGAGATACCTAGATTACCTCCAGAGAGAGAGCTTGATTTTACTATTGAAAAAAAACTCAGCTTAGAGCCAACTTCTAAGATACCTTATAGGATGATGTATCCAAAGCTTTGTGAGTTGAAAATGCAATTGAAGGAATTGTTAGACCTAAGGTTCATCTGACCAAGTATTTCACCTTGGGATGCACCTGTAATCTTTGTTAAGAAGAAGGATAGTTCCCTACACATTTGCATATATTATAGAGATTTGAGCATGGCCATAGTGAAGAATAGGAACTTGATACCTCGTATTGATGACCTCTTTGATCAGATGAAGGGGGAAACATTTTTCTCAATGATCAATCTACGATTAGGTTACCACCAATTCAGGATTAACGAAGGTCATATACCCAAGACTAACTTTTGGAAATGGTTTGGGCATTATGATTTTGTAGTGGTTCCATTTGGTATGACCAATGCACTAGTTGTATTCATGAGTATCATGAATATAGTGTTCTAAAATTACTTAGATTGTTTTGTGCAAGCCTTCTTGGATGATGTTCTTATCTATTCCAAGAATGAGAAGGAACATAAGGAGCACTTGCAATTGGTGTTCTCATGCTTAAGGGAAAACAAATTGTATGGTAAATTGTATAAGTGTTCTTTCTACCTAAGGAAGATTCATTATCTTGGTCATATAATTTATGGAGAAGGAGTTTAGGTAGACCCTGAAAACGTCAAGGCTTCATAATGGATTATCCAGTTCCAAAGAATGCTCATGATGTGAGAAGCTTCATGGGCTTGGCAGGGTACTATCAAAGGTTTGTGGAAGGTTTATATAAAATTTTGAAACCCATCACCACCTTGCATTGTGAGGGGAATAGGTATGAATGTACCGAGGAATGTGATGCCAGATTCATTGATCTTAAAATATTACTAAATATTGTGATAATCTTGCGAGTGCCAAATATGGATAAAGACTTTATAGTTTGCATGGATTCCTCGAAGAAAGGTTTGGGTTTTGTGTTAATGCAAGATGGTGGAGTAATAACATATACATCAAGGAAATTAAAACTTCATGAATATAATTACCCCACTCATGATTTATAATTGGCAGTATTAATGTTGGCACTAAAACTTTGGAGGCGTTACCTTGTTGGGTGTAGCTTTGTGCTCAAAATTGATCACGAATACTTGAAGAATCTCTTCACTTAAAGGAATCTAAATGCCAGGTTGAGGCGATGGTGTGAATTTATGAGTGAGTATGACTTTGGAATTTCATACATAAAGGGAAAAGAGAATGCAGTGGATGTTGCACTAAGGAAATTGAGGATATTCTCCTTAGTACCCTTAAAGGTTGACTTGAGGGAACGGGTGTTATGGTAGCTTCTTGGAGACAATTAGTACCTAAAATTTACTTAATCACTTTAGAATGGGAGGAAAGTAGGACCTAATTTTGATGGGTATTATCTTGAGGCAGATGGATTGTTACGATATCAAGGGAGGATGTCCATTCCTAAGGAAGGGGACACTAGAATTACGATCCTTAATTAATCCCACATGGAACTTTATTGTTCCCATCCTGGTGTGAAGAAGATGTTTGCAGAGATGAAGAAACTCTTCTTCTAGGAAGGCATGAAGTGTGTCATAGTCCAATTTGTTGCTAATTTCCTTGCGTGTCAGTAGATAGAATTTGATCATGAGAAACTGACAAGACTCATACAACCCCATGGAATCCCTATGTCCAAATGGAAATATATTTCCATGGATTTCATTATTGGATTGCCTATTACCTCTCAAAGGCATGATGTCATTTTGGTCGTGGTTGATAAACTGACCAAAATTGTGCATTTTACTTCAATCAATTAAACTTATGATGTTAATGTGGTAAGAGATTTCATAAAGGAAATTGTCCATCTTCATGGGTTTCCAAAGAATATTATCTCTAAAGAGACACTCGGTTTACATCCAAGTTTTGGACAAGTATGCAATCATCCTTAGGGACTCAGTTGAACTTAAGAACAACTTATTATCTTGAGATAGATGGGTAGACATAAAGAGTTAGTCAATTCATGGAGGACATGCTTAGGATGCATGATATGGATAACAGACCTAGTGGGAAAAACAATTAACCTTGTTAGAGTTTTCTTATAACAATAATTACCATAGCTCAATTGGTATGCCACCCCATCAAGTTTTGTATGGAAGGGCATGCAGGACACCATTGAGTTGGGATAGGTTGAAATATTTTATAATTGTAGGGCCATAATAGATTCGGGATATAGTGGAACAAGTGATTCAAATTAGGCAGTGATTAAAGGAAGCTCAGGATATGCCAAAAACTTATATTGATACACATATAACCGATTGAAGTTATAAATTTTGTTAGGGTTCTACCATAACTGTGAGATTTTGTGATATTCTCACAGATATCTTGAGACAAAGATAAAATTGACACTAAATCTAAAAGAGATCAAAAGAATTGAGCAGGAAAAATAGAGAAGAAAAACCTGTGTTGCAACACAAGAGAATGAAGAACAATTGGAAAAACTCCCATTACCCCATTATTCAGTAAAATGTGTACATAAATAATACATCTACAAAGGAGAAATCCATGAGCCCAAAGAGGCAGTTGGAATCCACACAAGTGGCAGGATTAGTTTGCATTGGAACCATCTCCTGATAAGGACCAGTGGCCACTGATGATGAATGGCTAGTCAACTGAGGTGGATTGGCACATGATTGAGTCATTGGGCCTAGAAATTAGGGTATGAGACTCCAATGGGGATAAATACTGACTTGTAGTGGTCAAAATAGGTGCTACACTAAGTGGCAGTGAAACTAGGTGTAATAGTAAGTTAACTAGTCGATCAAGGGGACAAGGCACCCTAAGTCATGGAACTGACTGTGCTAACTCCTAAAATCATGCATGAGGGTGCCTTTAGACTGCATTGATGTAACCAAGGCGCTCTGAGTGGATAAGAGGGCTAATTATGACCAAAATTAAGCTCCCGGGGGCCTAAATTAAGGACTAGATGCTAGGAGACTCAACTATCAATGCATGGATGCATGGAGTGTTGCATGGAATGCATGCAAAGAATGCAAAACCAAGATGAAATGGTTAGAATATTCCAACACTAACTACCCTTAATCTAGAAAGTAATCATACATATTATAAGTTCATAACTTTGTAATAAGTTCAAGTTAGTTAGTGTTCAACAATAAATGTAAAAAGGATCTCTTTATTAATTAAGACCCATTAGGAGATAGTATTTGACCAAGTCAAGTAGTTAGGGTTTTGGACATTTGAAGCCAATTTAAAGAAGCTTCAAGACTATGATATGTTTTTTGAAGAGTATCTTAATCGAGCTTTGCTCAAGTGAATGGTAGCCCTACCATAAGAGGCCTGTGAACATTGTTCCCATAATAACAAAGCTCTTTTCTACCATATTTTGATGTTATTGTCTCATATTTCTAGTTCTATTTTGCTTATTTATGGTTTAATGCAAGCTAATATTGGTATATAGTGTGTGATTCTCATGTTACAGGGGTAAGGAACACCACAAGTGGTATCAGAGCCACAATCCTGAGACAACATGCCTCTGAGAATTGATAGAATATTTTTTAAGCTAAATACGTATTCCAATGTCTAAAAATAACCACATAGATTTGTCTTTCAACATATAAACATATCATTGGGGAGAAATACACGCAGCAAATGCAGTTGGTACTTAGTCACATTGTACCTTTGTTTGGTGCAAATTTTTGGACACCGATGTAACTCCTATTGGCACCCCTTCGAGTAATAATGCATTAGACAACACCTGCACATGGAATCACTTCCACATACCCTAGGGTATATTGGAATTCCCGTAGATCACTCAACCAGTCAGTGGTCATCTTGTTTCTATATTGACACTGAGAACAACACTCGGGAAGATACTACCACGTACCTGGGTAGTCGGGTAGTACAACTAAGGGCACGATCGATCCTCCTTAGCTAATGTATCAAAATATTGAACCGAGTACTATTGTTGGACCCTGCAAGTATATAAGAGATCTATAGTGCATGACAATCCCATAAATTCATAACCTTGGAAAACCTGGAAACCCTTCTCTCTACAATCTATTTATGATATTTCTTCATTTTTCCTAGCAACCAACAAATTCACTTGGGGAGGTCACACAAAATTCGTACATCTTTGAATCTACCAGGAATTTGGAAATTTTGTTAGTACAGTAGCATTAAAGCCCCTTATTTGCAACCTACCTCATTGGAATCCTTACATTGTGTTGATAGTTTTGATATATATTTCTCATATCCTTTTTGGGAGTCATAAAAACCCTTATTTGTGAACTACCTCCATGGAATCCCGACTTCACCCTTATATATATATATATATATATATATATATATATATCACAACCCTTTTTTGTATCCCTTACCCCTCTCCTTTTTCACTTACTACTTTTCTTCCCCCATGGTACACACTCACCACTAGGCCAGCATGGATAATAACAACCAAAATACCCCCAAACTCAATATGAAATCTTCCACTCTCCGTCTTAACCTTACAATCCTCACATCTAAGGTGGGACAACTCCCCCAGGAGGTGTACCAACTTTCCCAGTGGGTGACCGCAAATGAAAATGAACACTCCAACACACATTCCCCACTAAGTGTTACTACCCAACAATGTGTATATGTTTCCCCCTAGAGCACCTCCAGTCAGAATTTGTGGCCACTAAAGACTGGGGCTCTCTCTCTTTCTTTCCATAACACTAGTCTCCCTCTAAAGAAAAAAATATCTAGCATTATTTTCCAAATATTGGCATGTGCATATTTGATGGCTCCAACCTCTCGAGTTAGGTAACTCAAATGGAACATTATTTTTCACTCCATGGGATTAAGTTGATCTCCACAATATGAAACTTGGGGTCTTATATTTAGATTATGAATGCTAACAGCGATGGCAAAGGTACCAGGAGTCTTATATCCTATATGTCCCTTGGATCCAATTTGTGAAGATCCTTCACGAGCGCTTTGACCTTGACACTCACTATTTAGGTCGAATGATTATTTGTGCCAAACACGGTTCTGGAATACATGAAAACATTTGAGAAATTGGCCATCTGCACTAAAGGCGTCATTGATTCCTTATAGTTTCCAGAATGTTTCATCAGTAGCCTCAAGGAGGCAATTCGTGCCCATGTCCTCATGCAGCAACCCTCTACTTGGTTGGAATCTTGTGATCAAGCTCGTGAAGTTGAATTGGTCCTCAATTCCCAAACCAAGAACTCTTCCTTTCCTCCTCGCATTTTATCTCCCATGGCTCCTCCTCCTAGCAATCCTCCCACCCTAAGCTTTCCACATCCATAATCTCAACCCAAAGGTGGCGGATAAGCATCAGTGCCTCGACCTTTGTTATAATTATGATGAAAAATATGCCAGAGGACATAAATTTAAAGAATATAAAATTTTCTTGATCGAATCCAACCACTGTGAGGTGCCCGATGCCAACACAACATAACCTCTACCTAAATTAGAAGGTGAAGACCAAATGTTTCCTCTTGAAGATGGTCCTAGAATGCTAGTTCCAAATGAACAACCAGAAATTTCCCTGCATGATTTATTTTGGTTTTCCACTCCTCAAATGTTGAAATTGATTAGATACATAAAGCACAAGAAGGTGATTGTGTTGATTGACAATAGAAACACCCATAATTTCATCCATATGAATGTGCAAAAGACACCCATTGCTATATCTGCCCCATTCCAAATTCCATATCCTGTAGCCAGTGGGGGTACAATGAAATGTGGTGGTTGATGTGAGAATTTCAAACTACAAATGGGGGAATACCATCTAAAGACTCATATGTTTTCTATTAACATGGGGGGTTGTGATATCATTTTTTGGGTTGAACGGCTTCGGGCCTTAGGTCTCATCACCATGGATTTCCATGAAATTTTTCTTCGCTTCACTTAAGACAACCACACTCATCATCTTCACGAAATTACTCCTCGTTCACCTAAACTTATATCTTCCCATCATATGGAGAATTTTTTTAAGAAGGTCCACTCTGGTGTTATTGCTCAGTTTAATTCCATCCAAGTTTTGGACACCCCTCCCTCAGATATTCACCCAGACTTACAACATATTTTCTCCAAGTACCATCGGGTTTTTTTATGTGCCCAAAGGTTTACCTCTATCCCTGAGAGAACATGACCATGCCATTCCTTTAATTCTTGGAAGTCAACCCCCCAATTTTCGTCCTTATTGCCACCTTTTTCCCAAACGAATAAAATTGAAAAAATATTTTGGAAGTGTTGTCTAGCGGTGTTATCCGTCCTAGAACCAGCCCTTATTCTTTACATGTTGTTATGTTCCTCAAAAAGGAATGTGATTGGTACATGTGTCCTAATTTTCAAGCCCTCATCAAAATCACCATCAAAGACAAATTTCCTATTCTAGTTATTTATGATCTCTTAGACGAGTTGCATGGTGCCAAATTCTTCACCAAACTCAACCTTCATTTGAGCTACCATCAAATTTGGATGAAAGAGGCAGATACAACCAAAAAAAAAAAATTGCGCTCATGAAGGTCATTATGAGTTCTTGGTCATGCCCTTAGGCCTTTGAAATGCCCCATCCAATTTTTAAAGTCTCATGAATAAGTTTTTCTCCCCTTCCTCCACCATGTTGTCTTGGTTTTCTTCGATGAATATATCTTGGTCTGTAGTCCCACTTGGGAACAGCATCTATAGCATGTTTCTTGTACTTTGCACTTATTACAAGACCAACAATTATTTGTGAAATGTCCCAAATGTGCTTTTGGGGTGACTGAGGTTGAATACTTGGTCCATATGTGAGTCTGGACAAGGTTTGGGTGGATCTCAAGAAAGTGGAACCTATGAAGAACCGGTCACGTCCCAACACTCTCAAGAGATTGGGAGGATTTATTATCCTTATAGGATAGTAATTTAAGTTTGTGGAAAAAAATGGGAATATTGCAGCTCCTTTGACAACCTTGCTAAAAAGGAATGCATTTCCATGGCATGAAACAACATAGAAGGCTTTCTCAGCCCTCAAGGAGGCCATGTGTACTATGCTCATGATATCCATGTCGGATTTCACTAATACATTCATCGTAGAATTTGTTGCCTTTGTTCTTAGACTAGGAGTCATATTATCCTAGGAAGGACATCCCTTGACCTTCACTAGTAAGTAGCTATGTGATAGAAACTTGCACCCATGAAAAAAAATGATGGCAATCCTTCATACAATTGAGACATGGAGCCCCTATATAATCGTACGACATTTCAAGATCAAGATGGACCATCATAATCTCAAGTATTTCCTGGAACAACATATTTCCTTTCCCGAGCAATAGAAGTGGGTCACTAATATGTTGGGCTATGATTATGAAATCATTTATAAGAAGGGTGACGAAAATGTGGTGGTTGTCTAGGCAATTTGAAGAGGAAGGTCCATTCTTTTCCTTATTCTTTCCAGTCCCAGGATGGATCAAATAAGCATGACATGAATGGTTGGCCTAGGACGCAGCTCTCCACCTCATCAAACGACTTCAAGAAGAACCAAATACTCCACTTGAGTATACATGGAACCAAAATATTTTTGAGGTATGAGTGCATTTTTCTCACATCAAATTCAACATTGGAATCAAGAATCCTATAGAAACTACATTCATCATCGAAGCAGGTCACTCAGGATTTCATAAAACTTATGAAAGAATTAAGCTCTCTTTCTTCTATGAAGGCATGAAAAAAGATATCCATAACTATGTTGCTTCATGTGTTATTTTCCAACGGAATAAAGGTGAAATGGTGAAGTCATTAGGGGCTTTGCAGCCACTTCCCATTCCTAATCATATTTGGATAAAAATCTCTATGGATTTCATTGTGTAGCTTCCTAAAGAAGGAAATAAAATAGTCATTATGGTAGTAGTATATCCTCTGACCAAATATTCCCATTTATGCGCCTTACTACCCACTTCCACACCCTGTTTGCTAGCCCAAGTTTTCTTGGATCAAATTCTCAAAATCCATGGCATGCGTACTTCTATTGTCTTTGATTGTGACCCCACTTTTACCTACAATTTTTGGCAAGAGCTCTTCAAACTTCAAGGCACTAAGTTGAATCTCAGCACGACATACCTCCCCCAAACATATGGTCAAACTAAAGCGGTCAATAAGTGCCTGGAAAACTACTTGCACTACTTTGCATCCAATAACTAGCCACACCAATGGGCACAATGGCTCCCTCTAGATGATTGGTGATATAATACCACTTATCATGGTTCCACAAAGATGACACCATATGAAGCAATCTAGGGCATTGGAAAAGTCCACTATAAGCTTGCTATGCTAGACCACTCCAAGATTCACCAGGTATTCCATGTATATTGCCTAAAAAATGTGGTGGGATCAAATTGCAACGTATAGACTAGTTTACCAGAGTTGTATGAGGAAGGCTCAATTTGACTTCAACCGATTGCAATATTGGATTCTATGGAAAGACAATTGCGAGGGCGCACCATCAAGGAATTGTTGATCTAGTGGAAAGACATGCTACCAGAAGATCCCACTTGGGAACCAATCAACATTTTATAACAATTTTCACACCTTCAACATTGAGGGCAACATTTCTTTTGAAGGGTGAGGGCATGTTATGGTCCTACCCTAACTCGCCTTACTCAAGGAATTAATCATGCATATTATAATGCCATAGCATATTAATACGGCCAAAGTAGTTATTGTTCAACAATCAATGTAAAAATGGTCTCTTTATTAATTAAGACCCATTAGGAGATAGTATTTGACCATGTCAAGTAGTTAGGGTTTTGGACATTTGAATCCTATTTCAAAAATATTCAAGGATATGATGTGTTTTGTGAAGAATATTGTAGTTGTGAAGAATATTGTAATGGATCTATGCTCAAGTGAATGGCCTCCCTACCATAAGAGGCAAAGAAATATTGTTCCCATAATTACAAAGTTATTTATGCCCTATTATGTTGTTATTATCTCATATTTTTGGTTCTATGATGCTTATTTTTGGTTTAATGCATGCTAATCTTGCTATTTACTATGCGATTCTCAAGTTACAAGGGTAAGGAACACCACAAAGTTGGATATGGATTTTTATTCATATTATACCTAATAAGAGTACTATTCAATTTGGGAAGGGGATAAAGTTGTCACCTTGATTTATAGAGCCGTTTGAGATTCTAGAAAGAGTTGCACTAGTTGTGTATCACCTAGCACTTCCAACCCAATTACATAAAACTCATAATGTTTTTCATGTATTTGGATTAAAACATTATGTTGCTAATGAGTCACGTAATCTAAATTGGAAGGATTTGTAGGTTTCTAGGTTTCAGAGGGAACCATCAAGGCCAAACCATAGCAAATTGGAACATAAGGTTTGATAGTCCATGCATCATTTGGTGGACTAGGTTAAGATCTAATGGGACAAGTAAAGCCCAATTTTTGCTACTTGGGAAGATGCATAAACCATGCATTGTGATTTTCTCGCACTATTTTGATTGTAACTTCAAGACAAAGTTTCCCTAAGGATGGGTTTATGTAACGCCCCATTTTGACTTCGGAAACTAAACTACAGTATGACCTATTTTGTATGTATTTTCTTATTATTTGTGGAACTTAGTTAGAGTGATAACATTGGATTACATGGACATATGGACCTACTTGTACTACATAATTTATGTATACATTTATGTTTAGGTTATTAATGATGGATTTTATGTGATTTACTTCTAGCATGCAAATTAAAATAAATCGATTTTGGGTATGTGGATACCAGTTTAAATTAAATATAGAAATAAATTGATAAGGTACTAGGTGCATGGTACATATACAAGCTTGTTTTACATTATTCACTAGTAAGTAACATAGTAATCACATATAAACAATTATATTCTTATGCATGATCTTGTGTTTGGTAAACTAACCTACATGTTAAATCGGCTAAGTGATAGACAGATAAATATCGCACTAAAGTGACACTGATTTCATTGACATCGAAGGATAAATGGTATGAAGCATTAATTCATGATTCATATATTGGTTTGATACATTGTTATGATATGTGGGTAAGTGTAGGTTCTTCAAGAAGCACAGTTTCCCAAAATGGTCATTCGATGACGTGGCTCTAAGAACAACAACATCATATTAGTATGATGCTAATGTTATTTTTTGAGCAAATATGATGAGCTTTGAACTTTAAAACTTTAAGTGTGGAAATACGGAATACTTGAATCAATGAACCATTCAACCATAACACAAGATGTGCCGTGGGGAAAACCATCAAAACAATGAGGATGAAAAACCCCAACAAATATTCAGAGTATAATTATGATAGATAGCAGAGAATGTCTTTTACAAAATAGCATATTGCTTTCAGCACCCCAAGTGCTAGATAAGAGAGAATACTGATAATTAGAGAATAGAGATCAACGGTATCAACTTTTCATGTGCTCAACACATTAATAACAAGCCAGAATCACTGCCATGCAAACTGTAGCGAATGGTTGCATGGGTAATGGTGCATCACATGCAATTGACTTCTTGGAGAATTATCCTGCACAAAGAGAAGTGCCTTTCCTTCAAGGGAGAAGAGAATTCGCTTCACATTGAATTCATCAATCATGTATAACATATTTATACACTCTTCACATGCATCGGATTTTATTTTTATATTCTAACTTCATGATGAAATCGCCCTCCATCTGGATGTATCAATCTTGCATGAAGAAGAGAACCCCACTTCTCATGTAGTGCATTAACTCACTAAACTGAGTCTTAGGATGAACTCGTCCCTTAACTAAAAGCTTGCTCACTTAGGTAGCTAACTTAAGTGTCATCATGCAAGTGTCGCAACTCAATTGTCGTCTTTTAGTTTAACATAAGTGTCGCCATGCAATAACACTTAGTTAAATAGATCTTCTTTGTTATCACTTAATTAACTCTCTTTAACTGAAATCATGCTGATTGATTTACTTGTAGTGACCACTGTGAGTTCTCTAATTAACTAAGGCATGCATTGTGGCTTTAACTAAAGCTTAACAATTCGAGTTCACTTAGTCATCTCATGAGCAATTCAAATTCTTTTTTTTCTCTATACATTTATCTTTATCTCTTATCTTTATTGCATGGTCAATATATGTTAACTTTAATTATCTATCATATCAGATTATACTCAGAATATTTGTCAAATGTTATGATCATATTATATTACACTCAGACCAAATGATCATATGCTAAAGTAATTAACTCTAGAGGTGACTAGTCTCTAAAGGAGACTTAATAGCAATCGATGACCATGGTTAGTAATACATCACACAAAATTAATGCTTCAACATGCAAATCATCTACCTCTATAACTGGAGTTCCAACCCATGAGTACCTAATACAACTGGAGGTCCACGCGAGAATCTAACTTGACACACAAGTCCGGAGCCTTGTCCAACAAGACTTTACAACATCATCACTTTGATACATCAAAGCATTCACCTCAACACATGAGGAATAACCTTTTACAACTGAAGGCTTAATCATTCTTGATTCCAACTCAAGAATCTACTCTAAGTTCTTAAGTCCAACTCAGGCTCCCTACCTCAACACATGAGGCCCAATATTGGCTTGGAAAATGATTCATGATGATGTACATTTAACACTCCCTCTCAGCGAGGGAGGCATTCTATGCCATACCAAGCTTGTCTCGAAATTTCCTGAACTTCGTCACTCACAGAGGATTTGTTAACACATCTGCAATTTGCTCATTAGTAGCAATGTATTGAAGTTTCATTGTACCTTTCTGGACCATGTCTCTGATGAAGTGATACTTCATTTCAATGTGATTTGATTTATCATGAAACATAGGGTTTCTGGAAATCTTGATGCAACTTTGATTGTCACACCAAATTATTGTAGACTCAACCTTCTCACCGAACAACCCAACAAGTAGCTTCCTAAGCCACACTTCTTCTCGGCAGGAAATACGAGCAGAAATATACTCTGCTTTTGTAGTACTTTGGGCTACAAATCCCTGCTTCCTACTAGACCAAAAGAGCATAACAGAAACCAAGATAAAAAAAATAGCCGGATGTACTCTTTCAATCCAAAATGCTATAACCCCAATCATAGTCAGTATAACCAAGTAACAACACCCCTCCATTAGAGGCATATCTAAGTCCATAAGCAATCATACCTCTTAGGTACCTAGAACATGCTTAGTAGAAACCCAATGTCTGTGTCTCGGATCAGACATAAACTAACTCAGAATACTCACAGCATAACATATATTTGGTATCGAGTGTATCAAGTACATCAACAAACCAATAAGCTATCTATACAAAGTTGGGTCCACTAGATCTGTTCCAGAATATGACTCATGTAGTTTCCTCAAATTGGAAACCATCAGAGTACTCATGGATTTGCAATCCACAATGTCAAACCTACGCAATATATCAACAATGTACTTCCCTTGAGAAAGAAATATCTCATCTTCTCTTTGCCAAATCTCAAGGCCAAGAAAGTAGTGCATAAGACCCAAGTCTTTCATCTCGAACTCAGAAGCGAGCTCCCTCTTGCACCAACCAATCAGTTGTTCCTCTCTAGTAAGGAACAAATCAACATATAGAACCAATATCAACGGTTGGTTATTCACTACTTTAATGTACAAATTTAGATCATCTACGCTCTTAGAGAAGCCCAATATCTGAAGATAGATGCCAATTCTCGTATACCAAGCTCCGAGAGCTTGCTTGAGCCCATACAAGGCTTTCTTCAATTTGCACACATGGGACTCCTTCCCATGAACCACAAACCCCTCATATTGTTGAATATAAACCTCTTCCTCAACCTCACCATTGAGGAAGGTTGTCTTCACATCCATCTTGTGAAGCTTCCATCCTAGAACATATGCAAGTGAGATCACAACTTGAATTGGCCACAAGAGTGAATGTCTCCTCATAGTCTATGCCTTCTTTCTAAGAGTAACCTCGGGCAATGAATCTGGATTTATACTTTTCAATACCATCATCATCAGCATGCTTGATCTTTTAATCCATATGGAAGAAACTATGGACTTCACTTTAGGTTTAGGAACAACTTCCCAAACATCATTATTCAGAATAGACTTGTATTCCTCCACCATTGCATCTTTCCATACTTGTTGCTTTGCATCATCTTCATAGGTGGAAGGATCTGAATCACCAATGTGACTCATCTTTGCAACATACCCTGAATATTTGTCAGGTTGATTTCGCTCTCTGGAAGATCCTAATGGTGCTCCATGCCTCTCTACATATTGTAGTATATCTAGGCACCATTCATACCTCCTTTTGGAAGGAGGTTCATCAACTAGTTCAATTTGTTCATCAGGAGATAGGGAATCTGAGAACTCTGCTAGATTCTCCCTCTGAACATTTGAATGGGGAGAATCAGTATCTAGGTCATCTATCATAGGAGTCTCCTGCTCCAATGTGTCTATATCATACTGAAGCTCTTTTGATTGCTTGAATGTCACTTCTTCATGGAAGGTCGCATCTTGACTGACCTCAATGTGTCTTTCACCTAGCACATATATTTTGTAGACTTTGGATGATTCTCTATAACCAACAAAGGTTCCATTCTTTCTTGATGTCTCCATCTTTGTCCTCTTTTCTTTCGGCACATGAATGTATACAGGACTCCCAAAGATCCTCGGGTGGGAAATATCTGGTTTTCACTAGTGAACACTTCTTCAGGTGTCATATCATCCAGAATGGCATGAGGACTTCTATTATGGATATATACTGTGGTGGCATCTTCCCATAATGAGGTAGATAGGTCTTGATCATGCATCATGGATTTTGTAGCCTCACATATGGTTATATTCTTCCTTTCAGAAACCCCATTTTTTTTAGGGTTGTAGGGTACTATTAACTGTCTACAAATTCCTGCATCACTACAAAACTCATTAAACACATGTGAATCAAATTCACCTCCATTGTCAGATCTCAAAGCATGGATGTGATTTCTTGTTTGATTCTCAACTAGGGCTTTGAATTCTTGAAACTTGCTAAAGGTTTCACTCTTAGCCTTTAGGAAATAAATCCATGACTTTCTATAAAATTCATCTATAAAAAATACATAATATAAATATCCACTCAGGGAAGGGGATGGAATGGGACCACATACATCATAATGTATTAAATCTAAAATCCCTTTAGATATAGTAGTACTGCTAGAGAAACTCTTTTTAACATTCTTCTCAAGTGCACAACCCCTACATACACTATCATTCTCAAAATAAAATATGGGCATACCTTTCACCATTTGTTTTAATCCTGGTAAAGCTTTGTAGCGGATGTGACCAAGCCTCCTATGACATAGCTCGCATGCAATGATAGTGTTGTGAACCATAGATTGAATGTACTTCCATGGTACCTTGTAGAGACCTCCCTCTCTAACACCAATCACTGCTGCATATTTAAAGTCTTTGTTCTTCGCCCATAATAGTGCTTGATTATCCATTAAGTTTGCTTGACAAATCTTAGCTCCTTCACGCCCCAAGCTCTGATACCATGTTAATCTTTGAGCAAATATGATGAGCTTTGAACTTTAAAACTTTAAGTGTGAAAATATTGAATACTTGAATCAATGAACCATTCAATCACATGAGACATTAAACCATAACACAAGATGTGCCTTGGGGAAAACCCTCAAAACAAGGAGAATGAAAAACCCTAGCAAATCTTCAGAGTATAATTATGATAGATATCATAGAATTCCTTTTACAAAATAGAAAATTGATTTCGACACCCTAGATGCTAGATAAGAGAGAATATTGAGAAATAGAGAATAGATATCAACTGTATCAACTTGTCATGTGCTCAGCACATTAATAACAAGCAATAATCACTGCCATGCAAACTATAGTGAATGGTTGCATGGGTAATGGTGCGTCACATGCAAAAACTGCAAATTTCCTTCTTGGAGAATTATCTTGCACAAAGAGAAGTGCATTTCCTTCAAGGGAGAAGAGAATTCGCTTCACATTGAATTCATCAATCCTATATAAAATATTTATACATCCTTCACATGCATCAACTTCTATTTGTATCTTCTAACTTCATGATGAAATCACCCTCCATCTAGATGTATCAATCTTGCATGAAGAAGAGCACCCCACTTCTCATGCAGTGCATTAACTCACTAAACTGAGTCTTCGGATCAACTCATCCCTTAACTGAAATATTGCTCACTTAGTTAGGTGGATAACTTAAGTGTCATCATGCAAGTGTCACAACTCAAGTGTCGTCTTTTAGTTTAGCATAAGTGTCGTCATCCAATAACACTTAGTTAACTATATCTTCTTTGTTATCACTTAGTTAACTCTCTTTAAATGAAATCATGATGTTTGATTTACTTGTAGTGACCACTATGAGTTCTTTAATTAACTGAGGCATGCATTGTGGCTTTAATTGAAGCTTAACAATTCGAGTTCACTTAGTCATCTCATGAGAAATTCGAATTCTCTTTTTTCTCTATGCATTTATCTTTATCTCTTATCTTTACTACATGGTCAATATATGTTAACTTTAATTATCTATCATATCAAATTATACACAGAATATTTGTCAGATGTTGTGATTATATTATATTACTCTCAGACCAAATGATCATATGCTAAAGTAATTCACTCTAGAGGTGGCCAGTCTCTAAAGGAGACTTAATAGCAATTTGTGGCCATGGTTACTGATACATCACACAACATTAATGCTTCAACATGCAAATCATCTACCTCTATAACTGGAGGTCCACCCCATGGGTACCTACTATAACTAGAGGTCCACGTGAGAATCTGACTTGACACACAAGTCTTGAGCCTTGTCCAACAAGACTTTATAACATCATCAATTTGATACATCAAAGCATTCACCTCAACACATGAGGAATAACCTTTTACAACTGAAGCCTTAGTCATTCTTGAGTCCAACTCAAGAATCTACTCTAAGTTCCTGATTCCAACTCAGGCTCCCTACCTCAACACATGAGGCCCAATACTGCCTGCACAAGATTGGCTTGGAGAATGACTCATGATTATGTAAATTTAACACCTAATAGGGTGTTGATCCTAGTTCTATAAGGATGGGTGGAGTTTTTACCCATCATTTATCCTCTGAAACCTGGAGACGTTGGAGGGACGTGTTTAGCCACACTCCCCTAGATGTGTGTTGATGACTAATCGATTTCATGCTAGGGAAGCTTGGTCGATGTAGTCGACACTTCCACTTATGGGTTCTATCTGGGGTTAGATCAATATCGTTGATGCTCCAACAAAGGAAATGATAGGATGTGGAAGATGGAAGTAGGTTAGGGAGGGAGGATGATTCATAGTTAGTTGAGAACACTACTTGGGGGATTAAGTTGTCACTCTTATTTCCTTGCTAGGTTCCTACCATGTCTAGAGCACTTGTCGAATTCAATCATGATAGTCTTGGTGTGATGATTAATGAGTGTTGAATTATTGTAATTTTGTTGGTAAATATTTATGGTGATGCATTTTAGTTTTATCATTGTGCATGCTTGGCTATGAACATATATAAGCTATGCATTAGAGGGAATGATTGTTTATCATTAGTACACATGCAATATATGTATACGCTAGCAACACATACATACGTTGCACATGTACACTAGTACAATTATGTTGTGTATTAATTAACTTGATTATTAATTTTTAATTAGCGACTTAATGATTATGACAATTGGATTTGCATATAAATAAATATTTAATAACATCAATGGCTTGCTTGGATGGTGGTTGGTCCATAAATTTAATGGGTATGGCGGTTTTCAAATTTTAGGGGTGTTATCCATCAAATTGACACTTCTCCGTCTGTGACAATACTGAATTGTCACTCACACAAAAGGACACTATGGATGGAAGAGCCTGGATTTGCTATAGATGTATGTGGCCCTAGTCATTCCCTATTTTTCCAGTTTACCTCTTTTCTATGTGTTGGGTTTAGGACATAGACGCTATTGGAGACTTGTCAACTAGCGAGTTACCTGCTTATGGTCCCTTTACCACTCACATGTTTCCCCTAAAAGTTGCACTCACAAGTTTCCTTAAGCAGTCTAGTGATGAACTCGCGAATGGTGCATTCTTCACCCGTGTGTTCCTAAAAAATCACGAAAAATAAAAAAGAAGTTCGAAATATAGGCAGTTGGAGTTGGTTTCCTAACTTCCATACCTATCCTAACTAATCCTCTCTCGAAACTACTCTCCCAACTTTGTCATAAATACAAAGGGAAGGCCATGAAAGAGGGACACACACTCTTTTGGTAATGTTATGCTAGAGGAATTTTAGTAGAAGGAGAGAAGGAAAAGAATCCAGATCCGATTTCAAGAGGTGCTTGTGCAGATCAAGGTGAAATGTATTTGTTGCCAATATTGCAATGAATAAAGAAATCTTTCCTTTCCCATATTGCTAGTAATTTGATGAATGAATTGGATATTTGAAAGTGTTTGATATTCTAATTCTATTTACTTTCAATTTAAATGTTTATCCATCTGTAATGAAAAGCTTTGAGGAGGGTTATGTTTGCATTGCAGGTTTTAGAACAAGATTTGTGGAGTAAATCTCAAGGATTGAAGAGCTTGGATCAACCTTCGTTGATATAAGGTACCAATTGTTTAACTTTCAAACCCTTGTTTATTTCATAAAGAATATCTTGTCTCTTGTTTGCAAATTTCCTTGATTTATGCTTGAATATGTCAGTATGTTGGTGACCTCTACTTACCCCAATCATTAGGAACTTTTTCCGTACAACAAGGGGAAAAGTAAAAACTCATTAATAAGCTCACATGGGAAGGAGGACATTGCACACTATTTAGTATTAGTTTATTTAATTCATTTAGTATGTTATTTAAATAAAAATCTCCCTAAAATATCTAGGAGGGTCGATTGATGACCATTAATGATGGTGGTTGAGGAGACGTTGGGATACAAGGGGATGTAAAATTGATAAATAAGGAAGAAGAGATTATTTGAGTGGTGGTTGATGTTGGAGGAAAAAAAAATTCTTGAAGGGAGAAAGAGGAATGAACTCTTTGATGCAATGGACTGAACTAATGACCTAAATTATCCTAGACTATTTGGATTTGCTATTGTTGTTAGAACCACAGGCACAGAGGGTTGGGAGACTTAAAGTTTCTTGGAGCTAGGTAGCTGGAGAGGTTGTTCCTAGTTGGATGGGAAGATAAGTTTGAGCACACTTGACCGATTGAGCAAGCTAACATCAAGCTACCAAGGACACCAAAAATCAAACAGAATTGAGCAAAACTTGGGAGGAATCAAGAGCTTCATTGATAGAAAAGACTAACATAGCTACATGTATTCTCCTGTGTTCTAGATTCATTTTAAAAGTTATTTACTTGTTCCATATTAATTCTACTAATATATTCCTAATAAATTATATTAGATGGCTTAACCATAAGATGATGTTAAATAGATTGATTACCATGTTTTTAAAACATTTAAATTAAATTGTACAAAGTGTATGTTAAAACTACCTCGGAAACTCTAGGATAAACAAGAATTTAACTAACTTGTACATGCATTAAATAGTATGTTAGAATTTATGATTATAATTTCAATGGTTGAAGTTTAAATAGCTAATAACCCTAGACAGATAACCAAGGGTCCTTACAATATATGTAATCGATTTTCTATGTTGTGTAATTTGCATGGATCATTCCATACATGTTGCTAAAAGCATAGAAAGCTAATTCAGGTTCTAACATTGTCTAAAACTTTGTTGCCTGCCAGAATGCTTGTTAAAAAAACTCAGCATGCTATGATGAAGCAGAGCCATGGATATCCAATTGTCATTTGTTGTGCCAATGAACGTTTCATGAAAAAATAATAATATAGTAATACTTTTTGAAGGTATGATAAAATTATAGAGAACAAGCGACACTTGTCTATGCGTACCTTGCATTTTCAACTTTCTTTATGGCAATAGCCTCTACGTATTCTATTTTTGGAGGTATGATTTATGATGAGCAACCTCTGTGTATTCTATTTTTGAAGGTATGATTTATGATGACATCATCATGGTAAAAGGTGCTTTTGGGTATCTTTAAACATACATGTTGAAAGTAAGCAAAGTGCTTGTTAGTAATTCAATTAATGTTCCAAATAAATTGGAATGTATTCTGAATGTATACAATTCCAAATGCATGCTATTGCATATCATGAAAAGTCCTTAGTTACGAGGTAGTTACGAGGATTATGTGATAAAATGCTAAATAATGCCATTTATTGGGAAAATTAAAAAATAAATGTAAGGCTTAGAAGGTTCATTCTATGTATTCTATAAGTATAACATTAATTCTAACATATTTTTGTTCTTACTAAAAAGCTAGTCATTGCAAATTCTTTCTTTTGAGGTATTTTGTCTTAATGAAGAGATTAAATTACACCTTTATTCATCATGTATTTTAGTACTGTAACAATACATAATTATTTTTATGGATGGGAATGAATGGGAGGGCTTATAACATATTGAAAATAATCTTACTATCAGATCAGATTTGTAAAGCAGGATTGACTTCTACACCATAAGTTAGAAAAAATGAACAAAACAAATATAACTACTTATGATTTTCCTTTTCTATGTACATACAACTTCGTCCAAACACGGTCAATGTAGATTCATTTAAACCATAGATTTATTAAGCACTAAAAGGGATAAAAATTAAATTGAGGTGTGAGAAACTTTATGGTGATTAAAAGATGTAGGTTTAGACATTTTACAATGGTTGTATTTTCATTTTTTATTATCATGGTTGTTCATTGTGTTTCCACAATTACATTACGGAAATTTGTTTAATTTATTAGTGTTATGTTACACTACACTTCTCATCCACGCTAGGCTGTAGGGTGCACCTTGCTTCTCTCTATACAACAAAATTAAATATATTATTGATTTCTACAACAACATCATGTGGATAAAATTGGAATAAGAGTTGGAACAGTCAATGGTCAGCATCAATTTCCCTAGGTAATTTTCTATGCTCTTTATTGAATGCATTTTTGACATTATATTGTGGACATTGGTTGCATCTTCAAGAGAGCCAAATGATGAGTGTTTGACCTTGTAAATCAATGGGTTGGCACAAGACATCCATTATAACTTAGATACATTGTTTTGCTTGTTTTTGGTAAGGCATGTCATTACCAACATGGTTGATAATTAGTTGGTGAGGTTGTATCTATATTATGGCAAGTTGTTCATTTAAATGGTTGCAATAAAATTCTTAACACCCTTGATTTTTAAAATAATCTAGGAGCTACCAAGGGAGTTTGAGAATAAGCATGTTTATGTAAAATGCTTTCAAGCACTACATTGTTCATTAATTAGTTTTTTGAAACTATGAAGAAATTTTATTCTAACCAAGGTATGTTGGTTGTTCCATCGAAAATCAAGAGGCAATATTTCCAAATATAGGGGTATGGTTTGTCCTCTCTTTCAGGTGAGCAATTCGGCTTTTTATCATCCAATCTCGTGAGTTGCTAGAAACATTTTTAAAAGAGAGCAATTAGGAGAGTGCCTCACCTTATTGATTGAGCTTATAATCCATACCTTTAGTCAAGCTCAAGCATAATGGCACTCTCGAATCATTTATAGATGGAACTAAAATCATGAATACATTTAACCCTAAAACAACTTATAGGGTGAAATTATGCTATGGATTGGAGTGGTTGAAGGAAAGTGGGTGGAGGCTTGGCTTGCATCGAAGTAAATTTTCAAGGTGTTATATTCTGTATAATATAATAGCTAAAGTATAGCCAAAATTTGGAGGATTTTTCATGGATTTACCCAAATTTGACCATGCGGTGGGGATATTGAAATATAATGGCAATTTGCAAATTCAATCCAAAGGTCTTAATTTCTCTTCGAGTGCCCCTTTGGCATGTCATGAACATGGATCTACTAATGAACAATCTAATAATAAAATCCAACATGTAAATAAGAAGATATTGTGAATTAAGGTAGGCTAAGTTTGAAAAGAATTAACAAATGAGGAGGGAGTTTACAAGATAAAGTACACGAGAAGAGTTCATTTCCCTTCATGATTCAAATTCTTGATATGCTTGAGTATTCTTTTTTGTTTCCAAGAAAAAGAGTTTTTGAGTTCTTTCATATTCAAGAGGAAGAAACAACACACTTAAGCGTTACATCAAAGGCATGCATATGATGCTTATGCATATTTGATAGTACCAAAGAAAGGAAATCAACCTTTTTATCTAATGTCCCTTACTAGATCGTAGCTATGAAGATTGTGAATTGATATGTATAGTTCCTAATTTTGTGTATGCTAACACATGTATAAAATAGTTACAATATGTTTGATAGTTGATCTCCAGATTCCATCCACTTATCACAACAATTTTTAGTATGTTTGTTAATTGCTCCCCATATTCCATCGACTTAATACAACCATTCTTCAACATTTTATTTGGTATACAACTTATCACTCTTTGTATCAAATCTTTCAGTCTATTTTCTAACACTTACAATGTCAATTCCAATTCCACAATGCCTCAATTCAAATTCTATCTATTCAACACTCCTTGGGGTTAAAAAAGACAATGAGTATTAAATTGCATATTTGCAACAATTTAAAACTTGTCTTGAAATATGAAAATGATTAAATACATAGCTAAGTGCAATTAAGTGCAAAAGTAAATCGTATATCTTGAAATATGAAAATGATTAAATGCATATCTAAGTGCAATTAAGTGCAAAAGTAAATCGTATTAATATTCCAATTCGTATTAGTATTCCAATATATGAACATATATATATATATATATGACTGTGAATCTCTCTCTTTCATATATATATATATATATATATATATATATATTCTTGAAAAGATCTTGAATTGGTTGTTCTTGACACGTTTTCATAAGTAAGGTTATAGGAGTGTATTTATTTATACATCTTACTAATAGGGATATTATTGGTTATCGCCTCATCAAGGTAGACAAATTATGCTATATTATATTCTATATAGAGAGAGACATATTACGTTATAAATATTCATATAATACATATGAAAATACATAGAAGTTGAGGCCACTTGAAAAACCTTACCATAAAACATAAAGTTTAAATATATATTAATATTTAATATATTGTTTAATTATTATTTTTAATTTCAAAATAAAATTAAAAATATTAAAATTTTTAATTTCAAAATAAAATTAAAAATATTTAAAGTTTTTTATGAAAATTAATAATATATCAATTTTTTTAAAATATATATATATATATATATTATAGGTCATCTAATTCATATGTACATATGAAAATATAGTCCGCTGAAAAAAATATGAAAATATAGAGAAGTTGAGACCACTTGAAAAGCCTTACCATAAAACATAAAGTTGTTAAAATGTGCGAGTAAATATATATTAATATTTAATATACTGTTTAATTATTATTTTTAATTTAAAAATAAAATAAAATAAAATTTTAATTTCTAATAAATAATAATAATTTCATATTTAAAGGTTTTTTTTTATGAAAATTAATAATTTCAAAATGATCGATTATTATAATGCAGTTATAAAGTTTGGCTACAAAGTACTAGAACTGTGTTTAATCGTTTTTAACACTATGGAAAAATATATCGTAAAGGCGTCAGGCGTGTGAGATCAAATTCCCAGCCTCGATATCAGATTAAATCAAATATTTTAAAAAATGAAATATTAATTATATTATTAATGTTTTTAATTAGCAGAGCATAAAAAGTTGAGTTTTAATAGTGATTTTTATAACTTAAATTAATAAAAAAAGATTGAATACTGCCACGTTTGTGCGGTATTGAATGTGGCAATGTTGAAAGATAACACATAAAACAAGAAAATAATACAACAGATGTCCGATTGCCGGCGCAGCAAGTACATCGTTCATTACGAGATTTGGGCTAATTTTTTCAGTTATGGAGATGCGGTGAGCTGGGACAGCTCTTGGAAATGGAGGGTAAGAAAATCCAACGAATCAGACAGCACGGCGTAGATCGAGAGCAGGTTTCAATTTGACTCTAAAATTTTCAAAAATGGCCTGTACAGAGCTTTAAATTAGAAAATTTGCTCTCTGGGCCGGCGGGTTCGAAATTTTGTAAGCTCTGTCCGAAAGACGCGGAATTTGTAGTGAGAATTCAGCATAAAGTGGACCTGAATGATAGATTTGTGCGTTGAAATGTTGAGTTTCGTCGAACAAGCTCGATAACTAGTTGAAGATCCGGGAAGCTGGAACAGCTCTTAGTAAAGGAGGGTAAGAAAATCTAACGAAGCAGATAGCACGGCGTAGATCGAGAGCAACAGTAAAATGCAAGTTGCATGTTTCAATTTGACTCTAAAATTTTAAAAAATGGCCTGGTACAGAGCTTTAATTTAGAAAATTTGCACTTTGAGCCGGGGTTCGAATTCTTGTAAGCTCTGTTCGAAAGACGCGGAATTTGTAGCGGCCGACAGCTATTCTAGTGAGAATTCATCATAAAGTGAACCTGAATGATAGATTTGTGCGTTGAAATGTCGAGTTTCGTCGAATAAGCTCGAAAACTGATTGAAGATCTCTGTAATTGGTAAAAAGCTGTGTGAGTGATTACCCAAAGATTTAATTTCTGATAAGAAAACAAACCCTTGTTTTCCTTTTCCCTGAGTTTTATGTATTGGCTTTGATGGATATTACTTAAATTGAGTTCTATTTGTTGGATTTTACAGGTGTTATGAATGCCTATGGATATAGTGAGAAGGACTTCGAAGCATGAGTTGTTATTTCGTCGTCCTGGTGTTTATTATTGATCAGGTTCACCTCTCTTTTTTGCTGCCTCTGGACTAAGCTTGATTTTGGCTACGCTTCTGCTCAGGAATAAAAGAATTAGATAAAATATTATAGAGATGAACATTGGGCTTCTTGGATCTAGGAAAATTTTTGGCAGCTTTCAAGCAGAGATTTTGTACTCGATGGATTGATTGTTCATAGTTTTCAATGTTTTGATCGAAATCGAATCAGCTACCCTACCTATCTACATAGTCCATTCCCTCCTTTGTTCATTCTTAATTTTCTACTCTGAAGAAATATATATACACCATTTCGCTCCTCTGTCGAAGATTTTGGTGCTCTGTTCGAAACTCATCGATCATCAGCCTGTCGAAACTCTCGAAACCCATTTTTTCCAAATCGAGCATTCATATAGTTTATTTCCTGTATGTTCCTCTATTCGTCCCATTCATAGGCATGCTTAAGTGACGATTCTGAAATAAAAATTCTATGTTGTAAGGGCATCGATTTCAGACCCGAAGGTTATCATTCTCAGCTCATGTTTTGAAAATCCTTGTAAATATTTCACTGTTGCCATCTTTTCTCAATTTTAATTAGGAACTATATTGCTCTCGCTCTTTAGTTTATTTCTTGTCGACTGTGACGAAGTACGTAATCTTGTCTTGCAAAAATTGAGCTCGACTACTTCGAAGTCCTTCTCACCATATCCTTCTTCGATTTGCTATCGTTTTATTTGTTGGCTTTTACAGGTGCTATTTGTTTGGCCTCATTGGCTGGGAAAAAGGAGCCCTCACCCCTGAAAGATGAGATGATGTCTCTGTTTTAATTGTAGTAATTGTAGAAGAAATATATTTACATGTTCTATAATTATAGAGTTTTATCCTGTGGAAACAAATGAATATATTATTATCATGAATATTAATAACAATGTGTATATATGCATGCTATCTGTTATCTTGCATGATTTTATTTTTCTGTTTTCATGTTCAATATATTTGTTTAGAAATTGAAATATGAACTCATGTTAACCAGTGATCTGCCATTTTTTCTTCTATGAAAGAAATATAAACTCTTTTTTCAGCTATTTTGTTTGGCCTCCCAGAAGGGATTTGAATGGGGAACTTGAACAACAACTCTGGGTACTAAATTCTCCAGGGAACAGCAATCTGATAAGGCATCGACCTTGACACTATCTGCGAATTGGATCAACTGTTGGTCATTTCTCAAGCTTCCAACTTACGGTCAATGAATGTTTCCCCCCGTCCAGCTCACACAACTCCCATTTCTCTAACATTCAGATGCATTAACTCAACTTCCACGAACTTCGACTTGGGAATAGGATACTATGGAGCTTTTCGGGTGGATACGCTCAAAACTCTAGGATGGAGAATCTGCATTTGGTCATGGAACGTAGTAATTTTAGATGAGTGCCTATAAACTCTGGATTCTGCTCTTCAGTACACAGAAGGTTTAATTTAGTTTCCTTCAGAAAGGGCGCTTACCTCCCTGGCATAGTATGAATGTAAAAAGCTTCATGCGAGAAGGGAGGAAATCAACAACTGGAGAAAGACTTCTTCTTTGACCGGATCTGGGCGGCATGGTGGATGTGCAGAACCCATAGCTAGGTCAGAGGCACCAGAAGCAAAAGCAGAGGGAGCATCGGGAAGGCAGGAGCGCTATAGCTAATGGTTTCAGTCACATATCCAGTTTCAGCCCCATAGCAGATCCAATTCCAGTCCCAAAACCTGTTGATCTGGTTGTTTACTCTTTACCTTGAAAAAGATGAAACACAGTAGAAATAAATAGAAAAGCAGTACAGTAGCAACGCCGGCAAACTATCTCTGGATTGTCGAGATGATGGAGGTGGTTTGCTGAAGGCAGCAACTCAAAACCCATCCATGTCCCACATACACTGTACTCGAATGTTAATTAACATTAATAACGAAACGTTTTCATTAACGTGGCGTACATCCAACCGTCAGGATCGGAGGGTACTCGTGCCTCCACGTGGCGTACATCCAAACGTTAGGATCGAGGGCCCTCGTTCCCCCACGTGGCGTACATCCAAACGTCAGGATCGGAGGGACCTCGTGCCTCCACGTGGCGTACATCCAACCGTCAGGATCAGGGCGTTCCTCCACGTGGCGTACATCCAACCGTCAGGATCAAAGGGCCCTCGTGCCTCCACGTGGCGTCCATCCGACCGTCGAGATCCGAGGGCTCCTGTGACTCCATGTGGCGCCCATCCGACCGTCTAGATTGGAGGGCTCCCGTGACTCCATGTGGCGCCCATCTAACCGTCGCGATCGGAGAGACCTCGTGTCTCCATGTGGCGCCCATCTAACCGTCACGATCGGAGAGACCTCGTGCCTCCATGTGGCGCCCATCTAACCGTCACGATCGGAGAGACCTCGTGCCTCCATGTGATGCCCATCTGGCGCCCATCCAACCGTCACGATCGGAGGGCCCTCGTGCCTCCACGTGGCGCCCATCCAACCGTCACAATCGGAGGGCCCTCGTGCCTCCACGTGGCGCCCATCCAACCGTCACAATCGGAGGGCTCTCGTGCCTCCACGTGGCGCCCATCCAACCGTCACGATCGGAGGGCTCTCGTGCCTGCACGTGGCGCCCATCCAACCGTCAATATCGGAGGGCTCTCGTTCCTCCACGTGGTATCCATCCAACCGTCGATATCGAAGGGCTCTCGTTCGTCCACGTGGCGCCCATCCAACTGTCACGATCGGAGGGTCCTCGTGCCTCCACGTGGCGCCCATCCAACCGTCACGATCGGAGGGCCCTCGTGCGTCCACGGGTCGCCCATCCAACCGTCACGATCGGAGGGCTCTCGTGCCTCCACGGGGCGCCCATCCAACCGTCACGATCGGAGGGCTCTCGTTCCTCCACGTGGCATGCATCCAACCGTTGATATCGGAGGGCTCTCGTTCTTCCACGTGGCGTCCATCCGACCGTCTCGATCGGAGGGCTCTCGTTCTTCCACGTGGCGTCCATCCGACCGTTTCGATCGGAGGGCCCTCGTTCGTCCACGTGGCGTCCATCTGACCGTCGAGATCGGAGGGCCCTCGTGCCTCCCCGTGGCGCCGATCCAACCGTCAAAATCGTAGTGCCCTCGTGCTTCCACGCGGCGCCCATCCAACCATCGACATAGGAGGGCCCTCATGCTTCCACGTGGCGCCCATCCAACTCCTCAGATCGGAGGGCCCTCGTGCTTCCACGTGGCGCCCATCCAACTCCTCAGATCGGAGGGCCCTCGTGTCTCCACGTGGCGCTCATCCAACTCCTCAGATCGGAGGGCCCTCGTGCTTCCACGTGGCGCCCATCCAACTCCTCAGATCGGAGGGCCCTCGTGTGTCCACGTGGCGCTCATCCAACTCCTCAGATCGGAGGGCCCTCGTGTCTCCACGTGGCGCCAATCCAACTCCTCAGATCGGAGGGCCCTCGTGTCTCCACGTGGCGTCCATCCAACTATAGAGATCGGAGGGCCCTCGTGCTTCCACGTGGCGTCCATCCAACTATCGAGAT
Organism: Larix kaempferi; assembly: GCA_027924585.1. Taxonomy (NCBI): domain Eukaryota; kingdom Viridiplantae; phylum Streptophyta; class Pinopsida; order Pinales; family Pinaceae; genus Larix; species Larix kaempferi. The sequence goes on from BSBM01000030.1 coordinate 13,039,497, forward strand.
CGGAGTGCCCTCGTGTCTCCACGTGGCGCCCATCCAACCATCGACATAGGATGGCCCTCGTTCTTCCACGTGGCGCCCATCCAACCATCGAGATCGGAGAGCCCTCGTGCTTCCACGTGGCGCCCATCCAACGATCGAGATCGGAGGGCCCTCGTGCTTCCACGTGGCGCCCATCCAACTGCTCAGATCGGAGGGCCCTCGTGTCTCCACGTGGCGCCCATCCAACTGCTCAGATCGGTGGGCCCTCGTGTCTCCACGTGGCGCCCATCCAACCATCAAGATCGGAGGGCCCTTGTGTCTCCACGTGGCGCCCATCCAACCATCAAGATCGGAGGGCCCTCGTGTCTCCACGTGGCGCCCATCCAACCATCAAGATCGGAGGGCCTCGTTCGTCTACGTGGCGCCCATCCAACCATCAAGATCGGAGGGCCCTCGTTCCTTCACGTGGCGCCCATCCAACCATTAATCAGGGGGCGATCAAAACGGATACCTGAAGACGCATTCCACTGGAGCAACAACAGATTGGATACCTATCTCTGGAAATTCTCTGGCAATGCCTCCATTCGAAAAACTCAGGCAATGCAGCAACAAAGACGTTCGCTTTAAAACAGCTATGTCTCTGTTAAGTCATTTTTCAATTTTAAATACGCTGAATAATTTATGGCGGAATGATTTCTATGAGCATGCATTCTCCAGGTAGGTCGAATTACTGATGGGAAGGGAAAATAAACAAAGCGAATTTTCCCGTGTGTTGTACCGGTTCTTCGTCTGATTTGAAGATTGTCTGTAGTTTCGAGACAAGTGGATTCTTTTTCCTTACCTGTACAATTGTTCAGCTTTTATTTCGAGCTACATTTCATTTCTGAGAATTTGGCGTTGAATTTTTTCAGTATGGAAGCTCCTCTATTACATCATCCAGTGGTTCAATAACAGGAGCGCTGGGACCGAGCGCGGTTGAATTTTTTCAGTACTATAAGCTTGTTCAGCGTGTATTTCGATCTAACGTCATAGGCGGTTCAATAACAGGAAGCTTGTTCAGCATTGAACCCAGGCGGGGCTGCATTCATAGCAATAATATATATCTCTGCCACTGTTTGTAATGTTTGGGTCTATTACATAAGAGTCCTGATCCAGCTGAATGCATGAAATCGTCAAAGAAAACAAATTATTGTTAAATCCAACTTATTTATGAATCGGTGGGAATATATATTATTGTTAAAAAAATATATATTAGAAATGTATGATTTAATAAATAATAAAGATAGAATTTGCTACTAGCTCTCAACAATAATATTAATTATTCTTGAATTCAAGAGTTGTTTTATATTTATATATATTTTAGATTTTGACACGTCCTTAAAATTGTAAATGTAAAGGGTTCATGTTTTATATTTATATATATTTTGGATTTTGACATATCCTTAAAACTGTAAACTGTAAATGTAAAGGGTTCATGTTTCTTAGATTTATATGGATTGTTTTATAATCTTGGCATGTTTTGTTTTTAAGAGTGTAAAGGGTTCATGTTTCTTAGATTTATATGGATTGTTTTATAATCTTGGCATGTTTTGTTTTTAAGAGTCTTGTCTTTAAAAATGTAAAGGTTCATGTTTCTTGGATTTATATGGGTTGTTTTTTAACCTTGGTATGTCTTGTCTTTAAGATTTCAATAAGGTTCATGTTTTTTGGATTCATATATGGATTTAAAATAGATTTAAAATAGTGTTTACTGAAAGTATGTTACTACTAATACTACTTACCTTAATGGTGATTATTTTTTTGAATTCATATATATATTTAAAGCAAGGTGTTTAAAGACCTTAATGATGACCAATTAAGTAAAATATTATTTTTTTGAATTAATATATATATTTAAAGGAAGGTGTTTAAAGACCTTAATGATGACCAATTAAGTAAAGTATGTCACTACTAACACTATTGGCCTCAATGGTGACCAATTAAGTAAAGTATGTCACTACTAACACTAATAACCTCAGCAATAACCAATTAAAATATTGGTTTTACTTGAGAAATATTTTTTGAATTCATATATAATTAAGGAAAATATGTCACTACTAACACTAATAACCTCAGCAATAACCAATTGAAATATTGGTTTTCCTTGAGAAATATGTTTTGGATTCATATATGGTTTTAAGGCAAGTGATTAAGGAAGCACTTAATGGAATATTGGTTTTCCTTCAGAAATATTTTTTAGATTCATATATGGTTTACAAGATGTTTTGGATTTATATATGGTTTTAAGGCAAGTGATTAAGAAAGCACTTATTGGAATATTGGTTTTCCTCCAGAAATATTTTTTAGATTTATATATGGTTTTAAGGTAGGTGATTAAGGAAAGCACACTAACACTAGTAACCTCACGATGAAACCACCCTTTAATTCTAAAGTATGACATGCTTCCAATTAATAACTTTGCATAACAAGTGACACAATGAAATTGCCTTTTAGTTCTAAAGTATGGCATGCTTCCCATTAATAACTTTGTGACACAATGAAATTGCCTTTTAGTTCTAAAGTATGGCATGCTTCCCATTAATAACTTTGCATAACAAGTGACACAATGAACTAACAAGTGACACAATAAAACTGCCTTTTAATTTTAAAGTATGACATGCTTCCCATTAATAACTTTGTGTTAGCATTTGATAGCTCGGTGGCACTCCTGCATCAGGTGCCTAGGTGCAGGGGTCAATAACTTGAAGTCTCAAGTGACTTTAGTAATGTTTTTTTATTAAAATATCTTTTTGATGTGACTTTATGATTTTAAAGTGAGTTGTACTTTAATATGTTTTTAAAGTGACTTTAAGTCATAAAGTGTACTTTTAAATATTAAGGGTCAAGTGACTTTTCAAAAAGAAAAATGTTTTGTAAAGTTCACTTAGGAGATCTAAGTGAACGAGAGATTAGATCCCAGCCATAGATCTCTTGGCCAAGATCTAATCTCGTCCATTGAAGTGAAAAGTCATGAGAAAAACCCTAATAGGGTAAATAAAAGTGCATGAGACTTCATTTTTGGCACACAATTCAAGAGAGACTTTTTGGGTGGCTCGATTTCCAAGAGAGGAGCTTGGTGAGGAGTGTGTGAAGCACTTGAGCAAGAGAACATTGAAGAGCTTGAGCAAGAGAAGGGGAGAGAAGGGCTGCCCAGAGTGTGGGCTCGATTTCCAAGAGGGGGCACGATTTCCCAGGAGGAGGCACGATTTTCCAGGAGGAGTGGGACGCACCAGCTGAGAGAATCAGCATGCTTTCCATAAAATAATTGCTGGAAATTGCTTGCAGTCATTACCATTGAGTTTTGAGGAAGATTCAGCAGAGTTTTGAAGGTCGTACAGTAGAGAATGAGTGTGCCGTACAGCAAGTGATTTGCAGCTGTTGGCACACATTTCGAGGCACTGTAGCAACCTGTGAATATACTAATTTCTGTGCACACAAACCAAGAGAGAACTGCTGCTTGTGAGTTTCATACAGTGAGGTCAAAGAATGCAGATTTCCTGCAGCTGACTATGTAGTTTCAGGCACACATTTTGAGGTAGATTTTGTGCACAAAAATCAAGGTTCAGATCTGTTTATTTAATGCTGAAGTTAATGACTATTGTACTCTCTGAAATTCTCTCTCAAGCTCAATAAAATTTCTCTTGCATGCTGGTTTTCCCCAGGGGTTGGGGGGTTTTTTCTAGGGTCAAATTTGACCAAAATTCCTGTGTTAAAATGTGTTTTACAGTCTGCTGTTTTTATTGATTTCCGCTGATTAAAAGTACTTTACAAACAGTGATTTTACCTATAGTCAAGTTTCATTTAATGCTCAATAAATGTGTATGACTTGTGTTTATTGTTGAGGTAAACTTCAGTGGTTTGCAAAGTGTTTGATAATAGTTCCTAGTGACTGTGCATGTACAGTGAGCAGTAACTTTGTCATTTTTCAACACTTTGCATAACAAGTGACACAATGAACTAACAAGGGACACAATGAAACTAACTACCCTTTAGTTGTAGAATATGACATGCTTCCAATTAGTAACTTTGCATGGATTTGTCTCTGAAGAATCTTCTAGGCTCTTGGAAGTTATCTAGCAAAAGTGTTAATCTACCCCTTTATACCATGAGTGATAGAGTGATTTTATATCATTAAAGTGATTGCAAGTGGCAAGATTTTAGTGGAATTCCAATGATTTAACACAACAAACTCTACTTATGGTATATAGAAGGAAAAATGAAATTCTATAAAAAAATTAGTAACAATGCATTAGATAATCATATTTATTTTTCTCCTCAATCGCACATGTCCTTTTAATTCACTCCTATGACTTGGAGCTTAGAAATGTGTTGACATTATTTTAATCGTAATTTTCATTTTTCAATTTAATAGCTCTCTTAAATGATCATATTGAGAGCAATCATATTGAGAAGGCTCTCTCAGTTGCCCAAAAGCAACCATAATAATGTAATTTCTGGAACGTACATCCAAATTGTGTTGCATATTTCAAATAATCATCTTTTATATTTGTGTTGCTTTATATGTTCAAAGATCTTATAAATAATTACACAACTTGTTTCTGATTTCAGTTGCCCATAAGCAACCATAATAATGTAATTTTGGGAACTTACATCAAAGTTGTGTTACATATTCAAAATACTCATCTTTTATATTTACGTTACTTCCAAGGATCTTATAAATGGTTACACAACTTTTTTCACTTTAAATCCTTCTCCTTAATCTAGTGTTTTATGTGATCTTTGCATAGGTTACATAGCTTGAAGTCAGAGTAGCCTGTTACGTTTTTTTTTCCAATGACCAATGCCCTGTTTGCTCTCTTTGGCAAATATGACTTTCATCCTTCTCCTTAATCTAGTGTTTTATGTGACCTTTGTCTCTGTGAAGTGGAATGTTATATATGCGTGAAGTAGAATTTTTAAAATTGCTGTGAAAATTAGCCATGTGGCAGTGACCAAAAGTCTGCAATTCAAGCCTAGCATCAATTCTAGTTTTCAATCTTAATGTGTCTTAATGTTTCTGCAACTTTTAAAGTCCTTCAATTCAACGCTGTACCTGGCTTTTTGAAACACCTACAATTAAATAAGACGCAGTAGATTAATTGGAGCACTATGACATCCTCGAACTCTGATTATTCCATAATCTAATTAATGTGAAAAATATGCCATCACAAAAGTTATGGAAATTTGATTATACAATAATCAGTGCATAATCTAATTAATGTGAAAAATATGCCATTGCAAAAGTTATGTGAAACTCAAATCTGGCTATAATATAGAAAATCATTGTATAATGTTGGAAAAACTTATCCATATCTTCAAATGGAGAATTAGATTATGCAATAAACAGTGCATAATTTAATTATACTGTGGCAATAACAAGGCTGGAGTTGAAGAGACCTTGTCATCAACACATCACATATCATAATTTTATATCCAATTTTGTTAGTATCCAAAATTGCGGGATGGAGATGTTCAGGTTCATTCTGTTTTACGAGACACAAAAATACCCTTTATTTAACAGTTACTCTGAGATTCACTATAGGGCACAGAGATGCCCTTGTCTTAACTGTATTCTGGACTCACTATATTCAGGGAATGCTCTCTATTTAACAGTACTCCGAGATTCACAATATGGCAGCGGACACCTTCACTATAAGGGAGATGCCCTCATTTTAACTGTTCTCTGAGTTCACTATATGGCACAGGAATGCTCTCTCTATTTGACGATGCTCAGAGATTCACTATATGGCAGTGGACACCTTTATAAAAATGGGAGATGCCCTCATTTTAACTATCCTCTGGATTCACTATACGGCAACGGGACACCTTTATAAAAATGGGAGTTAATGCAGGACACCTTTATTTCAGGTTCTGGGTTTCAGAAGGATCTTGTGTCCACCATCAAATTTGCAACTTATTGTTTAGAACATCACAATGTTTCCTCATCTCGAGTATATTTCCAACCCTTTGCCAAACAGTTCTTCCAAACATCACTGGAGGAGAATTGTTTTGATGTTTTTTAACAGATAGAATGCTCTAAAGCCATTTCTACAATAGTGTTCAACATTTATTTTTCCATATACTACTTAACGTTACATACCCTAAATGGGAGAAAAGTGCTTTCCACAAAAGTCACTTTGGTACTATGTTATCTTTAACTGGAAAGGTAGTTGGCACCACATTCAACAATGTGTTCCCATCTCACTACCAACAGCGAGAATTTCAATTGCCAACGAAATCCAGAAAAGTGCTTTCCACAAAAGTCACTTTGGTACTATGTTGTCTTTAACTGGAAAGGTAGTTGGCACCGCATTCAACAATGTTTCCCATCTCACTACCAACAGTGAGAATTTCAATTACCAACAAAATCAACTTGGTAGTTGGCACCACACCAACCATAGAGCTTTTGCTTTCCAAGCATTTACTGGAATCACACTTGCTGAAAGATGCTGGTACCTTACCTATTCCGGCCGAGCCTCGCCCAGGAAGGATACACTTTAAGAATTATTATGGGGTATTATACCACTTGCAGAATGAATCGCTTAGTCGGGAAGAGACACCATGACTTGGATTTTAGAGGAGCCAATACGATATGATGATTCAATTAGAACTGCTGAGACCTACCTGCCTGCCTTAATGCATGCTAACCACCTTCAGACCTATCCCTTTTACCCCTAAACACTTGCTTCATGAATCCTTCTACAAGGGTCTTGAGTGTGAGCATTGTGTTTGCTTGCAAAAGTTTTTCCCATAACCTCGTAGTTGACACCACATTCAACAATATGTTCCCATTTCTCATTTGTCCATGTACAAGGGCCTTGAGTGTGAGCATTGTGTTTGCTTGCAAAAGTTTTTCCCCTACCATCTATAGGTATTTCATACATTAAGTTCAAGTTGGCTTATAATGTGCAAAAAACAAACTTATACATTTACACAATATATGATTTAGATTTATATTTAAATGACTAAAAATCACAATAGAAATCACGATGAGCAAAAAAAATGAATTAACCAAAACCACATGCAATATTTGTTAACTTCAATAGAAATCACGATGAGCAAAAAAAAGATGAATTAACCAAAACCACATGCAATATTTGTTAACTTCAATAGAAATCACGATGAGCAAAAAAATATGAATTAACCAAAACCGCATGCAATATTTGTTAACTTCAATAATCACTAAATATGATTTGCGAAGCCCAAGCATACTTATAGAACAATGACAATACTGTGACGGGAGTTTTCACAGTTAACCCTATATGTTATAGGGTAAAGACTTTCACAGCCAAACCTGTAATTTATAGTCTCTACTTTTGCTTAACTACTTTGTAGTTTTGCATCAGTTTTATAAAGCATTTTACCCTGTCTCATTTTCTTTAATTATTTGTTTTTTTAAATAAAACTTTTTTCATATATTTCTTATCAAGGTTTTGAAAGTAGATACAGTTTCCAAGTTCTGAAAGGACATCAAAGATATCTATTTTTTCTTGCAAAACTGTTGGAAAGTAAACTGATTTTGTGTAATAACAGATTCAGAATATACGTGATTACAAACTCACAAGGACATCACAGGTCTCTATTTTTTCTTAGAATGCTGGAAAGTAAACTGATGTTGTGTAATTACAGATTCAGAATTCAAAGATCTCTATTTTTTCTTAGAACGCTGGAAAGTAAACTGATTTTGTGTAATAACAGATTCAGAATTCAATTGTTGAGCTCCTTTTTCAAGTTCATCATTGTCTCTATTTTTTCTTAGAACGCTGGAAAGTAAACTGATTTTGTGTAATAACAGATTCAGAATATACGTGATTACAAACTCACAAGGACATCACAGGTCTCTATTTTTTCTTAGAATGCTGGAAAGTAAACTGATGTTGTGTAATTACAGATTCAGAATTCAAAGATCTCTATTTTTTCTTAGAACGCTGGAAAGTAAACTGATTTTGTGTAATAACAGATTCAGAATTCAATTGTTGAGCTCCTTTTTCAAGTTCATCATTGTCTTCCTCTTCTTGCCTCTGCCTCCTCTAGGAAAAGGTTCACTAAAATTTGATCCACCTCTTATGGTAATGTTCTATTCCAAGCTTCTAGCAGCCCTTCTATAAGAGATGGGTTTTTTGGTTGTTCCCTTGCCAAGTCTGCCCCCTTGCCTGCTTTGTGTCTGTCAATTTTTCAATAGGCTTTGGGTTGGTTGGTTGGCTGCCTTTGAGTTGGTTGTTTGGCTTTCAGTAATACTTTCAAAGGTTATAATCATCCAATTCTTTGAAAGATTTCAGATCTGCCACCCCAGGTTTATCAGCAGCTTTCCCTTTCTTGACAAGGTTGCATTTCACCTGCTTACACTCTAAAGGAAAATGGCTCCTTTTTATTACAATCTTAATGAGGACACAGCTAGTGATGATTCTTTTGGAAACCTTTTGGGTAGGCATTGGACAACAGACCTGCTTGGAAGCAGTTAAAACATATTTATCATACTCCATGGACCTCACGGTCAACCAAAGCAGGCAGGTTTGCTAAGATTCATAACCACAAAAATTTGAGCTGAGATGCATCAATGGTGATCTTCAGTAATCAGAAAGAAAGTATCCCAGAGTGTTCCTAACCAAAAAATAACAAAGTCATGCCAACTTGAAAGGTAATCAGCAAAGTCGGGAACCTCTTTCAAAAACATTTACTGTTTTTAATATTTGAGTGTTCCTAACCAAAAATTAACAAAGTCATCCCAACTTCAAAGGTAATCAGCAAAGTCAAGAACCTCGTTCAAAAGCATTTACTGTTTTTTATATTTGAAATATACACAATAACATCTGAGAAAAACAATAACACAAATACTCCAGAGTAAGGAGCTGTATTGCCAGTTCTGGATCTTTCCATTGGCTTTGCTCGAAATGAAAAAAACAAATGGCCCATAAATCAACAGATCAAAGCAATTTGCAACAAATTTTCGATATAACCCTCAAATGGTTGCAGGTTTAGAACAATCCTTGGGTCTCTACAAAAGAAAAAGGGCCCCTAATGAGCATTAGTGGGAAGCAGATTCCTACCACACTTTTTCAACAAAAGCACTGGAAAAACTAGTGGAGTAGAGATGGTCTCTCAACTAACACCCACAAAGAGGAAAATTTAACAGAAGCAAATAAACAAAATTCAAAACTGGGTGAAATCACCATCACAGATCCAAACAATTAGAAAAAACATAAGCACCTGCATTTTGATTTAAGAAGTTGGCATGATATGTAACGGCAAAGAATTGGGTCACTACCAAAAAGAGAAAAGATGATTGACCATAGGAGACTAGCACCAAATAACTTCACATGCAAACTGTCATAACACAAGAAAAGACCCATAAACTATTTCAAACCCTAGTAGTGGCATTGCTAAAAAGATCAGTCAAACCACTCAATATTGATTGTTGCCCTTCGTAAAACATTTAGCCCAGCCCTTCAAATTTTATTGTTGCCTCCAATAAACTCATTCAATCAACCAAAGGGGACAACCCGCCTAAATGTATCTTGATATATTTTGTTAATGGCCATTAAGATCTGAAGATCAAATGTATCTTGATATATTTTGTTAATGGCCATTAAGATCTGAAGATCAAATGCCTCGTCTCAAATTTGTAATGCTTTGCTATTGTTTTCTTTTCCAGGTGATCATCAAGGATTCTTGTTCTTGTTCTTATTCTAGTTCTTGTCTTATGACTTTGTATTTTCATATACTTTTGCTGACTCGCTGAAGGTTAACATTAGGCATTCAACTGGCAACTTGCTCATAATCATATAAAGTTGGATGAGAATGTTTTGAGAGAGTTGAGTTACCACACCAAAGGTTTGAAAATAACGGGAACATAGCCTGAAATAGTTGGATGACAGCTTGTCATCCCTTCTGTAATAGTTTTCCATAAAAACCAGCAATTTTTGTGTCGTACATTTCCTCCAACATCTAAGAATATATTGTTTTAAGGAATAGAACAGTAAAGGCTAATTCCAGGCATTTTAACTCCATTAGTATAAATATTGAGTTTGGAACCATTCTACATATGAAATAGTTAAAGCATTGAATCCAATCTTGAATGAAATGGACACTAATGTGGTAAATTGTCAACAAGATTGATGTGGTAAATTGTCAACAAGATTAATAGCAGCTTTAACCCCTGATCTCCCCTGAAGGAGAATCTTACATTTTTCATCCAAAATTGATTCTACCCAAAGATAACATTGCCCAAATAGGATAGAACTAAGAAAATCCAAAACTTCACAAGAAAATTCCTGATAAATATTCATAGATCCAAACATTTTACAAGTACAAATTGGTTACATCCAAATAAATGCTCTATACCAGGAACATTTGCCATGCTTATTTCCACATCTTAAACGGGAAAGCATATGTCATTTATTTCATGCACTCCCAATGTATTAACAGAGCAAGTGCAAATGGAAAATGGCCACATGACAAATAAATTAATAATCGATTAATATCCACAAAACTATCCCTAAATCTACCTTTGTAAACCTGCTGTGATCTATTTGATCACTCAACCCTGCATCCATGGGAACTGGTTAACAGTGGCTATTCTCTCAACGGTCCTTGCCTTCCCAGCAGCAGTGTAATGCTGCTGACATCATAGATCCTTTTCACTATTAACATGAAATTTGGCAGCAAGTAGAAATGTGGAAACAACATGGAGAAAAAAAATCCACATGCAAACAAAAGAAGCCAACTGAGCAAACATTCCCCAGATCTGCATCCAAGATAATGGAGTATATCTCGATCTTCCTTTCAACCCATGAGCTTGCCTCTAACTTCAAGGATGTTTTAAGGAAGTGAATGTTCAATCCCCTATTTTTTCACACAATGCTTAGCTGAGATTAATTAATCTTTGAGGTCAAGCATAATCACATCCCATTCCTGACCATATAAGAAGATGAAACTGTGGCCATGGAATCCTATAAAGCAACCATAAAGTGGTGTATCACAGGAAAGAGACCTGACTTCTTCCAATCCCGAATTAATCAAGCTTGATGAACTGCTACATCCGCACTACAAATAATCTTCCAAAGAATTATTACTTGCAAATGCCTGCACTGTGATCCATGCTACTAAATACGATATCATCATCAACCCCAAGCATGGCAAGGGTGAGATGGGTTTTGATATCATTGCCCCCCTGGTCTACTACAATGTCATCCTCATCTGGAGTATGCATATACTTCCTTGATCATTGTAATCTGGAACCATGACAAGTCAATTAGATCATCTCCTCCTTGTAGTAGTTCTAAAATCTGCCATGAACCATATTTAGGTATCAAATTAAGAACAAGCAGAGATGAATTCATGCAATTAACACAAGATATTCTGTAACTTAAAAAATACAAGAAAAACTGTACCCTAAAGCCAATCTTGCAGGTTAAGAATACCCTTGAAATAAACACAAAGAGGTAGGTAGTAACTGTGATATACATTTAATGCAAGTCAACAAACACTTGAAGTTTATATAAATGAATAGAGTAAGATAAATTACTCTGTTCAAGCAAACTGGTAATGAGATGTCTGGGCGAAGTGTAGCAGCAAGCATCATTCCGTGTATCTCACTTGTAAACATTTATCAGCAAGGTTTCCCATTTTCCCGTCCTGTAAAAGGTTAAACATGAGCCCATAAGGATAATACATAAACATGAAATAGAAAGTCAACTAATCAAGCTTTCTTGACCCTACATGAGCCCATAAGGATAATAAATAAAATGAAGTAGAAAGTCAGTTGTGAAAACCAAAACTTACCCACATAATCAAGCTTTCTTGAACCTTGGGATTTCTTGTATCAATTGGCTTCCTTCCAGTTATTTTCTCGAGAAGGACCACACCAAATCCATACAGCCATCTTGTCATTACTCTTTTCACAAACCAAATATTCTGGGGCAAGATACCTGTCAAATTACTCTCACAATTAGTAAACAATGCGGTTTACACTCACAATTAGTGAACAATGTGGTTACAAGTTGGATGCCTTGATATGAAAATGGCCAGTTGAAACTAGGAAGATGCTTACATATCCAAATGTTCCTAAAACATCATTGCAAGCGATATATGAAGAGATGTTGGTCCCCACCTTGCCAGCCCAAAATCTGACAACTATTATAATTAAAGCCAGAGTAATTATGTCAAAAAATTTCATTAGTACAGAATTTCAAGTTTCAATTTACAACTTTACATCACTAACATTTCTTGGAATACTGAACTGTCAAATTTAGTCTTGATGCTCTTTGCAGTAAATGGATGTATAACTCTGGTTCAAATTCTTCAGAATCAAAGATATTGGAAGATTTCACATTTCCATGAATGACAGAGGGAGAAAAGCCAGCATGCAAGTCATCTAATGCTTCAGCCACCTCCAATCGCACTCTCCAAGGGACTGGTCTCTCATTGCCTCCTGAAATATATAATATATATAGTCAATAACTACGGCTATAACCAAATCTCAGAAAAGAGAATGAAAGACCCTGCCATACAATGATGGCACTATGATTCATAAGATGTACTACTAAATATTTCTACATGATTTCATGTTTTCAATAGAGTAAGAATCACCACGTCAGAAAGAAGCTCTTGCTCTGGTTTGGGTGAAGAATTCAAGATTTTCACTGACACGCATTGTCCATCAGAAAGAAATCCTCTGTACACTTGACTCCACCCTCCTCTTCCTATAAAATTAACTGCAAAAACAAGTATGTCACACAACTGAAGTGGGTTAGCAGGATGAATAAACACTTAAAAGGGATATTTCCCATTCAAAGCAGAAGCACATAAATGAAAAACTCTAGGAAGAGAACTAGAAATGCAACCTGTTGAAAAGCCAGAAGTGGCAGATTGTGACTCCTGATATATAAAATGCCTGCAGGTTTTACTTCAACAGAGACACTCCAATCTCCTTTCCAGATAAGTTTCTTCTCTACTAGAGAAATTTCACTGACTGCAAGGAAACCCAGCTTCTTTAGAGAATGGTTGAATTGTTGCTACTTCATTTGAAGAATGAGCATATTCATAGTTGCAAAATGCCTATTGGCAGCATTCCAAAGCAGGCTGCATTTTGCAAGTATAGGGACCCTGCTCGGGAAGAAAGGGGGGAATACACAAATTGAGGACTGCAGAAGTTTTCAGAGACCTGCAAGTGTTTACCACCATCCACAGCATAACCAATGACATTTTTTTTAATCATTCAGTTTATTTAATAATTCTCCGTAAAACCACATTAAATTAGTCTAATCACAAGCAACAACCAATCAATTGCCAAATGCAGCCATTGGATCGTCACTAGCCCTAAGACCTGCATTTATTTTCCCATCCCTTGAACCCAATAAAAAATATCAAATAAATACCAGAAAATCCTAGGAGAAATATTAAACAAACACTGAAAGATAGTATGAGAAATTTAAAACAGAAAACAAAAGTCTTATGATTAAACTAGAACTAAACTAGAAAAGATCAAATAGAGACCAGAAAATCTTAGGAGAAATATTAAAGAGACTGAAACATAATATGAGAAATTAGAAATCCAAGAAAAAACAAACTAGAAAATATCAAATAGAGACTAGAAAACCTTAAGAGAATTAGAAATATTAAATAGAGACTGAAAGAGAATTAGAAATATTAAATAGAGACTGAAAAATAGTAAGAGAAGTATGAAACATAATACAAAAGTCTTATGAGTAATCATATGCAAAAGTACATCTTATGTAGAGGCCAAAACTCATTAACCATTAAAATTAAATGAGGATTTCACAGCAAAACACACATGGGTCTTGAACAAGAATAAAACTCACCCTTTGCCTCTGCCTCTTTTATAGTGCACCACACCTCTATCTCACACAAAGATATTCAATAGTTTCATCAGTGCTCCTTCACCTTCCATTACATGCATTCCTTCAAATACACGTGATATAATTATGAAGTAGCAAATGAGTTAAATTAAATGCCATGGAACCATAAATCATGTAGCAGAAAACATGTAAATTCCTCCATACATACCTCTCCCCTGCCTTTGACTGCTACACTTGTGGAATTTGCATCAGCCCTAAACCCACAATATTTTCCCCATCCATTGAAACCAAAAAAACTATAAAAAGTAAAAACATAAAAGCAGATGAAAAGGAAAACAGGGAAACAAATACCAAACCACAAATTAGCATGGCCATGCTCACAAAAAGCAGGAAAAAAAACATAGCAGTAGAAAAAGAAAAAAGAAAACAATTGCAAAGATACATAGCAAAAAGCAAAAATCAATAGAAGCAAAAAAATAAAAAAATAAAAACAAAGGAAAACAATAGACACAAACATTGCTCTACAACCCTAGAAAGCTCCATAGCGAGCCAAGGAAACCCTGCACACCAAAAGTTACAGAAGTATTAAATAAGATACCAAAATATCTTACAAAAAAGATCAAATACACATAAAATATCCTATGAGAAACCTTATGCAGAGACCAAAATATCTTATGAGAGATTTCTTAAACAAAGACCAAATTTCATAAACCCTAAATAGGTAAGGAGGGAGAAGAACCATTTTATTTGAAACGAGGAATTCATAGCAAATCATACATGGGTTTTGCACCAAAAGAAAACTCACCTCTTCCTCTGCTTATGCACTGTAGTACAATCTCTCTCAGATAGATATTTTAGTAGTTTCATCAATGATCCTCCGCGTTCCTCCACCATATTGCATTGCACTCAGTAATAAAAACAATAACCGATAATTTAAAATGCCTCTAATTTAAACAAACACACATGGAACCATACATACCGTCTCAATCTTTGCCTTCACCCACTCCACATGTGGAATCTGCATCAGCCCTATATCCAAAAATGGGTTGTTAGGACCTGCCTTTATTTGCGTTGCCCACTTACTAAACCCATCAAAATCTAAACCATAGCAATATTAAGTAGAGACCAATCTTATAAGAAATCTTAAAAAGACACCAAAATCTAATGAGAAATATTAAAAAGATACTGAAATATATTATAAAACATCATAAACAAAGAGCATAAATCTTATGCAGAATTGAGTACATCTTATGCAAATGCCAAAAATAGCAAACCCTATGCGAGGAGAACCATTGTATTTGAAATGAGGGATTTCATAATAGATCATGCATGGGTTTTGCACCAAAACAGAACAAACAATCTGCCTTGCCTTACTACATTGGCCCACATCTCTCACAAAATGACTTGTGAATATGCAAAAGTACATATTATGTAAAGACCAAAAATTGCAAACCCTAAATAAGTAAGGAGGGAGGAGAACCATAGTATTTGAAACAAGGAGAAATTCATAGCAAAACCAAAAGAGAAGACACCCTTTGCATCTACCTCTACACTTTCCTAGACTACCCCATGTCTCTCTCACACAAAAGCATTTTAGTGGCTTCATCAGTGCTCCACCTTTTCTCCTCCCCCTACTTTTACTTGCATTGCATTGCAAAAGACACCCTTTGCATCTACCTCTACACTTTCCTAGACTACCCCATGTCTCTCTCACACAAAAGCATTTTAGTGGCTTCATCAGTGCTCCTCCCCCTACTTTTACTTGCAATGCACTCAGTATATGAATAAATCACAAATAATATAAGATGAATCTAATTTAAACACCTCCCCCTACTTTTACTTGCAATGCACTCAGTATATAAATAAATCACAAATAATATAAGATGAATCTAATTTAAACACCTCCCCCTACTTTTACTTGCATTGCATTGCAATGCAATGCACTTAGTATATGAATAAATCACAAATAATATAAGATGAATCTAATTTAAACAAACATAGATGAAACCATACCTACATCCTCCTCCTTCACCTTCACCTTCACCTTCACCTTCACCCAATGCACTTGTGGAATCTTCACCAACACTAATATCTACCTTTATTTCCCCACCTACTAAACCCAACAAAAAAAAAGATCATAAAATCTTATGAGAAACAACAAAAATCTTATGAGAGATATTAACGAGAGCCTGAAATATAACATGAGAAATATTAATCAATGACCCAAAAATCTTATTAGTAATCCTATGCAAGAGCAAGTACATCTTATGCTGACAAAAAATTGTGATTGCTAAATAGGTAGTTGAGGGACTACAAACATTGTATTCAAACAAGAAAGATTTCATAGTCAAACATACACAAGTCTTGCACTATGATTTCAAAGTCGAACATACACAAGATTTCACCTTGTGCCTTTGACTCTCACTTTGCTATAATGCCCCACGACTCTATCACACAAAGATATTCAATAATTTCATTAACACTCCTCCACCTTCATTAACATGCACTGCATCTAAATTTAAACAGACAAATGATATAATTATGAAGAAAAAAATGAGCTAAATTAAAACAAGCACAGAACCATAAAGTTATGCAGTAACAAATGAGTAAATTCCCCATACATACCTCCTTCACATTTTCCCACTAAACCTGTCAAATATGAATCGACGATAAACCCATAATACAGGTTGTAAGGGCCTCCCTTAATTTCCCCACACATAGTACCAAAAGAAAAAATATGAACAAAAGTAAAAAAATAAATCAAAAGACACACAAGAGAAACCAAATACCAAACTGCAAATTAGCATGGCCATGCTCACAAATGCAAAAAAATAAGAGCCATATCAATGGGGGGAAAACAGAAATAACAAAAACTACAGCCAACAATCACAAAAACAAACAAAAATAACAAAAAGAAAACAAATAGAGAAACAATAATAGGCCAAGAATCTGCATTGCAACCTTAGAAAGCATCCCCATGGCTGAACAAGGACACCCTGCAGACCAAAAATATACAAGTACAAAAAAACACCATAAAATATTATGAGAAATTTTAAATTCACACAAAATATAGTGCGCAAAGAGAAATAAAGATTGAAATATCTTATGAGAAATCATACATAGATTTTCAACAAAAAGGGAACTCATGTCTACCTTTACCTTTGACTCTGTCTCTGACTTCAATTTTTCTCTCTACTATAGTCTCTTACACAAAAAGATTTCACTAGCATCCTCAGTGCTCCACCTTCCTTTACCTGCATTGCTTTGCACTTAATAAATAAATAAGTCACAAATAATATAAAACGCATCTAAATTAAGTAGACACACACGCAAACATACATACTTCCTTGTCCTCACCCTTTGCATTCACCAAATACATCTGTGAAATCGACACTAATTTTAGGTCCTGCCTTTATTTCCCCACCTCTTAATCCCAACAAAAATCAAACCAGAAAATATTATATAACGAACATGAAAATCTTATGAAAAATATTAACCAAAGACTAAATGATGTTATGATAATCAAAGATCAAAAATCTTATTAGTATCATTATGCAATTATGCCTAGACAAAAAATTGTAAGCACTCAATAGGCAAGGGAGGGAACTACAACCATTGTATTCAATCAAAGAGGATTTCATAAGTAGAACTACACGAGTCTTGCACCAAGGTCCAAAAGATAACTCACCCTTTGCCTTTGCATTGCTATAGTGCGCCAACGTCTCTCCCACACAAAGATAATCAATAATTTCATCAACACTCCCCTCTACCTCCATTAACTTGCATTGCGTTTAAATTCAAACAACTAAGCATGATATAATTATGAAGCAAAAAATGAGTTAAATTAAAACAAGCATGGAACCATATAATTTAGTAGCAAATGTAAATTCCCCATGTCCATACCTCGTTCACCTTTGCTTGCTACAATTGTCAAATCTACATCAACCGTAAACGATATGGGCTTTAAGGGTCTCCCTTAATTTACCCATCGATTTAACCCAAAAACAAAACAAAACAAAAAACAAAAATATAAAGTTTGAAAAAATCAAAAGAAAGACAATAAAAGCAAAATACCAAACCACAAATTAGCATGGCCATGCTCACAAATGACAAAAGAAAAAGAGACATAGAAGTGGGACAAGAAACAATAATAAAAAAAATACCATCAACAATCACAAAAAACAAGAGAAATAGCGCGATTAAAACAAACAATAGGGAAAGACTCTGCTCTGCAACCTCAAAAAACATCCATGGCTGAACAAGGACACCCTGCACACCAAAAATATATAAATGTTAAATAAAGACTAGAAAATATTATGAGAAATATTAAAGACACAATATTGTGAGAAATATGAAAGAAAGGTCGAACTCACATCTACCTTTGCTACATACGCAAAGACTCTACTCTGCAACCTCAAAAAACATCCATGGCTAAACAAGGACAACCTGCGCACCAAAAACATATAAATATTAAATAAAGACGAAAAAATATTATTAGACATATTAAATACACACAATATTGTGAGAAATATGAAAGAGAGATTGAACTCACATCTCTACCTTTGCCACAGGGCACCCTGCACACCAAAAATATATAAATATTAAATAAAGACCATAAAATATTACGAGAAATATTAAATACACACAATATTGTGAAAAATATGAAAGAGAGACGGAACTCACATCTACCTTTGATACATACGCAAAGACTCTACTCTGCAACCTCAAAAAAATCCATGGATAAACAAGGACAACCTGCAGACCAAAAACATATAAATATTAAATAAAGACCAAAAAATATTATGAGACATATTAAATACACACAATAGTGTGAGAAATATGAAAAAGAGATCAAACTCACATCTCTACCTTTGCCATAGGGCACCCTGCACACCAAAAATATATAAATATTAAATAAAGACCATAAAATATTATGAGAAATATTAAATACACACAATATTGTGAAAAATATGAAAGAGAGATTGAACTCACATCTAACTTTGCCTCTCACTCTACTTTTGTTTCTAAATCTACACTTTACTATGGTCTCTCACACAAAGATATTTCACTAACTTCCTCAATGCTCCTCCACCTTCTTAACCTATATTACATTCCACTCAATAAATAAAAAAATCACAAATAATACTAGAGCCATATAAATTAAACAGACACACATGGAACCATATATACCTCCTCCTCGACCATTGCCTTCACTGGATGCACTTGTGAAATCTGCACCTACCTTTGGTCCTACCTTTATTTCCCTGCCTCCTTATCCCAAGGAAAACCAAACTAAAAAGTATTATATTATGACCATGAGAACCTTATGAGAAACAACTAAACAAAGACTGGAAGATATTATGAGAAATCTTCATCAAAGACCAAAAATCTTATTAGAAATCTTATGCAAAAGCAAGTAAATCTTATGTTAAGACCAAAACTTGTAAACACAAAATAGGAAAGGGAGGTACTACAATCATTTTATTCAAACAAATAGAATTTCATCGTAGAACATACATAAGTCTTGCCTTTGCCTCTATCTTTGCTATAGTGCCCCGCATCTCTCTCACACAAAGATATTCAATGATTTCATAAATGCTCCACCACCTTCATTAACCTGCACTGCATTTAAATTTAAACAAACACACATGATATAATTTTGAAGCAAAAAATGAGTTAAATTAAAACAAACATGGAACCCTATCATTATTTAGTAAATTCCCTATAAAAATTGTAAGGGAGGCACTAAAATCATTTTATTCAAACAAGGAGGATTTTATCGTTAGAACATACACAGGTCTTGCACCAAAGGCCAAAAGATAAATCACCCTTTGCCTTTGCCTCTCGCTTTGCTATAATGCCCCATGTCTCTCTCACACAAAGATATTCATTGATTTCATAAATGCTCCACCATCTTCATTAACCTACACTGCATCTAAAATTTAAACAAACACACATGATATAATTATGAAGCGAAAAAAGAGTTAAATTAAAACAAGCATGGAACCAAATGAGTAAATTCCTCATCCATACCTCCTTTACTTTTTTGCACTATACCTGTCAAATTTGCATCAATCATAAACCCACAATATGGGCCTCCCTCAATTTCCCCAATCGTTGAACCCCCCCAAAAAAAATATGAACAAAAATAACAAAAACACAAAATAAGGAACGCAAGAAAAACAAAATAACAATACACAAATTAGCATGGCCATGCTCACAACTACAAAAAAAATAGAGCCATAGAAGTGGGAAAGAAAACAAAAACAAAAGATACAACCAACAATCACAAAAAACAACAGAAATAACAAAAAGAAAACAAATTGAAACAACCAATAGGCAAAGACTCTACTCTGCAACCTCAAAAAGCATCCATGGCCAAATAAGGACATCCTGCACACCAAAATATATAAGTATTAAATAAAGATCAGAAAATATTATGAGAAATAGTAAATGCACACAAAATATTGTGAGAAAAATGAAATAAATATCGAAATAGCTTAGGAGAAATCATACATGCATTTTCAACCAAAAGATAACTCACATCTTCCTTTACCTCTAGCTTTGCTTCTGACTTTGACTCTACATAGTCTCTCACACAAAAATATATTTCTCTAGCTTCTTCAATGCTCCTCCACCTTCCTTTACCTGCATTACATTGCACTCAATAAATAAATAACTCACAAATAATATAAGATGCATCAAAATTAAATAGACATACATGGAACCATACATACCTCCTCCTCCTCACCCTTAAAAATCTGCACCAACCTTAGCCCTGCTTGATTTACCTACCTCCTAATCCCAACAAAAACCAAACCAAAAAATATTATATCACCATGAAAATCTGATGGGAATCAACAAACATCTTTTGAGAAATATTAAACAAAGATTAAATGATATCATGAGCAATCTTAATCAATGAACACAATACTTATTAGTAATCGTATAAAAGAGCAAGTACATCTTATGCTGAGACCAAAAATTGTAAACACAATAGTCTTGGGACGTGTTACCTCCCCACATGTGAATTTTCTCTCTCACACAAAGATATTCAATGATTTCATAAATGCTCCACCACCTTCATTAACCTGCACTGCATCTAAATTTAGACAAACACACATGATATAATTTTGAAGCAAAAAATGCGTTAAATTAAAACGAGCATGGAACCCTATCATTATTTAGTAAATTCCCTATAAAGATTGTAAGGGAGGCACTAAAATCATTTTATTCAAACAAGGAGGATTTTATCGTTAGAACATACACAGGTCTTGCACCAAAGTCCAAAAGATAAATCACCCTTTGCCTTTGCCTGTAGCTTTGCTATAATGCCCCCATGTCTCTCTCACACAAAGATATTCATTGATTTCATAAATGCTCCACCACATTCATTAACCTACACTGCATCTAAAATTTAAACAAACAAGTGTGATATAATTATGAAGCGAAAAAAGAGTTAAATTAAAACAATCATGGAACCAAATGAGTAAATTCCTCATCCATACCTCGTTTACTTTTTTTCACTATACCTATCAAATTTGCATCAATCCTAAACCCACAATATGGGCCTCCCTCAATTTCCCCACTCGTTGAACCCCCCCAAAAAATATGAACAAAAATAACAAACAAAAAAGATAAGGAACGCAAGAAAAACAAAATAACAATACACAAATTAGCATGGCCATGCTCACAACTACAAAAAAAATAGAGCCATAGAAGTGGGAAAGAAAACAAAAACAAAAGATACAACCAACAATCACAAAAAATAACAAAAAGAAAACAAATTGAAACAACCAATAGGCAAAGACTCTACTCTGCAACTTCAAAAAGCATCCGTGGCCAAATAAGGACATCCTGCACACCAAAATATATAAGTATTAAATAAAGATCAGAAAATATTATGAGAAATAGTAAATGCACACAAAATATTGTGAGAAATATGAAACAAATATCGAAATATCTTAGGAGAAATCATACATGCATTTTCAACCAAAAGATAACTCACATCTTCCTTTACCTCTACAACCAAAAGATAGCTCACATCTTCCTTTACCTCTAGCTTTGCTTCTAACTTTGACTCTACATAGTCTCTCACACAAAAATATATTTCACTAGCTTCTTCAATGCTCCTCCACCTTCCTTTACCTGCATTACATTGCACTCAATAAATAAATAAATCACAAATAATATAAGATGCATCAAAATTAAACAGACATACATGGAACCATACATACCTCCTCCTCCTCACCCTTTGCCTTCATCGAATGCACCTTTAAAATCTGCACCAACCTTAGGGCCCTGCTTGATTTCCCTACCTCCTAATCCCAACAAAACCAAACCAAAAAATATTATATCACCATGAAAATTTTATGGGAATCAACAAACAACTTTTGAGAAATATTAAACAAAGATTAAATGATATCATAAGCAATCTTAATCAACGAACACAAATCTTATTAGTAATCATATAAAAGAGCAAGTACATCTTATGCTGAGACCAAAAATTGTAAACACAATAGTCTTGGGACGTGTTACCTCCCCACATGTGAATTTTCTCTCTCACATAAAGATATTCAATGATTTCATAAATGCTCCACCACCTTCATTAACCTGCACTACATCTAAATTTAAACAAACACACATGATATAATTTTGAAGCAAAAAATGAGTTAAATTAAAACGAGCATGGAACCCTATCATTATTTAGTAAATTCCCTATAAAGATTGTAAGGGAGGCACTAAAATCATTTTATTCAAACAAGGAGGATTTTATCGTTAGAACATACACAGGTCTTGCACCAAAGGCCAAAAGATAAATCACCCTTTGCCTTTGCCTCTCGCTTTGCTATAATGCCCCATGTCTCTCTCACACAAAGATATTCACTGATTTTATAAATGCTCCACCACCTTCATTAACCTACACTGCATCTAAAGTTTAAACAAACACGCATGATATAATTATGAAGCGAAAAAAGAGTTAAATTAAAACAAACATGGAACCAAATGAGTAAATTCCTCATCCATACCTCCTTTACTTTTTTTCACTATACATGTCAAATTTGCATCAATCCTAAACCCACAATATGGGCCTCCCTCAATTTCCCCACTCGTTGGACCCCCCAAAAAAACATGAACAAAAATAACAAAAAAAAAAGATAAGGAACGCAAGAAAAACAAAATAACAATACACAAATTAGCATGGCCATGCTCACAACTACAAAAAAAATAGAGCCATAGAAGTGGGAAAGAAAACAAAAACAAAAGATACAACCAACAATCATAAAAAACAACAGAAATAACAAAAAGAAAACAAATTGAAACAACCAATAGGCAAAGACTCTACTCTGCAACCTCAAAAAGCATCCACGGCCAAATAAGGACATCCTGCACACCAAAATATATAAGTATTAAATAAAGATCAGAAAATATTATGAGAAATAGTAAATGCACACAAAATATTGTGAGAAATATGAAACAAATATCGAAATATCTTAGGAGAAATCATACATGCATTTTCAACCAAAAGATAACTCACATCTTCCTTTACCTCTAGAACCAAAAGATAACTCACATCTTCCTTTACCTCTAGCTTTGCTTCTAACTTTGACTCTACATAGTCTCTCACACAAAAATATATTTCACTAGCTTCTTCAATGCTCCTCCATCTTCCTTTACCTGCATTACATTGCACTGAATAAATCACAAATAATATAAGATGCATCAAAATTAAACAGGCATACATGGAACCATACATACCTCCTCCTCCTCACCCTTTGCCTTCATCGAATGCACCTTTAAAATCTGCACCAACCTTACGCCCTGCTTGATTTACCTACCTCCTAATCCCAACAAAAACCAAACCAAAAAATATTATATCACCATGAAAATCTTATGGGAATCAACAAACATCTTTTGAGAAATATTAAACAAAGATTAAATGATATCATGAGCAATCTTAATCAACGAACACAAATCTTATTAGTAATCGTATAAAAGAGCAAGTACAAATTATGCTGAGACCAAAAATTGTAAACACAATAGTCTTGGGACATGTTACCTACCCACATGTGAATTTTCTCTCTCACACAAAGATATTCAATGATTTCATAAATGCTCCACCACTTTCATTAACCTGCATTGCATCTAAATTTAAACAAACACACATGATATAATTTTGAAGCAAAAAATGAGTTAAATTAAAACGAGCATGGAACCCTATCATTATTTAGTAAACTCCCTATAAAGATTGTAAGGGAGGTACTAAAATCATTTTATTCAAACGAGGATTTTATCGTTAGAACATACACAAGTCTTGCACCAAAGTCCAAAAGATAAATCAACCTTTGCCTTTGCCTCTCGCTTTGCTATAATGCCCCATGTCTCTCTCACACAAAGATATTCATTGATTTCATAAATGCTCCACCACCTTCATTAACCTACACTGCATCTAAAATTTAAACAAACATGCATGATATAATTATGAAGCAAAAAAATAGTTAAATTAAAACAAGCATGGAACCAAATGAGTAAATTTCTCATCCATACCTCCTTTACTTTTTTTCACTATACCTGTCAAATTTGCATCAATCCTAAACCCACAATATGGGCCTCCCTCAATTTCCCCACTCGTTGAACCCCCCAAAAAAATATGAACAAAAATAACAAAAAGAAAAGATAAGGAACGCAAGAAAAACAAAATAACAATACACAAATTAGCATGGCCATGCTCACAACTACAAAAAAAAAATAGAGCCACAGAAGTGGGAAAGAAAACAAAAACAAAAGATACAACCAACAATCACAAAAAACAACAGAAATAACAAAAAGAAAACAAATTGAAACAACAAATAGACAAAGACTCTACTCTGCAACCTCAAAAAGCATCCGTGGCCAAATAAGGACATCCTGCACACCAAAATATATAAGTATTAAATAAAGATCAGAAAATATTATGAGAAATAGTAAATGTACACAAAATATTGTGAAAAATATGAAACAAATATCAAAATATCTTAGGAGAAATCATACATACATTTTCAACCAAAAGATAACTCACATCTTCCTTTACCTCTAGCTTTGCTTCTGACTTTGACTCTACATAGTCTCTCACACAAAAATATATTTCACTAGCTTCTTCAATGCTCCTCCACCTTCCTTTACCTGCATTACATTACACTCAATAAATAAATAAATCACAAATAATATAAGATGCATCAAAATTAAATAGACATACATGGAACCATACATACCTCCTCCTCCTCACCCTTTGCCTTCATCGAATGCACCTTTAAAATCTGCACCAACCTTACGCCCTGCTTGATTTACCTACCTCCTAATCCCGACAAAAACCAAACCAAAAAATATTATATCACCATGAAAATCTTATGGGAATCAACAAACATCTTTTGAGAAATATTAAACAAAGATTAAATGATATCATGAGCAATCTTAATCAACGAACACAAATCTTATTAGTAATCGTATAAAAGAGCAAGTACATCTTATGCTAAGACCAAAAATTGTAAACACAATAGTCTTGGGACTTGTTACCTTCCCACATGTGAATTTTTTCACAACTTCACCAGGGGGTGAAAAGTTGATGGAGCTCTGGGATGGCCTAGGTTCTTTGATGCTAGATTATTGCTTCACACTATGATGATTTTGAAGGGTCCACAAGGGAAGCTACAAAATTAAAGGAGATCTTAGACCTTTATTGTATCGCCTCAAACATTCCAGTAAACTTGGAAAATTCTACTATATCTATCTCGGGGATTTTGGATGTAGACAAAGCTTATTCGACTACGCTTTTTCTGTTTCATATTCTTGAGTTGGTGGAGGGTTGAAAATATCTTGGTTTTGTTAAACCCAATTATTATCAAAAGTAGGACAAGTCTTTATTTATCAAAATAGTCGAGAAAAGGCTAAATGTATGGTGTAATCGTTGGCTCTCATGTGCAGGAAGACTAGTTCTATTGAACTCTATGTTGTAGGCCACACCTCTATACTGGACTTCACTCTTTTTAATCCCTAATGGTGTTTTGTAGTCAATCAAAGAGACTGTTCCAGATTTTTGTGGTCTCTCACTACCGAGAAGAAAGGCTTTGCTCGAGTAAACTGGGAAAAGTTAGCAGTCCTAAAGTCTTTGGGGTATTGGGGCTTGAAGAACATATTTCACTTCTCCAAAGCATTAGCTAACAAGAGTGTTTGGAGGTTGATTTCAAGGTAAAGGTTATTGGTGCACTGTGGTTAAAGACAAATATATTAACCCCCAAATCTTTCCATAATATTTTGTTATTTTGGAAAGTAGACATGCTTTCCCTCTGGTCGAGAACTGGCTTTCCTTGAACATAGGAAAGGTCAAGAGTTCGAGTAAGCTTGGATTCTTGGAGTGGAAGTGCACAGAATTTTATACTTCAAATTCATATGATACTACATTTGAGGACTATGCGTATATATACTCTGAACAAAGTGGCAGATCATGATAATGCTACTAGTTGGAAACAAGGGGTGGTTATCAGCCACAAGACTAAGACTCCCAGCAAAAGATCACCCCATAGGATATATTACCTTACAAACTTCAAAAATAATCACGTTCGATTAAGGATGAGGAGGATTGTTTGGGTTGGATCCTCAATTTCTAAGGCTTGTACACCCTTAGTATGGGATACAAGTCACCTGCTGCACAAGGGTATCAAGATCATGCTTGATGGTTGTGGAAATAAGGAAGCTTAAATGTGTATACCTACCCTATTTGTTAAGTGCACTATAAATCCCTACTATTTAAAGTGGCGTTAGTTGATTATAGCTTCCATGTTAATGTCATCTCATATGATGTCCTACTAAACATGTGCTACACAAACGATGACATTAAAGTTGCCCATGAGACCTATAAGGTCTCATATTTTGAGAAAAGGAAACATAAAAGGTCGAGCCAAGTGTAGAATTTGTATGGAAATGGAAGAAACAAGTCAACATATAATGATGAATTGTTCTTCCACTAAAATGGTTTGGAGGGAACTTGAAGGACTTGTGGACTTAAGGGATAGTCAACATATAATGATGAATTGTTCTTCCACTAAAACGGTTTGGAGGGAACTTGAAGGACTCATGGACTTAAGGGATATTTGGCATTGGAACACTATTGAAGATGGTATTTTCTGTTGAAATGTTACCAAGGAAGTGTTGTTCACCTTGTGTTGCCTTGGGGTGGACAAGAACACTTTAAAAGAGTGACCCCTAGTGACTTTCAATAAAGTGTGAAGTACTTTATTTTTTATAAAGTCACTTTATTAAATTTTAACTCATAGTTTATTTCCTAAGTTCATTTAAGTGATTATTTCAAGTAAGTGATTAATTAAAAGGGTCCTCACATAATTAAATGATACATGTGCACTAAATATCATTTAATTATTATTTAATGAGCATTTATTGAGAACCTTTGATCTAATCTAATCTTGGCCATTGGATGAAGAGAGGGAGATACCATGAACAAAAAGGCTACGGGAAGGCAAACCTAATTCATTGTTCACATTTTCCAGGAGAGAATTTTTGGAGAGGAGGAGCAAGAGACAAGGGTTTTTGAGAGAAATAGAACTAGAGGGGGAGAAAAATTCTGGCACAAATCCCAAGAAATCCATACAGTATCCGTACAGTAGGGAAGGCCATACAACAGGGTATCCGTACAGCATTAAATTGCACAAATTTCGAGGAGCAGTCGTACTGTACCAGTCCATACAGTGGCATGAATTTCGAGGTTGAGATTGGCACGATTTTCGAGGTGAATGTACAACATTTATTGTTGTGTGCAGACTGTACAGAGCACAGATTTCGGGGCAGATTTTTTTGCACAGAAATCGAGAAAGAACAATTCTGACAGCACAGTTTTCAAGGAGTCTGTACATTCCATACAGCAATTCTGTCAGTGAGATTTTGGCACAGTTTTCGAGAAGAAAACTAAGGAGATAAGTACTGCTGTGTTTTTTAAAAAATTTGTCTGAAGAAATAAAAATCTCTCTCTCAAACAAGTTTTCCCTTTGGGGGTTTTATCCTGGACCAATTTGGTCAAAAATACTGAGTCTTTTTAATGTGTGAATGGCTGTTATAATTTTCTGAGTTTGAAAAAGTTAGACTGAAATTAATTTTCTGAGTTATTTAATTGAAAAGAACTTCATGTGTTTCAAGAAAAACAATTTTATTTGAGAAAAGATATATGCATGTTGGGGTTTGGGCATTAAACCACATGCAGAGAAGTTGAAAAACTTGAAACCGGGTTGGGGTTATAAAACTTTCATTTTCCATTAGTGCACCAACACTGCTACCAAAGACTTAAAATCCCTACTTGTGATCACTGGTTGGGGGATATGGTTGGCTCTATATTCAAAAATATTTGAAGACAAATTTATATCCCCAGTTTAATGTGCTATACAAGGATGGAATATTCTTACTTTCTTCAAACATCAAAAGATCCAAAGCCATTACAATTCGTGAATGAAGAGATTGTTGATAGGACAATTCCCCGGGCTTATGTTGATTGGGCCTATCAAGGCAAGTCACCAATTTAAATCAAGAGTTGTTTTGGAACTAATAACAAGCCGGATAGCAGTCCCACATGATTTCACTCTAGGCGAGAACTAGCTTGCCTTGAGCATAGGTAAAGGGTCAAGAGTTCAAGTGAACTTAGATCCTTGGATTGGGAGTGCACGCAATTTTATACTTCCACTTCACATGATACTACATTTGAGGACTTTGGGTATAACTATATATACTCTGAACCAAGTGGCAGATTGTGATAACACTACTATTTAGCAACAAGGATGGTTATCTGCCACAAAACTAGGACTCCCAGAAAAAGATATACCCCAGTAGACAGATTATCTTACAAACCTCAAAAACAGTCATGTTCAAATAAAGGATGAGTAGGATTATTTGGGTTGGACCCTCAATCTCTTAGGCTTGTACACCCCTAGTATGGTATACAAGTGACTTGCTGCACAAGGGAATCAGGATCCTATTTGATGGTGGTCGAAATTAGTCTAGAAGTTTAAATGTGCATAGAAGTCTCATTACATTTTAAATTTTTATGTCACTGCTATTAAACAACAAAGTTTCCACCTAAGACATTCTACAAAACAAAAACATAAAAGGTCCAAGCTATTGTAGCCTTTGTATGGAGATGGAAGAAACATGTCATCATATAATGATGAATTGTTCTTCCACTAAAATGGCTTGGAGGGAACTAGGACTCATGGGCTTAAGGGAAAGGGATGTTTGGCATGGAAACACTATTAAAGATGGGCTTTTCCACTGGTGCACCAACATTGCTACCAAAGACTTAAAAGATATACTTGTGATCACTGATTGGGCAATATGATTAGCTGGAACTTACAAAATATTTGAAGCCAAATTTATATCCCCTTTTCAATGTGCTATACGAGGGATGGAATATTCTTACTTTCTTCAAGCAATCAAAAGATCCAAATCCATTACAACTAGTAAATGAAGATATTGTTGATAGGACAATTCAATGGGCTTATTTCGATGGGGTCTCTCAAGGTAAGCCACCAGTTCAAATCAAGAGTTTGTTTGTTTTGGAACTAATAACAAGCAGTAAATGATAGCATTGAAGCTTATATCAACTCTTGCAGATGAATATGGGATCTTTAATATTCAAATATTTCAATATGCAATCACTCTTTGAGGAAATATTGGGCATTGTTGAGGGGTTCACAGAATAAATAAGTTGATCTTTTATCTAAGGAGTCCAACTCCAACAAGACAAATGGTTAATACAAGAAGTAAACAATGGCTTCCTACAAGATTAGACCCATCTTCCTTTCAAATAATACTTACCTAAATACAATCAATGGAACATATTGGTATCTAAATATTATATATATATTTTTGGGCAACTTTTGTGGTGATAGGTTTACACAACTCTTTTGTGGAAGAACAGAGGCATACGGGGCAATATTTTGTAATGAATCTGTATCATGAGGAAAAATTTCACGGTTGGATTCTAGGGGAAAATTTTCATGGTTGAATTCTAGGGAAAAAACCATTGTATTCAAACAAAGAGAATTTCATAATCGAACTACATGAGTCTTGCACCAAGGTCTAGAAGATAACTCACCCTCTGCCTTTGCCTATGGTTTTGCTATGGTGCCCCATATCTCTCACACAAACATATTTAGTAATTTCATTAGCACTACTCCACTTCCATTGACCTGCATTACATCTAAATTTAAACAATCACACATGATATAATTTTGAAGCAAAATATGAATTCAATTAAAACAAACACGAAACCCTATAATTATGTAGTAACAAATGAGTAAAATTCCTTACCTCCATATTTTCCCACTACACCTATCAAATTTGCATCAACCCTAAACCCAAAAAAACACATGAACAAAAATGAAAATAAAAATAAAAAGATCAAAAGGCACACATTAAAAAAACACAAATTAGAATGCCCATGCTCACAAATGCAAAAAATTAAGAACCAGGGAAAAGGGAAAAATAACAGCAATAACAAAAGATACCTCCAACAATTGCAAAAAAAAATGAAAAAATATTTGGCCAAAGATTAGGCAGACTTTGCTCTACAGCCTCATAAAGCATCCATGGCTAAACAAGAACACCCTGCACACCAAAAATAGAAAAGTAAAAAACATAAAATATTATGAGAATATTAAATACACCCTAAATATTGCCTCATAAAGCATCCATGGTTGAACAAGGACACCCTGCACACCAAAAATAGATAAGTAAAAAACATAAAATATTATGAGAAATATTAAATACACACAATTTTGTGAAAAATATAAAACAGAGATCAAAATAGCTTACGAGAAATCATACATGGATTTTGTACCAAAAGACAACTCACATCTTCCTTTGCCTTTGACTCTGCACTCTACTATAGTCTCGCACAAAGATATTTCACTAGCTTCCTTGGTGCTCTTCCAACCTTCCTTTACTTGCATTGCAGTGCACTCAATAAATAAATAAATCACAAATAATATAAGATGAATTAAAATTGAACAGATACACATGAAACCATACATACCTCCTGGTCACCCTTTGCCTGCACTGCACTGAATCCACCTGTAAAAGCTGCAACAGCCTTAGTTCCTACCTTTATTTCAACACCTCCTAATCCCATCAAAAACCAAACCAAAAAATATTACCATGAAAATCTTATGAGAAACAACAAAAATCTTATGAAAAATATTAACAAAAGACTGAAAGATATCATGAGAAATCTTAATCCAAAAATCTTATTAGTAATCCTATGCAAGAGCAAGTACATCTTATGCTAAGACAAAAAATTGTGATCACAAAATAGCCAAGGGAGGGACTACAACCACTATATTCAAACAAGGAGGATTTCATCGTTGAACGTACACTGGTATTGCACTATGGTCCAAAAGATAACCCACCCTTTGCCTTTGACTCTCACTTTGCGTATTTGCCCCACATATCTATTACACAAAGATACTTAGTAATTTTATCAATGCTCTTCCACCTTCATCAACATGCACTGCATCTAAATTTAAACAAGTGCACATGATGTAATTATGAAGCAAAAAAATGAAAACAAGTGCACATGATGTATTATGAAGCAAAACAATGAGCTAAATCAAAACGAGAATGAAACCATATAATTATGTAGCAGCAAATGAGTAAATTCCCCATCCATACCTTCTTCACCTTTTCCCACTACACCTGTCAAATCTGAATCAATGATAAAGTCACAACCATAGATCTCAAATGGTTAAGCTTTAATCTTAGCCCTTTATCATTTTGGAAATATATGTTTAGGGTTTTATCATTAAAGAAAATTATAAGAGGAGTTCTAAGGAGGAGATTAGACACATTGTCTCATTGACATTGAGAAAGAAAGAGAGAAAGAGTCTTGAGCAGCTGAAGAGAAAGAAGAGAGAGATTCTCAGCAAGGAAGGAAGGGCAATCTTCTTGGCATCAGCACACAAATCGAGGCAGCTAACAGGCCGTACAGCAGGCTGTAGTGCAGATTTAAAGGGCAGATCTGTTGCAGAAGATTGCTGGGCAGATTTAGCAGGCAGTATAGGCAGATTAATACAGGCCGTACAGAAGCTGGGAAAGACTGTGTGGAATTGGCATGATTCCCAAGGCAGCTTACAGGTTCATTTATTGCCGTAAAAATTCTGCTGTAACTTTCGAATTTCTCTGTGGGCATAATAACTCTACTATAACTTTCATATTTCTCTGTGGGCGTAATAATCAAGAAAATCTATGCTTTGCTGGTTTTCCCCATTGGGGTTTCCAGGGTAATTTTCTGTGTCAAATGGTGTGATTGATTTTGTGCTTCCATTGTGCATTTAAAAGTTAAACTCGCTGTATTTTCAGTTATAAAGTACATGTCCGAAAATTAAATTTTCTGGGTATTATTTAAATTTTATTGAAATTGAAAATCAAGATCTGGGTTTAAAGAAAATTTACAAAGAACATATTTTACTTCTCCAACGCATTGGCAGTCTACAGTTCTTGGAGGTTGGTTCAAGGTAAAGGTTCTTGGTGCATTGTGGTTAAAGACAAATATATTTACCCGGCCTCGATCAAGGAGTGGATTAGAAACCAACATAAATCTCTGAATAATATTTTGGTATTTTGGAATGTAGTCGTACATGCTTTCACTCTGGTCAAGAACTGGCTTGCTTAGAGCATAGAGTTCAAGTGGTCTTAGATCCTTAGTATGGGGGTGTGGGCACAATTTCAGAGTCTCAGACTTCCACTTCACATAATACTACATTTGAGAACTAGATGTATATATACTTGGAAACCAAGTGGCAAACCATGATAATACACTACTATTTGAAAACAAGGGTGGTTATGTGCCAGAGAATGAAGACTCCCAGCAAAAGATGTACCCCACTAGACAGATTACCTAAAAAAAAAACATGTTCAATTAAAGGATGAGGAGGATTATTTGGTCTGGAACCTCAATCCCTCGAGCTTGATACAAGTCACTTGTTGCACAAGGGAATTGGGATCTCATTTTTATTGAGGTCATGAGATATGACATATATGGAAAGGCTACGCTAAAAAGAACTAAAGATGGCCTGGAGGAAACAAGAATAGTTGCTAGCATAGAAAAAGGAAACACCATAGAATTATGGTATAATGGAATAAATTTAATGCATCTTGCAATCATCTAGGGTAGAATATTTCACTGTAAAAGTTAAAGTTGAAGGTAGCATGAGAGCTACAAAAGAACGAAAACAGACAATAGCAAGAACACGATGTCAAAGCAGTTAATGCAAAAGCAAGTTGAACAAGGGAATCATCAGGAGGGGTTGTTAAAAAAAGGCATGCTTAAAAATAATCCTAATCCCTACTCTGAGTCGTTGATGAAGCTGGATAGTTTGATGGAAAACCTTTCTAAGGACCTTCCACACCCAATTTCACTTATGGCTAAGGATTCATACTCCATAGAAAAATCTTAAGTCCTCAAAAGCACTAAGAATTGGAAGAGTTTCCCACAGTACTTTCCTTAATAGGAAAACCACATGGGAGACAGGTTTCCTGAGTTGTATCTGTAATAGGTGGTTCATCTTGAGAGGGCAAGGAAACTAAATAAAAAAGTGGAAGGAAGAAAATCTATATGTTATAAATTAAGACCCAAAAAGGAAAAATCTGAAAAAAAAGAAAGGAGGAAAACTCTCAAATATGTCTAGCCTTGGACCTCGAACATTTCGAAGTTGTATCTATAATAAGTGGTTCATCTCGAGAGGGCAAGGAAACTAAATAAAAAAGTGGAAGGAAGAAAATCTATATGTTATAAATTAAGACCCAAAAAGGAAAAATCTGAAAAAAAAAGAGGAAAACTCTCGAATATGTCTAGCCTCAGATCTCGAACAACCCTTAATAGTAAGCAGGACGTCCTCCCTATCATTAGCTATAAGGAAGGCTAAAAAGGAAGTCAAGAGAAACAAATGATGTATAATGTACCCAAACCCAAGTCTAGGCACACTAACTCAAAAACTGACAAGTTGGGGCTAGATCTTAAAGATCTTTCCTCAAACACCACTAGACTCCCACATATTTTCCCCAAACAGGTTAACTAGACATCTACAGACTCAGAACACACCCAAACATCACAAGCCACATACTAAACATGTTAGTTTTTCATACATTCATAGCATAATAATTCAAATGCATAAACAAGATCACTAGAAGAAAGACAAAGCACAAAACTATAACACAAGAGTTTATCCTGGGAAACCCAAACAGGATAAAAACCCAGCAACCTTCGTATAGAGATGATAATTCTGAGATCAGAGTACAATCATAAAAGAGAAAAGATGGAAATGCTTTCCAAAGATAGAAACCCCAAAATAGTCTTCTCCTGCTGCAGTGCGAACTTCTCTCTCCCAAGTGATGCGAACTTGTGTGAAGTGAGTGAGAGTAAATAATGAGGTGACTTTTCCCTCTTATTTATACAAGTGCCAAACTGGCTTTTACCCTAGCTGAGTCGACTTCTCTATTTGACTAGGCCGACTTCACTTAGGGAGCAATAAATAATTTAAATTTAATTTTTCTTTTGCTTGCTTTTCATCCCAAGGTTTACATTGATTCTTTCAAGGGTTTACATAATAAATTATATCTAGTTCATCTCCCTTAGGAGGTACAATCAAGTACAATAAAATACAAGAAATAATATCTTCTGAAGTTGCACAAAATCCAACACTCCCTCTCAACGAGGAAGGTAATATTTGGTCTTCATCAACATCACAGTCATCTGGGTTTCATCTGTACATCTATACTGTCTCCATCATCTCTATACATATTGAAGGTTGTCCACACAGTCTCAGTCCTTCGAGAAGTGTCATCATGCATCAAATTCACCAGTCCTCTGGTGAGTCCAAGAGAGTCTCTCCATCCTACCTGGATGTTTGAGATATAAGCTATACCATCTGCTACTTGTCTGTCTCATCTGCCGATGGGATTTCTCCCATACCTAGCTGAGATCCCGAACGAGCAGAGGGGCACAACCATCTACTACCTATTCGTCTCATCTGATTATGGGGTACTCCCATACCTGGCTGAGAACTTGAACAAGTAGAGGTACCTGTGCAATCACACGACCATCTACTACCTGTCCGTCTCATCTGCCAATGGGATTTCTCCCATACCTAGTTGAGAACTTGGACAAGCAGAGGCACCTGTGTTAACCCAACCATCCACTACCTATCTGACTCATCTGCCGATGGGACTTCTCCCATACCTGGCTGAGCACCTGGACGAGTGGAGGCACCTGGGTCAACCCGACCATCCATTACCTGTCTGACTCACCTGCTAATGGGATTTCTCCCATACCTAGTTGAGTGCTTGGACGAGTGGAGGCACCTAGGTGAAAGCAAGGCAAGCATCTCTATGTCATCTCTCCCTCTCAAGGAGGGACACGTTCTTTTCTACTCCAAGTCTTCCGTGAAAGTAATCGAACTTCACCTTGGGAAGAGGCTTGGTGAGAACATCTGCAGTCTAGTCATCTGTCGGCACGTACTGTAACTCGACCGCACCTTTCTGCACCATATCACGTATGAAGTGATACCGAATCTCTATATGCTTCGACCTGTCGTGAAATACAAGATTCACTGATATCTGCACACAGCTCTAGTTATCACAGTGAATCACGGTTGGCTCTGGAATATGGCCAAACAATCCTGTCAGGAGTTTACGAAGCCATACTGCTTCTCGAGCTGCTGTACTAGCAGCCATATACTCGGCCTCTGCAGTACTGAGTGCTATCGAGTTCCGCTTCCTATTGCACCAGGAAATCACTGCAGAACCCCAACTGAAGTAACATCCGGAAGTACTCTTCCTATTTGCAACACATCCGGCCCAATCTGAGTCTATAAACCCCTGCAATCTCAGGTCACATTCTGAAGCATATCTCAGGCCATATCCCACAGTGCCACACAAGTATCTGAGCACATGCTTTGCAGCAATCCAGTGAATCTGTCTCGGCTCGCACATGAACTGGCTGAGAGTATTCACAGCAACACATATATATGGTCTGATGTTCGTCAGATACATCAAGGACCCAATCAGCTGACGATACATAGTAGGATCAATCAAATCTAAAATTGAAGCAGAATCTCTCAACTTATTCAAATGTGCATCCATCGGAGTGGCCATGGACTTGCAGTCCAACATTCTGAATCTCTTCAGAATATCTATGGTGTATTTTCCTTGACCTAGGAAAATCTCCTTCTGTCTCTGCCATACTTCTAATCCCAAGAAGTAATGCATTAATCCAAGATCCTTCATTTCGAACTCAAAGGCGAGCTTCTTCTTACACCATACAATAAGTTTCTCATTTCCTGTGAGAAACAAGTCATCAACATATAGTACTAACATTAGTGGCTCATCATCCACAACCTTGTAGTAAAGGTTGGGGTCTGCATCACTCTTGGTAAATCCCAAGCTCACCAGGAATCCGTCTATCTGTCCATACCAAGCACAGGGTGCTTGCTTGAGTCCATATAGTGCCTTTTTCAATCTGCATATGTGAGACTCCTTTCCGTGGACAATAAACCCTTCTGCCTGGTCAATGTGTACTTCTTCCTCAATAACACTATTGAGAAAGGTTGTTTGAACATCCATCTTATGCAACTTCTATCCCATAGCTGAAAGCAATAACAATGATCGATCTGATGGAAGTATATCAAGCCACAAGAGCAAATGTTTCATCATAAGCGACTCCCTCTTTCTGAGAGAATCCTCTGGCAACAAATCTGGCCTTGTATTTTTCAACATTCCCATCTGCTCCATGCTTGATTTTGTATAGCCACTTGGAAGTCACTACTGACTTCTCCTCAGCTCTCAGCAAAACCTCCTAGACATCATTCTTCATGATGGATTGATATTCTTACATCATGGCATCCTTCCAAACTTGATGTTTGGATGCTTCTTCATAAGTGGTTGGTTTTGAGTCAATGACATTACTCATCAATGCTACATAACTGGAGAACCTCTGACATTACTCATTAATGCTACATTACTCCTCTGCATCCTGCAAAGTCTGTTGTTCCCATCTAGGTCTTTTCCGACCTGCTGCAACATCTCTAGGGATATCAACTGGATCAATAGGATCAATGGGTTCATCCTTTTTCTGCTAACTCCCTCTCAACTGGAGGGGGAGATGATCTCATCTCCTTTGGTTCTAGCATTTCTTCATCATCGATCTCCATGTATGATCCTCTGCCTTTCCTGACAACCATCTCTTCTTCAAAGGTCACATCCCTACTGACTTCAATCTGTCTGAATCCTAGGATGTAGATTCTATAAGCCTTTGAAGACTCATTGTATCCCACAAAGGTTCCCTTCTTTCCTGAAGGTTCTAATTTCATTCTTTTCTCCTTGGGCACATGTATATAGATTGGACAACCAAAGATCCGGAGGTGGCCCACTTGTGGTTTCACTCCTGTGAAAGCTTCCTCCGAGGTCATCCTTCTAGGCTGAGAGTCGTATTCCTAGAAGCTTCTTGTTGAACATCAACGAGATTCATGTGTCCACCACTTGTTCATTCAGAACAAGTCACATCATCCTTTTTTTGTAGGCCATATCACATGGTCTTTTCCCTACAAGTCAAATCCCGACTGATGATTAGTGGCATTGCATAACCAATGTAATGACAATAGTTTACACAGAAATCTTAGCTGATACTTTAGCACAACAATCATAAACATGTCTTCCAAACACATCTAGGAACTATCTGGATGTCTACTATCTCCACTAGAACATGCCATCAAGAATGTGCACTACTCTAAGCATGCAAGAAGGAGATATCATCTAGACTAGCTTCAACATGTGTTCATAAATAAAACAAGGTAAACTATATCAACTATTCAACATGCTTCCTCATAGATCTGCATATAATTAAGACATATAAGACAACACAGATCTATGTAAGCAAGAAAACCAAATACTTATCTCTTATTGTTTTTGTGTGTGGGCTCCCACTACCTTCTTGTGGGAAAACCATGAGACATCTCTGTTCTTGCAATCTGGATCTTCATATCTCCTAAAAGAAGAACTCCAAACGATCATAATTCCTTGACTTCTTGTGATGATGGCCTTCTTCTACATTAGCAGTTGAGGCTTCATGCTTCCTTTTGATTGAATTTCGACAATTATTTGCATAATGACCATATGCCTTGCACCTGTAGCATTGTATCTAAGACAAATCCTTCTTCTCCTTCTTCTGATCTGAAGAAGGACTAGATCTCCTATCTTGGTGCTTGTGTTTGTGGAACTTCCTTCCCTTTCCCTCACCTTTCTTGGCATGGGATACGAATGCTTGATTTTCCTCAAGTTGAGTGCCATGAAGTCTTTGTCGGGCGCCAATTCTTGTTTCTTGCTAAGAGCAATCTGCCCATAGTTTATCAAATTTGGGTAGGTTGGATCTACCACTTATGCTTTGGATGAAAGACTCCCAAGATGGTGGAAGACCATTCAGAGTGTTGATAACAAGCTCCTTATCATCAATGGGATCTCCA
Organism: Larix kaempferi; assembly: GCA_027924585.1. NCBI lineage: Eukaryota > Viridiplantae > Streptophyta > Pinopsida > Pinales > Pinaceae > Larix > Larix kaempferi. The sequence continues at coordinate 13,077,880 of BSBM01000030.1, forward strand.
CTAGTACTAAGCTTATCCCTTAGTTCTGTGAACCTCATGAAGTATGAGGCGATGGATTCTGACTTGGACATCTTCATATTTGATAGTTGGTTCCTCAATGTAATGGATACATTGATACTAGTGCTAAGTTGCACGAAACGGGGAAACGGGGATGAGTTTCTGAAACGGGGACGTGTTGGAAACGTGACCCCCCAAAATTTAGGAAACGGGGAAACGCGATATATATATATATATATATAAGACATTTAAAAAATTGAATGTGAAATCTAAAATGATTTATAGATTAAATCCAAGATTCCAACACAATTAGAAATCATAGTGACATAGTCATAGTCATACAATGTTACATGTAACATCAAATCACATTTTAGTAGTAATATCCAGAAACAACACATACTAACCATAGATGATTACATAATGCAAGTGGAAATAACCAAAAACAACCTTGATAAATGAGGCTAATACATATATATCCAAAATCAGGCCATATATGAGGCCAATGTTATTTTATAAGACTTGGACGGACACTAGAAGCTTCCGGAAATTGCCTAAACCCCTAGCCGGATATTAAAAACTTCATTAAATTTTTTAAAAATTAACCTTGACCGAGCAGTGACGGGCTAACTTGGACGGAAACGTGCTAAAATGTTGAAAATCGATTTGGAAACGACTTTCCTTTTTGGAAAACGGGTTTCCTTCGCGTTTCGTACGGGTTTCCTTCGTGTTTCCTCGTTTCCGTACAAAAACGGACAGGGGACGTGGGGGGGCACGTTTCCTGCAACTTAGTACTAGTGTGTTCAAACAACTTCTTTATGGTCTTGAACATTTTCATAGCAGTCTTCTTCCCTGAGATCTGTGGAACTAAGTGATCTCTAACTGAGTCCACCAAAATCCTTCTTGCTCTGGCATCATTCTTACTCCAACGGGATTTGTCTTCTTCGGCTTCTGGTTCTGGGACCTTCTCATTTACATATTGTAAGAGATCATTTTCTCCTAGTAGTAGAAGAACCTTAGACTTCCAAGAGATAAAATTGGAAGCTCCTTCCAGCCGATCTTCAACCTTCATTCCAATCATCTTGTCTGCAGATCTGGTTCAGAAACCCTAGCAGGAGCTAGGTCAAAAATGAAAGTTGGAATTTTGGAAAACTGATTCCACAGGTAGATGCACCCTAGCAAGGCGAGTTGAGATGAGGTAGGGCTGATTCAAATCTGTGGAGAAAAGTAGGTAAAACCTGAAACCCTAATTTCTGCCGCAACTGTAGAATTAGGTCAAAAATTGAAAATTCTGGAATTGAATTCTGTCTTCACCAAAAGATGCGCCCTCGTTAGAGCGAAATTCCCAATGCTCTTTTTCCTCCAAAAAGTTGAGTGAAGACTTTGAAAGATGAAACCATAGTTCCGACAGGGTTCCGACAATGTTCCGGCAATGGCTTCTTCTAGAACCGCTCTGATACCATGTTAGTTTTTCATACATTCATAGCATAATAATTCAAATGCATAAACAAGATCACTAGAAGAAAGACAAAGCACAAAACTATAACACACGAGTTTATCCTGGGAAAACCAAACAGGAGAAAACCCCAGCAACCTTCGTATAAAGATGATAATTCCGAGATCAGAGTACAATCATAAAAGAGAAAAGATGGAAATGCTTTCCAAAGATAGAAACCCCAAAATAGTCTTCTCCTGCTGCAGTGCGAACTTCTCTCTCCCAAGTGATGCAAACTTGTGTGAAGTGAGTGAGTAAATAATGAGGTGACTTTTCCCTCTTATTTATACAAGTTCCAAACTGGATTTTACCCTAGCTGAGCCAACTTCTCTATTTGACTGGGCCGACTTCACTTGGGGAGCAATAAATAATTTAAATTTATTTTTTCTTTTGCTTGCTTTTCATCCCAAGGTTTACATTTATCCTTTCAAGGGTTTACATAATAAACTACATCAAGTTCATCTCCCTTAGGGGGTACAATCAAGTACAATAAAATACAAGAAATAATGCACAAAATCCAACAAAACATGGTTTACTCAAGGCCTTATTTCGACAGTTGGAGATTCGGGAGTGCATCGGACCTGGGTAGACTCCTTTTGCTAACCAAAGGCTTCAAGGCAATGGCCCCAGGAATTATGTGGTAACTCCACTACTTCTGGTGCAGTGCTGGAAGTAACTAAACCATTGATAAACTGATTTAAATGTCCCCAACCTACTATGGAAGCTATTAGACTTGATAGACAAAGTTTGCTTGATAGGAAGGCAATTAGGTGTAAAATTCGAGACTTGAAGGGAAGGAGACAATTTCCAAACCAATTCGAATGGCATCAAGGGCTTCCTAATTCCTAAACCAAGACTTGGGAGGGGTTCGAATACTGTTAATTAACAGGTAGGAACACTTAAACCAACTTTAGAAAGTACCTGTTATCACACAACTTGTAGTTGTCCCTAAAGGTATCCCATCTGGGATGGTAGAGGAGATGGACAACTAAAGAGGTGACCCAAGAGATGCCACGGTTCCCAATGCAAGCTGGGAGTCACGATAACCGAGGCACTCATCACTTTAGATCAAGACAAGTCAAGAGCAAGGGGGAGACCCCAGCCAATCAATGAGGATTGACTAACCCAAAGGTTCCTAGGGAAACGGGTAAAAGATGAGTTACGGAAACCAATGAGTTGATTAGATTAGGTGGACCCAAGAGTTAAGTATGGTTGAAGAGGCTTAAGAGGTGACAAGTGTTTCAACCAATGAATGAGTAGGGCCACCTAATGCATAGATCTAATACCATGAAAATACACAAGTGGAGCCCACTTCCTTAAAATATGGAAATGGTCCAAATGGGACCCACAAGGTGAAATTAAGGGTGATATGGCACTAAGGGGTATGCAAGGATGTAGATCTATGGATCTAGGATGAGATAGATGATACCCACATATGGGATCTAGCAAATGACACTAACCCCAAGGAGTGCGAATTGACCAAGGGAGACTAGTGCCTTGAGATGATGGGGCAAATGGAGTCCAAATGATGCCAAAATGTAGATCGGGGTAGTTAAGGCAATTATCAAAGTGGGTTTTAAGTGGCATGCCCCAATATGAGCTAGATCTCCATGGATCTAAGATTGAAAACGCATCACCCAATGACCCAAGTGGGGCACAACCCTCAAAATGAGGAATGGGGCCCACAAGGCAAAAATCAAAGAGGTTAAGCATTAGGGGTAGGTTATCAAGGTGGATCTATGCAAATCAAGTGGGATCTCACCTACCCATGTCTTGGAACTAGCCCCACTAGCTTCCCTCAAGGAGAGCGACTTCCCTCAAGGACGCTAATGTGCCTTGGAAAATGTGTCAAACAAAGGCCAAATGCCACCAAACTATAGATCCAAATTGCCGTGGATGCTATAGAGGTGTGTTCTTTTTATTATCCCCAAAGCCAAGCTAGATCCAAGTAGATCTAGGAAAATATAAAAATGAAGGTTTTGATTTTAAGGGTTTTATGACCAATGAAGAAGAATGGATGGATCTAGGTACATACCTTGTAGAACTTACCTCAATTGCTTGTGGCCACTTTGCAAATTGATAACATTCCCCTAATATTCAAGAGTGAGATCTTAGTGCTCCAAGCCAAAACGTCCTCCAAAGATGCCAAATCGTCCTCCTCCTACAAGACAAGATCAAGTGAAACAAGCCAAGTAAGAAAATTATGAAAATGATGGAGAGATGTAAAAGAAAACATCAACTATGTCACAAAGATACAATAATGATACTCCCTATCACAAGGATCAACCCAAGAGAAGATATGTGAGTCCCCTCAACAATAGCTTCCTTCAAATCGCCCTCCTCTTCACCAATTCGGCCTCCCTGCAAGAAAACAATGTGTAGCCCCAAGATCCAAAATGATACATAGAAGAGATACTGTATATTCAAAGTGCAAAAGAATCCACAAGACAAGAGAAGGAGCTCCACAAAGAAGTATTATATTCCAATATTCAAGAGCTCCAACGGTGCTTTTACAATAGGGGGTCTCCTCCTTATATAGCATAATAAAGACCAAAACCCTAAACCACAAAACCAATTTTCAATACAACAAGTGAGTGGTTGAGATCAAAACATCTAACAATATAATCAATGGCTAAGATGAGCCTAACATAATATCACATGGATCACTCAAAAGAGGGATGACGTCATAGCTAAAAGTGACTAGGTGAGGATGACGTCATCCTCCAAAAGGGGCTAAGATACATGGGCCCACCAAATATGACATGGACATGACTCAAGAAGCTCATGGTGGGGGTCGGGGCTAGGAGGCATCAATCCTTACTAGCTCATCCCCATGGCACAATAATATAAAATAATGGGACTATGACATGCCCAAATAATACAAATGATCAAAATCCTATCTCCAAAACTGGTAGAGACATGTAATAAAAGGGCCTCATGTGGTCACTGTGGACCCCACTGATTGATGCTCACTGATCTGGAAGATGGGGGGTTCACCCTGGAAGACCTTTGAAAAGACCAAGTGCCAAAACCTTGCCACAATTGCACAAATAGAATTTCCTTAGTGACCCTTTTATTCCATTTTTTTAATCCTCCGAAAAACCTTGAAGCTGCCCAAACTGACACCCAGGGTGCCTGCGCTGTCAAACTGAGCCCACCAGGCTATGTGGAAGGGGGGTATAATGGTAAAATCAAGTGGTTGGACCCACCCCTTCCTATACAGCACCCTAGGTGAAACTGGCCTCCAATGCCTCTACTGGGCAGGCTGGGAAAGCATGCCCAAAACTGCTCAACGGGTGGAAAACTACATCTATCACTGTCAGAAGTGCCTGAAATTGAAGGACAAGTGTCTCAATGGATCCAGAAGACCCAAATCTATTAGAAGTGTGTACTCATACACCATGGGTTGACCTGAGGGGTCAACTGTAGGGTCCACCATACCTAGACAGTGCATAATCTGATGATCTGGACATAATAGTAAAACTGCTGAACTGCATCAACCATCATCTGAATCATATGTCCACCATATGGAATCATCAACAAGAGCATGTGGAACCTGTTATCACACAACTTGTAGTTGCCCCTAGAGGTATCCCATCCGGGACGGTAGAGGAGTTGGGCAACTAAAGAGGTGACCCAAGAGATGCCACGGTTCCCAATGCAGTTGGGAGTCACGTCAACCGAGGCACTCTTCGCTTTGGTCAAGGTGCAACTAGACCAAGGGGGAGACCCTATACCCCAATCACAGTTGATTGGACCCAAACAAAGGTTTCTAAGGGTAGGTAAGTAATGAGTTACGGAAACCAATGCAAGGCTACGTGGACCTAAGGGTTAAGGTATGGTTGAGGGAGGTGTAAGAGATTTGTTAATGTTTCAACCTGTGTATAGTTTAGGCCACATGATGGGGTATGATGACAAGGTATAGTACCACGTGTTTACACAAGTGGATCTAGTTTTCTTGGGAAGTGTGAAATGATTCTAGGTAGGCCCACAAGGTGAAGTTAGGTGTGAGGTTGGTACTATAGGTTATATATAGGCTAGATCTATGAGTTTAAGTTGATTATAAGGATACCCATGTACCAGATCTAGGGTTTGACACAAATCCCAAGGAGTGCGACTTGCTTGGTGATGGACTAGTGCCTTGTTAAGTGGGCTAATGGGGTCAATAAGTATGTCAACATGTAGATCGGGACACCTAGAAGCCAAGTCAAGTGGGTTGAATGAGATCTAATGGTTGGATCTTACTAGATCTAGGTTTTTAAGTGATTACCCTAAGTGGACCACAATCCCTTGAAACAAGGAATGCAACCCCCAAAACGGATCATGACAAAGAGACAGTATGGACCTAGGTTTCAAGGCATGGGCATTCCAAATCCACAAAAATCTCAAACACCCACCTCCTAGAAGTGGACAAACTCAAATTTTCAAGGGGGTGCGATTTGCTCAAGGAAGGCCAAAAATGGGTTTTGGTGGACCAAATCAAGTCCAATGGCCACCAAATTGTAGATCCGGGATGCTAGTACCCCAATCTATGTATGTCCAAAAGATCAAGTCAATCCAAGGGCTAGATCTTAGTAGATCTAAGTTTTAAGGTGCCAAGAAGATCAAAAGGGGGTTTTAACCCCTTAAAACATGGAGAGATGTCCACAAGGTAGTTTTCACCAAAGTAAGGATGTGGGTATAGGTTATCAAGTGTCTAGATTTCAAATCAAGTGGGATCTCACCTACCCATGTGCTAGATCTAGCCAAACAAGCCACTTACAAGGGAGTGCGATTTAGGCCAAAGAGGCTTTTTGCCTTGGAAAATGGGTCAATTTTAAGCCAATCACCACCAAACTATAGATCCAACTAGGGGTGGATGCTATAGAGGTGGATTTTCAATATTTTCTCAAGAGCAAGGCTAGATCTAAATAGATCTAAGAAATACCAAAAACAAGGGTTTTAATTTAATTAGGGTTTTATGACCAATGAAGATAGAATGGATGAAAGAGGCACATACCTTGTAGATCTTACCTCAATTGCTTGTGGCCACCTTGCAAGTTGATAGCATTCTCCTATGTGTATATTCAAGAGTGAGATCCAAGTGTTCCAACCAAAACGTCCTTCTCCAAGATAGCCAAATCGTCCTCCTCCTACAAGACAAGATCAAAGAAACAAGTCAAGCAAGATGATTATGAAAATGGTAGAAAGATGTAATAGAAAGCATCAACTATGTCACGAAGATACAATAATGATACTCCCTGTCACAAGATCAACCCAAGAGAGAATATGTGGATCCCCCCAACAATAACCCTCATGAAGTCGCCCTCCTCTCTCCAATTCGACTTTCCTGTCAAAAGATTAGTAAAAGCACCAAAATCCACAATGATACATAGAAGAGATACTGTATATTCAATTTGCAAGAGAATCCACAATGCAAGAGAGATGTGCTCCACAAAAAATCTTCTATTCCAATATTCCAGAGCTCCAAAGGTGCCTTTACAATGAGAGGCTCTCTCCTTTAAATAGGAAGGAGAGGCACCAAAACCCTAACCACTTTTTGAATGAGTGGCTAAGATTAAAAGATACAAATGTCTAATCAATGGTTGAGATGAGCTCAACAATGGAATACATGGATCACTAATAAAATATAATATAAGTGGACAAAATCGCCCTATAAGAGGGGAATCCCACCAAGTCATGATGACAAAATATCATAAGAGGCTTATGGTGGGTCCAAGGGGTAATTTTATCCCTCCTTGGTCAATCCCCATAGCACAATAACCAATAAATAATCATGAAAGTACCAAATCGTGCCTCCATAGTGAAGTCGTGGTCCTCAAAAGACCTCAAAAATCCACAGAAAGTGCCATAAGTGATGGATGCGGGCCCCGATGAAGCTGAAACTGCTGGAGAAGGTGTGGAAGGTCCCGATCTATCATCACTGATCATCCCATGCCATAACTTTGCCTCAGTAGCCCAAATCGATTTCCTCAATAGCCATTTCTACCAATCCTGAAATGCCTCGGGAAGCGTGAAACTGCCCCAAACAGCCTCCTGGAGTGCTGGCGCTGTCAAGGTGAGGGCACCAATGTGTCCGGGAGGCAGGTAATATGGTAAAAACAAGTGGCTGGACCACCCCCTCCATCATCAGCACCCTAGGTTAACCGGATAAAAATCACATCTGCTCCGACAGGGCCTCTGACAGACCAAAACTGCACTAGGACAGCCTACTGAGGCTAAATCATCACTGTAAGTGCCCGGAACTGAAAACAAACTGTCCCATTGGACTCAGAAGGTCCAAATCCATCCAAGATGTGTACTCATACACCATATGAATCTCTGCATGATCAAAATAAATATCCAATATACCGGATCAAGGCCAATAATAATGCGCTGTACATATACAAACACTGCTGTAACCCCAGAATCATCATCATAACCCTGTAGCTGCTGCATAGAGTCATCATGTATGTATACATAGACCATATATCATCTATCCATATCATCATAAGGTCCAACATCTCATGTCCCATGGTCAAACTAGGTCTAACCAAGACCAAATATAACTCAGATCATCATCAATAGCTGCTGCAAAGTGTCAAGGTTAATATATGCTCTACAACTTATTCAAATAACAATTATAACATAGAGTAATCATGACTGGCGATCTAAATCCAAATATATAGTGTCGTTAATTATTATTATTACTCAGACTAGACTTTCAGGATCATACTCATTTCATAGTTGTGATCAATTTGCTAGTGAAGGGTGAAGGCTTAAATTAACTGGCTAGGCTAAGGGATGACTTAACTGTCTTGACTTTGTGACACTTTGGCAAGGGAAAGGGAATACACCATAGTATATACTGAATGAGCAATAACACAGGGAATGGCGGTGTCTCACAAATGGATGAGTTGTTTAAAGAGGGTTTATTCACCTTCACAGATGCGCACAATCCATAATACAAATAAGGCCAACAATTGTTTAGATATAGCATTTAAGTTCTATTGCTTTTGGGCCTGAAGTTTCCATAGCCTTGATCTATGTGTGTTTACAAACACATTGCATAGATTTACATTTTTTCTTTAGGCTTTCTGCTGCAGGTGTGTTTTTAAGGCACTTGTTTACCTGAGCACTTCTAGGTGTGTCATGGACAGCTTGTTTACCTAGGTATTTATTTTCCAAAATATATAACATTTTATTTTTATTGCCATGTTCATTTGGCATGCCTCTCATTCATGTGTGTTTAGAAACACATTGCATGAATGGGCTTTTCATACAAGATATAGCACTTCATTTTTCCAAATTTTGTATTCATGGCAGCACTAAAAGTTTCAGGTTTAGCCAACACAACTTTAGTGACTAGGGGGAATTCTCAAGGAACTCCAACTCACCATAGGTAAGTTTTGTCACCAACTCAGAGCCGAGACACAATAAACAGGGAAGCTCATCCAATACAGAGGCTACAGTGGGGAAAAGTCCTCCATGCCACTAGTCAAGTAGTAAGTCAGGGTGATAATCTAAAAGGTAGGCCATGGATGGATGAAGACAATGAAATGATGGAGCCAACACTAGCAAGCCAAAGTATGGTGTAATGATCACCTCTATTCTCCCTAAGGAGGGTATGTACCAATGAGTATGAATAGTGAACTTCTAAGTCTGAGTAGGGACAATATAATATATATAATAGATTAACCAGGTCCATATATCTATATGATCGCCAGATCATGACACTAAGTGCTAAGATATGCTATAAGAATAAGTATAAAAGCAATCTAACCATAACACCACGATATACCTGCTGAGTCATATACCTGAAAGCTCATCAACCTGTACCATCATCTGTCCTCTGAGACTGCTGCTGTAACTCTGGGCACTACTGTCTGCTCTGTACCAATGGTATAATGGCTACATCGGTCATCTCTCTGAGTGTCCTGAAACTTAGTCATGGCATGGGGAATACAACTGCTATCCACAATCTGATAGTGATCCAATATAGATGCTCATCTCAGCATCTCAAATGTAAAGGAACTAGCTGAATAGTGTACTGCTCTGATCATGAGTGATCCAAAATATATAGCCATGCTCTGGAATAAAGGAAGCTCTGGAATGTGCAGATATCTGCTGTACAAGAATAGTAGCCCTGCTACTATGGTGTGATAACAGAACCTATTATCACATATATAGTAGCCGGGCTACCATACATTTTTTGTCAGATTCAAGTACACTATTCAACCAGTTCCCTTACATTGAGATGCTGAGATGAGCATCTATATTGGATCACTATCAAATTTTGGATAGCAGTTGTATTCCCCATTGCCATGACTGAGTCTCAGGACACTCAGAGAGAAGACCGATGTAGCCATTATACCATTTGTACAGAGCAGTCAGTACTGCCCAGAGTTACAATAGCAGTTTCAGAGGAAAGATGATGGTTCGGATGATGAGCATTCAGGTATATGACTCAGCAGGTATATCATGGTGTTATGGTTATATTGCTTTTATATTTATTCTTATAGCATGTCTTAGCACTTAGTATCATGATCTGGCGATCATATAGATATGTGGACCTGGTTGAGCTTATTATGTATATTATATTGTCCCTACTCAGACTTAGAAGTTCACTATTCATACTCATTGGTTTCACCCTCTTTAGGGAGAATAGAGGTGATCATTCCACCATATGGCTTGCTAGTGTTGGCTCCATTATTCATTGTCTTCATCCATCCATTGCCTACTGTTATCACACCATAGTAGCAGGGCTACTATTCTTGTACAGCAGATATCTGCACATTCCAGAGCTTCCATTATTCCAGAGCATGGCTATATATTTTGGATCACTCATGATCAGAGCAGTATATTATTCAGATGTATGTTTGACCTTGTGTCAAGGCTGAGCCTTGAGAGTTCAGATTTGATGACCGATGTGACCTTTTATCCCATACAGTTTCAGTTCAGTGCTTAGAGATGTATTGCTGCAGTGTTTCAGATGGTGCATGACGATCATTATTTTGATGATGTTGTATGGATATGTTATCACTGACTGTGGATTATTATCTTGTTGATTTAGTCATGATTACAGCATGTGCTTGGTATATTATTCTTGATGTGGCAAACTGTTTAAAATGAACTGTAAATCATAAAATGGACAATTGCTTGCACATTTAGGTCATTTAACAAAACCCACTGGTTTGTCACCTTACATAGATATGGTCTTTCCTGACACCAGTTGTCTGCTAGTGTAGGCTCCATATTCACTTGACTCCATCCATACATGACTTTCCTATTTGACTTTAAACCTTGACTTGTCTCATTTGACTTTCTGATACCGAGGACTTCCCCATTTTTCTACCTCTGTGTTTGGACCGCATCCCTGTATATTCAGTGTCTCGGCTCTAAGTTGGTGACAAAACTTGCCTTTGGTGAGTTGGATTGTAGGCCTAAATCATTCTGGTCGGTTGTCCCGATGTTTGGCATTGGCCCGAACTCCCCCTAGTCACTTGAGATGTTGTTGGCTAAAACTGAAAGCTCATGTTCTACCTATGGAAACTCAAAAAAAAATTCGTCCATGGAAACAAAAAAAGGGGCAAGAGCGATGAACAGCTAAAAATACTCCTCGAAGAGTATAAGAAAAGGTCCAAAAAGCAATGGTTCTTAAAAGTTATATCTAAACAATTGCTGACCTTATATATATGTGAAAACATGCCCTGGATGCAAGCTGCAACTAGTTGTGTTTCTCAGCACATCTGAAATTCGAAGGGTTATGTAGGCCAAAAAGGCCATGAAATAAAATTGAATGATCCTAATGAACCTGGATCAACTTGATGTAGACATGATGCCTAAGTTGAATATGCACTCTCAGAACAACTTATCTATTTGTGAGGCACAGCCATCCCCCGTGTTATTTTGTCCAACACAGAGTTTGTAGCTTCCCCCTTTCTCCCAGTCCAAAGTATTTTTGAGTTAAGTTAGATAAGTCAAACCCTTGGCCCAAGCTTGTTCCTAGCCTTCACCCTTCACTAGCAGTTTGACCATGTCCAATGGGTGAGTTTGTCATTTGAACTATTGTACAAGTAATTTTATATAACAACGGAATGTGTTAACTTGATTAATGCCACTGAATGGAATTTATACTTTGAGCTTAGTTGTGAGAATGATTAGAGAAGCATTGTCTTAGTCTACTGATGTGATTTATCCTTGGGATCTATGATGATGTGGACCATGTATAGATGATTATTGATGATGATGGATGGGCCCACATGCTTGATGATGATATCATATGATGGACATATGATGCAGATGGTGATTGATCCAGTTCAGCAGGTTTTATTACTACTTCAGATCAGCAGATTATACATTGTCCATATATGGTGGACCCTACGGCTAGCCCATTAGGGCAACCCATGGTGTATGAGTACACATTCCTAGTGAATTTGGGTCTTCTGGATCCAATGAGACACTTATCTTTCAGTTCCGGGCACTTTTTGATTGATGCAGTTTTACACTTGTTGACCAGATTTGGGGCTGATTTCCCAGCCTGAGCAGCAGGGGCTCCGAGAGGCCAATTCACCTAGGGCGCTGATGATGGAGGGGGTGGTCCAGCCACTTGTTTTTACCATTTACCCCCCCTTCTGGAGAGCCTGGTGGGCTCAGATGGACAGCGCTGGCACCCTAGGAGGCAGTTTTGGCACTTTCACAGTTCCCGAGGCAGTTAAAAAATGGGATAAAGTGGTCACTGAGGAAATCGATTTGGGCAATTGAGGCAAGGTTTTGGCATTTGGTTTTCACAGAGGTCTTCCAGGGTGGCATCACTATCTTCCAGTCAGTTTTCACCATGTGGGTATGCCCACATTGATCACAGGAGGACATTTACTGCTTGACTGTCATGGATTCTGAGGACAGTTTTGGTCATTTATATTATATTGGACATATTTTATTATTTTATTGTGCCTTGGGGATGAGCTAGTAAGGATTGATACCTCCTAGCCCCACCATGTGCTTATATTGTCATGTCCTAGTCACCATGAGGTGGATTTTGGTACTTATGTTTCTCTAGTGGATGACGTCACCCTCTTATTGTACCATTTAGTGGGGGCGCTATCATTATATTGGGTGATCCATGTGATATATTGTTATGATTTATTGTTAGCCATTGATTAGATCTTGGGATCTTTTAATCTTAGCCACTCATGTAAAAAGTGGTTAGGATTGTACTCTCTCCCCATCCTATTTAAGGAGGGAGCCTCTCATTGTAAAATTCATCTAGAGATTTTTGGCTCTTGGCTCTTGGAATAAAAATTTCTATCTTTTGGAGTACATGCTTGGATTGGAGTGGATGTTGGTTGTTTCGATTGTAAATGCTTTTGTCCATTGCACTGGAGGATCTATTGTAGCTGTCTTGCATATTTCCCATATCTTATTTACAGGTTAAGAAGACGATTTTGGACAAGGGCGAATTGGTGGGGAGGCTTGCCCTTCAAACTTGGAAGAAGTCGTTTTGGTTTGACAGGGAGTAGTTTTGCCTTTGTGTCAACTATTCTATGTTTCTCTCTCTCTCTTGCTTGTATCTACCTTCAACATGTTAAACTGATTGATGCTTTGCTCCTTGGCTTGACAGGTTAGAAGGAATCACATGTGGCTTGGGAAAATCGATTTGGCAAGAGGGCTTCAACAATTCTCCATTTGATCTTTGGCAAAGTAATCCTCGTCTCAACTAGCATTCATCTCTTCATCCAGGTATGTTCCAAGAGGTATGATCTTCTTCTTCCTTGAATCATCCATAATTTCTAGATCACAAAAACCCTAATAAATTAAAACCCTTTTTTTTGGTTTTTCTTAGATCTACTTAGATCTAGCCTTGCTTTTGAGAAGATTTTGAAAACCCACCTCTATAGCATCCACCCCTAGTTGCATCTATAGTTTGGTGGTGATTGGCTAAAAATTGACACACTTCTCAAGGCAAAAAGCCCTCTTGAACCTAAATCGCACTTCCTAGTGAGAGGCTTGTTTGGTTAGATCTAGCACATGGGTAGGTGAGATCCCACTTGATTTGCAATCCAGACACTTGATAACCTACCCCCAGATCCTTACTTTGGTGAATTCTACCTTGTGGACATCTTTCCATGTTTTAAGGGGTTAAAACCCCCTTTTGAATTTCTTGGCACCTCAAAACTCAGATCTACTAAGATCTAGCCCTTGGATTGACTTGATTTTTGGGACATACATAGATCGGGGTACTAGCTACTTGGATCTATAGTTTGGTGGCCATTGGACTTGATTTGGTCCACCAAACCCATCTTTTAACCCTCCTTGAACAAAGTCGCACTACTTGGGGAAGGTGAGTTTGTCCACTTTGAGGAAGTGGGTGTTTGGGATTTTTGGAGATTTGGAAGGGCCATACCTTGTAACCTAGGTCTAGACTATCTTTTTGTGACGATCCGCCTTGGCGGTAGCATTCCTTGTTTCAAGGGATTGTGGTCCACTTAGGGTCATTTCTTGAAAACCTAGATCTAGCAAAATCCAACCATTAGATCTTATTTAGCCCACTTGACTTTGCTTCTAGGTGTCCCGATCTACACTTTGACATACTTTTTGACCCCATTAGCCCATCTAACAAGGCACTAGTCATCCTCATAGCAAGTCGCACTCCTTGGGATTTGTGTCAAAACCTAGATCTAGCACATGGGTACTTCTAGAATCAATTTAGATCCATAGATCTAGTCATTATCTAAACTATAGTACCAACTTCACACCTAGTTTCACCTTGTGGGCCTACTTAAAACCATTTCACACTTCCCAAGAAAACAAGACCCACTTGTGTAAACACATGGTACCACACCTTGACATCATACCAAATAATGTGGCCTAAACCATACGTAGGTTGAAACACCAACAATCTCTCACACCACCTTTCAACCATACCTCAACTTCTAGGTCCACTTAGCCTTGCATTGGTTTCCGTAACTCATCATTTACTTACCTTTAGAAACCTTTGTGTAGGTCCAATCAACTGTGATTGGGTATAAGGGTCTTGTTATCACCTAAACTGTAGTTACCCCTATGGAAGGATCCAGTCATGGATGGCAATAGGGAAGGGCAACTTGAAAGGTGCAACCACGATCACCTCGACCTCCAATGTATATGGTTGTCACGCCAGTCGAGGCAACCTTCACTTTATGTTATCTAGCCCAGACAACAAAGGGGGAGACCCGATCTACTCCCGACAGGAGAGATCAAAACCAAGACACCAAATCAGGGTATTTCTAAGTGAAGTTAGGTGTATGGTTTATCCTAGACCTTATAGGTTGAAGTCACAAGCCAAGTGAGGGGTTCAATAGGTATAGCTTTGGTTCATAGTTGATGTGAGAGTGACTTACAATGTTTAAAGTGAGATCTAGGGCTAGTGTACTAGGTCAATGTCAAAAGATCCACTGCCTTGGGAACCGTGTCCAATGCAGGGTTGTTTAGGGGTCAGACTGGGGCTAACTAGTACATGAGACAATCTTGACCATAGTCCATGATGTCCTCAAAGGTATAGTTCACCATGCAAAAGTCAAACCACAAGTCAATCCAACAATCTAGGAGAGTGGGTTGACTTGGAGATAAACCAGTGCCTTGGGAATTGGGAAGTGGAGTCAAAGTAGGGTTGACTTTATGGTTTAGGACTCCTACAACATGAGATAAGTGGACAGTATAGGCCTTGATGGATAAATGTGTCTAGATCTAGGTTTGACCCAAGTGGACCACAATCCCTAAAAACAAGGAATGCAGTCCCCAAGGCAAGATTTGACAAAGTGACAGTCTAGACCTAGGTTTTGAATTATTCTGAATCCGGATCTGCAAAAATCTCAAGTACCCAGTTCCTCGAAGTGAGTGAACTCACTTCTCCAAGGTGGTGCGACTTTCCCTAAGGAGGCTTGAATCGGGGTTTAGGTGGGTCAAATCATGTCGGATGGCATCCAAACTTTAGATCCGGGTAGATCAGTCAAGTAGGGATATGGATCTATAATTTTGTGGCAATCCACCGGTTAGATCTTTGTAGATCTAAGTTTTAGTGTTCCAAGTGGTCCAAAATGGGGATTAAATCCCTTAAAATGTGGAATGGGGCCCACAAGGTGATTTTCAAGAAAGGGACAACCTGGGTATATGTTATTTGATGTGTAGATGTCAAATCAAGTGAAATCTCAAACACCCATCGCTTAGATCTAGGTCAACCTGCTCAAATGGTGAAGTGCGCCTTCCTTGGGAGAAGCTAAGTTGGCTTGGGAGAGGGGTCAAACGGAAGCCAATCCACACCAAACTATAGATCCGGGATGCCGTGGATGCTATAGAGGTGGGTTTTCAATATCATGCCCAACAACCCACTAGATCTTAGTAGATCTGACAAAATGTAAAATGAGGGTTTTGTAGTATTTAGGGTTTTAACAATTTATGAATTATGTCAATGGATTGGATAAAGGAAAGAGAAACAAACCTGTGGATCTTACCTGGATAACCTTGTAGATGCCTTGATGATGATGATCTATGCAAACCCGATCAATTTGGAAGCTTTGAGGTAGTCTCTATGCAAATCGATTTTGTCCAAGAAGCCAATGCGCCCTCTCTCCTGCACAATCAAACGTCAACAATATCAGATTTGATGCATCAAGAGATAAGACTAATGCCACAAAAGAAGTAACAGAAAGATAGCATAGATCACAATGATACTAATGATAACCCCCTGATACAAGCGAATGCCAAGAAAGTCGATTTGAAGAAGCCTTGCAAAATCGCCCTTGTTGAAGTCGCCCTCCTGTAGACAAACAATGATTTCCAAAAAATAGATAGATCTTACCACAATTTCCAAATGCTAGGTTGCAATAGACTTTCCAATCACCATCTAAGAACACCAGATGCAAAGGAGACCACAAGAATTTCCACAAGAATATTTTTCTATACCAATAATCCAAGAGCCAAAGACCCTTTACAATGAGAGGCTCTCTCCTTTAAATAGGAAGGAGAGGCACCAAAACCCTAACCACTTTTTGAATGAGTGGCTAAGATTAAAAGATACAAATGTCTAATCAATGGTTGAGATGAGCTCAACAACATAGTACATGGATCACACATAAAATATAACATAAGTGGACAAAGTCGCCCTAGGAGAGGGGAATCCCACCAAATCATGATGACAAAATATCATAAGAGGCTCATGGTGGGTCCAAGGGGTAATTTTATCCCTCCTTGGTCAATCCCCATGGCACAATAACCAATAAACAATCATGAAAGCACCAAATCGTGCCTCCAAGGTAAAGTAGTGTATCTCCAAGGTGAAGTCGTGGTCCTCAAAGACCTCAAAAAATCCACAGAAAGTGCCATAAGTGATGGATGCGGTCCCCGATGAAGCTGAAACTGCAGGAGGAGGTGTGGAAGGTCCCGATCTATCATCACTGATCATCCCATGCCATAACTTTGCCTCAGTAGCCCAAATCGATTTCCTCAATAGCCATTTCTACCAATCCTGAACTGCCTCGGGAAACGTGAAACTGCCCAAACTGCCTCCTGGAGTGATGGCGCTGTCAAGGTGAGGGTACCAATGTGTCCGGGAGGGGGGTAATATGGTAAAAACAAGTGGCTGGACCACCCCCTCCATCATCAGCGCCCTAGGTCAACCAGATAAAAGTCATCTCTGCTCTGACAGGGCCTCCAACAGACCAAAACTGCACTAGGACAGCCTACTGAGGCTAAATCATCACTGTAAGTGCCCGGAACTGAAAACAAACTGTCCCATTGGACTCAGAAGGTCCAAATCCATCCAAGATGTGTACTCATACACCATATGAATCTCTGCATGATCAAGATAAATATCCAATGTACCGGAACAAGGCCAATAATAATGATCTGTAAATGACCAAACACTGCTGTATCCCAAGAATCATCATCATAACCCTGTAGCTGCTGCATAGAATCATCCTGTATGTGTACATGGACCATATATCATCTATCCATATCATCATAAGGTCCAACATCTCATGTCCCATGGTCCTCCATGGTCAAACTAGGTCTAACCAAGACCAAATACAACTCAGAGTATCATCCATAGCTGCTGCAAGGTGTCAAGGTCAATACATGCTTTACAATTTATTCAAATAGCTTCTATAACACAGAGTAATCATGACTGGCGATCTAAATCCAAATATATAGTGTCGTTAGTTATTATTATTACTCAGACTAGACTTTCAGGATCATACTCACTTCATAGTTGTGATCAATTTGCTAGTGAAGGGTGAAGGCTGAAATAAATGGCTAGGCTAAGGGATGACTTGACTAACTTGACTTTGTGACACTTTGGCAAGGGAAAGGGAATACACACCATAGTATATACTGAATGAGCAATAACACAGGGAATGGCGGTGTCTCACAAATGGATGAGTTGTTTAAAGAGGGTTTATTCACCTTCACAGATGCGCACAATCCATAATACAAGCAAGGCCAGCAATTGTTTAGATATAACATTTAAGTTCCATTGCTTTTTGGGCCTGAGTTTTCCATAGCCTTGATCTATGTGTGTTTACAAACACATTGCATAGATTTACATTTATTTTTAGGCTTTCTGCTGCAGGTGTGTTTTTAAGGCACTTGTTTACCTGAGCACTTCTAGGTGTGTCATGGACAGTTTGTTTACCTAGGTATTAATTTTTCCAAAAGATATAACATTTTATTTTTCATGGCCATTTTCATTTGGCATTTCTTTCATATACAAGATATAGCATTTGATTTTTTTCCAAATTTTGTATTGATGGCAGCACTAAAAGTTTCAGGTTTAGCCAACACAACTTTAGTGACTAGGGGGAATTCTCAAGGAACTCCAACTCACCATAGGTAAGTTTTGTCACCAACTCAGAGCCGAGACACAATAAACAGGGAAGCTCATCCAGTACAGAGGCTACAGTGGGGAAAGATCCTCCATGTCACTAGTCAAGTAGCAGATCAAGGTAATAATCTAAAAGGTAGGCCACGGATGGATGAAGACAATGAAAAGATGAAGCCAACACTAGCAAGCCATAGAATGGTGTAATGATCACCTCTATTCTCCCTAAGGAGGGTATGTACCAATGAGTATGAATAGTGAACTTCTAAGTCTGAGTAGGGACAGTAATATATATAATAGGTCAACCAGGTCCAAATATCTATATGATCGCCAGATCATGACACTAAGTGCTAAGACATGCTATAAGAATAAGTATAAAAGCAATCTAACCATAACACAATAGTATACCTGCTGAGTCATATACCTGAAAGCTCATCAACCTGTACCATCACCTGTCCTCTGAGACTGCTGCTGTAACTCTGGGCACTACTGTCTGCTCTGTACCAATGGCATAATGGCTATATCGGGCATCTCTCTGAGTGTCCCGAAACTCAGTCATGGCATGGGGAATATAACTGCTGTCCACAATCTGATAGTGATCCAATATAAATGCTCATCTCGGCATCTCAAATGCAAGGGAACTGGCTGAATAGTGTACTGGAATGAGAAAAATAATGTATGGTAGCCCGGCTACTATATATGTGATAACAGGTCTCCCCCTTGGTCTAGTTACACCCTGACCTAAAGCGAAGAGTGCCTCTGTTGACGTGACTCCCACCTTGCATTGGGAACCGTGGCATCTCTTGGGTCACCTCTTTAGTTGCCTGTCTCCTCTACCGTCCCGGATGGGATACCACTAGGGGCAACTACAAGTTGTGTGATAACACCTACCTTTCAGTTTATCACCCTGACTTACTACTTGACTAGTGACATGGAGGACCTTTTCCCCACTGTAGCCTCTATATTGGATGAGCTTCCATGTTTATTGTGTCTCGTCTCTGAGTTGGTGACAAAGCTTACCTATCGTGAGTTGGAGCTCCTTGTGAATTCCCCCTAGTCACTAAAGATGTGTTCGCTAAACCTGAAACTTTCAGTGCTACCATGAATACAAAATCTGGAAAAATGAAGTGCTATATCTTGTATGAAAAGCCCGTTCATGCAATGTGTTTCTAAACACACATGAATGAAAGGCATGCCAAATGAAAGTGGCCATGAAAATAAATGTTATATATTTTGTGAAATAAAAAACCTAGGTAAACAAGTTGTCTGTGACACACCTAGAAGTGCTCAGGTAAACAAGTGCCTTAAAAACACACCTACAACAGAAAGCCTCAAATAAATGTAAATCTATGCAATGTGTTTATAAATCAAGGCTATGGAAACTTCAGGCCCAAAAGCAATGGAACTTAAATGCTATATCTAAATAATTGCTGGCCTCTTTTGTATTATGGATTGTGCGCATCTGTTAAAGGTGAATAAACCCTCTTCAACTCATCCATTTGTGAAACACCGCCATTCCCTGTGTTGTTGCTCATTCAGTATATATTATGGTGTGTATTCCCTTTCCCTGTTCCAAAGTGTCACAATGTTAAGTCAGTCAAGTCATCCCTTAACCTAGCCAGTTTATTTTAGCCTTCACCCTTCAATAGCAAATTGATCACAACTATGAAGTGAGTATGATCCTGAAAGTCTAATCTGAGTTAAATAATAATTAATGACATTATATATTTGGATTTAGATCGCCAGAAATGATTACTTTGTGTTATAATTGTTATTTGAATAAGTTATAGAGCATGCATTAACCTTTGACACTTTGCAGCAGCTTTTGATGATAGTCTGAGTTATATTTGGTCATGTTGACTTGGTCAAACCTAGTTTGACCAAGGTAAACCATAGGACATGAGATGGTTGGACCTTGTGATGATACAGATAGATGATATATGGTCTATGTACATGTACATGATGATTCTATGCATCAGATACAGGTTTATGATGATGATTCATGGTTTTAAGCATTTATTGATCATCTACAGATTATTATTATTTCACCTGTCCCGATATATTGGATATATTATATGATCATGCAGAGACTCATATGGTGTATGAGTACACATCTTGGATGGATTTGGACCTTCTAAGTCCAATGAGACAGTCTGTTTTCAGTTCCGGGCAATTACAGTGATGATTGAGCCTCAGTAGGCTAACCCAGTGCAGTTTTGGTCTATCGGAGACCCTGTCAGAGCAGAGAGGATTTTTATTTGGTTGACCTAGGGCACTGTGCTTGGAGGGGGTGGTCCAGCCACTTGTTTTTACCATATTACCCCCCTCCCGGACACACTGGTGCCCTCACCTTGACAGCGCAGGCACTCCAGGAGGCAGTTTGGGGCAGTTTCACGCTTCCCGAGTCATTTAAGGATTGGTAGAAATGGCTATTGAGGAATTCGATTTGTGCTACTAAGGCAATGTCTTGGCGTGGGATGATCAGTGATGATGGGTTGATGTCTTCCACACCTCCTCCAGCAGTTTCAGCTTCATCGGGGCCCGCATCCATCACTTATGGCACTTTCTGATGATTTCTGAGGCCTTTTAAGGCCCACGATTTGTCCATAGAGGCACGATTTGGTATATTGATGACTATTTTATTATTATTGTGCTATGGGGATTGACCAAGGGTGGCTAAAATTACCCCTTAGACCCACCATAAGCTTCTTATTATATTTTGTCATCATGATATGGTGGGATTCCCCTCTCCTAGGGCGATTTTGTCCACTTATGTTATATTTTATTAGTGATCCATGTATTTTATTGTTGAGCTCATCTCAACCATTGATTAGACATTTGTATCTTTTAATCTTAGCCACTCATTCAAAAAGTGGTTAGGATTTTGGTGCCTCTCCTATCTATTTAAAGGAGGGAGCCTCTCATTGTAAAGAGGACTAGTGGCTCTGGATTATTGGAATAGAAAATTATTATTGCATCTATCTCCAGTGTTGTGGTGATTGTTTTTGGTGTTTGTTCGTTGGTTCTTCCTTTGCACTGAGTTATTGGAGATCTTGTTTTGCCATATCTTTTGTACCACGTTTTTGCATCTACAGGTGGAGGCCGATTTGCTTTGAGGAGGAAGTATTGGTAGGGGAAGACTCTCCCTACTTCTTCTTTGGATCTCTTCATTGGTAACAAGGAGTATTACTGTCCCAGGACCTTCTATTTCATGTTACTATTGCATTTCGCTTGTATTTCCTCCATAATTGGTCTTACTGATTGAATCGCTATTCCTTAGTTTGACAGGTAGAGGAGGTCGCACTTGTGGGCTAGGGCATCAATTTGGCAAGCAAAATCAACCATCTCTCATTTGATCTCTGCGGGAATCTTCCTCAACATCAAGGCATCTCTCTTCATCACTCAGGTATGATCTCAAGGTAATTTCTATCTCCATGATCTATAAACTTCTCTTAAATATTTCAAACCCTAATTAATAAAAACCCCCATTGTTACATTTTCTTAGATCTACTGAGATCTAGTGGGTTGTTGGGTATAATATTGAAAACCCACCTCTATAGTATCCACGGCATCCCGGATCTATAGTTTGGTGAAGATTGGCCTTCATTCGATCCCCTTCCCAAGCCAACTTGGCTTCCCCAAGTGAGGGCGCACTTCTTGGAGAGTTGAGTTGACCTAGATCTAGTTGATGGGTAGTTGAGATTTTAATTGATTCATGATCTACACATCCTAAAACCTACCCCTAGACTCTTACTTTGGCAATTTCTACCTTGTGGGCCCTATTCCACATTTTAAGGGATTTAATCCCCATTTTGGACCACTTGGTATCTTCAAACTCAGATCTAGTAAGATCTAGCCATTGGATTGCCTTGAAATTGTAGATCCACACTCTCACTTGATCAACCTACTTGGATCTAAAATTTGGATGTCATTGGACTTGTCTTGATCCCATTTATCCCACATTTTACCCTCCTTGGGCAAAGTCGCATTTCCTTGGAGACTGGAGTTGGTCCACTTCTAGGACGTGGGTACATGAGATTTTAGTAGATTTGGAACGAGCATAATTCAAAACCTAGGTCTAGTTGGTCACTTCATCAAATCTTGCCTTGGGGATAGCATTCCTTGTTTTAAGGGATTGTAATCCACTTAGGTCAAACCTTGAATCTCTAGATCTAGACCTATTCATCCATCAAACCTTTAATTTCCCACTTGCCACATGCAATAGGAGTCATTAACCACAAGTTAACTTCACTTTGACTCCATTAATCCCAATTCCCAAGGCATTGATCTCTCTCCAAGTCAATTCGACTTTCCTAGATTGTTGGATTAACTTGTGGTTTGATCCTTGTGTGGTGGACTAAACCCTTTGATGTCATCATATATCATGATCAAGCTTGCCACTTGTACTAGTTAGCCCCAATTCAACCCCTAAACTACCCTGCATTGGACACGGTTCCCAAGGCAGTGGATTTTCTCACATTGAACTAGTACTCTAATCCTGGATCTCACTTCAAGTATCATAAGTCACTCTCACATCAACAATGAACCAAAGCTATACTCATTGAACCCCTCACTTACCTTGTGACTTCATCCTCAGGTCTAGGATAAACCATACACCTTATTTCACTTAATCTTAACTTGATTTGGTGTCTTGGTTTGATCTCTCCTGTCGAGAGTAGATCGGGTCTCCCCCTTTGTTGTCTGGGCTAGATAACATAAAGTGAAGGTTGCCTCAATTGGCGTGACAACCATCTATTGGAGGTCGAGGTGATTGTGGTTGCACCTTTTGAGTTGCCCTTCGCTATTGCCATCCATTTATGGATACATCCACAGGGGTAACTACAGTTTGGGTGATAACATTTTGGCGCCACTGCCGGGGAGGGCATAGGCTTACTCTAGTTTGACATATATTTCTCAAGCCTTACTCCCGTTCTTCTTGCCTAACATTTTGGCGTTGGAGGGCATAGGCTTACCTTGGATAAATCTAGTAATCATTATTCACTCTCTCCTGCATATACAACGACACATACCTTGGTAGAAGAGTTTAAGAAATCTACCTGGCGACTCCCAACCGTGACTCCGCTGAGGAGCGAGCTCATTTGCATCCTTACAATACTAGAATTAAGACAGATATTATCATTATCTAGAACCCATGGGGTGCATCATTTTGTTTGCAGGTTCTTGAATTTAAAAATAAATATGAAAATATAAAAGATAAAAGAAAAAGTAAAAAAAAAAAAAAAATTATCCATGGTTGCTTCTAAGCGACCTAGAACTTTCAGTAGTTTAAAAGTTTTTGACTTTTCAAAAATTATTGGGTATCCTCATCATATTCCTCATCAAGCATGTGCAAGGTTGCCTATTTTCGATGGAATCTATGAAATCTCTGCTAAAAGACACCTTGAAATTTTTAGGAAAATTATTAAAGAGTTATCCATAACCCATGAGGATGTGTGTATGAAACTATTGGCTTCATCTTTCAAAGAAAGAGCTGGACTCTGGCTTTCGAATTTGGAACACAATAGCATTTCTGGTTATGACATGTTTGAAAATAAATTCCTAGAAGAATGGGGAAGTGAATTCGATGATATGTATCTTTCAAATCAAATCCAAGATCAAAACCTTCCCCTTTCCGATCCTATTGTTGAATCATTTAACAATCAAATATCAAGTGATTTGTCAACATCCAGAGATGACCTTTCCTGCCCAATTTCTTCTGATGCTAAGTCTTCTACTTTTGAGTCAATCGAAAGTCAAATCTTTAATCATTGTACAAACCATTAGTTTTCAAATTGCTTAGGTAGCCCTAGTCCTGATCCTGAGGGAATTTCTGAGGATGAGCCTTTAGTTAACAGGCCTACTGAAGTTCCTCCCTCAGAGAAACTCATTAGTCATTCTATCTTTAGTGATCATTCAATTCCTTATCAACTTACTGAAGAATAAGAAAGTGGAGACATTAACCAAGATCATTTAGTAGTGCTTTCACATGATCATTGTGCAAATAATCAGGATGTTTTAGATGAGCTTCTTAATTTTATCCCTGACAATTTAAATAAAAATTATCATTTATCTTCATATGAATTTGATGATGAATCAATAGAAGGTCAATCTCAAGATGAAGATGAAATAGTGAATCACGCTAGATGCTCTAATCTTTGTTCCACTTCTTATAATGAGTCCTCAAATTTTTCCATCCTTAGTCAAGATAACTTCATCCATTTCTTAAAATTTGAATCTTGTCCTTGGTTTGTAAATATTAGACTTAGTCAAAAGTTTATCATTCCTAGAATAAATAGCATTGCTTTAAAAGGCCTTTCCTTTTGTCAAAATCCAAGGCCAAGTTTTTCTATCCATCTAGAAGAAAATACATCCACTCTCTCTGCCCATACTTTTCAATCTTTTTGGGGTTGGTGGTCTAGTCAATCTTTTGCTTTTGAAATTTTCAATAAGAAGTTTAAGCATGATTGCAGGTTTGGAGAAAAAGTACCTCATTTCCCTTTTCAGTCACTTTGGAACCATAATGCTTGTTGTCAAGTTATCAATCACTCTTGGTGGCTAGAAAAGGTGTTTAAAGATCAATTCCATTGTTTCTCCATTTTTGAGCATCAAGTGGGTCTGACTTTGATTTTCCGTCTTTTGAACTTTAATTTATCTTCACTTGGTTTCTATTTGATCATTAATCCCAGGGAGAACCAAATTGAATATGCAAGAGAAGTGAGTAAGGAAAGTAGTTTATTAAATCAAATGCCATGTATTTGCCCTCCATCAATTTTAAACAATCATCTTCATGCATTTTATGATCCTATCAATTCTTGGATGGAGCATGTTTGCAGTAATCAGTCTCTCTCTTGGCATGATTTCATTTTGCTCCATTCAACTCCTTTCTCAATTTTTGAACAAGTCAGGAAAGTTGTGCTATCAATTTCATTAATCCTTAATCTAGTCCTGACTCGTTTTCTAAGCAAAAATCAAAGAAGAATCATTAACTTGTTCGATGAATGGTTGCACTGGATCTATGATTTTACCTAGCATTTGGTTTGACCGGTTAGATTAGAGTAGGTAGGAAACTGAATAAGCCTACTTGGGCAGTAGTTAGTCTTTTCAGCCATTGAGTCTGGCACCTTTTTTATTATCTTTTCCTACGCTCCTTTGTAAGCTCCTAGTTTAACTGAGTACCTGTCATCTTCTTTTTCCTGCACAATAAATTTCAAACTTTGCAGGTTATGTTAGTAATTTAATTTACTTTCTGCATTTATATTTCTGACATAAAATAAATTTTATTTCAATTGGATTTTATATTTTTCCCATACATGTTGCATGAGGTATTTTGATGTTTGTGGATGCAGAAATAGGTTGCAAAAATAAAAAGCTGGAAGCAAAATGGTAGAGTGCTGGATCGAGGATTCGAGTAGCAGAGTTCGAGGACCAGAGATTCTGAGGTTCTCAAGCGCTCATTTCACTAGAGCACTTGCCAGCCGGAGCCAGATGTTATCACATATATAGTAGCCGAGCTACCATACATTTTTTGTCAGATTCAAGTACACTATTCAACCAGTTCCCTTACATTGAGATGCTGAGATGAGCATCTATATTGGATCACTATCAGATTTTGGACAACAGTTGTATTCCCCATTGCCATGACTGAGTCTCAGGACACTCAGAGAGAAGACCGATGTAGCCATTATACCATTTGTACAGAGCAGTCAGTACTGCCCAAAGTTACAATAGCAGTTTTAGAGGAAAGATGATGGTTCGGATGATGAGCATTCAGGTATATGACTCAGCAGGTATATCATGGTGTTATGGTTATATTGCTTTTATATTTATTATTATAGCATGTCTTAGCACTTAGTATCATGATCTGGCGATCATATAGATATGTGGACTTGGTTGAGCTTATTATGTATATTATATTGTCCCTACTCAGACTTAGAAGTTCACTATTCATACTCATTGGTTTTACCCTCCTTAGGGAGAATAGTGGTAATCATTCCACCATACGTTGGCTTGCTAGTGTTGGCTCCATTATTCATTGTCTTCATCCATCCATTGCCTACCTTTCAGTTTATCACCCTGACTTACTACTTGACTAGTGACATGGAGGACCTTTTCCCCACTGTAGCCTCTGTATTGGATGAGCTTCCCTGTTTATTGTGTCTCATCTCTGAGTTGGTGACAAAGCTTACCTATCGTGAGTTGGAGCTCCTTGTGAATTCCTTCTAGTCACTAAAGATGTGTTGGCTAAACCTGAAACTTTTAGTGCTACCATGAATACAAAATCTGGAAAAATGAAATGCTATATCTTGTATGAAAAGCCCGTTCATGCAATGTGTTTATAAACACACATGAATGAAAGGCATGCCAAATGAAAGTGGCCATGAAAATAAATGTTATATCTTTTGTGAAATAAATACCTAGGTAAACAAGTTGTTTGTGACACACCTAGAAGTGCTCAGGTAAACAAGTGCCTTAAAAACACACCTGCAGCAGAAAGCCTCAAATAAATGTAGATCTATGCAATGTGTTTATAAACACACATAGATCAAGGCTATGGATACTTCAGGCCCAAAGGCAATGGAACTTAAATGCTATATCTAAATAATTGTTGGCCTCATTTGTATTATGGATTGTGTGCATCTGTTAAAGGTGAATAAACCCTCTTTGAACAACTCATCCATTTGTGAGACACCGCCATTCCCTGTGTTGTTGCTCATTCAGTATATACTATGGTGTGTATTCCCTTTCCCTGTTCCAAAGTGTCACAATGTTAAGTCAGTCAAGTCATCCCTTAGCCTAGCCAGTTTATTTTAGCCTTCACCCTTCACTAGCAAATTGATCACAACTATGAAGTCAGTATGATCCTGAAAGTCTAATCTAAGTTAAATAATAATTAATGACATTATATATTTGGATTTAGATCGCCAGAAATTATTACTTTGTGTTATAATTGTTATTTGAATAAGTTATAGAGCATGCATTAACCTTTGACACTTTGCAGCAGTTTCTGATGATAGTCTGAGTTATATTTGGTCATGTTGACTTGGTCAAACCTAGTTTGACCAAGGTCAACCATAGGACATGAGATGGTTGGACCTCGTGATGATACAGATAGATGATATATGGTCTATGTACATGTACATGATGATTCTATGCATTAGATATAGGTTTATGATGATGATTCATGGTTTTAAGCATTTATTGATCATCTACAGATTATTATTATTTCACCTGTTCCGATATATTGGAGATATTATATGATCATGCAGAGACTCATATGGTGTATGAGTACACATCTTGGATGGATTTGGACCTTCTGAGTCCAATGAGACAGTCTATTTTCAATTCCGGGTACTTACAGTGATGATTGAGCCTCAGTAGGCTAACCCAGTGCAGTTTTGGTCTGTCGGAGACCCTGTTAGAGCAGAGAGGATTTTTATTTGGTTGACCTAGGGCACTGTGCTTGGAGGGGGTGCTCCAGCCACTTGTTTTTACCATATTACCCCCCCTCTCGGACACACTGGTGCCCTCACCTTGATAGCACAGGCACTCCAGGAGGCAATTTGGGGTAGTTTCACGCTTCCCGAGGCATTTCAGGATTGGTAGAAATGGCTATTGAGGAATTCGATTTGGGCTACTAAGGCAATGTCTTGGCGTGGGATGATCAGTGATGATGGGTTGATGTCTTCCACACCTCCTCCAGCAGTTTCAGCTTCATCGGGGCCCACATCCATCACTTATGGCACATTCTGATGATTTCTGAGGCCTTTTAAGGCCCACGATTTGTCCATAGAGGCACGATTTGGTATATTGATGACTATTTTATTATTATTGTGCTATGGGGATTGACCAAGGGTGGCTAAAATTACCCCTTGGACCCACCATAAGCTTCTTATTATATTTTGTCATCATGATATGGTGGGATTCCCCTCTCCTAGGGTGATTTTGTCCACTTATGTTATATTTTATTAGTGATCCATGTATTTTATTGTTGAGCTCATCTCAACCATTGATTAGACATTTGTATCTTTTAATCTTAGCCACTCATTCAAAAAGTGGTTACGATTTTGGTGCCTCTCCTATCTATTTAAAGGAGGGAACCTCTCATTATAAAGGGGACTAGTGGCTCTGGATTATTGGAATAGAAAATTATTATTGCATCTATCTCCAGTGTTGTGGTGAATGTTTTTGGTGTTCGTTCGTTGGTTCTTCCTTTGCACTGAGTTATTGGAGATCTTGTTTTGCCATATCTTTTGTACCACGTTTTTGCATCTACAGGTGGAGGCCGATTTGCTTTGAGAAGGAAGTATTGGTAGGGGAAGACTCTCCCTACTTCTTCTTTGGATCTCTTCGTTAGTAACAGGGATTATTACTGTCCCAGGACCTTCTATTTCATGTTACTATTGCATTTCGTTGTATTTCCTCCATATTTGGTCTTACTGATTGAATCGCTATTCCTTGGTTTGACAGGTAGAGGAGGTCGCACTTGTGGGCTAGGGCATCAATTTGGCAAGCAAAATCAACCATCTCTCATTTGATCTCTGCGGCAATCTTCCTCAACATCAAGGCATCTCTCTTCATCACTCAAGTATGATCTCAAGGTAATTTCTATCTCCATGATCTATCCACTTGTCTTAAATATTTCAAAACCTAATTAATCAAAACCCCCATTGTTACATTTTCTTAGATCTACTGAGATCTAGTGGGTTGTTGGGTATAATATTGAAAACCCACCTCTATAGTATCCACGGCATCCCGGATCTATAGTTTGGTGAGAATTGGCCTTCATTCGATCCCCTTCCCAAGCCAACTTGGCTTCTCCAAGTGAGGGCGCACTTCTTGGAGAGTTGAGTTGACCTAGATCTAGTTGATGGGTAGTTGAGATTTTAATTGATTCATGATCTACACTTCCTAAAACCTACCCCTAGACTCTTACTTTGGCAATTTCTACCTTGTGGGCCCTATTCCACATTTTAAGGGATTTAATCCCCATTTTGGACCACTTGGTATCTTCAAACTCAAATCTAGTAAGATCTAGCCATTGGATTGCCTTAAAATTGTAGATCCACACTCTCACTTGATCAACCTACTTGGATCTAAAATTTGGATGTCATTGGACTTGTCTTGATCCCATTTATCCCACATTTTACCCTCCTTGGGCAAAGTCGCACGGCAAAGTCGCACTTCCTTAGAGATTGGAGTTGGTCCACTTCTAAGATGTGGGTACATGAGATTTTAGTAGATTTGGAACGAGCATAAT
The DNA here is from genome assembly GCA_027924585.1 of Larix kaempferi. NCBI lineage: Eukaryota > Viridiplantae > Streptophyta > Pinopsida > Pinales > Pinaceae > Larix > Larix kaempferi. The sequence goes on from BSBM01000030.1 coordinate 13,107,457, forward strand.
TCAAAACCTAGGTCTAGTTGGTCACTTCATCAAATCTTGCCTTGGGGATAGCATTCCTTGTTTTAAGGGATTGTGGTCCACTTAGGTCAAACCTTGAATCTCTAGATCTAGACCTATTCATCCATCAAACCTTTAATTGCCCACTTGCCACATGCAATAGGAGTCATTAACCACAAGTTAACTTCACTTTGACTCCATTAATCCCAATTCCCAAGGCACTGATCTCTCTCCAAGTCAATTCGACTTTCCTAGATTATTGGATTAACTTGTGGTTTGATCCTTGTGTGGTGGACTAAACCCTTTGATGTCATCATATATCATGATCAAGCTTGTCACTTGTACTAGTTAGCCCCAATTCAACCCCTAAACTACCCTGCATTGGACACGGTTCCCAAGGCAGTGGATTTTCTCACATTGAACTAGTACTCTAATCCTAGATCTCACTTCAAGTATCATAAGTCACTCTCACATCAACAATGAACCAAAGCTATACTCATTGAACCCCTCACTTACCTTGTGACTTCATCCTCAGGTCTAGGATAAACCATACACCTTATTTCACTTAATCTTAACTTGATTTGGTGTCTTGGTTTGATCTCTCCTGTCGAGAGTAGATCGGGTCTCCCCCTTTGTTGTCTGGGCTAAATAACATAAAGTGAAGGTTGCCTCGGTTGGCGTGACAACCATCTATTGGAGGTCTAGGTGATCGTGGTTGCACATTTTGAGTTGCCCTTCCCTATTGCCATCCATTTATGGATACATCCACAGGGGTAACTACAGTTTAGGTGATAACAGAACCATCAATCATCATCCATAAGCATACATGGTCCACATCATCACGGATCCCAAGAATGACCATGGTCAAACTATGTTTGACTAGGTCAAAATATAACCAAGGACAAGATTACAACAATAGACTAAGACATGTTCCTCTAATCACACTCACAACTTAACTTAAAGTACATTCATCATTCCATGGCAGTTAATGCATATAGATATTTAATATTATTTATACTTTACTTGCATAAAAGCTTTAATGACAAACTCACCCATTGGACATGGTCTAACTGGTAGCTAAGGGTGAAGGCTAAATAACCAAGCTAAGTAAAGGGGATGACTTGACCAAACTTAACTAGGTGACACTTTGGACGGGGAAGGGGGAGCTACACTCTGTGCCGGACAAATAACAAAGGGAAGGGTTGCGCCTCACAAATGGGTAAGTTGTTTAGAGAGTGTTTATTCAACTTAGGCATCATGTCTACATCAAGTTGATCCAGGTTCATTAGGATCATTCATTTCATTTCATGGCCTTTTTGGCCTACATAACCCCTCTGGGATTTTACATGTGCTAAGAAGCACAACTAATCGCAGCTTGCATCCGAGGCATGTTCATACATATACAAGGTCAGCAATGATAGATATAACTTTGAGTAACCATTGCTTTTTGGACCTTTTCTATACCCTTCGAGGGGTATTTTTAGCAGTTCATCGCTATAGCCTTTATTCACGTGTGTTAAGAAACACATTCTAGAATTTTAAGTTCACAGGATTTCATAATACATTTCCAATATAAGAAGTACATGAGCTTTCAGTTTTAGCGAACAACATCTCAAGTGACTAGGGGGACTTCTGCCACTGCCGAACATCGAGACAATCGACCAGAATGATTGAGGCCTACAATCCAACTCACCAAAGGCAAGTTCTGTCACCAACTCAGAGCCGAGACACAAACAAACATGGATGCGGTCCAACAAAGAGGTAGTAATGGGGAAGTCCTCAGTATCAAGAAGTCAAGAAGGCAAGTCAAAGGTAAAAGCCAAATTAGGAAGGTCATGGATGGATGGAGTCAAATGAATGTGGTGCCTAAACTAGCAGACAAGAATGTCAAGGAAGACCATGTCTATACTCATAGGAGGGTAATGAAACCGATGAGTAGTGTTAGAAAACCTACGTGTGCAAGTAATACATCCATTTAATAGTTATAACATCGTCCAAGATATTCAATTTTATTTTAAATAGTACTGCCATATCATGAATCACATACCAAGTCAATGCTATGAAGATGACTAAAACAACAAGATAATAATCCAAAGTCAATAATCAGAAGTCCACAGGTCATATCACATCATAATAATCATCAATAATCATCTGAAACACTGCTGCAATAACATCACTGGGCACTGAACTGAAACTGTATGGAATAAAGGGACACATCGATCATCAAATCTAAGCTCTCAAGGCTCAGTCTTGGCACAAGGTCTAATAAAAGTCTGCTACAATATACTGCTCTGATCATGAGTGATCTCAAAGTACAAGCTCATCATAACTGATCTTTGTAAAAGCAAAGCTCTCAAATTTGCAAATATCTGCTCAGCAAGAATAGTGGCCCAGCTACTATGGTGTAATAACAGTACCTTTAACAATTAACTCGTTAAAAACATAAAAATTGCTAGTTTTGCCAATGATTGTGCAAGCAGTGAAAACAGGGTCTTTCAAATAGCACTTAATGGTCACTAATTCTACAATAAACCTCATAGATGAAGCTAACTACATGCTATTGAACAACTGCAAGCTTTAATCATACCATTAGAGATACAATCAACAGTCTATTGGGGCCAAACTGACAGAATGGCTATTATACTTGGAATTTTACAACATAGAAGAAGAGATAGAGTATCTGAGAATAAGAGAAGGATCGGTTACTATTGGATCAAAGCCATGAGCAGGAGAACGTCATAATATATCTCACTGGAAGCGCATGAACAACTGCTATAGCTTACAGGGGGCGCAAACCCTCAATACTGGCTAAAACTCACTGCACTTGGAATGCTACTACTACTGGTATTCTGCCTCATCAAGCTGGAACTCGTCCACACCATGTTGAAGCTCATATCAGATCTGCATAATACTTAATGGTTGCTTTAAATCTCCATGAAAAGGACTGGAAGTCCTCTTCCTCAAACTCCAACAGAAGGATCTCTCAATCTCTTAGCTGGATCAATGAATGCAAAGGGGCACATCACCCAATACTGGCAAGGGGCACAACACCCAGTCCTCTGAGAGGCATAGAGCTCTCAAGATGAATACTCAAAATGACAAAAAATGTGAATGGGTGTGTTCATCCACCTTTTATTAACCTCTGCTAGCTTTTCTACCTTCCTTCTAAAGCTTGCCATCTAGGAAATTCGAACCATAAGTGTATTGGATGTTTCTTTGGCAAGTTGTTTTGCATTGGACCTACTTGCCTTCATGAATGCACCCTCACTGGCTAAAATTAGCCTCTGTAGCTTTCCTAAGGCCTTTTGCTTGCTTTCCTACTTTTACTATTCTTCTTGAGCCTTATCTTCAAAAATATGGAAACATCTGCCTTCTTGATTTTCGACTGTTTTTCCTGCTTTTTCTGCTTTAGGCTGCTTTTACTACTTTAGCCACTTTCTTTCCAAATATTTCTGAGGGAGACAACTCATCTACCTTATCCTCATCCTATGTGCCCTCTTGAGCCACCTAGGAATTTCCAACTCATCAAACAATTTATTAATAATTAAATATGACAACTATGGACTACATCACTTCTTCAAGATCTCATTTAATTATTCAAAATAACCATAGTCAAAATTAATTCCCTAACTAATTTAATTTTCCACTAGGACCCATGGGGATCTAAAGGGCTAGTGGTAGCTCCATGGTGCTATTAAAAATGGGGACATTACAGTCCTCCCCTCCCAAAATTTGCTTGTCCTCAGGCAAGTGAAAATATGAGTGATGAAACATTTAGACACTTTTTCCACAAACTTTTGCAAGCTGCTACATACACCATTTGAACTTCATCCCCTACATAGATGACCCCTTTTTAAGATTACATCAATCATCCTTCACCATCAACTCATGAATGATCATGCTTATGAAACACTCCATTGCAAGTTGAGTTGCAAATCATGAACTGAATTTGACCAATGCATGCACAATGGTCAAACTTCTCTTGTAGCAGTTGGAATAGGAATGATCATGCACTTGTAAACTTCTATTCCTCAAACACAACTCATACCATTGACATGTGTTGCACCACTTTCATACTTCAATCCATTTAACGACTCACATGCAATCCATTCTTGCTACCATACATTGAGTTCTTTATGTGTAGAGATTGACCTTGAACCAATGTGGTCAATTCAACCTCAAACTTGTCCCTTCTTAAGCATTGTTTACTCTTAGCCAATACGTGTATAATGGCTAACACCTCCATGAATGAGCAATGTCTTTGATAGGGCTACAACTTCATGGGATGTAACATGGGAACATTGATGTAACATTTTCTTTATCCTTTTAAGAACTCCTTGAGATTTCTCATCTCCATAAAAGACTCCTTTCCTTACTTGGGCAACCACATGTGTTATGAAATGAAAGGATGCTCTACATGGTGCACCATCCTGACCATGCTCAATCATAGGATCAAAATGCAATATCTTTATCCTTCCAATTTCATGTTCAAACAAATTGATATGAAATGATTGCTCTACCCAAGTACATGACATAGCTTCCAAACCCAAATAGTACTTCTCCAACATCCTACCATGAACCAAAATGTCAACAAATAGAATAAACTCAAGCTTACCAAAGTGCTTGACGTATGCTCTGCTCATGTAAGATAATGAAACCATTGGTGCATCAACCAAGCAAATGCTCATGCATGAAAATACAGAATGGTCATAATGGCAACTAGATGATGTCTCTTGCAAAATTTCTGCTTCCAAGCGAACTTGATGATGATGATGGCCAAGGTGGAGATCAATTTTGGGAAAGGATTTGATTACATACAACTCATCCTTCTCAAGAAGTGTCTTTGTCCCCCATAATGCTATGTAAAATCTCCAGCTGAAGTGGTTGAGACCAAGGATGTTTCCTGGGTCCCAAATGAACCTAAGAAGTGGGAAGTGTCTCCTACTTCCACCTCTACACTACATAGTGTCTGAATAAGGAGTTTTTAGGAGTTTTTAGAAGAATCCCAATCCAACAAGCAAGGAAATAGTGAGTCCATGACTCCATCCATCATATGATTTCCCATGTAGGAAACCCAACCAATGCTCCTCAAGGACAAACTTTTGGAAACAAAGGCTAGCTCGCCCTCCTGGATCCCACTAAACATGTTGCATTCTCCCATTCTCTATCACTTGGAAGACTATATCATCATGTGGGATACCAGGATCTCACCACCACACTGGAAGTTCATCACTGCCAATGCTTAACTAAGACTCCAGGAGCCTCTCCATCAAAGCATGAGACTCCTAATGTGCCATGTGCACATTGGTACTTAGTCTCACGACACTGCTACATGTCTCACCCAACTGACATAGGTGATACTCCCATGTCCTGTCGTGTATACTAAAGGCATCATATAGCAACCATAGATGCCCATGCTGCTGCTCAAAAAAGATGAATGATATGTCAAACAACTCACTATTGATGCAAGCAAGAAACTTACCCTCTAGGTACTCATCTCAGACATGTATCTATCCACCCAATCCATGGATGAATAAACACTCCTGTTGCTATGCATGATGTGGGCATCAGATGGTGACAGTAGATGCCTTTGTTGTTGCTGGGAAGGGACTGGTGCACTTGTCAAACCACATGGTCTGACCATCAAATCATCAACAACGAATGTGGGAGCCTCCTACTCCTCATGTGGCACCAACAGGAAGAATCCCTTTACCCAATCTTCATCCCCATGTGTAATGGATGTCAGAGATGTGTGGGATGATGAACAAGGAGCCAACCTCCACTCCATGAAAGATGCATCCATCAAACTAGCGAATGCATACCCTCCTCTATTGGCTGGTCCAATGAGACTGTGCTCCAATGCCTCCGCCATGACTGTGTAACTCTCCTAGAGGCAACTCATGATCTTCTTGGAACAAAACAAGTGCTTGGTCTCCATCTTGCTGGACTATAACCTCCTCAAGCATCTGCAAATCAGAGTGTACACCTCATGTTCCATCATCACATGAGGCTCCTCATTAGGACCAAGAATGAAATCAGCCATATGGAATTGGTTGACTGAGATGTAGAAGGTAGAATGTGATCTCTCCAGCTTCTCGTGAAGCTACTCATTTTGAATCTCAGATTCTTGAAGTGCACTTTGAGTTCTCCTCAAAGAATCATGGGTAGTCTCCAACTCATGAGTGAGCTTGTCAATCTCCTCTTCATCTTCTAGTGAGGCACTATGATACATCTTCACAAGCTCAAGAAGATGATCTCTATCGGAAAGCAACTACAAAAATGCACCTCTTATGTCTGTCACTGTTTTTCAGATCTTCTCCAAGTCTTCAATGGAAGATTTGTCCTATTGGAATATACAGCTTTGGAAGCTATTTTTTTATGTAATTAAATTATGTACATAAAAAGTATTTAATGCCAAGTGTCAAAAGGCTCAAGCCAAGTGTTTACTTTATGACCAAGTGTCATTAGCACATGCTAAGGTGTCAAAAGGTTCTGTTATCACACAACTTGTAGTTGTCCCAAAAGGTATCCCATTCGGGATGGTAGAGGAGACGGACAACTAAAGAGGTGACCCAAGCGATGCCACGGTTCCCAATGCAAGCTGGGTGTCACGATAACCGAGGCACTCTTCACTTTAGATCAAGACTAATCAAGATCAAGGGGGAGACCCTAGCCAATCAATGAAGACTAGCTAACCCAAAGATTCCTAGGGAAATGTGTAAGTTGAGTTGCGGAAACCAATGGAGACGTAGATCTATGGAAGTTAAGTGGACCCGAGGGTTGAAATGTGGTTGAAGAGGCTTTAAGGGGTGACAAGTGTTTCAACCAATGAATGACTAAGGCCACTTATGAAGTTTAGATAGATCTAAAGAGATCTAGTACCATGAGAATTACACAAGTGGGATCCACTCCTGAAAATATGGAAATGGTCCAAATGGGGCCCACAAGGTCAAGTTAAAGATGAAAATGGTACTAAGGGGTATGCAATGGATGGATCTATGATTTCAAGATGAAAAAGGCATTACCCACATATGGGATCTAGCAAAAGACCACTAGCCCAAGGAGTGCAATTTACCCAAGGGAGACTAGTGCCTTAAATTGAGGGGGCAAATGGACTCCAAATTCCACCAAATTATAGATCGGGATAGTTAAGGTAATAAGCAAGGTGGGTTTAAAGTGTCAAGTCCAAATGCTTGCTAGATCTCCATAGATCTGAGATTGAATATGCATCACTAAGTGACCCAAGTGGGGCTAAATCCCTCAAAATGAGGAATGGGGCCCACGAGGTGAAAATCAACAAGGTGAAGCACTAGGGGTAGGTTATCAAGGTAGATCTATCCAAATCAAGTGGGATCTCACCTACCCACGTTAAGGAGCTAACCAAACTAGCTCCCTTAAGGAATGCGAATTGCCCTAAGGAAGGCTAGGTGCCTTGGGAAGTGTGCCAAATGGAGACCAATCACCACCAAACTATAGATCCGAATTGTCGTGGATGCTATAGAGGTGGGTTCTTAATTTTATACCCAAATCCAAGCTAGATCCAAGTAGATCTAAGAAAAAGTAAAAATGAGGGTTTTGATTTTAAGGGTTTTATGACCAATGAAGAAGACTGAATGGATCTAGGTACATACCTTGTAAAACATACCTCAAATGCTTGTAGCCACTTTGCAAATTGATAGAATTCCCCCTATGTGTATATTCAAGAGTGAGATCTAGTGCTCCAAGCCAAAACGTCCTCCTCCAAAGATAACCAAATCCTCCTCCTCCTACAAGACAAGATCAAGTTAGAAACAAGCCAAGTTAGAAAATTATGAAAATGATGAAGAGATGTAAGAGAAAGCATCAACTATGTCACAAAGATACAATAGTGATACTCCCTATCACAAAGATCAACCCAAGAAAGGATATAGGATAATAAAAACCAAAACCCTAAACCACAAAACCACTTTTTAAAACAAGTGGTTGAGATCAAAAGATATAACAATCTAATCAACGGCTAAGATGAGCCAATACAATATATCACATGGATCACAAAAGTGAGTGATGACGTCATAGCTAGAAAAGACTCAATGAGGGTGACGTCATACATAGGGGTGGCTAAAAATACATGTGCCACATCATCAAGACCAAGACTAGTCACTACAAGCTCATGGTGGGGCTAGGAGGCATTAATTTCCTTCACTAGCATGTCCCCATGGCACAATAATATAAAATATAAATCTATGATATGACATGTCCATGTGACACAAATGATCAAATCCTATCCCCAAAATCTGAGAGAGACAAGCAGTAAAAGCCCTCCTGTAACCACTGTGGACCCCACTGACTGATGCCAACTGATCTGGAAGAAGGGGGGTTCACCATGGATGACCTTTGAGAAGACCAAGTGCCAAAACCTTGCCTCAATTGCCCAAATCGAATTTCCTCAGTGACCCTTTTATTCCATTTTTTAATCCTCCTGAAAACCTTGAGAGTGCCCCAAACTGCTACCCAGGGTGCATGCGCTGTCAAATTGAGTGTACCAGGTTGTCTGGAAGGGGGGTGTAATGGTAAAAACAAGTGGTTGGACCACCCCCTTCCTACACAGCACCCTAGGCAATGACTAGCCTCCAATGCCTCTGCTGGACAGGCTGGATCAACATGCCCAAACTGGTCAACAGGTGGATAACTGCAACTATCATCATCAGAAGTGCCTGGAATTGAAAGATAAGTGTCTCAATGGATCCAAAAGACCCAAATCCACTAGAGATGAGTACTCATACACCTCATGATAACCTATGGGGTCATTAGCATGGTTCACCATACCTGGACAGTGTAAAATATGATGATATGGAAACAATAATAAAACTGATCAACTACATCAATCATCATCTGAAGCATATGTCCAACATATGGAATCATCAATAAGTGTATGTGGGACCATAGATCATCATCCATAAGCATAAGTGGTCCATCTCATCACGGATCCCAAGAATGCCCATGGTCAAACTATGCTTGACTAGGTCAAAATACAACCAAAGACTAGATTATAACAATAGACTAAGACATGTTCCTTTAATCACATTCACAGCTTAACTTAAAGTACAAACATCATTCAGTGGCAGTTAATACATATATATTTCAATGTTATTTATAATTTACTTGCAGAAAAGCTTTAAAGACATACTCACCCAATAGACATGGCCTAACTGCTAGCAAAGGATGAAAGTTAAGGGCAAAGCTAGGCAAAAGGGATGACTTGACCAAACTCAACTAAGTGACATTTTGGACAGGGAAAGAGGAAGCTACACTATGTGCTGGACAAAATAACAAAGGGAAGGGTTGTGCCTCACAAATGGATAAGTTGTTTAGAGAGTGCTTATTCAACTTAGGCATCATGTCTACATCAAGTTGATCCAGGTTCATTAGGATCATTCATTTCATTTCCATGGCCTTTTTGGCCTATATGACCCCTCTGGGATTTCACATGCGCTAAAAAGCACAACTAATCGCAGCTTGCATCCAGGGCATATTTACATTTACAAGGTCAATAATTTTTAGATATAGCATTTGTTTAACCATTGCTTTTTTGGACCTTTTCTATACCCTTCATGGGGTATTTTAGCAGTTCATTGCTTTTAGCCTTTATTGACGTGTGTTGATAAACACATTCTAGAATTTTAAGTTCACATGCTTTATAATAATTTCCAATATAGGTAGTACATATGCTTTCAGTTTTAGCCAACAACAACTCAAGCGACTAGGGGGACTTCTGCACAGTGCCAAACATCGAGACAACCGACCAGAATGATTTAGGCATACAATCCAACTCACCAAAGGCAAGTTTTGTCACCAACTCAGAGCCGAGACACAAAACAAACATGGATGCAGTCCAACACAGAGGTAGAAATGGGGAAGTCCTCAATATCAAGAAGGCAAGTCAAAGGTGAAAGCCAAATCAGGAAGGTAATGGATGGATGGAGTCAAATGAATGTGGTGCCTAAGCTAGTAGACAAAGATGTCAAGAAAGACCATATCTATGCTCACATGAGGGTAATGAAACCAATGGGTATTGTCAGAAAACCTTAGTGTGCAAGTAATACATCCAATTTTATATCTATAACATCATCCAAGATATTTCATTTCATTATTTAAATAGTACTTCCACATCATGAATCATGTACCAAGTCAATGCTATGAAGATGACTAAAACAACAAGATAATAATCTAGTGCTAATAATCACAAGTCCATAGGTCACATCATATCATAATAATCATCCATAAACAACTGAAACACTGCTGCAATAATACAACTGGGCACTGAACTGGAACTGTATGGAACAAAAGGTCACATTGGTCATCAAATCTAAGCTCCCAAGGCTCAGCCTTGGCACAAGGCCTACTCAATGTCTGATACATATACTGCTCTGATCTGTAAGTGATCTCAAATAAATATGCTCATCATAGCTGATCTCTGTAAAAGAAAAGCTCTGAAAAGTGCAGATATCTGCTCAACAAGAATAGTAGCCCAGCTACTATGGTGTGATAACAGGCTCATACCAAGTGTCAAAAGGCTAATGCCAAGTGTCAAGGGCTGCTTAGAGGCTAGCTTAGGGAGGTACCTAGGGGGCCTGCTTAGGACGGTCCTAGGGGGCTGCTTAGGGCAGCCAAGCCCAAGTATAAAAAGGGGCTAACCCCCATCACTTGGACACACAATTTTTGGGGAAGAACTCTGTTGTTATAAGGATGCCAATTATCAAGAGTGTTACTGTTGTTACAGTCTACTACAAGGAGGGAAATCTAGTACTGCTACAGTGTCTTATGCTACAAGGAGGGAGATCTAGTGTTGCTACTAGGTCTACCATAAGTCTGCTACAGTGTTTGTAAGTGTGTTTTCAGTTCTGTTAGTAAAAGTGTTGAAACAAAGGTATTGTTTCAGCACTCCAAGTTAAAGTTGTTACTTATGGCTGGGTTTTCTACCCCAAGAGGGTTTCCCAGGGTAATCTTGTGTTCTCTCTATGATTGTCTTACTTTCAGTGATCCTTACTTATGTAGGTGTATGCTTATGAAGGACATATGCTACAAAAAATTTTAAAAAATAAAAATTCATTCATACATAAAATTTTTAAAAAATAAAAATTCATACATACATCTAGTTTTTCCAACATCTCCTCCATTCTCCAATAACAGTGTGACACCAATGCATTAGTGCCATGCAGAGTGCTCGGGGCCTTCCTAATCTCTCTTTCGCTCATCTTCAATGGCCCTGCAAGGAAGTGTGGCTCTGGAGGACAAACATCCTCTCCTTCTTCTTCACAACTTTCTTCTCTCCTGCAGTGACTTGCGCTCCACCTCATGGATCTACACTTCTGCTTCATTGCCATTCTCCTCCAGGCAACTTGAGTCTTCTCCCTCTTGAGTGGTACTAGGATCACAACTTGGAGAGTTTGCTTGAAGAAAATCCAAATGATCCCATTATATTTGAATATGCAAATGACTTTGACGAAGCTTCACCTTTGGTTCCATCTTCTTTTTCTTTACTCCGAAAGGTGGAACAACTCGGTTCCTCTATGGATGGTTTGTTGCTCTCAAAAGAATCCCCATCAACATTCTGAGGCCAAAATCCATGCTTGCAAGTGAAATAATCTTTGAAGGGAATAGCTGCACAGATCTTCTCACCCAAGCTAGATACTCTTGATAGCAATGAGGCATGCTAGCACTTGTTGCTAAACTTCTTGCTAATTCCTCCTCAAGGCTAGCCATTGGTGGATCAAGCCTTCTATTATTTTTGTATATTGGTTCACAGAAGAAGTCATCCTCCTCCCATGACATATGCAAACCTCCATCTGTGTAGTTCATCTCATCTCCTTCACACTCCTCTCAATAGTCACCTTCAACAACTGGAACTAGCCTCATCTTGCAAAAATTTCTTCAAATGATTAATGGTCACAATGCACAGGTGTAGAGGACCATGCTCTGATACCATTGAAATGTACCAAAACCCAGGTCAAGGCACACTAACTCAAAAACTGACACGTTGGAGCTAGATCTTAAAGATCTTTTCTCAAACACTACTAGACTCCCACAGATTTTCCCCAAACGGGTTTACTGGACATCTACAGACTCTAAACACACCCAAACATTACAGGCCACATACTAAACATGGTTTACTCAAGGTCTTACCTCAACAATTGCACATTTGGTAGTGCATCAGACCTGGGTAGACTCCTTTGGCTAACCAAAGGATTCAAGGCAATAGCCCCGGGAATTATGTAGTAACTCCACTACTTCCGGTGTAGTACTAAACCATTGATAGATTGATTTAAATATCCCCAACTTGGTATGGAAGCTATTAGACCTAATAGACAAAATTTGTCTGATAGGAAGGCAATTAGGTGTAAAGTTCAAGACTTGGACAAGGGAAGAAGACAATTTCCAAACCAATTCAAATGGCATCAAGGGCTACCTAATTTCTGAACTGTGACTTGGGAGGGGTTCGAATACTGCTAATTAACATGTAGGAACACTTAGACCAACTTCAGAAAGTAACTTTAACCGTTAAATCGTTAAAAACAAAAAGATTGCTAGTTTTGCCAATGATTGTGCTAGTGAAAACAAGGTCATTCAAATAGAATTTGGTGGTCACGAATTATGCAATAAACCTCATAGATGAAGCTAACTACATGCTATTGAACAGCTGCAAGCTTTAATCATACTGTTAGAGATACAATCAACAGTCTATTGGGGCCAAACTAACAGAATGTTTATTAGACTTGGAACTTTACAACATAGAAGAAGAGATAGAGTATCTGAGAATAAGATAAGGATTTGTTACTACTAGATCATAACCATGAGCAGGAGAACATCATAATATATCTCACTGGAGGCACATGAACAACTGCTATAGCTTACAAGGGGCGCAAACCCTCAATATTGACTAAAACTCACTGCACTTGGAATGTTACTACTATTCGTATTCTGCATCATCAAATTGGAACTCGTCCACACCATGTTGAAGCTCATATCACATCTGCATAATACATTATTGGTTGCTTTGAATCTCCATGAAAAGCACTGGATGTCCTCTTCCTCAAACTCCAACAGAAGGATCTCTCAATCTCTCAGCTGAATCAATGAATGCAAAGGGGCACATCACCCAATGTTGGCAAGGGGCACACTACCCAAACCTCTGAGATGCACAGAGCTCTCAAGATGAATACTCAAAATGACAAAAAATGTGAATGATTGGTTGTGTTCATCCTCCTTTTATTAACAAGGAAATTTGAACCATAGGTGTATTGGATGTTTCTTTGGCAAGTTGCTTTTGCATTGGACCTACTTGCCTACATGAATGCGCCCTCACTGGATAAAATTAGCCTCTCTAGCTTTTCTAAGGCCTTTAACTTGCTTTCCTGCTTTTACTATTCTTCTTGAGCCTTATCTTCAAAAATCTGGAAACATTTTGCCTTCTTGATTTTCTGCTTCTTTTCCTGCCTTTTCTACTTTAGGTTGCTTTTATTGCTTTAGCTACTTTCTTTCCAAATTTTTCTAAGGGAGACAATTCATCTACCTTATCCTCATCCTATGCGCCCTCTTGAGCCACCTAGGAATTTCCAACTCATCAAACAATTTATTAATAATTGAATATTACAACTGTGGACTACATCACTTCTTCAAGGTCTAATTTAATTATTCAAAATAACCATAGTCAAAATGAATTCCCTAACTAATTTAATTTTCCATGGTGCTATAAAAAATGGGGACATTACAAATGACTATTGAGGGGGGGGGTTAAAGCAAGGTGTGCGTTGGAGAGGGTTAATCCATGAAAATTATTCCCTTGAAAATTCTCCCCATAAGGGGTGCCCATAAGAAGCTAGCCCTCAAAAGATTGTTTTCCAATAACAAAATGTAATAATGATCCAAAAGACCATGTGTAAGGGCCCCAAAGAAAAGACCATACTATCATCCTGTTTAATAAAATGGTCCTTTTGTTCTCTAGACTCAATAGGAAGATCAAGACATAAACCTAACTAGATAGAATAACTATGAACTTATTAATTCAAAGTTTATATCTACAGGCATAGAAACTAAACTAATATCCAAGGAATTGGGGAAAGTCTTTTCCTTCATCAATCTTTATGCCCCATATGGAGATAGAAAGGTGTTCTAGGACAATTCCAAAGTTTAGGTAATGGTAAAAAATTATATTGTCATCCTAGGGTGTGCTTTAAATCTAACAATGAAGATTGGATTAGTATGCAGGGGAAATGCCAAACAAGACGCGTTGATAAAGTATCTATGTTAGATGTTTGAAGACTTAGGGCCTGGTATCAAAGATATTAAATAGGGTTTTGGTAGCATAAAAAATTTGGAAGGATGTGGAAAGACTAAGTCATGGATAGGGGTGGGGGGTTCTTCAGACCATCTACCTATATTGCTACAATTAGAAAAAGATGAGAAGAAACCCTTGAGACCCTTCAAATTTAACCATAATTGGGTAGAAGAAGAAGGTTTAAAGAAATTGGTCATTCATAATTAGTTTGAAGTAAATTTAATGAAAGTTTAAAACATGATAGTAGAGTGGGCAAAGAAAAAGGCCTAGAATGCTCAAAAGACGCTTATTGGGACTGAGGAATAGATCAAGCAATTGTTTGAAATAAATAAGGGAGGAATCTTTATAGAAAAGGAGAATATTGATCTAAAAACTTTAGAAGGAATAAAAATTAAGTTGTTGGAACAAAAAGAAAAAGGGTGGAGACTGAAGAGTAGGACTATCGGGCTAGCAGAGGGCCACGAGAATACTAAATTCTTCTAGAACTATGTAAAACATCAAAAGAACATCATCAACAGTATATGGAGATAAGTACGAAAGACGAGAAGAAAGGTAAGAAAATTCTCAAAGATAGCAAAAGGTGGAGTAAGGTACTTCAAACATTTATTCCAAGAACCTCCCAAAGCAAACATAAAAGAGAATCTAAAAGTAGCAACTTTCTTTCAAAGAATGATCAAAGAGAACCAAAATGAGGAACTTGAATCTAAACTCACCAAAGAGGGACTCATATCAGTTCTACAATATTTTTAAAAGGACAATGAGTCCTGGTCTAGATGGTTGGACGGAAACTTTTTTATTTGTGTTTCTATGACTTTCTAGAAGAGGAGCCGCTAAGAAAGATAGAAGAATCTAGAGTTTTCAATGAAGTATTGGGTGCACTGAATGCAACACTTATAGCTTTTGATTCCAAAGCAAAATGGTCAAAAAAAATTTGATGATTATAGGGGTATCTCACTATGTAATTACGTGTACAAAATTATAACAATAATTCTAGCAAATAGGATTAAAACAAATTTCTCTAACTTTATCTCAAAAGAGTAGTTTGTTTGGTTTTTCACAATAGGAAAATTCATGATGCAATGAGAACAATGCAAGGACTACATACAATAAATGTATAAAAAAAATCCAACTATGGTGATGAACTTGGACTTAGTTGAGGCTTATGATAAGGTAAGTTGGAGATATCATATGTTATTTTGATTTAAATTGGGATGAGATCTCAAATAGTAAATTGGATCATGGGATACATTTCCTTAGCTTCCTTTGCAATATTGGTTAATGGGTTAGCATCCAATTTACTCTATCCTAAGGTCTAATGTAGGGATGCCCTGTGTCTCCTTTCTTATATTGGTTAATGGGTTAGCATCCAATTTACTATATCCTAATGTCTAACATAGTTTTTGGTTGCAGAAGGTTTGAGTAAAGTGGTAGATGAATTTAAAAGGGAAGGTACTACTAAAGGGTATTAAAACCAAAACCTATTTTTCCTTATCCCATTTACTATTTGTAGATTATGTGCTTTTCTTTGGCATAGGAACAATTAGGGAAGTTGAAAAGTATAAGGAGATCCTTGAGTTATACGGTAAGGCAACAAGGATGGAGATGAATGTTCATAAATCCTCAATGCTATTCAAAATCTTTCATTAAAGCAGCGAGTGTCTTTTCTTCCCCAAATTGACCAAGGAAGCTTTTCTGAAAGTCATTCTAGTTAGTTATTGATCCAACTGGAAGATTGAAATACCAAGTATAAGTTTTTTTTTTTTACGAGTATGGTAAGAGTCGACATACTACATCTTCATGCTCCACAATCATTAATTGGACCACCAAAGAAAAAAATAGTAAATCTTTGATTGAGAGATCACTACTCCCTCTGAATCACCCTAAGACCTCAAGCGGTTTGAGTCTCGATATCAATACAAGCTCATAAATATATAAACTCAACAACTAGATCTCTTTACCAAAACTGAAAATACATGCAATCACACATAAACACTGAATATACCCTGGAAACCCCAAACGGGGAAAACCAGCAATCTGTGGGGCTATCTTCTCTCTCGAACCCAGAGAATATATAAATATAGACAAGTACAATACAATGTTACCTTGGAAGTGACTCAATCCCTGGATTGGGCAAACTCTAGATTTGCATACATCAGTTGATGCATGCACTGGAAGAATGAGCCCTAACTGGTAAACGGGATCTGAGTATCTCTGCAAGTGCCTCTGACTGATCTGCCTCTCTCTATCCTCTGCTCTGATCTGCTCTGCAACAAAAGAAGTCTAACTGCTGAAAGCATCCTCCTCTGCATGGACAAGTGCGCCCTCCCTCGAATCAAGAATAGCTCGTACCTAATCAGATCTCAGCAAATCTGAGCTCTGATTGTCACAGATCTTCCTCAATCACTGAGACAAAGATACTCTGCAAGTTACAGACCCTCAAATGCTCAACCAGATGCGGTACAAGCTTCCTCCTCCTCAAAGAATGCGCCCTCCTTCCCAAGGAAAGTTGCCCACCTCTCAACTGATCTATCTCAAATCAGTTATCTCAGTGAGTATGACAGATACCTTCTATCTCCTTATATCAATTCACTGAAAGATTAGGTTTACTCAAAACCTAAAAGTAGGTGCATGCAAAACTCACTGTTGCATGCATTTCTTCCCAAAGATTTTCCTGGTTAACCTTTTAACAAAAACATTATGTGGTATTAGGGGTACATGCTTTATATGGGTAAAATCTTGCCTATAGGAAGGTTTAGAGAGAGATTTTGCTCAAAAATTGATGCAAGGTCAAAATATCTAGGGCGTTACCTCAAGCCTACTTCCTACAAATTCAAGGATTAGAACTAGCTCTATGAAAAAATTAAATAGATGGTGACTAATTGGTGCCACAGGTGGTTATCCAGGGGAGGCAAGGTGACTGGTCAGATTAGGTTTGGAGGGGATACCAATTTATTGGCATTTCTAGCTACCATATCAAAACAAATGTTAGAAAAAATTATTAAAAAAAGTGCTTTAGCTTCCTATGGACGAGAAAAAGAGAAGGGATACCATTATTTGAGTGGAAAAAGTTAGCAAAACCAAAAGGAGGGGAGGAATTAAAGAATATCCATCTATTTGAACAAGATTTAGCAACAAAAAGTCTATGGAGAATGAGAAGCTAAGTCACCGAAATCGACGATATTTTGCCTTAAAATTCAAAATTCGGCGACTTTCGGAAGTCGACAAATTAAATCGTTCAAAATCACCAATTTTCTGCGGCCTGTGGGTAAATGCTAGTCCCTCCATAACTACCATCGCGCCCATTGTGTGAAGCCCCCGTCGCAAATCTGTGAATGAAGAGGGGAGGCCACTGTCGTGAATCCGCGAGTCTCTCTGCGAAGAGGGCCGAGGCTTTAGCCAAGGGCGGAGAGTCACAGACGCAAAGGAACGAGGTTGTAGTTGTTGAGGGCGTAGAGTTGCAGACGGACGCAGTCTGAAGAGGGTTCAAGCTTCAGTCTTCAAGGTAGTCCCGACTCCTGACTCTAGCGACCAGTCTCCCGAGGCCAAGGCTACAGTTGGTTACATTACTTGACGCGTATTTTCTGATTTTTGGTTAGGGTTATCTAAAGTATAATAATATAATACATAATATCACATAATATTACATATATTATAATACATAAATTGTAAAATAATTTTGTAAAGTTATTTACATATTAAAATAAATTTACATATTAAAAAATTATATAATATATATTTAATATATATGTAATATTTTTATTAGAAGCGTCGAATTTTTTCTGAATTTCATTGGCATCGAATTCAAACACGAACTCGAACCAGGTGACTTCGATGAGAAGGAAGGGATGCTTATTGGGAGAATTGATGATATAAAAGTATATAGCTCTTGAGACAATGGAAGATTGGATTAGAAGTGAAGTGGAGACTTTTGGAGGGACCAAAATTATCTAGAACACATTAGTGAAATCTTATCTATTCCTAGGAAAATGGTTGGCCTGAAAGATTGGGAAAGGAGATAGAGTGAGAATTGTGGACGATCATGGATGGGTTGTAAAGGCAATTATAAGCTATGGATGGAAAACAACCATACAATTAGATCTTTAAGGAGAAGAGACAAAGGAATGGGATTAGCTTATTTCAAGTCTTAAACTTGGTGCTATCAAACTAAGTGTGAAGGAGGATGAAATTATTTGGTCAAAAAACAAAGCTACAAAACATTATATAGCAAAGCTCGACTATGATGCCGAGAACAAAGAGAATAAGGAGGGGTAAGACAACGAGGTGGAAAGCTTTGCAAAAGCTCAAAAGCCCTCTAAAAACTGGGATATCTCTTTGGTTGGCATCAAACAAGAATAGAACATGGTAGGGACCTAGTAGGTGCATTCTATGCAATAAATATGATGAATCAATTTACTTGTACATTTTCTTTATACAATAATAAGTTTGGAGTGATGCTTTGAACTAACTACTAGGAAAGGAAAATGGGAAGGGGAGACCATATTTGATTGTTTTGAGCAATTGTATAGGGGAGACCTTGTACAATTGTGTGGGCCCTATGATTGGAAAGAAATGATGACATTTCAGAGCAAGGAAATCCCAACAATTCAAATATACAATCAAATTAGATATATGAAGTCCTAAGAAGATAGTCGAGAAATTATAAAAGATCCTAATATCAACAAATCAAAGGCACAAAGATACTTTGATGGAACCTATCAAGGGACTCTTGGTGTCTATGGGATAGGAGGATTGTTATACTTACCAAAAATTGTTGCGTTTTTTTCAAATCCACTATTGGTGAGGGTACAAACAATAGAGATGAACTTTATGCTCAACTCCTTACTGGTAAAAAATTGTATCTGAGAAGTGTCTTAAAAGCCTTCAGATTTTGGGGAATCCAAGATCATTGCAGAATAGACAAAAGGGAATAACAATTTGAAAAATTTATTGCTGCTCCCGATCATGGATAGAATTAAAGAGGTAAGATCTAAATTTGTATGTCTCCTTTCAGCATGTTTATAAACAAGAAAGCAGATGAAAAAAAAAAACTGTCATTGCAAGTAGGGACGCTTATTATTGCTGAAGAAATGGATGGAGGTTTAATCCCAGTCAAAATCCTTTCGCTTTTCAACTGGTTTACAGATCTGGTAGAAGAATTGATTGTATGAAAGAATAGTTTTCTTTGTTAGGAGGTTGGAACTTCCTAGGAGAGGTTAGAATTGTTTTTGCATGTTTTAAATATTGTCTGTATTCGGGCCAGCAATCTATGCCTTGTGATTTTGGAAGACTATTTAATAAATAGGACATTTCAGTTAGCGTGAGTTTAGTTTTTTAGGTAAAATCAGAAGAAGCAACAAAAGCAGCAAAGTCTGTTTTGAGTGCCCAATAGGATTCTATATATGTTTCTTCAATATGAGATATACGTTTGTTTTATATATATATATAATTGTGTGTGGGGTAACAAAGACCAAAATCCCTAGCAGAACCCTAGGTAGAAATGTACATTTTATGCAAAGACCAAAAAAAATAAACCCAAATAATATAGCGATAGGAGAACAAT
Source organism: Larix kaempferi (assembly GCA_027924585.1). Lineage (NCBI taxonomy): Eukaryota > Viridiplantae > Streptophyta > Pinopsida > Pinales > Pinaceae > Larix > Larix kaempferi. Next base: position 13,127,328 of record BSBM01000030.1, read on the forward strand.
TGTATTTAAAAAAGAAGACACCCTCTTCCCCTCTAAATTAAAAGCCTCTAAATTAAAAGACAAAAAAAAATTATATAATTATATATCATTAAACCATAGAATTAAAAAGAAGCTCTCATTGCAAGTAGGGATGCTTACTATTGCTGAAGAAACGGATGGAGGTTTAATCCCAATCGATCATTTCGCTTTTCAACTGGTTTACAGATCTGGAAGAGGAATTTATTGTATGAAAAAATATTTTCCTGTTAGAGGAGGTTGGAACTTCCTAGGAGAAGTTAGAATTGTTTTTGTATGTTTTAAATATTATTTGTATTCAGGCCAGCAATCTATGCCTTGTGATTTTGGAAGACTATTTAATAAATAGAACATTTCAGTTAGGGTGAGTTTAGTTTTTTTTGGTAAAATCAGAATAAGCAACAAAAGCAACAAAGTCTGTTTGGATTGCCAATAGGGATCTATATATGTATATTTTGATTTCCTCAATATAAGATATGCTCTTCTTTTCTAGAAAATATATATATATATATATAAAACAAAGACCAAAAAACCTAGGTAGAATCTTATATAGAAATGTACGATATGCTCTTCTTTTCTAGAAAATATATATATATATATAACAAAGACCAAAAACCCTAGGATAGAAATGTACATTTTATGTAAAGACCAAAAATACACAAACCCAAAAAACATAAAGAGGTAGGAAAACAATTGTATGGAAAACAATTGAAAATAAGGATAATTACATGGTTTTTGCACAAAAAGAAGACACCCTCTTCCACTCTAAATTAAAAAAGAAAATTATATAATTATATAACATTAAACTATACATACCTTCTCGTTGACCTTTGCATGGATGCACCCACTGTAGCAGAAATGAGTCCATAAACCTTCTCCTTCGCCCTCCCTTGCTCCCCTACACCTGTAAAATCTGCATCCGATGGGCTGCTAAGGCCGCCTGTAATAAATTATAAAATATGTTAGAGAGAGACATAAATCATAAAGACTAAATAGGTAAAGAGGAAATAGATTAATAGAGTTTGAAGTGAGGATATGGTTTTGCGCAACTCCTTCGCCTTTCTTCGCTCAAAATTTTAAAACAAAATAGCATTATCATTTCTATAAAAAAAAATGACATAAATTAAACCCAACCATACCGTTTCTCTAGTATTCGCCTGCGCCCTGCACCTGTGAAATCTGATTACCTGGCCTGCCTTAATTTTCTATCCATTACACCAAAACCCAAAAAAAATACCTATGAAAGCAGAATACCCATTAAATCCAAAGGTCAAAAATCTATGAAAGCAAATGACCCATTAAACCCAAGGTCAAAAAAAACTATGAAACCAATAAATAACAGGAAAGAAGAAAAAGAAAGCCAACAGAAAAACAAGACAGCATACCAAACCAAACAAACAACATATCAAACCAGAAATTAGCATGGCCATGCTCAAATTGCTGTATATAACAATCAGAGAAACAGAAACACCAAAAAATAAAATGGCGGAAACATAGAAAAACACAACATACACAAAATCAAGCGCTGCCCCTTTCGTCCATGGCCAACCAAGTCCACAGTCACATCACATCCACTGTGAAATCAAAATCGAACTCTGTTGGCCCTTCGTCCAAGGCCAAACAAAGCCACCAGAGGAGGACACCACATGAAAGCAAACCGAGGACACCTGCTCTGCATCCATGGACACCTGCTCTTCTTCCATCACATCACATTCCCCCTTCCGTCCAAAATTTACGTCAAATGCATTTAATGAGTGAATGATCAAGAAGAGTTGGCAGATGGCGATTATATGCATTTTTTGGTTTTTTTTGTTTTATTATGTTGTTTGATGATGTTATTGCTTTTTTCAATATAGCCGTTAGGATTAGATGCTTCCTGGAGAACGATAATACGTATTTCCAAGAACGATACCAGTCGGAACCCATTAAAGATTTTAAAAAGCGCATGTATATTAACCGGTACCACCATTAATTTTGGTAAAAAGAAATCACGGTATGTTATGTTTTGTTAAGAAATCAATTTGAATCACTTTTATCATTCGTAAAAGTTATAATGTCCTTGACATCTAGTTTTTGAGTCAAGGGCATTAGTTTGGTTGATTTCGTCAAATTTTTTTAAGCTATAGTCTAAATTTTTTAATTAAAATGTTTTTTAAAATTGTTATTTATCTTAAATATGATTGGGGTGTACATGATGACATTCGCCTCGTTTTTCTCTCCCCAGGGGCGACAGCGGGCGGACGTCATGGATGCCTATCGGTACTTCGCAGAATTATTTCCTCAAAATTTGTTGCAGGGGTTTCGGCTGCCGCGTGCCCCTCATCCGGTCGTCCTCTTGCTGTCTGTGTCGTCCTATCTCCTGTGATTGCTGCCGCATGATTTAACAATAAGGTGAGCCGTGTCGTCCAATCTCTGTTATGTATTTTTCGATTGGGGAGTTTTGCATGCAGGGCTTTGAGGCCTGTGAGATGAAGTTCATCTGAATGTTTCTTTGGACGCCCTCTGATGCAGAAGCTAACCCTTCCTTCTCGAGCATTGGCGTGGTTGGCAAGGGTGGTTCTAGCAAAACTTTGCTTCTCAAGACAGTTTTCAACAGTCAAAAGGTGAGAGATCTCTTTAGCGATGGTTATTTGTTTGGATGACTGTTTCTCAGAATCCTTCTATTCCAAGTATTCAGAATGAACTCAAAACACAAATAGCCATGCAGACTCTGAAGTTAGATCCCAATAGAAATATGCACATACCGTTGAATCAGAGTCTGCAGGGATCACGGTGCAGAGTTGCTTGAAGAATTGGGTGTTCTCCGGGTAATGCATCTCTTCGACTCCAAAACTATTGTGAGCTCCAGAAATTATAGAGCACTATCTGTTTGTTTCTTTGGACGCCCTTTGATGCCATATCGATGGCATTCTCCTTTGATTTTCTTGCCTAGGACAAGATAGGGATGCAAAATTTGGGGCAAGTCCTAAAGCTATTTTCCCATCTCTGTTCTGTGTTTTTCGATTGAGGAGTTTAGCATGAGATTTGAGGCCTCTGAGGCCATGTTTATTTGTAGGTTTTTGTGGACGCCCTCTGATGCAAGATCGATGGCATTCTCCTTTGATTTTCTTCCGTAGGGATTCTATGGTTATATTTTGGGGAGGAAGCAGGGGTTTATGATATTGATCAGATGGGTGCCACAGTTGAGCACTCTAGCACATCCTGCCGCCACTTTCTCTCTCTCCGTTGCGGATGGAATGTTGTGTAGTGTTTTTCTTGAGATGACGAGTACATGGGTGTTCCTGTGATTTTTCTCAATTTCTCTTCTCGGAGCTTCAACTCAAGCTAAAGTTTGGGATCGATCTGATTCAGATAGACTGGAAGTGTCGTTCGATCATCAAGCAGATCCAATGGATACATTGATTCAGATAGATTGGAAGTGCCGTTCGATCATCAAGCAGATCCAATGGCTACATTTAATCATATGACTATTTTTATTACCATATAAATCTCTTTATTTCTCTACTTTCTATCTCTCTCACTTACTATAATTTAGATTTGAGGGTTGAAGAGTGCTTGGTATGTTAAATGTATATGTTTTTGTGTGCTCTGTGTTTGTGTTGGGGTTTGTGCTAAGGTATGTATTTTATTTTCTATTGTATTTGTGATTACTAAAAGAGAGAGAAGTCCTGAAGCTATGCACAAGTATTGTATTTTGTTGTATTTGTGATTACTGAGATAGGAGAGGAGACTACTCGAGGAACACTCTGCACAAGTAATGGATTTTGGAGATGATGATGCTGTGCTTTTCCGAGTTTTTTTACCTTATCACCTGCTTCAACTGTGATAGTATCTGGAATCTGGACTAGGATCAAACTTACCAAGTAATGGCACTACTAAACATTCTTTTAAATTTCAGGGAACCCAAAATTCTAGTTCAAAAAGAAAAAACCAGGCAACCGGGAAGTGAGGAAAGACCCAAGGAAGCACAGAAGAGGGAAGTGATTAGGAGGGCCGGGGAGTAAAGGAAGGCAAAACCAGGCAAACAACAACTCATTTTGACAGGCACTAAAATAAAGCTTTTTAAGTTAGATTCGATCACGAAGTTTCCCACCTGAAGGTTGCGCTAAAAATATATATATAATTTCAATAGCTGAAAATGGATTGCGTAAGCACGCTCGACCATAAGGGAGAGGTAAATGCAAGTGTTTTTTTTTATAATATAAAAGCTCCTATCTGGCCTGCCCCGCCCAATTTACCAACTGCTCAATCTAGCAGAGTAATCTGAAATTTAAAAAATTAAGGCTCAATTTTTTTTAAAATCGTGCTTAAAAATTCATTTGAATTCATTTTGTTTGATTATATATTTCATTCATTTAAAAAACATTGAAATAAAGGAATTCCCTATACATCATATATTTGACTGTTTCTGCTATGGATTGTAAATAAAGGAATGTATTATGTCACATGGACTCTACAATATATCAATCTCTTCATGTTTAATATTGGATTTATTATTTTGGCTGGACAAGCTTTGAAGGTATGTTAGTGATATTTCTTATTTGTTTATGTTATATTATATTTTAAAATTATATTTAAATATGATAAAAGATTAAAAAATAAGGAAAATTAGATTATCATTTATATATTTGAATGGCTAAACCACACAAAAATCCTCCTTTGCCACTTTGTTTCAGGCAATATATATCACGTACAACAATGAAAGTCCGTTGAAGCTACCATATTGTACTTCAATGCCAGGATTGGCATGTTTTATTTTTGCGTTCAACATTCCTCATTTGTCAACTCTAAGGTTTTGGCTGGGTATTTCAGCATTCCTAAGTCTGATCTACATCATAGTTTCTATTGTGTTATCTATAGAAGATGGTATGGCTCTCTCCATTTTATTTTCCATGCATGCTCATATTTTATAATTCATTCAAGACATCATTCCATTCCATTGTTGGGATATATCTCTTTGTATTTATTAATGAATTGCGTGTAATGTTGCTGTTCCACATGCATGGGTTTGATAGATATAGTCGTTCATTATATTGAATTTTGTTTTGTTAATTATAAATGGTATAGTCTAAATATTTAGGGTTTTAATTTTTTTCCGAGTATATTTTGTTGTTTTGTTCAAATTAAGTTTGAAATTAGAAATTCGTAAAAAAATTATAATTATTTATATTAGATATAGAAATTGTATAATTTGGATATGAGGTATTAAAAAATAGATTTATATCAAGATTTAAGGAGAGCTTGACATTTCCCTTGAATTTCAATTGTAATGTAATTACAAAAGTAAAATTAGCAAACCAAAGTGTGTCGATAGATTGAGAAAAAAAAGAAGGAGAACAAATAAAGCTCACAGTAAACATTCAAAAATGCACACAAATGAAAGACAAAACTGGGATTGAGAGCATAGATATAATTAAATAGACAAAGACATGCATAGGCATCACTTTTGAGCTTAAAAAATGCACACAAATGAAAGACAAAACTGGGATTGAGAGCATAGATATAATTAAATAGACAAAGACATGCATATGCATTAGTTTTGAGCTATGGCAATGTCAAGGACATTGTCACCTCGTGACTCTTGTTAGACTTATATCAATTGCAATTTGATTTGCTTTTATCTTACTCACATATTAAATTCATTTCAAAATATTAATTTATTTCATAATTATGTCATATGGAAATTGTTGATATAAAAGTGGGCTCATTTAATTTTATAAAAAAAAAAACTTATTTTGACTCTATGTCATTAAGTTAAAAAATTTGTGATTTAAATAGATTTGAAATTGGGCAAAATCCATAAAGTTATTGTTTTACTATCTAAAGATTTTAAATTATTGTAGAGTTGTGAAACTCTACTCATGATTGAAATTTTTATTAGGTTTTTATCAAATTTAAGGTGATATTATTACAAATTTTTATTAGGTTCTTATTAAATTTATGGCTAAAAACAAGGTCATATTACTACAAGATGAGCTTACTCTTATACACTTAAAACATGAATTGCTATAAAATATGCTTGCCCTAGAACTGTGATGTCAAAACATCAAGGTTCATATAGCATGTTCATCTTGTGCTAAATCATTTCCCAACAACTTATACATGTGCCATTATTTATACTAAGATATGGATTAGAAAAAGAATTTGAGAAAAATTAACCAAGTTGTACATTAATGGGAGCAAAACCTACATTCAAGTCATTAAGCTTATGCAGACTCCTAGTATGAAGAGATGATGAATACATTGAATATTTCAAAGTTCATGATGTTCAAACTGATCGATCATAGATTATCACTGACCATAATGTCATTGAAATCTATAAAATTGCACCAAATCATCTCCAACAACTGTGCAGTATTTTAGGCTCCAAAAAGCAAGCAAAATCTCCGAGTAAAAAGAGAAAGAAAGAATCTGAAGAGGATAATGGTACCAAACTACCAAATGATGCTGAGAAAATATTGAATATATATATCAATAAAGAGGGGATGGGTATGTCCATTGACGACATCAAAGATAGGTCATAGTTTGCTTGTCAATGTTATTATCCTGCATCTTTGGTCAACAGACTAAGATCCATTGCATTCTTTGGCGCGACAATCAGCCATGAATTGGTTGTTGCTGATATGGAAAACTCTTGTATGGTTTCCAAAGCTTTCACACTTTTCAACAAGAAATAATAAAAAAAAAAGTAACACAGAATCCTACCAAGGGAGTGTATAGAGATTTCTCCAAGGACTTGTTTATATGATTCTCTATTATATAATGTTGGAGCATTGGAAGGGATGCGAATAATTTGTCCACTTTTCAAATGGATATGGATTGGAAGGATGAGGACCTACCAATGATTGATTTACCTTTGCCCAAGGTTAAGAATGATAGTTCAAGAAGCCATGTTTTTGCAAAAGAAATGACACAGGAATTCTGGGATCACATAGTTTCCAGACTGATCACTTCTCGAGGTACGCAGGAGGTAGAGTTCTTCGTTCGTTGATCAGGTAGCCAGATAGAAAGTTATTTCTATTGTGGAGACAGTACAACAAGAGTTGTTTGTGAACAGTTTCTATCATGAATTAGGTATAAAACAAGGTATTTGTATTAACATTTTCAGATGTCTTCTTTCATTGTATTTTACTTTTCTCGGTCGGTTATGTTCAATAACTTCTTCAAATTTCTATTCTACTATAGCTTCAAATAAAGAGCACACTCAGGTATCGTCCAATCAAATTATAGTATCCAATGACAACATTGAATGTGATAGAGAATCCACAAAGAACTACCAAACTAGCGAACAAGATGGAAAAGAAGGTAAAAAATTATTTTTCAAAGATCGTGGTTAAATTAACTAAATTATGAAAGGGGATAGTGACCTTGAATACTTGCAAAAAATTATATAAAATGTATACCTGCAAATTTCCAGGTCAAGATGATTGTAATGCTATTCAACATGTGGATCATCCATAACTAAAGTTGGCATCGACGATGTCCGTGGATATTAACTCACAAATCACATTGGATAATAATGAACCAGGTGAGAGCTTGGACAATAATGAACCAGGAGAGGGCTTAAATGTTGGCCTGGCATTAACAGGTAAAAGACAAAGAATATTTTCTACTTAAATGGATTAAAAAAAATTATTCTAAAATATATAATGACAAGCTATATTTATGTGCATCTCCCCATACAAAAATGTTATTGATATTAGAAATGGAAGGTTTTCTATTTCGCAAGAAAGTCACAGAAAATGACTCCAAAAAAAAAAAAATCAAAAAAATATTGTTGGAGGGAAAAAAGTAAAAAAGAGGGAAGAAAGTACTTTTGGTGATTTTGAATTTAAACACAAAGAAACTTTATATGAGTCACGAACACATGACATGCAATTTTTGGGATTATGTCTTTCCAAATTCAATGTTGGGATTTGGTCATCTAAATGTGGGTTCAATGAGGGGAAGTCACTATTTACAAATTTTTTGAGGGCAGGCAGTGCAGAAAAATCATATGGGGGGGATTTTTATTTTTATGGTTTCGAGAGAGATGTACCAACGATAAAGAAGGAAATACACACAAAAAAATTGGAGAGTGTGTGGGAGGAGTTCCCAGTGCAATCTTCGCAAAGTAATACATCAATGATTGTTTTGGAGGGTGATGATGTGAAAGCACATCCATGTGAAAACTGTATTTTGAGTAATCCCTTTATTGCATCGTCCGCTAGGACATATGGTGAATTGGTACATCAACTTTGGCAGGGTTTTAGTAAAATGCTTGAATCAACTGATATTAGAACCTTCAATGCCTTCTCCTGGTTGACTGACAGCCATCAAATGTAACATGTCATTGTCTATTTTTAGATGTAATCTATCATTGCCTATTTTAAATCATTCAATGTGTTTTTTTGTTTTTTTCAGTGACGTTGCTATTTTCGTCTGAATCTAACATATTATTAGTTCAGTGTGATGCTTTTATTAAATCATTTGAATCTATGAAATTTTGGGTGATTTTTGTATTAATCTTTGGAAATCAACATCGTCATTTACAGTTGCATGTTTGTGATTATTAACTTCATGAACGAAGTGTTGTTGTTGTTGTTATATATATAGTCACGGTTCTTATATGCAGTCCGGATATCACCACAAAATAAACTATAGGTTCTGAGAGTAGAGGGATTGCTTTTTGGAGTTCAAATATTATCCAACATTGAAGATTCTTCCAAACAACATCATTTTGTCCATAATTTCTAGATCGTTATTATGCATGGATGTTCAGCCCCGATATTATCAGTGTTGCCAGAGAACATTTCGACGTTGCTATGTGGTTTTCCTCGCCCGACAACATGGAAATTAAAAAATTTCTTAGTATATTTGAATGGTTGAAGAGTGAAGACTTTGTATTTATTTAGGGTCGAGAGCAATGTAAACTTAGTACTATTTATAATTACTCAATGTCTGCATACTATAATGTTGGTGAAGTACTGAACATATACAAAAAGTCGTTCAAGGATGTACTTATCCACTATGGAGATATATATAAATAAACGGACATGTTTTTTATAGATGAAGGGCAATATCAATCAACAAATAATAGCAAGGAAAACTGTTTGAAAATGCCAACTAGTTGGACATTTGATGGTTCACAAGAGAGAGAAATAACTATAAAAACAATGTTGTGTTCTCTGTTGAATTATCTCGGGCCTCGTTAAAAAATGGGGCATTGGTTAAAGACATTCAATTTCAAATGACTGTCATATTATACAAAAAAAATTCATTTAGTGATTTGTATATTTTTGACAACTTCTACATTTAATTGATGTAAGTTTTATTGCACAATTCTCATATTATTTATGGACATCATACCATGTATCTGGTAATGTGTTTAAAAAATTGTTGAACATGAAAGCAATATACTTAGAAACATTGAACCATAATATTTTATTGACTGGGTTGTGTGTGTGTGTTTTTTTGTTTGTAGATAGTACTAGAAGATTTGTTTCTAGTAAACCATTGATTATTTTCGATTTCAATGGAGTTTTGTTACACACATTTCATAAAAAAAAAGAAATTCGGATTGCCACAAACACGGGATATCGAATCAACCACAAAGTATTATTTTATACGTCCAAGATTAAGGGAATTTTTTGAAAAATGCTTTAGTATATTTGAAGTTGGGATAGGGACCTCTGCACAACAAAAAAACATTGACGAGTTTTTGCCAACATTATTACAAAGAACAGGGTTGCAAAGGGAACAGTTTAGAGTAATTTTAACACAAGAATATTGTTCTTGCATAGCCAGAGAGGGTTATCAAGGTGATGGAAATCCTTATGTATTTCGCAAGCCTTTAAATAAAGTTTGGGACATTTTGATCCATGGTTGGGATGCTACAAATACAGTGATTGTAGATGACTCGAAAGAAAAACATGTTTGTAATGAGGAAGGGAACTGTATTATAACAAAAACTAATACTTGCCAAGATGTCAATGACAAATTCTTGTTAGATCGATTATGGCCTTGCTTGCTGCACCTGAATGGTGTGAGTGATGTGAGGCCAATTGTGAATAAAATGAAAATGAAAATATTTTGTTAAATAATACACTTATGGTTTTTTGTACTATTATGTTAAATAAAGTTTGAGACATTTTGATCCATGGTTGGGATGCTACAAATACAGTGATTATAGATGACTCGAAAGAAAAACATGTTTGCAACGAGGAAGGGAATTGTATTATAACAAAAACTTATACTTGCCAAGATGTCAATGACACAATCTTGTTAGATCAATTATGGCCTTGGTTGCTGCACCTGAATGGCGTGAGTGATGTGAGGCCAATTGTGAATAAAATGAAAATGAAAGTATTTTGTTAAATAATACACTTATGGTTTTTTGTACTATTATTTTAAATAAATTTTGGGACATTTTGATCCATGGCTAGGATGCTACAAATACAGTGATTGTAGATGACTCGAAAGAAAAACATGTTAGTAACGAGGAAGGGAATTGTCTTATAACAAAAACTTCTACTTGCCAAGATGTCAATGACACATTCTTGTTAGATCGATTATGGCCTTGCTTGCTACACCTGAATGGCGTGAGTGATGTGAGTCCAATTGTGAATAAAATGAAACTGAAAGTGTTTTGTTAAATAATACACTTATGGTTTTTTGTACTAGTATGTTCAATTTCACTGTGCTTATAATTCTTGTAAACCGTCGAGTTTGGATTTCGAAAATGCAAAATCAGAGTTTGAAAGTGCTAAAATCTGTTTTAAAATTTCAAAATTAAGTATTGAAAGTGTCAAAAGCAGCCTTCCAAAAGGAAAAAATCAGATTCTAAACATTTTTGATATGAAGTATGTACATAGCATGTTTATTATTTTAATAAAAAATTTCCAGTTGGCTGTGTGGTGAGCAATACGCTGAAGAGGAGATCCAGATATTAACCGAGGATTGTGAGGGGGGAGATCTAGAATGGTCAATTGTTAAGAAGAGGTAGATTGAGGCTTTCACTTTCAAGGCACAATTACAACTTGAGCATGCAAAGTATTAAGATGTTGATGATCGTTTGGATGTATTTTCCAAGTGCCAATCTTCCCTTGGTAAACCGCATTAATGGGGGGGGGGGGACCATCGAAGGAGAGAACTAGAGACACTCTGTACTTGGAGAATTGTAATGTTTTACAATCTTTAAAGAATTTCAGTTAGTTTCTCTTTTACTTTCTTTTTTTATGTGTATCAAGTTTCCTTGATTCATTTTGGTTTTTCATACATACATCTAATAACTCTGTTTTGTATTGTTAATCATAAAACATATAAATCTGTGTGCTTGATTTATCATTCATATGATTTATAAGCAGGTTATGCATCAGTAAATTTCTTTACTTGATTTGTATTGTTTCACATTCTGCAATTACAAAACAGTCGTTATCAACATAAGTTAATTTGTTAATTAGCTTATCAATGACACCCGACAGCCACATTCTTTTTAATCCTTTGAATAAAATAACACATGAATCTTTACTCTTGAAAATATGCATCAACTCTGCTTGGCCATCTTTATTCAAAATTGAAGGTCTCCATACAAAACAAGTATCTCTTCACGAGTTCCAACCCTTACTACATTGCCAAAAATTGTATTTTATACATTGTAAAACCTCTCGAGGTAAAACCCTAACTACTTCATAACTAAAAATAGAAAATTATAAACTAATTATTTCATTCCATTTCGGTCAAAATTTATACAATTTCCAAAATTTATCAGAATATAACATTTGATGTCTTTCTATTGGTTGTAGTTGCTAACAGGGCTTCTTTCTCCAACAGTAGTCTTCAAGTGTGCAAGTTGTTCTTCATTTTCCCATATCTCTCTACTATATTCCATTGATTTGTAGAAGGCATCTCATAACTAGTCATCTCCTTAACCAGAACTTTCATCTCTATGTGCTCTGCAATGGAAATTGGAGGAATCTTTTCACTTATCATGGCCAGCTGGTTTAGAATTTCAAAATCATCTGAGAGTTTTTCCAGTAGAATTTTCCCTGTTAGAACATGAGTCAAATCGTCAAATTTCTCATGGTTCATCATGATGTTTAATAGTAAATCCTTTAATTGTTCTGGGAAATTAACTCATTATTTTCATCCCAAAAAGAAGGCAGTCCCTTTTGTATTAGCTTTTCAAATCCCTTTTTGAAGGCTTCAACCTGTTTCTTCATTTTTTCTTCTCTAGCCTGAACATTCTCAATGTGAGAATGTTTTCCAAGGACTCTCCTAGCCCAAGTTATGACTGTTACCCTGTTTTTGATAGCCATTGATTTCAAATGATATTTTGTCAAAGTATTTAAGAAACTTATGGTAGGCTGGGCTATATCTTTTGGTTTCTTATCTAAAACTTCTCTCATTGGTGTACAACTTTGTAAGCTATCATCTTCTATGGCTTCCTTTGTCTTCATAAAATTTAAATAAAGCCTAAATTTTGCAGTCTCATTGATGATTGAATCCCAAATCAAATGTTTTGCACCTTGCAATGGTAGTTGTCATGTCACTTGACTTATGAACCTCTAATTTATGTCTACCAATTCTTTATTCTTATTTGTCAACTCTTTTATTTCATTTTCCTTTTTCTGATTTTCCTCTTCTAGTCTTTGTTTTTCTTCTTTTAGTTCTTTGATCTCCACCTCTTTCAAACTAACTTGGGACATAGCTTGAATTATATCATCTGTACTTGCTTCTTTGTTTCCTTGATCTGTTCCTTGCTTCTCTTGTGCTATATTTGCCAGTTTGGACTTTAGATCTTCAATCTGAGTCTTAAGACTCAATCTATCTTTCTCCCCACTTACCTCTGTTTCCTCATACTTGAGCAATTTAGATCTACAGTCATCCAATTCTTGAGATAAAGATTATTTTTCTTGTTCTAACATAGTTAATTCAGAGGCTTGAATTAACTGAGTTGCTAGAATTTTAAGCTTTTTCTTCAGTAATTGGATAGTGTTTTCTTTCTCAGTTAAAAGCTTTTTACTTGCCTCCCCTCTATTTGGTTCATCATTGCTCTCCACCGGGTCATCTTGCAATCTTTGTATTTGCTACTGATGAGCTTTGTTCTATGTTTTCTCTTGCTTCAACTGGATTTCCATCCTGTTCACTGTATTTTGTAGTTTTTCCACTTTTAAAGTAGCTTTCATCAAATCAGTATAAATCAACTCTCCAGTCTGTCTATGTAGTTGAATTTTATTAGGGACTGGTATCTTCCACAAATTCAATTTCATTTATGTGACCTTATCATTAGACGATATGGACAAATTCAAAGTATTTTTGGTTGGATCTCTGTTGGTCATCAGAGTAATTTCTGAATCAACAACATTTCTGACTTTTGGAAACAACTTATGCATTGCTTCTGCTGATGTTTGTTTGTCTTGCCCATATTTTACATATATTTCAGATCTTGATTGAAATTTGCTAGAATCATCTGCAGCTCTTGCCTCATGAAATTTGTATTCCTATACTTGAATATCTGGCCCTTGGTATTTTTCTTTGTCAAATACAACTACTTCATCTTGCTGGCTTGATTTTAATCTTTTGGCTTCTCTTTCTTCCTCTATTTGCATATCAGTACTTTCATAAAAAATTATTTTACTTTTTGCTTCAATATTTCCTAGGGTAGGTACCAACTCAGCTGAAAATTTATCCAAGGTAGAAGGATTAGCGTGTGAACTTCCTAAAACGTTTGTGTCTGATTCATATTGTAGTAAATTCGCCATCTCTGCCAATCCTTCAACCTCTTAGTGATCAAAGGCTTTACTTTTGTTATGTTTCCTTCTTTGAGAAATAACATGACAAGGATCGTAATTTATAGCAATGGCTTTCCTAAAACTCAATGCTTCTAAATGTTTTTCTACAAAAGGGAGAGCATTCATGTTCTTGATGATAAAAGGACCAATTTTTAAAGGGAACTTTATATCTGAAGCTTTCCTGAAAGCTAGAAAATGGTCATTTTCTACTGTCAATTTCTGTCTAATAAACTCCAAAGCAAAAAATCTCACAGTAAAAAAGGATGGTAGAATATAGGGCTCCTTAACAAATCCATAAAGTCTGATTACTATATGTTGCTTCAGTAAAAACCAGTCTCCAATTGCTTTTTATGGGCTTAATTGCATCAGGGTTTTCATCTCTGATAATACTCTTGGCAAATTTTCTCCAAACATCAATCTGTATACTTCTAATAAAATAAAATTCATAAAATTAAACATGTTGTTTTCCATTGTTTCTGAAAACACTGCCTGTGGGAAAGGTAAATCTTTTTCAATGAAAAACATGAGCATTTTCATCAGGTGTGTCTGGAATCTGAAATGTATGGAAGTGTGGAAATTCACTAACTGAGAGTGGATGTTCCCAGCCAAGAATTCATCAAATTTAAGGCAGGGCACTTAACTATAATCCATTTCTGGTTTACCAACACTTAATCTAAAAAGCAAGCTTAACTGGACCTCTATGACCATGGAATCATCATCAAACCCTAAAAACTGTGAAATGAGTGACAAAACTAACTGAGAATTCTCATCAAAGAAATTAATTTCAAGTGGATAGGGGGTGTTATCAATGGCAAGGTCAGGTTTCAGACAACTGGTCATGAAGGTTTGTTTGGTCTCAGGGGATGACTCTCTGTATTGGCTAACTAGGGCTTCTTTGACAAAATCTTCCTGGTCGTGGGAGGAAAACAAGAGTACTTCTAGAGATTTCCTAATGGTAGATGCATTTACAGGGCAAAGAATTTTCGTTCTTGATGAATTCATAATGACTCTTTCACTCTGAGAATAATTTACTGCACACCATGAAATGAAATCCGGAAACCCTAAAGATTGTTCTGGACAGAAATGGATAAAACTAGACTTATAAACATTGTGCACATCCAAATTCTGTATATATAAACCCTCCAACTTGCTTTTGATTTCTGAAAATGAGAATTTAACCATTATGAGGTCACGAATGTCACTATCTCTGTCCTCTAGGGTTTCTTCTATCCTCGTAGTTTCAACATTCTGAGGCGCTGTTTCACTACTTCCTTCCATTATGTAAATAGTTCTAGTTACTTTCACGAGCTTTAGAGGACCTACCTGGCACAGACAGGTTGAAAAAACTATGCTCTATCGCTTTCCTGCAGCACAGACATGTTCCAATCATCCACCGTTGAAAAGACAAAAGTCAACTTTCGACGTGCCCTTATCTTTTATACACCCCCGAAGGTGGTTTCACAACGCGGGAGGGTGGTTTTCCTTATCGCCTTCTCTGATTGCGAAATGATGTGGATACGACACATGTACAACGGTATGGTATTTCACAACTGATCCAACCTCCATTTCGTCGTGCATGTTGGTGGCGTGAAAAGATTATGGGACGTCAATCTAACCGTCCCTTTATCGAATAGTCGTTGATCTTGGTGTGCCTTTAACACCGCCTGACTTGACTTTTCGGCGCACTTTATCTTCGTTATCCTCCTCGCTTCTTTCCTAGCGAAACCTTTCCCCTATCGTCGATCTATCCATGTCCCCACCAACAATCGTCGATCATTTCTATCCTTTAGCGTAACCCTTTAATTTTTCAGGGGATTTCGCTTCCACTATTCATCTCTCTTCTTTTTCGCCGAAACTCATCTTCCACTGTCGATCTTCTCTAATGCAATCGTGACCATTGATCATTTCGCATGACTTCCAAAGGACTTCGCTCGGTTCTTTAGCTCCTTCTTGGTATATCCAATGGTCATATGAACCATTTTTTTCAGGACTTTGGGCTATTCTCACCATTTTTACATTATATCAAGACTTATTTTTATCAATATTTTTCCCATTCAAAATTGAAAAATAGTGTGTCAAAAGGTTCCACAAAACTCATTGAATTCGTTTGAGGTAAAATCTCCTCCATTATCTGACCTTAAACATTTGATTTTCAGATTTGTATCATTTTCAACCATTGCTTTAAAAATTTTAAACTTCTCAAAAGCTTATGATTTCTCTTTGAGGAATATTACCCAATTTATAACATATAAGCATATAAACAATATTTATCCCAACTTCCGACTTCTGACAAGAAGGATCGGCCGCCCCTTCGTTTAGTATATAGTTGTGAACACCAATATCCAGCAATTATGAAAATAATACTGGGCAGAAGAAGGGTCGGTCGCTCCTTCATTTATGAGGGAATTGTGCAAATATTCAACCTACGTAGGCTAGGCCGTCAATTCATGTATAACCAGAATAGTGAAGGATGGAAAAATACTAAGCACAAGAAGGGTCGACCGACCCTTCGTTTAGTAGATAATTGTGAACACCAATATCCAACAATTTAACTGTATCCAAAATGGTGAACACAAGAAGGATCGAACGACCCTTCTTGAAGTCTAGAACTAGTATGAAAATAATAATGGGCAGAAGAAGGGTCGGCTGCCCCTTCATTTATGAGGGAATTGTGCAAATATTCAACCTACCAAGGCTAGGCTGTCAATTCATGTATATCATGAATGGTGAAGATTGGAAAAATACTAATCACAAGAAGGGTCGTTCGACCCTTCATTTAACAGATAAATGTAAAAATATTTAATATACGAAGGCTGGGACGATAATTCCCGACTACTGACTTCTGCAGTAAATGGTAGGGATCAGGACATTGGCTAAGTTATAACATATAAACAATATTTATCCCGACTTCCGACTTCCGACAAGAAGGATCTACCGCCCCTTCTCGCAGTCTAGAACTATTATGAAAATAATACTGGGCAGAAGAAGGGTTGGTCGCCCCTTCATTCATTTATCTCGGGCCTCATTCAAAAATGGGGCATTGGTTAAAGACATTCAACTTCAAATGACCATCATATTATATAGACAACAATTCATTTAGTGATATGTATATTTTTGACAACTTCTACATTTAATTGATGTAATTTTTATTGGACAATTCTCATTATGGACATAGTATCATGTATCTAGTGATGTGTTTCAAACATTGTTTCAAAAATTGCAGAACATAAAAGCAATATACTTAGAAACATTGAAACATAATATTTTATTTACTCTGTTGTGTGTGTGTTTTTTTTGTTTGCAGATACTAGAAGATTTGTTACCAGTAAACCATTGATTATTTTCGATTTCAATGGAGTTTTGTTACACGCAGTTCATAAAAAAAAGAAAATTCGGACTGCCACGAACACCGGATATCAAATCAACCACAAAGTATTATTTTATACGTCCAGGATTAAGGGAACTGTATTATAACAAAAACTTATACTTGCCAAGATTTTGTTGGTCACCCTATATGTCAGTTAATTAAAGCTAACACACAGGATGGTTAATATAAATTGTCAAACCCAGGGAGGTCTTTTGTTTCAATGGTAATAAGCATAATTTGTGCATAAACATGTCAAGCAGTTGATTTACTAAATGTAGATAATGATCCTACCAATCTATCTAGCTAAACTCACTCCAGAAAGCAGACTAAGCTAATTCACACATCTAAGGATTTGATTGAAACTACCTTCCTACAGAAATCACCTAGTAGTTATAAAATTAAGAATAGAAATAAACCAGATTGCGTTTGCAAGAAGTTAAATCCTATAATTATCAAACTACCAATAATTGATCTTTACCAAAATGATCCATCCAGCAGCTACTGTTACTCAATCATAATCTGCCTACTTTAAATCAATTGAAGATACAACAGTAACCATAATCTAAGCTTGGACTCTAACTGATAATTACTGGAAATCCTAGAAAGCATAAACAACTGAAAGATATTGGAATTGAGCTTGGCTGTTACAGCTGATTCAAACACACATGCATTAACTGAATTATCCTACACAGTCGACTGTCACACCAATCTGCTACAGCTATTCAAGATGCAATTATGAATTACCAAAAGGAAAGCTAATTCTCTGTTGCAACTACCAATAACATCTGCAATAATTCCACACCACACAACAGAAGGAAAGCTAAATTACCCTACCTACTTAAACCGGCTATCTCTGTGAGAAGGCGGGCCCTGGCCTTCTAACAGAGACGCCGAGAATCACAACAAATTAAGACACAGAAATGAAGAACTCTGCTCTCATATTAATGATGGAAATTGACAGTATCAGTGCTCTGTTACAACTCATGTAAAATGGTAATTGTCCAACCCCAGGCTACGAGAGCCTTTGCATATTTATACATTGAAAGTGCAGATCACGATCCACTAAACTCATGCAGCAATGAAGATCTATGATCTTCATGCTGCGGAGTTACAGCTAACTGTTACAGTCGTATTAAATGAAGTTGTTACTCGTGAAGGAGCTGTTACTCCAATAATCAATGGATCAACGGATTTGGCAAGCTGGAATGCGATCTGTCTGTTGTAGCTGGGTTCTGTTTCAGTGGAAGCCTATTACAGATTCTTGTGGATGAATGCGCTATCCCTTGGAGTTATGAGGAGCTGGTGCTTTGAAGAGTAACAGCTGGCGCCACTTGGCTGATACACCTGCGCTTTGGACCTTGACTAAATGAAATCACACGGATCAGCATAAACCAAGGACTAGGATCTCAACCCTAAACAATCTTAGGCATAAAATAAATAAAGCAATAACAAATTATACCTGTCAAGATGATTGGTCGATCTGGAGAAAGGCATGGATATAGCTTATGAAAATATGATAAAATCAGGGCAAAATGATGTAATAAGGATGGCCAAAAAGGGGCATTTCCTAGACCCAACAGATTTCAATGACACATTCTTGTTAGATCGGTTATGGCCTTGCTTGTTGCACCTGAATGGCGTGAGTGATGTGAGGCCAATTGTGAATAAAATGAAAATGAAAGTATTTTGTTAAATAATACACTTGAATGTTTGTTTGTACTAGTATGTTCAATTTCACTGTGATTATAATTCTTGTAAAGTGTCGAGTTTGGTTTTCGAAAATGCAAAATCAAAGTTTGAAAGTGCTAAAATCTGTTTTAAAATTTCAAAATTAAGTATTGGAAGTGTCAAAAATAGTCTTCAAAGAGGGAAAAATCAGGTTCTAAAAGTGCCATTATCATTTTATCATATCGGAAAAGCGCAAAAACCAATTTCAAATCTGGCGATATCAAAAGCAAAAGTATGCTTTTGGAACTTGAATTTGGCACTTTTGGAAATGGATTTGGAACTTCCGGAACTGGTTTGGGCACTTTTGGAACCGGATTTGGCACTTTTGGAACCGGTTTTGTCACTTTTAGAACCTGGATATGACACTTTTGGAACCGGTTTTGGCACTTTCGGAACCGTATTTGGCACTTTTGGAACCGGTTTTAACACTTTTGGAACCCGAATTTGGCACTTTTGGAACCAGATTTTGCTTGATTTTGGGGTTTATAAAGGTTTTTTTTTACCTGTCTTGAAATTGAGTTGGACTAGAATATGTCCAAGTTTAATGAAATTGGCATTCATAGTCCAATTTTTGGACATGTGACCAGCTATCCATGACTAGATTTACCACCTCTAGAAGACCCTTGTCCAGATCCACTTCCACACAAGTTCGAGAAAATGAAAAGATAGGAGATTAGGTTCTGATTTGTCTATATATTTTCCTAAAGAGTTTCCTATAGCTACCAAAACTTCATCAGACTAACAATGCAGAGGGATATGTGGTAATTTTACCCAAACTGGTACAACTGAGGTAATATCATTTTCAAGATCAAATGACACATTCCAACTATTTAGATACATAACCTGAGGACCCATGAAGTAATTCCCATTTAGAAATATCAGATCTCGATCAAATTTGAACTCAAAAAGAAATGTATAGTACCCCATTCCACAAAAAATGACACTACATTCTTCCTATCAATAATAGCTGCCAGTTCTTGTTCAACCAAACTTCCATAACTCTTGAATATGGCTAGATTCCAGTGAATAATCCCACTAGCCCCCTCTGAGACAAACCTAGGGATTTCATTTTCACTGAGGAAAAAGTAATCTTAATTTATGGTGTGGTTTCCCTCTTCACTAAATGAGTAGACAAACCTTGAGACGAGGAGGCTACCGTTTGTACTTCTGTCAATCAACGAAAAGTGGTGTCCAAGAGGATGTGAAGATCCGAATCCGGAGGTTCTAGAGGATCCATAGTCGTTGAGGTAGATTCGACTGAGGATTCAAAATATTACCCGTGCAAATTTACCAAATTTAGGGGTTTAGTTGTAGAGCAGATTTCTAATACTCTACTAGAAACATATTAGAAATAACTTCTATAGTGTTATAGAAGTGAAGTGACTATAACAACAATGATGTAGAGCTCGTTATAATATCTACATCAAACTACCCAACAACAATGAACATGATATTGAAACATGGATAAACTAACAACCTGAAAGAGGGCCCAACATCTTGAAGGAAGAGATTAACCTCAAAATTCAGAGCAAGTGAATAATCATGCTTGTAGTTCCTCTTAACATTATTAGTTGAATGTTGCACTATAAGGTTTTTAAGGAAACAGTAAAATTGATGTTGTGATCTGTATGTAGATTTGTTTTTTTTTCTAAGATGGTAAAACATATTTAATTCAATTGTCAATGCTAGATCTGTCATTTGAATTATCATCAGAAGCCACTCTAAAATTATAAATGTATTTGTTAATTATATAAAAATCCTAAGGCACTCATGGAAAACATCCCAAGGGCATGCCAATCATTACAATTCTAAAAGATTAGACAATTAAGCTCAATCTATGAATTTAAGCCATGGATAATTTTAAGGACCCATACTTATTTAAAAGTGTATAAACCTTGGCGAATCTGACCAATTCTTAAAATGTCAAATATAAAATATTTGATGATATTTTTATAAAATTATTTCAATTTCCAAGGATTTTATATAGTTTATATGATAATTTGGCTATTTGTAGAGTGAAAAAATTTTACCCCATCAAAGTTGGGCGAAACGGGACTTCAAAAAATGCAAATTGGCGAATCTTTTTTTGGAAAAAAACATGGAAAAATAGCCCATGGGCTAAATTTCGCCCCTAAAATTATCCTTGATTTAAGCTATCAAGCTCATGGTGAGGGTTGATAATGGGTGTTGCCACTTTCCCATCGGATGATCTGTCCAAACTTATACTAGCATGGACCAGGTTATATACCCATAGTTGAAGATTGAGGAATTCCTTAAAAAAAAAAAACTCAATCCGTTTGTTGAATAAAAATATGAAAAATACATAATATGAAACTTCTTATAAAGTTAAAAATTTATATAATGAAACTTTTTATAAACTTAAAAATTTCTTCTCACCACCCACAACTGCCAGAAAAGCAGACAGAAAACACTGTGATATTCCCACAATGAAAACATTTAGCGTGATGTTTTTTAACATATTGAATTTTGGTCTGGATGCATAGTTTAGTTAGACGATGCGAATGAGACATTTTGTACAACATTGTTATAAAAAAAATCAAGTAAATTTGAATTTGGGCATCGAGATTATCAACATAAATATTAACAGCCTAAAAATGCAAATATGGGATGTGAATACGAATTCAAAAGTGTCTTCATAGTCAAGGGTGGATTAATAATGAGGGCAGTGAAATGGTTAAATGCAAAATCCACTATTTGTGATTGTAAATATGAATATACTAGTACAACCACTTAACTTGTGGTCGGTGAACATCGATAGGTCACAAGTTAACTGTCACTTGTTCTCCATACTTAGTTGTAATCACATATTGTTTATCTCTCACCTTCTACCTCTTACCTTCTTTAGTTAAATGAGTTGTTTCTCACTACATGTTATCCATGCATCAACTATCACTTATTTCTTTTATTTCTTTTTTATAATTTATATTTCTAATTTTGAACAATGCCCATAAAATCAATCTGGACAGTGCACAAGTATTATATCCTCCTTCAATATAGAAAAAACATAAATAGTAGTCCACGCCAAATTCTATGATA
Source organism: Larix kaempferi (assembly GCA_027924585.1). Lineage (NCBI taxonomy): Eukaryota > Viridiplantae > Streptophyta > Pinopsida > Pinales > Pinaceae > Larix > Larix kaempferi. The sequence goes on from BSBM01000030.1 coordinate 13,149,267, forward strand.
TAAACACCTATCATATTTCCTTTTTCTAATATCATGTTTTATGTGATAGTCTCTAATTACAACTTAAATAATTGTGTTAGTAAATATATTTGACACAATAGTGATGTGTGGAAGTGGATAGATAACAACATTGCTACCACCACTATATCTAATGGTATTATCTTAACTTTTTAATATATATATATATGACTGACCCCCAAAAAAAAAAAAAATATATATATATATATATATATATATATATATATTCCATTCATGATAGGGATTAATAACACCCATGGCAGGCAATAGACATGCCTTATAAACAAGGCAATCAAAGTAGACAGGGAGAAGTGTGTATTGCAATAAAGATATATCATGGTATGATGTTAATGGCATTGGAAATAGAGAATGCATGTTCTATTCTTCCATTCTAATCAACGCAAGATAGCGAAATGCTCCTATTCTTAATCTCCAATAACATGGTTTTGGGAGGAGTAAATTTTTGTGGGCTTCGTTCCTGCCACCCGGATCTATCGTGATATGTGGGAAAAAATTTACAATATCAAGAAGACTTTGGGGCAATCAAATATATGTTCTCGAACCAACTCCAATGAAATTATTTGTAATCTTTCCGTGCCATCACAGCCAGAAATCTTCCTTGGTTACGCAACAAACATGAAATTCTGTGATCACGAATTTATTTACATTTCTATAAGACAAACACACGAGTTTTGATGGCAGGAATGAAATTCAATGCATACAATACCGATGGTGCTGGGCACACAAGGGACATGAAAATTATGTGATAGTAGTTTATTTACATTTTTATAAATCCACAAACACTATCTTTATCTTTAGGGTTTGTTTAAGTATAATAATTTAGTATATTATAAATATATTTTATTAATGATGATAAGTAAGATTACAGTAGTTTTATTTATATATTTACGTTTAAAAATAAATGTTTTTAGGTTATCATAGTTTTGATATATTAGAAAGTTACGGAGCTTTGTATTGTAGCAAAGATTATGAAAATTTGATCTAATATGGCTGTATGTTAGACATTCTAAGAGAAAGTGACTTTCATCCCCAGTGCTCGTAGTCTTATAGAGAAGGCAAATCCTTTCTATCCATATTGTTTTAGGAATTGTCAAATGTCCCGTTTCACTATGGAATTCATGAGAGTTCGTTCTTATCTTGGCTATATTAATTTTCTTCTTTGAACTTGTTAAAACATAGAGATAGTTTTGATCTTCAGATTATGGTTAATGACCTCCTTATAATATCTTAATTTTCTTTTAGCTTTTAATTATTTCTTGCCCCACATTTTCTTTTTAAACTTAGACGTGATAATATTTTTAATGTTATTGCTATCTTGCAACACGACATTTTCATCAATCTCCCAATGATTTAACCAAACCAAGGTATCGTTATACCATCCTTTCTTGAGCCGTAACTGGTCTTGACTGGATTTTGAGGCAATTTTAAGAAGCCTCTGGTATCCCATGCTATTTATCCTATACTAATACATTAGGTACCCAGTCATAGATGCTCTTCCATGTTATTAATGTTATGAATAGATGAATCGTCAAATTAAATAATAATTATAACATTAACTATATAGTGTATTGTTTATTGTTTATATATACTAAATATTATAAATCGTAGAGTTATTTAAAAATTATTTGTTTTGAAATCATTAATGTAAAAAAAAATATGAATGAAATATTATTAATCATAAACTGATGCATGAAATATTTGTCATGAGTACATTAATGGGATGTGTAAATACTATTTAAAAAACTAAGGTTGCATTGTGATGTCCATCAATGGTTATGTCACATAATGTTTTTGAATGGTTATGTCACATTGTGACATTCATCTTGGCTTATTTATCTCAAATTGCTACATTTTTGAATGATTATGTTGCATTGCAATATTTAGCGGGGTTTACGTCACATCAAGTTTAGTTGACTTTGGTTGACAATGGTTGTCTATGCTTGACCATGTTTGACTATGGATGAATATATTGAACCATGGTTGACCAAGTTTAAATTTGGTTGACCAAGGTCAAGTTTGCTTGGCCATGGTCCTGAAGCATTATGCTAGATTGCAACATTTCTCAATGGTTGTGTTTCATTGCAACATTCATATTGGTTGACATATGTAAAAGTGCTATATTCCTTGAGGGTTATGTCACATTGTGATGGTCATTAATGGTTATGTTTCATTACAACATTCCTTATGTTGGATTGTGACATTCTTCAAAGGTATATCCAATTCCTACAATTAATAAATAGTCAAAGTAAATATTAATGGTGCATTATGATACTTGTTAATGTTGAGTTATCTTTAATCTTACAATAATTGTTTGCCTTGGTTGAATATAGTTGACTATTAGTGATCATGTTTTAATGTGGTCAATCATGATAAGGGTTGTTTGGTTTGCTATTGTTGACTATGCTTGATCATGTTTGACTAGACCATATTTATTTGGTTACCCATGGTTAATTATACTTGACTTTATTTGGCTATGGTAAATTATGGTTAACCATGGTTAACTATGTTTGGCCATAGTTAGACATAGATGACCATATTAACCATGGTTGATCATGGCACTTAAATTAATTGTCCATGAAAAACTATATTAAACCTCTTTTATACTTCATATTCAATCTCTCTTATATTTTTTTTTATTTTTGTATATCTTGTGGTTGGTGAATACTTACTTCTAACTTTCAGTTATCTATGTATTAGTTAAGAGTTATCTAATTTTTTTTTATATAATTGTTTATTAAGAATGTAGAACAACTACCATATAATCAATTGAAGAGTATACTTTTCTCATCCTCCTCTAATTTAGGAAAGACATAAGTATTAATCCCAAATTCTTAAATATACATTAGCACAATATAAGACATAGGAAGTATACTTCCTATCGCCCATAGGCAAATGGGCAAGCTAAAGTTACAAATAAAGAATTGGATAATATACTAACCAAAACAGTACAAATTCACAAAAAAGATTGAACAAATAAATTAGCAGAAGCAACTTGAGCATATAATAAACATGGAAGACAACAAATAGTTTCACGCCCTATGAACTAGTTTATGCAAAATCTGTATTGCTATCTATAGAATTTGAAATAAAAACCCTCATAAGAGCATTGCAATTGGGCCTTGAACTTTATGCAGCACAACAAGACTGAATTCAGCAGCTCAATGCTCTAGATGAGATTCGAAAACAAGCTCTTTTCAATGCAATCTAGGAAAAACATAAACATTAATCCTAAATTCTCAAATATAAAATTAATATTTCTTTTACTTTTATATATATTTTAAAGCCAATATAACATTATAACACAGTTTTGGGAGTAGATGAATTTTGGAAGGCGTTAGGAGTTTGACTACTGTGTGGATGGTTCAAATCGAGTCTTGACAGTACCGAGAGATTCTTTCGTAGGAGTTTCGTGGAATGTGGAGGAAAATACTTACAAAATAAGAACCAACTCCAACGAAATAAGTTTTATTTTTTCCGTGCCATCACAACCAGAGATCTCCAATGAGTACGCAACAAACGTGAAATTATGTGAAGACGAGTTTATTTAATTTCTGAAAGTCGACAAACTCACGAGTTTGTGTCTTGGAAGGAATAAGATTGAATAAGATTCAATGTGTACAATATTATGGGTACGCAACAAACATGAAAATTCTGTGAAACACGAGGTTAGGTTAATTGAAAGACTGAGATTCAATGAAGACCAGTAAGTTAATTTTGCAGAGATTGAAATTTCTCATCACAGAAATTTATGTAGAGTTTTATAGAACAATGCCTCTTAAAAGATTTATATATTTTTAGATTGAACCAAATAGTTAAAAAATTGATTAGAGTTTTGAATTCGATAAAATACTAAATTTTTATATCATGGATTTCAACAATCCAAAAGAAGTTACAAGATTAGATGGCTTCGTCATTTACTTTGTAGTCGTAAATCCTTTGTTTTGGAACTGCATCAGCGTTCTTTGAACAAGGAAGAGCAAGAGAATTTGAGTGTGCAGGATCACTTTTGTTTTTATTTTTGTAGTTTCCAAAACCAGTCCGAGCACCATATTTATGGAGTGCTTCCAGTATTTTATGAGCAAAACTTCTATGAGAAATCCATTTCCCAGCGCCACTGCAGGTGCGAATCCCCATGTCTTTTCTGCATCTCATGCTCTCGAAGCTGTGTTTGTCAATGCGGAGCATTCTAAAGCTCTCAGACTTGCCTGAAGAGATAATAGTATTCCCTGTGGGTTTCTCACGGTTGTCTTTGCTTTCTTGAATATTTTTCTTCATCCAGCTGAGCTCTTGCTCTAGATTTTTCAATCTGAAGCTCGTGGCTTCAAACTCTGCCTTCATGGTTTCCGCTTGACAGAATGCTGCGTCTCTCTTTAGAAGAAGTCCCAGAGGTAACCCGTCTTCGTAATTTTCTGCTTTTGGCTTCAGCTCTTCCGAGAGAAAATCATGGCGACTTGAAGGCTCGCTGAATCTGGAATCGAATCTGGTACTAGTGTTGTTGGATCGAAGGACTTGACGAGTATGCAGCTGCTGGACGAACATGGCTTGGACTATCATTCGTAATGGCATTAGTTCGTTCTGAACAGCATGAATGCAAGTTCCCTGTGAGAGTTTTTGGCAGTTCAGAGATTTGCACAGAGATAGGCGCTCTTGCTGAGATATATGAGGATGTGCCTACACAATTTCAAGCAAATGCTCAGACCTCAACCAAGCAAATACAGTTTAAAATTGGTTAGCTTATGAAGCATTCAAGCATGCATTTTCATGGCATGAATATGCAGTTAATAGCATAGAATAGATCCATATCAGATCTATGAAATGGCTGAGATATATTAAGCATCTTTCCATTTTCCTTGGCATTCATACATGTTGAAAAATGACATACATGGCTAAAAATTACTCCAAATGTCCCCATTTGACAAAAATTAGCCTCAGCAAACTAATTTAGGGCTCAGGCCCTTCATTATAAGGATATGATGTAGAGTGTTCAGGGCATGTAAACATTTATCTCATCAAATTGTTCCTTAAAATAACTAGTTGGGAATCCAAAAGACAGGGTGAAAACTTGGAAACGTGACAAAAGCAAAAAGTTATAAACAATGAGAAATTAAGACATGTTGACAACTCAGGTGCCATATTTGACCTCAGAACTTTGTCTATCTAAAATCCATAATGAAATCGCTTCAAACATCACTATGCCTTTTCCTTTGAACTCTAACTCTAGAATAAGTCTGAAATTGGTAATCCATGAGGGCATTTGTGTGATTTACAAACCAGAAAAGAAATAGAATCTTCAGAGGTGCATACACATTCACCACAATGAAATTGCTTCAAACATCACAATTCCTTTTCCTTTGAACTCTAGAATAAATCTAAAATTGGTCCCCCATTAGGACATTTGTGTGATTTATAAACCAGAAAAGAAATAAAATCTTCAGGACATTAGTGTGATTTTTAAACCAGAGAAAAAATAAAATCCTCATAGGTGCATGCATATTCTAGCTACTGATCTAATTTTTATCAAGATCACAGAGTAAGGAATTATGCACAGCTCTTACCATCAAATATATGTCTACCGCTTTATAAAGAATGTCATGGGTACACCTAGCAGAAGCTGGAATAATCTCTATAAGATCTGAAAATTTGCTGGGACTTAACCTGGCATCCAATGCTATCTGAGCAAGATATTCATCCCAGAGATTGGCAACAACTGATACTTTGTTTTTGTTCAAGCCACAAGTCGTACCGGTTGGGCTTTTCTCTTGAGCTCCTTCGAATACCATATTCAATTCAGAATTATCGCTTCTAGTATTGACAGATTCCTGTGATATGAACAATGAAACAATACTTTCCATAGTTTCCACTTCAGGGCTGGCTGCAACAATGCCATTGCTGTGTTCGGTTGGCACAGGCAAAACAAAGTCTTCAATTGTGGCAAGATCCAGCTGAGAAGCAATCCTGGCTTTCAGTTGTACCTTGCTTTCATTGCTAGAACCAAATTTTAAAGCCAGGGAAAGCAAGGAAAACAGAAAATGAACAGGAATTATATCGGATCTTCTGCCCAATGGCAGCAATTTGATAATACCTTCTAACAATGTACATTTGGCTGAATTATAACCACTTTTACTGACGTGTGTATTGTTAGAAAGTATCCATTTATTTGCATACATAATTATAACCGGGCTGACAAACTTTTCCTTCATTCCCTTCTTCCTGATTGAAGCTATAATCCTCTCAAATAGCTTGAAAGGCAGAGCCAACAAGTCCTTAACCCACCAATCCTTGGCTGTAGCGTCCCTCAAGCTTGAACTTATATCACTCACTAATCGCATTCCAGGCTTGGTTCTTCTGTGCTCTGGATCAAAAACTTCCATGCAAGCCAGGAAAGCCAGAGATTCAATACATCTACTAACAATGAGTAGGTCTTCTGCCAAAGGGAGCAAACACTGACATTTTTGAAGCACAATTAATGTGTCTTCCCAGCTCTGCAATACAACCTGAGTAAGATACAGATCACTTCTTTCACACAGGTTCCCTCTTCCAACCTCATTGGCCATCTCAAGAAACTCTGCTGCGCATCTTAAGGCCGCAACATTTAAAGGGTCTATAAGTATAGACGAGCCATAAAAGAACTTAACAATAATTTCAAAGATCTCCACTCCCCCAGGAAATGCATCTGGTAATCTAATTTCCAGCGACTCTGACAACTTCTTTTTCATGAATCCGCTTCTAGACACAAGAGGATACTGTATTCACAAACAAAAATTCAGGAAATGACCCCTTTTAAAACTTGTATGAGATTGCAAAAAATATAAACCAATAGTAGTGTCTGTGAGCACTCGCTTTGCAAGGAAAGATCCGCTGTGGATGAGGAATGTTACTATGTAGAACAACTCCAAGTAATCAATAAAGCATGAGATTTAAATAACTTATCAGTTTGCCAACGAAACACATAGAAACATTGTTGAGTCAGTTACCACTTTTTCCAGACTGGGGAGGCTAGTAGCAGGCCATCGTATTTACAGTGATAGTAATTTGGACTTGTCATGTGCTATAGTATTCCACATGGATTATAATTATAATCATACAGTCAATCCAATGTCATGATAGGTTAAAATGAATATTTGTCCTTTACATTAAACATTTAAGAAAACATAAATATAAATAATATATGTTGAGGTAAATGGCAGCTAAGCTGTGGAGATAAATCCGACACGGTGCCAAGTTAATAAAAAAAATGCTCTGTTATGTACTTCACCTTATGGAGCTTGTAACAGCGATCCTCAATATGAACTGTAACAGTCATAGGCAGGCCAGTGGCTTGGCACCTAGAAATAAGAAAACCATAAAACCCATTAGACACTCAGTCAAATTGTTCAATCTACCATGAATTTAACTAAATTTACTTTTGTTGTGAATGTTTGCAATTCTTGTCAAATTACACAATTCAATATGATATTGTAAAGTAAGGATATCGAGTTAAGTATCAACAAACAGAAACAGACATCCCTTGAATTCATTCAAAAATCTCCTAAAGATTTGAGGTAGCCTACCATACCAAGCTAACATATGTATATGATCTGACCTAATATAAAACCTTATCTGCCTACACAGCAAGCTCAACGTTCTACACCCAGTTTTCAAAATCAATTACTGGATCATAAAATCTTTATATCCTCAAAAAGTTTCCAAGATCAGTAGAAAATAGTCTTAGAAGCTTAAGATTACCATAAGAGGTTAAAGCTCAATACCATTTGGATATAAGTTTTTGAAGTTGTGATTCAGAGGTACTATCTGTGGAAGTACTCGGCCCTGACATAGCTTTTCCTCTCTGACGATTCATAACAACGATGTGCACATTCTCATCGTCCTCTGACCATGAATTTCTGGTATTTACAATTTAATGCACGCCATTCTGATCATCAATATCCATGTTATTTATGAGAGTAGCTGTCATCTGCTCGTGGGACTTTCATCGAACGTAGATACCATGGATGGAAGAAGGTGTCCTAAGTCAATATCTCGATCCCTTCACCCAATGAATACCATTAAAAATTCCACTTCTTGCTTCGTAATTGGGTAACAAAGTCCTCCTAGAAAGAATATATATATATAAAATGGGTTTCTATCTCAACGTTCTCTGCAAGCAATAAGAATTGTGGATCCCTTTTCTACTTTTCAAAGGCATTGAATGTGCTGCAATTTTAGTTGAATAATAATAATTGAATAATAATAATGAAAGAGGCAGATCCGGGAGAAAGTATATTTGTGCTTGAGATATGGGAATTTAATGTTCAAGGGATAGTTGAAACTTGGCAGCAAAGTAGGAAATTGTATTGAAGCGATGGAATTCATAGAAAGATCAACTGCTTTAATATTATAAAATTGTAGAGAGGTCTTTGGGTTCAATTCTTCTCCATATATTATGCATTGATCTAGGTGGACACCACGGTCGCTTGTCAGTTCAAATACACATCCATCATACGGCAATATCCCATGGAACATTCTCCTAAGAGTCGTCGACCTCATCTGTATACAACTCATAAAAGCAACTCTTATAACTTAACCAGGTTAACCCTGAGGTAAAGATGGTAAAATTTATTATAATTCAGTAGGTAAAATTTATTATAATTCAGTAGTGAGTATAGTCATCGTAGGTGGTTATTAAGCGTTATTAATCAGAAAAAAACCAAACCACTTAAATAACTTATTGATAATACATAACAAAACAAAATCTGGGCTCCTTCCAAATATCTTTAAATATTCAGCTGTTACCATGTTTTTAGATCTTACTGAACAACCCAATAAAACATAAAAATAACCTTCAAATCAATTCTTTTGCAACTCTATCTGGATTTTATTTAGATTCTGGATACAACTCATAAAAATAACCCTTTATAACTTAACCAGGTGTGAAGTGTGATATCATAAAATGATATTATTTTGAATTTTATTTAGAATTCTGTATACAATTCATGAAAACAACTTTGTATAACTTAAGCAGGTATGGAGTGTAATATTATAAAATGATATTATTTTTAGAAAATGACAAAACGTATAATAATTCAGTAATAAAATTCACAGTAAATATAGTCATAACAAGCTATTATTAACCAATGATAATTCAGTAATCAAATTCACAGTGAGTAAAGTCATAACAAGCTGTTATTAACAAATAGGACAGTTCACTTATCATGGATATTCAATAAAAACCAAGCCACATAAAATAACCTGCATTGATGATCCATAACAAAACGAACTCCCACTCTTGTCAAATGTTTCGGAATCTTAAACTATTTACATGTATACTCCCACTCCTGTCAAATGTTTCGGAATCTTAAACTATTTACGTGTATACTCCCACTCCTGCCATATGTTTCTAAATCTTAAACTATTTACATGTTTCTAGATCTTGCTGGACAACTCAAAAAACAAAAAAAACCCTTCAAATCAATTCTTTTGTAACTCTATCAGAATTTTATTTAGAATTGGTAAATTATTAAAGCATCCAAAATGTTCATGTTAATCGTGTTGCCACTGATATTATTCTCTGCTGTAGGCAGGAGAATATAGTAATGGCTTTGGGTACAAAGCGAGTTGACTTTACATTAATCCTATTTGAGTTTCCAACATCTCCCAATTAAAGATCTCATATTTTATATTTTATTTATTCACAGAGTTTGATGTAACTCGTTTAATCATCCTGGGCGGCTGTGTATATAAAAAATAAAATATATTTAAGCCGCGCATTATATTAATTCAACGTGTCCTTCATCCTCGGCTGTCTTGTCGCTGCCCAACAACAATTCAAGCGCTGAATCTGGTTCTACTCCCGAAACATTATTCCACCATTCATGGAAGGAAAAAATTTAGCGCCCCAAAAAATTAATAATAAAATGAATGAACGGTGTGGTTTACAATGAAGCTCACCACTCTCAGCTCTGTGTATTTACAGAGCCCTTGAAGAACATTTCTTTGCCTTCAACCCTGCACTCCATTGAAACCCTAATCTCTCTCGAGATAGGCTCCGGCACCGGGTTGACGCCGAAGTCGCAAACCTTCATGTGCCCGTTGTCTTTTAATAACAAGCTCTCCGGATTCAAATCCCGGTGGTACACACCCGGCTGTGGCAGAAATCCACAACACTTGTGAGTTGTTGAAAATGGAGTGAGCTAAAGTCTAGACTTTCGGTGAGTTTGGTCTGAATTCGGCAACATGATTTGTTGTTGAAATTGCAATTTTGATTGCAGAAGTGGATTCAGCGCCCTAGATTACCATGGGGCACCCCAATTATACAATTCCAACAACTGAAAACTGCAATTTCAACAACACTCCCTATACCTAAGCCTAATTTTATGGGCCCTCCACCCATTTTGGGTCTCCTCCTAAGGCATTATTCCACCAGTCATGGGTTTGTCAACTATTACTTAGTGTTAGTGTTTATTGAGATAAATGTTTTGCTACAAAACTATAAGGTGTATGACACACTTGTTTCAACATTCTCCCACTTGTCATATACCTTGCAAGAGTTGAAGGGAGAAAGCATCAAACTATGAGCTAACTATTACCGGCCATAAGGCCCATAGACTCACAACACCACTTGAATTTACATGTGGTAACTGATTTTGTCAATGCATCTACAACGTTTTGCAAAGTGTTAACTTTCCCCAGTAATGCCTTTCCATCCTCTACCATATCCTAAAGAAAATGGTACTAGATATCAATTTAGGTCTGGATTTTTTTAAAAAACAAATATCTCTTGTAGCATTTGCCTCTAACAACGTAGAGATATTTGTTTTTAAAAAAAAATATGCTTTGTCTTTGCATGAAAGGTCGAGTTCTTAGATAGACAAATGACATTGTTACTATCACATTTATTGTAATATCTCTTTGACTTGGTCCTACATCTGAGCATAGCATCATAAGCATGAGTAGCTATTAGAGTCATATCCTCGCCCCCTTAAATAGATATATAAGTTGTTATGTATTGATGCCATTTACATTTTAAATAAGGCCTATGAAATAGATTGTGTGTGGAATGAATATTTGTAAGAAGATTTATTAGAATGTTCCACCTACTAAAATGCTTCTTCACTAAGAAGGCTCACTAGAATGTTTTGCCTGCTAGAAAGTTCCTTCACTAGAAACTATATAAAGAAGTAGAGGCAATGCAATAAGATGTCTTATGAAGTATATTGTAATTGAAGCTCTGTTCATTTGGAGGTTGCCCACTCCTAGCGACAAGTGAACATTGCTTTCATTAATAAACATTTTTTTATTGTGATATTTGGTTATCTACAAGGTGAAAATGTGAAGTTGGGTAACATTTTTTTGCAAAAGAGGTTCGCTTAGTATGTAAAATCCAATTTCTCATTCGAGAAAAAAGTCAACACAATTTCTTGACCTAGAGATTTTAATTTTCTCAGACGGGAAATTAAATTTTTTTTGAAAGAGACTTTGCTTGACTTTACTTGAGGTTAAAAAAATTCTTAGTCCAGAGTTTAAAATTTTCTTGGACGATAGTTTAAGTTTTTTTTTTCCAAACTCTTGGGCATAACTTTTGGTTGAGAGTTTAAAATCTCTCGTCCGAAAGGTGCGATTCTTGTGTGGACTCTAGTCCAAAAGGTACGACTCTTTGTGTGAACTCTAGTCCGAGAGTATGTTTTTATACAATGTTGAGAAATTTCTCCATGAGCCCCTGCAAATCTTTGTTCATTTGGGCCCAATGAAAGATGATGACGTGTGCATTTGAGCTGCAACAACAACAATGTAACAGAACAACCACCCAAACGACGAAACATACTGTCCACCCAACTGCACAGGTCCACCCATGTTCAGTTTTGTAGGGTTTTTATTGTATTATAGGTATGTGGAAATTCACCTTTCACCAAATTGAGGAAACTTCTTTAACTTAGAACAATTGAGTTGAAGCTTATGTAAATCTAGAAGCTCCTCTAACTTGTCACATCCCTCCAACTTATGTGAACTCAAATTTTGTAATTTACTGAACTTACTTTTTATTTTCACTGCTCTAAATCGGTAAACTTAATTATCGACTATCTCTTTCCTTCAAATGTTGTGAGACCAATCAACCTTTGTGTATATTTTGGGCATTCTTTTTGAGTGAAATTTGACAAAATTGACACCCTTTTGATGGACAATCTGGACCAATCACATAGGAGTGTTATTCTTGTAGGTGTTCTCCTCCTATAGGTGCTTCTCTAGGTGCATTTGGTAGGTGTGGTTTGTTCTATTGTTCATCGACATCATATGTGTTACTTGATGGTGTGGTTGGTTCCACCTCCTAGGCTTCCAATTTTCTTTGTGCTTGATTGATATGTTTCTTAAGATGTTGTTTCCTTATATTTTTCGGGGATGGAGGATGAAAAGATGAGATGGAGACCAACCTTTTCTTTTGTTCTAGCCGGTGTAAGCGGGGAAAACAAGTAGGAGGTGTGGTGACATCAATTATGGATTATAATTCTTTCGTCGAAGGATGCTTGATCACTCGGTAGGGAATCGTTGGTACTAGTAGTCGAAGTCCCATTATGTACCCGCTGCATAACCCACACATAGAATGAATGCTTCATCTCATCGCTTATTTGCTGCTATTAAATCCATTGCGAGCCAAACGAGTCAATTGGATATACAACATAACTCGCATAATTGAAGAAAACAATTGAAGAAGTGTGTTATAGCACCTCCCATATCATGATCTTGGGTTTCCATTAGAACACCCTGAAATCAACCATTTATAAGATCCATGGCCACACACAAAACCTTCAGAATAATTAGCTACCATTAAATTAGATAGAATATAAAGCAAATGAGAAATAGATATAATGGCATCCAAAAGAAATAGTTGTAATCATGATCATGTTTAATTGCTACTATGTTCTAACTTTCTAAGTAGAGTAGAATCTCAAAAAATAATATAAACATCAAGCAGGTAGATAAAATTTAGAAACAATGAATAAAGTTGGCACATTACATTGCATCCCTCAATTAAACTTATCGTAAAACTGTTTCAGAGCATATGTAAAAGTACTGGTAGATTCTTTAAATTATGTAAAGCTTTAAAACCTAGAAGCCATGTTTTCAATTTAGAAACATCCAAAAGCTCATCAAAAGCAAAAGAAATGATAAAAACATGATTTAAAAAAAGAGCAATGGGTTTCAAACAAATTTTGCAGTGGCTAACTGAATGGCTATTCCTACGTGTCTCTCAACTATCCATGTGTAGTTTGTTCCTGTCAGTTTTCATTTCATATTATTTATCAATTTCTTGATTTGTACAAGCATTTCTTGACATGTAAACTACAATATTAATTTTAGATTTCTTGTAAGATTTTCTAAAATGCTTTTCTATATTTCTAATTCTGGCTTCCATAATGCAAGCAACTTCCAATACCTCTAAATGTAAAGTGAATCCCCTAAAGTTACAAGTTTGGTAAAGCAATTAGCCATAAATAATAAAGAAATAATGGGCATTCAAATGAATTCAATAAGAGATTTAGGATTCCAAATTGTCAACATCAACAAATTATAGAAAGCATTGATATTCAAGCCTTAAATTGGATGGGGTAGATCTAAGATAAAATTGGATTGTTGAGATTACAGAGCCTCATTTTATGAGTGAAGTTTCAATTTTCCTAGCACCAAGAAATCAAAATGAGTTGAGAGGCACCCAATAGGCCTGGGACGAATTCTGGGGAGCAAGGATAATTTACATTTTTTAATGCCTCTTGCCCCCTTTGCTACTCCTCTTTTGCATCTTTTGGGGGCTTCATTGTCTTAGTGCCTCAAAAGAATTTATAGTGTTAATTTTCAATGAAAATGGACACCTTTAGGGTTTTTGACATCATGATTAAAAATAGACATCTTATTATGCCTTTTGGCCCTTCTTCATGTTAGGCCCTGACCAACTTAACAACATTTTCTCAATGTATATCTTCCTTGAAATTAGACCCCTATCATTTGTTTGATTTGTTGATTGCATCTGGGTGATTTTTCACTTGTCTTCTTTGTATTTACCTCTTTTCTTCCCTCAACCCATTTATCACTTATATCCATGTAGCATGCTTCAAGCTCCTCCTCTAACCTTTTCTTGTATCCTTTATCCTTCGTTATTTTTCTCCTACTTGGTTGCTACCTTCCTTTCTCCTTCCTTCGTCTTGGCAATTTGTTTCATAGGTTTTAATCTTTGTTGATTTTTTGTAATTGTATAGAATCAATCTCCTTTAGTTTACCTTGTTTTCCAACCTTGAATTGCCTTAGCCTATTTGTCCATGATAACTTGGCATGTCTAATTGGCCTTATTATTCATAATTTGTTGTATGCTTGATTTGATAATTGATTGGCCTTGTCCCATATTGAGAATAAACATCTCTTCAACTTGTCCCTAACACTAACTTTTTTCATCCCTTGTTGTTCAACCAAAGTGAGAGGTAATATTTGGATGGATTCATTTGTTCAATCTCACACTAAAGCCAAGCTTAGATGACAACTTTCTCTTTCAAGGACCAATTGAGGTTTTTCATTCTTGGTGTCAATTTCTATATACCACAAGTTGCGAATAGTACAATTGAGTACTCTATTTTCATATGATCTTTAAATGACACATTACATCTAGGTGATTTCGTGTCATCCTCTCCTTGGATTCCCTCTTATTTTTCCAACAACTCATTGATGTTTGGGAAGTTTGTAGCCATGCCTCAACTCATTTTGCTTCCTGCACGATCTTTGTTATTTGTTGATTATCCTCATATTCAATTAGACACATCCAAAAAAATTTAAATATTGAGGTTTATGCACTTGTTTGAGATATTTTATGTAGATTATTACTATACAGGTAGCCTCAACATCTTGAGTTGATTGTTTGGCATCAACATATTTGCAACATGTTACATAATCACTTCTAGTTGAGTGCATGCATAACTTGTTACTTCATTTTTTTAGTTCCTTCATTCCTTTATAATATATATTAGGCATTTACTACATCAGATAGGTTGCATGTTCTTATTTGATTACCTTACCACCTTGTTTCCCTTCTCTTGCCACTGTAGCATTGATTGATCACTTCTCTTTGTTTGCATGATGATTTGATTTATTGACATAATCGTGGTTTTCCTTTGACTTTGATACTTGCTTGTGATTGCTTGCTTACATCCATGCTTACGTCCACATATGGAAGACAAAATTATTTGTATCATTATGTGTATCCTCACAAAGGAGAGTGGGTCACTTGCATTGATCAATGAATTTAGCTTTGTGATGCATCGAATCCCTATTGCCACTGGAACAATATGGTTTATTTCTTATGCGATAGGGAAACATACCAAACATCCCCACTCTCATTTCTCCCTTCCCATGTTTCTTTGGTTGCTTATTCGATTGGTTGACACATATGACCATGTGCATTTTTGTTGTTGTCTTGTTTCTCATTGCATATCTAGTTTGGACTACTTCCATGCTTGACTTAGAGCTGGAAGTTGTACACGTGGGTCCAGTTTCAAAACATATCCATCACCACTTTTAAATTGGGTAGGAATGTAAATAGTAATAATTGAAGGTGAAATAATGGTGTTGTGATGAGCACTGAAAATATTTTCTTATTTTGAATGGGTTTACACCATTGTTATTTTTAGTACTTGGGAATTTACGTTGGTTTTTCTTAGGGTAGGGAAATAAAAACTGAAGATTTATCTCTATATTTAGTGCCATAATTTAGAAAAAAATGTTATGGAAAATGTCTCTATGCAATATATAGACAGAGAATTCCATAGAGTTTCCTATCATTAGTTGCTATCAGTACCCTATTTTAGCTCACATCATTCTTTGGTGACTCTACCTTGATATTTGGTTTGCAACAAAGTCAATATTCATGATGCAACTTTTACAATCTTTTCTTATCCTTCCTACATCGATTTCCTTTTTTAACATGATGTTTCGTTTTGAGATAAATCGACACTCTATGGATTTGTAGGGATTGATTTTGTACCTTTTATTTTTGTTTATTACTTGTTTTTTTGCTATATGACCTATTTTTGTTGTATATGCTGCTACAGTACTATAGCATATGGTCTAGTATGGTATTCTAGTTTATAGCTATCTAACCATGCTGTTGCTCTGATGCATTTTATCTACAATTATTTTGCAATTAGTGTGAACAAGAATTAGGATTTTGGGCCAAACTTATGTTTGTTTATTACAGTATTTTTGTTGTATGTGTTGTTTGTATGGTCTGGTTGTTGTACCTTTGATTTTGTATAATGTATAGAAATGAAGGGTAGAGTACCCTTTTTGGAATATAGTTTGAACATATAGGACACTTTTATGAATGGGTAGATTTATTATTATTGAATCGTTGTGGGTTAACATACTATAGAATTGTTTTGAAATTGGATTACAATTTTGTAAATAGAGCTTCTTGGGGCTAATTGGCACCACCAACAAATTAACTGTGTAGTGAGCTACTAACATATTTGAAGTTTTAATAAATATTGAAGTGATGGACATATATGTAGAGATGTCTTGATTTGGATGAGGTATGCTTGATATGGTAGTGGGATTACACATATTCCAAACCATAGAGTGAATTTTCTTATCATTTTGCATCTTTTGACATGGCTAATAATAGAACTATAGAATGATTTTTTAATTTCGCATTACATATTTTCAAGGAGCATGGAATTAAATGGTAAGTTTTCAAGGTGCTCAATGCCAACGATTCTCTTGGAGGTTGGAATGCAATGTAGAGGCATAGAAACAAACGGGATAAATATACTCTATCCTCAAATGGGTCATTCTGCTATGATCATCTTGCACATTCTTGCTTGCAAGTAGCCCTTCTCCTATAAACAACCTAATGGCATGTTCGATCAAGATGATATGGTATTCTAAAAAGACATATAAGTTTAGAAAGCACAACTACAAATTGACATTGTACCTAGCCAATGTGTCATAACTCCACCTAATGGGATCACAGAGAGCTTCTTGAAGGTCTTGGCCATCGGCGTTTGGCAGCATCCCAACTACAAACTCCCATTCTTTAGATCATTAATGTTTTCCATTGACCTACCAATTGCTTTGATGTCAAGGGGAATCCCTCCACACTTTCCACACATAACCCTGCTTGTTCTCTCCTCAATGCATTTAATATCACATTTTTTAACCATTGTCGAAATAACATTTAATACCCATGCTTGCTTCTTTCAAAAATAAAATTATCTATTTAGTACATCATATTATCGCATTTTTTCTTCTTCAAAAGTTTTTCTTTGAAAAATTTATTATACTTTTACAATTTCTTTAACCCATTGCATTAAACTCCATACTAGGTCCTCTATATATCTCTCATTACTTAGTGATGGATCGACGTAAGAAATATTGAGGTGTTGGTAGTAGTTCCAACCCTAGTAGACACCATTTTGATGGGTCTACTAGACTCACCACAAGTGTGTAAATTCAATTCCCAACTCGCTTGTCTACTTCAGAGTCACACAACCATTCCACACACTTAGGTATAATCGATTGTAACTTTACATGTTCAAGTACATTGTATTTAATGTTTAATGTGCAGAAATATAAACATAAATGTTGTTTGACATGTTTATAATTTGAAAATTTCTCATCATGCACAGGTGCATAGGGTCAAGGTCGGGCCAATTTGGTTGCTTTCAACCCATAGTCCTGGAGGGCACATTTAGGTATTTTGGACTATTATTTAACACATTCAAGTATAGGTTATATTAAATGTTTATTGTGAAAAAAAGATGAATATAAATGTTATTTGACATATTTTAAAATATCATCATGCACAGGTGCACAGTATCAGCGTCAAGGCAACCTGGTTGTGCTGAACTCACGTAACGAGAGGACACATTTGTCCCCATATCTTTTATCGCACATGGATCAATGCGAGACATCTGGAGTATTGGTAGTGGTTAAGATCCCAACAGACGCCATTATGAGGGGTCTACTAGACGCACTATAGGTGAGTGGATTCAGCATCAAGCTGGTCCATCTGCTTCGCACAGAGATTCCCAAAGGACATATTTAGGTACATTCTACTGTTATTTAACATTTTCAAGGTGGTTGTATTTAACCTTTTTTAATGTTACATGCATAGAACTTGATTATTTTTTGTGTGTTCATTCAATGTCTTATTCTATTACTCTACCTACCACAACCACCCCACCATTTCATAGACTTAGTTTAGGTAAAATCTGAACATAAATCATGCTTTGACATGTTTAATGCATGATGAATTATGAAGATTATCTTGCTTGTGTAATTGAAACTTTATTGTTTTGTATAGGTGCTAGTGACATATTCCTTCCACGGAATTGGTTGTTTCCAGTTCACCCAGTGTACAGTGTGAGGAAACGGTTCCACCAAATATTTTTAATGAGAAAATTTTATTTAAATATTCATAATTTTCCTAACAAATTATTCTCATTTTAATACTTGCACATTTTACATCTTATAGGGTTTTCTGCTTGGCCTCTTGGTGGACGACGTCAGGGGGGAGGGGTTGTAGGGCACAAGATTTTGCATGCAACCCAAGCTATGACCCACTTTACCCTCATCCTAGAGATCTTCCCTAGAGATATTCCCAAGGATATGCCTCAAGAAGACAACATTGTGATGCTCACTGTTGATGGGATGATGGATCATTCCATTAGATATCTCTACGAGTAGTTGACAAAGTCTCTAGATTGTTTTGCACAATTTAGAAAGTTTGATAGAGACTTCTCATGGGTTTGGACCATCGACCCATGTTTTGTTTTGCATGATGCATAGGAGGATATTGTCTATGATTGGTTGCAACTCCTATAGAGAAGTTAAAAGCGTGGTCATGAAAGAAATGGCCTTTTCATTTTTTGACTTGCAACCTAAAGATAGAAAATGTCTAAAGATTGCACGATTTAATGATCCCAATATTGCACCTTGTATTTATGAGAGGTTCTTGTATGCATATGGGAAGCTACCAAATAATGATGAGGTGCCTCAATATTTTGCTAGGATTCTATACTCAGAGTTTCGGCTGCACATGGACCTCGATTATATAGATATGAGATCCAAATTATATGGTGTTGGAAAAAGTCATACATATGAACGACCTGACTCCATGCGAGATGTTTAATTTAGGGATCCACTGCTTCTATTAGTAGCTTGACCATCTAGAGTGGGTATTTGGACTAGACATCCCAAGTATAAAATACTACAAGGGATCAAATAAAGGATCATGTTCAAGCTGCTTTGATATGGGTTAGATTGGGCCTAAGTAATAGGACACATCCTCCCATTCCAGATAATATTCCAATTGTTGATTTACTGGACGACATGTTGAGAGTGATGGAGTAATTGGATGTTGAGCATTATGCATCATCTTGTAGGGATATGTGTAAGCAATTCATTGCGAGAAAATAAATCCATGGGTGAGGTACACAAGCATGCTACAATTAATGTTACAAAAACACATTTAGAAGATGAGCTAGAATGCATGCTACATACTATCTTATTGTATACATTATTTTGTATATATATTTGGTCGCCTAATGTCAAATCCCGAAATTTCTGAAAAATTTAAAATTTTTATTATAACAATAAATGTTAGTTAATAGCATTCCTGGTTCTGTTTAATTTCAGTAACTAAACATAATCTTGTTTTAAAAGATTCTGTCTTACTACAATTGTGATTTGTGTGTCTTTAAAAGTTGACTGTTTTTGTTTCCAAATGCAAAGGGAGAGATAGCCATAGCTGACTGGCTTACTTAGCTTACGAGCTAAAGCATAAATTGTCTTCTGTTCGCAGGTACACCGGTAAAGTAAGGATCACTGTAATTTAATCTTGGTAAGCATCAAGCTCCTTTCCCTTGTACTGTAAATCTTAAAGAAGATCTATGTACTAATGCTGGTTGTAGTGCAAGACAGTAAAGTTATTCTCATGAAATTACATTTGAAATAAGATTGATAGTCTGCCTCGACATGATATTTCTTATTCGGGATAGTGTCATCAGGTTTTGCGATGAAGTACAAAGTTTCAGTTATAACTATTGTGTTATGAACATGACTCTATGTTAATGCTGTAACTATCACTGGAACAATTGTTTGTATCATATTTATTGTCTGCATAAAGCGACGTTAGCGTCATGTGATATATCGTCAACTATTACCGGTGATTACTGTTGTGTTCACGTGTTATTAGCATGAGTTGGAAATGTGACGCCTTTAGCGTTGTTCCATTATATTCATCTATATTTCAAAGTCCAATGACTACGTAGTATTATTGTTTAGCTTACATCATCTAACTGTGCCTTGTTTTTACACTACGTTCATTGTCTGGACCTGTAGATGAGTTTATGTTTAGACATCATGATAATAAATATTGTTAATTTCATTGTTGATTATTTAACAATAGTATCGGGAGAAAATATGTTACTATGGCTTATTTAATCATGGTGTATCCAATCATATGATTATGGAAATAATTCAATGTTTAAAATAATGTGGAGTTCTCATTTGAAGATTTGACTACTTCATTGTTTAAATGAATAATTGTAGGTAAAATATGATGCACCCTTGACATTATCGATGGTTTGGTTTTAATATATATATACCCTACGGTGATTGTGTAACAATCATAGTGTTTTCCATATCCATGCAAATGATTTTTAATTCGGTGAACAATGATTCGAAAAGCAACTGAACTATATGACCTCGACGCATATTACGTTGATAAATTTCATTGCTACGTGGTTGACTCTCCTCCATGCGTTGGTTGATATATAAGCTAACAATGAAACCCTACCTGGTCATTGTCTTTGCCTTCGGGCTCGAGTTGTAAGGGAGAAACCCTCCATGTCTGAATTTGAAGTTTGGCACAGTATAAGGTTATTTGCTTAGGTACTGGTCACGTTGTTTATTTCTCTTGTAGTATAGAGGTCTTTGGGCTCTGTTATTGGTGTCAGCTACTGTTCCATTGATTTCTTGGTCTCGTTGTCATTCTATGTTTGAGTCCCAACTACTTACAGTCTTCCACTGTCACTGGTGTGAGTATGAGACAGGGTTTCGTTACTTGTTTATATCCAAGAGGTGGTTGTGTAATGGGTTTTTGAAGAGTACTCCCCGACTGGTCCCTTCACTGCTTAAGGGTTGTATCTGAAATGCTGCCTGTCGCGGCTGTCAAAAGAAAGGTTATGAAAGTTTCCCTTGCTCATCCAACTGACGAATGTGATGGGGTTTCACTTACTTGTTCAACTTGTGGCTACCAGGATATCAACGGTTGCATTCCTCCAATGGCTCAGGTAAGCTAATACCCATATTTTCACAGTTTTGATTTTGCAAAAGATTGTATTTGATTTACATTTGTACTTACAACTCTCGGCATTTCGATAATGTGCAGGAACTGCTGTTCTGAAGATGCACAGGGTTTCATCTCCAGCGCTGGCTCCTCCGGTAAGCCTGGTTATCCACGGCTGTCTCTCCCTTTGTGGTTTTTGTTGTGCTAGGGTTACGTCTGGAAGAGACCTCCTGTATCATGGGGTTGCTATTGTTCTTGTGACATGGATACCGTCACCTGTATAGATTGTTTTGTTTATAATATAAGGGTTTGATACCCGATATGTTTATGAAGAACCATCCACGGCTCAGACTGTATGAGGCCAGGGGTTTGTTATTGTCATTGTGTTTGCTATGCGTAGGGTTTACCCACGCTGTATAAATTAATAGTTACTGTGATGTTAGGCCTGTCATGTGGCCGTGTATCATTCTGTGTTTTGATAAATGAATAGAGTGTTTTAAAATATATAAGGACTGTTTGCGTTCTCAGATACTTGCAAGTATGATAACTCTGCTGTAGGTGAATCCATGTATCTGTATCTCTGCGTTTTTCTTGGATGTTGAATGTTTAATAAAAGAATGTTGATGTTTTCGACCATAACTGTAATAGTTAATTAATATAAGATTAACCCTAACGAGTTGGGGTTCTGTTCCTGGTTTGAAACATATATATGGAAAGATTTGAGTTTGGTGGTGACTGGAACGAGTTGTGAAAAATGTTGATGTTTTGTTTTAAATATAGAATATAACTGTGGATAGGAAAATATATACATATAGACTATGTAGAAAACCTATTGTAGGTTCGACCTGTTATTGAATGCATTTCTATTCTCTTGTTTCCACCTGTCGTCTTTAATGTTGTATGGCTACGGCCGTGTTAGGTTTACTAACCACTCCCCAGAAGAAATACTGAAAAGAAATAAGTCTTAATACAATAAAATAACTGTGAGGGTTTGTAACAGTCAACGATAGCTAAGCTCGTTGATGGATTCTCTGCGTTTTACAATGTTTGAATACAGATAGGACAATCCTACGACAGAGCTGTGTATTTCAAGTAATACACACTCGATAATGAATAGTGATTCTATGCTTATGATTTGGATAATGAAACAATAAAGTCTCTATGTATTAAGACTTGGCTTCGAGCCAGTCAAGGTGTTTGTCTGGTTTTTATAACAACTCAATTAATCTGTATTGTGACAACATGGCTATAAATATTTAAGTATTAGGTTTAAAAGACAAAACAAAATACAGTTTATGTATTTGCATTTTGACTATGATTTTTATTTAATAAGATTGTATGGGAAATTTTTAAACAATGAAAACATTGTTACAACTACATCTTTCAAATAATCGATAACTGTAAATGATATTCTGAGTATAAATAAATGAAATGATATAAATTTGTTCTCCTTTAGCTTGATACAGAGACTAGCCTATATCTATAGTTGACAGAAATATAAAACAGATATATATAGGTATATTGCTCTAATAGAAACTGTTCCTGTACATTTCTCTATTAGGAAATATTTCATAGTAAATTTGAGATTTATCAATGTGTCTGTTCTTATGATTGTTTTAATAATTGTATTTCTGAAATGACTACTGTTTAACATTCTGTCTATTATTTAACTATAAATAAAAATAAAATAAATAAGTATGATATTTGATTACTGTAATAGTAACAAATATATTATGCATAGAATAATTACTCTATTTAAGTGATAATAGGAAAAATTCTAAGACATATGAGTTCTGCAAATTTTACCAAAAGTCCATACAGAAAAACTGATTTACTGAAACAAATACTGTTCAAAACACAGTTACGATAGTCCATTCTACATTTAATTTATTTAAACAAATAACAGGAAGAGTGGCAGAACCTGTATCTATGGTAGACAATAACAGCAATGGGAGGCTGTTCCTCCCTACCAATTCCTGGAGAGTGCCCAGACAGCACTTCTCAGGACCCCCGAGCTTGCTCTGGTCTAACTGGCTGGAACTAAGTACAGCCAACAATTCACTCAGCCAAAACAGCTACACTGGAACCAAGTTACTGCAACTTCCTGACTCAAAACACTTCCTTACTGTTTTTCCCACTTCCTCAATGGGACTCCTGAATAGCATTCACCTGAATGTATTCTCCCTCTAGAACAAATGCTGAACCCCCAGCTCAGTTCATTGAGTAGTATTTAAAAGATTGCCTAGGTCTTAGTTGGGTTAACTGTCATTAATGAGCCACCTGCTCAGATTCCACTTTCTTGGGGAATCATGACCCCAAAATATAGGGAAGTTGCCACCTGCAACTTAGGAAGTGTTTGAGGATGCTGCCACTTGTCTTTTGTCCTTCCACCTAATTCCATCCACCAGTTAGACCAGTAACCTCTTTTAACAGCTCTCCCATGCTATTGTCTCCATAATTTATTTATTAATAATAATTATTCAGAATTTACATTCCATTTCTGGAGACTCTGCTGAGTCATCCATTCCTACTTAGCATTAAATTTAACATAATGTCTCAGGAATTTTAATAAAATAATTACATTATTTTAATAAAATAATTACATTATTTTAATAAAATTGGGGTATGTGACACCTAATCTCATGTCCATAAAATTTTTCAAACATATGCAGTATACACAATTCCTAAATGATGATGACTATCTAAACATCGGTGAACGTTTTGGTGATGACCACGTAGCACAAGTATTAAGTGATCTATATAATTATTGCTTGAACTTGCAAATACATACGTCAAATGAATGTATGTTGTTAGTTGTTTACATTTTAATGTATTTATAGGTTAGTGGTACTAATGTAGAGTATGTCGAGGAAACTTTAGCTACACAATTTCCATTAGGGACACAGGTGATGATAATTTCTTTTTGGGAAGATTTTATTCATTTTGGTATACTTTTTTCCCAAACTTATATATATTAAGTTTGACTTTGATTTTCACTTTTCAGGTCCCACAAAACGATAAGATGGAAAATGAGGATGAAGGAAAGGAAGTATTTCATAGACATACCTAGGTACTTTCCCTGACCCGTCCATATTCATAATAAAGCTCAATTTCAATATTTCAACGTACATGTACCAAATTGTAATGTGGTTTCTCAATCATCCTGCATGGGATCTTAGATTGTGGGTATAGGTATGTATTTTTGTGAAGCTTAATATCTTCCTAGGACCTCCTGGAACATTAACATTACATAATGCTTATTTTAAGTTGTTAGGCATTGTGTTTTACTTGATTTTACCTAAACAATTTGGTCACAAATAAATTAGGTAAACTACATGAGCTTCCTTAAAAACAATATAGTTGGATGTATGTATACTATTCCTCGTAAAATTAATCTCCTTTTACCTTAAGAAGGGTATTTGATTCCACTCTCAATGTATCTAGGGCTTTCCCAATCAACATTTGTCTAAATCTCCCCACAAACAAATATTGAATCTTATACATATGGAAAAGTGCCTTATGTTTCCAAAACATCAGGTAATGCCACGATGAAATAATACCAAACTTTGTAGGTACATCTCCCCTTGGGACCACTTTTTCAAATGGATTGCAAAAGTTCTCAAATATTTGGTGGGGTAAGAAACCATCCTTACAAATTTGTATCCATGTGTTCAATTAAATGTGCACTTCAACCTTTTTCCTTTTGATTTTTTGTATTCATTTTGCATAGAGAACTGCAAGATACAGAAGAATATTTCCCCCACTTAAGGGCTCCTTTTGTCCCCAATTCTTTAACATATAACAAGTACCTTTTTTCCAACAACAAAAAAAATCCCCTCACATTAACCTTTCCAATCTTGAATTCCTTGGATTGTGGGTCAAAATGTACATGGTATAGAGTGATTAAATTGTCTTTAAATATTGTTATTTCTAGTAGGACACTTGTTCCTTCAATCAAATTGTTATTCCCCAAATGCATGGAATCCCAAGTGGAAATCACATTGGCTTGATTCTCAATTTCCATAATATTATTCATGTTCTTTAATTAATTCAAGTTGCATTACTGGTTCTCGCTTTAGGGACCTACTGCTTTTTCAAATAGCATATTCCCTTTCAATTTTAGTTGTGGGTGGTTCCTAGTTGTCTCGACCATCATTCACACTAATAGTGCACCCTTTGGTGTTGTCCAAAGGGAAATTAGTAGAAGTAAATTTCTTGGAAGAGGTAGTAACATTATTCCTAGAGAAAGATATATAAAATCCTCCCCCACTTGTGTTGATTAAGTTGTCATTGATGCCAACAGTGTCTGATGTCTGGTCGTTTTAACAAAGTCACAAGAGTCCTTTTTGTGGTTGTCCAAGCCCAAGTTTGAATCCCTTGGAGGCCTTGGAACAATAACAAAATCCCTGGTTGCACATTATCTGGTAAAGTCTCCCTAAGTTGTTTCTAGGTCCTCTCCACAGTCTCTTGCACCCACTATGGTTTGAAACCATCCTCTTTTGACCTATGCCCCTACTTGGTGTCATAGCTTGATGATGAAGCCCATGTTCTTGACAAGTAGAAATGACCCATTCTATGGTCATTTAAATTGATTTGGCCCTTGTTGGTGTTGTTTTCCCTCTTATTTTTGTTTAGTCCCCTTGTTAGTAGGTGTTGAGTCCTTGGAACCCTTGATAACCTTGATGGAACATGGTGCCTTTAAATTATTTGACAAAGCACTTCATGTAGATAAAAGCTTTGAAGTCTTGATTGAGAAGCCTTAATATAAATTGAAAAATCCCTCTTGTGAAAGCCCTAAAAGGTTAACCCTCAATTGTCATTTTTATGACCTAAGTCGGCCCTCAAACTACTAATAAACCCTCAAATATAATTTTCATGACCTAAGTCGGCACCCAAACTATTAATAACCTTTAATATTAAAATATACTTTTAATGCAAGGTAGGCCCAGAAATTTTCCTGAATTATGTGTATAAATAAAAGCCAATCGACCTCATTTGAAGGTTGAGATAGTAAGAAAAAAAAGGCTCTGATTTTCGGTGAACTAAGGCAGAAATTTCGTGGGCTAAGGAGACAGGCAGCCGCAGGAGGTAGAAGTTTCAAGATTCACATTACTCTCTCTGAAAATTTTGGGCTAGATGACTGAGTGTGTTTTGACAGTGATTAAGTTAAACAATGCTCTGAGGTAGCTTACAGGCAAGGGTTGTTAGGACATATCAGAACTCGGGTAAGGATACTACACAGTAAGCATCAATTTCAGGCTGTAGTAAACATGAAGACCATACCACTGTAAGCATCAATTCTGGGCTTCAACAAACATCAAGATCAGGTCACAGTGAGCACTTAATCTCTTATTTTTTCGGGCTGTACAGTCGTACAGTCGAATTGATGAAGCATCATTCTTTCTATCCTTGGGCTGTAATTAGGATACGATGAAGTGTTAATGGAGCATTACTCTCTGTAATCTCGGGTTCTATAGAAGGACCACAATTAGCATAAATTCGAGATACTCAGGCTACTTTCCATTGATCAGAACAGATTCGGGCTGCCTCCTTCAAAATTTCGGACTGTCTCTGCACATTTTTCGAGCTGCGTCCTTAAAAAATTCGGACTGTTTGCCTCCTGTAAAATTCGGGCTGACCCTGTAAAATTTCGGGCTGCTTCTGTGTGAAACTCGGGCTGCCTCCAGCATAAATTCAGACTGCTTTCTTTCTGATAAGCTCGGGTTGGTCCTCTACTCAAGTATGCACAGTGAAAAGACAAATGACAAGTGATAAGATGGTATGTATGCTCAGTCAGTAATCTATGTATTATAGTCGACAATGATGCCTACACTGTGATGATATATTTACCCAGTGATGAAATGTTCTGAGATATGCTCATGATGTTTAGTGATATGATAATTCCTACACCTATGCTCAGTCAGTAATTTACACAGTAATGTATGCCTATACTGTGATGATATATTTACTCAGTAATGAAATGTTCAGTGATATATTCAGTAGGATCATATATGATCAGTATGCTCAGTGATATGTTCAGTAGGCTCAGATATGCTCAGTATGCTCAGTAGGCTCATATATGATTAGTGAGATGCTCAGCACACAGTGATATGCTCAGTACACAGAACTATGCTCAGGACACAGTGATATGATGATTATGCACAGTGAAATGATTATGCAGAACACAGTAATCTGATGACATACAGTGAGATGATGATTGTACAGTGATATGTTCAGAAATATGCTCAAAGGTATCGTCAGATGATACAGTTTTGACAGGTTCACAGGTTCAGAATAATTTTGGGTGGTAGGGTGGTGCTAGGGCTCACAATTAATCACTGTGAGTAGAGTTGTTGCAGTAGCTCGTTAGTTGTAGCTTATAAAGTCTAGGAGGTTGCAGCCTTCTTCCAGTTGTAGCTGGAGAAGTTGTATATAATTTTTGTATTTTCAATTGTTGCTGGAACAAATTATTTGGGTTTCCACGTCAAATCTTGTGTACTGTGTTTTTTGTGTTATTTCATGTATATGTGATGCTATGATTAATGATTAGCAACTTGCTCATAATAAAAGGAAAATAATTAAAAAACACTGATTTATCCCCTCTCAGTGTTTCAACAACTTGTCAATGATCTTCCTCTCTATTTAGTCATTGGAACTAGATGTTTGGTGACAATTGATATTGCCTCTTGGATCACCACTTTATTAGATCTATCACTTTAATTGACCAACCTGTGTAGGTCACTTTGGAATGCAATTTAATTTCTAGGTGAATGAGCTTATTTACTATCCATATTGAGTTCCTCATTGTCTCAACCACCCTTAGACTGTTGATAAAATCTAGGAAAGTACAAGCTGTATTTTTGTGCAATTATAAAATCTTTGAATGGTCTTTAAGCTAAGTTACCAGGATACGGATACGGATGCGGATACAGATCCGGATCTGTCAAGTTTTTGAAAAGCCAGGATCCGGATACGACAAGGAAACGGCAAGTACAAATGATATAAATAATTTTTTATATGTATTTTAAATAAAACTTATCTAAAAATTTAAAGAAATACAAAATTTTAAATGTATAACTTATATATAAATATTAAAGTAATATAAAAAATAGAAATAAAAGTTAATATATAATTATAATACTTACTAATTATAAATACTTACTAATAAATACTTATGAAACTTTGCTTATAATCTTATTGTGAAAATAACAATTTAATATATGCTTAGAATAAATGAAAAAAAACCATATGAAAAATAAAAAAAATAACAAAGGAAAATAATAAAATATATCTAACATTGCACAGCAGGACATGGCCTGACCACTACTGAACACATTCATCCACATGGCAAATCCGAGCGGGAAAATCATGGCAAATCCGAGTGGGAAGTGTGAAGTTTGCCCCACGCGCGATTTCCCATAGAACTTATCGCACGCCTCACAATCGTGAAGGAATGGATTTTTTCTGCAGGTCAATTCGCAAGGAAATTGGTGGGGAAAAGGTCGAGGTAATTTTCACACTAAACCAATCAACAAGGGATTACAACTTATAGAAAATCATGGCAAATTTGAGCAAGAAGTGTGAAGTCTGCCCCGCGCGCGATTTCTCACAGAACTTATCGCACGCCTCACAACTTCTCGCTTTGACAAATCGTATTCGTTGGTGTATTGCATTTCGGGTCGGCCACGCGTTTTTCGGTGGGGGTTAAGTTGCGGATCCGTTTTTCGGTGGGGGTTAAGTCGCGGATCCGTATCTCTTTTTTTCTGGCGTATTATTGGTGGATCCTGACGGATCCGATTCGGAACCTCGGATCCGTGGATCCTGGAACCCTGCTTGGTGGATCCGGTAACACAATCTTTAAGGGTTGTAACCCTTGATAACTTTACTCACTTCCACCTCCTTGATTGTATGGGATTTCCAAACATAAACATGCCTAGGTTAAATTGTCTGGTTTATTTCTTAAATCTCTCTATCTTCCTTAGTTTTAATATCATGCATCAATATGATGCTTGAGCACTTGAATGTGAAGAAGAGTAAGCTTTTTTATATATATAAATGAGGATGTAGATTCCTAGTCATTCACCTTAATGGTCCTCATACAAGTGGATTGTTAAATCTACTAAAAAAATGTTTACAACTAGAGCATTCAATCCAATATTGAGTTTTCATGCTTTTCTTTATTGCAGCTGGACATGAAGTTTTGTAACAAATTTCAAGTTGAGCATCAATTAAAAAATATAGTATTATTTCATCCCTACTATTTGAAATGTTATTGCACTGAGATGATTTGAAAGTACAAGCCTACCTTTTCATGTGTTCGAAAACATCAAATACAATAACCAAATATCTTCCATCTTAATGTTAGACTATGTAGCTGGATCAATACTCAAATGTTCCTAGTTAATAATTATGGGGCATAACTGCTACAAGTCTTAGAACATTGCCAAAGATGATTGTGACAAATACCATTTGTACTAAGGGCTAGTTAACAATCATAATTACCTTAGACATACATGGGAAATCACATTCTATGTTTCCAAGGCTAGGAAAATTTGCAATATTCTACCTAGGATGAGTTTCAGAATACATGACAGAAATACATATATGTTTTGTGCTCAAAATATGTTTAATGGAGATTTGTGGATAAATTATGTGTGAATAAGGACTCAGTTCTAGAATTTCATAGGGCTGGTTACCTCTAAAAATGAATGAACATTTTGAGACACTTTCCAACTATGTTGGACTTGTTGTCATGATAAATTTCAGTAGCTGATCATACCTCAAGAAGATTAGACCCCTTTTTATATGCTTATGGTTAGCTCTATTGAAGTTCCCTAACTTGCTATTTTATTTATGGGATACAAACAATCTATTATTATTTTTTATTCTAGAGGGAAGCTTGTGAACATGAATTGTGAGCCCTATACAAAGATTGTAGTCATGCGCACCATTGACTTGAAGATCATAATGGAAATATTATGAAAAAATATAGCTTCATAATATTCATTTATGTAGCTGTAGAATTTAAAATTATTGTAGATGTAGAATTTATTTTGAAAACTGTGAATAAAAGAAATATTTCGCCAAGATTTCAAATTAAATGAGCCAGGGAATTTTCCAAAGAGAAAGCAGCTTAGGGTTTGTAATAAAAATAACAGTAGACAGATGGAATAGATAAATAACTCAAGAAAAACAAAGGTACTTACCTCTTGTGACTTCCAGATTCCGAGTGAAATGATGTTCCAACTCCCTCGAATCAACTCCAACTTGATTTGACGGCTCCCAAGGTGAAATCAATTTTCCTCCAATAGCAAGTGCGCCCCCCTTCCTGCAGATGACAATCTCCATGAGAAATGATTTACATAAATGGAAAGTAAATGATGCAAGAATAATTAGATAGCATAAATATTGATCAAAGATACAATAAGAACTACTCCCTGATTATTTTACTCATCCAATGAAGAGATCCGGAGAAACCCCACGAAATCCTTCAATGAAGTCGCCCTCCTGCAGAGCATGCATCAAGCAAAACGTCTAGCAATCAAATAATGAAGATGTGAAAGGATATTAGAGCTACAATCCAGCACGAGAACAATATATAACAAAGGCACAAGATTTTTCCCAAAATAATTCTTTATTTCCAAAAATCCAGAGCCAAAAGTCCCTCTACAATGAGGGGGGTCTATCCTTTAAATAGGAATGATAAAGACCAAAACCCTAACCACCTTTTTAATGAGTGGTTGAGATCAAAAGATACATAATTCATAATCAACGGCTATGATGAGCCCAAATATAAAGTACATGGATCAATTCAAAAATAGAGGGGTGCACTAGCTAAGTCGCCCTAGGGGGGACGTACCGCACAAAAGTGACTAGACAACATAACATAAGCTCATCGTGGGGCTAAGAGGTGTACTCATCCTTCTCTGGCATGTCCCCATGGCACAATAACATATAATAATTCATCATGATACAATACTGTGACCACATGGCCAAATCGTGCCCAATCAATGACATAATAAAACCACAATATAAAATACCAAAGTGTATGTGGGCCCCATTGAATGCTGTAACTTGCTCTGGAAGGTGTGGGATGCATCACACAAATAAGATAAACCAAACTCATGCCATTTCCTTGCCTCAATATCCCAAATCAAATTCCTTAGTAACCATTTTTATCTTCAGAAAAATCACCTGTGAAAGAACAAAATGCTTGTAGCTTACTTCCTGGTACCCCAGGGCCAAAAATGACCGCACCAAAATGTTTGGGAGCATGGTAATATAGTAATAACAAGTGGCTTGACCCCATGCTCCCTCTGTAGCTCCCTAGGTGAACCAAATAAAAAATCAAATTGTGCTGCTAGGCCATTTTAAATGGCAAATCTGCAATAAAGTGATCATCTGAGCACAATCTCATCCGGAAGTGCTTGCAACTGAAAAACTGAGTATCCAAATGGACTCAAAAGGTCCAAATGTACCAGAGATGAGTACCCATACTAGTTGTGGCTATCTGTATAATCATCTATAACCATGACCATGTCTAGACAAATAAAAATAATGGTCTATAAATAATAATAATAACCATAAAAACCATCAAACCATCATCTGAAAACTGTGTCTACTACATGTAACCATCAAATGGGTATATAAGGACCATAAATCATCAACATCAAAC
Organism: Larix kaempferi; assembly: GCA_027924585.1. Taxonomy (NCBI): domain Eukaryota; kingdom Viridiplantae; phylum Streptophyta; class Pinopsida; order Pinales; family Pinaceae; genus Larix; species Larix kaempferi. Next base: position 13,181,285 of record BSBM01000030.1, read on the forward strand.
ATCACTGGTCCAACTCAACTTAGATCCTCCAGTTGACTTGGTTAAATTGGGTTTGACCAGGTCAAAACTGACCAAAATATGACCCAGGCTTAAATTGCCTGATGCTACAAGTGCAAATGGTTAAAGCATGCTCCTTTTAATCATTCTAATAGCAAGACTCAAAGCATGAAGTAGCATATTACTAGCGGTTTAAGCAATAACAACATCAAATATAAGTTAAAATAATCAACTACTCAAAATAGAACCTCAAGCCTATATATTCATGTCATGGCTGTGATCATTTTGCTAGGATTGGGTGAGGGTGTAAAAAATGCAAGGCTAGGCTAAGGGGATGACTTTATTGACTCAACACTGTGGTACTTTGGATAAGCGAAAGGGAATACACACTTAAGCTTATGTTGGATAATAAACACACAGGGAATGGTAGTGTCTCACAAATGGAATAAGTTATCTAGAGAGGTGCTTATTCAACCTTGACAAATGTCTACAACTCACATCCAAGCTGAATCCAGCTCCGTGAGGATCTTTTCTAGAACCTCCATGACTAGGTGCCCAACTAACTGTAATTTGAGTTTCTAGGGGACACTTAGAATTAGTTGTCCCTTACTCCATATCACATCACAACCCGTAGGCTCCGTGAGGAATTTAATCATTACATTTATTTCATGGCCAACAGTCTTTGGATTTAGCATATATTTAACCACTGCTTTCTTAGGCATTATGACCCTTTGGATTTCTTGTGTGCTTATTAGCACAACTAATTGCAACTTTTTATCCAGGGTATTTGCATTTCATTCAATTTCATAGCCATCTTTCATTATGCTCAGAAGCACAGTTTTAGTTTATTTCCATGGGCTTGCACAAAAGATAATATAAGAATTTCCATATGCATGTAATGATGGTAGTACTATTTGCTTAAGGTTTTAGCCAACACAACTCAAGGACAGCTTAGAGTCGAGACACAAACTAACAGGGATGCTATCCAACAAAAAGGAAAAATTGGGGAAGTCCTCCATATCACAGGTTGAGGTGTAAGTCAGGGTAAAACCAATCAGTGGGAAATAACAGATGGATGGGGAAAGTGAAAGGTGATGCCAATGCTAGTAAGCCAAAAATGGTGGAATGATCACGTCCATTCTCCTAAGGAGGGTGAAACCAATGAGTATAAACAAGATTTCATATTTAGAGTAAATTAGACCATTTTATTTAATTATTGAAACAAACATATCCATATAGAATATATGTACCGCCAGATCATAACTACTAGATACCAAGTCAAGCTACCATAATGAGCAAAAGAGAAAACATCATAACCAATGCACATCCATATACCTGTAAATATCACCTGAACCATCCATTGTCACTGGAACACTACTGCTGCACATCTAGGCACTACATACTGCTCCGTATGGTAAAAATGGCTACATCGGTAATCAAATCTGAGGTCATGAGGCTCGGTCATGGCATAAGGTTGTACTGTTTGCTTAGGGGATGCATGAAAGCATGAGTGATCCTGGAATGAATGCTCATCAAATGTTGATCTCAAGCATCTCAATGTAAAGGACTCGCTGAAAAAAGTACTGGAACCCGATCTGAAGACATGGTATCCCTGGCTACTATAAATGTGATAACAGGACCTTGGATAAACATGTGACTAATATGCATGGATATACTAATGTGTGCAAGGGATATGGCGCACTCATTTTAATGAGTGTAACCACTAGTATCCATAACAAAATTCTTGAAATCTAGGATGCTTAAAATGAATGGTGCATTGGTTTATCTTTGACTATGCCAAGGGGTTAAAAGTAGTGGAGCATCTTAGAAGAAGGTGAATTGGCTACCCTTTAACCACCTTTGACCAAACAACCCTCCAAAATGAGAATAAGACCCAAAAATTGGCTGAACGTTCTTCAATTCAGGAAACCATACTCCATTATAACCACATGTGGTTGTCATGTGACCTTATTTTTCTAGGGAGATTCCTCAACGCCTTTTTTACCATACCAAGGGGTCCACTTGTGTCAAATTTCCTCAACAACCTTGAGTGCCCTACTCATTCACCATTTTAGCAGTTTTTATTCTAGTTTTACATGTGTCGTGGTCATAAAAAGGGAACATTGATGAATGATCTTGGACACCACTTTGAAAACAAGGAAACATGGATGCCTCTCAACAATTAAGAAAATAGGCACTCAATTTGAGCATGTTATTTTCTTTGCTCTAATAGATCACAACCATGCTTGAAATCTATCACAATGAAGGGTAATTTTATATTTATCTTTTGATTTATCCAAATGAACTTCGATATTGGATATTTCCCTAGTGGTATGAATGTATGTTCATTAGATAATTGTTAGACTTTTTGAGAGCATGGTACATTTTGATAATAATGTATATAGTCCATCATGTATAATCTTGTGATTGTATAGGCTTCGTTTGTAGAGCATAAATTGACAAACCAACACAACATGATGGTTATACATTCATAAATAACATATGGGATGGATGTATACTCAAGTTCCCTCCTCCCTGAAAAATAAAAAGGATGAAAGAACTTTTTGAGAGCAGGGTCCATTTTGAAAATTGTGTCTATAATCCATCATGTAAACCTTTTAATTATGCAGGCTTAGTATGTAGTGCCTAAATGGATTGTTATACAAACCAACACAACATGGTGGTCATACATTTCTGAATAACATATGGGATAGATATATACTCAATTTTCTCCCCTCCTAAAAAATAAATAGGATATAGGAAAATGTTAGTGTGCTAATCAAATCACCGATACATCATTGTTTAGATGAGACCCCCTCCTTCATGTTGTTGCAGAGTCAATGCTCATGTACGAAGTTTCTATGAATTCATTAAGTTAAGTTTGAGTACATTGATTTGAAATGCATAACTTAAATAAACAAGGTTTTTTTATAGGTGAAATTATTATTTTGGACCGTCTTGACCTTCCTAGTTTCACCTGTCACATTTGTTTTGCAAGGAAGACCTTGTGGGATCTTTCCCTCGTCAACTTCCAACCACAATAGTGACTTCTAACTTGGAATATTTGACTATATTTGACCCTGTGACCTATGGCCTCCCCGTCAATAACATGCCTTGGGAAGATGGTTCAACTGATTGAGCTAACCCTTTGGGATAATTTATCTATGATATTTTTACTTAAGGAAAATGTTGTTGGATCCCCCCTCTTCCCTAGAATATCTAGATGGAGGGTGGGTCAATTGGAAACCACATTTGTAGTTGGAAACCCAGCAGGACTCAACTAGAATAAAACTGGAGGCCTCATGGAAAACTCTACCTTGAAACAATATGTTCAAACTGCTTTGATCTAACATAATAGGCTAAGTTGTATCAATAACGCATTAGTCTTTGTGATTATTTCAGAATCAGTAAAAATAAAAATAAACACTTTTTTAAATACTTATATTGGAGGGTAGTACCGTTGGCATGCATTACAAAAAAAGTTGAAGGATTTCTTTGTTTGTGTCCTATTCATTATGCTAATTATTAGTTGATTGCATTTTCCAAGCAATTTGTCCCCTTAATCTTTGTATCCAAAATAGTTATTCTAGGACATACATTTCCATATGTACTGTTTAGATCAGACATCTTAATAGGTCTTTGTGGGACTGAAAGGAGGGTGCTTCTCATAGCTTCCTAGCACTTGGATTCTTGCAGTGAAATCTAATTTTGTTTTTCAAGTTTTCAACTATGGGGTTTGAAAGAAGATGATTTCTATGCTAAGATATCCAAGAGTGGAATATGTTTCACCAAAAGGATGGTTCCTTTATGCATTAAGAACATTGTTAGTTTGTCCTAGATTTTTGAGTAATCTTGTTCTTGTACATGGTAAATTTGGTTAGTGGACATGCGTCAGAGTTCATTCTCTTAAGTTTGTTTTGATTTATGCAAAAAAATTCAAACCTAGTAGGGGTTTTGAAATTTTGTATCCAATATAAAGTTCATTTCTTCGGTGTCAGATGTTTACCAATATAGCAACATCTTGTCATGAGCCTAACTTAAAACTCATCTGCATTCTCTTTTTTACTCTTTTCTAAATAATATCCATGATAAATAAGCTAAATTTTAAAATTAGTAGGTAGTTAAAGAAATTGTAGTCGAGGAAAATCTTACAAAATTGTTGGGTAGTAGGTTGTATTAAGGGCCCTTAATCAATGTTCTACTTTTGGGCTTAGTTTTATGTCTTTTGGTAGCTCTCATATGATTGGTAGTGATGAGAAAAATTGATTGATATCTTTAAGTCTGGTTTTCCTTTGGTTCTATCTCAAATTCATGAAAGAGATGTGCAATAGAATATTGAGTGTTTTCAGTGGCCATACTTTCAGAACAATATAACATGGGTCTCTACCAGAATGCTTGTAACAATTTCAACCAATGACATGGATATAAATTGACAAGGAAGCAATAACTAGATAATATATTGATCAATATTAATTCAAGTTTGCAACAAGTATTTATATGTTTGAGATTATCCATTTTTATTTAGACTTGTGCAAGGAAAAAAGGTCCACTAAGAAGGGAATAATACATGAGTGTTTTTGCTCACAAATTATGCTCATTTTCATTAGCCCCACCTAACATGTAGTGTAAGAGAACATAAAATGTTTAACATAAAACTCTAATAGGCCATCATTTATTCACCATTACAACTTCTCTTAGTAAGTCTATATAGCATCACGTAGATGGAACATATATCAACATTTACTATGGGATTCCTCAATACTTACATTGAAAAGTTTGTTTCAAATATGCTCTTGTAGCATTAACTTATGTTGATGATAGAGTATGCAAATATGTTTTACCCTTTACTAACATTCATTATCAATTACCAGTCAAAATACATTGATTAATTGTGTCTCTCCATTGATTAATTGTTTAATTGTGGCATGTCTCTCTAGTCTCAACATTATGGAAGTGATTCTAGGCATGCCACTAGAAACAAAAGGCCTTACTAATTAATTATGGGCAATCTTGATCATGGTTTCACCATCAAGCAACAATACACATCATTATTTTCAAACCTAGGCGTAAAGTGTGATGTTTTTTTGTGCAAATAACTTTAAACCATTTTTCCCATCTGTAAAAAAATGCCAAACAAGTGAGGAGTAAGTAATCTGATCTAGTGCGGTGGCATCCTGTGCAACAACAACATTTGGGAGGTTTCATGGTGCATTCTAAAGTGTATCAAGAAACAATTACATATAGTAGGATGCCAATCATAGATCTGTAAATCCTCTTATCAACTTCCTCATCTTAATCTTTACTCAACTTGCATCTGTGACCATGGGTGTACAAACCGACTTGCAATCTTCCATGTTGAATTTCTTCAGCATCTCTTTCACATACTTAGATAGGGATATGAAGATGCCATTATTCAATTGATATATATGTAATCCGAGGAAAAAGGATAACTTCCCAAGCATAGACATTTCAAATTCTTTTTGCATATCCTTGGAAAATTGTTGACTCATTCTGTCATCGCTGCTTCCAAAAATAATGTCATCAACATACACTTGTACGACAATAATTTTTTCATTCTCAATTTTTATATAAAGATTATTGTCAACAAAGCCCCTTCTAAAACCTTGTTGTTGCAAATATTTGTCCAATATTGAATACTAGGCCTGGGGATCCTATTTAAGTCCATATAAAGATTTCTTTAGTTTGCAAACATAATCTTTGTTACCTGAAAGTGAAAAACCATCTGGTTGTTCAATGTATACTTCTTCTTCAATATTTCCATTTAGAAATGCTGACTTTACTTCCATTTGATAGACTTTTACATTTTCTGCACAATTATAAGCCAATAATAGTCCGATTACCTCCATTCCTGCAACATGAGCAAAGTTTTCTTCAAAGTCTATTCCTTTGATTTGTGCATAACCTTTGCACACCAATCTTTCCTTATTTCTGACAACTTGTCCTTCTTCGTTTAGTTTGTTTCTGAATACCCATTTTGTACCAATAACATTCTTTTTATTAGGTCTTGGAACAAGTTCCTAGGTTTCATTCTTTTCAATTTGATCTAATTCTTCATTCACGACCTTCATCCAACTTTCATCATCTTTGGCTTCTTCAAATCTTTTTGGTTCTATTTGAGATAACAATGAGAAATTAACTTCCTTAGTTGAATCTCTTAGGCTTCTTCTGGTTCTTACTCCATCATTTTTGTCTCCGATAATCAAATCTTCTAAATGATTATGTTAAATGTACCTAGATGGGGCCTTTGTATCTTGTCTTCCGTTTTCTAATTCACACTGATATATTACCTCATGTGGAGCTTATGTTTCTTGATTTTCTGACAGCTCCTCATATGGTTGTTCTAGCATGGGTAGACCATCGTCTTCTTCTATTCTTCTATGAGTTATTACTTCATCAAATTTCACGTTTGGGATTTCAACCATTTGCCTGAGTCGCGGATTATAGAATTTGTAAGCTTTGCTTCTAGAGGCATAGCCAAGGAAAATTCCTTCATTTAATCTGGAATCAAATTTTCCAAGATTTTCATAATTTCTTTTGATGTAGCATTTGCTTATGAATATCCTAAAATGCTTAAATATAGATGGTCTCCCTTTCCAGAGTTCATATGGTGTTGAATAGCTATTTGTCCTGATTAAACATCTGTTGAGAAATATATGGACAACTGTATGAATGTCATGTGTCCAAAACATATTTGACAACTTTGATTCTTTCAACATTGTCCTGGCCATTTCTTGAGCACATCTATTTTTTCTCTCTGCTACCCCACTTTGTTGTGGAGTTATGTTTGTTGAGAACTGTCTTCTTATTCCATGTTTATCACAATAGTTTTCAAACTTGTTTGAAGTATATTCTCCTCCATTGTTAGACCTTAAACACTTTATTCTTAATTTAGATTCATTTTCAACCACTTCTTTAAATGTTTTGAAACATTTGAATGTTTCTGATTTTTCTTTAAGGAAAAACACCCATGTCCTTCTGGTGTAATCATAAATGAAAATAAGAAAGTAAGACTCAACATTCATCCCTTTGGTTCTCATCGGACCACAAATATTAGAATGAAGCATTTCCAAAGGTTTTGAAGTAGTACTCTTTTTTCTTGAACTTAATCCTTGTTTGTTTCCCGTGTACACAGTGTTTGCAGAAAGAGTTCGGAGGCTTAGTATTTCTTGTAATGTCTCTTACAACTTGTTTTCTATTGATTTTGACCAGGTTGTCAAAATTTATGTGTCCTAATATTCTATGCCAAAGCCAATTTTCATCACTTTGTCCCATGTAGCATTTTTCTTCCTTTTCCTCATAAAAAATATGGACATTGTTAGGAGTTCGGGAGGTTGTTGCTACTACTCTACCTATATGTTTGTTTGTTTGTTTTTTTGCACTTTTTTTAGCCAAAAGTAAGTGTGTTTCCTTGATCCCACATCTGGATGACACCCATAAGATTGTGTTTCATGTTTTCGACTAGTAAAAAATTTTCTTCCTTGGTCCTTTTGCTTCCTAAACTTGTTAGGACTTTACCTAAGATTTTGGCTGAGCCATTATCCCCAAAGTAGGCACTGCCTCCCTTATCTTCTCTCAACTTTAGAAAAGTGTTTTTGTATCCTGTCATGTGATTAGAACACCCACTATCTATGTACCACTATCCCCTTTTATTTTGTGCATGTAAAGTTATACTGCAGGCTTCCTGAGAGACTTGATTCTCCCGATCTTCAACTAATTTAGTGGACTACACAGGAGGAAATTTATTTTCACAGTTTTGACTATCATGACCATGATTGTGACATTCACCACACTCATTATCTAGGCTCAAAATGCTAAAGGGATTAAGATCTTCTTTTGGGGTCTTAGCCATTTTCCTGAGATTATTCTGTTTGTGTTTTATCTAATTACACAACCCATTCCTCCTAGCATATGCAAGTGCACATGTTCTGCAGTTTATTGCTTTATGATCGAAATTATGACAGTAGAAGCAATTGCCAAAAAAAATATTTTGATACCTGATAGGATAGGTTCTTGTGAATTGTCTAGGATCAATTTTCATATGAATTGCCTTCATGTGCTCTTCTTCATACTTCTGATCAATCTTTGAGAATGAAGTCTTGAGTGTGTCTGCGTAACTATCAATAACATATGAATCTTCGTTGGTGTTGTTTCTATATTTATGTGCATTCTCTAGTTGACAACTTACCTTTTGTATTTCTTCTCTTAGAGAGACAATTTCATCTTCCAACTTCTCACACTTTTCTTCTCTCAATTTCAACTGCTTGGTGGTATCTGCCTCCAACCTCAGAAGTGATTCCTGTAGGAGATTTCTTTTATTTCTTGACTTCTTTAGTCCTTCCAGAGCACTAATCAATTCTCCTTCCAAGTCTACTTCAACCAACTATTCGTAGTTTTAGTCCATGTCAATTGAATTATCTTCAACAAGAAGTGGTTTGATTCCGCACAAGGATCTATCTTCCATATGTTAAGTTGTTACTGAAGACACACACTCCAATACCAATTGTTGGAATTGATTTAATACTGAGAGGGGGGGTGAATTAGTACTAGCATAGATAACTTCTTTAACATATTATTCTGAACTTCATCTTGATCATCAATTATGCATCCATCACAAGTAAAGCATTCATCCATATATGTGTAAATAAAAGAACACATAACACGCATAATGTTTTACATGGAAACCCAAATGAGAGAAAACCACAGAATGATCTTTTATAATGAAAAAGATTACATTCGAGGAAGCACCGACTTCCTGTGTTTATCAAAACCAACTGGACAGAGGCATCGACCCCCTAGTTTTATAGGCACCGATTGGAAGGAGGCTACGAACACCTTATCCTTGCCCCATCCCGTCGCCCAGATATACAAAATAATATGTTACCTTTGTGAACTTCTGATACGTGCACACTTCTGATATTCTGATATTAGTTCTCCTGTGTACACCTTCTATATGCAATCGTATTTCTGTCACTTCCCTGCATCACTTGAGTTTTCATTCCACTCAACACTTCACTTCTATTGATGACTCACTTCATGTACTGTATGCTACTTCAACTGATTCTACTGTATGCACCAAGATTCACTCTATCGTTCTGCTACTGCACAACTGCACTCACCAACTGATACTATGATTCAATTGATAGCTTGTTGTTCTGATATTGCACTCTAGTATCAGATGGAACCGCACACTTACTAAGATGTGTCCATTCGGTTTAAGTGCCACAGTATTTCAAAAAATTTGCGACCTTATATGATTCATCCTTTTGATTTAACGCACTTGTCTTAGATCATCCTCATCATGATGTGCATACTTGATTCCACTGATGTTCTATCTTTGTGCATTTGATGGACTTCTTTTGCTTCAAACACTTCAATTCAATCCTTATACATCAGATAAGATTCTGTGCATCTTCTGACATGCTTCAGTTCCGTCTCAGCGTGGATCTACCTTAGAACATATGTGACCATCTGCATGATGTCAGTAATACTGTCATATGGTCCTCATGCACTTGCGCATACTTCATTATATATGCCTTTCTATATTTACGCAATCGTCACAGATTTGCAACATCATTCTGTGCACCATTAGCTATATCATTCCTATGCTTGTGTGCACTCGGCTCCTCGCTAGATCATACTGTTTTGTTCCTCGATCCCTTGATGCCTCGAATATAAATCTGTATCTTCTACTTAGAATATCTTCACTCTTTCCATCAAGCTTATATCAAATCTCCAACTTGCTCCCTTATTTATACATGTCCTGCATGGACTGTATGTCCACAAGTTGGTTGTGCCATTTATTCTTCCTTGCTTGACGGATTGTGATTTTTCCACATGTCATCTTCTGCGCCATTGATGTGTCCTTTCTTTGTGGGTCTTGCACATACATGGTCCTTGACTTAGTGGGACTTTAACCCCTGCGGTACCATCACTTGTGAGACTATGCATTTGATGTATCATTGCCTTGAGGAACATGCATATACATGATCTTTGACTTAGTGGGACTTTCACCCTTGTGGTACCATCACTTGGGGGGATTGCACACATGTTGTATCATCGGTTGTGTAATTTTTGCATATACTAGCTCCAACCACTACACCCTTGTTAGAACTTGTGCGCACTTTCATAACTGAAAGCTTCTTCTGATTGGTGAGACTTGTGTGCTTTCAGGACTATTCAACCGTAGGATTTTTATATGCTTCTTTTGCACTCCCGATCTTTCACCATTCAATGCTTAGGATAGCTTGTGCACTATACCCTTGTACCATACATTCTTTGGGTTGCTTGAGTACTCTCCAATGTTTTCCAACCAACTCTTTGGATTTTACCTTGAGGGAGTGTGACTTGTGGAATTGATATCTGTGCATGTACCACATGTAGTAGGGTACTTTCCTTATGTACTTCTTCAAACTAGATATGCATGTTGTACCCCTAGACACACTTCTTCAGAATGGATTCCATGTCACATATATATATTTTTCAGACTGGCATTCATACACTTCTCCATCTTTCTTGTGCATATACTTCTTCAAAGTGCCATAGGAATACTTCATCCACTTTGACATCACTTGACATCAATGACTCAAACTGAATCAGTTGACATCCTCTTTGACATGAGTTGACTTTAATGACAACCACATTTCAATAGGAACAACGAAAGATATGAAGTGTTCTCGCATCATAAGTACAATAATGCAATATATTATTCTTATATATTTGGGCAGTAGGATGGGGCAAGGAGCAGGAGGTCATAGCCTCCTTCCAGTTGGTGCTGGAGAACTCAGAGAGTTGTAGCTTCCTTCAAGTCGGTGCCTGTAAAACTAGGGGTCAGTGCCTCCTTCTAGTTGGTGCTGGAGAACTTAGGAAGTTGGTGCTTCCTTGAATGTAATATTTACATTATAAAAGAGCATTCCATGGTTTTCTCCCGTTTGAGTTTCCACGTAAATATTCTGTGTGTTCTATGTTCTATATTTTGCGCATATGTGGATGAATGTTTTATTTATGATGGATGCATATTCAAGTTCATATTAATCAGTCAAGAAGTTAAAAACTGTTCATAACTGCGCTAATACTGATTCACCCCCCCTCTCGGTATTGAATAGATTCCAACAATTTTTATCAGAGCAGGTGCCCTCAGTAACAAATTAACATATGGAAGATAAATCTGTGCATAAATATGGACAAGCAGGAAGGTCTCTCCACCAACAAAGCACCAATGTTTGATGGCACCAGCTACACCTTTTGGAAGGTCATGATGGAAGTGTATTTACAATCTATTGGAGTTGATGTCTGGTAGTCCATTGTGGATGGTTACAATTTCTTAGCAGATGCACCAGTTGACCCAGCTGAGAAGAGACTATATTAGTGCAATGCAAGATCCAAGAATGCACTGCTATGTGGGTTAACAAACAATGAATTTATTAAGGTCATGCATTATGCCTCAGCCAAGGAGTTATGGGATAAGCTCAGAGGTATCCATGAAGGTGATGAGAAAGTAAAGAATGTAAAGCTATAAAACTACTCTGGATTATATGAGTCCTTGAAAATGAAAGATGAAGTGAAAATTGCTTCTTACTTCTTGCAAGTTGATGAGATAGTCAATGCTATCAAAGGTATTGGAGTGACTCTACAAGAAGAATCAATAGTACAGAAGATACTGATAACTTTTCCTTCAATATTTGGAGCAAAGGTATATGTGTTAGAAGATAGAGCCAATATTGCAGACTTGAAGAAGGATGAGATTCAAGGGATCTTGACTACATATGATATGAGAACCGAAAAAGAAAATCCCATAAAAAAAGAAGCAACCTTCAAAGCCACTAGAAAGGCTAAGCATGAGCATGACAATGACACTTGTAATGAATCAGATGAAGAGGAGTCAAACTTCATGAGGAAGATGAAAATAATACATGGTAAGTATAAAAATAATTTTCCTTTCAAATGTTTCAAATGTGGAGGTATAGGCCACTTTGATTCTAAGTGTCCATACAGGGAAGATGGAGATATTGCTAGTGAGGAAGAAGCCATCTTGCATGAACGAAGAACGATGCACACTTAGAACAGACCAGAGACTAAAAATAAATTTTCAAAGCAGAGTAATATTCTATATATTGAGGAAGACAACAATGTGTCTGAAGAAAGTGATTGCGACAAAAGCCAAAAGAGGTACTATTTATGGCCTTTGTTGAAGAAGAAAGCAGTGATGAAAAGAAGAAGAGTTGCCAGTCAATTAAGAAGAGTAGATCAGTTGTGTAAAGCAAAATAGGATCACTGGATAAATACTTCTTTAGTGGGTCCTTCAACACACCCTCAAATCCTGTTGTAGATATTAAAACTGACAGTCAATCCGAAGAAGAAGAAACCGTAATTGGGAAGGTGAACTAGTCAATGCATTAGATGAATTGAAGAAGTCAAGAAAGAAGAATAGGATCTTGTAGAACAAACTATCGAATTCCAAAGAACATGTCAATCAAGCAAGAGAGGTTCAAGAGTCTCTTGATACACAGGTTTGTGAAAAAGTGATGTACTATGAGAAACAACTGAATTGCACACAAGACAAGGCCAAAGTACTTGAAGAAGATAAATCTATATTAAAGGCCTCTTTGGAAGAGTTAGCGTAGAAAAATAAGATGTTGTCAAGTCAGATTGAACTAATGGAAAGAGAAATATATTGCTTAGAAAACAAGTTGATCGAGATAAAGGGAAAGAAACAAGTTCATAATCCAATCATGAGTGACATTCCGAATTGCACACATCCAAAAAGTAACAAGACTGGTTTTGAAGATGAAGTAAAGAACAAGTTCAAAGGCAGCAAATCAATTCTGAACAAAATCCTAAATGATCAGAGATCACCTGAAGTCAAGTCAGGTCTTGGTTATGAAAGGACATCTAGGAAGGTCTACGATAGTGAACATCGTCCAAATCAAGTAAAGTCTTTCAGGTATGACAATTCCTTCAATGATTACAAATCTTTTCATTATATTAATCGAAGAAGGATCAACGAAATGAAGTGCACAAGGTGCAATCATATCGGTCATATTGCAAAGTATTGCCAAACTATTAGATGGTATGCATGTGATGGCTTTGGACATAAGGATATGTATTACCGAAGAATAGTAAATTGCCTTGATGAAAACATGCTGCACAAAAGCAATCATAATACAAGGATCAACAGTGAAGGTTCAAGCACATAATTAGAATAAAAGTGTGCACATGAGAACTTGGGTAAGGAAATCTCCTTAAAAATGTGTAGAAGAAGCTGGAAATTCAAGTACATCCAAATCAACAAGCAATTGCTGCCCCTCTTGCTGATCTCCAAGAGGATTAAGTGAGATCCTTGAATTCAACACAATGCATCTTAGGAATTCAAGGAGTATGTTAGTTAAGGTTATAGTTAGAGGATGTCTATCGCATAAATATTGCAAAATTTATGTGTGTGTTGAGTTGGAGTTTCGCATAAAAGATATTTAGTATGATTGATGAACAAAGATATGTGTATATACATGTTCAATTAGCTGCTAAGCTATATTGAAGTTAAGTTGTCACAAAAAATTACTTGCATGTGATAGATTGAAGGAAAAGTACAAACAAATGTTGTTGAGAAGTAAACATGAGTATGTGCAGATATATACATAAATATTAAAAAAAAAAATTGTATTCAAAATTTGTGCGATTACAAAATGTATATGCCTTCTGTTACTGAGAACAGAGATGAATTACAAAAGCCAAAAGGAAAGTCCAAGAAGACAACTGAAAAATGTATCAGGAAAAATTGAGAGTCATGGGGTAATTCTAAGCCGCAACTCAAGGTCTAGCTCTGTGTCTAGTTGCTATGCGAGACGAACCTCCAAATCCATTGGAACTAGCTTTCTATGCTGAGAAGTTGGCTGCAGGGGATAAAGTTGAACAGTTGCAGATGACGTTGTTACACCAAAATCTTGTCATCATGACATGCGTACCCTTGGTTTGTCCTAATTCCTGAAGCATTGATGCCAAATTGTCTGAAAAGAAGGATTTCCATGCCTTTTTCCTCATATTGCGACACCGACGCACTCTGCACGTTCACAAGTAGCGTCAGACCTATGGTGATGCCCTCTTCCCATTGGAAAGGTGCATCACTGACCCTACTTTCCTTTAGTCAACATGTGTCACCCCATCCCTAATGCGGGATGCTAGTTAGCAAGGTGCACCACTATCAGTTAGAGGAGAAAAAGATAATCTTTGAGCACCTTCTAGAACGAATCTCTTCGTGGAGGCCTATCCCAACAAATCAGTAAAGGTGGCATTCGATCCCCTAACTTCTTGGGATGATCCCTTGGAATTCTCCATCAAATCCTCAACCCCTTCTACCTCTTTGGCCTATATATACCAGCCTCATGTTCATAGTTAGGGGAGGAAGGATTCGAGCATCTAAACGTTGGATAAATTCTGCTAGAGTTGGGACCCTTTCATCCATTGGAGGAAAGATTAGATCTTTGAGGCCAAGATCATTCGGAAGAAATTGCAACGTCAAGGAAATGGTTATAATCTCCTCTTCTTTACTTTTATTAATATAGTAATATATACTCTTTCCATAAAGGTTTATTGTGCATTATAGATCTTTAGAATTAGTTTCCATGACCACTAGTTTAGATTAATCAATATATCATATTATTATTGTTTGTGTGTTTCCACTTGTTTGTTGTACCTTGTTTTGTAGTTGAAGATCAAGGGCTACATCAAGCAAGGAGACATCACTACGGTTGCAAGATAAGCAATCCCTTTGCATATTTTGTAATATGATCAATCTAGGAAATTTTGTATGTTCTGTTGTGTTATGTTCTAGATCTAAACCATTTAGACTAGAGAGATCTGTCCTTGTCCGCATAGATGAAGTGTCTTGAAACAAACGTATGTTCAACAGACTGCTCAGCTTGAATTGAAGACAATGCGTCAATAATTTGTTGTTGCTGTTGCTCCACGATGTTGACCCATTTTCTCAGACTCGTCAATCTTTTCACATGGATCTAGTTCACTTAGGACTAATCATACATGTGTTTGAATTTGGACTATTGCATTTGGCCCTGCCAAATACCCATGTTGACTCTTAGACTAGTGAACTCTGATTGTTGTGACTGGATAGCAAGGCGCACATTTTCAAGGGAATAGTTCAACTTCTTGTACAAGGAAGCCATGACTAGAAAAAATGAAAAACTAGGTGGCAATGCAACACAGAGCAAGATGGCAGAAGAACAAAGGTGATGAACTAGGAATCTTGCATATCTCTTATAGAATCAGATGGTAGTAGTTCGCACGTGTTAAATTAAGTTGAAGAGATTGTGTAGTAAATCACATTCAAGACCGCGCGATCCTAAGCGGATTATGGATTCGCCAAAAGTAAATACACAAGTTAATATATTTGGGAAAAAGTACAAAAACAGAAATCTAACTAATAGATCCATCCAACCAAAATGATGTTTCCCAAAAGGCTCAAGTACAATTGTGACACGTAAAAGGTGCCACATGAGTTGATTTTTGTATCCTTTTATTGTCGAGACGGATGACAGGAGGAAAAATGTACCAAATCTTTGGTTGTCATGACAAGGAATGTGACATCAGAAAAGGAAACAAAAGTTTTCACATTGTAGTAAATGTGAGTTAAGGATCATTCAGACGCAAAAATTACAGTGGAAAACCAGAAGCAAAGGCAATATGCAGTTGGCACAACAGGAATATTTGTGAGAGGAATGATGAAGTATTAATGACAAGAACATAAGATCAAGATACAAAAGGAAGATAAGAACTGTACAGGGGGAGCACATCAGAGATGGCTATGAAAACATTGTACAGATTGTAGGGTATCAACGCATAAATTTAAGCAAAAGGATGGAGCATGAAGACAAGGGGAGTTATCCCAATAAGGAAGATGAAGGCAACCCAATACAAAAAATAAGAAAGGAGAACCGATATTTGCGCAAGTGATGGCACCTCTTTTCCATTGATTTCAAAGGGGCATAAAAATCATGAAGCATGCAACAATGCGGTGAGAATGATCATGAAGCATGTGATTCGCGCAGAATTAATAGAAAGAAGAAAATCATTAACAACATAATGCGCAAATGAAAAAGGCTCAAACTGACAAAGAACAAAGGGGGAGTACTGCGACAAGCACACATGAAGCATACAATCTTCAGGAGATGTTTATGCACAAATTCATAAGATGTTGACATCAATTCCAAGAGGGGAGATTGTTGAACTTTGGTTGTCATTGATGTCATCTGATGTCAAAGAGGAACCAATGTTCCTATGCCAACTTGAAGAAATATGAGAAAGACACTTTGTATTTCTAGGCCAGTTTAAAGAAGTACATTTAATATACTTTGAAGAAGTATATGGATACCAATATGAAGAAGTATATCCAGAAGTGCATTCAGTCTGAAGAAGTATATCTAGAGGTACATCAAGCATATCTAGTTTGAATTACATAAGGAATACATCCAATACATATGGTACATGAGGAGGACTCAAGTCCATCTAGTCATAGTCCCTCAAGGAAAAGTCCAAAGGATTGGTTGGAAAAATGTCTGGGAGTGCGCTAGTAAGCCAAAGAGTTGATTGAACAAAGTTTGAAAGCATGCAAGCAAGCCAAAGAGTTGATTAGACAAAGGTTCAGGAGTGCACAAGCATCTTGGAACAAGGAATGGTCGATCAGTTATGCAAGTCTCGGAAGCGCGCATGACTCACCAACTAGAAGAATATTTTAGTTGTTGAAGCGCGCACAAGTACCAAGAAGGGTGTAGCAGTTGAAGATATCATATGCACAAATTCCACAGGCATTGGTAAATCAAGGGCGCAAGACCACACCGCGAGGGTAAAAGTACCACTAAGGAAAGGACCATGTATGTGCAAGACTCATAAGAGATGACACCTCAGCGGTGCAAAACATGACATGTGTCAGAAGCGTGAAGTAAGCAGAACCACGAAACAAGGAAGAAAGGATGACACAACTAAGTTGTGGACATCACCATCCATGTAGAACAAGTATAAATTGGAAATAGTGATGGAGAATGGTGTAAGATTGAGAGTAATGATGAAGAGCTTGTAAGTGGAAAGATGGAAGATACAGATTTATAATACCCATGGCATCAAGGGCTCGCGGAACCAGAACAACATGATCTAGCAGAGAGCCGAGTGCACACGAGCAAAGAAAAAAATTAGCTAATGGTGTGTAGAATGATGCTTTAGATCTATGATAGTTGTGCGAAGACAGAAAGGAAGAATTACAAAAAATGCACAAGTGCATGAGGATTGAATGACGGTATTGTAATAGGATTCAAACAGTCACAGATGTTCTAAGACAGAAGTGCAGAGACAGATTTGAAGTATATCTAGTGATGCGCAAGCACAAAAGTTTCACTAACACACTAAGACTAAGTTGGTGTGTTCGAAGTAAGGCAGTCCATCAAATGCGCAAATAGAGAGTTACAACACAGAGAGATATGTGCGTCATGAAGAGGATTATTTGAGACAGGTGCTTTAAATAGAAAGGATGAATCATATGATGCACATAGGGTCATAGATTTTCTGAAGGCTATTACACCTAAACAGAACGGACACATCTTAGAAGGTGCACAGTAAGTGTTGAGTGTGAATTCAAGTGATGTATGCAGCACGGTGACAACAATATTACATCATATAGAATGTGTGCACAATAGAAGGAACAACAGAAGATCTGAAGTGTGCGCATATAAAAAGTACAACAATTCAATATCTTATTCTTATATATCTAGCAGGTAGGACGAGGCAATGAGTAGGGGGTTGTATCCTCCTTCTAGTTGGTGCTGGAGAACTCAGGGAGTTGTAGCTTCCTTTAGGTCGGCGCCTGTAAAACTAGGGGTTCGGTGCCTACTTCTAGTTGGTGCCAGAGAACTTAGGAAGATGTTGCTTCCTCAAATGTAATCTTTACATTATAAAAGAACATTCCATGGTTTTTTCTCGTTTGGGTTTCCACGTAAAAATTCTGTGTGTTCAGTGTTCTGTATTTTGCGCATACATGGATGAATGTTTTATTTATGATGGATGCATAATTAAAGTTCAGATTAATCAGTTAAGAAGTTAAAAACTGCTCATAACTGTGCTAATATTGATTCACCCCCCTCTCAGTGTTAAATAGATTCTAACACTAGAAGCCTACATGAGAAAGTTGTACTAGTGGTATGATCCATGTGTAAATTCAAGTGATCAATTTGTAGAGTGATCAACAAGGGATAGGATATAATCATCAAGTGAGATCCATCCTAGATAAACCCAATGTGCCTCCACATGTGTGCCCAAGTTCCAAGCCATTAAAAAGTTCCTCAACATGTGTGTAACTCATCCAAATGAGCAATTGTACCCCTCTAATGAGCCAAATAAAACCCTCATAAAGTGAAAAAGTTCAACTCAATGTCAAAACATAACAAAAAGTGCACTAGAGGGGCTCCAGTAGTAATATTTTTTCCAAAATTGGGAATATGAGAGAGAAACCCAAAGTATATGACCTCAATAACATGTCAACCTGCTAAACTATACTGCATGCATGAGTATCTGATCACCTATAACTGGAAAATGCAAATCCACTTGAGTGTTGGACTATTGGACTATCCTAGAGGATTAATGGGCCAAATGGGTGACCAAAATGT
Source organism: Larix kaempferi (assembly GCA_027924585.1). Taxonomy (NCBI): domain Eukaryota; kingdom Viridiplantae; phylum Streptophyta; class Pinopsida; order Pinales; family Pinaceae; genus Larix; species Larix kaempferi. The sequence goes on from BSBM01000030.1 coordinate 13,199,962, forward strand.
CTTAATGTTCAACCCAATGTTTGTGAATAAATGCCATGCATGATGATTAAATTGGGCAGGCTACTCACTATGGAAACTGAGAAACCCTGGCAAAGTTTCCATAGCCCTAGCAGAGTTTCAACAGTAATGCATATGAATGGAAATAAGCATAGCATTTGCTGCCAGCTAGAAAATCGATAAAACCAAAATGGATTACCTACTCTTCTAGTCATTAACCATCATATAACAATAGTATAGTGAATCTATATTTTGGTAGAAGGAATTACGCAATTATAGCTTTTCTTGATGATTGAAAACTAACCTCATGGAGCATATGTAGGGACTTGTTGTATTGGGGATTTTCTACAACACAACAACCCTTAGACACAGTTATAAACTAGCAAGGAACAAATGGTGGCAAATCCACAAAGGGGGACATCAAGATTCAAACAATCAACTTCAAGCCAATGGGATGTGAACACAAGATGGAGTGATGTTATAGATGGAGTGATTAGGGCTAGAGTGGAACCAAATAAGGGGGAATAGTCCTTTAGTAAATACCAAAATGAGTGTAATCCCATAAGGCATCTTGGTGCATGGTATGTTATTAAATTAACAACTCTTCACCTTTGTCAACCTATGCATGGTACTACTAGCTATATTCATAAAAACAATCAAATACAAATACATCATATAAAAACAATATAAAGTATAATACAACATCAAGTAATACATCATCATCATAGTACATCACTTGACATGGTAAAGTAGTAGAACAAGACATAAGAAATAACATCATATCATGACCATCATATAACTCATATCACATAGAAGCCCCATAAACAGAAAAATGGACCATAGTAGTCTAGAATACATCAATGGGTTGTGAGAAAGTGAAGCAAAAATAAGTGATATTATGCTCATATAGTATGAGAAATAACACCTGGATCCATGGGGGACAATTTATCTAAGGGAGAAAGTGCTCGAGAACCTCAGAACCTTAAGGATATTAGCAACAATCAAAATGGTACCTACTACACATAAGTATACCTTCCCCATATACTCTTATTAGTAATGTATAAGCAAAAATTTTGGAATGAAAAATTCCCTATAAAGATAAGGGCTCGCCCAAAACTTTTGAAGTCTAAAGATATATCAAAGGAAACTACACAACGCATTGAAGGAAGTAAAGGGCTATTTATGGAAAGTGCTTAACCAAAACAAAAGTTACCAATCACATAAGTCAAGTAGAGATTTATTACTATCAAGGAAATAATTATCATGCCATACAAATCATTGAGTAAAAAAAATTCCTAATTTTCAAAGGCAAAATTTCCAAAACCAAATGAAACCAAAGTGAAAAGGGAAAGCTATAGTAAAAAAGTGCAAGATGAAATATTGATTGCTAGGGTACAAAAGGTATGTAGTATTTGATGAAATCTTGGTGTATAAGGATCTTCAATTGAAAACCATTAGTTGAAGATAAGTAATAAAGATTTCCTTCAGCAAACCTTTTCACTAAGAAGGGACTGATCCAAAGATGAGGATATGCCTCGACCTTGTGCCCATAAGCTTGACTCCATATCATGATTGGATCTTGATAACTGAATTTCCTTGTATTAATGGTTTCAACACGATATCTCTTATCTTTAAATCAATTTAAGTCTACATCAAGGTAGGTATTGGCTATAGGGTGCTCTAATCGTTCTTCTGATGCTTGGCTCACGCCCTTTTTTTCTTGCTTAATGAGTGATAACTTTCAAATCACCTTTCAAAGGGATATAAATTTTTCCAATCATGACTTCTTTGGGGTATGACATATTCACCCCGTTCTCTTCGTTTTTTAAGGAGATTGGGATATCTCCAATCATGATCCCCTTGGGTTGATCCTTAGGGAGAATAATTTCTCTTAGAAGATCATTAGGGGTTATGAACTTTTTGTTTCCCTCAAAAAGGCCTAACTCCATCGTTTGTAACTTCTTTATGACTAGTTGAACCTTCCTCCTGAACGGTCAGAACGGTCAGCTGATAGTGCAGAGTGCATTGGCTTCTTTCCTTTTTCCTCCTCTTTCTTGAGTTGATTTGGTTCAATGTCATTCACCTCAAAGTTCGAGTGTCCATCATTCACCATGCATAGTATTTCGACTTAATCATGAGTTGATTCATAAATTTCACTAGGTCCATCAGTATGCTCTTCCACATGGAATTAAAATAATGGTTCCCTATAGAGCTGAACCATTCTTCCTTCATGATTAGAAATAGAGGCATAGGATATATCCATTTGCAAATTGCCTTCCAATCTTGTAGACTACTTCCTAGATAATAACATGCCATAAGCATCATGCACGCCTATATCCACTACATCCGCTACTACAAAAGCACCCATTTTACAACAACTGAATGACAACAAATCTGATGTTCCCATGTCAAAAAATAGAGGAATAGGAATGGCACAAATTTTGCATCGGAACTCTAACATACAATGTTGTTATTATGATAACGTTTCGACGTTCTTGTTATGTATGCTTCACTTCGAATATCATCTCAAACACATCAACCATTCAACAATGTATATACTATATTATGACATTCTCTCAACGAGGACTTGCGACGATCTATGAACACTATTACAATGTATTGGAAGTTATCAGGCAGTTGAAAATCGTCTCGTGAACATAGGCATTTCAGAAATGTCAAAATTGTGACAAACATTTTATGATCAAATATTGACTAATATTGATTTCCCCTCGCAAACATCAAGATTGGATTTATTGCTCAAGTTGCACTCGTCCTTTAGAAGCTTAGTGTCCAAGACGATCCATATGTTTGCGATGGGCATTCAACAATAGTCAATATTTGACCAAAATATTGTACAAGCAAGTACATAATACTGTTGACATTGTGTTAGAGTTAAGACCAAAAGCAAAGCACAAGCGCAACGCAAACTTTAGGAAAATTCTAATGCTGAATTGAATTTTGAAAGTGGATGTTACCAAGAATGAAAAGGAATCACAAATATGCTAGTGTTTGGAGGTTCTTTAAACATAATCATATTGCTTCAATCCCACTCTAAGCCCAAGGACCGTCATCTCCATCGGGTTATCATCAAAATAAAGGGAATGCTACCATATCTCCAGACACTCATTTGTTTAATAGCCTAAGGAACTTGAATCTGCCATTTGATGCCCAAGCCAATCGAGCATCAAACTTGATGCAAGGAATTATATAATGTCTCTTAGGGGGAAATCCCCATTATGTCCATACAATGTCGGAATTCCATTTCATCTCTGCCCTTCAAACTAATTTTTTTTTTAATGTTTTGAACTTTTATCTTCCCCATCACACAACATTTTGGTGAAAAAATAACCCATAAACGATGAAGTTCTACTTAGAAAATACCTTTCAATAATGATGATTTTATTAAAGAATTTGAACAAAATGTCCTACCAACAATGACGCAAACGACTCAAAGGTAACAAGTGCCACATATCAAAGGTAATAAGTGTTGCATTATTCATCTAAAGTACATTAAGTGATAAAATTAGGAAATGAACAAAATATGGAACCCAAAATCCTTTTGAGAGGTTCATGTCGAGCTAGATGGAATGCAACATACCAAATTTTGCAAGGTTAACATGCCGCAACACTAGTGTACTTGAAATTGTGACATTTTATTCCAAAGGAAATTCTTCATCCACAGAAATTGAATTGAAAGGACAGATAGACACATTGCAATTCTTTGAACAAGATTGTACTATGACTTTCTCTCCTTCATTTGCAAATAAGTTTAATATAGTTCTTTTTTTTGAGGTATTTATTGTTTTGGATTCCTCAACTATTATTACACGTGAACTTGCAACACACATGGAAAGCCCATGTTGAAGCAAATCTTTCAAGGAAGTGACAGAATTTGATGACATATATTTGTTATGTTTTTCTTCATTTATAATTGAATGCAATATTTAGTATTCTAATATAGGTAATTTATTTTTTATTTTATTTTTTAAAGTTGAATGATGCAAACTTATATATAATTGACATTGTAATTTCGACTTATATATCCTCATTATCTACTCTAAAAAAATAAAAAAAATTCAAAGCAAGGAATATATCAATATTTGTATGCAAATGATTGCAATTGAAAAAATAATTCATATAATTTTATAAAAAAATCAATTGCTTATAGGAACATATACTTTGTTAATTGACTAACATATGATCAAAGCATAATATTAAAGGGCATTAGCATATATTTTCCAAAATATGAAATTGTAATCCATAAGATAAGTTTGTGAGGAGCATTATCCATATTGGAATATGATAACTTATAGTTGAACTATCTAGTTTAGTGAACTAGGATAAATATAAAAAACTAGTGGACTCTCTCGCATGAGATGAATTAACCAAGGACGGTCTTTGGTAGGGAAAAACAATTAATCAACTATCTAGATGTATACCAATTGTGAGATAGAGATGGTTTATGCTTTATGCTTGCTCAAAAATATAAGGCATATGATGGATGGAGGTTAAACACATAAATCTTTGGAAGTAGATGGCTCATAAAAAGATACGTCGAAGCATGTAATACAATAATACAAAAGAGAGACCAGATTGAAAAGGTGTATTTTACTGATAATAACCAAAATGAGGATATACTCTTCATATCTTTTTAAAAAGGCTTATATACATGTCCCAATTCTGCAATCACTTATTATTAACACAAACAACTTGGGCTATAACATTATATGGCATAGCAAGACACCAAGTAGAAATCTTTCTATGAAAGAATACCAACGCCACTATAGAGGATAAGTTTGTGTCACTACTACATTTAGATGTGACTTTCGATGTATTTTTCGAAAATGAAGGCGGAAATCATGCGTCTTGTCAAAATTTCCTTTCTATTTTTGAATTTAACCTTGATAGATGTCGAAATTCCTTTCTACTTTTGAATTTAACTCTGACAAGTTTATGTGGTATTATTGGGAAAAAATAAAAGAATTACAAGTTTTCACCCATCTTTGATCTGCATTTCATAATGAGTTGATTTTCATGGGGTCATCTTAATTGTAGCTACAAGTAGTCTAATCTTTCTTTCAAAGAGATCAATATTTTTTTCAAAAATATCATTATTCACCCTTTGTTTTCATTTTAACCTAAAATCAACTTTGTCAAGGGTTAAAATTGACTAGTAGAGAGTTCACCTAGCATAAGAGTAATAATATATGGACAATTATCAATTATTGGTTTAATAGAGGGCCCGACCAAGTTCAAACTAGTGGTCTTTGGATATGCACTCAAATGCTCTACCACAGAGTTATAGGAAAATTCTTAGCAATCCCCTAGCCTAGCAAAGAGGCCTTGGGGAGGTTCTAAGGTAAAGGATATTGATAGAATAGGAAAAGGTATTATGGGGCTGGCATATGACCAAAGTGGAGGGCTCAAGCATAATACATGCTAAGGAAGAGAAGACCGATCACTCCACGTAAGGAGTGATGATGTCAAGAAAATATTGAGAAGGTGGAAATATGGACTAGGTCTTGGGAACACGAGGCATGCCAAGATAGTGATAAATGTTCATAGGATTATGCATGTTTTAGTTTGGAATCCCATTATGGAAACTAGTGTCTTTGAGGATTGAAAGGACATTCGAAGCATTTTGTAGCAGTCCTTGCACACCCAAAATCTTAGGACAATTATGAATAAATGTGGATAATTTAATGAGATACGGTGTGAGATCTAGGGATTAGGTACCAATATCATGTTAAAACCCAAGAGACATGGATTTAGATGATAGACTTGAAAGGAATTACAACATTCAAGAATGGAATTGAAGGCCATTTATGTAGAGAGAGGGGTTCACCAAAGGAATTGAATGTAAGTTCAACCATTAATTGAGAACTAGTGGAATCTGATAATTCAGACGCAATGGATCAAGAATCATGGAGCAAAGAAGAGTGTTTTGTGACACACGGTCTACATAGGATTAAAAGAAGCCATCGAAGCCTGAAAAGGAAGGTTCACAGTCTGATCCAGGACCTAAAGTCAATGGATAGGAATTTGGAGTAGAGGAACCAAGCTAACGAGAAAGAACATTTGGTGGAAAAGGGAGACGTGTCCATTATTAGATTTCCATCTTGAACAAGGAAGTGGAGAACCGATATCTGTATATAGAAACAATGGAAACTCGTATAGCCCAAGAAGAAGCAACAATATTTAGAAGTAAGGCCCTGGATCTTAAAGTATTTCATTGGGAAGCATCCATGCTCCACTTACAAATCAAAGTGACCAAGGTTGAGTCGATGGAAAGCTCAAATAATCTTCATCCGACTGTGAAGAATGATTGTTAGGTGCATGGGGCCCAAGTTTAAACATTTTGTATGGGTTTTTGTTGTAGGTTTTCATTGTTTTAGTTTATTAGGATTTACAATCATTAGTTTAGGAGTATACAAATTTATAGTAGACGAGGAATCAAAAGGAAATAGTTTTGAATGTGTTTTTTCTGGGCATGAAAACTTTGATATCTCAAGCCAAGGGCCAATTTTGAATTTTTGGAAATGATGCATCTAAAAACTCTAATATTGAAGGCCGAGGGCCAATTTTGAATGTTGGGAAATGATGTATCTGAATGGAATCCTATTGATGCCAAGGATGGAACTTAGCATGGACATGAAAATACCAAGAAATCTTATGTGTATTGAACTCTCATTGTAGTGGATGTTGTTTTTAGTTTAGAGTTAACTAAATCAGTGATTTATTCTTATGCATGTGGATGTTATTAAACTCATGTACTAATGGTGTATACAAATAAGCAAACTAACCATATATTATAAAAAATGCATATGACTATATGATCTATCTCATTTGGTTATATCACATGAAATCGTATCTGTAAGCAAATCTATTAAAAAAAATTGATCACGGTCATTGTGCTCAATATAAAAATGTGTTGTGCACAACATTTGACATGCACAAAACAAGTAAAATGTGTGCTTTATAATTTGCATTCATAGTTATTTTTTACACTCCTATTCATCATCAATAAAGCATACACAATCATCTTCCCATAGAGAAATCCTCATGGCGAATCATATTCTTCATCCTTTAGCACAGGAATTATGAGTGCATTGTCAAAATCCTTTACAAAAGTGGATGTCTACACCACTTCTAATTGTGGAAAACTAGTGGTCAGGTTGAAATGATCCCATGGCTCTTTAATAGTTCTCTTAGCCACGATCATTTTTTTTTCCGATCTTGGTATGCCAGCCATAGTTCAAAGGAAAGTAGGTGCTAAGGAGGCTTATACACATTTTATTTGTGAACCAGATATATCTAGGAATTATCAATGTGCTCGTGCATCGTTCATTTAGAATCATGTTTGCAATCATGCTACATTTTTTTATCCCATTCACCATGGTTGATAAGAACAACCAGAAGATGTGATGAATCAACATAAAGGTCATAAGGTGGATAATCCACAATGTAGGACTCCGGTGGAACTTGATTCATTATGGATCTGCAAATTTTTGTCTTGACTTCTAGTGTGCTAGTGGGAAATCTACACAGATCTCATTCGATACATGAAAGAGCATTTTCAATATGCAATGCACAAAACAAGAGTATGTACTTGATTAGATAAACTAGATTATGCACAAAAACTAGAGAATGTGACACCACTGGGTTTATGGTGTCATCCTATTAGTGAATTGTACCCAGTTTTATGGTGTCATCCACTATGTTTACGGTATCATCCTATAAATGAAGCCTGTATGATTATAGGTTCAAACATGATGCCTTACAACACCACAATTTTAACTTGATATCAAATCCTACCGCGGAAATATTAGAAATGGTGCCCATATTTGTATTAGAGGCTTGTGATTACCCATAGAGCCATTTATGATGATATTGTTTAGTTGTTAGAATTCGACTATTGTTTGTACTCCATCGACACAAGAGAAATGAAATATTTAAATATAGGTCAATACAATTCCAACATTTTGAACCTTTAATGATTGTTCCATCAATACAAGTTGTTGTGGATGAGGAGACAATTATGGATTTGCTTAGAGCTAATTATACTTTGGGTGAAATTAGAGAGGAAATTGGTGCAAAACCTTCTAAGTAAGAAGCTCATATGGTGGAACCTCTTGTTGAACAATTAGAAATTACTAAAACTACCCATGAACATGTCCACTCTCCTCCCAATTTTGACCCACAATTTCAAGAAGGGGTAATAAATCCCATAGGTAGGAGGGTTGATGTTTCCAAAATATTGGATCAATTTTTGGTTGTGAGGGAGGGCCAATTTTCAATATTTTTTTCTTTCCCAAGTGATCTATCTATGGTTTCAAAATGCATATAAAAGGTCTCTTCTTCTTGACAAGTAATCTCATCATGATTTTGGGTTTGAGACCTTCACATACTTCCTTGCGAAGTTGCCTACACTTCCTTGCTAGGTTTCCTACACTATGGCCCCATGTCATAGTATAGGTTGCAAGGCCTATAAAGCCTCATATGTGGTTATAGGGGGACATGATACCAAATTTAACCACCCAACTCTCTCGGGTTGCTCCTATATCCCCTATTCTTCTTCTATAATCTAGAGTGGGTATGCCAACACATTACAAATTTTTGAATAGGGAATCTACCTAAATATTGTTCCAAAGTAGAGAATCCAAACCTTCAGAATAATGCTAAAGAATTTGTTTTGAAGAATGCTAAAAGACTTCATTTTGAACAATGTTAAAAAATTTGATAGACTAGAGAGGAATGGATGGGTACTATAGATCAAAGCTCTCAATGAGGTCAATCTGTCCTAGCTTTGGGTTATTTTAGTATCATTTAATAGTTATTGTAAGACCTTATGTGAAGAGGAATATTCTAGTTGTAGTAGGCACAATCCAAGCCCTTATGGTCAGGGAAAGGAAATGCTACATGACCTCAGGTGTTGAAACAAAGTTGGGAAACCAAAAATATGGGAAAGAAAAATTCAGGCAGACTCCAGGTCCATGGAATCTCTCTTCTCTAGATCGTCATCATCAAGAACCATCCTCTTCATTTTCTAAAATGGTGGTGTGTAACATATGCTGAAAATAAATGGCTAGATTAATCCTAGAATGCAAGAAATCGAGGGAAATTTAAACCTTTTCAAGTTACCTATCTTCTTTCAATTGCTAGTGATTGCAAGATTTTATTCCATTTTGATATGCATCTTATAAATATCTAGTCCAACCCTCCAACGTCTTAGTTTGAAAAGAAATACAAGTCCATTCTTGTAAGTTTGTAGATCCTTAATTGTTTGCAGTGGATTTTGGTTCTTAGCACACCCCATCTAGTGAACAAGATGTGGAATGGATGGTTTTTTTGCTTAGGGCTTGTTTTGAATAGATGGATGTCTTTGTTACTCATTTAGATTAATTCGACAACGTTTTCCATCGCTAGCTCACCTTAGCAGTGAAACCCATTTTAAGACTATCATTACAAGCTCATTACGATAATAAAGAGGTCAATTTATCACAGGGTATCAACTAAATCAAAACCCAAAGAAAATAGAGGAATCCCTAAACTAGTCGACATCAAGCAAGGAATCAAATTTTTAATAGTTCATTGCAAGAAAGGATCGAGGTCAATAAGAGGTAGATCACTCACCTGTTTTGGAGGCATGGTCTCTTTCCCTAGTCTGCTCATGTGATCTGTGTCTCTACCTTATTTATCCCTTTGATGTCTCTAAGTAACGCACATACTGCTTTGGTATGCTCTATGTGGGTCTCACTAATTGCAATTCGAGTAGCACGTCGACCGCTCGAGTCTGCTTCGCACATGAGGAAAGGGAGGAAGGGGAGTGCGGTTAGTAGTGTTAACGAGCTGGATGAAGGGAGGAAAGGGAGTGTGGTTACTAGTGTTCACAAGAGGGGGGAAGGGAGGAAGGGGAGTGTGGTCAACGTGGGAGGGGTCAAGGTAAGTAAAAATTATATATATATTCTGTTTATTTTAAATTGTATTATATATATATATATATATATAATTAAAAAAATTAAACATTCCTTAACGATTTTAGTGACGATGACTATGTTGACAACTATATCATCATCGTCTCCGTCAACATCATGGCCATCATTGTCGTCATAGAGATGGTCTTCATTGTGGTCATCATAATCATCACCACTGTCGTCATAGAGATGGTAGTCATTGTCATCATCATTATCATGTAAGTAACTAACCAACCCTCAATTATAATTGACCATATTAATCAACATTATCCATGGTCAACTTAATTTGACCATATTGATTACCTAAACCATATTCAATATTGCTTGAACATATTAAGTACTACATTGATATGCTAATTACCCTTAACTCACTGACCCACCAATGTCCTACCCTCTTATCCTCAAATCCATTCGAAGTGTATCCCAATGATCATATGACTCACAAGCCTCATAACCTAGTTAGCTTTAGCCATCATTGACCATATTAACAATTGTTACCCACTATTGACCATCGTTGGCCATTATTGTCCATAGTTCATAACCATTATCCATGGTTAACTAGTGTTGACCTTGTTGATAATGGTGGAACACCTGTAGTCATGGTTGACCATCATTCATTGAGGTTTATCTACTAACCTACTCACCCATAATCCTCTAATTGATATTGTCCTATGTTGGAAAATGTTAACTATTAGTCAGCATTGGTCTCTTGCAACAATTAGGCACCTAACCCTAACCCACATACTATCCCATTAACCACATAATCCAATTCAAATGCAAATTAAATTATCCCATCATGTCTTAGAATGGAAGTAGCATAAGAATTGGATTCAAAGGAATTGTAACCAATAAATCATTTGAAGACATGTTGAGTTTACCCTATACCTACGTACAAACATCTCAATTCTGATGATAAAATATGGACGCCAAAATTTTGACATCTGTCAGGGTTAAGTTCAAAAATATAAAGGAATTTTCAACAAAACGTGCGATTTACACCTTCATTGTCGAAGAGTACGTTAGAATTCGCATCAAAATGTAGTAGCGATCAATCAAAGCGAACAAATCAAAATTCAAGTTTTTAATAAGGTCACGGCCTTTATTTTCTCTTGAGTCTATCCCACAAACATTTCCATATGGCTGGGTGATACCTAGTCCTAATGCTTTCATGACAGCAAGGGGCATGACATTGGTGGTTGCTATAGAGTCCAACATACAATTGTGTAAAAGCATTCCTTCAAGAACAAAGGTGATGTAGAAAGGTTTGTGACCCCCTTTTATCCTCTCATAAATAACACTTTATAAAACAATATGAGGGTTATTCCTTAACTCTTCCTTCAAATTATCTTGAAAAAACTTCTTCACTTTTTTATTTTGTGAAGGAAGCTTGATTAATTCACTAAGGGGTACAATAATGGTAATATTTCTAAGTACTCCCTCAAAATCAATCTTAAGGTCTACATAATTAATTCCTTGATGAATGGGATGCATTTCAATGGGTTGGGATAGTGGAAGAGAAGATTTTCCCCAAACCTTGTTTTCATTTGACTTAGGATGTTAAACTTCATTGAATTTTATCCTTTGATATGCTTTCCATTTCTCCTTTCTAATTCTTTCTTTTGTTTCCTCATATATGGAATTTATGAGTTCTAACCTTTCTTTATTGATGCTACTTTGCTTGATTTGTTCCATGTCCTTATTGGAAACATTATAGATCATGTTGAAGCCCATTGACTTGGTTTCAATATTCAATTAATTTTATACTATCACCGCTCCTTGTCCCTTCTCCATTGGTAATTAGAGGACACTCTTGTTCACAATGTGGTTCATCACACTCCATACACCAATATGCAGAATCTTGGTTATTTGAAGTAAGGGTGTGAGGAACTTTAGGATCCTTTCGACACTTCTTTCTTTTGTTGGTTCTAGTTGTAACTAAGTATTTTTGGGATCTTTCCTTATTTAAAATCTCTATCTCTTGGGCTATGATAATTTGGGTCTTCATCTTTTCAACAATACTCGTAGTAAGAGTAGTAATAGGATCAAGAGCTTGATCATTTGTATGATATCCCTTCACCTTTGATTCACTCTTAGAGGTAGAATCCATTGATGATTCTAATAGGTCAATTTTGCAGTGGAAGATACATTGAATTCCTTTTGCTTAGCCTTGGATTCAACATCTTCTAAGATGTTTTAGAAGAATAGGTTCCTTGGGTTTGATTGATTAAAATATTTTCAAGGATTCTCTCAAACCTTTGGTTGAACTCTTGAATAGTCTTGTTATCACCAAACTTGTAGATGCCCCAAATGATAGATCCAATACTGGATGGTAGAGGGATGGGAAACCAAAGAGGTGAACCACGAGAGCCTCAATTCCCAAGGGATTGGTTGTCACGCCAATCGATGCACCCTCCACTTTGAGTTGTCTTATCCCATGACAACTATGTGGGATACCCAGATCAACTCCCAACATGAGAGATCAAACCAGGACACCAAATCAAATCAATAAGAATGAAGTACGTAAGGTGTTAGGTGTAGTAAACCCTAGATCTATGGATGAAGTCACAAGATTAGTTAGGGTTTGGATAAAGAGGCTTTAAAAGATGTAATTTTGATCCAACATAGGATTACAAGTGACTTATGGGATTATGAAACAGATCCAGGATCATAGTACTAGCAAATGATACAAAAATCCATTGCCTTTGGAAATGTGTCCAATGCAGTAGGGTTAAGAACAGGATCGGGGCTATCTGGTACTGTTATATTAGACTTAATTAAAGGTATGACAATGTTTATGCATCACAAGCTGGAAACTCGAAACAAACGAACCAAAATCTGGCTAAGTCTGGGAATGCGCATGGGTTAGGGGAACAATGCCTAGGAAATTGTGCCACAAGGAGTCCTCCAAGGGTGACGACCTTGAGAAATCACCCTGGGTTAGGATTGAAACAGAAAACCTAGAAATATTTTGCCAAGATTCCAACCAGTTTGAGCCAGGGATTTTTCAGAAGGAAAATGAGCTTAGGGTTTGAAGATTTAATAACAGTAGACAATTGGAATAGAAGATTAACCCAAGAAAATTCAAAGTACTTACCTCCTATGACTTGCAGATGCCAAATTTAATGATGTTCCAATTCCCTCGAAGCACCTTCAATGTAATTTGACAATCCCCAAGATGAAATCAACCTCCTCAGAGCAAGTGTGCCCCCCCTTTTGCAAAACAACAATCTCTATGAGAATTGGTTTACAAAAGCGAAAGTAAATTATGCAAGAATAATCAGTAAGCATAAATATTGATCAAAGATACAATAAGAACTACTCCCCGATTATTTTACTCCCTCAGTGAAACGATCCGGAGAAACCCCCACGAAATCCCCTCAATGAAGTCGCCCTCCTGCAGAGCATGCATCAAGCAAAAACGTATGGCATGGAAGATCATAAAACAATGAAGATGTGACAGGTTATCACAGCTACAATCAAGCACGAGAAAAAATCTATAAAAAATGCACAAGAGTTTTCCCAAAAATATTTCTTTATTGCCAAAATCCAGAGCCAAAAGTCCCTTTACAATGAGAAGCTCTCTCCTTTAAATAGGAAGAACAGATACCAAAACCCTAACCACCTTTTGAATGGATGGCTAAGATTAAAAGATACAAAAGTTCTAATCAATGGTTGAGATGACCTCAACATAAAGTACATGGATCAACTCAATAATACAATGTACCCACAATAGTCAAATCGCCCAAGTGAGGACGTCATAATCAAGTGACTTTAAAAATATCATATATAGCTCATGGTGGTTCTAGGGAGTGATAAATAACTTCCCTAGTGTGTCCCCAAGGCATAATAACATCATATGACTCATCAAAGTACGAAATCGACTTTCATAGAGAAAGTCATGAGCCTCCAAGGAGACAATAAAACCATATAAAATGCCATCGGGAAGTGTGTGGGTCCCATTGAATGCTGAAACTGCTGTGGAAGGTGTGGAAGACATCACACTCATCATAAAAAATATCCTCATGCCATTTCCTGGCCTCAGTAGCCCAAATCGATTTCCTCTGTAGCCATTTTTACCATTTTTATGCCTCTGTAAATCCTCTGTAAAGTATAAAAATGCCTGTAACTCTCATCCTGTTCTTCCGGGGCCAAATATGAGTGCACCATAATGTTTGGGAGTATGGTATAATAGTAAAAAAAAGTGGTTGGACCCCATACTCCCTCTGTAGCTCCCTAGGTGAACCAAATAGATCATGAAACTGCTCTGGCAAGACATTTTTAATGGCAAATATGCACCAGAATGATAAATTGAGGAAAATGCCAACTGTCTCAATGGACTCAGAGAGCCCAAATATACTAGAGGTGTGTACTCATACACCGTATGGATCTCTGCATGATCATATAATATCTCAAAAATACCCGAACAGATAAAAATAATAATAATCTGTAAATGATCAAATATGCTAAAAATGACAGATCATCATCATAAACCAGTAACCAATGCATGGAACCATCCGGTGACCTGCAATAGACCATATATAATCTATCTGCATCATCCAAGGTCTATCTCACCTCATGTCCTGTAGTTGACCTTGGTCAAACTAGGTTTGACCAAGTCAACATGACCAAATAAAATGACCCAGGATAACATCAAGCTGCTGCAAGTGTAAAAGGTTAAGAAATGCTTTACAAATCATTCAAGTAACAATATAAACACATAGTAATCATTTCTTTGGCGATCTACTACCAAATATTCAATGTTTTTTATTATTATTATGGCTCAAACTAGAACCTCAAGACTATACTCACTTTATGACTATGATAATTTTGCTAGTGATTGGTGAAGGTTGAAGACTATAAGGCTAAGATAAGGGATAACTATACTGACTTGACACTGTGACACTTTGGATATGGGAAAGGGAAAACACACTAAGGCATATGCTGGATAAGCAAATAACACAGGGGAAGGCAGTGTCTCACAAATGGATAAGCAGTCTAGGAAGTGTTTATTCGACCTTGACAGATGTCTACAGCTCACATCCAAGCTGATACAGCTCTGTGAGGATCTTTTCTAGAGCCACCATGACTAGGTTCCCAGAAAACCGTAACTTGAGACTCTAGGGGACACTTACAATTAGTTGTCCCTTACTCCATCTCACATGATAACCTGTAGGATAGTGAGGAATAAATCATTACAAGTGAGGCCAACAATAATTAGATATAGCATTTGTTAAACCATTGCTTTTTAGGCCTTTCATTCCTTTCCATAGCCTTGATCCGTGTGTGTTGAAAAACACATTCTTGGATTTACATTTATTAGGATTTTTGGTCCGTGTGTGTTGAGAAACACATTCTTGGATTTTCATTCATTTCACATGCCTTTCATTCACGTGTTGAGAAACACATTCTAGAATGGTCTTTCATTTAAGATATACATTTCATTTCTAGACACATTGTAATAATGGTAGTACTATCTGTTTGAGGTTTTAGCCAACAACAACCCAAATGACTAATGTAGAAGTTCCACCACTAAGGATGAAATCCAACTCACCAAAAGGCAAGTTTTGTCACCAACCCAGAGCCGAGACATAAGATAAACAGGGAAGCTCATCCAACAGAGAGGCCAAAGTGGGGGAGTCCTCCATATCACAGGTCAAGTAGTAAGTCAAGGATAATGTTATAACGGGGAGGTAATGAATGGATGGAGAAAGTGAATAATGAGACCAACACTAGCAAGCCATAGGATGGTGGGAATGATCACCTCCATTCTCCTAAGGAGGGTAAAAACAATGAGTATAACCAGGAACTTCTAAGTCTGAGTGGGGACATAGATAAATAAATAATACAACCAAGTCCATATATCTATATGATCGCCAGATCATGACACCAAGTCCTAAAACATGCCACAAGAATGAGTATAAAAGCAATAATAACCATAGACACATGATAATATTTGATGGGTCATATACCTATGCAAATACCATCCTAACCATCATCTATCCACTGAGAACCTGCTGCTGCAACTCTGGGCAATACATACTACTCTGAAATGGAAAAATAGCTACATTGGTCATCTAATTTGAGTTTCCCGAGACTTAGTCATGGCAAAGGAATGCACTACTGCTCATAATCATATGAGTGATCCGAAATAGATGCTCATCTCAAGCATCTCAGTGTAAAGGGCTGGCTGAAAAATATACTGGAATCTGAAAATAAATATATGGTAGCCTAGCTACTATATATGTGATAACATCTGGCTCCAGCTGGGACAAGTGCTCTGCTGAATAGAGCGCTTGAGAACCTCAGAACCTATGGTCCTCATCACTCTGCTACTCGTATCCTCGATCAATGCACTCTAGCTCTGGATCAACTACAAAATGTACCTGTTATATGCAAAATGTCCATAGCTATACCAAACTCGCAGACCAGTCGTCAGAACAATGCATGTATATACATAAATCTCAAAATAAAACAGTACTGAAAACAAAATGGAGAAAGTAAAGACTAATCTATTAACATAACTTCAAAATGTTTTATTGTGCAGGAAAAGAAAATGGCAATTACTCAGGACTATCTACGAGCTTCAAAAGTTAGCTTAGGAAAAGACAAAAAGTGTTAGACTCAATGGCTGAAAAACTAAACTACTGCTCAAATGAGCTTATTCAATCCCTACCTATTCTAAACTTATACCAGGAAAAACTAGTTGATGGGCGGAAAATAGTGCTTCAGGAAACAACCATTAACTGGAATTTCAAGTTCATCCCCCTCAACGCTCTCCAAAAACGCAGAACCTTTTCCATCTATTCGGCTTACCCGGAAAGGACCCTTCCATATCTTTTCAAGTTTTCCATGCTTTCCGGGCCTTTTGTTATTCTTATCCCACAACAATACAACGTCTGCAACTTTAAATTCCGCATTCCTAGTCCCTTGATCAAAAGTACCCTTAATCATTTCTTGCTCAATTACAGTCTTATTAAATGCTTCCCTTCTCATCTCATCAATTTCAACAAGTTTATCTATCCTAGCTTGGATTGCTTCTTGATCTGATGCGCATTGATGCAGTAACTCATATACATGAATTTACAGATTTATAGGCAGTCTACAATCTTGTCCATATACCAATTCGAAAGGAGACTTTCCAGTAATCCTTTTTATAGTTGTCTTGTCTTCCCATAACGCATATTTGAGTTTACTATCCCAGCTTCTGTTATTTTCGCCTACCATTCTCTTCAGAAGCTTGATTAAATTTTTGTTGCTTGATTTAGCTAAACCATTTCCTTGTGGGTAGTAGTTCGAGGAATGAGACAACATTATGCCATGATTCATACAAAAAGCGGACATTTCTAATTGACTGAAACCTTTTGCATTATCTGTTGTTATTTTCAAAGGACAACCATATCGAGAAACAATGTTTTCCTCCAAAACATTTATTACTACCTCTGCAGTAGCCCTTTTGTGGGTATAGATTCAACCCAATGAGTGAAGTAATTAGTACATGTTAAAATATACTTATATCCATTACTGGAATTTTCGTCAAAAGGCCCTACAAAGTCCATACCCCATTGTTGAAAAGGTTTCTCCACCAAAATGGGTTTCAAAGGTAACATAGGTAAACGAGGCTTCCCATAAAATAATTGGCACTCCTGACATGACCTAACAAAACTGTGCACATCTTTAAATAAGGTGGGCCAATAGTAGCCAACTCTCATGATCTTAGAAATAGTTGTTCTAGAAGCATAATGTCCACCACACAATCCTGAATGCATTTCTCTTATAATAGTTTTTTATTCTTCAAGATTGACACATTTTAAGATTATCCCATCAGAATTTCTCCACCTAAGGCCATCTTGAGTTAAAACATATTTCTCAGCTTTCAACCTTAATGCTCTCCTCTGATGATCCACAAGGTAATCATGACAAGACAAAATTTCTCAAAAAGTAAACAATGTCTTTATACCATTCATGCTCCTCATCAATCTGTAAAATATAGGGCTTTTGTTCACTGACAATGTTAACCCTGCTATCACTACCTTTCTCAATTAAAAGTTGAGCCAGACCTTGTCCTTTAACAATTTTAATTGGTTTGATATCTAAATCATACTCTTGGATGCGTGAGATCCAGTTTCCTCGAACACCTATGCCATCTGCCTGTGACAACACATCCTTTACCGCTTGGTATGGTACATACGCTTTAATTTTGGAGTATCCAATATAAGTTCTAAAATGTTTTAAGGCCTTGACTAAGGCATAAGCTTGTTTTTCAGTAGTGGTGTATTTCAACTCAACATCTCTCAAATTTTTACTCATGAAGGCTATAGGTTGTTCATGGTTCTCGTTGTTCTTTTGCAACAAAACTCTTGCAATGGTGTCCTCAGAGGCATATGAATAAATTAAGAATTCCTTGCTATAATCAAGGCATACTAAGACCGGGGCAGTTGAGATAGATTTCTTTAATTTGGTAAAAGATAATTAACACGTCTTATCCCAAACAAATTTCACATATTTCTTTAAAAGAACGTTTAAAGTTTTGGCTAACGCGGCTAAATTTGGAATAAATCTCCAGACAAATTTTATTTTACCAAAGAAGGATTGAAGGGAAGCAACATTATGAGGGGAAGGAATGGCATTGATAGCTTGGACACATTTAGGGTCAATCCTGATTCCTTCCTTAGAGACAATATGTCCCAAAATCTTACCTTCATCTATCCCAAAATTTGACTTTTTCGGATTTAATGATATACCAAACTTCCTACATCGGTCAAAAACTTTCCTTAAGTGTTTTACATGATCGTCCCTTTCTCTAGAAAAAACTATTCGATCATCTTGATAAATAGCAATGATTTTCCCAATAAGGTCACTAAAAGCTTGATCCATGGCTCTTTGAAAAGTTGACCCCGCATTTAATAGTCTGAAAGGCATTCTTATATACTCATAGGTCCCCCAGGGAGTTGTGAATGTTGTTTTCTCCCTATCTTCCTTTTTAATCCGTACTTGATTATATCCTGAGAAACCATCCAACATTGATAACATTCTAGCCCCTATGACACTCTGCAACAGATTTTCCATATTTGGCAGAGGGTAGTTATCTTTCATGGATGCTTGATCTAAATTTCTAAAATATATGCATATCTGAATTTCACCACTTTTCTTTCTCACAATCACCATATTAGATACCCAAGTGGTATGTCAGACTGGTCTTATGATTCTAGCTACTAACATTTTGTTAAGCTCTTTTTTAACCAAAGGGGATAACTTGGGATTAATATTTTGCAATTTCGGTCTATAAGGTTTAGCCCCTTCATTCAGTGGGATAGTATGTTCAATGATAGTGGGATCGAAAGCCTTGTGATCATCATACGTCCAAGTGAAAACATCTTTATATTCTCTAATTAAGTTTTCAATAGTTTTCCTCTCCTTTTGAGAAACATTCTTTCCAATCTTGATCATTTAGGAGCGGCAGGAGATCCAATGTTAACCTCTATAACTTCATCTACTGGTTCAGATTTCTTTCCTTTATATTCATCGTGTCTATTGAATTTTTTTTCTAGGGGTATTGACAACTTCATAACATCAATATCTTGCACAGACAAATCGTTTATTTTATCATATAGATCAACATTACAATTTTGAAAATCATCTATGCATTGCAAGAATGAAATGATTTGAGCATCGTCATCAAATATTTGCCAGTGGTCTTGGTTATCAGGAACTGATGGTCTAAACAACACTTCAACTTTACACTCCTTATGTTTAATGTCATATGGGATTTCAAAAGTACATGCTATAATTGATAATGCATCAGCCATAACGTTTTCTTCCCTTGGGACTGCTCTAATTGCAAAAGCGTCAAACATTTCAATTGTATCCCATACAACATTCCTATAATCTCTAAGTCTATTATTCTTGGCTGCGAATAACTTCTTAACCTGGGATACGACTAACCTATAACACTTAGGAATTTAATTTTCTAATCTCGGGCAACTTCCAATCCTAAAATCAATGCTTCATATTCCTCCACATTATTTGTGCATTCGAATTCAAGGCGAAAAGAGAATAACTTCTCTTCACTAGAAGGAGAGGTGAGAACAATCCCAGCTCCTGCACCATGCCGAGATTTAGCTCCATCAAAATGCATTTTCCAGACTTGGCTAGGAGGAAAAGGATTTTGTCGAGGTTCTTCCCAATAGTTTTCCAGTGCCATATAATTTCGAACCTCATCCGTGGGGCGCATGGCTTCTTCAAAAAGATGCTCTGGAGTCTCTACATGCTCGGTCATAGGTTTTTCATTCATTAATTTGTAAAAGGCATTTCCTCCAATAGGGATAGTTGCAAATGAAAGGTCCATTTGGATACTTTCTCCTAACTTAGCAACCCATTCTCTTGACAATAACATTCCCCATGCATTAGGTATATCTAAGACCAAAACATTCATGCTTATTTCAATTTCCGGGTATGCTGCTAGTTTCATCTTCAAATTTTCGATTACCCCCTTTTATTGTACAGGTCTAGAGTCCATCCCACTCACGTTCTTAAACTGCCGAGATGGATTTAGCTCTAGTTGTTCCATCACCCTGAGTGGTATAATATTAACCTCTACTCCCGAGTCTAACATGCAATTGTGTAGAATCAACTGGTTTATTTCTAAATCTATATAGAAGGGTGGATGACCACTATCGTTATCAGTTACACTTTGAATCATGACGAGAGGGTCTTCTCCTATTGTTAATTGTTTAGGAGCTTTAGTCTTGGGTTTGATTCCTAAGAATTGCGTAGCTTGATTAAACAATGAAGGAATCTTTAATAGTTGATCAAGAGGAACATGAATATTAGGTTTGGAGAAGAAACTGCTTAGATCGACTTTTAAACTACAAGGCTTTCCTTGGTCCTTAGCATTTGCTTTTAGTCCCAATAAATTCATTACTTGTGATCTAACAAAAGGGATGACTATTAGTTCTTTCAAAGACACCATGATTGAAGACCCAGAGAGCTTTCCTAATATGTTCGTATTCAAACTTTCTTGCACTATAGGAGAGGTTTCTTTGCTAGGCATACTTACTTGTTTTCTTTGCATTGGTTCTTTATTTTGAGGCCTAGTAGGACTTGGACTCATTGCCCTTTTAGTCTCTTGATATGTTATCTTTCGATACTGGTCATTATTCTTTAAGATACCCTTAAGAGGAGCATTGGGAGACTGTGAAGGAGCCTTACAAATGATATTCCTTTGATCGGGAGAGTCTTCCTTTACAAAAGGTTTGTTACTATCTTGATTTTTCAAATTATTCTTTGCTTGAGACCTTGTTACTACCTGGTTATCCGAGGGTTTCCTCATAGATATAGTTTGAGGGTAATCATTGGTATACACATTCTCAGATAGTTTATGAAGATGTTCATCATGTCTCATATTTTCTTGTTGTTGATTTAAAACCAAACCGTACAAATTTTGAATTAGCTTGCTCATTTCAATCATCATTTTCATGATCATATCAGTTTTTGAGTCGTTCTCTCTGATGTAAGGAATGACTCTAGAAATCAAGATTAATGCGTTGGGTTGAGTCCTTAGTAGAGTCGCGGGGTGGAGTTGTCAGGTGAACCACACAAGTAATTCACTGAAATGATAAATGTCATAGGAGAGGTGAGATGAGTGAATTAAGATGGTGATTGAAATAATTATGAATTGCCAAATGCAATCGCCAATGAAAAATACCGGATGCGATAAGATATATGATACGCACGAACACTCGCAGACATTGAAGTTAAGCCTCTTCATTCTCCGGAAACGATACCAAAATGTTATCACCAAACTTGTAGATGCCGCCTATGATAGATCCAATACTAGATGGTAGAGGGATGGGTAACCAAAGAGGTGAACCACGAGAGCCTCGATTCCAAAGGGATTGTTTGTCATGCCAATCGAGTCACCCTTCACTTTGAGTTGTCTTAGCCCAAGACAACTATGGGGGAGACCCAGATCAACTCCCGACAGGAGAGATCAAACCAGGACACCATATCAAATCAATAAGAATGAAGTACATACGGTGTTAGGTGTAGTAAACCCTAGATCTATGGATGAAGTCACAAGATTAGTTAGGGGTTGGATCAAGACGCTTTAAAATATGTAAATTTGATCCAACATAGGATTAGAAGTGACTTATGGGATTATGAAATAGATCCAGGATCACAGTACTAGAAAATGATACAAGAATCCACTGCCTTGGGAAACGTGTCCAATGCAGTGGGGTTAAGAACAGTATTGGGGCTATCTGGTACTTTAGATTAGACTTGATTAAAGGTATGACATTGTTTATGCATCACAATTCGGAAACCCGAAATAAACAAACCAAAATCTTGCTAAGTCTGGGAATGCGCATGGGTTAGGGGAACAGTGCCTAGGAAATTGGGCCACAAGGAGTCCTCCAAGGGTGATGCCCCTGAGAACCCACCTTGGGTTAGAATTGAAACATAAAACCCAAAAATATTTTGCCAATATTCCAACCAGTTTGAGCCAGGGAATTTTCAGAAGGAAAATGAGCTTAGGGTTTGAAGATTTAATAACAATAGACAATTGGAATAGAAGATTAACCCAAGAAAATTCAAAGCACTTACCTCTTGTGACTTGCAGATGCCAAATGCAATGATGTTCCAACTCCCTCGAAGCACCTTCAACGTAATTTGACAATCCCCAAGATGAAATCGGCCTCCTCGGAGCAATTGTGCCCTCCCTCCTGCAAAACGACAATCTCTATGAGAATTGGTTTACAAAAGAAAAAGTAAATTATGCAAGAAGAATCAGTAAGCATAAATATTGATCAAAGATACAATAAGAACTACTCCCTAATTATTTTACTCCCTCAGTGACACGATCCGGAGAAACCCCCACGAAATCCCCTCAATGAAGTTGCCCTCCTGTAGAGCACGCATCAAGCAAAAACGTATGGCATGGAAGATCATCAAACAATGAAGATTTGACAGGCTATCAGAGCTACAATCAAGCACAAGAACAATCTATAACAAAGGCACAAGAGTTTTCCCAAAAATATTTCTTTATTGCCAAAAATCTAGAGCCAAAAGTCCCTTTACAATGAGAAGCTCTCTCCTTTAAATAGGAGGAAGAGATACCAAAACCCTAACCACCTTTTGAATGGGTGGTTAAGATTAAAAGATACAAAATTTATAATCAATGGTTGAGATGAGCTCAGCATAAAGTACATGGATCAACTCAATAATATAATATACCCACAATAGGCAAATTGCCCAAGTGAGGATGTCATCACCAAGTGACTCTAAAAATATAACATATAGATCATGGTGGGTCTAGGGAGTGATAAATAACTTCCCTAGTGTGTCCCCAAGGCACAATAACATCATATGACTGATCAAAGTACCAAGTCGACTTCCATAGAGAAAGTCGTGAGCCTCCAAGGAGACAATAAAACAATATAAAATGCCATCGGGAAGTGTGTGGATCCCACTGAATGTTGAAATTGCTGTGGAAGGTGAGGAAGACATCACACTCATCATAAAAAATATCCTCATGCCATTTCCTTTCTTCAGTAACCCAAATCGATTTCCTCTGTAGCCATTTTAACCATTTTTATGCCTCTGTAAATCCTCTGTAAAGTATAAAAAAGCCTGTAACTCTTTGCATGTTCATCCGGGGCCAAATCTGATTGCACCATAATGTCTGGGAGTATGGTATAATAGTAAAACCAAGTGGCTGGACCCCATACTCCCTCTGTAGCGCCCTAGGTGAACTAAATAGATCATGAAACTGCTCTGACAAGCCATTTTTAATGGCAAATATGCACCAGAATGATAAACTGAGGAAAATACTAACTGCAACTGCCCGGAACTGAAAACCAACTGTCTCAGTGGACTCAGAGAGCCCAAATATACTAGAAGTGTGTACTCATACACCATATGGTTCTTTGCATGATCATATAATATCTCAAAAATACCCAAACAAATAAAAATAATAATAATCTGTAAATGATCAAATATGATAAAAATGCCAGATCATCATCATAAACCTGTAACCAATGCATGGAACCATCTGGTGACCCGCAATAGACCATATATCATCTATATGCATCATCCAAGGTCTATCTCACCTCATGTCCTGTAGTTGACCTTGGTCAAACTAGGTTTGATCAAGTCAACATGACCAAATAAAATGACCCAGGCTAACATCAAGCTGCTGCAAGTGTAAAAGGTTAATACATGCTTTACAAATTATTCAAGTAACAATATAAACACATAGTAATCATTTCTCTGGCGATCTACAACCAAATATTCAATGTTTTTTATTATTATTATGGCTCAGGCTAGAACCTCAAGACTATACTCACTTTATGACTGTGATCATTTTGCTAGTGATGGGTGAAGCCTGAAGACTATAAGGCTAAGCTAAGGGATGAATATACTGACTTGACATTGTGACACTTTGTATATGGGAAAGGGAAAACACACTAAGGCATATGTTGGACAAGCAAATAACACAGGGGAAGGCAATGTCTCACAAATGGATAAGCAGTCTAGGAAGTGTTTATTCGACCTTGACAGATGTCTACAACTCACATCCAAGCTGATACAGTTCCGTGAGGATCTTTTCTAGAGCTGCCATGACTAGGTTCCCGGAAAATCGTAACTTGAGACTCTAGGGGACACTTAGAATTAGCTGTCCCTTACTCCATCTCACATGATAACTCGCAGGCTAGTGAGGAATAAATCATTACAAGTGAGGCCAACAATCATTAGATATAGCATTTGTTAAACCATTGCTTTTTAGGCCTTTCATTTATTTCGATAGCCTTGATCCGTGTGTGTTGAAAAACACATTCTTGGATTTAAATTTATCAGGATTTTTGATCCGTGTGTGTTGAGAAACACACTCTTGGATTTTCATTCATTTCACATGACTTTCATTCATGTGTGTTGAGAAACACATTCTAGAATGGGCTTTCATTTAAGATATACATTTCATTTCCAGACACATTGTAATGATGGTAGTACTATCTGTTTCAGGTTTTAGCCAACAACAACCCAAATGACTAATGCGGAAGTTCCACCACTAAGGATGAAATCCAACTCACCATAAGGCAAGTTCTGTCACCAACTCAGAGCCGAGACACAAGATAAACAAGGAAGCTCATCCAACAAAGAGGCCAAAGTGGGGGAGTCCTCCATATCATAGGTCAAGTAGTAAGTCAAGGATAATGCTATAACAGGAAGGTAATGGATGGATGGAGAAAGTGAATAATGAGACCAACACTAGCAAGCCATAGGATGGTGGGAATGATCACCTCCATTCTCCTAAGGAGGGTAAAATCAATGAGTATAACCAGGAGCTTCTAATTCTGAGCGGGGACATAGATAAATAAATAATACAACCAAGTCCATATATCTATATGATCGCCAAATCATGACACCAAGTGCTAAAACATGCCACAAGAATGAGTATAAAAGCAATAATAACCATAAAAACATGATAATACCTGCTAGGTCATATACCTGTGCAAATACCATCTGAACCATCATCTGTCCATTGAGAACCTGCTGCTGCAATTCTGGGAAATACATACTGCTCTGAAATGGAAAAATGGCTACATCGGTCATCTAATCTGAGTTTCCCGAGACTCAGTCATGGCAAAGGAATGCACTGCTGCTCATAATCATAGGAGTGATCCGAAATAGATGCTCATCTCAAGCATCTCAGTGTAAAGGACTGGCTGAAAAATATACTGGAATCTGGTAGCCCAACTACTATATATGTGATAACAAGTCTCATTTTCCTTCTTATTCACCTCATAAGTTGATTCAAAAGAAATTTGTTGTCATACTTTATCCCCCATTCTTCCAAGAACTTTTCCTCAAATAAGTCGTAAATAGTAAGGTTTCCAACCCTCAAGTTCTTGTACCTCCTATGAGCATTCCCATCCCAGTTTTTTGCAAATAACTTCATAAACACATCCTCATGTTCTATACCTAACTCCTTCGTAACTTTCCAAAACCTATCAAGGTATGTGCTCTACATCATGAACTACATTGTCCCCACTAAAGGTTGGCAATCTTTTGTGAGCTTTATCAGGGACATTGTTAGGATATCCTACTATCAATGAGAAATCAAGAGAGTTAATTGATATTTCTACCAAAGCCCTTGGTTGATTAGCATTGGAATTGGGATTTTCCATTTGAACAATCTGGCTCTAGGTAGTTTGATTTTTCTTTGGAGTTCTAATATAAACAATTGCATCTTTTGAAGAACTCCTAAGGTTGTACCTATGACTAGTGGAGCCACTACGTGGAGTTTCCAAGTGAAGATAATAAATTAAAGAGAAGAATTTATTCATAACAAATTGTTGTGAAATCTTACCTAGGAAGTCCTTGCTCCCCTGAAATAGTGCCAAAATGTTGATGCACAATTTAGTAGTCTTATGATGCAAGGGATATCGACTACTAGACCTACATAACCGCATAGATATACCTCTAAGTTTCACACAAATAGCTCTCTCTCTCTCTCTCTCTCTCCAGGCTTTCTAAATGTTCCCATGAACTAGACTAGCCATGGGAGGTGTCCCCAACTATATTTTCCAAGGTACTAACTAGAAGTTACACATACAAGCCTAAAGAAGACAATACAATATGGGATACCTTTCTCAAGTACTAATCAAGTTTATTTTGTGAGAGACTAAGTGTACTTATGGTAATTAAGTGGAATTAAATTTAGTACACTCAATCTAATGGCTAAGGATACTTAGGTAAAAGGTGAAAAGTCAAATCTAAGATCCTAGCCTAGGGTCTACAGTTAATGGCTTGAAGGAATATGGTGACCAATGACCAAGTGAATTCAATGATGCTTAAGATAAACTAGGATCTAAGTGACCAATAGAGTTGAAATACTTAAAACCTTAAGTTATTAGATCACATCAAGAATCCAAACATCACAACATGCAAATCAATAATATGGTTTAAGCTCTAAGTATGTGGAATAAAGTGCTCAAACTAAACAATACAACATGCCACGAG
This sequence comes from Larix kaempferi, assembly GCA_027924585.1. Lineage (NCBI taxonomy): Eukaryota > Viridiplantae > Streptophyta > Pinopsida > Pinales > Pinaceae > Larix > Larix kaempferi. The sequence goes on from BSBM01000030.1 coordinate 13,226,955, forward strand.
TAAACGGCAACATCAACATATATCATAATATATCATTGGGATTTATGTTTGTGATTAGATTATACAAGTGTAAATTGCAAGATCTTGATAACTATAACCCAAAGAAAGTACAACAAAAATAAGACACAAATGTGAGCATGCACCCTTGGGATGTTCCCATAGTACTTGTTGATTTTACTTATGCCCAAATAACCAATGAGTGCTACTTTGAGATGAAGAGAGTTCCTATAATCTCTCTTCTCAAGACTTCTCCTCTTGCAAAGAGGTAAGTTTTGGCCTTGAGCTAAGGGGTCCTTTGCTAAAGGTCAAGACTATGCTCATCTTTGTCTCGGGTAGAAGTTGCTATGTGTTGGATTACTTAGATGTAAGACCAATATTAGTAAACATGCAACATGAAGTAAATAACTTGATGAAAATTATAATTTAAGATGCACAAAACAAGTTACCGTTACCCAACTTAATATTGCACAATGCTAGCGTGATTTAGTTAAGATCCAACACATAGTAGCTTGCATACCATGAATATTTTTCTATCGTTATAAACAAGGCGGAAAACAAAAATTAGCCATCATACTTTTAAGTCAAACTTTATACTAGCTAAACATGCAATCCATCAAACAATACATCCAAGGGTTTTCCTTTAGTTTTTATCTTGAGTTGTCTTCTTATTGTATCGTGTGATTTTAGGCTTCCTAATGAGTCTTGTTTAAGTACAATGGGAAACTTAGTATAGCATCCTCCCAAGAAGACGCTCAAGTCTTCAAAGCGGACTTGTTACAATGAATGCAAGTAGAAAATAAGAGTAGATAAAGTAGGATGGATGAGAAATGGAATAGATAAGGGGGAGGAAGACCAAGTGCCTCTTTTCTTTGTTGATGGTGGGCCCATGGAGGCTATAACCCTTCCTAGAAGTAACTTCAGTGGTCTCCAAAAGGTGGGAAGCTCCTCCTCTTGCTATCTTGAGCTTGATTCCTTTGTTCCACTTCTTGATGTGTACCTACAAGACCAAGGACACTGCAAACAATCCAAACCCTAATAGATATACACTAAGGACAGACAAATGATAATGGCAAGATAAAAAATAAAACATAACACTAGAGGTTGTTAGCAATCAAAGACTTTCTTTATCATTTACCAAACAAATGTTAAAGATATTACCTCAATGCTAGTTGAAGAACAATGACATTACCATGGAAAGCAAACTTGGAAATATTTTGATCATCCACACATGAAAAATTTGAAGCATAATGGACACAAATTGATCTCCAAACAAATCCCCAATATCTCTAGTATTCAAAAACTCCTCCCTCTAGTGAAATCAACTTCTCCTTAAATGACACAAGGAGAGTGCACTTGGGGTTTTAGGACCAAATCCATGGTGTAATAAAAATATACAAGTGATGATCCAAATGTGGATGAGAAGTTAAAGATCAATGACTTAGATCCACTATCCAAGTGGTGGATCTAACCATATACAATAAAACAATCCATAATGGGCCAAGCCACTTTCTCTAGGAAGGGTGCATGAGTTAGAAAAACCTCAAACAATGATTAAATATCAATAGACCATGTCAATAATGATATAATTATCCTCAAGATGTTCTCATCATAAGTGCAAGGTAGTTAGAAGTGGTCCCAATTCCAAGCCGTTGGTCTAGAATCGTCCATGAGAAAGTTGTACTAGTGGTATGATCCATGTGTAGAGTCAAGCAATCCATGTGTAGAGTGATAATCAAGGGCTAGGATATAATAATCAAGTGAGACCCATGCTACATAAACCCAAGGTGCCTCCACATGTGTGCCCAAGTGCCAAGTCATCAAAATGTGCCTCAATATATGTGTAACTCATCCACATGAGCAAGTGGACCTCTCTAATGAGCCAAATAAAACCCTCATAAAGTGAAAAAGTGCCACTCAATGTCAAAACCAAACAAAAAGTGCACCAGAGGGGATCTAGTACTAATATTTGCTCAAACTTATGGTGAATGAGAGAGAAAACCAGAGTATATGACCTCAATAATCTGTCAACCTACTAAACTATATTACATGCATGAGTATCTGATCACATGTAACTGGAAACTGCCAATCCACTTGAGCGTTGGGCTATTTGGCTGTCCTGGAGGCTCAATGGTCCAAATGGGTGCTAAAAAGTGTCTCAATGCTCAACCAAATGTTCGTGAATCAATCCCATGCACGATCATGAAATTGAGCAATTTGATCATTGCGCAAACTAAGAACCCCTGTCCTGGAAATCACTTGTGATGAAGGGTGTTGGAAAAGTAAGTGTCTGGTTCGATACACTAGCCAAATGGGTGCTTAAATCACCCTTAGCTTTCTACAAAGAACACCTAGATCAAATCCATGCATGATCATGAAAATCTACACCCCTGTCTGTGAGACTAGTTGGATCAACCACTATCAAAATTGACTGAATCATATAGAGGAGCGCTCTACCATCTGACTTAGTAGGTTGATAGATGAGCTAAATGGGTATCCAAATCCATCAGTTGAATCGAAAAATAACATGTCCATCAAAATCATTCACGATCATGAAGATCTAACTGTAAAACACAGTGCAATGAAGCCCACCATCCTGTAGAAATGATTGGTCTATGGCAGTAGTGACCAATCGGGTGGCATATACATCTATAAGTGGCCAAAGGGGTATCCAATATGTGCTCAGAATGCACAAATACCATGTACAATGAAAGATGGATAAGCAGGTCCCTAGGTGACAGGATTGACTACATACAAAACTAGACTAACCACCACTGAAATCATTGAATATCTTTGAGGGCAGCATGATGGTGTCTTCGAATTCTAAAACCTTGGTCATGACATTGTACTGCTGTTAAGGAGTGTCCTAGGTAGACTAGTAGTGGCGTACATATGCATAATCAATGCACATAATGGCAATAATGCATTTAATTGTTTAAGCATGAGTCATCATATAGTATAGTCTGAAATCATGATGAAGGGTGTTGGAAAAGTAAATGTCTGGTTCGATACACTAGCCAAATGGATGCTTAAATCACCCTTAGCTTTCTACAAAGAACACCTAGATCAAATCCATGCATGATCATAAAAATCTGCACCCCTGTCTGTGAGACTAGTTGGATCAACCACTATCAAAATTGACTGAATCATATAGAGGAGCGCTTTGCAATCTGACTTAGTAGGTTAATAGATGAGCTAAATGGGTATCCAAATCCATCAGTTGAATCGAAAAATAATGTGTCCATCAAAATCATTCACGATCATGAAGATCTAACTGTAAAACACAGTGCAATGAATCCCACCATCCTATGGAAATGATTGGTCTATGGAAGTAGTGACCAATCAGGTGTCATATACATCTATAAGTGGCCAGAGGGGTATCCAATATTTGCTCAGAATGCACAAATACCATGTACAATGAAAGATGGATAAGCAGGTCCCTAGGTGACAGGACTGACTACATACAAAACTAGACTAACCACCACTAAAATCATTGAATATCTTTGAGGGCGGCATGATGGTGTCTTCGAATTCTAAAACCTTGGTCATGACATTGTACTACTGTTAAGGAGTGTCCTAGGTGGACTAGTAGTGGCGTACATATGCAGAATCAATGCACATAATGGCAATAATGCATTTAATTGTTTAAGTATGAGTCATCATATAGTATAGTCTAAAATCATGATGATATATCCCATAAGTATCTTCAATCCAATTTCTCGTATTTATGATTTAAGAGCATACCAATACCATGCAAACATTAAAGTAATTACCAAAGATAAGAGAATCAAGGGATCCTTTGTGGTTTCACCAATAATATGGATAACAAAATCCCGTGTTTATTGGAAGGGGTGTGTTATGAGGTACCTCTCCTTTGATCTATAGTAGTAACATTTCCCTTTATTCAAATTCTCTTTTTTTTCCTTTTCCTTTGTCTTTTTGTTTTAGCATAGTATAATGCTTGGAAGATATTGGGCCTGTATTTACACCTGTCAGATACCAGTGATGACATATCCTTAGCTCCGCTGCCAACAAGCAGTCTATACCCCCTATGGATTTTCCAAAGTAATGCATATGAATGCAAATAGGCATAGCAACTGATGCCATCCAGGCAGTCTATAGCCCCATCAGGGATTACCTACTCTTCCAATCATTAACCATCTTATAAAAACACTATAGGGAATCTAGATGTTGGGAGAAGGCGTTGCTTGATTTTAACTCTTCCTAACTATTGACAACTAGCCTCAGGGAGCATACCTAGGGACCTCTTCTACTGGGGATTTGCTACAACAAAACCCTTAGACATAGTTATAAACCAACAAAGCACAAATGGTGATAGATCCACGAAGGGGTACAACAAGAGTCAAACTATCAACTTCAAGATAATGGGATGTGAACATAAGATGGAGTGATGTAGATGGATTGAACATGGCTAAAAGTGGAACCAAAGAAGGGGGAATAGTCCTTAAGTAAATACCAAAATGAGTGTAAGCTCGGATGTCATCTTGGTGCATGGTATGTTATTAAATTAACAACTCTTCACCTTCGTCCAACGTCAACCTATGCAAGGTACTACTAGCTATACTTATCAAGGCAATCAAATACAAATACATCATATAACAATGATATATAGTATAATACAACATCAATTAATACATCATCATTGTACATCACCTGACATGGTGTAGTAATAGAACAAGGCATAAGAAATAACATCATCTCATGATCATCGCATCACTTGTATCACATGGATGCCCCATAAGCAAAAAGAGTGGCCCACAATTGTCTAGAATGAATCAATGGGCTAGGAGAAAGTAAAGCAAAAACAAGTGACAATATGCTCATACAATATGAGGCATAACAAGTTGAATGGATTCTTGAGAGATCTATTATGTTAGGAACCCGTGTCAACCCTTCTCTTTACTATGTTAGTATATTGTTGTTGGACGCATATGCTTTGTAAGTCGTCCCGTAGTATTTGTTGATCCATAGTTTATATTAGCCCATAGTATTGACTCATAGTATTGGACGCATATGCTTTGTAAGTCGTCTCGTAGTATTATATGTCCTGTGGTTTTGACTCATAGTATTGGGCATAGACTTAGTATATAAGTGTGTGTTGAGGTCATTGAAGGCACCGTGAAGTTAATTGTATTGAGCTTGCTCAAAGGAGGTTGCCCCCTTGAAGTGGCCCGTGATCAATATAAAAGTGATTCTGAGTTCTATTATTTCTGATATCTCATGTATTTGCATTGATTAATTATTGCAGGCTCTTCACATCTGGTATCAAAGCACTTTCTTGGGCTCGTTGGGTGGAATTTCTGCCAATTTTTTTTTTTTCGCATCTGTTGCAAGTTCAGATCTGGGGATAACCCCTATCCACTTAACTGTGGGAAGTACTTGGGCATAATCCCCAAAACTCATTGTGAGGAGTACCACAGAAACCCCAAAGTAGCTGGCCCATTGAGAGGACCTGCCAGCGAAAAGGGCAACGACCCCTACCTGATTGACTAGTTCCCACCCGTGAGGTAAACCAAGAGCTGTCGTTTGTGGCAAAGCGGTTATCAGTTTTACCTGAGCCTTGGAGTGAGAGGTACTACCCCAATACGCAAGCCGTCAGACAACATTGGTGGCCGAGTGAATCCCCTGAACCGATAGGAAGCCGCACATACCTGGGGTCCATATCTATTTTCAGCTGAACTGTTGCCGATCACTTCCGCTCCAGATCCAGCCATTTCGGATCTATTCTGAAATTCGTTCCAGATCCAGTTGCCGTTTCAGATCCAGCCGTTTTCGATCATTTCCGCGCTGTTGCAGATCCATCTGTTGCGGATCCCTTCCGCGCCGCTGTTGCCGATCCATTTCTGGGAAATTATTATTATTATTATTATTATTATTTATTTATTTATTTATTTATTTTTTTTTCGGCCATATCTCCCTTGTTTCAGCTCTGTTTTCCCTGAAAATTCACTGACATCCCTGCAATCCCATTCTGCATATTTCATTCCTGAAGACCCTATCCCAAATTCCGCTTCCTAAGACCAGAAATCTCACATTTGTCTATTTTTAGGGTTTGCCATAACTCCTTCAATTTTCACCCAAACGCCGTCAAATTTTGCCACCATGTTCCTTTCCTAATTCTGCTTCTTTGTCCCTCTCTACCAAATTTTCTCATTCTTTCACCCCGCTTCTGAAATCCCCATTTTTTGCTTCCCTGTCCATCAGAAAGTGTCCAAAACCTAGTCAAATCCCAATTACCCATCCGAGTTTTTCCCAAATCCAAATCTTCCTTTACTAAATAAGCTTTTGTTTGTGTTTTTCTATCCATCCCCCCCCCCCCCCAAAAAAAAAAAAACCATGGAGGAAGCACTTGCAGCCATCCAAACCAAACTCCAAGATTTGGATGAAAAATTTCTCAGCCTCCATCTTTGGCATTCGGCCATGAACCATAACCGACAGCCAGAATCTTTTGCAGCCACTGGGTTCTCTTCTTCCAACAATTTTCGCGGGCCAAAGCTTGATTTTCCTCGCTTCAATGGTACTGATCCGACTGGATGGATATACCGAGCAGAACAATATTTCAACCTGTATAATACTTTTGATGTCCAGAAAGTTCCACTTGTATCCTTTCATTTGGAACAAGAAGCCCTTCAATGGTACCGTTGGTACATCAACGCTCATCCCGAGTCAAACTGGACAGATTTTTGGCAACTCCTTTTGCCACGATTTGGTCTTAGTGCTTTTGATGACTTCACAAGAGCACTCACTAAACTTCACCAAATTGGCACAGTGCGAGAGTATCAGACAGAATTTGAGAAACTGGCCAATCACACAGAAGGATTGTCTGATGAATTCTACAGGAGTTGTTTTATCAGTGGTCTCAAGGATGAAATCCGCTCAGAGGTCAAAATGTTCTGTCCCAACATAATGATGGAAGTCTTAGGGTTGGCTAAGTTGGCAGAGGACAAGATCGCAGCTCAACAACGCTCCAAACCCACCTTTGTTCCCTTCAGAAATATGGGTTCCCAACGACCTCCCATCACGCCTGCCCTGCAACCAACTCCTATCAAGCATTTGTTTGAAATAGAGATGCAGGCACGTCGAGAAAAAGGGCTTTGTTATAATTGTGATGAGAAATTCCCTCGGGGACATAGACGTGTTCAACAAAAGCTTTATCTCTTGGATGTGGATTCTCCGCCTGCCTCATAACTTGATGAAGAAGCTCCAGATACAGTAGATGATCAGATCGACATTCAACACTCGCCTGTTGACACTCCATCTCAGGACGACCCACCTGAGCTCTCTCTCCATGCTGTAACCGGCGTCACCACCCCACACACAATGCGAGTCAGGGGACACTTCAAGAAGCTCCCTCTTCCCATACTCATTGATTCTAGTAGCACTCATAACTTCATTGAATCTCGGATTGCCAAACAGGATGATTGTTTTGTCGATCCTTGCTCCCACTTTGAAGTCATGGTTGCTAATGGGGGCACCTTACCTTGCAAGGGGAAGTGTCACAATGTGCGTATCTCTATGGAAGATTATAACCTGCGCCCTGACATGTTTGCCTTATCCTTAGGCATATGTGATGTGGTTTTGGGCGTTCAATGGTTATGTACACTTGGCCCCATCTTATGGGATTTTTCGGAACTTTGGATGGAGTTTTCAGTAAATGGGCCACAACACAAATTAATGGGCTTACAACCAGGGTCTCTCTGCATCATCAGTTCACATCGCCTGGAAAAAATCCTTAAGAAGAATTCACATGGTATCATCGCTCAACTCCATTCCCTTCAGATGCACCCATCAACGGTCTTCACTACTTCCTTGGATAGATATGCAGGTGTCTTTGCTGAACCAATGAGCTTTCCGCCTTCAAGAGACCTTTCCGGTAAGAATTTAGTCGCATCTACCTCTCAGCAGGAACTGATGGCTATTTTGCATGCAGTACAAAAGTGGCAGCCATACCTATTAGGGAATTATTTCTGCATCAAGACTGATCTCCAGAGTCTGGAAAATTTTCTGGAACAATGGGTCTCCTCCCCAACACACCTGAAATGGGTTATTCAACTCATGGGTTATCCCTATGCGATCACTTACAAGAAGGGTAAGGACAATATGGTGGCAGATGCTCCTTCTCGCACAATTGCTGACCCAGTTTCTCTTACAGCTCTTTCGCTGCTTGTTCCAAATTGGTTGCAATATGTTCAACAGGGCTATCTCTTCTATGAACTCCCTGCTTCTTCATCAGCAGGGCACTCTGGGTTCTTCAAAATGAATGACCGGGAACAATGTAACTTCTTTTGGCAGGGACTGAAAATGACAATTCAACAGATGGTGGCTGACTGTGATACTTTACAGGTCAACAAGGGTGAAACGACACTCTTTTCGGGATTGCTCAAACCCTTGCCCATCCCTACACAGCTTTGGCCAACTATTTTTATGGATCTCCTAACAGCACTCTGGTGGTACAATACCACATCTCAAAGGACACCATATGAAGCAGTCTATGGACAGACACCGCCAGTTCTTCTTCCATCCACCCTTAGCAGCTCCCCAGTTTAGGAAATTGACTCGGTTCTTCGAAACCGTGATCAGATTCTTCTCATTCTGCAGGACAATCTTCACATGGCCAGAATTCGCCTGAAACAACAAGCTGATCAACACCGTTCTGAGCGCATTTTGCGCGCAGCTGATGGGGTTCTTCTTTGTCTACAGCCTTCCAAGCAATCCTCCCTGACACTCCAAAGGCGTCAGTGCCTCGAAATGCAACCCGAGGATGCTACCGGGGAACCACTTCTTCAGATTCTGCAGCAATTTCTCCAACCAAAGCTTTGAGGACAAAGCTTTTTCTAAGGGAGAGGGGATGTTAGGAACCCGTGTCAACCCTTCTCTTTACTATGTTAGTATATTGTTGTTGGACGCATATGCTTTGTAAGTCGTCCCGTAGTATTTGTTGATCCATAGTTTATATTAGCCCATAGTATTGACCCATAGTATTGGACGCATATGCTTTGTAAGTTGTCTCGTAGTATTTGTTGATCCATAGTTTATATTAGCCCATAGTATTGGACACATATGCTTTGTAAGGCGTCCCGTAGTATTATATGTCCCATGGTTTTGACTCATAGTATTGGGCATAGACTTAGTATATAAGTGTGTGTTGAGGTCATTGAAGGCACCGTGAAGTTAATTGTATTGAGCTTGCTCAAAGGAAGTTGCCCCCTCGAAGTGGCCCATGATCAATATAAAAATGATTCTAAGTTCTATAATTTCTGATATCTTGTGTATTTGCATTAATTAATTATTGCAGACTCTTCACATTTTATTGAATATTGAACAAAGGCTTTTTGGAAACTTCTTGTGCATGTGTGGCCAATATTTTGGAGCTTCAAGCTTGGATGTGGTGTAGATTTATTTGCATGCAAAGGCTAGTTACTTGATCCATTGCACTTGGTGTGGTATTACCCTATTCTTTCCTTATATACTTTAATATTGGTATATTATTTGTGTTCTATATCTTAGGAATAATTGCAGATTTGTTATTTCCAATTTTAAAGTAAAGTCAAGTAACTAGTTAAAGGTGCATCATTAGGGAGAGCTCTTTCTTGTGAAATTTCTGCATTTATTTTCCATGATTACAAGGGTGGTTATAATATGTTTTACACATATTTTCCATCCCTGGTCACTTGAGAAAATCATCCTCATAGATAGTTTCCATGACTCCATAGGCCCTAGGGTTTATTTGGCAATGATCTTTCCCTTTAACCACCATTTAAAACTTAAAATAAAATCATTTACTTTTTCTTTGTTATATGAAATCTAGAATAATTTTTTTACTATCATAAATTAGATTTTGTTTGAAGTTAAATTAGTTTTCATATATCTTAATATTTTTTTTAGATTTGATTTGATTTAACCATACTTTTGTAAATTTGTTAAGATTATTCTTAATCAGAATTGCGATTAAACCTAAGTGGCACTTCATTTCAAATTATTTACTTAGGTTGTTTTTACATTTAGCAAAGTTGAAAATTAAATTTCTGCATTATAAATTAGATTTGTAATTTACCTATTTGCTCTTTATTTCACATCTTTGAATAGGTTTAACAAGTAGTGAAATTTCAAATCTGGAAATTGCTTTCAAATTAATATTAAAACAAATTTTAGTTATTGGATCCAATGTGTTAGTAATTTCTTATCTTTAGTTGAGTCTAATTAGTGGATGCTTTAATTTCTTGACACTGGAATTTACTTGTACGAGGCATTGCATGATCATATTGTCTATGGAATTTACTTATAAGAAGCATCACATCATCATTGTTTGTGTTAAAATACCCTGTACTTCGCAATATTATCTTTGTTTGGATTTAGCTCATGCTGTGATTTTTTTCAAATATAAATTTGTACATGATATTTCATCACAAATCAGATACATATAAAAAGTTTGGATTTAGTTCATGTTGTGATTTTTTTCAAGTACAAATCTGTACATGATATTTCATGACAAATCAGATTCATATATAAAGTCTAATGCTCTCTTTGATATATTATTTATAGACTTAATTCATTTAATATTTTAACATTTGGGGATGACATCTTTGGCTTTAAGAGAACCGGCTAAAACTGAAGAGAATTGTACTAAGGTGACAATGGTACTTCTCCTAGGCTTACCTCAATGTTGCATTTGTGGATTGAAACTTTTTTCCACTTAGATATGAGTTGAAGAGGTAACACTCCCAATATTGTAAGTTCTTATAAATATCTGATAATAAATTAAATATAGATATTAGTGTAAAGTTCCAACAATCTTTTTATTCATATGCTGCCATTACTTGTTCTTTTCTTGTTTGAGGGTTAATGTATTTCTAGGAGCTTCACTCGTATATCACAGCCACAAGTTAGAGAGAGCCTACAAGGCATGACATTAAAACTGCCGAGGATGTTAACACGAAGGGAATTAAATGAAGAATAAATACTTCTGAATTTCATACATTTCCAAGAACTTCCTTGGGTATACACACATATTCCATTTCATACAAGCAAAAGTTTGCCAAATTTTAGGGAAACTAGTTTCCATGTATAGTCATATGTACAAAAATGATGAGTTCATTACCATCTATATGGTAGACGATGGTCATGAAATAATTTTTTTTTAACACTACAAGAGATATATGTACTGAATACTTCAGTTGATCACATAGATTTGCCTCCAATATTGCCCTCATATGAACAGCTATATGATAGAAGCTGTACATGAAATAAAATATTTGAACAAAAGAATGTTTAATTATGTACAAGAAGATATCTGCACTGCTATATATCGAGTCGACTGCACAACCTTTCTCCAATATTTCTTCATCAATGATTGTTTAGGCCTGCAGCCTGAAGATAACAAGAAATTATTATTTTTTAAAAGGAAAACACTAATATCATGAAATATTTTAAAATATCAATATGTACTTAATGGGGGCGAGAAAGGAAAATAAACTTTGATGAAAATGTACACTTCAATAAATATTGCAAGATGGAATGCCTATATAAAGTACCATTTGATCAAAAGGGACAAACAATAACTATTAGACAATATGAAACCAGAAAAACCATAATCCTAGAAACCAGCTTTCATAGATGCAGGCAATAAAGAGAAAATTTGACAAGGCGCAGAATGATAACATTGTTGCATACAAGGTACACAGGGGATGTGCATGGAGTCAATTATAAACTATTAAATGAATTATGCCCATGACAGCTTATCTTTATACTGCATTGCACAAACATAATTGGAAGCAGGTTTTTTATCTAAAAATTTGCGACTTAATGAGCTTATATTCCAATTCATGTTTTTTACAATTAACATTGTAAGTCTTTCAATTTTGATGTTTCCTTTGAAGCAAGCTCAAAGCCCCATGGTGAGTTTCCAGGTTTACCAAAAAATACAGATTTTCGGTTTGAAAACAAATGTTTTAATATAATATTTAACAACAATAGCCAAGTGGGCTAGCTCAATCTGTTCAAATGAACTATTTCAAGGAAAAGTTTTCCATGAGTTCTCCACTTCTAGTCCATCTGAGCCTCATCGGGTTACCAGCCACTATTTTGGCTAGGGGTTGAGCCACCCTCCACCCAGATATTCCAGAGAAGGGGAGGGGATCCCACAATGTTTTCCTTAGAAAAGAAAACAACAATAATATAAATCGCACCAGTCAACATAGCAGTTTCATATCGAGTTTATACAAACAAATTTCCTTGTGACGATGGGAGTACAGATATGCAATTTGATGTTTACCACTCACAAGGTTTCTGGAGTCCATGAAACTGCATAGTTCATCCTTCTAATGAAAATGCAGGGTGCTGACAGAGTAGAAAAAATTAGAAAGCTAAGCTGCCTAGTCACAACTTTGTTTTTTCCCAATATAAGATAAAGAATTGGAAAATTAATTCATTTAAATATGAATTGGATCTTTATGAACACTCAGGATTTCTTACATATCCAAAAGTCTACTCATATACATGAGTATATACTATGTACCATAAAAGGGTGAATATTTCTTGGGATTAGAGACAAAATATCCCAAGTCTACTCATGTATATACCATAAAAGGGTGAATATATCAAAATAACACGAAGTGTACTGTGCAATACATTTTTGGAACAAAATACATAATCAATGAGGCCTAAATGGCTTGTAGAGTCCAAAAAAACAACATGCTATGATGCCACTACATCATACATCATACGTGTCATTGATCAACATGATCAATCATCAAACTCATCACCACTGCTAGAACTAGAAGTAGAACTAGAATCAGGACTAGCATTGGCATCATTATCTGGCTCAAGCTCGGACTCCTCAAGGTCATCTACAACTGCGATAGTAGTAGTAGTACTAGCTGGATGCCTAGAAGCATGAGCTTAGGTTTCATCTTATAGCTTTAGGGTTAGGGTTAGATTCTAAGTTGCATGAAATGGGGAAACATGGATGAGTTTCCGATGAGCAAGGACATTTAAAAAAATGAATGTGAAACATAAGTCATAAATCATACATGTTGGCGAATCATTGCCTATATTGGATTCCTATTAATCAATAACACCCTCTCCCTCCTCTAGGCTCTAGCCCTTGCCTCTACCTTGAATCTCAAAGTTGATCCTCCAAGGAGATTAGCCAACGACTCAACACCCTACAATTTTGATGAAACTTCCTGATCCAACCATTAAAATAAGGTAGAAAAAGCTTCCCATGCTTAATAAGTGATTTTGCTCGAGTGTGTTGATTTTTGTACCTAGGAAAGTGTTCCCCTAGGTGACTTTTGCCTTAGTCACTTAAAAGGGGGAAATAAAGTGACCCTTGCATTAAATGACTTGAGATGAACTTTTAATTTGACTTCAGGGATTAAAGTCACATTTTGATAAATTTAAGTGAGGTGAGTGAAATTATTTTTAATGAGAATTAAATGAGCTTTTATTCTCATCCACTCATCTAATCTAATCTCAGCCATTGGATTAGATGACCATTCACTCACCCTAGTGTTTTCTCAAAAAGAGCAAGGGAAGGCATTTGGACTCACTTTTTTGTGAAGAAGAAAGTGAGGAGAGAAAGATAGAGACGGCATGATTTTTGAGGACGTTCATGGGCATTTATGAGAAACACGAATTTCAAGGCAAAGAGATTTAGAAACAACACGAATCTTGAGGAGACCGTACACCATTAATTCTGGGCACAAGTTTCGAGGAGAGTTTTCTGGGTACATTTGACGAGAACAACAACACGGTTTTCAAGGCAGGAAAACGACACAATTCCTGAGACAGTCAACACAATTTTCGAGGCCGTACAACATGAATTCCGAGGAAGGGATAGGCACAGAAATTGAGGACCGTACAGTACGTATTTCTGTCCTTTTCTAGCACAGATTTCGAGGTTTAGACAGAGACATAAATCGAGGCAGTTCCAACACATTTTTCAAGGTAGTCTGTGGGTGAAATTATTGGTGGAGATAAGTTGTATCTTGACTATAATTTTTCTGTTCTATATTTTGCTAAAGAAATAAAATCATCTCTCTCTAACAGGTTTTCCCCTTGTGGTTTTTTCGTGGGCTATTGGCCAAAAAATTCCGAGTGAAATTATTTATGGTGTGCATGAATATTTAATTTTTTGTCTGTAATATTGAGTTTCAACAGTGTTTTTGAAGTCTGAAAATTATGTGTTATTTCCAACCATTGACAAAAACTGGGTTGGGCATTAAACAATGAAAATGTGACTTGAAAATCGGGTTGGGTTGAAATCTCAGAAAACTTTCATGGTATCAGAGCTTGGTGGGCAGAAAACTAAAGTTATTTTAGATAGTCAATGATTTCTTTTGTTAGTGGGAAGCACCTTGTTGAGTTGGCAGTGAGATGGCTACAGGACTTAGGTTGGAGGATAGGCTAGATGGGACAGGGAATTTTGTTCCATGGAAGGCTAGGATTATGCTGATTTTGGAGGAAAATGAACTTTGGGATGAAGTGGTAAAGAACAATAAAGCCAACCCAATTCAAATTCCAGCTTCCACAGATGCAACAGCATTATCAGCTTTCAACAAGAAGGACTGTAAGGCTAGGAGAATTATTTTTGATGCAGTTAAAGACCACATCATTCCACACATTTCAGGTAAAGACCGTGCATATAAAATGTGGGATGCTTTGACTAGTTTATACCAAAGCACTAATGAGAACCGAAAGATGGTTCTAAGAGAGAAGTTGAAGGGTATACAGATGAATGGTGGAGAGGGAGTGACATCTTACCTTACCAGGATATCTTAGGTTAGAGATGAGCTAGCAGCAGTTGGGGAGGTAGTTACAGCTACTGAGCTTGTGCGGACAGTAGTGAATGGGGCTTCGAAGCCTTGGGGTGCTTTTGTGCAGGCTATAGTTGGCAGGGAGAACTTACCTTCCTGGGATAGATTGTGGGATGATTTTGTACAGGAGGAGACCAGGAGAGGTCTTGTGCACGACAGCTCTTCACAGGGTGGGGAGGATGAGGAGAATGTGGCATTGACTACAAAGGGAAAGAAGAAGAAGAAGGGCCCCAAGCAGGGTGGGGCCAAGCAGCAACAACAGCAGCAGGGTGGGCAGAAGAAAGACTTAATGGCAAGTACTTTGAAAAGATCCCGAAATTTAATGGCAACTGTGCCACCTCTATCGAGGACCACATAGACAATGTTTGGGCTCATATGGAAGCATATGGGGCTGAAAAAGAGGATGTGTTTATTAGGGGTCTCTTTGCATCCTTGGAGGGGGATGCTCGCAAATGGTTTGACCGCTTGCCTGCATCATCAATCAATGGGTATGATGTATTCACCGATAAACTCAAGCAAGAGTGGTCAGTCAAGTTAGATGGGCGTTTCCTTTTACACCAACTTTTTGACATCAAAAAGAAAGAGAATGAGTCTGTCCATGAGTTTAACCAACGCTTCGATAGGACTGTTGCCAACATCCCAAGTAACATAAGACCCCTTGACCAAGCCATCTTGATCCATTACCTTAATGCTTATGAAGGTTACCTGGGTTACCACCTAAAGGACAAAGACCCTAATAATTTGAAGGAAGCCCAAGACAATGCCAAGAAAGCTGAGGCAAATGCTGCCTCCATGGGAAAACAAAACTTCTTTGACCTAATTAGTGGACCTTCTTCCTCTAGATCTGAGCCTAAGTTTAAAAAGAGTAAGGAACCTAGCAAAGATCCCAATGAAATGATGGAGAGTATGCATGAAATGATGAAAAACTTAACTCTCCTAACTAGGGACCTAGCCAAGAACAGAGAAGGGGATAGATATAGGCAGCCCTATGGTCCTAAACCTTATTGGAATCAACAAAAGAAACCTAATGAAGGTGATAGAAGAAACCCTATGAACCAAGAACCTCCTATCATAAACTGGTCTGAAGAGCAAAAGTTGGAAGATCCTGAGTATACCACCCATGGTGATGACACTCCGGATTCTCCAAAGAACATTAATTGGGTTGATGACTTAAAGTTTGACAAAGACTTCGGAAGAATCCTGATTGATCATGAAGAAAACACCATAGAAGAAACCAACCCTAGTGGTCCCATCTATACTACTGAACAAGTTAGTAATGATCAAGCTCCTTATAAAACTTATCAACGAAGAAAGGATGGCCCAAAGCCTATCCCTTTTAGTGAAAAGAAAAACAAAGAGTTGCCTAATCCAGTGAGTGAGCCAGTCCCTTTGCCTGAGTATGACTTCGATATCAACATCGAAAGAGAGTTGGACAAAGTTATGCATAATATTCCACTCACTGAGTTAATGAAAATCCCTTCGATAAAGGAGCAAGTAGTAGAGTTTTTCGAGAGTATCCCTGAGACAGCCACGACTATTGATGAGGATTCATCTTCTCAAAACCCAGCACCTTGTGATGTGGTTGATGAAGAGGATGACCCTCCCATTAACATCCAAACTGCCCTATATGAGAGGAAGAATGGGGGTCATCAACCATTTTACCTTACACTACGCATAGGTGATATCCTTCTTCATAACTGTATGTTGGATTCTGGTGCCTCCATGAATGTGATGCCTTTACAAGTCATGGAGGCTATGGGACTAAAGATAACTAGACCTTATGGGAACGTTTGTGGGATTGACTCTAAACCAGTTAAAGTCTTTGGCTTGATCAAAAACCTGAGAGCTGACCTGTTTTCATGCCCCGACATATCTATGCTTATGGATATAGTAGTTATAGATCTCCCTCCAGCCTATGGCATGCTCCTTTGTAGGAAGTGGTCCGCTGGGCTAGGGGGACATCTTCAGATGGACTTATCATATGCTACCATCCCCAACTCTGATGGGTCTTTGGTTAGGGTGTATCGGGAGCCATTTTATGATGGGCATCTTGAGAATTATGAGGATGGTGTGAGAAACACTTTTGGTGAGGGTGAGTTATTACCTGAGGGTATCTTTATGGTCATGGGTGGTCATGATGATGATCCTAGCATGGAAGAAGAAAGAATTATTGAGGTTGACCCCCAGTCCATTCGGGGTGTAGTATCAGAAAACCTTAGGACCTCGAACCAACCCAATAGTGTAGGGCCAAACGTTGACCAACCTGCACATCCTACGCGGCTAAACACTTCGGAAGATAACTTTGATCAAATTAGAAGGGGTGAGTATATACCTAGGACAGTACATGAGTGGCTTTTCCTAGTTGACCTTGACACAGAAAGAGGAAGACAAGGCTTACCTCACATTACTCCTTGGACAAATAACAATGAAGGAACACACCTACCCTCACCCGAGGGGAATGATGAAGAACTAGTTGATTATCACTTTTCGGATGTGCCTGATCATTTGTCCCATTTGTCCTTAGAGGATGGGGTTTTGAGGCAAGTGAATGACAACTCTATGAGTTGGCAAGAACATGCCTTGATCCATGATGCCCCTGGGGAAGACTTTTCTTTGAACAATCTAGCCCTTTTTCAAGAAGAAGCCACTGACTCACATTTACCTCCTTATTACCCTAGTTTCCTTTTACCTAGTGAGTTACCTAGTGTTGAAGAGGATATTGATTCCACAGACACACTTTATTCTTCACCAACACCTTTGGATATGAGGAATCACAGTGCACCTAGCACAGTTCATAGTCCCATTTCTGATGACCATTCGGCTTTTTTAGAGAACATGACCATTCCTATCCCATCAGGAGAGGGTAGTAGCGGAAGTAGTGAAAATCAAAGCCCTCCACCCTTAACCCAAGCTGAAGTGAATGAGGATGTTGATACTGACCTTTTGACCATAGGGGAAACACGAAAAAGTATCATTCACCCACTAGAAGAAAGTCCTCCTAGGGGAACTGTAGGAGAAGTCTTGATTGGTAGCGTAGTTGTACCTTTAGACGGTGGACCTCCCAGATTTGATGAAATTCCTCCTAATAGGAATTCAAGTATAGTTACACCTCAACCTCAATGCACTTCTGATATCCAACCTTTTCCTGAACATGTTATTGAAGTCATCCCTCAATCTGTAAATCACCAAAGGTTCGAAATTGGTGATAAGGTTGTAATACCTAATGATTTATTTTATATACGATCTAGGGGATCAGGTGACTTTTGGGTTGGACCACTTACTGTTGAGCGCTGCATTGATGAGATGTGTTTTCTCACCACTGGGACTGGCCAACGCATCTTACTCCCTATCAATCAAAGGGAGCTAAGGGGTTATTATCCCTGACCCTCCTTACCTTGCCTTGCATGTTTAGATTAGGTAGGTTCTGAATAAGCTCACTTGAGCAGTAGGATTTGTGTGATTTTTCTTTTTCTGTGTGCCGAGTATTGTCCCGTTCTTCTTTTTCTGCCTGAGTTGAGTGTTGCTCCTTCCTAAGCTTTTCTCTTCTCCTGCATGCATTTAAGAAATTATAGTTAGCATTTCTATTGTTAGCTGCCTGTGCTGGTTGAGATTTGCCTGTTTTAAGAAGTATCCTTTTCCTCCTGCACAGTTAATAAAAATAAGAATAATATATGCCATGTTAGTTTATATTTATATTTTGACGTATTTTCAGTTTATGCTTTAGATTAGTTTTCAGTTTTATTTTATATTTGTCCCATACATGCTCCATGATGGTATTCTAGTGTTTGTGAGAGCAGGAACAGGTGCAAGATAAAAGCTGAAAGCAAGGATGGTGCAGTGCTGGATTGAAGATTGATGCAGAGCAGTTCGAGACCAGAGATTCTGAGGTTCTCAAGCGCTCTCTCCCTTAGAGCACTTGTCCCAGCTGGAGCCAGATGTTATCACACCATAGTAGCAGGGCTACTATTCTTGTACAGCAGATATCTGCACATTCCAGAGCTTCCTTTATTCCAGAACATGGCTATATATTTTGGATCACTCATGATCAGAGCAGTACATTATTCAGATTTTATGACATTGTGTCAAGACTGAGCCTTGAGAGTTCAGATTTGATGACTGATGTGACCACTTATCCCATTTCAGTTTCAGTTCAGTGCCTAGAGATATATTGCAGCAGTGTTTCAGATGATGCATGATGATGATTATTATGATGATGTTGTATGATCTATGGATATGTTCTCACTGACTGTGGATTATTATCTTGTTGATTTAGTCATGATCATGGCATATGCTTGGTATATTATTCCTGATGTGGCAAACTATTTAAAATGAACTGTAAATCATAAAATGGACAATTGCTTGCACCTTTAGGTCATTTAACAAAACTTACTGGTATTTCACCTTACATATACATGGTCTTTCCCGACACTGGTTGTCTGCTAGTGTAGGCTCCATATTCACTTGTCTCCATCCATACATGACCTTCCTGTTTGACTTTAAACCCTGACTTGTCTCATTTGACTTTCTGATACCGAGGACTTCCCCATTTTTCTACCTCTGTGTTTGGACCGCATCCCTGTTTATTCAGTGTCTCGGCTCTGAGTTGGTGACAGAACTTGCCTTTGGTGAGTTGGATTGTAGGCCTAAATCATTCTGGTCGGTTGTCCCGATGTTTGGCATTGGCTCGAACTCCCCCTAGTCACTTGAGATGTTGTTGGCTAAAACTGAAAGCTCATGTTCTACCTATGGAAACTAAAAAATTCGCCCATGGAAACAAAAAAAAAGGGCAAGAGCAATGAAAAGCTAAAAATACTCCTCGAAGAGTATAAGAAAGGTCTAAAAAGCAATGATTCTTAAAAGTTATATCTAAACAATTGCTGACCTTATAAATATGTGAAAAACATGCCCTGGATGCAAGCTGCAACTAGTTGTGCTTCTCAGCACATCTGAAATCCGAAGGGTTATGTAGGCCAAAAAGGCCATGGAAATGAAATTGAATGATCCTAATGAACCTGGATCAACTTGATGTAGACATGATGCCTAAGTTGAATAAGCACTCTCTAAACAACTTATCCATTTGTGAGGCACAGCCATTCCCCGTGTTCTTTTGTCCAGCACAGAGTTTGTAGCTTCCCCCTTTTCCCAGTCCAAAGTATTTTTGAGTTAAGTTAGACAAGTCAAACCCTTGGCCCAACCTTGCTCCTAGCCTTCATCCTTCACTAGCAGTTTGACCATGTCCAATGGGTGAGTTTGTCATTTGAACTATTGTGCAAGTAATTTTATATAACCACGGAATATGTTAACTTGATTAATGCCACTGAATGGAATTTATACTTTGAGCTTAGCTGTGGGAATGATTAGAGAAACATTGTCTTAGTCTACTGATGTGATTTATCCTTGATTATATATTCTTGGGATCCGTGATGATGTGGGCCATGCATGGATGATTATTGATGATGATTTATGGTTCCACATGTTTGATGATGATATCATATGATGGACATATGATGCAGATGATGTTTGATCCAGTTCAGCAGATTTATTATTATTACAGATCAGCAGATTATACATTGTCCATATATGGTGGACCCTACAGCTGGCCCATTAGGGCAACCCAGGGTGTATGAGTACTCATTCCTAGTGGATTTGGGTCTTCTGGATCCATCGAGACACTTATCTTTCAGTTCCGGGCACTTCTGACAGTGATTGATGCAGTTTTACACTTGTTGACCAGATTTGGGGCTGATTTCCCAGCCTGAGCAGCAGGGGCCCCGAGAGGCCAGTTCACCTAGGGCGCTGATGATGGAGGGGGTGGTCCAGCCACTTGTTATTACCATTTATCCCCCCTCCCGGAGAGCCTGGTGGGCTCAGATGGACAGCGCTAGCACCCTAGGAGGCAGTTTTGGCACTTTCACAGTTCCCGAGGCAGTTAAAAAATGGGATAAAGTGGTCACTGAAGAAATCGATTTGGGCAATTGAGGCAAGGTTTTGGCATTTGGTTTTCACAGAGGTCTTCCAGGGTGGCATCACTACCTTCCAGCCAGTTTTCACCATGTGGGTATGCCCGGATTGATCACAGGAGGACATTTACTGCTTGACTGTCATGGATTCTGAGGACAGTTTTGGTCATTTTTATTATATTGGACATATTTTATTATTTTATTGTGCCTTGGGGTGAGCTAGTAAGGATTGATGCCTCCTAGCCCCACCATGTGCTTATTTTATCATGTCCTAGTCATCATGAGGTGGATTATTGTACTTTTTACCCCTCTAGAGGGATGACGTCACCCTCCATTGTACCATTTAGTGAGGGCGCTATTGTTATGTTGAGTGATCCATGTGATATATTGTTATGGATTCATCTTAGCCATTGATTGTATGATGAGATCTTATAATCTCAACCACTCATTTGATGTAGTATTATGAAGTGGTATAGGGTTTTGGTCTTTATTATCCTATATAAGGAGGAGACCCCCCATTGTAAAGCTCACCTTTGGAGCTCTGGAATATTGGAATAGAAGATTTTTTGTGGAGCACATCTCTCTTGCATTGTGGATTCTCTTGCATATTGAATATAAAGTATCTCTTCTATGTATCATTGTGGATTTTGGTGTTTTTGCTAACCTTTTGACAGGAAAGTCGAATTGGAGAGAGGAGGGCGACTTTTTGAGGGTTATTGTTGGAGGGATCCACATATTCTCTCTTGGGTTGATCTTGTGACAGGGAGTATCATTATTGTATCTTCGTGACATAGTTGATGCTTTCTATTACATCTTTCTACCATTTTCATAATCATCTTGCTTGACTTGTTTCTTTGATCTTGTCTTGTAGGAGGAGGACGATTTGGCTATCTTGGAGAAGGGCGATTTGGTTGGAGCACTTGGATCTCACTCTTGAATATAAACATAGGATAATGCTATCAACTTGCAAGGTGGCCATAAGCAATTGAGGTAAGATCTACAAGGTATGTGCCTCTTTCATCCATTCTATCTTCATTGGTCATAAAACCCTAATTAAATCAAAACCCCAAATTTGCTATTTCTTAGATCTACTTAGATCTAGCCTTGCAATTGAAAAGATATTAAAAACCCACCTCTATAGGATCCACCCCTAGTTGGATCTATAGTTTGGTGGTGATTGGCTAAAAATTGACACACTTTTCAATGCAAAAAGCCTTCTTGAACCTAAATCGATTTTCCTAAGAGAAGCTTGTTGGGTTAGATCTAGCACATGGGTAGGTGAGATCCCACTTGATTTGACATCTAGACATTTGATAACCTATACCCATATCTTTACTTTGGTGAAAACTACCTTGTGGACATCTCTCCATGTTTTTAAGGGGTTGAAACCCCCTTTTGACCTTCTTGGCATCTTAAAACTTAGATCTACTAAGATCTAGCCATTGGATCAACTTGAAACTTTGAAGGAACATAGATCGGGGTATTAACATCCCGGATCTACATTTTGGTGGCCATTGGACTTGATTTGGTCCACCAAAACCCTTTTTTTGACTCTCCTTGAGCAAGTCGCACCCCCTTGATTTTTTGAGTTGGTCCATTTCTAGGAAGTGGGTGTTGGAGATTTTTGTGGATTTGGAATGCCCATGCCTTGAAACCTAGGTCTATACTGTCCTTTTGTCAAGACCCGCCTTGGGGATTGCATTCCTTGTTTTAAGGGATTGTGGTCCACTTTTGGTCATCTTTTAAAAAACCTAGATCTAGTAAGATCCAACCATTGGATCTCATCCAATCCACTTGACTTGGCTTCTAGGTGTCCCGATCTACACTTTGACATCCTTCTTGACTCCATTAGCCCATCCAACAAGGCACTAGTCCTTCTCCAAGCAAGGCGCACTCCCTGGGATTAGTGTCAAACCCTAGATCTAGTACATGGGTAATCCTAGAACCAACTTCAACTCATAGATCTAGCCTATATATAACCTATAGTACCTACCTCACACCTAACTTCATCTTGTGGGCCTACCTAGAATCACTTCACACTTCCCAAGAAAACTAGACCCACTTGTGTAAACACATGGTACTATACCTAATCATCATACCCCATTATGTGGCCTAAACCATACATAGGTTGAAACATTAACAATCTCTTACACCTCCCTCAACCATACCTTAACCCTTAGGTCCACTTAGCCTTGCATTGGTTTCCGTAACTCATTGCTTACCTACCCTTAGAAACCTTTGTTTGGGTCCAATCAACAGTGATTGGGGTATAGGGTCTCCCCCTTGGTCTATCCACGCTTTGACCTAAAGCGAAGAGTGCCTCGGTTGACGTGACTCCCACCTGCATTGGGAACCGTGGCATCTCTTGGGTCACCTCTTTAGTTGCCTAACTCCTCTACCGTCCCGGATGGGATACCACTAGGGGCAACTACAAGTTGTGTGATAACAGGACCATTACTTTTCAGAAGGGGTCCATGAGTCCTATGATTTTGAGGGATGTGTTGTTTGTCCCTGGGCTGAAAAAGAACTTGGTATCAGTTTCTACTATTGAGGATAAGGGTTTTGGGGTTTTTTTCGTGGATGGACATGTGTGTATATTCCCTAAGACTGCCGGTTCATCTACCTCCTTGGACATTAGGGTTAGATGTGAGAAACTATACAAGCTCTTATTTCATCCCCAACATGCTTTGGCACACAACAGCAGTAGTGAGCTATGTGATCTATGGCATCGGAGGATGGCCCATTTGCATCATCCAACTTTGAGATTGTTGAGGAGTATGGTTACAGGTCTACCAGAGTTCAACACAAAGCATAGTGATGTTTGCAGGGGGTGTTCTTTGGGAAAGTACACCAAGATTGCTTTTCCGAGCAGTGACAGCAGGTCAGCAGGGGTACTTGACTTGATTCACTCAGATTTATGTGGTCCTATGTCATATGTTTCCTTGATCGGATTTGAGTATTATGTGTCTTTCATTGATGACTATTCCAGGAAGACCTGGATCTACTTCTTGAGGAGCAAGAAGTTAGTTGATGTCTTGTGGACCTTCCAAGAGTTCAAAGCTCTTGTGGAGAATCAGACAGGGAGGAGGATTCGGGTTCTGAGGTCAGACAATGGGGGTGAGTATATCTCCAATGATTTTGATGAGTTTTGCAGACAGGAGGGCATACAGAGACAGTTAACAGTTCCATATACTCCTGAGCAGAATGGAGTGGCTGAAAGGAAGAACAGGGCTATTGTGGGAGCAACGAGAGCTATGCTTCATGATCACAATCTTCCTTTCTTCCTTTGGGAAGAGGCTTGCAATACAGCTGTTTACCTTCAGAACAAGAGTCTCCACCGTGCCTTGGGGAGGAAGACTCTTAAGGAGATGTTCACATGCAAGAAGCCTGAGGTTGGTCATTTTCGTATATTTGGCTGTTTGACTTACTCTCATGTCCCTTCTGAGAAGAGGACAAAGTTGGAGCCCACTGCAGAGAAGGGCATTGTTATCACCAAACTTGTAGTTGCCCCTATAGATGGATCCAAGATGGATGGTAGAGGGGATGGGAAACCAAAGAGGTGAACCAAGATAGCCTTGACTCTCAAATGGATGGTTGTCACGCCAATCAAGGCAATCTTCACTTGATGTTGTCCTAACCCAAGACAACAATGGGGGAGACCCAGATCTACTCCTGATAGGAGAGATCAAACCAAGACACCAGATCAAATCAGACACAGTGAAGTACGTAAGGTGTAAGGTATAGTAAACCCTAGATTTATGGATGAAGTCACAAGGTGAGTAATGGATTGGATCAAGAGGCTTAAGCAATATAGATTTGATCCAACAGGGTTATGCAAGTGACTTATGAGCTTAATTAACAGATCTAGAATCAAGGTACCAGCAAATGATGAAGATATCCACTGCCTTGGGAATCGTGTCCAATGCAGGGAGGTTAGGAACAGGATTGGGGCTATCTAGTACCTTTGTATAGACTTGTTTGACAGGTATGACAGTATCAAAACACACAAGCCTCAGAGATAGGATCAAAACAATGAAAATTTTCCCAAGTAGGGGAATGCACTAGGTTTAGGGGATTAGTGCCTTGGAGTTTGGGCCTTGTGGAGTCACCCAAGCATGACGCCTAGGAGAACCCACTTTGGGTTTGGTCCAAGCTAAAATATCTAGATGTGGTTTGCCAATTGATCAAGGGATTTGATCCATAGAATTTTCCGATTATTTCAAGTGAGGGTTTTGACAGTAAAATAATGATGCCAATGGATTGGAACTAAGAAAAGAACAACAAAACTGTGGATCTTACTTGAAAAACCTTGTAGATGCCTTGATGATGATGATCTATTCCTTCCCAATCAATTTGAGAAGATTTGGATGAGTATTCTATGCAAATCGATTTTGCCCAAGGAGCCAATGTGCCCTCCCTCTTGCACAACAAACATCAACAATATCAGATTTGATGCATCAAGAGAAATGGACAAATGCTACAAAAGAAATAACAAGATGAAACCATAGATCACAATGATACTAATGATAACCCCTTGATACAAGCGATGCCAAACAAGCGAGTTGAGGAAGCCCTGCAAAAACACCCAAGTGAAGTCGCCCTCCTGTAGACAAGACAAAAGTTCCACGAAAATATAGATCTCACCACAAATACTAAAATGCTAAGATGCAATAGACTTTTCAATCATCATCGAAGAACACCAGATGCAAAGGAGACCCAAGAATTTCCACAAGAAGTTTTTCTATTATCAAGATTCCAAGAGCCAAAGACCCTTTACAATGAGAAGCTCTCTCCTTTAAATAGGATGGAGAGATACCAAAACACTAACCACCTTTTGAATGGATGGCTAAGATCAAAAGATCAAAATGTCTAATCAATGGTTGAGATGAGCTCAACAATAAAGTATGGATCAAATAAAAAATATAACAATACATGGACAAAATGGCCCTAGGAGAGGGGGTCCCACTCAACATGATAAGATAAACATGAATAAAGCTCATGGTGGGTCTAGGGGCTAATGTCTAACACCCCTAGTGTGTCCCCATACCACAATATCATCAATAGACCAAGCTAAGCACTAAATCGTGCTCCTCTAGGAAAGTCGTGAGCCTCCAAAGGCTCCAAAAACTCATAAAATGTGCCGGAGAAATGGGTGTGGGCCCCACTGAATGCTGAAATTGCTGGAGAAGGGGTGGAAGACATCACACTCATCATCAAAACTAATCCCATGCCATTTCCTTGCCTCAGTAGCCCAAATCGAATTCCTCAGTAGCCATTTTCACCATTTTTAATTTGCCTCGGTAACTATGAAACTGCCCAAACTGATACCTAGATTGCCTATGCTGTCAAATTGATCCCACCAGGCTCTCTGGGAGGGGGGTATAATGGTAAAATCAAGTGGCTGGACCACCCCCTCCTCATACAGTGCCCTAGGTGAACCAATCAAATCATCTCTTTGCTCTGACATGCCATCTAACATGGCAAAACTGCACCAGAATGGTGAACTGAGGAAAATCACCACTGTAACTGCCCGGAACTGAAAAAAACTGTCTCAATGGACTCAGAGAGCCCAAATCCATCTAAGGTGTGTACTCATACACCCTATGGATCTCTGCATGATCATATAAAATATCCAATATGTCTAAACAGATAAATAATAATAATAATCTGTAAATGATCAAATAATGCTGAAAACCACAAATCATCATCATAAACCTATAACCACTGCATAGAACCATTTGGTGACCTGTAATAGATCATATATCATCTATTTGCATCATCCAAGGTCTATCCACCTCATGTCCTGTAACTGACTTTGGTCCAACTATGTTTGACCAAGTCAACATGATCAATAATACCACCCAGGCTAACATCAAACTGCTACAAGTGTTAAGGGTTAAAACATGCTCTACAAATCATTCAAGTAACAATAATAACAAGAAGTAATAATTTATCTAGCGATCTAATAACCAATTATAATGTGTTTTCAATATTTACCATGACTCACACTAGACTTTCAAGACCATACTCACTTCATAGTTGTGACCAATTTGCTAGTGAAGGGTGAAGGTTGAAACTGAATGGGCTAGGCTAAAGGATGACTACTAACTTGACACTGTGACACTTTGGATATGGAAAGGGAATACACACTCTAGCATATACTGGACACGCAATAACACAGGGGATGGCAGTGTCTCACAAATGGGCAAGTTACTATTAGAAGTGCTTATTCACCTTGACAAATGCTCACAATCCATATCAAATACAAATGAGGCCAGCAATCTTTTAGATATAACATTTAAGAACCATTGCTTTTTGGGCCTTTGAGTTTCCATAGCCTTTGATCTATGTGTGTTTAGAAACACATTGCATAGATTTACATTTATATAAGGCTTTATGCTCCACGTGTGTTCAAAAACACTAGTTACATGGGCTTTACATTTCACATTTCATTTCAAAGCCAGTTTCATCAGGCTTGCCTTGCATTCACGTGTGTTCAGAAACACTTGTTACATGAATGGGCTTTCATAAGATATACATTTCATTTCCACATACATTGTATTGATGGAAGCGCTATCTGTTTCAGGTTTAGCCAACACAACTTAGGCAACTTAGAGCCGAGACACAAATAAACAGGGAAGCTCATCCAACAAAGAGGCTATAGTGGGGGAAGGTCCTCCATGCCACCAGTCAAGTAGTAAGTCAGGGTTAGAACATAATTGGAAGGTGATGGATGGGTGGAGACAATGAATAATGAGACCAACACTAGCAAGCCAAAGGATGGTGGGAATGATCACCTCTATTCTCCCTAAGGAGGGTAAAACCAATGAGTATGGGTCAAGAACTTCTAAGTCTGAGTGGGGACATATATACATAATATCAATACAACTAGGTCCAAATATCTATATGATTGCTAGGTCATGATACTAAATGCTAAGACATGTCACAAGAATGAGTATAAAAGCAATATAACCATAACACAAGAATATACTTGCTGAGTCATATACCTGAATGCACACAATTTGAACCATCATCTATCCACTGAGAACCTGCTGCTGCAACTCTGGGCAATACTGACTGCTCTGTAAATGGCTAAATGGCTACATCGGTCCTCAGATCTAAGTCTCCTGAGACTTAGTCATGGCATGGGAATATACTGCTGTCCACAATCAATATAGTGATCCATCATAGATGCTCATCTCAGCATCTCATATGTAAGGGAACTGGCTGAAAAGTGTATTGGAATCATAAAAATAGAATATGTTAGCCCGACTACTATATATGTGATAACATGCATCTTTGTGGGCTATGATGAGACTTCGAAGGCTTTCTGCATTTATCTTCCTGCACTCAGGAAAGTTGTTGTGAGGCAGGAAGTGAGGTTTGAGGAGGAGAGAGGCTTTAGGAAGTCTAGAGAGTTGGAGTATGAGGAGTCACGGGCTCCCACACCTCAGGTGACACAGGTATCTTTAGTTCAGAGAGATCACAGGTTTCTAGAGTTACTAGTCCATAGGTTACAGGCACAGGTTCTATAGGTACAGTGGCACAGCTAGCTTGTATTTCGGGGACAGGTTTTGGATCTTAGGTCATAGGTTCGCCAGTTGCAGCTTCTAGATCACTGAGTTCACCAGTGGCTACTTCATCAACTACTGGTTCACGGGTTGTTGGGCCATCTACTTCTGGCAGTTCTTCAGATGAGGAGAGACCGGTTTGGGAGCCACCTTCAGGGAAGACAAAGCCTAAATGGCTTCGGGAGACCTTGAAGGAAGCATAGTCATTTGGTAGGCACCAGGAGCCAGTTAGGACAGTTGTTATGCCTGACAGATTGGGTATGGCAATTGTTGCTAGTCTTCGTGATTCAGAGCCTTCTACTTTTGAGGAGGCCTCTCAGCATCAGTTTTGGAGAGATGCCATGATGGAAGAGTACCATTCCATCATGAAGAATGATGTATGGGAGATTGTACCGAGACCAGAAGGGAAGTTAGTGGTGACTTCCAAGTGGCTTTACAAGGTAAAGCATGCTGCAGATGGTAGTGTGGAGAAGTTCAAGGCTCGCTTTGTGGCACGGGGGTTTTCACAGATAGAGGGAGTAGATTATGATGAGACCTTTGCGTCGGTTGCTAGATATTCTTCCATTAGAGTAGTGATTTCCATGGCAGTAGAGATGGGTTGGAAGATCCACCAGATGGATGTGAAGACCGCATTTCTCAATGGTCTTCTGCAGGAGGAGGTTTATTTGGAGCAGCCTCAGGGCTTTGAGATTCATAGGAGGGATTCTCATGTGTGCAGGCTGAAGAAGGCCTTGTATGGTCTGAAGCAAGCTCCTCGAGCTTGGTATTCCAGGATTGATGAATATTTGATGTCGATGGGTTTTCAGAAGAGTGAGGCTGATCCCAATCTTTACTTCACTGTGGTTCATGGGGATCCACTCATTCTTCTGTTGTACGTTGATGATTTGTTTATCATTGGAGAGGAGCGTCTCATTGCAGCTTGCAAGAGAGATCTTGCTTCAGATTATGAGATGACAGATATTGGGTTGATGCACTATTATTTGGGTATGGAGGTTTGGCAGGAGCCTGGTCATATTTTCCTGGGACGAGGAAAGTATGCTACTGATATTCTGAGGAGATTTCAAATGGATGATTGCAGGCCTATGTCCACACCTATGATTACCAACTGGAAGCAGCTTCATGCTTCTGAGGGAGAGTTGGTAGATCCTACTTTATATCGTCAGTTCATTGGTTCATTGATGTATCTGGTCAACACTAGGCCAGACTTATGTTTTGCGGTGAACACTCTCAGTCAGTTCATGGTGGAGCCTAGGAGAGTGAACTGGACCGCCGCGAAACATGTGTTGAGATACCTTGCAGGGGCAGTGGATTTAGGTTTGGATTACAAGAGTTCAGGTGGAGTTAGTTTGGTTGGCTTCACGGATTCAGATTGGGCAGGCAGTGTGATGGATCGAAGGAGCACTTCCGGTTGTTGTTTCAGTTTGGGCTCGACAGCATTGTCGTGGTTCAGTCAGAAGCAAAGTCTGTTGCTTTGAGTTCTGCTGAGGCTGAGTACATGGCAGCCAGTCAGGCTAGTTGCGAGGCACTATAGCTTCGCAAGTTATTGGTAGATTTATTTGGTCAGGAGCTGAAGCCCACGGTAATTAACTGTGACAATCAGAGTTGCATCCAGCTATCTGAGAATCCAGTTTTTCACGACAGGTCTAAGCACATAGAGATCAGATACCACTTCATCTGAGACTATGTTCAAAGAGGAGTTGTGGAGTTACAGTACATTTCCACTAATGAGCAGGTTGCAGACATTCTGACAAAATCCTTGGGGCGGGGCAAGTTTGTCTTCTTCAGGGACAAGTTGGGAGTGGTGCAGAACACCTTCTTCGGTAAGAGGGAGTGTTGATTTTTGTACCTAGGATAGTGTTCCCCTAGGTGACTTTTGCCTAAGTCACTTAAAAGGGGGAAATAAAGTGACCCTTGCATTAAATGACTTGAGATGAGCTTTTAATTTGACTTTAGGGATTAAAGTCACTTTTTGATAAATTTAAGTGAGGTGAGTGAAATTATTTTTAATGAGAATTAAATGAGCTTTTATTCTCATCCACTCATCTAATCTAATCTCAGCCATTGGATTAGATGACCATTCACTCACCCTAGGGTTTTCTCAAAAAGAGCAAGGGAAGGCATTTGGACTCACTTTTTTTGTGAAGAAGAAAGTGAAGAGAGAAAGATAGAGAGGGCACGGTTTTCAAGGAGGTTCATGGGCATTTATGAGCAGCACGAATTTCAAGGCAAAGAGATTTAGAAACAACACGAATCCCGAGGAGACCGTACAACATTAATTCTGGGCACGAGTTTCGAGGAGGGTTTTCTGGGCACATTTCCCGAGAACAACAACACGATTTTCAAGGTAGGACAACAAGGCACAATTCCCGAGACAATCAACACAGTTTTCGAGGCCATACAACATGAATCCCGAGGAAAGGACAGGCACAAGAATTGAGGACCGTACAGTATGGATTTCTGTCCTTTTCCAGCACAGATTTTGAGGTTCAAATAGGCAAAAAAATCGAGGCAGTTCCAACACATTTTTCAAGGCAGTCTGTGGGTGAAATTATTGGAGGAGATAAGTTGTATCTTGATTGTAATTTTTATGTTCTATATTTTGCTGAAGAAATAAAATCATCTCTTTAACAGGTTTTCCCCTTTTGGGCCATTGGCCAAAATATTCTGAGTCTGAAATTATTTATGGTGTGCATGAATATTTAATTTTCCGTTTGTAATATTGAGTTTCAGCAGTGTTTTTGAAGTCTAAAATTTTTATGTTATTTCCAGCCATTGACAAAAACTAGGTTGGGCATTAAACAATGAAAATGTGTCTTGAAAATCGGGTTGGGTTGAAATCTTAGAAAACTTTCATGGTATTAGAGCTTGGTGGGCAGCTAAATAAAGTTTTTTTAGACGACGTTAGTTTTTTCTAGTTTTTACGTTTTTGATAGATCTTTTAGTTTAATCAACTCTTTGATATTAGATTTGAAATCCATCTGGCGACTCCACTGTCTTTAAATTTACCAAGGTATTCAACTATGAGAAACTCCAAAGGCTTACTTAGTTTCATCCCTGAACCTGAAAAGGTTTATAGGAGGAGATTAAATAAGCTTGCTTCTCGTAGGATCCTTGAAGTTCTTGGATCTCAATCTATTTCGGACATCCATAGTTTGTTTTTAGAAAATAATTTTGAAAAAAGCAATAACACTTGTATTTCCGACATAATGACTGAAATTTTTTAGTCCCCTTGACATTACTCAGATAGCAGGTCAACCTCATGATATTCCTGACAAGGCTATTGAAAAACTTCCTACCTTCAATGGCACTGATGCCATTTCTGCTACACAACATCTCAATAATTTCTCAAAGTGTATTTGTGGTTATGTCAAAGATCTTGCTCATAAGCATGACGATGTGTATATGAAGCTTTTTGCTTTATCCTTAGACGGGGATGCTGGTGACTGGTTCACCGGATTGCCAAACAATGCCTTTGCAACGTATGTTGCTTTCAAAACTGCTTTCACCAACAAGTTTGGTGAGAAGAAGGAACCTCGACACCAATTGGCTGCATTAACAAACATCAAGAGAAGTGAAATGGAGACCATGGAGGAATTCAATAAAAAATTCACCGACTTATCTAATGCAATCCATACCGATTATAGGCCAACTGCACAGACTATTTTGGTATATTACATCGAAGCCCTAAGTGGGGAGATGCAGTATGAGCTTAGAGACAAAGAGCCCACCACTCTTCTACAAGCCCAAGATATGGCCTGCAAAATTGATAAGAACATGCAATCTTCCGAAAAGTCCAACATTCTTGGATTCTCAAGAGCTGCAACTCCTTTAAAACCAATAGTACACAAATAAAAAGATCCTTTATCTACTATGAAGGATGCTTATGAACAACAGGTGTTGGAAATGAAGAAGAAAATGGAAGAAGCTGAACTAAAACACCTTGCACAAATGAAGGAAATTCAGAACAGGGTGGTAACCATAGAAAGAACGCAAACTCAACCTGCTCCTAGAACTTTTCCTGCAAAACCAACTTGGCAAAGAAAGGCTCCTAACCATGAACAGAGGCCTCCTCATCAGCTAGAGGCTGCTAACATGGTGGAAAATTACAAGCCATTTTGTAGGGCATGCAGAGACTTCCATGAGGAATTTGGTTGCCATTATGCATGCTATGTTCAAGAGCATGGTCATCTAGAAGGTTGTGGTCCTAGTACATAGAAAAGCGAGCCTGACTACATTAACCATGTAGGTGACATCCGTAGCATTTCCAGGGAAAATTGGACACAAGCCAACCAGTATCATCAGAAGGTTGATAACTTGTCTCAGTATTATGGTGAGATGCCTTCGGATGAACAAATCAACAACATTCAAAATTTCAAGGGGGTGACTTACCAAAGGAAAGCAAGGGATGGACCTTCCACACAGAATGCACCTAAGGTAACGATTCCTATTGCTAAAGAAATAAATGATGTTAAAGAAACTATTGATTTAAGTTTTGACTTGGGTAATTGGTTAGCCAATTCAAAGGTTCTTGTTCCTGTCTTATAACTATGCAAAATACCTGGGCAAAGAAAAAAATTGTTGAAAATCTTAGATCCTCCAACTAATACAAATCATCTTACACTTTCAAGTCCTCCCAAACCTTTGGGAACTCCCCCACCTGTGAGACCTTCTACCCCTGAGAAGGTGACTTTCTTAGACACCATGCAACAACCTTCAACAAGCTATAACAGTGCTTATGAAGACCCTCCTGTAATTCTACATACTAGGGACCCAAGAAGAGAAGATCATCCCCCTTTTTATATATCATTGATGATAGGAGATCTTCTTCTACATAATTGTATGTTAGATTCAGGATCGGGTGCCAACCTAATGACTATAAAGGTTATGCAACAACTTAACTTGAAAATCACTAGACCCTACCAGAATGTATGTGCCATGGATTCTAGACCGGTTAAAGTTGAAGGAATAATTAAGAATCAAATCGTGAGGTTGGCTAAGTATCCGGAGATCTATGTTTCCATGGACATCCTTGTTATTGATGTACCAGACAAATGGGGGATGTTACTTTCTAGAAAGTGGGGTGCCACTTTGGGTGACTCAATTCAACTAGATTGGTCTTATGCGACTGTTCCAGCATCCGAAGATTCACTTGTCAAATTACATACTGAGAAAGAGAAAAGGTACCATGTGGAAAACCCTCAAAAACCATTAAACGAGTATGTTTACAATACTGATGAACATGGAACCTATCAAATTAACTCCACCTTTTTGTCCCCCATACAAGAAGAGATTAAGGAAGAAAAGGTTGATGAGTTATGGAGAATGAATTTTGCATATTCGAGAGCGGGAAAAGGGACTAGGATAGTCATCACCTCACCCAAGGGTAAGATCTTCAACTTTGCTTTCAGGTTAGAGTTTGAGGCCAACAAATAATGTAGCGGAATATGAAGCACTTCTACTAGGCATCGAGCTAGCCAAGGACATGGGTATAAAATTGATAAGCATAAAGGGTGATTCAGATTTAGTAGTCCAACAAATCAAAGGCAACTTTGCATGTAAATATCAAAGACTAAAAAGATATAGAAATGCAATTTGGGACACTATGAAATTTTCGATGCCATAAACATAGAAGCAATCCCTAGAGATCAGAATAGTGTCGCAGATAGATTGGCAGTTTCAGCATCAACCCTCCAACCATCGGATGAAATATTAGAAGGTGATTGTCCACTTGAGATAAATTTTAGACCATCAGTACCGGATAACATAGAACATTGCCAAGTTTTTAAGGACGATGAACAAATCTTGAAATTTATCAATAACATAGATGAGTTCTCAAATTACAAGCCAAATGAACAGGAGGAAGACAAAGAATATCAGAGAGAAAGCAACCAGTTTGATAATCCTATACCACATGGATTTATAGCACTTGAGAACATTTTTGACAGGAAATATAGAAAGAAGAACAACATTGACTAGATGAAACCGGGGGATTATATTGAAATAAACATTGGATCGAAAACAAGTCCTAAAATGATAAAAATTGGAAAAGGAACTGTTATCACATGTATAGTAGCTGGGCTACCTACAATTTTTGTTAGATTCTAGTACACTACTCAGCTAGTTCCCTTGCATTTGAGATGCTGAGATGAGCATCTACTATGGATCACTATCAGATTATGGACAACAGTTATATTCCCCATGCCATGACTGAGTTTCAGGACACTCAGACAGATGACCGATGTAGCCATCTAGCCATTTATACAGAGCAGTCAGTAGTTCCCAGAGTTACAGCAATAGTTTCAGAGGACAGATGTTGGTTCAGATGATGAGCATTCAGGTATATGACTCAGCAGTATACTTTTGTGTTATGGTTATATTTCTTTTATATTCATTCTTGTAGCATGTCTTAGCATTTAGTATCATGATCTGGTGATCATATAGATATGTGAACTTGGTTGTACTTATATATATCATATTTCCCCTACTTAGGCTTATAAGTTCTTGACCTATACTCATCGGTTTTACCCTCCTTAGGGAGATTAGAGGTGATCATTCTCACCATACTCTGGCTTGCTAGTGTTGGTTTCATTACTCATTGTCTTCATCCATCCATTACCTACCCAGTTTGTTATTTACCCTGACTTACTACTTGACTAGTGGCATGGAACACCTTTCCCCGCTGTAGCCTCTGTATTGGATAAGCTTCCCTGTTTATTGTGTCTCGGCTCTGAGTTGGTGACAAAACTTACCTTCGGTGAGTTGAATTTCCTCACGAAGTCCCCCTAGTCACTAAAGATGTTGGCTAAACCTGAAACAGATAGTACTGCCATGAATGCAAAAATTGTGAAAAGCCAAATGAATCTGGCAAAGAAATATCAATTGTTATATCTATTGTGAAATGTAATACCTAGGTAAACAAGATGTCCAAAAGACACACCTAGAAGTGCTCAGGTAAACAAGTGCCTTAAAAACACACCTGCAGCAAGAAGCCTAATGAAATGTAAATCTATGAAATTTATCAATAACATAGATGAGTTCTCAAATCACAAGCCAAATGAATAGGAGGAAGACAAAGAATATCAGAGAGAAAGCAACCAGTTTGATAATCCTATACCACATGGATTTATAGCACTTGAGAACATTTTTGACAGGCAAGTTAGAAAGAAGAACAACATTGACCAGATGAAATCAAGGGATTATATTGAAATAAACATTGGATCGAAAACAAGTCCTAAAATGATAAAAATTGGAAAAGGAACTGTTATCACATATATAATAGCCGGGCTTCCATACATTTTTTGTCAAATTCCAGTACACTATTCAGCCAGTTCCCTTGCATTTGAAATGTTGAGATGAGCATCTACTATGTATCACTATCAGATTATGGACAACAGTTATATTCCCCATGCCATGACGGAGTTTCAGGACACTCAGAGAGATGACCGATTTAGCCATCTACCCATTTATACAGAACAGTCAGTAGTGCCCAGAGTAACAGCAGCAGTTTCAGAGGACAGATGTTGGTTCAGATGATGAGCATTTAGGTATATGACTTAGCAGTACACTTTTGTGTTATGGTTATATTGCTTTTATATTCATTCTTGTAGCATGTCTTAGCATTTAGTATCATGATCTGGCAATCATATAGATATGTGGGCCTAGTTGTACTTATATATATATCATATTGTCCCTACTCAGACTTAGAAGTTCTTGACCTATACTCATCGGTTTTACCCTCCTTAGGGAGATTAGAGGTGATCATTCTCACCATACTCTGGCTTGCTAGTGTTGGTTTCATTACTCATTGTCTTCATCCATCCATTACCTACCCAGTTTGTTATTTACCCTGACTTACTACTTGACTAGTGGCATGGAGGACCTTTCCCCGCTGTAGCCTTTGTATTGGATAAGCTTCCCTGTTTATTGTGTCTCGGCTCTGAGTTGGTGACAAAACTTACCTTTGGTGAGTTGGATTTCCTCACGAAGTCCCCCTAGTCACTAAAGATGTTGTTGGCTAAACTCGAAACAGATAGTACTGCCATGAATGCAAAAATTGTGAAAAGTAAATGTTATATCTATTGTGAAAATCCAAATGAATCTGGTAAAGAAATATCAATTGTGAAATGTAATACCTAGGTAAACAAGATGTCCAAAAGACACACCTAGAAGTGCTCAGGTAAACAAGTGCCTTAAAAACACACCTGCAGCAAGAAGCCTAATGAAATGTAAATCTATGCAATGTGTTTATAAACACGCATAGATCAAAGGCTATGGAAACTAAAGGCCCAAAAAGCAATGGAACTTAAACTCTATATCAAAAAGATTGTTGGCCTCATTTGTATTATGGATTGTGAGCATCTGCCGAGGTGAATAAACACTCTTTGAACAACTTACCCATTTGTGAGACACCGCCATTCCCTGTGTTATTGCTTGTCCATTATATGCTATGGTGTGTATTCCCTTTTCCATATCCAAAGTGTCACAGTGTTAAGTTAGTAAGTCATCCTTTGACCTAGCCATTTTATTCTTAGCCTTCACCCTTCACTAGCAAATTGATCACAACTATGAAGTGAGTATGGCCTTGAAAGTCTAGTCTGAGTAATAATAATAATTAATGCCTTTATATATTTGGATTTAGATCGCCAGTAATGAATACTTTTTGTTATAATTGCTATTTGAATGGATTGTAAAGCATGTTTTAACCTTTGACACCTTGCAGCAGTTTGATGACAGTTTGAGTTATATTTTGGTCATGTTGACTTGGTCAAACCCAGTGTGACCAAAAGTCAACTACAGGGCATGAGGTGGCAGACCTCAGATGATATATGGTCTGGTATAGTTCACCATGGTGGGTCTATGCAGTGGTTTCAGGCTTATGATGATGATTTGTGCTTTTCAGCACTTATACAGATTATTATTATTTGGTCTGCCGGATATGATGAGTATTTATTTTTGACCATGGAGAGGTCTATATGGTGTATGAGTACACACCTTAGATGGATTTGGACCTTCTGAGTCCAATGAGATAGTTTGTTTTGAGTTTCGGGCAGTTACAGTAATTTTTAGCCTTAGTTGGCTATCCTAGTACAGTTTTGGCCTATTAGAGGCCCTGTTAGAGCAAATCATAGATTTGATTGGTTCACCTAGGGAGCTGTGCATGGAGGGGGTGGTCCAACCCTTGTTATTACCATATTACCCCCCTCCCAGAGAGCCTGGTGGCCTCACCTTGGCAGTGCAGGCACTCTAAGAGGCAGTTTGGGCAGTTTCACACTTCCCGAGGTAGTCCAGAAATGGTGAAAATGGCTACTGAAGGATTCGATTTGGGCTAATGAGGCATAGTTTTGGCATGGGATGATTTGTGATGATGAGTGGCATGTTTTGCACACCTTCTCCAACAGTTTCAGCTTTCAGTGGGACCCACACCCATCACATTTGGCATTTTATATTGATTTCTGGAGCCTCCCAAGGCTCATGACTTTCCTTGAGAGGCACGATTTGGTGTCTGGCATGATTATTTTTGGATATTGTGCCATGGGGATTGACCAAGGGTGTTGAGAATTACCCCTCAAACCCACCATGAGCTAGATCTATTGTTTTATCATTCATTTTTGGTGGGACCCCCTCTCCTAGGGCGATTTGGTCCATTTGATGTATTATTTTATTAGTGATCCATGTATTGTATTGTTGAGCGCATCTCAACCATTGATTAGATATTTTGATCTTTTAATCTTAGCCACTCATTCAAAAAGTGGTTAGGGTTATGGCCTCTTTCCATCCTATTTAAAGGAGAGAGCTTCTCATTGTAAAGGGTCTTTGGCTCTTGGAATCTTGATATAGAAAAACTCTTCTGTGGAAATTCTTGTGGTCTCCTTTGCATCTGGTGTTCTTAGATGGTGATTGGAAAGTCTATTGTATCCTAGCATTTGGGCATTTGTTGAAAGATCTATTTTTCGTGGAAACTTTGTCTTGTCTACAGGAGGGCAAATTCATTTTGGGCGTTTTTGCAAGGGTTCCTCAACTCGCTTGCCTTGCATTCGCTTGTATCAGGGGGTTATCATTAGTATCGTTGTGATCTATGCTATTCTCTTGTTATTTATTCTGTAGCATTAATCTTTATCTCTTGATGCAATAAATCTGATATTGTTGACGTTTATTGTGTAGGAGGGAGGGCGCATTGGCTTCCTTGGGCAAATCGATTTCATAGAAAACTACTTCAAATCGCTTCAAATTGATCAGGATTGCATAGATCATCATCATCAAGGCATCTACAAGGTTATCCAAGTAAGATCCACAGGCTTGTTCTTCTTGTCTTGGTTCCGATCCATTGGCATAGCTACTTCATTGTTAAAACCCTCATATTTCAAGCCCTCGTTTTACAATTTCTCAGATCTACTAAGATCTACTTGGCATTTGGGTAAAATATTTAAAACCCACCTCTATAGTATCCACGGCAATTCGGATCTATAGTTTGGTGTGGATTGGCCTTCATTTGACCCATTTCCTAAGGAAAATTAGCCTCTCCAAGTGAGGTTGCACTTCTTGGACAGGTGAGTTTGGCTAGATCTAGCACCTAGGTAGGTGAGATCCCACTTGATCCTTAATCTCCATAGTTGATAACCTACCCCTAGTGTGTCACTTTAGTGATTTTCACCTTGTGGGCCCCGTTTCTCATTTTGAGGGTTGAGCCCCACTTGGGTCACTTAGTGATACATCTTAGATCTCAGATCTACTGAGATCTAGCCATTGGATGATCCTAATATTCAAGACCCACCTAGCTTCACACCTCAACATCCTTGATCTACAATTTGGTGGACATCCGACTCCATTTGGCCCACTTTCCAAGGCACTGATCCTTCTCCAAGCCCTCACGACTTTTCTAGTTTGTTGAGTTTGCTTGTGGTTTGATCTTTGTCTTACTGCTTGAACACCTAAACAATGTCATATCCACTCATCAAGCTTATCTTTGGTATTGGTTAGCCCCAATTTGGTCCCTAACTACCCTGCATTGGACACGGTTCCCAAGGCAGTGGATTTTCTCATCTTTAACTAGTACCCTAACCTTAGATCTGGTTTTATATCCCATAAGTCACTTACATAACCAAGTTGGATCAAATTTACACTTACTTAAGCCTCTTGATCCAACCCATTACTCATCTTGTGACTTCATCCATAGATTTAGGGTTTACCATACACCTTATGTACTTCATCCATATTTGATTTGATCTGGTGTCATGGCCTGATCTCTCCTATCGGGAGTAGATCTGGGTCTCCCCCTTTGTTGTCTTGGGCTATATAACATAAAGTGAAGATTGCCTTGATTGGCGTGACAACCATCCATTGGGAGTTGAGGCTATCTTGGTTGCATCTCTTTGGTTTCCCATCCCCTCTGCCATCCACCTTGGATCCATCTCTAGGGGAAACTACAAGTTTGGTGATAACATTTTGGCGCCGTTGCCGAGGAGGTAGAGGCTTACCTTCTGTGTCTGCGAGTGTCCGTGCGTTAACTCTTATCTTATCACATCCGGTATTTTTCCTTGGTGATTGCATTTCTAATTCCATAACTATTTCAATCACCAACTTAATTCACTCATCAGCACGCATCTCCTTTGCTAGCTCACGTCTTACACGTGGCATTCACGAGTTTGTTGGAAGGAGGTTCCAAAGAAGGATGGGGGGCGCCTTGCCAAGGTGGAGGCCACCTCCCCATTCTCCATTACTCCAATTCGAGTTAGCTTGTGGAGCTTCACTCCAAGCTTGATTGTGATTTGGATTTTGATTGGAGTTTGTCTCTCCATGTGGCAATTCGAATTAGGTTTGAGTGCTTCTAGTTTTTGTATAAAGAGAGGTGTTTTGCACTCTCTTAGTGTGGATTCCTTGTGCAAGAAACCTATGCCTGTATATTGTGTAATATTTTTGCCTTTGTGCAACATTGGAATAAAGTTTGAGACTTTGGAGGTCAAATCGGTGCATGCATGGTTCATGGTGCTTTGTTGAGGTAACATTGTTTCAATTTTTAATATATGCTTATCATTTGGAGTTGGATCTAGCTTAGAAGGCTTGTTTTCTCAAGCACATAGGGCAAGTATTTGTGGATCAAGTTACTTGTTTATGATTAGTATTTAAATTTTTTGAAGTAGCATGCTTTAGTTAGACTCAATACATGCTCTTTGATTTATTTTTGTGCTAACATATTAAGATCTCTCTCTTCTGTTTAAGTGTATTGTTTAACAAGTTTCAGGTAGATCTTGGAGTAAGGGATGAGCTAGTTTGCATCTCCCCCTTCTCCAAAGACTTCAAAGGCATCCTCATCCTTGAATGCACAATGGCTTTCAATTGATCTCATCTTCATCCAAAGATCTAAAAAGAAGGGCTTGGATTCTTCTCATCTCCACCATAAAAGTTAAATCAATCTTCTCTCTGGTTACCACAAGTGGATCTCAAGCATAGGGTTTTTATCTCTTATATTTCCACTTTTTTGTAAAAGATCTCAAATCATTAAAAGTTTTATTTCAAGCTTGTCTTTATTTTACTAAGGTACATCTAGGCTTTCTAGCCTTAGATCTATTTTTAAATCTAAATCTACTCTTCAAGTTTCTCTTTCAAAATATCTATTTTCATTCCCAAAGCTTGTAAATCCATTTTTCAAGATCTAGTTGTTTATTTATCTTAGATCTCCTTTTTTAAAACTTTGGTTTTCAATATTTTTACCAAAGTTTTGCCTTGAGAAGTACTTTGGGATTTGCTCTCAATTGACGCATTGTTTTGCGTGCCACTTCTCTTTCCTCACTATCTCTTGCGTATTTCCAGCTAGTTGGAAATTTCAAGACTTGTGTTAAAAGGTCATCTTTTTTACCCCTTTTTTGCCTTGGAAAAGGTGCACAATTTTTCTTGAAAAAGTGCATTTTTTCAACTTTTTTGTTTGCTGTTTTTCTTGAGTTTTTCATCATTTTTCAATTCTGGAAATTCATTAAAAAACAGTAAAAATTTCCAAAAAATAAATTTTGAAGTTTTTCACTTTTTTTCTTGAAAAAGTGCCATTTTTTTGGCATTTTCCAGCGTGTTGTTTTTTTGCTGTTTTATGACATTTTTCTGCTATTTTCTAATTCTGGAAATTAGCCTAAAAATTAAAAAATTTCGAAATTTTTTCTTTTTTTTATAAATTTTTGCATCATTTTCTCGAAAAGCGTGCCTTTTAAAGCTTGCTGGTTTTTTGCTGATTTTTGGTAATTTTCTGCTGTTTTCAAATTCTGGAAATTATCATAAAAATTTCAAAAAAAAAATTCCGAAAAAATTTCAAAGTCTTTTTTTCGAAAAACGTGCTTTTTTCACCTTAAAAAGTGAGCATTTCACAACTTTTCAAGGTCTGATATTTGGCTTTATTTTCCTGTTTTGGGCCCTTTTGTTTGTCTCATTTGGCATTTTTCATCCCATTTACTTTCATCTTTTCAAGTCATAAGTCAAATTTGGTTTTCTAACACTCTAATTAGCTGCTGTTTAAAGCTCTTATCTACAGGTGAACGAAAAGTAAATCAAACAAGAAAAGAGCCAAAGGGCTAAGCAAACCAAAGAAAACAAAACCTTTTTTGACAAGTTCTCAAAAAACCCCAAAAAACAATTGTAACTTATTAATAAAAAGCAAGTGGGGTTTTTAAGCCCCCACATCCAACTTCCCCCCATTTGGGGGAGTGTGTGTTGTTTCTTGTTTATTTCTTCTTTAGTTTAGCTCATTTTTGCATCTATAAACTAATTGCTAGCTTAGCTTCATTTTCCAAATAGTTGCTAGTTGATTCATTGTTTGCCTAAGTAGTTTCATTTTTGATATAAACTGTTTAAAGTAGAAATCTCTTGAATCTCACCAATAGTGGATCAAGAGTGCTCTCTGTGGGAGAGTTGTTTTGCTTTTATTTTACTTACCCCCATGCTTTCCTGAGTATGGTCTTTGACCTGAAAGAGATTCTTGGGTAGATCAGATTTTACTTTCAGTACAGTATTTTAATTCTGTGCATCATAAGACTCTTGAACCTCTGTCATAAGACAAGTCAAGAGCGCTCTCCGTCGAAGAGTTTTTCTTGTGTTGTAATAAAATCGTTCACAACTCACACTCCCTAATAAAATTCGAATTTACTTGTTTCTCCACGCCACGTATGCTCTGCCCAACCTTGAAAGGGGTTGGAATACTCAGAAACGGTGTTGGTTGTTAAATCTTGCAAGATTCAAACCATAATAAAATTTTCACCGCATAACCAACGAACCGGCGTTGATTCGATAGGTACTCAAAAGTGGGAAACTCCTAGTGAGGGCGTTGGGCAATCCAACCTGGACATTTGCTGGTTAAATTCTATGAACACCTAGCTTGTGAGCTAGGCCGATCCATCATGTCCTTGAATGGGGCCACCTAGAGTACTTCTTCTGGTTAGATTTCCATAGACACCTAAAACAAGATTACTTAAAATTTACAATAAAATAAACCAAGAACAATTTCAAAACGATCTCACGAACATTACTTTTGAGACTTGAATTTTCCAGCATCCCCAAGCACTTATTGACTCCATTTGGCACTGGTCTTCAAAACTTACATGTATCACCTTGATCTGGACCATTTGTCCTTTGTATTTGCTTAAATCATTATCTATTTGTGGATGTTTTTAATTTCCAAGTCATCATTATATATTGTTCATCTCAAGCCGTGTGTTTTGTAATTGCAATGTGGATTGCTTATATATTTTATTATTGTAAATCTGCGATCATCAACAAAACTCCTAAACAACACCCATCCGCATCACCTCACTTCAAAACATTTAAAAAACACAAGAGCCTTAGAAACTCTTTGTAGGGTCTACCCCCCTTGGATTCGTTAAGAGTTTGCCTAAACGTAGGAGTTGGGATTCAAGTGATAGTACCTGGCTCATTGCTTGCCCCCAAGTCCACACCTTCCCCACTTGTAGTGAGGGAACTGTTATCACACCATAGTAGCAGGGCTACTATTCTTGTACAGCAGATATCTGCACATTCCAGAGCTTCCATTATTCCAAAGCATGGCTATATATTTTGGATCACTCATGATCAGAGCAGTACATCATTCAGATTTTATGACCTTGTGTCAAGGCTGAGCCTTGAGAGTTCAGATTTGATGACTGATGTGACCACTTATCCCATTACAGTTTCAGTTCAGTGCCTAGAGATGTATTTCAGCAGTGTTTCAGATGATGCATGATGATTATTATTATGATGATGTTGTATGATCTATGGATATGTTCTCACTGACTGTGGATTATTATCTTGTTCATTTAGTCATGATCATAGCATGTGCTTGGTATATTATTCCTGATGTGGCAAACTATTTAAAATGAACTGTAAATTATAAAATGGACAATTGCTTGCACTTTTAGGTCATTTAACAAAACTTACTGGGTTGTCACCTTACATAGACATGGTCTTTCCCCGACACCAGTTGTCTGCTAGTGTAGGCTCCATATTCACTTGTCTCCATCCATACATGACCTTCTTGTTTGACTTTAAACCCTGACTTGTCTCATTTGACTTTCTGATACTGAGGACTTCCCTATTTTTCTACCTCTGTGTTTGGACCGCATCCCTGTCTATTTAGTGTCTCGGCTCTGAGTTGGTGACAGAACTTGCCTTTGGTGAGTTGGATTGTAGGCCTAAATCATTCTGGTCGGTTGTCCCGATGTTTGGCATTGGCTCGAACTCCCCCTAGTCACTTGAGATGTTGTTGGCTAAAACTGAAAGCTCATGTTCTACCTATGGAAACTTAATAAATTCGCCCATGGAAACAAAAAAAGGGCAAGAGCGATGAAAAGCTAAAAATACTCCTCGAAGAGTATAAGAAAGGTCCAAAAAGCAATGGTTCTTAAAAGCTATATCTAAACAATTGCTGACCTTGTAAATATATGAAAAACATGCCCTGGATGCAAGCTGCAACTAGTTGTGCTTC
Source organism: Larix kaempferi (assembly GCA_027924585.1). Classification (NCBI taxonomy): domain Eukaryota; kingdom Viridiplantae; phylum Streptophyta; class Pinopsida; order Pinales; family Pinaceae; genus Larix; species Larix kaempferi. The sequence goes on from BSBM01000030.1 coordinate 13,271,275, forward strand.
TCAGCACATCTGAAATCCGAAGAGTTATGTAGGCCAAAAAGGCCATGGAATAAAATTGAATGATCCTAATGAAACTGGATCAACTTGATGTAGACATGATGCCTAAGTTGAATAAGCACTCTCTAAACAACTTATCCATTTGTGAGGCACAGCCATCCCCCATGTTCTTTTGTCCAGCACAGAGTTTGTAGCTTCCCCCTTCTCCTAATCCAAAGTATTTTTGAGTTGAGTCAGACAAGTCAACCCCTAGGCCAACCTTGCTCCTAGCCTTCATCCTTCACTAGCAGTTTGACCATGTCCAATGGGTGAGTTTGTCATTTGAACTATTGTGCAAGTAATTTTATATAACCATGGAATATGTTAACTTGATTAATGCCACTGAATGGAATTTATACTTTGAGCTTAGCTGTGGGAATGATTAGAGAAGCATTGTCTTAGTCTACTGATGTGATTTATCCTTGATTATATATTCTTGGGATCCGTGATGATGTGGACCATGTATGGATGATTATTGATGATGATTTATGGTCCCACATGTTTGATGATGATATCATATGATGGACATACGATGCAGATGATGTTTGATCCAGTTCAGCAGGTTTATTACTACTTCAGATCAGCAGATTATACATTGTCCATATATGGTGGACCCTACAGCAGGCCCATTAGGGCAACCCAAGGTGTATGAGTACTCATTCCTAGTGGATTTGGGTCTTCTGGATCCATTGAGACACTTATCTATCAGTTCCAGGCACTTCTGACAGTGATTGATGCAGTTTTACACTTGTTGACCAGATTTGGGGCTGATTTCCCAGCCTGAGCAGCAGGGGCCCCGAGAGGCCAGTTCACCTAGGGCGCTGATGATGGAGGGGGTGGTCCAGCCACTTGTTATTACCATTTATCCCCCCTTCCGGAGAGCCTGGTGGGCTCAGATGGACAGCGCTAGCACCCTAGGAGGCAGTTTTTGCACTTTCACAGTTCCCGAGGCAGTTAAAAAATGGGATAAAGTGGTCACTGAGAAAATCGATTTGGGCAATTGAGGCAAGGTTTTGGCATTTGGTCTTCACAGAGGTCTTCCAGGGTGGCATCACTATCTTCCAGTCAGTTTTCACCATGTGGGTATGCCCAGATTGATCACAGGAGGACATTTACTGCTTGAATGTCATGGATTCTGAGGACATTTTTGGTCATTTTTATTATATTGGACATATTTTATTATTTTATTGTGCATTGGGGATGAGCTAGTAAGGATTGATGCCTCCTAGCCCCACCATGTGCTTATTTTATCATGTCCTAGTCATCATGAGGTGGATCATTGTACTTTTTACCCCTCTAGTGGGATGACGTCACCCTCCATTGTACCATTTAGTGAGGGCGCTATTGTTATGTTGAGTGATCCATGTGATATATTGTTATGGGTCATCTTAGCCATTGATTGTATGATGAGATCTTTTAATCTCAACCACTCATTTGATGTAGTATTATAGAGTGGTATAGGGTTTTGGTCTTTATTATCTTATATAAGGAGGAGACCCCCCATTGTAAAGCTCACCTTTGGAGCTCTGGAATATTGGAATAGAAGATTTTTTGTGGAGCACATCTCTCTTGCATTGTGGATTCTCTTGCATATTGAATATACAGTATCTCTTCTATGTATCATTGTGGATTTTGGTGCTTTTACTAATCTTTTGACAGGAAAGTCGAATTGGAGAGAGGAGGGCGACTTCATGAGGGTTATTGTTGGAGGGATCCACATATTCTCTTTTGGGTTGATCTTGTGACAGGGAGTATCATTATTGTATCTTCGTGACATAGTTGATGCTTTCTATTACATCTTTCTACCATTTTCATAATCATCTTGCTTGACTTGTTTCTTTGATCTTGTCTTGTAGGAGGAGGACGATTTGGCTATCTTGGAGAAGGACGCTTTGGTTGGAGCACTTGGATCTCACTCTTGAATATACACATAGGATAATGCTATCAACTTGCAAGGTGGCCACAAGCAATTGAGGTAAGATCTACAAGGTATGTGCCTCTTTCATCCATTCTATCTTCATTGGTCATAAAACCCTAATCAATTAAAACCCCAATTTTGGTATTTCTTAGATCTACTTAGATCTAGCCTTGCATTTGAAGAAAAATTGAAAACCCACCTCTATAGCATCCACCCCTAGTTGGATCTATAGTTTGGTGGTGATTGGCTAAAATTTGACACACTTTTAAATGCAAAAAGCCCTCTTGAACCAAATCGCACTTCCCTAAGAGAGGCTTGTTGGGTTAGATCTAGCACATGGGTAGGTGAGATCCCGCTTGATTTGAAATCTAGACACTTGATAACCTACCCCCACATCCTTACTTTGGTGAAAACTACCTTGTGGACATCTTTCCATGTTTTAAGGGGTTAAAACCCCCTTTTGATCTTCTTGGCACCTTAAAACTTAGATCTATTAAGATCTAGCCCTTGGATTCACTTGAAACTTTGAACATACATAGATCGGGGTACTAGCCACTTGGATCTATAGTTTGGTGGCCATTGGACTTGATTTGGTCCACCAAACCCTCATTTTAGCCCTCCTTGAGCAAGTCGCACCCCCTTGAAGATTTGAGTTGGTCCACTTCTAGGAGGTGGGTGTTTGAGTTTTTCGTGGATTTGGAATGCCCATGCCTTGAAACCTAGGTCTATACTGTCTTTTTGTCCCGATCCGCCTTGGGGGTTGCATTCCTTATTTCAAGGGATTGTGGTCCACTTAAGGTCATCACTTAAAAACCTAGATCTAGTAAGATCCAACCATTGGATCTCATCCAATCCACTTGACTTGGCTTCTAGGTGTCCCGATCTACATTTTGACATACTTATTGACCCCATTAGCCCATTTAACAAGGCACTAGTCCATCACCAAGCAAGTCGCACTCCTTGGGATTCGTGTCAAACCCTAGATCTAGTACATGGGTATCCTTATAATCAACTTAAACTCATAGATCTAGCCTAGATCTAACATATAGTACCAACCTCACACTTAACTTCACCTTGTGGGCCTACCTAGAAACACTTCACACTTCCCAAGAAAACTAGACCCACTTGTGTAAACACATGGTACTATATCTTGTCATCATACCCCATCATGTGGCCTAAACCATACATAGGTTGAAACATTAATCATCTCTTACACCTCCCTCAACCATACCTTACCCTTTAGGTCCACTTAGCCTTGCATTGGTTTCCATAACTCATTACTTACCTACCCTTAGAAACCTTTGTTTGGGTCCAATCAACTGTGTTTGGGGTATAGGGTCTCCCCCTTGGTTTAGTTACACCTTGACCTAAAGCGAAGAGTGCCTCGGTTGACGTGACTCCCACCTGCATTGGGGACCGTGGCATCTCTTGGGTCACTTCTTTAGTTGCCTATCTCCTCTACCGTCCCGGATGGAATACCACTAGGGGCAACTACAAGTTGTGTGATAACAGGAACAACTTTCGAAAGATTTCTGTTGCTGGTGTGCATCTCGGCGGACAACAGTATAAAAAACTAAGTTGCAATAAAAGTCTATTTCATGCAACCTTGTCGAGTTGGTGCACTGATCTCTGTCTACCGCTCATGCTAGAGTATTTACTCATCCCTACGTTGAATTGCAATTACTGCTAATCAATAACAAATGTATATCTATTTGACTTTTTATATTTTAAATAAAAGAAAGTAAATTTATATATTTTACTATTTACTTTTGAATAATTTTTTTTTTTTAAATAATTGGAAATAGTTTTAAATCTTACTTTAAAACTAAATTTACATATTACATTTAAATAAAATTTATCTTGATTTTTATTTTATAATAATTTAAATTTGATTATTTATACACCTTTGCAAATACCCTAGCATAGAATGTCTTGTAAACAGATAATATTCTAATACATTTTAATCATAGTTGACACAAAACTGAAAACTTACTCTATACATATAGCCACAAATATAGGGACTATAGCTTCTAAAAGTTTCCACTTTAGAAATAGTCTACCTTATATAATCAATGACGTGGATGGTAATGTTGAATTTATTGCCATTTCCATTTGCTAAGAGGTTCTAGTTACAATCGTAATATAAGGAATAAGCTAAGTCATTTGGTTCTCATGTTTTTTTAATTATTTTATTTTTATAATTTTTAATATATATTATTGTTGTTCCCAACCTGTCGTTTCCTACAAATTTGGGGGAAACTTCTAGACATATTCGATACTCGTACCCACGTTCCCTACATTCCAGAAACTTGTGCAATGGAGCAATAACACAAACCTATTTATTGATATGAGTCTTTATAGTAATACTTTTGGTATTTTTGCTCAACACACATTGATAGAATATTTTCTATGTCACACAAGTTTTGGGAACATGGATATGTGGGTATGAGTATCTAGTACGACTAGAAGCTTCACCCAAATTTGTAGGAAATGCTAGGGAGGAAACAACAATAATATATTTAAGTTTTTAAAAATATATGCAAAAAAATTTGAAGACATTTTAAAAAATTGAAATAGAACTGTTATCACACAACTTGTAGTTGCCCCTAGAGGTATCCCATCCGGGACGGTAGAGGAGCTAGGCAACTAAAGAGGTGACCCAAGAGATGCCACGGTTCCCAATGCAGGTGGGAGTCACGTCAACCGAGGCACTCTTCGCTTTAGGTCAAGGTGTAACTAGACCAAGGGGGAGACCCTATACCCCAATCACAGTCGATTGGACCCAAACAAAGGTTTCTCAGGGTAGGTAAGTAGTGAGTTACGGAAACCAATGCAAGGCTAAGTGGACCTATGGGTTAAGGTATGGTTGAAGGAGGTGTAAGAGTTTGTTAATGTTTCAACCTATGTATGGTTTAGGCCACATGATGGGGTATGATGACTAGGTATAATACCATTTGTTTACACAAGTGGGTCTAGTTTCTTGGGAAGTGTGAAATGGTTCTAGGTGGACCCACAAGGTGAAGTTAGGTGTGAGGTTGGTATTATAGGTTAGATCTAGGCTAGATCTATGAGTTTGAGTTGTTTCTAGGAGTACCCATGTATTAAATCCAAGGTTTGACACGAATCCCAAGGAGTGCGACTTGCTTAGTGATGGACTAGTGCCTTGTTTAGTGGGCTAATGGAGTCAAGAAGGATGTCAAAGTGTAGATCGGGACACCTAGAAGCCAAGTCAAGTGAATTGGATGTGATCCAATGGTTAGATCTTACTAGATCTAGGTTTTTTGAGTGATGACCAAAAGTGGACCACAATTCCTTAAAACAAGGAATGCAATCCCCAAGGTAGATCGGGACAAAAGGACAGTCTAGACCTAGGTTTCAAGGCATGGGCATTCCAAATCTCTGAAAATCTCAAACACCCACTTCCTAGAAGTGGTCCAACTCAAAACTTCAAGGGGGTGCGACTTTCTCAAGGAAGGGCAAAAGATGGGTTTGGTGGACCATACCAAGTCCAATGGCCACCAAAATGTAGATCCGGGATGTTAGTACCCCGATCTATGTTCCTTCAAAGTTTCAAGTAAATCCAATGGGTAGATCTTAGTAGATCTAAGTTTCAAGGTACCAAGAAGATCAAAAGGGGGTTTCAACCCCTCAAAACATGGAGAGATGTCCACAAGGTAGCTTTCACCAAAGTAAGGATATGGGTATAGGTGATCAAGTGTCTAGATGTCAAATCAAGTGGGATCTCACCTACCCATGTGCTAGATCTTACCCAACAAGCTTCTCTTAGGAAAATCGATTTAGGTTCAAGAAGGCTTTATGCATTGAAAGGTGTGTTAATTTTTAGCCAATCACCACCAAACTATAGATCCAACTAGGGGTGGATCCTATAGAGGTGGGTTCTTAATATCTTTTCAATTGCAAGGGTAGATCTAAGTAGATCTCAAAAAATACCAAAATTAGGGTTTTGATTTAATTAGGGTTTTATGACCAATGGAGATAGAATGGATGAAAGAGGCACATACCTTGTAGATCTTACCTCAATTGCTTATGGCCACCTTGCAAGTTGATAGCATTCTCCTATGTTTATATTCAAGAGTGAGATCCAAGTGCTCCAACCAAATCGCCCTTCTCCAAGATAGCCAAATCGTCCTCCTCCTACAAGACAAGATCAAAGAAACAAGTCAAGCAAGATGATTATGAAAATGGTAGAAAGATGTAATAGAAAGCATCAACTATGTCACGAAGATACAATAATGATACTCCCTGTCACAAGATCAACCCAAGAGAGAATATGTGGATCCCTCCAACAATAACCCTCAAAAAGTCGCCCTCCTCTCTCCAATTCGACTTTCCTGTCAAAAGGTTAGCAAGAACACCAAAATCCACAATGATACATAGAAGAGATACTTTATATTCAATATGCAAGAGAATCCACAAGCCAAGAGAGATATGCTCCACAAAAAATCTTCTATTCCAATATTCCAGAGCTCCAAAAGGTGAGCTATACAATGGGGGGTCTCCTCCTTATATAGGATAATAAAGACCAAAACCCTATACCACTCTACAATACTACATCAAATGAGTGGTTGAGATTATAAGATCTCATCATACAATCAATGGCTAAGATGAATCCATAACAATATATCACATGGATCACTCAACATAACAATAGCGCCCTCACTAAATGGTACAATGGAGGGTGACGTCATCCCTCAAGAGGGGTAGAAAGTACAATAATCCACCTCATGATGACTAGGACATGATAAAATAAGCACATGGTGGGGCTAGGAGGTATAAATCCTTGCTAGCTCACCCCAAGGCACAATAAAATAATAAAATATGTCCAATATAATGACAATGACCAAAACTGTCCTCAGAATCCATGACAGTCGAGCAGTAAATGTCCTCCTGTGATCAATCTGGAGATACCCACATGGTGAAAACTGACTGGAAGATAGTGAGATCACCCTGGAAGACCTCTGTGAAAACCAAATGCCAAAACCTTGCCTCAATTGCCCAAATCGATTTCCTCAGTGACCACTTTATCCCATTTTTTAACTACCTCGGGAACTGTGAAAGTGCCAAAACTGCCTCCTAGGGTGCTAGCGCTGTCCATTTGAGCCCACCAGGCTCTCCGGGAGGGGGGATAAATGGTAATAACAAGTGGCTGGACCACCCCCTCCATCATCAGCGCCCTAGGTGAACTGGCCTCTCGGGGCCCTTGCTGCTCAGGCTGGGAAATCAGCCCCAAATCTGGTCAACAAGTGTAAAACTGCATCAATCACTGTCAGAAGTGCCCGGAACTGAAAGATAAGTGTCTCAATGGATCCAGAAGACCCAAATCCACTAGGAATGAGTACTCATACACCCTGGGTTGCCCTAATGGGCCAGCTGTAGGGTCCACCATATATGGACAATGTATAATCTGCTGATCTGAAATAATAATAACCTGCTGAACTGGATCAAACATCATCTGTATCATATGTCCATCATATGATATCATCATCAAACATGTCGGACCATAAATCATCATCAATAATCATCCATACATGGTCCACATCATCACGGATCCCAAGAATATATAATCAAGGATAAATCACATCAGTAGATTAAGACAATGTTTCTCTAATCATTCCCACAGCTAAGCTCAAAGTATAAATTCCATTCAGTGGCATTAATCAAGTCAACATATTCCGTGGTTATATAAAATTACTTGCACCATAGTTCAAATGACAAACTCACCCATTGGACATGGTCAAACTGCTAGTGAAGGATGAAGGCTAGGCAGCAAGGTTGGGCCAAGGGTGTGACTTGTCTAACTCAACTCAAAAATACTTTGGACTGGGAGAGGGGGAAGCTACAAACTCTGTGTTGGACAAAAGAACACGGGGAATGGCTGTGCCTCACAGATGGATAAGTTGTTTAGAGAGTGCTTATTCAACTTAGGCATCATGTCTACATCAAGTTGATCCAAGTTCATTAGGATCATTCAATTTATTTCCATGGCCTTTTTGGCCTACATAACCCTTCGGATTTCAGATGTGCTGAGAAGCACAACTAGTTGCAGCTTGCATCCAGGGCATGTTTTTCATATTTTCACAAGGTCAGCAATTGTTTAGATATAGCTTTTAAGAACTATTGCTTTTTGGACCTTTCTTTATACTCTTCGAGGAGTATTTTTTAGCTTTTCATTGCTCTTGCCCTCTTTTTGTTTCCATGGGCGAATTTATTTAATTTCCACAGGTAGAACATGAGCTTTCAGTTTTAGCCAACAACATCTCAAGTGACTAGGGGGAGTTCGAGCCAAGGCCTACAATCCAACTCACCAAAGGCAAGTTCTGTCACCAACTCAGAGCCGAGACATTGAATAAACAGGGATGCGGTCCCAACACAGAGGTAAAAAAATGGGGAAGTCCTCAGCATCAGAAAATCAAATAAGACAAGTCAGGGTTTAAAGTCAAACAGGAAGGTCATGTATGGATGGAGACAAGTGGATATGGAGCCTACACTAGCAGACAAAAGGTGTCGGGAAAGACCATGTCTATGTAAGGTGAAATACCAGTAAGTTTTGTTAGATGACCTAAGAGTGCAAGCAATTGTCCATTTTAAGGTTTACAGTTCATTTTAAATATTTTGCCACATCAGGAATAATATACCAAGCACATGCTATAATCATGATTAAATCAACAAGCTAATAATCCACAGTCAGTGAGAACAATATCCATAGATCATACAACATCATCATAATAGCAATCATCATGCATCATCTGAAACACTGCTGAAGTAAATCTCTAGGCACTGAACTGAAACTGTAATGGGAAAAGTGGTCACATCAGTCATCAAATCTGAACTCTCAAGGCTCAGCCTTGACACAAGGTCATACAATCTGAATAATGTACTGCTCTGATCATGAGTGATCCAATATATGTAGCCATGCTCTGGAATAAGGAAGCTCTGGAATGTGCAGATATCTGCTGTACAAGAATAGTAGCCCTGCTACTATGGTGTGATAACAAGAACATAATTGATTAATTTCATAGCTTAAACTATTTTAGTCTCTTAAGCCTCTAGTAGTGTCATGAAATTCAATCCTTTTAAATTTGTTCACTACCCTAAAGTCCACGTTATACAAAAACTGGGTTTCTACGACCTGAAGTCAACCCTTTACTAACTATGCATGACTTTGGTCCCATGTTATGTTTTGTAAATTTGACCTACAACTTCATCCCATTGTATGAGTTTGTAAAGGAAAATTGCATATCTATAGATGTACAAAGCACCAATGGTTTCATAAATCATAATATTCAATTTTTTTCTAATTCCTTGTTCCTACCCCAACCTTAAAGCTTCCTATCGCTGCCTCCTCCACCGCAAGAAACGCCTCTTCATCACTCAGAGGAGATGGAACTTATGTTCTCTCCTCATCCACTCTCCCCAAAACTTATGGCATGCCATTTTCCCCTTCCACTCTCCCAAAAATTTATGGCATACCATTTCCCCCCTCCCAACTGGTCTTAACGTTAGATCCATGTACTCTCATACCTCCACCCTCTACAATGTCCCTAGGAAACCCTAGATTCATGTTATCTCCCCACCCCTTGCATGCTACTTATTCTCACACCAAGACATCAGAGACGCTGCTTGGATAATGAACACCAGTAAAGTAGTGGATGAGGATGGTTTCCAGGAAGAGTTCTTCAAGCATGGTCTTTCTACTCTAGATAATTACTTGGTTGATCTCTTTAACCATGTGGTCCATACAGGGTTTCCATTGTATTGGTCACATCACACTATTCACTCTATACACAAATCATGTTCTAGCTTAGATCCCAACAACTATTAGATGATCATGGTGGGTCACACATTCTCGAAGCTTTATGCTATAGTGCTTCATATGAAGATTTTTGGAGAGCTTGAGAGGAAACAACTTAGAGCTAGAAGACAGTAAGGTTTTCAACCCACACATTAGACCATTGACCACATCTTTACCCTTCACACTGTCATCAAATAGGTGTGGCATCACTCTTTGATAGTATACTACTACTTTGTAGACTTTCTAAAAGCTTTTGCTTCTATGCCTTGAGAGCCCTATTCCAAAGGCTTAGAGACATTGGCACCTCCGAGACCCAAGACCCTAGTGAAAGAAAGATCAAATGTTAAATGTGAAATATTGCAAAGTCTATGCTAAATGAATGTTATAAAGGATGCTTACTAGAACCTACTAGAGACCTTCTAAGCACTCTACCCAAATGTGAGACACCGCCATTCCCTAGTGTTATCTATCCCACATATGTCTGAGTGGTTTCTCTTTTCCCCTCTCTCTGAGAAATCACAGTGTCAAGGTTTACCAAGTCAAATCCCCTTGTCTTAGCCTTGTTTTATTCACCTCACCCATCAGAGCAACTTGGTTAAGTTTGTACGGTGAGCATGTATAAAAGACTTCGTGAAAGATCTTGAATCCTACTCTAACACAAGTTATTTTTTTTATTATTGATTGATTGATCTGTCACTATTGTCATGCTACTTGTGTCTTAGTTGGCTAATAATATGAATAAGAGAGCATTCGTTTACCCCTTGTGCATATGGTTCAGTTTGTGATTTTGGAAAGTGAAAGCAAGTTCCAAGCATAATTATCTTCCGGTGTAAATTATCAACATTTAATCCATTGAAAGTGACTAGGCTACTCTAAGAAAATTGATTTTGCTAATGCTTGGCTAAGGAATGGCATGGGATAACTTATTTTGATGTATTATGGCTCCATGGATCATGTTGCATGTTTATACCTTGTTGAAAGGTTGATCTTCATGAGTTTATCATTATTGTATCTTGTACCATGTTAAAATGATGTATTATGTCCCTAGGAGCTAAGTTATGACCCCTAGGTGATCCCTTTTAATGTATTGTCATGTAATATTGCTTTATATCTTATATTTGGGTGTTATGAGGTAGCTTACCCCCCTCATGATTAGTGATCCATGTATTATTTTAAAAAGTCAATTTCCACCATTGATGATCTTTATTTCTCAACCGTTAGATGAAGTTAGTTAGAAAGTGGACATCACTCTCTCCCTATTTAAGAGTGACGAACCTCCAATGTAAATGACTTTTTTGGGCTAAGGGAGAATTGAATAAAGAGATTTTTGCAAAGATTTTTGGTACTTCTCGTGGGATTGTTTTTGCACTTGATGGAAAAGTCTATTCTTCTTGGCATTGGAGTAATTGTTTGTTGTTTCAAATACATTTTGGAAGAGATAGTGTTTGCATACTGGAGGGGCTTTAACTTGGGCGTTTTTGGTGGGATCTCCCCAACTTGTTTAACTTGAAGACTTGATATAATCAAGGGGGTTTTCAATAGCATCTTTGATCTTTGATATGTTCTCTATTCTTCTGCATCTATAGTTTCTTTTCATCGTCATTCAAATATCACTTAAGTAGTTTGATTGTGCAGGGGATGGGGCAGCTACCTCAATTGGGAAAATCATTTTCACCTGAAGCTTCATCCAAATTGCTCCAAATTGATCGAGACGGAACAGATCATCATTTGCTTGACATCTGCAAGATTTTCAGGGTAAGATCTACTCTATTTCTCTTGTTTAATTTTCTTGTCCATCAGTCATCAAAATTTATTGCTGCATTTTATGTTTTTTAAATCAAGTTGAATCTGCATCTATGATGAGTATTATCAAATGACTCATAGGTTGCTGCTCACAATGCAAGATGCCTCCTCTCACAAGTTGTTGCTCATGACGTTGGCTATTGCTCACAATATTGGTTGTTGCATACAAGTCTGAACTGTGGTTGCTGGCAGCTACTCAATGCTCAAGGCGCCTCTCTCACACTCAACTCAAGCCACACTCACAACTCTTGCCCACCTCTCACACTCACAATGTTACTCACACAAAACCTTATCAAACCACAAAAAAAAGGAAAACCAAATCAAACTTAAAAATGTGAATAGTTCATGAGAAAGGGGGTTTATTTATAGATTTTTTTAGGTTATGGGCTTAGCTAGTTTGGGCGGGAGAGCTTAGTGTGTTTGGAAACCAAACTGAAGGAAAAACGTGGCAAATGTTGTGCCCATGAGCTTGGGAACGTGTGGAGGTTTCCTGTTGGATGAAGAATGTGTCGAAATTCCCCACTAGATAAGGAACGCATGGGAGCTCCTAGTGAAGGAAACACCTAAGGAAACGTCCCCAGGTTCCCAATTTTATGGGGCAAAAGTTCTCATTGAGTTCTCAAGTTCCTGGAATCGTTCCCACTGAATTTGGAACATTTCGCTCCCATTCCCAAGTTCCCTGGAACGCTGGAACGAGTTTCCTAAACACTGGGAATGTTTTTCGTGCAACAGAGGTCACAACAAAAGCATGCCCAAGACACAAGGGAGAATAGGGAGGCATTCATGGTGAACGGGTCATAAAAGGGAGTTCAAGAGTCAATTTGTTAGTCTCTAGCCAATGGGATTTTGAAACAAAGGTGGAATGGTATGGAGATGGATATAAGGTCATAGGTGGAGCCAAAGGAGATTTATAATCCCTGTAAAGACCAAGACCTGTTAGGCAATGATATGTGCATAAAACAAAAATCTATACAAAATATTAGCCTATGGAACATCTCTACTAAATGCTTATCAAAATCAATCATTGTAAGTAGCATGAAGACACCTGAAATACAATTATCAATCCAGGTCATAGTCCATAAAATATATCCTCAAGGCATGAAAAGGCAATATATGAACACATGGCATGGAATCATCACAAGGAAAAACATGCCAACCACTGATAGAATCTCAGCACTAATCACATAATTTTCTCTGAAAACTGAATTTCAGCTTGATCTCTAAAGCAAAAATGTATGGCAAACTCCCCATAGACAAAGTTGTATAACAAAACCAACAACAAAGATTGTGAAACCATTAGAAGTGTTGATTTAAGAAATATAAAGGGTTGCAAGTGAATCTAAAAACAACTTAAGAAAATGTAACTATTGACCCACAAACCCCTATTCTATTGCTACGATCGCCAATACAATAGGGTAGTTATTAGCTTCAAAAATACACTCAACTTTGAAAGATTGTTCAATAACCAAAGATAATTTTGAAATAAAAATATGTGGTTAATAACAATGAAAATTTCTCGCAACCTACATGATTGAAGTTAAGTGCACAAGTGCTAGGAAATGACAAGTAACTACTGCTTGAAGTAAGCAAGCTTAAGTGTATTCAGTTACTTGAATGTGCCATTAACATATGAGAAAGTTGTGCTTGTGTGCTAACAGCAATGATTAATTTTCAGATTTGTTAGGTGTAAGTGATGTTTGTCATAAACCATGTAGAAACAACCCAAGATCAAATGAATGTTTTAAATAAACTATTCAAGAATGCTGAAAATGAATAAAGGGAAATAGCCAGTGTTCCACCAGGTTTCCGAGATGCGGGAGCATGGGAGTAGGGAAACGCACATTGGAGATGTGTGGAGACCACCCCAAAATTTTAGGAAAATTCAAGGGTTGGGGAGACGTCAAGGTCTTTAAAATTATAAAAAATATATAATTTATATAACTCCTAACATATTAACATATAAATTCCTCGTCCCATCATCATTTATATACTAAAACGTAAAAGTAAATAGTAAATTCATCATTGTAAATACAGTTGTCAATTCATCATTGATTCACAGATCATTTATCATTTGACTATTTGGATTTCACATTGATAAATTCTAAATTTATAATACATGCACATCTTCCATTATAACTTTGAATCATAGAAAATCACGCTCTCTGAAATGTAATCAGTGGTCACACTGAGCGAGATAACTCTTCACTTTAGGCCACACTGAGAATGGGCCAAGGGGAAGACCCTGATCAATCCTTGTGGGAGAGATCTCTTTCCAGGAAACAAAATCTCAATTGTTGACAATCTAGTGTAAGGTAACCCGGATAAAACCCTAGACCAACAGTTATTAAATTACGGTTCAGGATCTAGGTAAGGAGTGCTAGAGCAAAAGGTCGTAAGATTTAAACACTCCCTAGATTTCAAGACTTGCTAAAGATGAGACGTTCAAAAATAAGCAAGATCACAAGCATTCCAATGCAAAGAGGACTTAAATTTGTTTTAAGGGCAACTTTACTTTGATAGAATCAGTGCTTTACTTCTAGGCAAAATGGAGTCTCTGGTTAATTAAAATAAGCAAGATGACAAGCGTTTCAATGCAAAGAAGACTTAAATTTGTTTTAAGGGCAACTTTACTTTGATAGAATAAGTGCTTTACTTCTAGGCAAAATGGAGTCTCTGGTTAATTAATTGGTTCTTGGACTTTAAACCGAAATGTGTAAGTGATGTTCAAGATTTAATGAAGTTCACATTCAAATAAGACTAGCATTTATGTCATTTAAAAGCTCACCACTTCTCACAGGATTCACAACTTAGATGATGCTAACCAAGGGTACAGAATAATGACGATTCACGGTGAAATTGATCTCCGCAGGTTCGCTTGTTGACAAATCTAAATATGTTTCAAAGAGTAGGTGCCAACAATTCAAATAGGCTTGGCTTTGAACTTATAGAGAATTAAGATGAATACTTCAATGAGAGACAAGGTGAAGACCTTTGAATGATAAAGTCTTAATATTTGGCTTATCTCATGAGATTTTAATGCTGAGAATTTAGTCTAAACTCACAAACAGTTGAAGATCAATAGCAAAACCCTTACAATGAGTGATTACTTAATCAGTTGACTGCGGCTCTCAAATGATGACCCTCGCACAACGATTACAAATTGACCGAGACAAGATCTTTGTTTCAGAGCTGTGATAATATAGTAAAATCTTTATTTGATGACTTCGAGGCTTTATTTGATGACTTCGAGGTTCTAGTGGAAAGAAACAGTCAAGGAGTCAATCCGCCTCCAATGAATGTCAATACGACCTCACCCCTTAGATTTGATTTTCTACTGTAATTGGATTACGAAATGGAACCCCTGAGATTAGTTTAGATGGTCATCCGATCGGATGCATTGCGTAGATATGAGATTCGTCTACCAAAGTATGGCCAATACAAATCCACGAAATTTAATTAACTCTTTAATCGATGAGATCGGGTTTCAAATCAAATATTGACGTTATAAAAAAAGTAGCCGTAGGAAAAACATAATCGAAGGCTTCGAGATCGACCCGATTATGAAGAGATCAAAATATATGTTATTAAATAACAATCTCAGAGATCAATCTCAATCGTGGTATTATGATTTGCTTAAAGAGGTGACAGAGATCAAAGGTTACAATGTTAAGAAACCAACTCAAAACACATGCACAGGACTCGGCTCTTTATGAGGTATAGAAAGAAATTTAGCCAATCGAAGCGTGAAAAGTCTGTTCTGGAAAACCTCGATGGTTCACCTGCTACTCAATCCACGGGAACAAGATGCCCAGATGAGCAACACTAGATCAAAAACCACAGTCTTCACCACAAAAAATAAATTCGAGACTAAATGAAATGTTGTAGCATATAAATCGTGGCTCGAACCAGTTGGTAGCATCAACGGAGGTCAAATAAAAGTTTCACTTATGTTCTAACTTAGATCGTAACAAGATTCGGCTTACCCTATTAGAGATATGATTGTTAGACAAAGGGATGCACTCCAAATTGGTCTTGATATTGCAGAGGAATAAATTGTTTTAGTTAATAGTAGGGTAAGCTTTGAATTCCCCAGTGAAAAGCTGTTTGATAGACAAATTTGATAAAATTGGAGAATAACAGGAATTTAACTATATCAACTCATCAATATTATGAACTTGAATTGACGCATAATCAGGAGGATTTTCCAAAAACCGCATTCGCATGGATGCATGGTTTAACTTGTAAGTATCTAGGTGAAACACAACTTTAATGTTTCCTTCGCATGAAATATAGTAGAGTTCACAACAATATGGCTACAAGTATGTTGTTAGAAAGTATGGCATGGTGTTAAAGACTTGAATCATCCAACTACCCTTTGTTTAGAAATTCTTGTTCATTTGTAGTCAATGCATAGTACTAAAAAATCAAGTGTATTGGTAGACACTAGTACTATTTGTTAAGGAACCGAGCCAGCTGAGTCAAAACTAGTACTATTTGTTAAGATAATATGCTACTATAGACTAGATTCCAATTTCATTAGCATTCAATACATTATTCACAATAGCAACATAATAAGGATTTCTGAAAGATACACAATCACAAAGCACAAAACAATATACCCCGGGAAACCCTCAAGGGGAAGAAAACCCAGCAAGAACTTCCTCAATATAGATGATCAAGGTACAATGCCCAAAATAGGTCTCACAAATAAGAGAGACAAACCCAAACTCTAGACCCAAGCCAATCCTCCTCCTCCTTCGCAAATATCTCTCTCTCTAATTTGAATTGCCCAAGTGAGTGATGGTACAAATGAGAGGAACTCACTCTCTATTTATACTTTACCTTTTATTTGATTTTTATCCCAGCTAGGTCGGTCTCACTTTAACTGACTGGGCCGAACTCTCCTAGAAGGACTCAAATAATATTATATTACATTTTTTAGGGTACTAACGACCCCACTTACAATGGAGGCTTTACCTCATGACTTTTACATGACCAAATATAATAATGACATCTCCAAACAGAGGTAAAACATCCCTGACAGAGTAACAATAATAAAGTACAAGTAGAATATTCTTTGAAGTTACATTAATTTAACACTCCCCCTTAACAAGAAGGGTATTCTACTGACAACAACATCTACATGTGTAACTCTACACAACATCATCGGAGGGAGGAGGGGCATTATCAACAACATCATCTGGAACATTGGTTGATACATCTATAAATCATTGGAAGTTCTTCAACAACATCATCATCTTCAGTATAGAGCTGAGGTATCATCATCTTCAATATTGGAGCATCCTCATCTTCAACGCTGGAGCATCATCTTCTACAGCACTGGAGCATCCTCATCTTTAGCATTGGATCATCATCTTCTTCAGCACTAGAGCATCCTCATCTTCAGCACTGGAATATCTACAGCACTGGAACATCCTCATCTTCAGCACTGGAACATCTGCAGTACTAGAGCATCCTCATCTTCAACACTGGAACATCATCATCTGCAGCACTAGAGCATCCTCATCTACAGTACTGGAACGTCATTATCTGCAGCACTGGAGCATCCTGGAACATCATCATCTCCAGCACTGGAGCATCCTCATCTACAGTACTGGAATATCATTAGGAGCATCATCACCTGCAACACACATGATTCTTCCTTTCAGAACTAGGGATCGTGGACAATCCTTCCTTTCGGAACTCGAGATTTAGTCCAACAACTTTGGTGATCCTTCCTTTTGAAACTGGGATCATGGAAAATCCTTCCTTTCAGAACTCGGGATTCAGTCCAACAACTCTGGTGATCCTTCCTTTCGGAATTGGGATCATGGACAATCCTTCCTTTCGGAACTCGGGATTCAGTCCAACAACTCTGGTGATCCTTCCTTTCGGAACTGGGATCATGGAAATCCTTCCTTTCGGAACTATGGATTCAGTCCAACAACTCTGGTGATCCTTTCGTTCGGAACTGGGATCATGGACAATCCTTCCTTTCGGAACTCGGGATTCAATTCAACAACTCTGGTGATCGTTCCTTTCGAAACTGGGATCATGGACAATCCTTCCTTTCGGAACCAAGGATTCAGTCCAACAACACTGGTGATCCTTCCTTTCAGAACTGGGATCATGGACAATCCTTCCTTTCGGAACCAGGGATTCAGTCCAACAACACTGGTGATCCTTCCTTTCGGAACTGGGAGCATGGACAATCCTTCCTTTCGGAACCAAGGATTTAGTCCAACACTCTTAGACAATCCTTCCTTTCGAAACTAGGGATTCAGTCTAAGGATCAACATTTAAGACTATCCTTCCTTTCGGAATTACGGGATCACTGTCTAGGGATGTGTTATCACATATATAGTAGCTGGACTACCATATGTTTTATTCCAGATTTCAGTACATTTTTCAGCCAGTCCTTTACATTGAGATGCTTGAGATGAGCATCTATGTTGGATCACTATTATGATTATGGACAACAGTATATTCCTATGCCATGAATGAGTCTCAGGAAACTCAAGTTTGATGACTGATGTAGCCATTTAGCCATGACATAGCATTATGTATTGCCCAGAGTTGTAGCAGCAGGTTCTCAGTGGACATATGATGGTTCAGATGATTTATGCACAGGTATATGACCCAACAAGTATTATCATGTGTTTATGGTTATTATTGCTTTAATACTCATTCTTGTGGCATGTTTTAGCACTTAGTATCATGATCTGGCGATCATATAGATATGTGGACTTGGTTGTATTATTTATTTATCTATGTCCCCGCTCAGACTTAGAAGTTTCTGGTTATACTCATTGGTTTTACCCTCCTTAGGAGAATGGAGGTGATCATTCCCACCATCCTATGGCTTGATAGTGTTGGTCTCATTATTCACTTTCTCCATCCATCCATTACCTTCCCGTTATAGCATTATCCATGACTTACTACTTGACCTGTGATATGGAGGACTTTCCCCCGCTTTGGCCTCTTTGTTGGATGAGCTTCCCTATTTATCTTGTGTCTCAGCTCTGAGTTGGTGACAGAACTTGCCTTCTAGTGAGTTGGATTTCATCCTTAGTGGTGGAACTTCCGCATTAGTCATTTGGGAATGTTGTTGGCTAAAACCCGAAACATATAGTACTACGATCATTACAATGTGTTTAGAAATGAAATGTATATCTTAAATGAAAGACCATTCTAGAATGTGTTTCTCAACACACGTGAATGAAAGGGATGTGAAATTAATGAAAATCCAAGAATGTGTTTCTCAACACACACGGATAAAAAATCCTAATAAATGTAAATCCAAGAATGTGTTTTTCAACACACACGGATCAAGGCTATGGAAATGAATGAAAGGCCCAAAAAGCAATGGTTTAACAAATGTTGTATCTAATGATTGTTGGCCTCACTTGTAATAATCTATTCCTCACTAGCCTGCGGGTTATCATGTGAGATGGAGTAAGGGATAGCTAATTCTAAGTGTCCCCTAAAGTCTCAAGTTACGGTTTGTCGGGCACCTAGTCATGGCAGCTCTAGAAAAGATCCTCACGGAGCTGTATCAGCTTGGATGTGAGTTGTAGACATCTGTCAAGGTCGAATAAGCACTTCCCAAATTGATTATCCATTTGTGAGACACTACCTTCCCATGTGTTAATTGCTTGTCTAACATATGCCTTAGTATCTATCCCCTTTCCCATATCCAAAGTGTCACAGTGTCAAGTCAGTATAGTCATCCCTTAGCCTAGCCTTATAGTCTTCAGCTTTCACCCATCACTAGCAAAATGATCACAACCATAAAGTGAGTATAGTCTTGAGGTTCTAGTCTGAGCCATAATAATAATAAAAAACATTGAATATTTGGTTGTAGATTGCCAGAGAATTGATTACTATATGTTATTTTGCTACTTGAATGATTTGTAAAGCATGTCTTAACCTTTTAACACTTGCAGCAGCTTGATCTCAGCCTAGGTCATTTTATGGGTCATGTTGACTTAGTCAAACCTAGTTTGACCAAGGTCAACTATAGGACATGAGGTGAGATAGACCTTGGCTGATGCAGGTGGATGATATATGGTCTATTATAGGTCACCAGGTGCTTCCATCCATTGGTTACAGGTTTATAATGATGATCTGGCATTTTATTATATTTGATCATTTACAGATTATTATTATTTTTTATCTGTTCAGGCATATTTGAGATATTATATGATCCTGCAGAGATCCATATGGTGTATGAGTACACACCTTTAGTAGATTTGGGTTCTCTGAGTCCATTGAGACAATTGGTTTTCAGTTTCGGGCAATTACAGTGGGTATTTTCCTCAGTTTATCATTCTGGTGCATATTTCCCATTAAAAATGGCCTGTTAGAGCAGTTTTGATGATCTATTTGGTTCACTTAGGGCACTATAGAGGGAGTATGGGCTCCAACCACTTGTTTTTACTATTATGCCATACTCCCGGACATTGTGGTGCAGTCAGATTTGGCCCCGGATGAACAGGAAGAGAGTTACAGGCAATTTTATACTTTATAGAGGATTTACAGAGGCATAAAATGGTAAAAATGGCTACAGAGGAAATCGATTTGAGCTATTGAGGCAAAGAAATGGCATGAGGATAGTTTTGATGATGAGTGTGATGTCTTCCACACCTTCCACAACAGTTTCAGCATTTAGTGGGACCCACACACTTCCTGACGGCATTTTATATGGTTTTATTGTCTCCTTAGAGGCTCACGACTTTCTCTAGGGAAGTCAATTTGGTACATTGATGAGTCATGTGTTATTATTGTGCCATGGGGACACACTAGGGAGGTTAGATATCACCCCCTAGACCCACCATGTGCGGGTTATCATGTTTTTTTAGTCACTTTGAGTGGGATGCCCCCCTAGGGCGATTTTGTCCATGTATATGTTATATTTTTGAGTTGATCCATGTACTTTATCGTTGAGCTCATCTCAACCATAGATTAGAACTTTTATATCTTTTAATCTTAGCCATCCATTCAAAAGGTGGTTAGCAACATCTCGTCATAGTCGACTTCCTCTGCTTGATTTTATAAGTCTTGTTTATAGCAATGTTTGAAAAATCGAAATCGGCCTCGGAATCGGTCGAGGGTCAACTCGGAATCGGAATCGGAATCGTAATAAATCGACCATAAATCGGTCGATTTGAATTTAATGAATCGGTTTACTCAAAAATACATAAAATATTTAAATTTTAAAGAAAACAACATTTTCAAGATTTTAGGGTTGTTGTTATGACCCAGACCTGTTGTTTGAGGGCCAATGAACACCTAGACTTGTTGTTTAGGGCTGATTTCATCCACAGTACTGCCCACCATTTATTTTATAAGCCTTTAAGGTGATTTTCATGACTGGCCTAGACTTGCTGTTTAGGGCTGCTTTCATCCACAGTATTGCCCACCATTTATTTTATAAGCCTTTAAGGTGATTTTCATGACTTTTTATTGTTGCAAAGGTCACAACAAGAATAGGTTTGCTTCAAAATTGCTGTATGAGGGTTTGAAAAACTTCAACCTAAGTTGCACGAAACGGCGAAATGGGGACGAAAAGGGTAAATTCGAAATAGGGGAAACGTGACCCCCCAAAATTTTGGAAACGAGGAAACACAATAATATATATAAAATTAATAAATGAGCAAGGACATTTAAGAAAATGAATGTGAAATATGAATCATCAATCATACATGTCAGCGAATCATTGCCTATATTGGGATCCTATTCATCAATAGCACCCTATGCCTCCCTCCTCTAGGCTCTAGCCCTTGCCTCTAACTCAAATTTCAAAGTTGATCTTCCAAGGACATTAGTCAACGGCTCAACATCCTACAATTTTGATGAAACTTCTTACTCCAATCGTTGAAATAAGGTAGAAAAAGCTTCCCATGCTTAATATGTGATTTTGCATGAGTGAAGAATACATTTTTATTAAGGTCATGACGGAGGAGTTCAACAATCAACACCACCAACATCAAGGTACATATAGGGGTTGATGTGCTTGATTAAATGCCAATTCCATACCCTCATACATGATAGAATCTGGTGGAAACCTTGCAATCCTGCAATCCTAAAAACTATTAAGTCTGCTGAATTCTGAATGGGATCTAAAATTCCACTTTTTGCATATGAAGTCCGATGAGGTTGTAACCACTCTCAAACATCTTGAATAAATTAATGGGAATGTTAAAAATTTAAGTAAAAGGATGGAAAATAAAATATTGCTGCACCATGGGGATATTGCTTTGTTTTTTTGAGTCTGTAGGCACCCATGCAAACTGCCAGATAAATCGGCCTATCAAACCAGTTTGGTACTGAACCGGCCAATTCAGTGTCCAGATCAGCCGATTTGGTACCGAATCGTCGACCGAACCGATTTGCAGACCGAGTTGATTCGGTTCCTTATCAAATCGGTAGATCGGCCAATTTCGAAATCGGTTTAGCCGATTTTTAAAACGTTGAACCATCGTCACTTGTTCTACAAAACAAGTTTCATCATTCTTCATTTGTAGGTGATTGTGTACGATACTTCCTACAAGTCAAATTTAGTAGCATGGTTAGAAACACTTCATAGTTTCCAAAACATATGCAAAAAAACTAGTGTTACCAGAATCGCGAGCTGACTCGCGATTTTTCCGAGTTTGACTTGGATCGGTAGGGAAACGATCCGTTCTGGCTCGAGTCGAATTTAACTCGGGCTGATCGATTTCTAGGTCAAAAATTTGTCGTTTTCATGGTTTTCTCTCTCCTCCCCTATACACGTCGGTTATTCGAGCTCTATCCTCTATTCCGACAATGGATTTTCGAGCTCTCCTCTATCCACTATCCACGAGACGGTTGTGAGCGGATTGTGAAGAGTGTCCTCTATCCATGCTACGGCCGTGAGCGGACTGGGAAGAGTGTCCTCTATCCACACGATACGAATACCTTCTGCGAATGAGCGAACTGTGGTAGATACAAATACCTTCTGCAAATGAGCGGGATCACCAGGGTTCCAAGGGGAAAAGTCATTTTCATTTTAGGTTATAAATAATTTATTAAAAGCTTTGGTTTGAACTTTGTTTTAATAAATTATTTATTATTTATTAAATGTATTAAATATTAGTTTTTTTATTATATTTAAAATACATAAATATAATTTTCTAATTTTTTAATATATAAGGTAAATTATATATGATAGGTTAAAACTTAACATATAAAAAATATAATTTATATTTTAATAATGTGATATTAATTAACTTGATGTCCATTTTCATTATAAATTTAGAATTGGGATAGAATTGATATATTTTGGCCATTTATTGATATCTTATTGATATCTTATGGACATCTATTGACATCTATTGATATGGCTATTTTGGATATCTATGAAAAATGTTTTTTGTTAATTCAAAATGTCTATATATTTAATTTTTTTTATTTGCCGATTTTTTCTTGATCCGATTCAAACTCTTCGCTCTTTTGTCTCGCCGATTTATTGCCGATTCCGAGTCTGGTAACTTTGAAAAAAACATAAGTCACACTGTCATAATGCTATCTTTAACCAATAGCACAACATTCATCCATATCCCACATTCATATGGTAACGTTCTAGATGCCTTCCATCTCTACCAGAACATTATTAAGAGCATGCACTACTCCCAATATGTCAGCAAAGAGGTTTCACTCTAGATAAGTAGCAATGGAATGTTGTATAGTACCATAGGCTACTTACCCATCACATGCATATCACTGCAAACATTCTAACATCATGCATAATACACATCCTAAATAAACGTGTACACAACTGGACACTATCATTTGAACAATTTGATGAAATGACAATTCAAATACTTATCTTTGTTAGTTTGGTAGGATCTCTTTTGATCCTAGTCTCCTTACAGGGATTGCTGGAATGTTTGATGGTGAACTCTACTCCATCATCAGAGTTCCTGAATCAAGCTTAAGAGAGTGCTTTGAAGCACCACTATTACAAAACATAACCTTCGATTTCTTCCTTTGGTAGCTTCCTGGGAGATCCTTCTTCTTCTTCTTCTTCATCTTCAGCAAAATGAGCATGATGTCTTTTGTTGCTCTTCTTCTTACATTCTTCTTTTCTTTCTGGACAATCTTTGGCAATATGTCCCATCTTATCACAACTGAAACATTGATAAGAAGAAAAGTCTCTTCGCTTGTAGTTTCCCTTCTTATACTTTTGAAACTTCTTAGGAGGATGAAACTCCTTGAAATGAGGTTTTCCCTTTCCTCTTCTAGTATGGGTAGCTAGAGCTTGATCATCATCTCTGAGTAATGCTTCTCGATTTGCCACTCTAGCCTCCTCTTGGATACATTCTTCCCATACAGCTTCAAATAGTAGACTTTCCTTTCTTGCACACATTGTTTGGATAAAAGAGTCCCAAGGTCTAGTAAGACCATTGAGAGCAGCCATAACTAATTCATCTTCGTCAAGCTTGTCTCCAATTGCTTCTAGTTGTTCTTTGAATTGAGAAACCTGTTATCACCTAAACTGTAGTTACCCCTATGGATGTATCCACTCATGGATGGCAATAGGGAAGGGCAACTCAAAAGGTGCAACCATGATCACCTCGACCTCCAATATATGGTTGTCATGCCAGTCGAGGCAACCTTCGCTTTATGTTATCTAGCCCAGACAACAAAGGGGGAGACCCGATCTACTCCCGACAGGAGAGACCAAAACCAAGACACCAAATCAAGTTAATTCTAAGTGAAGTAAGGTGTATGGTTTATCCTAGACCTTAGGATGAAGTCACAAGACAAGTGAGGGGTTCAATGAGTATAGCTTTGGTTCATTATTGATGTGAGAGTGACTTATGATTTGTGAAATATGATCCAGGATTAAAGTACTAGTTCAATGTGAGAAAATCCACTGCCTTGGGAACCGCGCCCAATGCAGGGTAGTTTAGGGGTTGAATTGGGGCTAACTAGTACAAGTGACAAGCTTGATCATGATACATGATGACATCAAAGAGTTTAGTTCACCACACTAAGGTCAAACCACAAGTTAATCCAACAATCTAGGAAAGTCGAATTGACTTGGAGAGAAACCAGTGCCTTGGGAATTGGGATAATGGAGTCAAAGTAAGGTTAACTTGTGGTTAAGGACTCCTATTGCATGAGACAAGTGGGCAATTAAAGTCTTGATGGATGAATAGGTCTAGATCTAGGTTTGACCTAAGTGGACCACAATCCCTTAAAACAAGGAATGCTATCCCCAAGGCACGATTTGACAAAGTGACCTACTAGACCTAGGTTTTGAATTATGCCTATTCCAAATCCACAAAAATCTCAAGTACCCACGTCCTAGAAGTGGACCAACTCACTTCTCCAAGGTGGTGCGAGTTTACCCAAGGAGGCTAAAATGTGGGATAAATGGATCAAGACAAGTCCAATGGCATCCAAACTTTCGATCCAAGTAGGTTGATCAAGTGGGAGTGTGGATCTACAATTTCAAGGCAATCCGATGGCTAGATCTTACTAGATCTGAGTTTAAAGATACCAAGTGGTCCAAAATGGGGATTAAATCCCTTAAAATGTGGAATAGGGCCCACAAGGTAGAAATCAGAAAAGTGACAATCAGGGGGTAGGTTATTGGATGTGTAGATCATGAAACAAGCGGGATCTCAACTACCCATCAACTAGATCTAGGTCAACTCACCCTCACCAAGAAGTGCGCCCTTGCTTGGAGAAGCTAGGTTGGCTTGGGAAGAGGGTCAAATGGAAGCCAATCCTCACCAAACTATAGATCCGGGATGCCGTGGATGCTATAGAGGTGGGTTTTCAATATTATACTCAACAACCCACTAGATCTAAGTAGATCTGAAAAAATGTAAAAATGAGGGTTTGAAGAAATAAGGGTTTTTATCAATTTATGAGCTAGGTCAATGGATTGGATCAAGATAAGAGAAACAAACCTGTGGATCTTACCTGGGTAACCTTGTAGATGCCTTGATGATGATGATCTATGCAAACCCGATCAATTTGAGAAGCTTTGAGGTAGTTTTCTATGTAATTGATTTAGTCCAAGAAGCCAATGCGCCCTCTCTCCTGCACAACAAACGTCAACAATATCAGATTTGATGTAATCAAGAGATAAGACTAATGCCACAAGAGAAGTAACAGAAAGATAGCATAGATCACAATGATACTAATGATAACCCCCTGATACAAGCAAATGCCAAGAAAGTCAATTTGAAGAAGCCTTGCAAGATCGCCCTTATTGAAGTCACCCTCCTGTAGACAAGACAACGATTTCCAAAATAGATAGATCTTACCACAAATTCCAAATGCTAGGTTGCAATAGAATTTCCAATCACCATCTAAGAACACCAGATGCAAAGGAGACCACAAGAATTTCCACAAGAAAGTTTTTTCTATATCAATAATCCAAGAGCCAAAGACCCCTTACAATGAGAAGCTCTCTCCTTTAAATAGGAAGGAGGGGCATCAAAATCCTAACCACTTTTTGAATGAGTGGCTAAGATTAAAAGATACAAATGTCTAATCAATGGTTGAGATGAGCTCAACAATAAAATACATGGATCACTAATAAAATATAATATAAGTGGACAAAATCACCCTAGAAGAGGGGAATCCCACCAAATCATGATGACAAAGTATAATAAGAAGCTTATGGTGGGTCCAAGGGGTAATTTTAGACACCCTTGGTCAATCCCCATAGCACAATAATAATAAAATAGCCATCAATATACCAAATCGTGCCTCCATGGACAAATCGTAGGCCTCAAAAGACCTCAAAAATCATCAGAAAGTGCCATAAGTGATGGATACGGGCCCTGATGAAGCTGAAACTGTTGGAGGAGGTGTGGAAGACATCAATCCATCATCACTGATCATCCCATGCCAAGACATTGCCTCAGTAGCCCAAATCGATTTCCTCAATAGCCATTTCTACCAATCCTGAAATGCCTCGGGAAGCGTGAAACTACCCCAAACTTCCTCCTGGAGTGCTTGCGCTGTTAAGGTGAGGGAACCAGTGTGTTCGGGAGGGGGGTAATATGGTAAAAACAAGTGGCTGGACCACCCCCTCCAAGCACAACGCCCTAGGTCAACCGGATAAAAATCACATCTGCTCTGACAGGGTCTCCGACAGACCAAAACTGCATTGGGATAGCCTACTGAGGCTCAATCATCACTGTAATTGCCCGGAACTGAAAACAAACTATCTCATTGGACTCAGAAGGTCCAGATCCATCCAAGATGTGTACTCATACACCATATGAGTCTCTGCATGATCAATATATATATCCAATATACCAAAACAGGGCAAATAATAATAATCTGTAAATGATCAAATACTGCTGTAAACCATGAATCATCATCATAACCCTGTAGCTGCTGCATAGAATCATCATATACATGTACATAGACCATATGTCATCTATCCATATCATCACAAGGTCCAACCATCTCATGTCCTATGGTTGACCTTGGTCAAACTAGGTCTAACCAAGTCAACATAACCAAATATAACTTAGACCATCATCAGAAGCTGCTGCAAAGTGTCAAAAGTTAATGCATGCTCTACAACTTATTCAAATAACAATTATAACACAAAGTAATCATTACTGGCGATCTAAATCCAAATATATAATGTTATTAATTATTATTATTACTCAGACTAGACTTTCAAGATCATACTCACTTCATAGCTGTGATTAATTTGCTAGTGAAGGGTGAAGGCTAAAATAACTGGCTAGGCTAAGGGATGACTTGACTGACTTAACTTTGTGACACTTTGGCAAAGGGAAAGGGAATACACACCATAGTATATACTGAATGAGCAACAACACAAGGAATGGCGGTGTCTCACAAATGGATAAGTTGTTTAGAGAGTGCTTATTCAACTTAGGCATCATGTCTACATCAAGTTGATCCAGGTTCATTAGGATCATTCAATTTCATTTCAAGGCCTTTTTGGCCTACATAACCCTTCGGATCTCAGGTGTGCTGATAAGCACAACTAGTTGCAGCTTGCATCCAGGGCATGTTTTTCGTACATATATAAGGTCAGCAATTGTTTAGATATATGTTTTAAGAATCATTGCTTTTTGGACCTTTCTTATTCTCTTCGAGGAGTATTTTTCAGCAGTTCATCGCTCTTGCCCTTTTTAGTTTCCATGGGCGAATTTATTAGTTTCCATAAATAGTACATGAGCTTTCAGTTTTATCTAACAACATCTCAAGTGACTAGGGGGAGTTCGAGCCAATGCCAAACATCGGGACAACCGACCAGAATGATTTAGGCCTACAATCCAACTCACCAAAGGTAAGTTTTGTCACCAACTCAAAGCCGAGACACAGTAAACAGGGAAGCTCATCCAATATAGAGGCTACAGTGGGGAAAAGTCCTCCATGCCACCAGTCAAGTAGTAAGTCAGGGTGATAAACTAAAAGGTAGGCAATGGATGGATGAAGACAATGAATTATGGAGCCAACACTAGAAAGCCAAGGTATGGTGGAATGATCACCTCTATTCTCCCTTGAGAGGGTAAGACCAATGAGTATGAATAGTGAACTTCTAAGTCTGAGTAGGGATAATATAGTATATATAATAAGATCAACCAGGTCCACATATCTATATGATCGCCAGATCATGACACTAAGTGCTAAGACATGCTATAAGAATAAGTATAAAAGCAATATAACTATAACACAATGATATACCTGCTGAGTCATATACCTGAATGCTCATCAATTTGAACCATCATCTGTCCTCTGAAACTGCTGTTGTAACTCTGGGCACTACTAACTGCTCTATACAACTGGTATAATGGCTACATCGGTCATCTCTCTGAGTGTCCCGAGACTCACTCATGGCATGGGGAATACATACTGCTGTCCAAAATCTAATAGTGATCCAATATAGATGCTCATCTCAGCATCTCAATGTAAGGGAACTGGCTGAATAGTGTACTGGAATCAGAAAAATAATGTATGGTAGCCCGACTACTATATATGTGATAACAAAACCCTAGTAAAGTAATCTTGGACAGATTCACCTGGATTCATCTTCGTGTTTTTCAGTTGGGTTCTCAAATTCATCTTTTGATTTATGTTTCTCCCTTCATACATTCTTGATAGAGCATTAAACATTTCCTTAGGTGTTTTCTTGCAGAACACTTGTGGAATCAAATGATCCTTGATGAAATCTGCTATGATCCTCTTTGCTCTAATCATATTCTTCTTATGCTTTTCCTTGGCTTCAGCTTCTGCGGGTTCTGATACAACTTGTTTAATAATCTTTGAAAGATCATTCTCGTCTAGAATGAGTCCAATCCTATACTTCCAAGCACAGAAGTTATCTATGCCTTCCAACTTGTCATCAAGCTTAGTGCTTTGGGCCATCTTATCCCGGAGAGTAGAGAATAACCAAAAATTAAAGTTTCTCAGAATTGAAAACTGAACTCACCAAAAGATGCGCTTGACTGAGGCGAGTATGCTGGTACACTTGGTTTCTGAAGATTCCAAAATTTCACCCTTGAAAATTGACTTGGTTTCGATCTTGGTGCCAAAATTTCGATCTTGGAGAGGCGCACTTCCCTATGCCAATTGCACTAAAAAATTCCACTTCTGTAAGAAGCCCTAAATTTTAAGCTCGGAGAGAGAGAGTTTTACCCTATGAAAGTTGCTCTTTTCAGGCTAGCTCTGATACCATGTTAAGATTATATGCTACTATAGACTAGATTCCAATTTCATTAGCATTCAATACATTATTCACAATAGTAGCATAATAAGGATCTCTGAAAGATGCACAATCACAAAGCACAAAACAATATACCCTGGGAAACCCTCAAGGGGAAGAAAACCCAGCAAGAACTTCCTCAATATAGATGATCAAAGTACAATGCCCAAAATAGGTCTCACAAATAAGGGAGACAAACCCAAACTCTAGACCCAAGCCAATCCTCCTCCTCCTTCGCAGATATCTCTCTCTCTCCTCTAATGCGAATTGCACAAGTGAGTGATGGTACAAATGAGAGGAAATCACTCTCTATTTATAATTTACCTTTTACTTGACTTTTATCCCAGCTAGGTCGGCCTCACTTTAACTGACTGGGTCGACCTCTCCTAGAAGGACTCAAATAATATTATATTACATTCTTTAGGGTACTAACGACCCGACTTACAATAGAGGCTTTACCTCATGACTTTTACATGACCAAATATAATAATGACATCTTCGAATGGAGGTAAAACATCCCTAACGGAGTTACAATAATAAAGTACAAGTAGAATATTCTTTGAAGTTACATTAATTTAACACTTCTTGCACCTAACTCAGATATATCAAGGCACTATTTTGCTCCCCGTTTCTAATCATTTTCCTCACACATTCCATGGAGAAATGTATAAATGATATTTAAACTTGTCTTATTATTACCAATCCCAAATGATTATCACTCTACAAAAGCATTGCCTTAATGACTTCTTAACCAAGGATGCCCCCTACAATTGCATAAACTGTAGGTAGTTCTTTTGTCTTGGCATCAATAATTATTTGCAAGAGAATATCTGGCATTCAGGATTCAAATAACCTTTGATCTTACATTTTTTTTATAGAAATGCAATGATTGGTCTTGAAGCCCAATGTTTACACCTTCATAATCTACATAAAAGTTCTTATGATAGTTGGGAAAGTGGATGAAGCATTTGAGATGTTGAAACAAGTGAAGGTAGAGGACTCTGGAGTGTGAGGTAGATGTTGTGGTCTTCACTACATTGATGGATACTCTTTGCATTAATGTTGGTAGATTGGATGAGGCTAGGAAATTGTTAAATGAGATAAGAAGGAAACACATGCCTGCTTTTGTTATATACAATATTCTAATCCACAAGTATGGTGATGTCAAAGAAATGTAACTGCAGAAGATATTCTACTTGTGCTTGTCTATTGTATTATTGTATTCCTCCTTCGAGAGATCTCATTGATGTAAATAATAATGTAAGAGTCATTGAAAGTGAATGTAAACCCTAGGTCTCGTGTCGGCCTAAAAGAACCTGTTATCACACCATAGTAGCTGGGCTACTATTCTTGCTGAGCAGATATCTGCTCTTTCCAGAGCTTTGCTTTTACAGAAATCAGCTATGATGAGCTTGTTATTTGGGATCACTTATGGATCAGAGCAGTGTATTGTAACAGATTGTTATTAGACATTGTGCCAAGCCTGAGCCTTGAGAGCTTAGATTTGATGACCGATGTGATCCTTTGTTCCATATAGTTTCAGTTCAGTGCCCAGTGATATTATTGCAGTAGTGTTTTAGATGTTTATTGATGATTATTATGATATGATGTGACCTATGGACTTCTGATTATTGGCTTTGGATTACTACCTTGTTGTTTTAGTCAACTTCATAGCATTGACTTGGTATATGATTCATGATGTGGCAATACTATTTAAAATAAAATGAATTATCTTGGATGATGTTATAAATATAAAATGGATGTATTACTTGCACACTTAGGTTTTCTGACAATACTCATCGGTTTCATTACCCTCCTATGAGCATAGATATGGTCTTTCCTGACATCCTTGTCTGCTGGCTTAGGAACCATTTTCACTTGACTTTATCCATCCATGACCTTCCTTATTTGGCTTTCACCCTGACTTGCTTTCTTGACTTCTTGATACCGAGGACTTCCCCATTTCTACTTCTGTGTTGGACCACATTCATGTTTGTTTTGTGTCTCGGCTCTGAGTTGGTGACAAAACTTGCCTTTGGTAAGCTGGATTGTATGCCTAAATCATTCTGGTCGGTTGTCCCGATGTTTGGCACAGTGCATAACTCCCCCTAGTCACTTGAGATGTTGTTGGCTAAAAATGAAAGCTCATGTACTACTTGTATTGGAAATGTATTATGAAAGCCTGTGAACTTAAAATTCTAGAATGTGTTTCTTAACACACGTGAATAAAGGCTATAGCAATGAACTGCTAAAATACCCCTCGAAGGGTATAAAAAGGTCCAAAAAGCAATGGTTACTCAAAAGTTATATCTATTATTGCTGACCTTGTAAGTGTGAATATGCCTCGGATGCAAGCTGCAATTAGCTGTGCTTCTTAGCACATGTGAAATCCCAGAGGGGTCATATAGGCCAAAAGGCCATGGAAATGAATGAATGATCCTAATGAACTTGGATCAACTTGATGTAGACATGATGCCTAAGTTGAACAAACACTCTCTTAACAACTTATCCATTTGTGAGGCACAGCCCTTCCCTTAGTTATTTTGTCCAACATAGAGTGCAACTCCCCCCTTACCCATCCAAAGTGTCATTTGGTTGAGCTTTGTCAAGTCATCCCCTTTTGCCTAGCCTTGATTCTTTAGCCTTCATCCTTAGCTAGCAGTTAGGCCATGTACAATGGGTGAGTCTGTCATTAAAGTTTTTGTGCAAGTAAAATATAAATAACATTGAAATATGTATATGTATTAACTGCCATGGGATGATGTTTATACTTTAAGTTAAGCTGTGAATGTGATTAAAGGAACATGTCTTAGTCTAATGTTATAATCTTGTCCTTGGTTATATTTTGACCTAGTCAAACATAGTTTGACCATGGTCATTCTTGGGATCCATGATGAGATGGACCATTTATGCTTATGGATAATGATTTGTGGTCCCACATACACCTATTGATGATTCCATATGACGGACATATGCTTCAAATGATGATTGATGTAGTTGGTCAATTTTATTATTTCCAGATCATCATATTTTACACTGTCCGGGTATGGTGGACCCTACAGTTGACCCCACAGGTCAACCCATGGTGTATGAGTACTTATTTCTAGTAGATTTGGGTCTTCTGGATCCATTGAGACACTTATCTTTCAGTTCCGGGCACTTCTGATGATGATAGCAACAATTATCCACCTGCTTACCAGTTTTGGGCATGTTGATCCAGCCTGTCCAGCAAAGGCTTTGAGGCCAGTCGTTGCCTAGGGCGCTGTGTAGGAAGGGGATTGTCCAACCACTTGTTTTTACAATTATGCCCCCCTTCCAGACAGCCTGGTGCACTCAGGTTGACAGCGCAGGAACCCTGGGTGGCATTTTGAGCAGTTTCATGGTTTTTCAGGAGGATTAAAAATGGAATAAAAGGGTCACTGAGGAATTCAATTTGGAAAATTGAGGCAAGGTTTTGGCACTTGGTCTTCTCAGAGGTCTTCCAGGGTGAACCCCCCATCTTCTAGATTAGTTGGCATCAGTCAGTGGGGTCCACAGTGGCCATAGGAGGCCTTTTATTGCATGTCTCTCAGAGTTTTGGAGACAGGATTTTGCTCATTTGTGTCATTTGGACATGTCATAGTCCTATTATTTTATATTATTGTGCCATGGCGATGAGCTAGTGAAGGATGACGTCACCCTCACTTAGTAACTTTTAGCTATGACATCATCCCTCTTTTGAGTGATCCATGTGATATTATGTATTGGCTCATCTTAGCTGTTGATTAGATTGTGAGATCTTTTAATCTCAACCACTAGTTTCAAAAAGTGGTTTTGTGGTTTATGGTTTTGGTCTTTATTATCCTATATAAGGAGGAGACCTCCCTATTGTAAAAGCACCTTTGGGGTCTGGAAAACTTGGAATGAAAATATTATTTTGCAAATCTACTTCTTGGCTTTGATTGGGTTACTCTTGTATATGTTCTTGCATCTCTTGCTTTTAGACATTATTTGCTTTACAGGTGAAATCGACATCAATTGAGGGAGGCCGAATTGCTTGAAGCTAGAGCACGATTTTGCTTGATGGGAAGATTGTAGGGGTTTCTCACATCCCCCATGGGCAAGACGTCTTCATCTTGAGGGAGATTTTCAATTGTGCTTAGTCTATTGATTGCTTCTTTGACATGACATGCTTAGATCTCATTGATTTGTGGATCAAATCTAATTTGATGTAGTTTGATTTACAGGCTTCATGGGACATATCTCCTCCTAGGGCTTGGACGATTTAGGTTGAAGACACTTGGATCAAGCTTGGAATTGTAACTAGGGCAAGAATCATCCATATGCTAAGAGGCCGTAAGCTTATGAGGTAAGATCTACAAGGTACATATTGATTTCGCTTGTTCTCCAGAGATTGGGAACCATTTGTTAGTGGCATTTGTGCTAGAAAGAAATTGATCCAGTTCAGACAACTATGGGAAGAGTGTGTGCAAGAGGAAGAAAGAATAACGGTGAGAGAGGAGAAACTAAACGACAATGAAGATCAAGCTTTGGCAACTCATGCCAAAGGTGTAAGGAAAAGGAAGAACGATGTACATTCCCTTGAGGATTCTCCAAGAAGACCTCAGAAGAAAAATAAGTTCAAGAAAGACCTATCTTCAGTTGAATGTTACTCCTGTCACAAAACATGACACATGGCAAGAAATTGTCCAAACAAATCTAGACATCATAAGAAGCAGAAGAAGAAATTTCATGCTCATGCAGCAGAAGATAGTGAGTATGATGAAGAAGTCAAAACCAAAGAAGATTCCTCCAATGATGAGGAATATGTACTTTAATCCAAACCAGTTCTTATGTGACCAAAGGGGAAGACTATCAATGATGCGTAGTCATTGCAGTAGAAGGAGGACTCTTTACAAACTGAAGGGTCATGCAGATATAGCACTAATGACCAGTACCATGAGCCCTTGTGAGCTATGGCATAGAAGACTAGCTCATGTACACCACAAAGCCTTACCAATAGTGAGTAAGGTGGTGACTGGACTACCATAAATCTAGGTTGATCATGAAGGAGTATGCAAAGGATGCGCTCAAGGAAAGACTACGAAGAATCCATTTCCAAGCAGCGACAACAAAGAGAAAGGTATTCTGGATATTATTCACTCAAATATATGTGGACCTATGTCCACCACTTCACTAAGCGGGTATGTTTACTATGCTTCTCTTATTGATGATTACTCCCGCAAAACATGGATTTATTTTCTGAAGAATAAGAATGAAGTCTTTGAAAAGTTTAAAGAGTTCAAGGCTCTTGTAGAAAACCTCTCTGAAAAGAAGATAAAGATTCTAAGCACATATAATGGAGTGGAATACACTTTAGGCGATTTCAAAGATTTCTGTAAACAAGCAGGGATTAAGAGGGAGCTTCCTATTCCCTATAATCCACAACATAATGGTGTAGCTGAAAGGAAGAACAAAACGATCATAGAAGCAGTGAAGGCCATGATCCATGATCAAGACTTACCCATGCATCTATGGGCAGAAGCAGCCAGAACCATAGTATATGTACAGAACAAAATCTCTCATAGTGCTCTTGGAAACAAGACCCCAAAAGAGATGTTTATCGGTATGAAGCCTGAAGTTAGTGTTATCACCTAAACTGTAGTTACCCCTATGGATGTATCCACTCATGGATGGCAATAGGGAAGGGCAACTCAAAAGGTGCAACCACGATCATCTCGACCTCCAATATATGGTTGTCATGCTAGTCGAGGCAACCTTCACTTTATGTTATCTAGCCCAGACAACAAAGGGGGAGACCCGATCTACTCCCGATAGGAGAGATCAAAACCAAGACACCAAATCAAGTTGATTCTAAGTGAAGTAAGGTGTATGGTTTATCCTAGACCTTAGGATGAAGTCACAAGACAAGTGAGGGGTTTAATGAGTATAACTTTAGTTTATTGTTGATGTGAGAGTGACTTATAATAATTAAAGATAAGGTCCAGGTTGAGAGTACTAGTCAATGTGGGAAAATCCATTGCCTTGGGAACCGTGTCCAATGCAGGGTAGTTTAGGGGTTGAATTGGGGCTAACTAGTACAAGTGACAAGCTTGATCATGATACATGATGACATCAAGGGTTTAGTTCACCACACTAAGGTCAAACCACAAGTTAATCCAACAATCTAGGAAAGTCGAATTGACTTGGAGAGAAACCAGTGCCTTGGGAATTTGTATAATGGAGTCAAAGTAAGGTTAACTTGTGGTTAAGGACTCCTATTATATGAGACAAGTGGGCAATTAAAGTCTTGATGGATAAGTAGATCTAGATCTAGGTTTAACCTAAGTGGACCACAATCCCTTAAAACAATGAATGCTATCCCCAAGGCAAGATTTGATGAGGTGACACACTAGACCTAGGTTTTGAATTATTCTCGTTCCAAATCCACAAAAATCTCAAGTACCCACGTCCTAGAGGTGGACAAACTCCCTTCTCCAAGGTGGTGCGACTTTGCCCAAGGAGGCCTAAAAGTGGGATAAGTGGGGTCAAGACAAGTCTGATGACATCCAAACTTTAGATCCGGATAGGTTAGTCAAGTAGGGGTATGGATCTACAATTTTAAGGCAATCCGACGGCTGGATCTTACTAGATCTAAGTTTGAAGATACCAAGTGGTCCAAAATGGGGATTAAATCCCTTAAAATGTGGAATAGGGCTCACAAGGTAGAAATCAGAAAAGTGACGATCTGGGGGTAGGTTATTCGATGTGTAGATCATGAATCAAGCGGGATCTCAACTACCCATCAACTAGATCTAGGTCAACTCACCCTCACCAAGAAGTGTGCCCTTGCTTGGAGGAGCTAAGTTGGCTTAGGAAGGGGGTCAAATGGAAGTCAATCCTCACCAAACTATAGATCCGGGATGCCGTGGATGCTATAGAGGTGGGTTTTCAATATTATACCCAACAACCCACTAGATCTAAGTAGATCTGAGAAAATGTAACAATGAGGGTTTGAAGAAATAAGGGTTTTATCAATTTATGAGCCATGTCAATGGATTGGATCAAGGTAAGAGAAACAAACTTGTGGATCTTACCTGGGTAACCTTGTAGATGCCTTGATGATCTATGCAAACCCGATCAATTTGAGAAGCTTTGAGGTAGTTTTCTATGCAATCGATTTAGTCCAAGAAGCCAATGCGCCCTCTCTCCTGCACAACAAACGTCAACAATATCAGATTTGATGTAATCAAGAGATAAGACTAATGCCATAAGAGAAGTAACAGAAAGATAGCATAGATCACAATGATGCTAATGATAACCCCCTGATACAAGCAAATGCCAAGAAAGTCGATTTGAAGAAGCCTTGCAAAATCGCCCTTGTTGAAGTCGCCCTCCTGTAGACAAGACAATGATTTCCAAAAAAAGATAGATCTTACCACAAATTCCAAATGCTAGGTTGCAATAGACTTTCCAATCACCATCTAAGAACACCAGATGCAAAGGAGACCACAAGAATTTCCACAAGAAAGTTTTTCTATACCAATAATCCAAGAGCCAAAGACCCCTTACAATGAGAAGCTCTCTCCTTTAAATAGGAAGGAGAGGCATCAAAATCCTAACCACTTTTTGAATGAGTGGCTAAGATTAAAAGATACAAATGTCTAATCAATGGTTGAGATGAACTCAACAATAAAATACATGGATCACTAATAAAATATAATATGAGTGGACCAAATCGCCCTAGAAGAGGGGAATCCCACCAAATCATGATGACAAAATATAATAGGGGGCTTATGGTGGGTCCAAGGGGTAATTTTATCCCTCCTTGGTCAATCCCCATAGCACAATAATCATAAAATAATCATCAATGTACCAAATCGTGCCTCCATGGTCAAATCGTAGGCCTCAAAAGACCTCAGAAATCCTCAGAAAGTGCCATAAGTGATGGATGTGGGCCCCGATGAAGCTGAAACTGCTGGAGGAGGTGTGGAAGACCCCGATCTATCATCACTGATCATCCCATGCCATAAAATTGCCTCAGTAGCCCAAATCGATTTCCTCAATAGCCATTTCTACCAATCCTGAAATGCCTCGGGAAGCGTGAAACTGTCCCAAACTGCCTCCTGGAGTGCCTGTGCTGTCAAGGTGAGGGCACCAGTGTGTCCGGGAGCGGGGGAATATGGTAAAAACAAGTGGCTGGACAACCCCCTCCAAGCACAGCGCCCTAGGTCAACCGGATAAAAATCACATCTGCTCTGACAGGGCCTCCGACAGACCAAAACTGCACTGGGATAGCCTACTGAGGCTCAATCATCACTGTAAGTGCCCGGAACTGAAAACAAACTGTCTCATCGGACTCAAAAGGTCCAAATCCATACAAAATGTGTACTCATACACCCTATGAGTCTCTGCATGATCAAAATATATATCCAATATACCGAAACAGAGTAAATAATAATAATCTGTAAATGATCAAATACTACTGTAAACCATGAATCATCATCATAACCCTGTAGCTGCTGCTTAGAATCATCATGTACATGTACATAGACCATATATCATCAATCCATATCATCACAAGGTCTAACCATCTCATGTCCTATGGTTGACCTTGGTCAAACTAGGTTTGACCAAGTCAACATGACCAAATATAACTCAGACCATCACTGGAAGCTGCTGCAAAGTGTCAAAGGTTAATGCATGCTCTACAACTTATTCAAATAACAATTATAACACAAAGTAATCATTACTGGCGATCTAAATCCAAATATATAATGTCATTAATTATTATTATAACTCAGACTAGACTTTCAAGATCATACTCACTTCATAGCTATGATCAATTTGCTAGTGAAGGGTGAAGGCTAAAATAAATGGTTAGGCTAAGGGATGACTTGACTGACTTAACTTTGTGACACTTTGGCAAAAGGAAAGGGAATACACACCATAGTATATACTGAATGAGCAACAACACAGGGAATGGCGGTGTCTCACAAATGGATGAGTTGTTCAAAGAGGGTTTATTCACCTTTAACAGATGCGCACAATCCATAATACAAATAAGGCCAGCAATTGTTTTGATATAGCATTTAAGTTCCATTGCTTTTTGGGCCTGAAGTTTCCATAGCCTTGGTCTATGTGTGTTTATAAACACATTGCATAGATTTGCATTTATTTTAGGCTTTCTGCTGCAGGTGTGTTTTTAAGGCACTTGTTTACCTGAGTACTTCTAGGTGTGTCATGGACAGCTTGTTTACCTAGGTATTTACATTTCCAAAAGATATAACATTTTATTTTCATGGCCATTTTCATTTGGCATGCCTTTCATTCATGTGTGTTTAGAAACACATTGTATGAATGGGCTTTTCATACAAGATATAGCATTTCATTTTCCAGATTTTGTATTCATGGCAGCACTAAAAGTTTCAGGTTTAGCCAACACAACTTTAGTGACTAGGGGGAATTCCAAGGAACTCCAACTCACCATAGGCAAGTTTTATCACCAACTCAGAGCCGAGACACAATAAACAGGGAAGCTCATCCAATACAAAGGCTACAGTGGGGAAAAGTCCTCCATGCCACTAGTCAAGTAGTAAGTCAGGGTGATAAACTAAAAGGTAGGCAATGGATGGATGAAGGCAATGAATAATGGGGCCCACACTAGCAAGCCAAGGTATGGTGGAATGATCACCTCTATTCTCCCTAAGGAGGGTAAAACCAATGAGTATGAATAGTGAACTTCTAAGTCTGAGTAGGGACAAATATAATATATATATAATAAAATCAACCAGGTCCACTTATCTATATGACCGCCAAATCATGATACTAAGTGCTAAGACATGCTATAAGAATAAGTATAAAAGCAATATAACCATAACACAATGATATACCTGCTGAGTCATATACCTGAATGCTCATCAACCTGTACCATCATATGTCCTCTGAAACTGCTGCCGTAACTCTGGGCACTACTGACTGCTCTGTACCAATGGTATAATGGCTACATTGGTCATCTCTCTGAGTGTCCTGAAACTCAGTCATGGCATGGGGAATATACACTGTTGTCCATAATCTGATAGTGATCCAATGTAGATGATCATCTCAGCATCTCAAATGTAAGGGAACTGGCTGAATAGTGTACTGGTATCAGAAAAATAATGTGTGGTAGCCCGGCTACTATATATGTGATAACAGTTAGCCATCTAAAAATATTTGGATGTCCAGTATTTATTCATATTCCAAAAGAGAAAGAAGGGAATATTTGTGGGCTATAGTGAGAAATCAAAGGCTTACTGTATCTACATCCTAGGATTCCACTCAATTGAACTCAACCGAGATGTTACATTTGATGAAGACATGACTTTCAACAAATCCAAGAAGATTCATGAGGATGAAGAGGAGCATGAAGCTCCTAGAGTTATAGAAACAAACAGTGTATCGGAAAGAAATGTTGAAGTAGAACCTATTCTAGAGGATCATGACATGGCAGAACCTTAGAGACCTGAGTAGACACCTCATGAGGAGATTTCACAAAAGAGAAGACCCGCTTGGGTACGAAAAATAATACAAGATGCAGGAAGATATGGTGCTCCAGAAGGAAGCAAGTGTCATGTCCCATATTTGGCATTGGGTCATAATGGCCTAATCACATTGGCCCTATTCATTAGAGTTTGTCAAATTGATGCTAAAGGTCAAATAATTGGCAAGGAGGAAAATTACTAGTTTCCTAGGTTTGGGGTGGAAGCTTTGGGATTTGGAATAATGGGGATAATAAATGATGTTTGAACATTAGAATGGCATAAATATTTAATAAAGGAGTTAAATAAATATATACAAGTGAAAATCAAAGTGGCATTTGATCATGAAGACACATGGAGGAAGTGGGACCCACATATGGCTAGATTTCCCCACTACACTTGGCATCATTCTCTCACCAATTTGAATTCAAGGTGAATGGTAACATACTTGGGGGAGTCCAAAAGGTATTATTCATTGCATGACTCATCCAAGGTCGAAATATAGAGGAAGAGTAACTCCCATCGAAGAGGAAGAGACAATTTGGAGCTAGTGAGACACTTGGGCTAAATTCCCTAGCTCTATGACAACAATGATGAAGATGCTATGACACCTATGACACAAATCAGACCTGAAGGCTGACATATGACATATATGACATGCCAGGGCTAAAAATAGACTCCAAGAGGGCGCTCAAGGGTGTTAGGGCAGCTAAGATGCTTCCACATGTGATTTGGTGGAAGTGGGAGACTAGGAATTGTTGTACAAGTGGTGTTCTTTGGAATCTATTCCCAACTTGAGTTGGCATGAGTCTCTTGGAAGAAATTCGACCCATGGAGGAAATTAGAAGTTTATAAATGTCAATAACAAAGAATGGAACCGGATTTTGATCATTTGTAGAATTTGCAATTGCATTTATGAAGAGGGAGAGCTAGTGGATGACTAGTTTCTTGCCTTGACCAATTTTGAAGGTGAAAGATTCCCATCCAAGTTGGTAATTGGAAAGGCCATTCAGACCTTTCATTTGGAGCTTTAATGGAGTCTTTATTTGCAGGTGTAAGCTATAGGGCAGCTCATGGTTTCTTCTATTGCAGCTCACTCCTTCAACCATTTCCAGTTTTGATGGCATATTCTTGATCCTTGAGGGAGGGCGTTTTTGGTGAGCTATCGTACTCTTTGGGGGAGCTTTTAATGCTCCATTTCTTTTGTAATATGAAGTAAATACTCTGTTCTTCATCTCCAGAAAGTTTCAGGTCGAAATTCCAAGTAGAAATGTATAAATCTCAATTTTAATGAAAGAACAGTGCCATTTCCCCACTACCTTGTTGTGAATCAATGTAATGCTGATGATTTCGAATGAATGGATTATTCTCTGATATATTTGTGATCAATATACTGCCATGGATGTCTTCTACAAGTTTCATGTAATGTACTTGAGCATTTGAAGCATTTTTACTCAGTTTAGTTGTATTGGGAGGTGAAATAGTGCCATTTCCCCAAGGGTCGAATTGGGGATTTTTGCAGTTGAATGGGAGAGGGTGAGAACAGTTGTAATAATCCATTAATGTTGCATATGAAACTTTAATAACATACTTAACACCTTACATACCTCTGTTCATAAATTTGAGTGGGTTTGGAGGCATTTGGGAAGCCATTTTCAGTACTTACCCCATGGGAATTTGAACCCCAAATTACTAGTAAAATTGCATAATTGGTCTAGAATCTTAAGAGAGTTTGCAGAGGTCTTTTGGTGGCCATATGTCATCCATAAACATCATATTCAAGTTCTAATATCATTCATACACCTTCCTTGAAGATTTGAAGGCATTTGGAGTCAATTTGAGACGTAGAGACCAATACTAGTCAAAGAGAAATCACTAGTAAAGTTACCTACATTGATTAGAATTGAAAGAGGATTTGCAGAAGTATTTTAACGGTCCAAAGGCATCCCTGAAACACATATTTATGTTCTAATATCATTCATATACCTTCTCAGAAGATTTGGGATCATTTGGGGCAAATTTGGGACCTAGAGATCAAAACTAGTCAAAGGTCAAACTAGGGAAAAAAGTCAAAAATTGCCATTTTAATAAAATTCCTAAGAAGGGACATTACAGCAAGAGACCAAGGTCATATTCCAGTTATGTAGCCTCGATGTAGAAGAACCCACATGATGGAGTGGAGCACACTATTAGGGTCTCCTGCAAGGAGACTAGGATCAAGAAAGATCCTACCAAACAAACAAAGATAAGTATTTGAATTATTGTTCACATATTTTATGTTCCTAGATTTAATATGTGTATTATGCATGTTAGAATGTTTGCATTGATGAATAGAATATGCATGTGATGGGTGAGTGGCCTATGGTGCTGTACAACATTCCATTGCTACTTATCTAGAATGAAACCTCTTTGCTGACATATTGGGAGTAGTGCATGCTCTTAATAATGTTCTGGTAGAGATGGAAGGCATCTAGAAAGTTATCGTATGAATACGGGATATGGATGAATGTTGTGTTGAAGCACTGGCTAAGATAGCTGCATGACTGTGTGAATTTATATGTATTGGAAACTATGAAATGTTTCTAACCATGCAATTGAAATTGACTTGTACGAAATATCGTGTACGATCACCTACAAACGTATTTGTTTCGTAGAACAAGACT
This sequence comes from Larix kaempferi, assembly GCA_027924585.1. Classification (NCBI taxonomy): domain Eukaryota; kingdom Viridiplantae; phylum Streptophyta; class Pinopsida; order Pinales; family Pinaceae; genus Larix; species Larix kaempferi. The sequence continues at coordinate 13,313,744 of BSBM01000030.1, forward strand.
TATGAAACCAAGAAGAACAAAGCAAGGGTTCTGTTAGAAAGAGGGAGTCGACTATGACGAGATGTTGCTCTAGTGGCCAGACACAATGGTGGATATTACATCAGATAGATGGTGTAATCAAAGTAGAAGAAGATATCGAGCAACCTCTAGGACTCAGGACTCTCTATAGAGAATCACATGTGTGTAGATTGAAGAAGACTTTGTACGGGCTCAGTAGAAAGCAGCCCTATGCTACACTCAGTACAACAGAAGCTAAATATGTAGCAGCTTGTTCAGTTTGTAGTGAAGCAGTGTGGCTTTGCAAGATGTTGGCAGGATTGTTGGATGCAGAGATTGATGCTACGGATATACTCTGTGACAACCAGAGTTGCATCAAGATGATAGAGAATCCTGTGTTCCATGATAGATCGAAGCACATCGAGATCAAGTTCCACTATATCCGGGATATGGTGCAGAAGGGAGTTGTAAAGATCAAGTATGTTCCTACAGAGGAACAAGTTGCTGATGTGCTGACTAAGCCTCTGTTTCGCATAAAGTTGGAATACTTTCGAGAAAAGCTTGGTGTGGTCCAGAGGGACCTCTCTCGAAAGAGAGAATGATAGTTCCAGTTCCTAGGGAACTGATGCCTGTCGAGGGATGACGGAATATTAGTACTTGTCGACTGATAGAGTTCCTATCCTTAGAGATGGATGCCTGTCCAGGGGTGACGAAAGATCAGTACTTGTCGACTGATAGAGTTCCCATGCTTAGGCATGGATGCCTGTCTAGGGGTGACGGAAGATCAGTACTTGTTGACTGATAGAGTTCCTATCTTTGGGGATGGATGCCTGTCCAGGGGTGACAGAAGATCAGTACTTGCCGACTGATATAGTTCCTATCCTTAGGGATGGATGCCTGTCAAGGGGTGACGGAAGATCAGTACTTGCCGACTGATAAAGTTCCCATCCTTAGGGATGAATGCTTGTACAGTGGTGACGGAAGATCAGTACGTGCCGACTAATAGAGTTCCTATCCATAGGGATGGATACTTGTCCAGGGGTGACAAAAGATCAGTACTTGCTGACTGATAGTGTTCCAAGTGATGATGTTGCCGACGAGGATGTTCCAGCAGAGGATGTTCCAGCTGACGATGTTGCTGATCCAGCAGAGGATGTTCCAACTGATGATATTGCTGACGAGGATGTTCCAGTAGAGGATGTTCCAGCTGAGGATGTTGTTGATCCAACAGAGGATGTTCTAGCTGATGATGTTGCTGATGGGGATGTTCCAGTTGATGATGCTGCTGATCCAGTAGAGAATGTTCCAGTAGAGGATGTTGTTGACGATGATACAGATGATGTTGTTGATGGTGATATTCCAACAGATGATGATGATGTTGCTGATGGTGACATTCCAGCAGACGATGATGATGCTAATGAGGATGCTCCAGCAGATGATACCCCAGACATATGATGATCCAAAATCTTCTTACGACATATAGAGATTCACAAGTCAGTTGTGCAACTATTGATGTTACCCGCAAAATACCTTCCTAGTTAAGAGGGAGTGCTAAAGAAATGTAAATGCAGAAGATATTCTAGTTGTACTTGTCTATTGTATTATTGTATTTCTCCTTCGGGAGATGACATTGATGTAATTAATAATGTAAGAGTCATTGAAAGAGTCAATGTAAAACCTAGGTCTTGTGTCGGCCTAGAAGAAACCAGAAAGGATTATTATATTATGTAATTGAGAGGTCACCCAGTCAGTTAGGTGAAGTCGACCCAATTGGGGAAAAGTCATCTCAACGGAAGAATATAAATAGAGGAGTCTTTCATTTGTACTCACTCATCTCACTCACACAAGTTCGCATAGGAGAGAGAGAAGTTCGCACAAGTGGAGTAGCTGATTTTGTCTTGGGGTTTATCTTTGTACTTTGTGAATTCTATATTGAGGAAGATTTTGCCGGGGTTTTCTCCCTCGTGGTTTCCCCGAGAGAAATATTGTGTTCATTGTGTTCTTGCTGTGCTTGTATTTCTTTCAGTGATAGATTGTTTAATGTTATATGCTAAACAAGTGAAAACTAACAGGGGATTCTGGAGACATCAGTGTTGTCCATTGATATGTGTTTAAGTGTCAAATTGATCTTCAAGGTTATTGAAGATGGCATTTTGACTTCTGGTTTGATTGAATTGTGAATGATATTTTTAATTTTTACTTGTCAATTTTAATCTTGATGCTTTCTATGCTTAATATTTATGTCACTTAGCATAATAATATAATTTAAATTTGTCAATGACAAATCAATACTTATATTTAAGGATTAGTTTTGTTTTTTAATTATTTTATTTTTATATTTTTTAATAAATATTATTGTCGTTCCCAACCTGCCCTTTCCTGCAAACTTGGGGGAAACCTCCAGACGTATTCAATACTCATACCCATGTTCCTAACGTTCCTGTAAATTTTAATCCAGAGATCACTACTCCCTCTGGATAGCCCTGAGATCTCAAGCAGTTTGAGTCTCTGTAAATCAATAATGCTCTAAAGAAATAAAACTCAACAGCTATAGATCTCTTTACCACATAAACACAATCAATCACACATACGACACTGCATATATCCTGGAAACCCCAAACGGGGAAAACCAACAATCCTGTGGGGCTTTCTTCTATCTCGAGCCCAAAGCAATATATGAAATAAGCAAATACAACAATGTTACCTCAGATGTAACACTCAATCCTGAACAGGTCAAAACCGTAGATCTGCATGCATCAGCTGATGCATGCACTAAGGAAATGTGCCCTAGTTGCCAATATGGATCTGAGTCTGTCTGTAGGTAGCTTTGACTGTACTGCCTCTCTCAACCCTCTGCTTTGATCTACTCTGCTCTGGAAGAAGGCCAACTGCTCAACTGGTGAATGCGCCCTTCCTTTGCATGGAAAAGTGTGCCCTCCCCTTTGGATGTCAAATGCTCCTATTGGATCATATCTCAGCAGATCTAAGCTTTGATCATCACAGACCTTCCTCAAACATTGAGGCAAGGATACCCTGAAAGTCTTAGACACTCAATCGGCAGATCGGACTCTGAATGAGCTCCTCTCTCCTCAGGTAATGCGCCTCTCTCCCTCTCTGGAAGTCGTCCTCCACAATCTCTGCATAATCCACTCAAGTGAACTATCTCAGTCCAAAGATTTGGGTGCCAAGTGCCTCTGGAGCAAGTGGTGTCTGATCCAGCTTAGATCTCACCACTCTCCATTCTGCAGAAGCTTCTCTCTCTCAGAAAGTCGCCTTGCAGGCACTAATACGCCCTCCTCACTCCAAAGAAATCACTCTCTGATAAGTCAACTGAGCAACCTCATCCGGGAACCTCCTGCCTCTATAAATAATCTCACCGATCAATTAGGTTTACCAAAAACCTAATATATGTGCATGCAAAAAGTCACTTTTGCATGCATCTTTTAATTACTAACTGGCCATGCAAAACTCATGCATGCAAGAGGTAAAACACCCCGGAAGGTCTGCATGCAGTCACCAATGGACTCATGCCACTGAGTAGAATGTATATCACCCTCTACTCCATACTGATGCCTATACTGCTGATGTACCTCCATGCAAAGCATTTGAATCATGGAGGACATCCCGAGATACCATAAACTCTAAAAGTTCCCACGCTCTGGAAACTTGTGCAACATAGGTTGTGTCGAATCCCAATGTTTTAAAACTCAAACTTGGACTCGAAATTGGTTGAGGGTCAATTCAGACTCAAACTTGGACTCGACCATGACTCAGACATATTTGAACTTAATGATTTAGTTTACTAAAGTATACATAAAATATTGAAATTTTAATGGAAAAAATTATTTTAAAGATTCCAAACAATTAGAGACAACATATGTGAAATCTGCTCATGTATATACCATGTAAGGGTGAATATATCAAAATGGTACCGAGTGGAATACATATGTGAAACAAAATACATAATCAACAAATATTTAAATGGCTTCTAGAATCCAAAACACAATGTTCTACAGGCCCACAAGGTGCTAGCCTAATACATATCACTGATCAACATGATCAATCATGAAACCTATCACCATAGTTGGAAATGGGATCCTTAGCATGAGCTATAGGAACATCCTCTAGCATGTCTATTTTTAGCAGGTCTATACTTCAGGTGGCATAAAGTTGAAGAGTAGTGTGACATTTGGCATCTTTTGATTGTTTAGTGAACTTGTCTTTAGTTTGGTGCAGTTCCGTTAACTAGAATTCTGAAAATTGCTAACTCTATTGAATTTTGGATGGGATGTGAAAACTGCTAACTTTGCTTACTCACTCATGTTATATGACTATGAAATCTAACTCATAAAAGTACCCTTTTACCACACACATCTCATCATCTACACCTAACTTAAGTCCTAGAAAATGCTTCCCACTTGGAGTCTCACATGTAATTTTGGTTAATGATGTCAATACCATGGTCAAACTAAGTGAAGGGATAAAAATTAAGAGTAATTTATCTATTAGAAAGGTGTCACTTGATGATCACTAAACACATGACTCCTTACTCACATGAGCCCACATGTGAGAGGCCCTATCTGTAACACTAACACGTGTGAAGGCTTGTAGATGCATCAATCCACCTTTGGAGGGGGTTCTAGCATGAAATGACTTGGTCTCTTTCTCACACGTGCCAAATCATTGGAGGATTTGATGATGACATCTTGCTTGAAATCCCATGTGCCACATGTGTGGCTCTCTTCATCCAAATGTCTACTTGAGGGAGGGAGGTCCCCACTTGATGGAGGGGGTTAGAACTTCCTTTGAGGAGGTTATTAGTAGATTGACTTACCATGATCCCATTTGATGGAACTAGCATTTGTTGGACATGCTTACATGTGGCATTTCCATCTTTATTTTATGTATCGTTAACCCTATCTTCTCAATTTAGATGAGGGATAGTGATTGTTTATACATTCCTAGATTAGATCGAGGGTTTATGATTTGATATTATTATTTTATTGGAGGAGGTTTTGAGCTTCTTTGCTCTATAACTGAAGCTCCTCATATTGTAAACATTGCTAGAAATTGTGGAGAGAATTATTATGCTATTGTTTTTCACTTCTAGTAGATGCTTATGGATGGTTGATTAGAGTGCTCCATTATATGTCTTTGATTCTTGATGCTTGGTTAATGGATGTCATCTTCAATTGTCTATTGTTTTGATAACAATCGATTAAGTTATTTCTCTATTATGTTGGATGCTTGCCATTGGAAGACTTAATTGTGTGCATGTTTCTCAACATTGGTTGTGTTGCTCTTAACCCTTGCTTGAAAAATATCTCCTCAAGGCCATTGGAAATATCTATGTTAGCGTCTCCCCGTTGAAGATTTGTGGAGTGGATCAAGCTATTAGGGAGTGGATTAGGTTTGAACTATTCATCCAAGTTGGTCGACTGAATCGAAATTCAAATGAGATATGTACTCTTTTGATTACAGGATGATGAGTTTTGGACTCTATAGATGCAAAGCCTAATTGTTTATGTATGTTCTCTCATAACATTAACTTTGTGTATCTTGATGTATTTCTTCTATTTACACCCTTACATGCAATATAAATGATCAAACTTTAAATATTTAGTCTCTAATGATTTGTATTTACATTCATGTAGATGAATATAAAATATAAACACACATAAACATGAATATCTTGTGTATTTTTTATTTGACTTAGTTTTTTACTGTTCTTTCGGTCGATTCCAATCTGGTTCATAATTTTGGGGCAAACTGGTTCCTGTTCTGATAAATTTGATCAATGCTATAGATCAAGCTTCTTTCTTTGAATCTTCAAGCAACATTTCATACTCGACAAATCCAAGAATAATGGAAATAGGTTAAATTTATGTCCTCATTGATGTCCTAAGATCAATTTTCAATTGAAGGGAATAATGAAATATTCAGTATAAACTCCACATAAATCCATCACTTTTGAAAGATCACATTAAAAGGCACAAGGCAGAGATATGAAAGTCCAAGGCTAGTAAGTTCCAAGACGCTGGCGCAGTGGCTGGTGACAAAGCGCCTAGATTCAATGGATTTGTCTAAGTAATAATAATTTTTGGATAGATTGAATTTTTTAAAATAATACTTGTTTTAATAGTGCCACTAATTCGAGCATCTAATTAAGCTACATAATTCTGTATTGCAAAAGTCATTTTTTCATGATAAACACACCTTGAGAGACTTCAGGACCTTTTCTGCTGCAAGCTTAGTTGCTGTTTTTTTGTTCGATGCATCACACGTTTCAGTATAAAGTTTATCCTTCACTCTGACTTCAACTTTCACATAACCAATTCCTTCCTTCTGAAAATCATGAAAACAGGGAGGAGTGTAACGCCCCTTGGCGCACAACTCATGTAACTCACGAACAGGGTGGTATTCTATAGTTTCTGGAGTGACAATTGGTTCTAGGAGAGGCTTCATGGCATTCCAAACAAGCTGTGTGTTAAATTCAGAATCAACAAGAATTGCACCGGCAATCGATTCAATTAAATCTCCCAAAACCTGTTACAACAACCGTATTCAACCTTAGAATGCTTCCACGTTACAACCTTAGAAATCTTAGATATTCGATGCAATATTCTAGCCCAAAACGAGACAGTATAGTAAATGTACAATGCACTAGAAGTTCAATAAAATATTATGTAAATAAAGCCCCAAAGAACAAATTACAACTAATGTATTTTTTGTTGTTATGCCTCAAGTCAATACAACTAGGAAGCGGATATGTGTGTGCATCACATGAAAAGAGAAGTGTCGGATTAAAGAGAAAAATCGTGCTCACGAATTCCTGTATATACTAGTTCACGTATGCATGTTAAGTCTGCCCCTAACCTGCTAAAAATGGCTTAATTAGTATTTTGGGCATATTTCATTATGCGGGCCCAAATGATTATGCACCCGCCTCACTAAGTTTTAAATTGGCATTTTCCCAATTAAGATTTCTTCGTTTTACTCTGATATCAAGCTGCCTTTTAATGTGTTAAAGGTGCATACTGTTGCTTTTACTTTTATGGTGACCTTATGTGGCGCCATAAAAATCTCCCAACTAGTTAAAAGTGCAAATTGTTGTTTCTACTTTTATAGTGACTTTATGTGGCACAATAAAATCCTCCCTCCCAGTTAAAGGTAGGTGCATACTGTTGCTTCTACTTTTACAGTGACCTTATGTGGTGCCATAAAAATCTCCCACCCTAGGGAGACTCATTGATGCCAGCGAGTATGGATTCTTTCCAAATGTTATTAGCTAGCCTTTTGGATTCGTTCTTTTGGTTTTTCTGATATTTTGTTCATTTTATTTTTAATTTCTATTGGTGAACTTTTTATCAAAATTAAATCCTATACCATGTTTACATTCTAATTTTCTTCTCGATGTATCCTCTTGAACGACGGAATGTTACTGGTTAGGTTGATTCAATGTTATTATTGTTAGGATCCCTCTTTGTTGGATAATTTAAAGTCGAATACTTTCGATCATTCTATTTAATTGTGATGACAACGGTCCTCAACATAGATTTCGGTTCTGCTATAACTATTGAGCTTTCTGGTTATAAATCCTTTTATGAAAATTGTTTCGTATTAAGTAGACATGTCTACCATTCTAATGACTCAGTTTTCCAATCTATTACCATATATTTGAACACCAATGATCTGTTTCGACTTTCTTCAAAGGTGAAACGCCTCAATTTTATCATTTTGTGGTGAGTATCTATCATGGTTGTTTCTAGTCCATACCAACTTCTATTTATTTATTTTTGGCTATTTCTTTTTTTTACTATTCCATGATTCATTTCCTAGAAGTAGATTGCAAATACAATTGATATTTTCTTTCGTCTTGAAGGGTTATACAATGTTGGAAATAGAGATCCACTAATTTATACCAACCTTGTAAGGTATATCATATCTTCTCTGTTTTTAAGGGACCGACAGATTCTTGGTCATGAGGACCAAGCAGTTCCTACAAGTACATACCTGGTCAGTTAACCAAGATGATGATGTGTGATGCCCTCCTCTCCTAGGTCTTCGAGATGGTTGAGCTAGATGGTCTTCTCAAGGGATTGGCCACCCATTGATGGAGTCACTAGCATTTGACCTCAGGAGCAGTCTGGAGGAACACAGGATCACATCCTCCAGTGTGGACCTTCCTTATACAGTGACGATGAACTTTCAGTTAGAGTATGGAACACTTGTACATTTGAGAGAGAGATGAATCGTTGTAACCCCTATTGAAATATTGTAACTTCGAAGAATATTCTATTTGTACTTTATTATTATTATTCGGAGATGTTTTATTCCTCCGTCAAGATGTATTTATTATATTTAACAATGTAATGTCATTGAGTTAAAACCTCCCATGTAAGTCGGGGCATTAGTTCCCATAGAGTCAGTTGTAATGGGGTGTTTAAGTCCCCTAGAGAAGTCGGCCTGGTTAGTAATTGGTCATTTAGTTATGCGGCCAACCTAGCTAGGCAAAATGTCAAGTGAGAGATAAAGTATAAATAGAGGAGGTGTGCTCCTCATTTAGACACACACTCACTTTTGGATTGTGTATAGGAGGGAGAAAGAGAGATATCGGCGAAGGAGAAGGAGATATTGTTTTGGGGATTTCATCTTTGTACTTTTGATCATCTATATTGAGGAAGTTTTGTTGGGTTTTCTACCCCACGAGAGTTTCCCAGGATAAATCTGTGTCTATCTTGTGATTATGTTTCTTTCAGTGATCCTTATTATGCTCTTGTTGTGAATTTTATGCTAATTTTAACATGGTATTAGAGCTAGCCTGAATAGGACATCTTTCACAAGGTGAAAATCTCTCTCTTCTTCCTCTGGTGAGAAATTAGGGTTTCTGCAAAAGTTGGAATTTTTGGAATCTGATTGCATAGAAAGATGCGCCTCTCCAAAAGCGAAATTTAGAGCCTTGGATTGAAGTTTTTGAGTGGGTAGAACCCCAAGATAAGTCAAACCCTAGTTTGACTTCTGGACCAGAAAAACCAGAAAACCAGTGAACCAAAAAACTGTTGCAGATCCGAATTTTGCTGATCAAGTTTGAGAGGTGAAAATTTTGGATTTCCAGAAACCAAGTGTACCAGTCAACTCGCCTCAGTCAAGCGCATCTCCTGGTAAGGTTAGTTTTGCATTTTGAGAAATTTCATTTTTGGTGACCTCCTGGATAAAATGGCCCCAGGCACTAAGCTTGAGGATAAGCTAGAAGGCATAGAAAATTTCCGAGCATGGATATATAGGATTGGTCTCATTCTTGAAGAGAATGATCTTGCCCAACACATTAAGGATGAAGTTGCAGAACCTATGGAAGCTGAAGCTAAAGAAAAGCACAAAAATGACCTGATTAGGGCAAAGAGAATCATTGTTGATTCTATCAAAGACCACTTGATTCCTCAAGTGTCATCAAAGAAGACCCCAAAAGAAATGTATGATGCCCTAGCCAAAATGTATGAAGGAAAGAACATTAATAAGAAGATGAATTTGAAAACTCAATTGAAGAGTACCAAGATGAGCCAAGGAGAATCCATCCAAGACTACTTCACAAGGGTCTCCCAGTTCAAGGAGCAACTAGAAGCCATTGGAGACTCCCTTGATGAAGTTGAATTAGTCATGATTGCTCTCAATGGTCTCACTAGACCTTGGGATTCATTCATCCAAACCATGTGTGCCAGAAAGGAAAGCATGAAGTTTGACATTGTATGGGAAGATTGCATTCAAGAGAAAGCTAGAGTAACCAACAGAAAAGCCCTACTTAAAGAAGATGATCAAGCATTAGCCACCCATACCAAGAGAAGAAGACGTCCATCCAACTTCAAAAGAGAAAGTCACAAGGAGTCTCAACCTCCCCAAAGGTTTCAAAGGAAAAAGGGAACAAATTCAAAAAGAAACTACTCTTCATTCTACTGCTTCAATTGTCACAAAATAGGACACGTTGCTAAAGATTGTCCATCAAAGAAAGAGGAACACAAGAAGAGTTTCCATCACAAAAGACATCAAGCACATCTAGTAGAAGATGGTAGTGAAGAAGAAGAGGAAGAAAGACCTCAAAGGAAAATAGCTAAGGTAGAAGAAGAAGATGCAGAAGAGTATGTTCTATTCTCTACACTCTCTGGGTTTGTAACACCTGGAGAAGCTACATGGCTTATTGATAGTGGTGCTTCAAAGCACATGACAGGACAAAAAAATCTCTTTCAAAACTTGAAAAGAATAACTCTCCTCAGAAGGTATCATTAGGAGATGCCTATCAATATCCTATCAAAGGAATAGGTGAAGCAATCTATAGGCTTGATTCTGGAACCCCCATGAAGATGAAGGAAGTCTTATATGTACCAGGTTTGAAGAATAATTTACTTTCTATCTCAGCATTAGATAAGAAAGGATATAGGGTTGCATTCATAGATGGACAAGTACTCATGTGGTCCAAAAGAAAATCTATTGAAGATGCAATTGTTATTGGTGAAGAAGAAGGAGGCCTATATAAACTCAAGGGACATTCAGAAGCATCTCTTGTTCATGAAACCATTAGCCCAAGTGAGCTATGGCATAGGAGGCTTGCTCACATCAACTACAAAGCACTACCTCATGTGAGCAAAGTAGTAACAGGACTACCAGATTTGAAGATTGATCATGAAGGCATTTGCAAAGGATGTGCAAAAGGGAAGAATATCAAGAATCCATTTCCAAAGAGTGAAACAAAGACTAAAGGTACTTTGGAATTGATCCATTCAGATGTATGTGGTCCAATGCCCTCCACATCTTTGAGCGGCTATGAATATTACATTACATTTATTAATGACTGTTATCTACTAAATTGCACTTAGTGGATTACGAGTGAACTGTTGAAGTTGTGAACATGTTCAATGTTCATCATCAATGTTCCGAGATCCATCAGGCCAAAAATTTTGGCCCTTTGTAAATTTTGCATGTCCAGACCCTCGGGGGGGAATTGTAATAAGTTGGTCTATGCATGGATTTTTTATGAAAGGTTTGGCCTTCCTTAGGGTTTGTGATCAGGGAGATACTCTAGAGTGTTTTTTCCTTAGGGATTATGCGTTACTATTCAGTGACGTATAATTCCCAAGTTTTTCACTCATACCTCCAATGCTGGAGTGTTTCCATGATGATGAATTTTGAGAGGTATTAAAACCTACTAGAATGTATCTTTGTAACATGCTAGCCATCAGCATTGAGTCATATGGCCATGCACTAGGTCCCCTAGGATTTTTGAGTCATTCTGAGAAAATCAAATTTTTCTCAGTTTATGAGTTTTTTTTAATAATTTAATTTAAAAAATGAGAAAAATGATAAAAGATGGGTTAGGAGGTGAATTTTGGCATGGGAGTGCTCGTTTTTTAACCCAGAGCACCCATAAAACCCCTACACCCACTTTTCCTAAGTTTTGAGTGAATAGTAATCACTTAAATAATTTTCTCTCCAAAATAATAAAAATGAATTATTTAATTCAGGAATAATGGTGGATGGTCTGGTGAGTTGGCACAGACATAATAAGGCAAAATCTCAATCCCACGGATCAAGGAAATTTGTTGGAATCAAATCTTTTTTGATTGGCAATCAAATCAGGGAGAATATTGAGCAAATAAATGATGATTTGAATGAAGATTGGAGATCCACAAAAGGGGGGGGGGCGAATTTGTGGTTGGAGAGGTGTCAAGTGAAGGTTAAAAAGTGTAAAATAGTTGGAGAAATGTGTCATTAACCTCCCCAAACCCCTCACATGTGTCAACAAGCCTTTTCCAAGTGTATCAATGCATTTTTCCAAGTGTCAAAGAGGATCCATCTTGGGAAGTGCACCTCCCCCTCTCTCATTTTTCTATATACGCAAGGCTATGCTCCATCTTTCACAGCAGTGTGGATGCATAGAACCTCTGCCAAATTGTAATTGTTGATCATTGAATATATTGTTGAAGACTTTGGAGGTCCATCTTGTGCAAGTGTATTGAGCTTATTGAGGTGATATTGTGTCTATTTGCTTTCTTATTTTCATGCTTTAGTAGATCTAGCATATTGATATTGGTTAAACATTTGCAGTTGTCAATTTGTTTAATTGTGGATGAGTTTTAGAGGTAGAGAAGTAGCCAACTGTATTTGGTTGTACTTAGGCTCTTCTTCATTTCTTTGATTTCTAACACACTAGATCTATTAATTCGTGTGGTGAGTTTGTTTTGTAAGCTGCAGATCAGAAAGCCTATAAGGATTAGAACTCGGTTGAAGATTCTATACTTTGAGCAATTTTTTACCTACATGTTGTTACAGGTTTCTCCAAGAAGCAACTCCAACAAGCAAGTTTTGGCTTGGATAGATCCATTCTCCTCCTTTCAAATCAAAATACCTCTTTTTCTTTTAAGTTTTTTTTGGAACAAGCAAGTACTTTTAAAAGATTTAAATCATTCTAAAGTTTGTTTCAATTTTCAGATCTAGAAAGTTGCATCTATTTCATATCAAACGGCTAAGTCTAGATCTTACTTTCATGCTTGTATGTTCTCAATTTTTTCCATAAATTTTGCAAGTAGAAAGTTGTAATTTCTTATGTAAATTTGTGCATTCTAATCACTTTTTTGTAGACATTTCGCTTGCTGGTTTTTAGCAGGTCTGCAAATAAAATTGAAGTTTTGGAGTGATCAAGAGCTCTAAAAGTGCAAAAAACCTTTCGGTGGACACCCATAAACTTCTATCTTTCAAGTTCTAGCATTGTAAGCTCTTAGATCCAATTTTAATGCACTAAGAAGCCCTTTACTTTCAGCACTTTGTAAATTTATTAAATGAGAGCAGTGGGGTACCTAGCACCCACATCCCATCCCCCCTGGGGGGATTTGCATTTTTTCAATTTTCGTGGATAAATTTTTCTAACTCACAATTCTTCACACACTCACTTTTTTAGTGCAGGGTGTATACTTTTAACTTGTGTTTCACATTTTAATCACTTCATTTTTGCATTTTTAACTTAGAAATAAAACCAACTTCGTCGCCATGAAGTATGCTCTCACCTCCACCCAAAGGCATTAGCTGATTAGTGGAGGTTGATCAGAAAAGTGATGCATAAGTTTGGCCATTCATATCTTTACTTCAAGCATTGTATTTTCGCTTTCCCATTTTAACTGTTAATAAAAGAACCCAAAGTCTCTTGAACTTCATTGAAAAGCATGTCAAGAGCGCTCTCTGTCGGAGAGTAAAATGGTTACTGGTTCAAAATTGGAATAAATCATTTTGCTACCACTACGTATGCTCTGCCCTTTTGGGTTACTCAGAAATAGTTGGAAGCACTCTTTAATTTTCACACTTAACTTAATAGTCACTAATAAAACTAACTACCCACAAGATAAATGAAAATCCGACACTTTGTTAGATGTTTGGTGGAGAAATTCTGCTTGGGGACGCTGGATCACTGTATTCTGACCTAGGGGGCACCGTTAGACTACATCCTTGTTTGGTGTAGTGTTGAACACGCTCTTGAGGCTTTGGCAGCCAACATCTCTTTGTATGGAGCCAACAATCTCTAAATTTCCGGACATTCCTCTCTGTACCTTACGGTATCTCGAGAGTTTCCCCTTTTTCCCTAACCAAGATTCATCATTAATAATCCAAAATTCACCAAGAGATAATTGCACAACATTTCCCTTTTCAACATTATTTACTTTCACCGTGTTTTCGACTCCATAAGGAACTGGTCCTTGCACTTTAGTTGCTTATTATCATATCAAGCCATCGTGCATCTATTTTTACAGTGATCATTATTTTATGCTGTTAAAAGGACTCTCTAAAACTATTGTTGCAATCATATCTTGAAACCCCACTTTCAAACTCCCAAAAACCTTAATAAACAACCCATCAACTAATTAGAAGACCCTAACAACCTTAGTAACTTTCCATAAGGACTATCCCCCTTGGCTTTCGTTGGGAATTTTTCCTAAATAGAGGAGTCAAGAACCAAGTGACATACTTGACTCGAGACTTGCCCCTAAGGGCACATCGAGTGGCAGCATAGATTTCTGCTGCGACAAAGACGGTGTGTAACCTGGCGGCAACAATGACTATTCAAGAAAGACTTGGATATATTTCCTAAAAGGAAAAGATGAAGTATTTGGAAAAATCAAGGAATTCAAAGCCTTGAGAGAAAATCATTCAGAAAGGAGAATCAAGACACTCAGAACAGATAATGGTGGAGAATATACTTCAAAGGATTTTGAAGTCTTTTGCAAAGAAGCTGGAATCAAGAGGGAACTAATCACTCCCTACAATCCTCAACATAATGGTGTTGCAGAAAGAAAGAATAGAACCATTATGGAAGCAGTGAAGACAATGATACATGATCAAGATCTTCCTATGCATCTATGGGTTGAAGCACCAAGAACGACAGTTTATGTACAAAATAGATTGTCTCACAGTGCCCTTGGATTCAAGACTCCAGAAGAAATGTTCACAAGGAAAAAGCCTAAGGTAAGCCACCTCAAGATATTTGGGTGCCCTGTATATGTTCACATACCAAAAAAGAAGAGAACCAAGTTAGACCCTTCCGGAAAGAAGGGAATATTTGTTGGGTATTGTGAAGCATCCAAGGCATTCAGAATATATATCCCAGGATTCCATCACATGGAAATTAGTAGAGATGTAACATTTGATGAAGAAGCTGCTCTCAAAAGATCCAGAAAGTGCCAATATGAAGAAGTATATAAAGAAGATATACCTCCTAGAAATACAGAAGTTGCTCCCTCCCCTGAAGAGGAAACACCAGAAGACCATGATATGCTAGAACCTCAAGAACCCCCAGCTTTGAACATGTCACGGAAGAGAAAGGCTACATGGGCAAGCGAAATTATACAAGAAGCAGGAAAATATGGAGCACCAGAAGGCTCCATAAGAGTGAGCAAGAAACCAAAGCCATTTTCTAGCTATGTGGCTTTGATGTGTGATCTTGTAGATCAAGAACCTACTAGTTATGAAGAAGCAGTTCAGAAGAAAGAATGAGTAGAAGCATTGACGGAGGAGTATCAATCAATAATGAAGAATGATGTTTGGGATATAGTTCCCAAATCAAAAGGCAAGAGTGTGGTATCCTCCAAGTGGATATACAAGATAAAGCATGTTGCCGATGGTAGCATTGAAAAGTATAAGACAAGGTTTGTGGCCAGGGGATTCTCTCAGAAAGAGGGAATTGACTATGAAGAAACATTTGCACCAGTTGCAAGGTACACTTCCATTAGAACCATCATGGCACTTGCATCCATGATGAAGTGGAGTTTACACCGGATGGATGTGAAGACAACCTTCCTGAATGGTGTAATTGAGGAAGAAGAGTACATAGAACAACCACAAGGATTTGAAGTTGAAAATAGAAGAACTCACGTATGCAAGTTCAAGAAAGCTCTGTACGGATTGAAGCAAGCTTCTAGAATTTGGTATGGAAGAATTGATAGCTTCTTGACAAGCTTGGGATTTACCAAAAGTAAAGTTGACCCTAACCTTTACCTTAAGGTTATGGATGATGAACCTGCCATACTATTACTGTATGTGGATGATCTATTTTTGACAGGAAATGAGAAACAGATCATGGAAAGCAAGAAGAAGCTAGCTGCAGAATTTGGGATGAAAGATCTCGAATTGATGCATTACTTCCTAGGTCTGGAAGTATGGCAAGGCCTAGAAGGAATATTTCTCAACTAGGGAAAGTATGCTGTGGAAATCTTGAAAAGGTTTGATATGTTGGATTGTAAAGCCATGGCCACTCCCATGGATACCAACTTGAAGTTGTTAGCTGATGCATCGTCAGAATTTTGGATGTGACTCAGTACAGACAAATTATTGGGTCGTTGATGTATCTGACGAATACCATGCCAGATATATGCTTTGCTATGAACACCCTGAGTCAACATCTAGTTGAGCCTAGACGTGTTCACTTGACAACTGCAAAGCATGTGATGAGGTACCTAAAAGCTATGATAGATTTTGGTCTATATTATCTTGGAGATCATGACTTCAGACTGTATGGTTATACAGATGCAGATTGGGCTGGAAGTGTCTCAGACAGAAAGAGCACATTGGGTGGATGTTATTGTTTGGGATTTGCCATGATCTCATGGTTTAGCAGGAAGCAGTCCAGTGTGGCTCTCAGCATAGCTGAAGCAAAATATATAGCAGCTTGCTCTGCTAGTTGTGAAGCCATATGGCTTCGGAAGCTATTGTCAGGACTATTTGACTTAGAGATGGACTCCACTGTGATCCTGTGTGACAACTAGAGTTGTATCAAGATGGCGGAGAAACCAGTGTTCCATGATAAGTCAAAGCACATAGAGATTTGATATTTCTATATACGGGATATGGTACAGAAGGGAGCTATAAAGCTCGAGTATATGAGCACTGATGAGCAAGTTTATGATGTATTGACCAAACCTCTGTCTCGAGTAAAGTTTGAGTATTTCCGAGACAAGCTTGGTGTAGTTCAAAAGGATCCTCCTCAAAAGGGGGAGTGATGAGGTCGATGATGAGGATGCCTGTAAAGGCGATGAGGTCGATGATGAGGATACCTGTACCAACGATGAGGTCGATGAGTGGTTCTTAGACTTGGTCTAAGTTGACGAGTGGATTGTATCATCCCTGGACTTTAGTCCTAAATGAATCCGGAGACTTGTGTCTTCGTGATTGGTCCTTAGACTTTGTCTAAGTTGACGAGGCGATTGCATCGTCCCCAGACATGGTGTGGTGTCTTAAAGTGATAGGGATTGATCATCCCGTAAATAGATCAGGATTGCATTGTCCTTAGACATGCTGTGGTGTCTTAAAGTGATAGGGATTGATCATCCTGTAAGTGGATCTAGATTGTATCATCCTTGGACTTATGTCCTAAAGTGAGAGGGATTAATCATCTTGTAATTGGATCATGTGTGTTGCAGATTATGCTATTGTTGATCGAGAGATCTAGATGATGCTATTGATCGAGAGATCCAGATGATGATGTTGATCGAGAGATCCAGATATTGATGATGCTGTTGATCGAAAGATCCAGATGATGCTGTTGATCGAGAGATCCAGATTATGCTGTTGATCGAGAGATCCAGATGATGCTGTTGATCAAGAGATCCAGATGATGATGTTGTTGTAGACGATCAAGTGATCGAGTGCTGCAAAAGATGAAGACTCAGTACTGTAGATGTTGATGTTCCAGTACTGAAGATGTCGAAGATGTTCTAGCAGCCGTTCCAATTGCTGATGATGATTGAAGAAAACTTCCAATGATTTATAGATGTATCGCTATGATGTTGTTGATGACCTCTCCTTGCTCCTGAAGATGTTGTTAGAATACCCTTCTCGTTAAGGGGGAGTGTTCAAATATTGTAATTTCGAAGAATATTCTATTTGTACTTTATTATTATTATTCGGAGATGTTTTATTCCTTCGTTAAGATGTATTTATTATATTTAATAATGTAAAGTCATTGAGGTAAAACCTCCCATGTAAGTCGGGGCATTAGTTCCCCTAGAGTCAGTTGTAATGGGGTGTTTAAGTCCCCTAGAGAAGTCGGCCTGGTTAGTAATTGGTCATTTAGTTATGGGGCTGACCTAGCTGGGTAAAATGTCAAGTGAGAGATAAAGTATAAATAGAGGAGGCATGCTCCTCATTTAGACACACACTCACTTGTGGATTGCGCATAGGAGAGAGAGAGATATCTGCAAAGGAGAAAGAGATCTTAGTTTGGGGATTTCATCTTTGTACTTTTGATCATCTATATTAAGGAAGTTTTGCTGGGTTTTCTACCCCATGAGGGTTTCCCAAGATAAATCTGTGTCTATCTTGTGATTATGTTTCTTTTAGTGATCCTTATTATGCTCTTGTTGTGAATTTTATGCTAATCTTAACAACCTCACCTTGGTTGTTCACCCTTGGTCTTCCCATTTTGTTATTCTTGGTCTTGTGCACCTTGTCTTGTGGTTAGAAGGGTTGTCTACCCACCTTGAGTTGTCTTCGATTTTACCACTTTGATGTGTTTGGTCGTATGGGTAAAAGGGATATTTACCCACCTTGTTATTATACCTTTGCACCTATGGGTTGTGGGTTGTGTACCACTCATTGTTTTATGATTTGACTTGTACTACTTGTCAGTCCTTGTACCCTTAACCATGACCTTAGTACCCACCTAAAGACAACTTAATTATATTTTATATTATTATAAGTGGTTTTATTGTTTGGTGTCTTAACCCTTATTTGTTGGTACCCTCCCTAATTTATGGAACCCTAACTCAATTAAAGAATTAATTTATGACCCTTCTAGAAGTCATTAAGGGTCTATATAATGAAGTCTATTTTCTTCATTTGGATTACCTTATCATCACACATCTCAACTTTGATTTTTTTGGAGGTTGACGTCAAGGGTTTAATGACTGTTCTGCTGCTTGCTCACCTACCTGTTTAGGCCACCCATCTGCTGGAGTTTACCATCATTCCTAAAACATCTCAGATCTGATTTGATTGACTGTTGTAGGTTGACGTCAAGGTTTTATGTTGCTAGGGTTCGTTGCTGCCATCTGTGATTGAGTCGTGAGGACTGTTAAGGTCTGGTTGAGGTCTGAACTTCCTGTTAAAGGTCTGGTTGAGGTCCGATCTTCTTGTTGGGGTATTAGTGAGGTCTGATCTGCCTAATCCGTGAGCTTGTTTAGGTTTGGTTTGCTTGGGCGTGGCTACTGCTGATCTGATCTAGTTTGCTAAGAGTTCATATGTGGAGGCCGCATGCCCTAGTAATGTTTGTTGGTTGTTCTTTGGACTTACTTGGAGGCCTCCTGCCCTATATATCTGATCCGTGAGCCCTTTTGGTCCGAGATCTCCCTGCCATGAGCTTATCTCCTGAATTGTGGACCTATTGAGGGTTTGTTGAAGTCTGATCTGTTATCATGTTAAGGCCGTAACCCGTTGAGATTGTTTTGTGGTCAATTTGTTAATTTTGTGAAGGCCCTATGTTCTGAGTTTAGCTTGAGGTTTGATCTATTGTGCTAAGACCTTGTTGAGGTTTGATCTATTGTGCTGAGGCCTTATTGGGATCTAATCTACTTGCTGAGAACCTGTTTGGGTTTGTTCTATTGTGCTGAGACTTAATTGAGATCAGATCTACTGTACTGTAACTTTGTTGGGGCTAGATCTTTGTGTTGAGTCTTGTTTGTGGCTATCACTACTGCTGGTGATAAAGACAATTATCCCATTCCCAAAATGGAAACACTTCTTCAAAGAGTAATAGGTTCATGAATGATGTCCAAGCTTGATGGTTTTTCTGATTATAACCAAGTCATGGTAAAAAAGGACGATAGGCATAAAACTACATTTATCACGCCTTGGGGCACTTTTGAGTATTTAAGAATGCCTTTTGGTCTAACTAATGCTAGGGCTACTGTTCTTTTTTTAGAAATTTCAATCAGATCTAGGATCTTAACTGAGAGAATAACATGTACAACATATCTACAGCATATCAATCATGGACACAATGATGCAAGCACACAAGAGACACAGAGTTTACTTGGGGAAAACCATAAAGGTGAAAAACCCCAATAACTTCCTCAGAGATAGATAGAGCAATGATACAACCCAAGTACAAGAGATAGTCCTCCTAGCAGCAACATCTCCTCCTCCACTAGTGCTCCACTCTCCAATGAGTGTGTGAGAGAGAAATAGAGTGCCTTCCGCACTCTATTTATACATGACTTGATTTGTCTAATAACCTTTACTAGGTCAGCCTTAACTTAACCACATAACATAATGCTAACAAGGCCGACCTCCAATAGGGTGGTCTAATAACCCTTTGACCCACGCCTTATACAGAGCCGACCCCACCAAGGTGGTCTAATAACCCATCAAGTATAAGTTACGACACTTACAATATAAATGACGACACTTCCGTATAGAGGAATAATAACATCTCTATAGGAATACAAACACTTCCGTATAGAGGAATAATAACATCTCTATAGGAATACAATATACATGTATGAAATACATTCCAAAGTTACATATACATCAACACTCCCTCTTAACTAGGAAGGTATTTCTCGACACAGGTCTTCTAGTACAAGTCTTCTTCTCTCGATCATCATCAGCGAATCATCGTCTTCAAATCATCGTCATCATCACTACTACTGCTATCTCAATCAATCTTCGATCTACTCGTCATAGGAAGTTCTACAGAGCCAGTCCTTTTTCATACTGGATGTAGGCCCACCACCTACAGGTCTTCATCATCACTGGCCATACTGTGGAATCCTCAGGACTGATTACGTGCGTCAACAAAACCTCGAAAGAGCATCCCAGGAATTTTACGAGCACACAGCTCAACCTATTGGATCTCCCAAGATCTTTTACATGTGACTGTCACAAAACCTTAAAAGAGTGTCTTGCCAAGCAAGATCTCTAAAGAGCATCTGAGGCCTTTTTCATCCTGTCCAGATCTCCAGGACTTATTGCATGTGACCCCCACCACAAAACCTTAAAAGAGTGTCTTGCCAAGCAAGATCTCTAAAGAGCATCTGAGGCCTTTTTCATCCTGTCCAGATCTCCCGGACTTATTACATGTGGTCCACGAAACCTTAAAAGAGTGTCTTGCTAAGCAAGATCTCTAAAGAGCATCTGAGGCGTTTTTCATCCTGTCCAGATCTCTAAGACTTATTACATGTGGTCTAGCAAAACCTTAAAAGAGTGTCTTGCCAAGCAAGATCTCTAAAGAGCATCTGAGGCCTTTTTCATCCTGTCCAGATCTCTAGGACTTATTACATGCTACCCTTGCACAACCTGTCCACGACCATAGAGTATCAACCTGATACTCACCATACATCATCCTGATGTACATCATAACATGATCAACCTGATCATCATCATAGCATCATCCTGATGCATATCATCTGGAGCAACATCCTGAAACTCGTCACCCATGATCATTCTGATCATACAATGCATCCACCTGATTCATACACTGTATCTGCCTGATACATACATCATACATGATCTACCTGATCATACAATGTATCCACCTGATCATACCTGATACATGTCAACATACATGATCCACCTGATCATACAATGTATCCACCTAATACATTCACAGATACATATACATGATCCAACTGATCATATCCAACATCCAACATGATGCATATACATATACATGATCCAACTGATCATAACAAGCATCCAACATGATTCATATATAGAGCAGTAACTGGAGCATCGTCCTGATGCTCATCATCCAACGCTTACATCCACATCCATGGGAAGGATCCTCCTCTCACCATGCTTGGAATGGCTTCCAGCAAATGTGTTCATCACTTCTTCCTCGAAGTGTCGTCAATTTGAAGAACACTAAGCCTCTCTCTGAAGTACTCAAACTTCACTTTGGCTAGTGGTTTCATTAGCACATTTGCAACCTGCTCATCCGTCGCAACATACAGGAGCTTCACTGCTCCTCTCTGCACCATATCCCTGATATAGTGATATTTGATCTCAATGTGTTTCGACCTGTTGTGGAACATCGGGTTCTCAGACAGCTTCACACAACTCTGGTTGTCACAAAAGATACCAGTAGCCTCCAGCAGGAGATCAAATAATTCAGACAGTAGCTTCCAGAGCCATACTGCCTCACAACTAGCCGAACAAGCTGCAACATACTTTGCCTTGGCTGTACTTAGTGCTACACAGGACTGCTTCATGCTAAACCAAGAGATCACACCTAATCCCATACTGCAGCAACACCCAGGTGTGCTCTTCCTATCTGTAGCACTGCCTGCCCAATCTAAATCAACATAACCCTGCAGGTTAAACTTTTGATTCTCATCATACTTGAGCCCATAATCAACCGTACCCTTCAGGTACCTTAGAATATGCTTTACAGCAACTAGGTGAACACCTTTGGGATCCGTCAGGAACTGGCTCAATGTGTTCACTGCAAAGCAAATATCTGATCTCGTATTCGTGAGGTACATCAAGGACCCAATCATCTGACGATACATCATGACATCAACCGGCTCAGATGAAGCATCACACAAAAGCTTCAGGTTCGATGCCATAGGTGTGGCCATGGCCTTGCAGTCCATCATCCCGAACCTCTTCAGGATCTCTACTGCATACTTCCCTTGTCCAAGGAAGATCCCATCTGCACTCTGCCACACCTCCATGCCTAGAAAATAGTGCATCATCCCTAAGTCCTTCATCTCGAACTCGACAACAAGTTAGTTTTTCAAAAATTTCAATCTGATCTAGGATCTTAACTGAGAGAATAACATGTACAGCATATCTACAGCATATCAATCATGGACACAATGATGCAAGCACACAAGAGACATAGAGTTTACTTGGAGAAAACCATAAAGGTGAAAAACCCCAATAACTTCCTCAGAGATAGATAGAGCAATGATACAACCCAAGTACAAGAGACAGTCCTCCTAGCAGCAGTATCTCCTCCTCCACTAGTGTGCCACTCTCCAATGAGTGTGTGAGAGAGAAATAGAATGATCAAATAGAGTGCCTCCCGCACTTAGAGTGCCTCCCGCACTCTATTTATACATGACTTGACTTGCCAAATAACCTTTACTAGGTCGGCCTTAACTTAACCACATAACATAATGCTGACAGGGCCGACCCCCAATAGGGTGGTCTAATAACCCTTGACCCACATGACTTATATAGTGCCAACCCCACCAAGGTGGTCTAATAACCCATCAAGTATAAGTTACGACACTTACAATATAAATGACGACACTTCCGTATAGAGGAATAATAACATCTCTATAGGAATCCAATATATATATATATATGAAATACATTCCGAAGTTACATATACATCAACAACTACTTTTCAAAGAGCCATGGATTTTGCATTCAAAGGGTTAATTGGAAAAATCATTGAAATATATCTAGATGATTTAACAATTTTTTCAAAGGATGGGAAAAGTCATATAGGTCATCTAAAACAGGTTTTTGAAAGATGTAGAGAATTTGGGATTTCATTAAATCCTTCCAAGTCAGTTTTTGGGGTAACTGAAGGAAAATTTTTGGGCCATATCGTTTCCCAAGATGGAGTTAAGGTAGATCCTGAAAGGATTGAAGCAATCGCAAAGATCCCTTTTCCCACATCAAAGAAGTCTCTTCAATCTTTCCATGGAAATATTAACTTTGTTAACAGGTTTATTCCAAACTATGCTGAAATAGCCAAACCGCTTTATAAATTGCTTAAAAAGGATGCAAAATTTGAATGGGATGAACAAGGTAAGAATGCCTTTAAAGAAATTAAAGCCCCTGTCCTAGTGAGTCCAGATTATTCTAAGGACTTCAAGATATTCTCCTTTGCTTCTGAAGATACCATTGCTGGTGTCTTGCTTCAAACTAATGATCAAGGTCAAGATAAACCCATTGCATACATGAGTAGGGCCTTGCAAGCTTTAGAGTTAAAGTATCACATAATAGAAAAGCAAGCATGTGCTTAAGTCCCTTAAACATTTCAGAACATTTATTGGGTATTCCAAGGTAATTGGATATGTTCCTAACTCAGCAGTCAAAGAAGTGTTGTCTCCAGCAGAAGCGTTAGGTGAAAGAGAAAGATGGGTTGCTAAAATACAAGAGTATGACTTAGAAATTAAACCCACAAAGTTAGTCAAAGGACAAGGTCTAGATCAAATGTTGACTGAAAGTAATGAAAAAGCTTTAGATATAGTGTGTCAAAATGGAGAACCAAATTATTCTCCAAGTGTTCAAAAGCTAGAGCAAGTTGAATGGTATGCAGATATTATTTTCTATTTTAAGCATGGTACTTGCCCAAATCACCTTGTGGGTCATGGTAGAAGATCCTTGAGATTAAAATCTTCTAAGTATGTCATAACTCAAATGGGACTAGGATGGAAGAATCTAGATGGATTGATCCTTAGAAGTGTTGATGAAGATGAAGCCAAAGGCCTCATAAATGAATTTCATGCTGGATTATGTGGTGGTTACTATGCAGCTAGAACCACAACTCATAAGATTCTTAGAGCTGGTTACTATTGGCCTTCCATCTTTTCTGATGTCCACAAGTTTGTGAGATGTTGTGAACCTTGTCCGCTTTTCATTAGTAAACAGAAGTTAGCCTCCTTGCCTTTAAAGTCAGTTGTTGTAGAATCTTCTTTTCAGCAATGGGGTTTGGACTTCATAGGCCAATTTAAAGGTAACTCAAGTAATGGTTACTCATGGATCCTGACAGCCATAGATTACTTCACTAAGTGGGTTGAAGCCATCCCTACCAAAGCAACAATTGAAAAAGTAGTCACGGACTTTCTTGAAGATAAAATAATAACAAGATTTGGTGTGCCAGCAAAGATAACAACAGATAATGCTAAAGCCTTTAGTTCAACAAAAATATCATCTTTTTGTTTTGAGTACGACATTATTCTGTCTCATTCATCAAACTACTTATCCCCAAGGAAATGGTCAAGCAGAATCAAGTAATAAAAATCTAATGACCATAGTTAAGAAAATTGTTGGAGAGAACAAGAAAGCATGGGATAATGAAATTAAGTATGCATTATGGGCTGGCAGGATAACAAAGAAAGCTTCTATAGGGAAAAGTCCTTTTGAGTTGGTTTATGGTTTGGATGCTCAGTTACTGGTGCACCTTGTTAAGATTCAATATGCTAAGATAAATAACATCAGTATTGAATTCAATTTCACAACAATAGCATATAGAGGATCACTGAAAGAATAACAAGCAAAACATAAACACAAGAGACACAGATTTATCTTGGGAAACCCTCATGGGGTAGAAAAACCCAGCAAAACTTCCTCAATATAGATGATCAACAAGTACAAAGATGAAATCCCCAAACAAGAGCTCCTTCTCCTCCTTTGCAGATCTCTCTCTCTGCTATGCGAGTTCACAAGTGAGTGTGTGTGTTCAAATGAGGAACACAACACCTCTATTTATACTTTATCTCTCACTTGACTTTTTCCCTAACTAGGTCGGTCCCAACAACTTAACCACTCAACTTAATGCTGACTGGGACGACTCCTCTAGGGGACTTAAACACCCCATTACAATTGACTCTAGGGGAACTAATGCCCTGACTTACCCGTGTCTAAGTGTGTTTTAGGCGGCAACAGGTTGCATCAAGTGAAGGGATAAAGCACAGTCAGCACCAAAGCTCTTGTGCAGCGATCGTCACAGACTCAGTATCATTTGATGTTTGTCAAAATTCTTGATGCAATAAATGTGGCATGTCATCCTGGCGGACAGATTTGTGGCTCCACAACTTGGCATGCCTTTTTCATACTTTCAGTGAAGAAATTGGAAAATATTTTTTTGTAGATGCGGTTCCCATTGGCATTCTGTGTTCTGGTACAGCGTAACACATATATGTTTTTCATTATGTTAAGAATCACCAATATATGCACAGTAACGACAGTAGCTTATGACCACTAACTGTAGTGCAAAATTAAAAATTAAAGCTTGTGATGCATCTTCATATGATCATCCATATTTGCTAGTGTGGTTGGATCCTTATCAATGAATACGCTGAAATTTCCTTTAATAACGACAGTCGTTTCTTTTTGAAAATACATGACATAGTACTAACCCGGAACCAAGTAATTATACTAGATGGGAAGTGTGGTGGAATTAGAAAAGGAGATTCGAGATGTAAATATGTAAAAAAAAACTTATTTTATGATAAGAAATGTATTTATTATCAGCATAGATTCATTTTAACTCCAGCTTTACTATGTACCAAAAGGGATCCAAAACAAATTGAGATATAAATCTCTCGATATTTATAAATCCCAAGTTAAGATCAATCTACACTGGTAAATTAATGTTTGGTATTATTTTCCTAAATTTTCCTCTTTTAAATTATGTATTCTATTTTTTGGGATAAACTTAAGGCCACATCTCACCTCAGTGTTAGGCACAGAGATTACAAATCTCCCTAATACTGGACTGTAAAATGCACCTAACTTCTGCCAATGCAATAATTGTAGTTAAATTTGCTGCAATTATATATATACTGGTTATCTATGTATGTATAGGTTCCCCCCTACGTGTTGTAAAGTGGCTAAATTATAGTAAAGAGTGACTTCCATTATCTAGGCCCACTTCGTCAGCATTGAGAAACGCATGACAGGGATAAGGCTATATTTAATAGCATCAACATTTTCGAGGCAGAGAAGGAAAACCAAATTCCTATATAGGTCGTTTCTCTGTTTGTTTCAGCCTATCTATATGTACCTGGCATTCATTTATTGGAAATTAGGAGGACAAACTAAATATCATTTGCCCCATTATTACTTTATTAGAGTACCTCAGGGTTTTATTCTATTAATGGCTTGGTATCTTGCTATGCCTTTTAAGGTTTAGGAGTCCTCTTTATTACAATAAATGTGCTAAAAAAAACTCAAATTCTATGCGTAATCTCATCAATCACAATGTTGAAGCCAGGTAAATATCCAACTTCCCGAACACTGGTCTGAAGTGGAAAGGCAATAAAATAAAAAAGAAAACTTCCTTGTTCAGAGAGCAATAGAGAGAATTAGTCATTTAGAATGCGATTCCATAATACTTCACTACCAAGAATTTTGGACTCATTTGGTCTCCAGAATTTCAAAATAAAATTTACACAGACAAAACCTTATTTATATGTGTGAAAGTGCAAGGATTCAAGGGTCATTGACAATCATGCCTTTGGAACTGCTACTTCTGTCTTAGTCCACCCAAAGAAGTGATCCCCTGATGCTGAAGAGCTACTAATAAGCTTGGCAAAGTCTGTAATCTGATTGTGAAGTACACTTGAAGCATGGCGAAGCTGTTGGTGCAGATTACACCTCACTGCTGCTTGGGCATAGCAATCATTATTAACTGCTGCAGATCTTAGATCTGTCAACAAGCCTGGTGATAATCCCGGATACGTTTTGTAAAAATAAAATGTCATAAGATAATCGAGAACAGCATCCCCAAGGAATTCTAATCGCTGCAAATGAAAATCCAATTATCATCAATGCCCCGAAATGTAAGAATGTGTAAGATACTCATTAGCTAAACTTTGAATCTGTCAATAATGCATGAAATCGCCATTTAATACATCTAACAACAAACCAATTACTACTTTATAGAAAAAATAGTCAAACGCCACTACAATATGATGCTAGTACCTTCATCCCTGACATACACAGACAACCAGGTTTCTCGCTTACCTTTTCACTTTGCAATTTATTATGCCAGGTTTTGAAAAAAAAATTGATAATATGAAAACTGATGCGATGAGACTCTGAAGGTAAGATTGAACCCGACAGGTGTAGGACAGACATGCAATCTCAGTGATGAGGTCACAACTCAAAATACAACAAGACAAAGAAGGTGCTTCAGATCTTGCTGCGGGCTATATATTAGGGATCATTTTATAGCTGATTCACTATCAGAGAAATCGATTTGTATGATGTATTAATCCCTGTCAATTAACTAATTACCGGTTCCAGGCTGATTACCTCCTATTTCCAGCTTACAAACAGTTCCCGCAGAAAGAGATCGCTTGACCATGGCTCCCCTTCAATTTCTGTCAGACAGTGCAGATTCATGGTCCTCCATCTAGTTGGTAGCTAGAACCTCATCACCAATTACTTTCTTACATTAGATGCTAGGAGATGTAGTGCCCTTTAGCTAAATCTTCTTCTCTGAGATCCCTCAGTTCCTTGCCCATTTCTCTAATGTGATTTGGTGCTGCTTTACTTCTCTTATTGTTTACCTTTTATATTTGCCGGGTTTTTCATTTTAACTTTGCTATCTTTCTCGTCTTGTTTCCAGATATGCTTTTGTACACCGAAGCCCTGAAACATGTATTTAAGAAAATCATTTGTGAAGCGACTCCAAAGTAGTATAGATGATCTCAATGGTAATTTCATTACTCTTCATTATCCGAAGACAGTAGAGAGGAATCACATGGACTAGAATGGGCAAATCCATAGGGCATCCAACTAGGGTCGCATATTTCTTTGTATATACCTTATAAAATTCGTATATAATTTTAATATACTAAGTAAAACCACGTGCAGTTTTATAAAACTATGTAGAGTTTCATAAAACTATGTGTGGTTTCATGAATGCTATTCTTTAACTTTTTTTTTTACTCTTTTTTTTTCTCTTGCGGAGAATTATTTTTTCCACTTTTTCTTTGTAATATTTTTTCTTACTTCTTGTTCTCTTCTTCTTATTTGCAACGGAAATAATTACTTCTTTTCTCTTTCTTTTTTTAATTTCCCTTCTTGTATTCTTGATTTACGGTTGTCTTTGAATTTTGGAGCGGAATAATATATATTTTTGATTAACTTGATTTGTTTCAAAGTTGCGACTGAATCTTTTTTAGGCCAAAAGCCTACTTTTGGACAAGGTCCTAGATTTTTGGGAAACCCCAAAAATGATGGCCAAAAGCCAATGTGGATCAAAGATCCTTAATTAGAGAAGCTTTGAGAATGGTTTGTCGCCAAAGGCCGGAATCAAGCCCAAAAAGGGGCTCTGATACCAATGTAATATCCGTATCCGGATATTCTCATGTTGTGATCGTGTCCGAATCACAATAAGACTATTCAAGTGAATAGTCAACCAATAGAAAATAACTCCATTTGGAAAAAATAAATACTATTCAATATATATTGATGAGAGATGATTACATTACAATTTGATGGACCATTTAAATATGGTC
The DNA here is from genome assembly GCA_027924585.1 of Larix kaempferi. Lineage (NCBI taxonomy): Eukaryota > Viridiplantae > Streptophyta > Pinopsida > Pinales > Pinaceae > Larix > Larix kaempferi. Next base: position 13,342,480 of record BSBM01000030.1, read on the forward strand.
TGAAGTGGCTTTTCAATGGAAATGTACGTCTCTATCTATTCGATTAATTACATCTCAATTTTATTTAATATTTGTTTAATTACTTTTCTTTTATTATTTAATATTTGTTTAATGACATTTCTTTTATTATTTTTGTATTGATATGTTTATATATTATTTTATTTGTTACAACTTTGGGTTGTGGAGTCTGCATTGGTGGAACACCAAGGGACTATGTCCTTGATAATACCTTGAAGATGAGGAAGATGCAACCTAGTTCAATCCCTTCTCCAAGTAAGATCACCTACAACTTAGAAATCCTTGCAAAAACACATGATTTAAATAGAGGTGCCGCCGGAAAGAGAAACTTAGAAAGTGTGCAATTAAACAAAAAATACATGCAAGCTAAGAGATCTAAAACAAGCAAACAGTAAGAGCATGAATCAAGCTAAAACAATCTCTTACCCTGCTGAGAGATACCTCCCCTTGCAGGCCTACAACTAACCAACAAAAAACAAAGAAAACAAGATAGATTATACCTCATAAGCGCATGACAATCTACATCCACACATGAAAAACATTACACCATAAATATTCCTCCAAAGCCTTCCTTTATTCCAAATGATAATACGAATTACAATCAAGGCTTAACTAAGCAGCCTTTTGGTCCTCTGACCACGAGAAAACAAGAGCCCAAACCTTGCTTAAATAAAGAATGCCAAAGAGGGGAGAGCACTTGTCTAGGAAGAGTGAACTCCATAAGAGGGAGGGCGTAGTGGACAAGTGTCTGAGTGAACTAGAGTAGCTTGAGATTGATTGAGAGTGATTCAAGGGATTGGGCACCACCTCTAGCTTAAGAGATGTGCTCTCTTCATATGGCTGCCAGATATTCATTGGGAAATGTGCCCCCTCTAAATAGTATCTCAATTACATCTTAAATCACATGCTTGCAGCTTGGCTTTCCTTTGTGACAACTGTCACAACTCTGGCCGACTGAAACATGTCTGGGACATGTTTCCGTCAATCAAGGGGGCTGATTTTTTCCATTTATTTAATATTTTTATGCCTTTTTCGAGAGAAAATCAACTTTAGTGATAAATAATCGCTAATTTTCTGTCAAAAGTGGGTTTAGGGGTTAAGTGGGTGCTCTAGGTTAGAAAACGAGCACCCCCATGGCAAAATCCATCTCCTAACCACACTTTTATGCATTTTTTGATTTTTTCAATTCAAACATGAAAAAATTGACTCGTTTTATGGTAAATTTTTTATTTGCGAAACTTAAAATAAAACCTAGGGGTACCTAGTACATGTTCATATGAATGAACAAAAGTGACTAGCATGTTAATATACATAGACACTTAAGGCTTTAATAACCTCACAAGGTTTAGCCACCAAGGCGGATACTCCAGCTTTGGAGGTGTGAATGAAAACTCATAAATTATACATCGCTGAAAAGCAATGCATAATTACCAAGGAGAAAACACTCTAGAGTACCGCATTGATATCTAAGTCTTAGGCAAGCCAAGTCTTTTACGAATGACATCATTCTGCGTCAACTTATTACAATTCCCCGCTGGGTATTAACATGCAAATTTATTAAAAAAGGGCCAAGCTGGCCTACTAGGACTTCTAACCTTTTGAATATGGACAAGTATAATTGCTCAATCTTCGCAGGCTCACCTGACATCCAGTAAAGTGCTACTTAGGTGGATAACAAACCCCACCACAATTGGAGACATTGTTCATGTTCTAGGAGATGGTTGCTTCGTAGTGGATGCTTCATTTTATTGTGATACAAGGGCCACCTCTTGTGTGGAAGCTAAGTACTCTTCACCTTCTCTGATGTAATTTCCATTCACAGATCCGTAGAATAGATCTTAGATGATTCTATGAATAGATCTTAACATATTTGAATGGATCTTTTATTTCCACATTATGGTGTTAGTCATTATTGGATTCTCTATTTCTAGCCGCTTCAACACAAAGGATTGTGTGAGACATTCTTTGTACCTTTAGTGGATCAGGTCATTATAGTGGATCTTTCTCTTTATGGTGTTTGCTTACTTTGGAAGCTCTACCCTGGGCTACTTTTAGCAATCTATCTCACTAACCTTGAATTCACTATACTTCTAGTAAAAGCCACAATTACTAAATCGTGGAATGATGTTGTGCAGATGATATGGAGTCTGGGGGGTGATGTTTTCCCTTAAGGGGGAGATTCGATCTTGATTTGTAGTGGCTTCTCTTGATTTGTAGTGGCTTCTCCATGGCCTCATGTTCAACTAAAGGGGGTGTTGTTGCACAACCTAGAAGTCAAATGATTGCAAGGAAAACTAATTGCTAACCTGGTGAAACTACAAGATCTCCCACCCAATGTGTCACTACTAGAAGGAAACCCTAAGACTTTATTTAATACTAACCAACGATTGTTAACTTTCACAGGTACTAGTCTGGTTGAGAGTGTGGACTTTCTTTAATACTAACCAACAGTTGTTAACTTTCAAAAGTACTAGTCTAGTTGAGAGAGTGTCTAGGATTAAAATAGGACACACTTTGAATTGAAAACCAAGACAAGGGATTTTTAGAATTTGGGATTGAAATATAAACCCCCTAACTTGATGAAGTTCAAGGAAACTTTAGGAAAGTTGGTGTATGAGTGCGTAGCTACCAAGAACATTCAAATATCATGACAAGTATAAATGTAAAAGTTTAAGCATGTATATGAAATTATGGACAAGAATTACCCCCACTAACATTGGCTTAGGATAAAAGGGAGTGTCATGCCATGGAAGCTCTTTTCTCTACGTGCAGGGTCCAACAGTAATACTCAACCCAATATCTCAGAGCACTAACTAAGAAGGATCAATTGTACCCTTGGCCACATTACCTGAATATCCAAGTATGTGAATAGAATCTTTCTGAATTTGTTTTCGGTGCACTACAATGACAAGATGGTCGATAGGTTGGTTTTTGATATCCTAAGGGGTCTCCGATATACTCAAGGTACGTGGAATCCACTTCCTTATTCAGGTCCTGCCTAATGCAATATTACTCGCATGGGGTATCAACAAGAGTAACAGCAGTGGCCAACATTGCCCCCTAGTATCTCTAGGAAATAGCCTGCACTTAAAATCCAACTATATTCATAGCCAATATGAATCCTCAACCATAGGTTTACACACTTGACAATGTTACCAACTATTTTGTACAATAGTTGAACTTTTATTGAGCCGCCAGTTTTGAACATGATTCATGTTCACCTTCAGAGATCAGAGGTTCAAATGTTCCAGCCTTGGCCTATTTTGGCCATTTTTAAAATTTTTCTTTTTGAAATGACCATGCCCCACGAGGTTTGTAATAAAGTGTGTTAGCATGGGTGGTCTTGAGTGGCTCGGTTCCCTAGGACTTGACAACCAAACAAGGTATTCCAAGGAGTTTTTTCCCTTGTCAATTATGCTTTGTTTATAGCCGAGTATAATCGATGAGTTTTTCTCCTACACCTCCAAAGCTGGAATGCCCAAATTTGGTGGTGTTACCAACTATTTTGTACAATAGTTGAACTGTTATCACCAAACTTGTAGTTGCCCCTAAAGGTGGATTTGTAAAGATGGTGGAGGGGACATGCAACCAAAGTGGTGAATCAAGAGAGCCTCGATCTCCAAGGGATTGGTTGTCACGCCAATCGAGGCACTCTCCACTTGATGTTATCAAAGCCAAGATAACAAAGGGGGAGACCTTGATCTACTCCCGATAGGAGAGATTTGATCAGATCACCATATCAAGCTATAACAATAGGGTACGTAAGGTGACAGGTATGGAACCCTAGATTTAAGGAAACAAGACCACTGTGGAGGCTTAGGAAAGATATGAATTGATAGAGATTGATTAAACACAGTGACTTGACAATTTGGTATGATTCCAAGATTCAGGTGCTAGTTTGAAATGGTCAAATTCAGTTGCCTTGGGAAACGTGACCCTTAAAACAGGGAAAGTGCCCCAAATAGTGATTTTGAGGTTTAGGGCTTTCTAGCACTGCTTGATAGAAGGATATGGCAATGTTAAAACAGACAAGCATGCAAACCGGGAACAAACAACAGGAAAAACAACTACTCAGGGAAGTGTGCAAGGGTTAGGAGATCAGTGCCTTAGGAATTGGGCCCTGTTATCACCTAAGATGTAGTTACCCCTATGGATGGATCCAGTCATGGATGGCAATAGGGAAGGGCAACTCAAAAGGTGCAACCCCGATCACCTCGACCTCCAAATATGTATGGTTGTCACGCCAGTCGAGGCAACCTTCGCTTTATGTTATCTAGCCCAGACAACAAAGGGGGAGACCCGATCTACTCCCGACAGGAGAGATCAAAACCAAGACACCAAATCAGGGTATTTCTAAGTGAAGTTAGGTGTATGGTTTATCCTAGACCTAAAGATGAAGTCACAAGCCAAGTGAGGGGTTCAATAGGTGTAGCTTCGGTTCATAGTTGATGTAAGAGTGACTTATAATGTTTGTAGTGAGATCTAGGGCTAGTGTACTAGTTCAATGCTGGAAAATCAACTGCCTTGGGAACTGTGTCCAATGCAGGGAAGTTAAGGTTTGTATTGGGGCTAACTAGTACGGATGACAAGCTTGACCATGATACATGATAGCATCAAGGGTTTAGTCCACTATGCATGGTCAATCCACAAGTCAATCCAACAATCTAGGAAGGTTGAACTAACTTGGAGAGAAACCAGTGCCTTGGGAATTGGGAAGTGGAGTCAAAGTAGGGTTGACTTGTGGTTTAAGACTCCTAGTACATGAGATAAGTGGGCAATTTAAGTTTTGATGTATGAATGTGTCTAGATCTAGGTTTGACCCAAGTGGACCACAATCCCTTAAAACAAGGAATGCTGTCCCCAAGGCAAGATTTGATGAAGTGACAGCCTAGACCTAGGTTTTGAATTATTCCGGTTCTAAATCTCCAAAAATCTCAAGTACCCAGTTCCCGGAAGTGAGTCAACTCACTTCTCCAAGGTGGTGCGACTTTGCCCAAGGAAGCCTAAAAGTGGGGTTAGGTGGGTCAAAACAAGTCGGATGGCATCCAAACTTTAGATCCAGGTAGATCGGTCAGGTAGGAATATGGATCTATAATTTCGTGGCAATCCACCGGTTAGATCTTAGTAGATCTGAGTTTAAGTGTTCCAAGTGGTCCAAAATGGGGATTAAATCCCTTAGAATGTGGAATGGGGCCCACAAGGTGAATTTCAGGAAAGGGACAACCTGGGTGTATGTTATTGGATGTGTAGATGTCAAATCAAGTGGAATCTCAAACACCCACCACCTAGACCTAGGTCAACCGGCTCAATCAGTGAAGTGCGCCTTGCTTGGGAGAAGCCAAGTCGGTATGGGAGAGGGGTCAAACGGAAGCCAATCCTCACCAAACTATAGATCCGGGATGCCGTGGATGCTATAGAGGTGGGTTTTCAATATTACGCCCAACAACCCACTAGATCTAAGTAGATCTGAGAAAAAGTAAAAATGGGGTTTTGATTAATTAGGGTTTTAAGTGTTTTTGACAATTGGATAGATCATGGAGATAGAACTTACCTTGAGATCATACCTGAGTGATGTGGATGAGATGCCTTGATGTTGAGGAAGATTCCCGCAGAGATCAAATGAGAGATTGTTGATTTGCTTGCCGATTTGATGCCCTAGCCCACAAGTGCGCCTTCCTCTACCTGTCAAACCAAGGAATAAAATTCAATCAGTAAGATCAAGTATGGAAGAAATACAAGAGAAATGCAAATAGTAACATGAAATAGAAGGTCCTGGGACAGTAATACTCCCTGTTACCAACGAAGAGCTCCAAAGAAGAAGTAGGGAGAGTCTTCCCCTACCAATACCTCCTCCTCCAAGCAAATCGGCCTCCACCTGTAGATGCAAAAATTTGTGGTACAAAAGATATGGCAAACAAGATCTCCAATAACTCAGTGCAAAGGAAGAACCAACGAACGAACACCAAAAACATTCACCACAACACTGGAGATAGATGCAATAATAATTTTCTATTCCAATAATCCAGAGCCAAAAGTCCCTTTACAATGAGAGGCTCTCTCCTTTAAATAGGAAGGAGAGGCACCAAAACCCTAACCACTTTTTGAATGAGTGGCTAAGATTAAAAGATACAAATGTCTAATCAATGGTTGAGATGAGCTCAACAACATAATACATGGATCACACATAAAATATAATATAAGTGGACAAAATCGCCCTAGAAGAGGGGAATCCCACCAAATCATGATGATGAAATATCATAAGAGGCTTATGGTGGGTCCAAGGGGTAATTTTATCCCTCCTTGGTCAATCCCCATAGCACAATAACCAATAAATAATCATGAATGTACCAAATCGTGCCTCCATAGTGAAGTCGTGGTCCTCAAAAGACCTCAAAAATCCACAGAAAGTGCCATAAGTGATGGATGCGGGCCCCGATGAAGCTGAAACTGCTGGAGAAGGTGTGGAAGGTCCCGATCTATCATCACTGATCATCCCATGCCATAACTTTGCCTCAGTAGCCCAAATCGATTTCCTCAATAGCCATTTCTACCAATCCTGAAATGCCTCGGGAAGCGTGAAACTGCCCCAAACAGCCTCCTGGAGTGCTGGCGCTGTCAAGGTGAGGGCACCAGTGTGTCCGGGAGGGGGGGTAATATGGTAAAAACAAGTGGCTGGACCACCCCCTCCATCATCAGCGCCCTAGGTCAACCGGATAAAAGTCATCTCTGCTCCGACAGGGCCTCCAACAGACCAAAACTGCACTGGGACAGCCTACTGAGGCTCAATCATCACTGTAAGTGCCCGGAACTGAAAACAAACTGTCCCATTGGACTCAGAAGGTCCAAATCTATCCAAGATGTGTACTCATACACTATATGAGTCTCTGCGTAATCAAAATAAATATCCAATATACCGGAACAAGGCCAATAATAATGCTTTGTAAATGATCCAACACTGCTGTACCTCAAGAATCATCATCATAACCCTGTAGCTGCTGCATAGAATCATCCTGTATGTGTACATAGACCATATATCATCTATCCATGTCATCATAAGGTCTATCATCTCATGTCCCATGGTCCTCCATGGTCAAACTAGGTCCAACCAAGACCAAATATAACTCAGTCCATCATCCAAGGCTGCTGTAAAGTATCAAGGTTAATACATGCTCTACAACTTATTCAAATAGCAATTATAACACATAATGATCATAACTGGCGATCTACATCCAAATATATATTGTCGTTAATTATTATTATTACTCAGACTAGACTTTCAGGATCATACTCACTTCATAGTTGTGATCAATTTGCTAGTGAAGGGTGAAGGCTAAATTAACTGGCTAGGCTAAGGGATGACTTGACTGTCTTGACTTGGCGACACTTTGGCAAGGGAAAGGGAATACACCATAGTATATACCGAATGAGCAATAACACAGGGAATGGCGGTGTCTCACAAATGGATGAGTTGTTTAAAGAGGGTTTATTCACCTTCACAGATGCGCACAATCCATAATACAAATAAGGCCAGCAATTGTTTAGATATAGCATTTAAGTTCCATTGCTTTTTGGGCCTGAAGTTTCCATAGCCTTGATCTATGTGTGTTCACAAACACATTGCATAGATTTACATTTTTTCTTTTAGGCTTTCTGCTGCAGGTGTGTTTTTAAGGCACTTGTTTACCTGAGCACTTCTAGGTGTGTCATGGACAGCTTGTTTACCTAGGTATTTATTTTCCACAAGATATAACATTTTATTTTTATGGCCATTTTCATTTGGCACGCCTTTCATTCATGTGTGTTTAGAAACACATTGCATGAATGGGCTTTTCATACAAGATATAGCATTTCATTTTCCAGATTTTGTATTGATGGCAGCACTAAAAGTTTCAGGTTTAGCCAACACAACTTTAGTGACTAGGGGGAAATCACAAGGAACTCCAACTCACCATAGGTAAGTTTTGTCACCAACTCAGAGCCGAGACACAACAAACAGGGAAGCTCATCCACTACAGAGGCTACAGTGGGGAAAAGTCCTCCATGCCACTAGTCAAGTAGTAAGTCAGGGTGATAATCTAAAAGGTAGGCCACGGATGGATGAAGACAGTGAAATGATGGAGCCAACACTAGCAAGCCAAAATATGGTGTAATGATCACCTCTATTCTCCCTAAGGAGGGTATGTACCAATGAGTATGAATAGTGAACTTCTAAGTCTGAGTAGGGACAGTATAATATAATATAATAGGTCAACCAGGTCCATATATCTATATGATCGCCAGATCATGACACTAAGTGCTATGACATGCTATAAGAATAAGTATAAAAGCAATCTAACCATAACACCTGTAATATACCTGCTGAGTCATATACTTGAATGCACATCAACCTGTACCATCATCTGTCCTCTGGAACTGCTGCTGTAACTCTGGGCACTACTGTCTGCTCTATACCAATGGCATAATGGCTATATCGGGTATCTCTCTGAGTGTCCTGAAACTCAGTCATGGCATGGGGAATATAACTGCTGTCCACAATCTGATAGTGATCCAATATAGATGCTCATCTCAGCATCTCAAATGCAAGGGAACTGGCTGAATAGTGTACTGGAATGAGAAAAATAATGTATGGTAGCCCGGCTACTATATATGTGATAACAGGCCCAGTGGAGTCCTCCAACCATGACATCTAGAAGAACCCACCTAGGGTTTGGCCAAAGCAATAATACCCAGAAATGGTTTTGCTGTAAACCAAGTCGTTTGAGCCAGGGAATTTTCCTAAGGATTCTAATTAGGGTTTCAACTGTAAATGCATATGGCCAATGGATTGGAACCCAAAAATGACTGAAATAAAACTAGATCTTACCCGGATAATCTTGCGGATGCCTTGATATGGATGATCTATGCCTTCCCGATCAATTTGAAGTAGTTTGAGTGAATGTCCAAGTGAAATCAATTTTCCCCAAGAAGCTAATGCGCCCTCCTCTCCTGCACATCAAACGTCAACAATATCAGATTTGATGTATCAAGAAAATAAGACTAATGCTGCAAGAGATATACCAAGAAGAAATCATAGATCACAATGAAACTGATGAAAACCCCTTGATACAAGCAAACCCAAGTAAAGCGAGTTGAGGAGCCCCTACAAAAATGCCCAAGTGAAGTTGCCCTCTTGTAAACAAGACAATGTTTCCCCTAAATATTTTGGATTCACCACAAAACTCCAAATGCTAGGTGAAAATAGAATTTACAATCAATATCTAAGAGCATCACATCAAAGAAGATCCGAAAGTATCTACAAATAATTTCTTTATTATCAAATTCCAAGAGCCAAAGGTCACTTTACAATGAGAAGCTCTCTCCTTTAAATAGGAAGAAGAGATAACAAAACCCTAACCACCTTTTGAATGGATGGCTAAGATTAAAAGATACATAAGTTCTAATCTACAGTTGAGATGAGCTCAACGATAAAGTACATGGATCAACTCAAAAATAAAACATATACATGGAAAAAATCGCCCTAGGGGGGCATCCCACTCAAAGTGACTAGATAAACATAACAACCTGCTCATGGTGGGTCTAGGGGGTGATATCCAACCTCCCTAGTGTGTCCCCATGGCACAATAATAACAAATGACCAACCCAACATCAAATCGTGCTCTCTCTGGGAAAGTCATGAGCCTCCAAAGGCTTCAGAAAATCATAAAATGTGCCGAAGAAATGTGTGGGCCCCACTGAATGCTGAAACTATTGTGGAAGGGGTGGAAGACATCACACTCATCATAAAAAATATCCTCATGCCATTTCCTTGCCTTAGCAGCCCAAATCGATTTCCTCTATAGCCATTTTTACCATTTTTATGTCTCTATAAATCCTCTATAAAGTATAAAAAGGTCTGTAACTCTCTGTCTGTTCACCTGGGGACAAATCTAACTTCACCATAATGTCTGGGAGTATGGTATAATGGTAAAAACAAGTGGATGGACCCGTACTCCCTCTGTAGCGCCCTAGGTGAACCAAATAGATCATCAAAACTGCTCTGACAGGCCATTTTTAATGGCAAATATGCACCAGAATGATAAATTGAGGAAAATACCCACTGTAATTGCCCGGAATTGAAAACTAATTGTCTCAATGGACTCAAAGAGCCCAATTCTACTAAAGGTGTGTACTCATACACCATATGGATCTCTGCATGATCATATAATATGTCAAATATGCCCGAACAGATAAAAATAATAATAATCTGTGAATGGTGAAATATAATAAAGTGCCAGATCATCATCATAAACCTGTAACCTATGCATGGAACCATCTGGTGACCTGTAATAGACCATATATCATCCATCTGCATTATCCAAGGTCTATCTCACCTCATGTCCTGTAGTTGACCTTGGTCAAACTAGGTTTGACCAAGTCAACATGACCCAGGGTAAAATAAAGTTGCTGCAAGTGTTAAAAGGTTAGGACATGCTTTACAAATCATTCAAGTAGAAATATAACATATAGTAATCATTTCTCCGGCGATCTACAACCAAATATTCAAATTTTTATATTATTATTGTGGCTCAGACTAGAACCTCAAGACTATACTCACTTCATGGTTGTGATCAATTTGCTAGTGATGGGTGAAGGATGAAAACTTCAAGGCTAGGCTAAGGAATGACTGTCATGACTTGACACTGTGACACTTTGGATATGGGAAAGGGGATACACACTAAGGCATATGTTGGACAAGCAAATAACACAAGGGAAGGCAGTGTCTCACAAATGGATAAGCAGTCTGGGAAGTGTTTATTCGACTTTGATATATGTCTACGGCTCACATCCAAGCTGATGCAGCTCCATGAGGATCTTTTCTAGAGTCGCCATGACTAGGTGCTCGATAAACCGTAACTTGAGACTCTAGGGGACACTTAGAATTAGCTGTCCCTTACTCCATCTCACATGATAACCTGTAGGCTAGTGAGGAATAAATCATTACAAGTGAGGCCAACAATCATTAGATATAGCATTTGTTAAACCATCGCTTTTTAGCCCTTTCATTCATTTCCATAGCCTTGATCCGTGTGTGTTGAAAAACACATTCTTGGATTTACATTTATTAGGCTCTTTGATCCGTGTGTGTTGAGAAACACATTCTTGGATTATCATTAATTTCATATGCCTTTCATTCATGTGTGTTGAGAAACACATTCTAGAATGGGCTTTCATTTAAGATATACATTTCATTTCCAGACACATTGTAATTGTGGTAGTACTATCTGTTTCAGGTTTTAGCCAACAACAACCCAAATGACTAATGCGGAAGTTCCACCACTAAGGATGCAATCCAACTCACCAAAAGGCAACTTCTGTCACCAACTCAAAGTCGAGACACAAGATAAACAGGGAAGCTCATCCAACAAAGAGGACAAAGTGGGGGAAGGTCCTCCATATCACAGATCAAGTAGTAAGTCAGGGATAATGCTATAACGGGAAGGTAATGGATGGATGGAGAAAGTGAATAATGAAGCCAACACTAGCAAGCCATGGGATGGTGGGAATGATCAACATAGTTCGCTGATTTGTTTTGATTTCATAACAGGTTGGAGTAAGAAAATTAAATAAAACTTGCATTTGGAGCTTCCTGAACTACCCAGAGAGAACCGGTTTCAAGCACCATCGTTATTTCTCTCAAATATTGTAAACTGACTTGTTCCCTAATGATAAAGGGAAAGCAGTATTTTTTTTAAGTTTCCAAGTTGTAATAAAAAAAAATAAAAAGAGCACAGCAGGCAATTCCAGCGCCTGACCCCAATCCCCCCAAGGGGGATTCGCACCTTTTTTCATTTTTATTTTTATTTTTTACTTTTTATTTGTTCGTTTTAGATTAGTTTTCATTTGAGCAGTAGTAATTAAATAACTCACTCAAGCACACAACGTCCTCCAAGGACCTGTTTATCATTTTATATACTTTTGTGTTTATTTCAAATTATTATTATGTTCTTAAAATTTAATCCTAAAATTAACCCCCCTTGCTTTATGCTTGGGGTTTAGTGTAGAATAATCATCCACTCACACGTCTTAATAAAACGAACAATGCCCCAAACCCGGAGTATGCTCTTGACTACTGCAGCTTAGTCGAAACAGTTGGCTCAATCAGAAACGGGTACAAGGTAATTAGTGTTAATAGGACAATCCATTAGAATCCAATCCTAAGAACTCGGGAGGTTGCATGGACTAAATCCATAGAGTCAGCAGGTTCTTAAGCGGGTTCATCCTCGCCTGGTTGGACACTTGGTAAGGTTGCTAGAGCACTCAGTTCGAAGTTTAGTTTTCTTTTGGGCCAAACCAAGAATTAACCTACTCCTTAACTACTCATTTAATAATCATAAAAATTACCAACCGAGCCACTGCAATACTTTCACTGAGACTACACAAGCAACCCTACACAACAACAATTGCAAGCATTTTTACATTTTCGGCACTGGTCTTTAATTTTCTATGTTTAAGTTTCAATCACAAATGTTGTGAATGCTTATCTATCTTGTGTTGGGTTAATCAATTGATTTAATTTGCGAGCAGTGGTTAGTTGTTAATTTTTCATCTCATCATCTTTGTAACTCCTAGAATAGACTTTTATCTTTTGTTGTAGATTAAAAGCCTTAGTTTAATTTTCATAGGGACCACCCCCCTTGGCTTCGCTAGGAGTAAGCCTAGATGGAGGAGTCGAGTAATCAGGTGACAGCACTTGACTCTCACTTGCCCCCAAGGACACACCGAGTGGCTTGAAGGTTTCCTGCCGCGTCCCCCCCAGGTGTGTATTAAGCGGCAACAAAGTGGAGACAAAAATCAAAATCATTGTAAAAGTTAATAAAAGAGCAAGTGGGATAAAGGCTCCCACACCCCACTTCCCCCATTTGGGGGAAGCTTGTATCGTCCATTGCCCATTTTTGCATTGTCTTTGCTTTATACATGCAAGTAGTTAGATTGGATTGTTAGATTAGTCATAAAAGTTTTGATATATTGCTAGAGTATTTTTTTTTGCTCAGTGAATTTCATCAAGTATTTACTTAGTTTTCATCTGATATAGCTTGTTTAAAACGAACATAAAATCTCTTGAATCTTGCCATAAGGCAGATGAAGAGTGCTCTCTGTCGGAGAGTTCATTTGTTTTATTTTTGCTAACCCCCTTGCTCTCCCGAGCACCGTCCTAGACCTGAAAGAGATTCTTGGGTAGTGTAGTTTATTTCATTTCAAGCATTTTATCTTGTTCATAAGTCTCTTTAATCTCGCCATAAGGCGGATTAAGAGCGCTCTCGGGTTTATTAGGAACAATTCTTTCATTTCCATGGCCTTTTTGGCCTATATGACCCCTCTGGGATTTCACATGTGCTAAAAAGCACAACTAATCGCAGCTTGCATCCGGGGCATATTAACATTTATGAGGTCAACAAAATTTAGATATAGCATTTGTTTAACCATTTGTTTAACCATTTGTTTAACCTTCGCGGGGTATTTTAGCAGTTCATTGCTTTAGCTTTAGCCTCTAGAATTTTAAGTTCACAATCTTTCATAATAGATTTCCAATATAAGTAGTACATGCGCTTTCAGTTTTAGACATCAACAACTCATGTGACTAGAGGGAATTCCACGCTAAGCCAAACATCGGGGCAAACGACTAGAGTGATCTAGGCATAAAATCCAACTCACCAAAGGTAAGTTCTATCACCAACTCAGAGCCGAGACACAAAAGAAACGTGGATGCGGTCCAACACAGAGGTAGAAATGGAAAAGTCCTCCATATCAAGCAATCAAGAAGGCAAGTCAAGGTGAAAACCAAAATAAGGAAGGTCATGGATGGATGGAGTCAAATGAATGTGGTCATGAAAAACCATGTCCATGCTCATAGGATGGTAATGAAACCAATGAGTATTGTCAGAAAACCTTAGAGTGCAAGTAATACATCCAATTTTACATTTTATAAAACCATCCAAGATATTTCATTTTATTTATTTAGATAGTACTGCCACATCATGAGTCATATACCAAGTTAATGCAATGAAGATGACTAAGACAACAAGATAATAATCCATGACAACAATCACAAGTCCATAGGTCACATCATATCATATCAATAATCATCATCCATAACAAACAGAACACTGCTGCAATAATAACATCCGGAACTCTAGGCACTGAACTGAAACTGTATGAAACAAAAGGTCACATCGGTCATCAAACCTAAGCTCTCAAGGATCCGCCTTGGCACAAGGTCTACTCAATATTTGATATATATACTGCTCTGATATGTGAGTGATCTCGAATAACTCTGCTCATCATAACTAATCTCTGTAAAAGCACAGCTCTGAAAAGTGCAGATATTTGCTCGGCAAGAATAGTAGCCCAGCTACTATGGTGTGATAACAGTACTGTTATCACATATATAGTAGCCGGGCTACCATACATTATTTTTCTGATGCCAGTACACTATTCAGCCAGTTCCCTTACATTTGAGATGCTGAGATGAGCATCTATATTGGATCACTATCAGATTGTGGACAACAGTATATATTCCCCATGCCATGGCTGAGTCTTAGGACACTCAGAGAGATGACCGATGTAGCCATTATACCATTGGTATAGAGCAGTCAGTAGTGCCCAGAGTTACAGTAGCAGTTTCAGATGACAGATGATGGTACAGGTTGATGAACATTCAGGTATATGACTCAGCATGTATATCATTGTGTTATGGTTATATTGCTTTTATACTTATTCTTATAGCATATCTTAGCACTTAGTGTCATGATTTGGCGATCATATAGATATGTGGACCTGGTTGATCTTATTATATATACTATATCGTCCCTACTCAGACTTAGAAGTTCACTATTCATACTCATTGGTTTTACCGTCCTTAGGGAGAATAGAGGTGATCATTCCACCATACCTTGGCTTGCTAGTGTTGGCTCCATTATTCATTGTCTTCATCCATCCATTGCTTCCTTTTAGTTTATCACCCTGACTTACTACTTGACTAGTGGCATGGAGGACTTTCCCCCACTGTAGCCTCTGTATTGGATGAGCTTCCCTGTTTATTCTGTCTCGGATCTGAGTTGGTGACAAAACTTACCTGTGGTGAGTTGGAGTTCCTTGGAATTCCCCCTAGTCACTAAAGTTGTGTTGGCTAAACCTGAAACTTTTAGTGCTGCCATGAATACAAAATCTGGAAAATGAAATGCTATATCTTGTATGAAAAGCCCATTCATGCAATGTGTTTCTAAACACACATGAATGAAAGGCATGCCAAATGAAAATGGCCATGAAAATAAAATGTTATATCTTTTGGAAATGTAAATACCTAGGTAAACAAGCTGTCCATGACACACCTAGAAGTGCTCAGGTAAACAAGTGCCTTAAAAACACACCTGCAGCAGAAAGCCTAAAATAAATGAAAATCTATGCAATGTGTTTATAAACACACATAGACCAAGGCTATGGAAACTTCAAGCCCAGAAAGCAATGGAACTTAAATGCTATATCAAAACAATCGCTGGCCTTATTTGTATTATGGATTGTACGCATCTGTTAAAGGTGAATAAACCCTCTTTGAACAACTCATCCATTTGTGCGACACCGCCATTCCCTGTGTTGTTGCTCATTCAGTATATACTATGGTGTGTATTCCCTTTCCCTTTGCCAAAGTGTCACAAAGTTAAGTCAGTCAAGTCATCCCTTAGCCTAGCCAGTTATTTTAGCCTTCACCCTTCACTAGCAAATTGATCACAGCTATGAAGTGAGTATGATCTTGAAAGTCTAGTCTGAGTAATAATAATAATTAATGACATTATATATTTGGATTTAGATCGCCAGTAATGATTACTTTGTGTTATAATTGTTATTTGAATAAGTTGTAGAGCATACATTAACCTTTGACACTTTGCAGCAGCTTTCGATGATGGTCTGAGTTATATTTGGTCATGTTGACTTGGTCAAACCTAGTTTGACCAAGGTCAACCATAGGACATGAGATGGTTGGACCTTATGATGATATGGATAGATGATATATGGTCTATATACACATACATGATGATTCTATGCAGCAGCTATAGGGTTATGATGATGATTCACGGTTTACAGCAGTATTTGATCATTTACAGATTATTAGTATTTGACCTGTTCTGGTATATTGGATATATATTTTGATCATGCAGAGACTCATATGGTATATGAGTACACATCTTGGATGGATTTGGACCTTCTGAGTCCAATGAGACAGTTTGTTTTCAGTTCCGGGCACTTACAGTGATGATTGAGCCTCAGTAGGCTATCCCAGTGTAGTTTTGGTCTGTCGGAGGCCCTGCCAGAGCAGATGTGATTTTTATCCGGTTGACCTAGGGCGCTGTGCTTGGAGGGGGTGGTCCAGCCACTTGTTTTTACCATATTACCCCCCTCCCGGACACACTGGTGTCCTCACCTTGACAGCGCAGGCACTCCAGGAGGCAGTTTGGGGTAGTTTCACGCTTCCCGAGGCGTTTCAGGATTGGTAGAAATGGCTATTGAGGAAATCGATTTGGGCTACTGAGGCAATGTTTTGGCATGGGATGATCAGTGATGATGGATTGATGTCTTCCACACCTCCTCCAGTAGTTTCAGCTTCATCGGGGCCCGCATCTATCACTTATGGCACTTTCTGATGATTTCTGAGGTCTTTTGAGGCCTACGATTTGACCATAGAGGCATGATTTGGTATATTGATGACTATTTTATTATTATTATGCTATGGGGATTGACCAAGGGTGGCTATAATTACCCCTTGGACCCACCATAAGCTTCTTATTATATTTTGTCATCATGATTTGGTGGGATTCCCCTCTTCTAGGGCGATTTTGTCCACTAATATTATATTTTATTAGTGATCCATGTATTTTATTATTGAGCTCATCTCAACCATTGATTAGACATTTGTATATTTTAATATTAGCCACTCATTCAAAAAGTGGTTAGGATTTTGATGCCTCTCCTTCCTATTTAAAGGAGAGAGCTTCTCATTGTAAGGGGTCTTTGGCTCTTGGATTATTGGTATAGAAAAACTTTTTTGTGGAAATTCTTGT
The DNA here is from genome assembly GCA_027924585.1 of Larix kaempferi. Lineage (NCBI taxonomy): Eukaryota > Viridiplantae > Streptophyta > Pinopsida > Pinales > Pinaceae > Larix > Larix kaempferi. The sequence goes on from BSBM01000030.1 coordinate 13,359,591, forward strand.
GGTCTCCTTTGCATCTGGTGTTCTTAGATGGTGATTGGAAAGTCTATTGCAACCTAGCATTTGGAATTTGTGGTAAGATCTATCTATTTTGGAAATCATTGTCTTGTCTACAGGAGGGCAACTTCAACAAGGGCGATTTTGCAAGGCTTCTTCAAATCGACTTTCTTGGCATTCGCTTGTATCAGGGGGTTATCATTAGCATCATTGTGATCTATGCTATCTTTCTGTTACTTCTCTTGTGGCATTAGTCTTATCTCTTGATTGCATCAAATCTGATATTGTTGACGTTTGTTGTGCAGGAGAGAGGGCGCATTGGCTTCTTGGACTAAATCGATTGCATAGAAAACTACCTCAAAGCTTCTCAAATTGATCGGGTTTGCATAGATCATCATCATCAAGGCATCTACAAGGTTACCCAGGTAAGATCCACAGGTTTGTTTCTCTTATCTTGATCCAATCCATTGACATAGCTCATAAATTGATAAAACCCTAATTTCTTCAAAACCCTCATTTTTACATTTTTTCAGATCTACTAAGATCTAGTGGCTTCTTGGGTAAGATATTGAAAACCCACCTCTATAGTATCCACGGCATCCCGGATCTATAGTTTGGTGAGGATTGGCTTCCATTTAACCCTCTTCCCAAGGCATTTAGCCTCTCCAAGCAAGGGCGCACTTCCTAGTTTGGTGAGTTGACCTAGATCTAGTATGTGGGTAGGTGAGATCCCGCTTGATTCATGATCTACACATCCAATAACCTACCCCCAGATTGTCACTTTTCTGATTTCTACCTAGTGGGCCCTATTCCACATTTTAAGGGATTTAATCCCCATTTTGGACCACTTGGTATCTTCAAACTCAGATCTAGTAAGATCTAGCCATCGGATTGCCTTGAAATTGTAGATCCACACTCCTACTTGATTAACCTACCCGGATCTAAAGTTTGGATGCCATCGGATTTGTCTTGACCCACTTAACCCACATTTTAGCCTCCTTGGGTAAAGTCGCACCACTTTGGAGAAGGGAGTTGTCCCACTTCTAGGACGTGGGTACTTGAGATTTCAGTGGATTTGGAACGGGAATAATTCAAAACCTAGGTCTAGTAGGTCACTTTGTCAAATCTCGCGTTGGGGATAGCATTCCTTGTTTTAAGGGATTGTGGTCCACTTAGGTCAACCTAGATCTAGACATATTCATCCATCAAGACTTTAATTGCCCACTTGTCCCATGCAATAGGAGTCCTTAACCACAAGTTAACTTTATTTTGACTCCATTATCCCAATTCCCAAGGCACTGGTCTCTCTCCAAGTCAATTCGACTTTCCTAGATTGTTAAATTAACTTGTGGTTTGACCCTTGTGTGGTAAACTAAACCCTTTGATGCCATCATACTTCATGATCAAGCTTGTCACTTGTACTAGTTAGCCCCAATTCAACCCTAAACTACCCTGCTTTGGACACGGTTCCCAAGGCAGTGGATTTTCTCACATTGAACTAGTACTTTAATCCTGGATCCTATTTCACAAATCATAAGTCACTTTCACATCAATAATGAACCAAAGCTATACTCATTGAACCCCCCCACTTGTCTTGTGACTTCATCCTAAGGTCTAGAATAAACCATACACCTTACTTCACTTAGAATTAACTTGATTTGGTGTCTTGGTTTTGATCTCTCCTGTCGGGAGTAGATCGGGTCTCCCCCTTTGTTGTCTGGGCTAGATAACATAAAGTGAAGGTTGCCTCAACTGGCGTGACAACCATCTATTGGAGGTCGAGGTGATCGTGGTTGCACCTTTTGAGTTGCCCTTCCCTATTGCCATCCATGAGTGGATACATCCATAGGGGTAACTACAGTTTGGGTGACAACATTTTGGTGCCGTTGCCGGGGAGGCAATAGCTTACTCTGGTTTGACATATATCTCTTAAAGCCCTCCCGTTCTTCTTGCCTAACATTTTGGCATTGAAGGGCATAGGCTTAACTTGGACAAACTAGTAGTCATTACTCACTCTCTCTGGCATATACAACGACACACATCTTGGTAGAAGAGTTTAAGAAATCTACCTGGCGACTCCCAACTGTGACTCCGCTGAGGAGCGAGCTCATTTACATCCCTATAACACTAGAATTTAGACAGATCTTATCGTTATCTAGAACCCATGGGTCACATCATTTTGTTTTCAGGTTCTTGATTTTAAAAATAAATATAAAAATATAAAAAAATTATTATCCATGGCTGCTGCTGAGCGACCTAGGACTTTCGGTCGATTGAAAGTTTTTGACTTTTCCAAAATTGTTGGGTATCCTCATCATATTCCTCATCAAGCCTATGAAAGGTTGCCTACTTTCGATGGAAGTTATGAAATCTCTACTAGAAGGCACCTTGAAAGATTTCGGGAAGTTCTTAACGAGTTATCCATAACCCATGAGGATGTGTGTATGAAACTATTGGCTTCATCTTTCAAAGAAAGAGTTGGGCTCTGGCTTTCGAATTTGAAACCCAATAGCATTTCCGGATATGACATGTTTGAAAATAAATTCTTAGAAGAATGGGGAAGTGAATTCGATGATATGTATCTTTCGAATCAAATCCAAGATCAAAACCTTCCCCTTTCTGATCCTATTGTTGAATCATTTAACAGTCAAGCTTCCAGTGAACTATCAATATCCGGAGATGACCCCTCTTGCCCAATTTCCGTGGAGGATAAGTTTTCCACTTTTGAGTTAATTGAAAGTCAAATCACTAATATAAATCGTATGTTTTCAAATTTCTTTTTAGGTAGCCCTAGTCCTGATCCAGAGGAAATTTCTGAGGATGAGCCTTTAGTCAACAAGTCCATTGAAGTTCTTCCTTCGAAAGAACTCATCTTCCATTCTAGCTTTACTGATCATTCAATTCCTTATCAGCTTATTGAAGAAGAAGAAAGTAGGGACATAGATCAAGATCCTTTAGTGGTGATTTTAGGTGATCATTGTGCAAATAATCAGGATATTTTAAATGAAATTGTTAATTTTATCCCTGGCAAATTAAATAAAAATGATCACCTATCTTCATATGAATTTAATGATGAATCAACAGAAAGTCAATCTCAAGACGAGGATGAAATAGTGAATCACACTAGATGCTCTAATTTTTGTTCCACTTCCTATAATGAATCCTTAAATTTTTCCATCCTTAGTCAAGATAGCCTCATCCATTTCTTAGAATTTGAATCTTGTCCTCAGATTGTAAATATTAGACTTGATTTAAAGTTTATCATTCCTAGAATAAATAATATTACCTTAAAAGGCCTTTCCTTTTGTCAAACTCCAAGGCCAAATTTTTCTATTCATATGGGACAAAATGCATCCATCCTCCATGTCCATCCTTTTCAATATTTTTGGGGTTGGTGGTTTAGTCAATCTTTTGCTTTTGGAATTTTCAAAAGGAAGTATATGCATGATTACATGTTTGAAAAAAAAACATTTCATTTCCCTTTTCAGTCACTTTGGAACCATAATGCTTGTTGTCAAGTTATCAATCAATCTTGGTGGCTAGGAAAGGTGTTTAAAGATCAATTCCATTTTTTCTCCATTTTTGAGCATCAAGTGGGTCTGACTTTGTGTTTCCGTCTTTTAAACTTTAAGTTATCCCCACTTGGTTTCTATTTGATCATCAATCCCAAGGAGAATCAAATTGAATATATGAAAGAAGTCAATGAGGAAAGTAGTTTATTAAGTCAAATGTCATGTATTTTCCCTCCATCAATTTTAAACAATCATCTGCATGAATTTTATGATCCTATCAATTCTTGGATGGAAGATGTTTGCAGTAATCAGTCTTTCCCTTGGCATGATTTCATTTTGCACCATTCAACTCCTTTCTCAATTTTTGAACAAGTCAGGAAAGTTGTGCTATCAATTTCATTAATCCTTAATCTAGTCCTGACTCGTTTTCTAAGCAAAAATCAAATAAGAATCATTAACCTATTTGATAAATGGTTGCACTGGATCTATGACTTTACCTAGTATTTGGTTTGACCGGTTAGATTAGAGTAGGTAGGAACTGAATAAGCCTACTTGGGCAGTAGTTAGTTTTTTCAGCCATTGAGTCTGGCGCCTTTTGTTTGCCTCTACCTAAGCTCCTAGTTTAATCGAGTACCTGTCATTTTTTTTTTCCTGCACAATAAATTTCAAATTTTGCAAATTATGTTAGTAATTTAGATTTACTTTCTGCAGTTATATTTCATGCATTTATATTTCTGACGTAGAATAGAATTTATTTCAGTTGGTTTTATATTTTTCCCACACATGCGGCATGAGGTATTTTTGATGTTTGTGAATGCAGAAATAGGTGCAAAATAAAAGCTGGAAGCAAAATGGTAGAGTGTTGGATCAAGGATTCGAGTAGCAGAGTTCGAGGACTAGAGATTCTGAGGTTCTCAAGCGCTCATTTCAGCAGAGCACTGTCCCAGCCGGAGCCAGATGTTATCACATATATAGTAGACGGGCTACCATACATTATTTTTTTGATGCCAGTACACTATTAAGCCAGTTCCCTTACATTTGAGATGCTGAGATGAGCATCTATATTGGATCACTATCAGATTGTGGACAGCAGTATATATTCCCCATGCCATGACTGAGTCTTAGGACACTCAGAGAGATGACCGATGTAGCCATTATACCATTGGTATAGAGCAGTCAGTAGTGCCCAGAGTTACAGAAGCAGTTTCAGAGGACAGATGATGGTACAGGTTGATGAGCATTCAGGTATATGACTCAGCAGGGATATCATTGTGTTATGGTTATATTGCTTTTATACTTATTCTTATAGCATATCTTAGCACTTAGTGTCATGATCTGGCGATCATATAGATACGTGGACCTGGTTGATCTTATTATATATACTATATCGTCCCTACTCAGACTTAGAAGTTCACTATTCATACTCATTGGTTTTACCCTCCTTAGGGAGAATAGAGGTGATCATTCCACCATACCTTGGCTTGCTAGTGTTGGCTCCATTATTCATTGTCTTCATCCATCAAATCAGCATGAAATTATCAAATCAAATCAGCAATAACACTAGGTAAGAAAAGGCTCCACATGTCACCATATCATCCATACAATCAATCCAAGTGACAAAAGAAAAGGGCACTCATGAAGAAGATGATCAATGTGACACATGTGAATGAAATGCACCATCAAACTCTCTACAGTCATCCATATCCAAAGCCAAAAATCCTGAGGACACATCACATCGCTGAACCACATCATGGAGATCCATATGTTAGGGTATCATTAACATCACCATAGTATGAAGCAATAATTTAGCATCAAAGAACTGAGGCCACCCCAAAGATCCATCAAAGTATTACTCCCTGCTGAAGTTGTGAAAAAATTCACATGTGGATACCCATGCAAAATGGGGGGAAACATACCCAAAAGCAGTCAAGTCTTTTCAGGGTCATGGTCACATGGAAAATTGTTGAAACTAACATGCATATAGTTTTATTCTGATATTATCTTCCGTTTTTTCCATTCCGAGATCATGAAAAATTCATGGTCTATATCCTGATGTTATTGATGTATAGCCCTGTGTGGCAAGTAAAGTGTCTTGCTCCTGTATTGCCAAAAGTTTCTTTATGTCAGGTATTAGCAGTCATGGATTGTCCAATTCTGGATCTTGGTGATTCTGACAGAATCAGTAATTCCCTTGCACATATACCATAAAGCACTAAACATCAACCAAGGCAAAGACGGTATGAAGATAGACATTCTAACAGTTATACAAAAGAAGAACAAGTTTCAAAGTTAGCTAGCCTTATTGGGCGAGGTCTAAAACTGAGCAATCGGCTCAAATCTCAGAAAGTTGCTTTGTCTACAAATGACACAATAAGAATGCCATGAAAATGATATTGATAATGAAGTAGTCTTCTCTTTCAGAACACGTCAGAGGTTACATGTTTGTCAGATACCTCTGAATTTTGAATTCTTAAAGGTATTTTTTTCTTGAATAAATGCTTAAACAAATTTTCTGCAAGATAATAGGATTGTAAAGATTTGGAAAAATACTTGCTTTCTGGAAGGAAAGGGGAAAATATGATTCCAAACAATGCCCAAAGCAATTATTTGTTATCAGGAGCAAGTTGCTTCAGCGACTTGGAGAAGGTGTCTTCCACTCAATTCAGATAACAAATTATACAGTGAAAGCTGCAAAGTTTAATTCACATAAAACAAATTTTACCGTGTCCCTCCTTGGAAGGAAAAGGTATGGGAAAGATTGCGTCCCCATCTGGCTGTTATAGCTGGCACCATATCAGGAATGCAGTGTTGGATTGTTTCCAAGGACATGATCATAATGGATTGCAAAGTTAACATAAGAAAGAAAAGCTCTCTAAGTAATCTCATCCAAGTCATTGTCTGTGATTCTATTCACATGATTGACAGCACACAGAAACAAAGAACAAAAGAAAAAGCACAAAAATTCCAAAACACTGACTTTGGAAAATACTGGCATTATTTCGACATTGGTTAGTAACATTGCACTTTTAAATAAATTTGGAAGCTCATAGATAAAAAGTAGCAAGGTCATATTTGGTAGCACATCAGTATCCAAACTTAATGCTAAAGCATCTCCTTGCCACACAAGAGGAAATATGTAGTTCAGAATTACCTTTACAACACTAAATAAGGAATCTTGCAGTATTTGAGTGCATGCAAACCTGGATGACAATAAATGTTTTTTACCAAAATTATCTATTGAAAATACAAGAAAATGGCATAATATGCAAAGGGAATAGACCTGATAGCATCCAACCGATGGCTCTTTATATGATGCATGTGTGACAGATTCCACTAAAAGAGTGTTAACACGAAAAGGATATTTCAATAATGACTCCAGATAAGTAACATTCACATTAGAGACAAATCCTGTATCAAGCTCCCTTGTAAACGGCATCTCCTGTGGAATGTCAATGTCCATGCCAAGCCACTTCACAAAACTCAGAGCTACAGTCTCACCACCAGTTTCAAGACAAGCACCAATTAATGCTTCCACAACATCTGCAACATTCTTGGTATTCATCATTCTATATCCCTTTATGTGCATGTTCTCCAAGATATGGAATTTGTCTTGGAGATCCCCAGAATATGTAGCTAGATGCTGACCAGGAATGATCCATTGTTGGGGATCAAAACGTTCATTACGGATATAACCCTATAAAAGATCCACATCAGCAATCCAATGAATTAAAAATGGATCCAGATTTATTTAACAATAATACAAAATCTACAAACAAAAATGTCAAGAAACATATGCTCTAGTACTATTCATAAAATTTCTCAAAAAAAACAAACACTATACATTTCAAGAAAATTAGAATCCACAGAATCAAATATGCGGAAAAAATAAAAGACAACTATACCATCTCATCACGTGATTTTCTTGAGAGGTGAAACTAAGCTTTAAAGTCACATTACAACCCTTCCTGCATACTAAAGGCAATAGATCTAAATGAAGAACTAGAACTGAACATGAAAATTGTAATCACAAAAACTTAAAGATACTGATATTTTTTCAAATGTCAATGCTTGACAAACACAGTTGAGAGTTTTTCAAGTACACATAAAACGACTGAGAACAAGGTACCAACTTCACAAATGAAAGTTTCAGCCATGACTATCAAATATCAACAAGACAATTTCTAACAGTTAAAGGGATCACACTATATCATAAATAGCAGATTAGATCCATCGTAACCCTGGATCAATCAAGTGCCGAGATGGATCAAATATCTGTAGGTGTAAACCTTTTCAACAGTGCAAAAACACGAGGAAGGATTTGCACCTTAGGGATTTGATCCCACTTGGCACTTGCTAGATTCAGGGGTAAGATGGATCTAACCTAGTTTATATATATATATATATATATATATTTCTTTAACTCATTAAAATAGCTGACTTACTAGCAATATTAGTAAGTATATTATTTTTTATATTTTATATATCTAAAAAGTGGACAAGATGACAGCATTACACTTGCTCACTAATGACAATATGCTCTATTATCACCTATTTTGTACAAATAGTTGAAACTCCATTGAGCCACCAGTGTTGGAACACATCAGTGTTCACTTCCAGAGTATCAGGGTTTCAGATAACAATAATTAGCCAATTTTGGCTAGCCAGTATTTATTTTTAATCAAAGTGACCATGGTCCCACAGGGTTTGTAATAAAGTGTGCTAGTAGGATTTTTTGAGTGGCTCGGTCCCCCATGACTTGGTTAAGCAACTAAGGTATTCCAGGGAGTTTTCTCCCTGGTCAATTATACTTTGCCTATAGCCGAGCTATAATCGATGAGGTTTTCTCCTGCTTCCTCCAAAGCTGGAATGCCCGATTTTGAAAATTTTAGCCATGGGGGTTTATTAGAGTCCAACTGATGTATATAAGCCTACTAGACATTGTTAGAATAGACTATGGTCATATCCTAAGTCACTAGGACCCTCAGACAAAATTTCGAAATTTTTTTACCGGGTCCTCCGATTTTGGGTTTTTTAATTATTTTATTTTTTAATTAATTTTTACATAGTTTAAATGAAAAAATTTCAACATCTTTGGCGCCGTTGCCGGGGACAAATCTTTTTGTTTCTGGACGACCTTAGTTTTTTCTAGTTTGTTTTACCTTTTTGATAGATTTGATATCTGTCTAGCGACTCCACTGCCCTTTTTAACTTTTCTTTTTTGGTAGATTTTTAGTCCAATCACTCTCTGAAATTAGACTTGAATCCACCTAGCGACTCCACTATCAGTAAACACCTCAAGGTATTCAACTAGAAGAAATTCTAAAGGCTTACTTAGTTTCATCCCCGAGCCTGAAAAGGTTTATAGGAGGAGATTGAATAAACTTGCTTCTGGTCGGATCCTTGAAGAACTCGGATCTAAGTCTATTTCAGACATCCATTTTTTGTTCCAAGAAAACTTAGAAAATTTGGAAAACTTCAAAAATAATACTAATATTTTCGACATCATGGGCGAGTACTTTACTCAGCTCGATTTCTCTCAGATAGCAGGTCAACCCCATCGTCTCCCCGACAAAGCTATAGAGAAATTACCGATGTACACTGGCACTGATGCCACTACTTCCGCTGCTCATCTCAGGAGTTTTTCCAGATGTATTAATGCCTATGTCAGTGACCCTGTAAGGCAACATGACGACATCTATATGAAATTGTTTTCTCTTTCCTTGGATGGAAAAGCTGGAGACTGGTATGACAACTTGCCAAATAACTCATTCGCTACCATGGCAGCTTTCAAGACTGCTTTCACCAACAGGTTTGGCGAAAAAGAAGGAACCTAGGCATCAACTGGCTTCTTTAACAAACATAAAGAAGAAGGAAAATGAGGCAATGGATGATTTTAACCAAATGTTCACGGAATTATCAAATGCCATCCATGTCGATTACAAGCCTACTCCTCAAACCATTTTGCTATATTACATTGAAGCACTTAGTGGTGAAATGCAGTATCAGCTCAGAGATAAAGAGCCCACCACTCTTTTTATAGCCCAAGAAATGGCTATTAAAATCGGTAGAAATATGCAAGCATCAGGTGAGTCTGACATTCCTGGCTACTTAACTCCTCTAAAAACAACTGAACCTAAGGAAAAGGCCTCCTTTTCCCAACAGGATATGCATGATAGAAAGATGTCAGAGATGATAGAAAACATGGAAATGAAATATCTTTCTCAATTATAGGAAATGCAAACTCGAGTCATAGCCATGGAAAGAGCTCAGAACCAACACATTCCAAGACTTTCTCCTACAAAAACTAATTGGCAAAGAAGAGCACCCAACCATGAACGGAGGCCTCCTCATCAGCTAGAGGTTGCTAACATGGTTGAGCATCACAAGCCATTTTGTAGAGTATGCAGAAACTTCCATGAAGAATCTGGATGCTATTATGCATGTTATTTTTAGGAGCATGGTCATCCAGAAGATTGTGGTCCTAGTACATTATCAAGCGAGCCTGAGTGCATAAACTTTGTAGGTGCCATTTATGATATTCTTGAAGAAAGTTGGAACCAGTTGAATCAGCGTATTACAAAAAGTATGACATTTTCCCATCAGATCTTTGATGATCCTATCGAAGAAATTTATCAAAGACCAAATTTTATTGAAGACCCTCCTCATGCCACCGAAACAAAAGACATTTATGAGTGGGAAGTTTTTCAAGATTACTTTAGTGATGATGAACACATATGTATTCCTGATCCCCCTCTAGAAGAAACCATTACAGAAGCCCATATTGAAATGCATAAGGAAGTCTATAATGGGTACAATAATGATGGTTTGGAAGGTTTTCTTCCTTATGGCCTTTTTTCTGAAGGGGAGGATTATGAGCATGAAGAGGACAGACGCAGCCTGGAGCATGGTGTAAGTAACGAAGAGTCCCTCATGATTGACATGGATATTGAGTATGATAAATGGACTTATATAGAGAGCCCCATCTATGCCATGACTGAAGAGTCACTGGATGACTTCATTGAAAAACCCATCTATGAGGTTTTCAAAGGGGGAGGCATGGAATTTGAGACCTTGAAAATTTTGAACATAGAGGAAGAGCATGATGTGTTTGCATATAAGCAGTCAGAGCCACACATGATTATCGACAAAGATGACTTAGAGAAGCAGTACAGTGAAGGGTCGGATTGGGTCCAATCAATCAAGCATATATCTCAGCCATCGGAAATCCCTTGTATATTAGAACAGTTCCAGGCATGCACTTTCATAGAAAATTATTTTCAAAAGAGCCTTTCAGATCAGTGTGATGAGGTATTGGAACTGCCTTGTCATCCTAAATTTCTTCACCCTATCCTGTTCTAGATAGAGGGTGCTTGCAGGAGAACTTATCATACTAGGAAGCACTTCAAATATTTGTTACACATTTATATTTCCCCATCCAGCCCTCCCATTCAGAAGATTCAAGCAAGTTTGCACTTTCTGATAAGCATTCCCTTGCTCTGGCTGGTAACCAAAGACAAGGTAGAAAATTGTTTTTTCATTGATTACATGCTTAAATGGTTACATTGGCTTTCTGATTATACTTAACATGTTCTTTTGTATTATGTTAGAATAGGAAAGAATAAAACATTTTCAAAAGCAAGCATTTGTTTTCCATAGTTAGATTTCTTAGAATTTATTTTCAAAAATAAATATAGTTGGTATTTCATTTGGTTTTTTCATAACACATGTGCTACTAAAGGTTTTCTGTCAAGTTGAGATGTTTTTACAGGTTATATATAGAAACCAGAGATTCTGGTGTTCTCGTATCCTCTCCTTGCATGATTTCTAGATCGAGCACACGTCTCGCAGTTGGAGCCAGACGTTATCACTTATTTTGTACAAATAGTTAAAACTCCATTGAGCCACCAGTGTTGGAACACATCAGTGTTCACTTCCAGAGTATCAGGGTTTCAGATAACAATAATTAGCCAATTTTGGCTAGCCAGTTTTTATTTTTAGTCAAAGTGACCATGGCCCCACGAGGTTTGTAATAAAGTGTGCTAGTAGGATTTTTTGAGTGGCTCGGTCCCCCATGACTTGGTTAAGCAACTAAGGTATTCAAGGGATTTTTTTCCCTTGTCAATTATACTTTGCCTCTAACTGAGCTATAATCGATAAGGTTTTCTCCCGCTTCCTCCAAAGCTGGAAAGCCCGATTTTGAAAATTTTGGCCATGGGGGGTTATTAGAGTCCAATTGATGTATATAAGCCTACTAGACACTGTTAGAATAGACTATGGTCATGTCCTAAGTCACTAGGACCCTAAGAAACAATTTCGAAATTTTTTTACCGGGTCCTCCGATTTTGGGTTTTTTAATTAATTTTTCCATAATTTAAATGGAAAATTTTCAATTTGTAATATGTCAGTCATCTGGGGTCCGAATTCAGAATTTGAAAGCTTAAACCTTAAGCCAAAAATCATTTATGACCCCCAAACCAGCTTGGCCTAAAGTTTCAGACAATTATTTGGCCTCATAATTAATATTTTCTCAAAAAATCCAAAAATGAAAAATATTAATTAAAATATTCAAAAATAATAAATTGGAGATAATTTAAATCTCTCCAAAAAAGGCCAAATTAAATAAAGTAAAAGTCAAAATGACATGGAACTGAGCACTTATGATGATTGCAATCAACTCCCAGCCATTTTTAGTCAAGTATCGGAGCACTGTCAGATCATCTTCATGAAGAAATTTGCCCTCTCCTTTAGCTTGATGTTTTTGTGATGTGGCACTTGATGGATGGCTTGGTGATAGTAACGAGGAGCTAGGGTGGGTGCCTTTCCTAGGTGGAGGCCACATCCCCACTGTACATCAATGCAAAACTCAAGTTATGAGTAGATCTCACTCCAAGCTTTGATTTATTGGAGTTTGTGATTGGAAATTCAATTTTCTCAAGGTGCCATTTGTTTCTCTCGTGGCAAATTCAAATTAGGGTTTAGTGGCTTCTATTTTTGTATATAAGGAAGGCATTGCCTCCTCTTTTCTCATGGAGATTTTGGGCAAGAGAACTCTGCCAAAATATTGTAAAGTACTATTTGTTTAAGTTTGGAATAAAAGTGACTTTGGAGGTCTATGCATGAGTTATTAGCATTGTGAATTCATCTTGTGGGAGGTGATATTTCTCTAATCCTCACTCTTTCTTTATGCAAGTGTATTTTGTCATTGCTAGCTTAGGAAGGCTATCAATCTAGCACGCAAGGTTATCCATTTATCATCTTTAATTTGGTTATCTATGTAAGATCTTTGATTATCTAAAGCGGACAGGACGTAGTCAGTTATACTAATGTCTTTTGGATCTTCATTTGATTTAGCATTCTAGTATTTGATATCACTTGCATCTTGAATTTTGTGGCTTTTCAGGGATCACCAAAGGTGGAGAAAGGTGTGATCTCGGTTGCATCTATCCTCTCTTCACAAAACAATAGCTCTTTTCATCTAATGCTTTCATTGTGTAGGATTTACAAGGCCTTTCTACTTCCAAAAGAAGAAACATAGCCACAAGGGTTTGCTTGCCTTATCCATCAAAACAAGCTACTTCAAAATCTTCTTGGTTACATTGGTTACTACAAAGCAGATCTACTACAATCACAGATTTTATTTATTTGATTCATTTTCCCAAGTAGTGCAAACATTCTTAAAGTCTCATATTTCTAGATCTTGCACTTTATTTGGCTAAGTAGATCAAAGTTCACACTTTGATCTACTTGTTGGGGTTTGGATCTATCATTTTCAAATTTTAAACTTTAATAGATCTAAGATCCTTGTTCACTTCAAATTTTGTAAATCCATTCTTGCTTTTACTTTTTTATTTTTCATTCTCATAAGTGCCAAAAACCATAAACTTTTGCCCAAAATCATTGTCTTTTTCCCATCCAAGTTTTGTCTTGAGAAGTACTTTGGGATTCGATCCCAATTGCAGCATTATTTTGCACGCAACTTCTCTCTCCCCATTGTCACTTTGAGTATTTCCAGCTAGCTGGAAATTTCATGGACAGTGATTAAGAGTCACTTTTTTTACTCTACTTTGCCTTGGGAAGCGTGCACTAGTTTTCTTGAAAAACGTGCATATTTTCTCATTATTGTTTGCTGGTTTTTTTGAGTTTTTAGGCATTTTTTCAATTCTGGAATTTCTTGAAAAATATTAAAAAATTTTAAAAAAATTCGAAAAAATCATTTTTTCTCAAATTTTTAGTGTTTTTCTTGAAAAGCGTGCCATTTTAGGCTTGCTGTATTTTGACTGATTTTTTCAATTTTCTGCTAATTTTCAATTCTGGAAATTAGCTTGAAAATTTCAAAATTTAAATTTTTTTTTTGACTTTTTCTCGAAAAACGTGCACTTCGTATTTGCTGATTGTTTACTGATTTTTTGCAATTTTATGATATTTTCCAGATTCTGGAAATTATCCTAAAATGTTAAAAAATCTTTAATTTTAAATTCTCAAAAAATCTCAAGTCATTCGTCACAAAACATGCATTTTACATCAAATTCGATGAGCTTGCCTTGTCTTTTCCAAGTTTTGATTTTTGGTCTCATTCCATTATTTTGGGTTTTTATTTCATCTCATAAAGCACTTGTCTTCTCATCCACTCAATCATTTTGAATCACAAGTAAAAGTTTGGTTTCCTAACACTCTTACTAGTTATTGTTCAAAGCTCTTATTCACAGGTGAACCCTAAGCAAAACCAAGCAAGAAAGAGCAAACAAAACTAGATCCAAAGACAAGGATCCAAAACCAAAAAAGAAACCATTTATCCTTTGTACAAATTCATAGGAGTTTTCATTTTACTTAAGTTATTTTTCAATCCCAAAGGCACTTGTAATTTTCCAATAAAAGCTTGAGTGGGGTTTTTAAGCCCCCACTTCCAAATTCCCCCACCTGGGGAGGTTTGTGGTCTTTTGATGTGATTTGCTTTGGTATTTTAGAGTAGTTTCTATTTTCATGTACTTAGAAATAATTTGTTAGATTAGTTTCTTTTCGCTTTAGAACACTAATCGTTAGTTAGCTTCCTGTTGTCCTCCGAAATGGCATGCGTGTCGTTCGAAAGCCCAAAATGTGCAACGCCAGCTGGATGACAACTCTCTCAGGAGAGAGGCCAATGTCACCACACTTCTCTCCTCTTCGCTTTAGGTTGGCTCTTCTCCAACACTAGGGGGGTATCCCTAAAATAGGATCGCTAAGGCAGGTATAGTAACGGGCAAGGTGATTGAAAGAGGCTGCCTTAGAGAAACGGATGTAACAAAGATAGTTTTGGAATTGGGTGATGGAAAAAGAAGGAAGGACCAGCCCTCGAAGAGATGGCCAGTGCCAATATACCAGAGGGGCGAATGGAGTCAAAGGAGAACTCTGAAGGGCCTTGCTGCCAGGTGAATGTAATGACCAACTAAGAGCTCTTGCACTCGAGGATACCTGAAAGCCACAAATCTTAAGAGAAAAGCATGGGTCAAATAAAGCTGTGCTAGATTGTTAGCCCTCCGTTTAAGTGACCCTAGCTTAAGAATCGAAAGTAAGAGCTAAGAGAGGCATTGCCTCAGACAAAATGAAAGCTGGAAAACAAAGAGAAAATGGTTAACAAAGAGCGAGAGAATTCTAAAAATATCCAAAGAGGCCCTTGATATTTTTTATTAAAGTTCTGGGGAAGAAACTCCCAAAATTTTCCATCTCGGTTACAATGAAGGAGGCTGGCTTTTATAGGCCCAAACCCTCTCATAACATAAAAATAATAAAATACTTGGAAAAAAGTGGGATCTCAGATCCACTTTTTTCTCTCCAACGAATGCATGACAACTTTATTCATTAATGGAACTGCCACTTAGGCTATCCCATACCATCCAAGAATTTCACTTCTTTATTGCATTGACACTTCACTGACCGCTCTGTTCTCCGAAATCAGGTGAACCGGGCCTCAAAAGCCATGTGTTAAAAAAACCCTTAATTAATCGTGGGAGCCCTGAGCAGCTCCACGTAACAATGAGAAAAGATGGCTTGGAAGTGTAACGGTGGCTTAACTGAATGATTGAACGATTGCTGAAACCTGCTGTCAAAAGACCGATACAACCAACAAATGCAACTCGGCTGCTAGGAGTGCGTCTTTAATTTCTGAAAAACGTGGATTTGCCATGACGTGACTTTTGTTCAAATTTTAACCTCCACCATGTTGCTTAATTGAACCCCGAGCATCTGCGTTGACATTAATTGTGAACTGATGTCGAAAACTTCACTTAAATGACCCGGCGTTCATATTTCTACACAGAATCTGAGCGTTGATCTCGTTGACAGTATGACTAATCAAATGTAACAGCCACTTAGGCTGCTCGTGGCATATCCATGCAGCCCCACACGCACTGCAGCCGGGAATCGAGCCTCCAAAAGACAATGACAGCCGCTCCAATTTGCTGAGTGACTCGTGGCCCATTAAATCAGCAACAAACCCAAACTCGTGAATTTCATAAGCTGTCGAATGATACCAAATGGAACATCAAACTGGCGTTCTTTAAGATTAGAAGGCTGCTATATCCAGTTTTCGCACACAGTCAAAAGTGATCCAGACGTAACAGAACAGCGAATTTAATGCATCAAAAATCGGTGGTTTCGACTTAAGATTTCTGCTGGCTGTGGTGACAATCTTCACAATTTCAAATAACTGAAAGATCGATACAAATCGGCTATCAGAAGAGAAACGTGGGTCAAAGCTTTAAGCTCGACGATCCTTGACTCGTCATGAAGTCGTACCAAATCCACTCGGCGGCCAGGTGAAGATGCTGATCTACCTCCACGACTGCCTCTGCTCGGCTGTAAACACGGCTTCTTCTGTGTAAACGGTTGCCAAACGTAAAACAACTCGCCGATGACTGAGTTGAAACAACTCGCCAATGACTGAGTCGTGGCCCTAGAAACAAGGAAGCATGGCCATACGCCCAATAATCGCCGAGAGGAATATTTGTATGATTATCGGGCTCTAAAAATGTGACCCCGGCGTGGCTAACTGTGAGCCTGTGTTAGCATAGCAACGCTTTAATTACCTGCGTGCAGACATGATTTATCGTGTCCCGGATCCAAAACTCTCGACCTGGCTGCAAAAAAGACGTGTGGAAGAACTCAGTCTAGTCACGGAGATGTCATTTCTCCTGGGTTTATGCTGCGCAGACTACCATCAGGAATATTCGCTCTTGAGTCACCATTATTTTCATTCATAGACACATCCTCCGCAACTGCATATTCCAGACTAGCCCCGAGCATCACTGCTCTTTCTTCCGATGACACCTTTATAAACTCGTCATAAGCTTCCCTGTATGCAGAAAGAACATCTCCTGAAAGAGAGAGGAGAGGCAGTTTTCTTATTCTCTTCGGATTCTTTATCATCAGTGTTCTGATTCCCTTTAGCTTCACTACAACCCCCATTGAGGTCCATAGCCTGAGACCCTGAACCTTCTGATAGCTCTCGAATGATATGTCTCATAGAAGGTACCTCAGAACTTGAAATAAAGGATTGGATGTCCTGAAGCAGCCTATCAATAAAAGTCACTGTGATTTGAAGCATTGCTATCTCCCAACATGTTATATGATATCAGAACAAAAGCCTTTCTGCACTCTGGGGCTTGCTATTTTTGCCTCTGTTGTTTTAGTTCTTTCCAGAAAAAATGAAACCAGATCTTTATTTTAATCTATTGCCATAGATTCCCACCTTAGGGCAACAGAACAAATACTTCCCTGCTGGAAAGGCAGCCGTGTTCTCCATTCGGCAATGCAGTCAAATTAAGCTTCCTCTAAACTGTCAATGGCATCTACTTTATCGAGTTATATGCTGGGGTCATTAACAAATCTCCCAGGTGGAAGCTGTCCTTTATATGATTTTTCCATTTTGGTATCTGACTCCTGAAGAGTCCCAAAAAATTATCCCTTTGTCTGCCACAGTTACATGGCTGCCAGATCTGCTCAATGCATTGTCAGCCAGCCTGAACACCTACTTCTGACTTGGATGCCAGGAATAAAAAGACTGTTTGATGGCCGCTTTTATACACCATCTCTGCAATGTTCTATTTCTTTCAAAACAGCTCCATAATAAACCAGAACCCGTTCTCAAATTTGTGCTGGTTCCAAGGTTGTCCGGGTCTGTATCCTTACTGATTTCTTCACAGGCATAATAGTGTTTATTACAGGAACCCTGGGAAACAAAGACTGATCAAATTGTTGTAATACATCACACAAAGGCTCTTTTGTATGCACTCTGTGTGTTAAAATGTCTCAAAGAAAAACCTCCATATAAGCCAATCAGGTGACACGAGTAAGTGCACTTCTCAGCACAAATTCGAAAACTGTTTCCAGATTGATTGTTGATGCTGCTAGGAGATAGAAAAAGACTTGCAATGCTGAACAAACCCCAGAGCAATCAATGAGAACTTCAAGTTACCATCCATGCAGAAATGGGGGGTAACATCTGGCTCCAACTGCGGGACGTGTGCTCGCCATCGGTGAGTGCATGAGAACACCAGCTTCTCTCGGTTATCGCAGACCACTTAAAAACCAAAAAACAGTGGGGGGATGGCTCAATTCACATCCAGACCCACAGATTTATTACAAAACGGAAAAGCATGCTAAAAATATTTAAATGCTCATGTGAGAGCTTATTCGACTACCTACCCTAACCTATCATGAAACCACAGAATTGTTAGGTGTAATGATATAGCCAGTGAAGCCATCTTAGCTCCTCTTCTATGCCAACTTGCTTTTCATCATGCTCGGTTCTAGACAAAAATGAGGAGAGAGTCATCATAAAACATAGATGTTGTAAAATCTGCTCATGAACCTGTAATAACAGTCTGTCAGGATATAAAAAATTGTCAAAGCTTTGGCAGAAAAAATTATGATGTGTACAAGAAGCCTCTATCCATTTATGGATGGGGCTGATAAAAATATTTCCACCAAAAGACTGCTCATGCTGCTCTGAAAAACTGTTATCTTGAATAATGAAATGATCTTGATGTAGATCAGAATCTTCATCATTCAGCGGTTCAGGAGTATTTTCAATGACACAGATTTGAGGCATCTCCATACTTTCATCATACTGCTGCTCACAAGTTTGAGGCAGATTCGTATTATTTATGTTTTCTTCAATATCAGGGATTTCTTCAGCAATGTCTTCATCCAAGGGCCTTTGTATTTCTTCTCCAATGAGATCTTCAATGTTTTCTTTTGATTCAAGATGGAACCTAGGGATGAGAGCATCGTATTGTTTGGCAAGCTGCTCAATTTCCTCAACAGTTCCATCATGCCAGCGGAGGAGAAATCTCTCAAAGAACCCTGCCAATGAATCTATGGATCCATCCCAAAGACCAAAAAACCAATTTTCTGCATTTCCTTCTAAAGTTAAAGCAAAGATGATCATAAGGTCATCTTCACAATAAACATTGAAATCAACCATCACTTCGCAGTAAGAAGCAATGTGATAGATGGCTGAAACATCATTATTTCCATGAAACTCTGAAAAAGTGTCATGCACTTTTTCATAGTCATAGCACTCATTAGGAAATCCATGGATTTTTGAGAAATCCAATGGGGCGAAACCTTCATGCCAAAAAGCAAGATCTTGTGCTTTTTTATCGTCCATAAGTCAAATAATGAAGTACTAAATCTGAAACATATATTCATACCTCATACCAAACTGTGGAGTCGCCAAGGTGAGCTTGAAAGCATTCCAATGAGTGTGCTCACCTCTACACCCAATAGGATCTTCAAATCTGCAAAAGGACAAGGGCTCTGTCCCTTCGTGGAGTCGCCATGTGAGAAGAAGAATCCCACAAATGTCGTTTAATGAAGCATAGTCTTCAAATTTCGGGAACTGGACTTTGTCCCCGGCAACGGCGCCAAAATGTTGTCCTCCGAAATGGCATGCGTGTCGTTCGAAAGCCCAAAATGTGCAACGCCAGCTGGATGACAACTCTCTCAGGAGAGAGGCCAATGTCACCACACTTCTCTCCTCTTCGCTTTAGGTTGGCTCTTCTCCAACACTAGGGGGGTATCCCTAAAATAGGATCGCTAAGGCAGGTATAGTAACGGGCAAGGTGATTGAAAGAGGCTGCCTTAGAGAAACGGATGTAACAAAGATAGTTTTGGAATTGGGTGATGGAAAAAGAAGGAAGGACCAGCCCTCGAAGAGATGGCCAGTGCCAATATACCAGAGGGGCGAATGGAGTCAAAGGAGAACTCTGAAGGGCCTTGCTGCCAGGTGAATGTAATGACCAACTAAGAGCTCTTGCACTCGAGGATACCTGAAAGCCACAAATCTTAAGAGAAAAGCATGGGTCAAATAAAGCTGTGCTAGATTGTTAGCCCTCCGTTTAAGTGACCCTAGCTTAAGAATCGAAAGTAAGAGCTAAGAGAGGCATTGCCTCAGACAAAATGAAAGCTGGAAAACAAAGAGAAAATGGTTAACAAAGAGCGAGAGAATTCTAAAAATATCCAAAGAGGCCCTTGATATTTTTTATTAAAGTTCTGGGGAAGAAACTCCCAAAATTTTCCATCTCGGTTACAATGAAGGAGGCTGGCTTTTATAGGCCCAAACCCTCTCATAACATAAAAATAATAAAATACTTGGAAAAAAGTGGGATCTCTGATCCACTTTTTTCTCTCCAACGAATGCATGACAACTTTATTCATTAATGGAACTGCCACTTAGGCTATCCCATACCATCCAAGAATTTCACTTCTTTATTGCATTGACACTTCACTGACCGCTCTGTTCTCCGAAATCAGGTGAACCGGGCCTCAAAAGCCATGTGTTAAAAAAACCCTTAATTAATCGTGGGAGCCCTGAGCAGCTCCACGTAACAATGAGAAAAGATGGCTTGGAAGTGTAACGGTGGCTTAACTGAATGATTGAACGATTGCTGAAACCTGCTGTCAAAAGACCGATACAACCAACAAATGCAACTCGGCTGCTAGGAGTGCGTCTTTAATTTCTGAAAAACGTGGATTTGCCATGACGTGACTTTTGTTCAAATTTTAACCTCCACCGTGTTGCTTAATTGAACCCCGAGCATCTGCGTTGACATTAATTGTGAACTGATGTCGAAAACTTCACTTAAATGACCCGGCGTTCATATTTCTACACAGAATCTGAGCGTTGATCTCGTTGACAGTATGACTAATCAAATGTAACAGCCACTTAGGCTGCTCGTGGCATATCCATGCAGCCCCACACGCACTGCAGCCGGGAATCGAGCCTCCAAAAGACAATGACAGCCGCTCCAATTTGCTGAGTGACTCGTGGCCCATTAAATCAGCAACAAACCCAAACTCGTGAATTTCATAAGCTGTCGAATGATACCAAATGGAACATCAAACTGGCGTTCTTTAAGATTAGAAGGCTGCTATATCCAGTTTTCGCACACAGTCAAAAGTGATCCAGACGTAACAGAACAGCGAATTTAATGCATCAAAAATCGGTGGTTTCGACTTAAGATTTCTGCTGGCTGTGGTGACAATCTTCACAATTTCAAATAACTGAAAGATCGATACAAATCGGCTATCAGAAGAGAAACGTGGGTCAAAGCTTTAAGCTCGACGATCCTTGACTCGTCATGAAGTCGTACCAAATCCACTCGGCGGCCAGGTGAAGATGCTGATCTACCTCCACGACTGCCTCTGCTCGGCTGTAAACACGGCTTCTTCTGTGTAAACGGTTGCCAAACGTAAAACAACTCGCCGATGACTGAGTTGAAACAACTCGCCAATGACTGAGTCGTGGCCCTAGAAACAAGGAAGCATGGCCATACGCCCAATAATCGCCGAGAGGAATATTTGTATGATTATCGGGCTCTAAAAATGTGACCCCGGCGTGGCTAACTGTGAGCCTGTGTTAGCATAGCAACGCTTTAATTACCTGCGTGCAGACATGATTTATCGTGTCCCGGATCCAAAACTCTCGACCTGGCTGCAAAAAAGACGTGTGGAAGAACTCAGTCTAGTCACGGAGATGTCATTTCTCCTGGGTTTATGCTGCGCAGACTACCATCAGGAATATTCGCTCTTGAGTCACCATTATTTTCATTCATAGACACATCCTCCGCAACTGCATATTCCAGACTAGCCCCGAGCATCACTGCTCTTTCTTCCGATGACACCTTTATAAACTCGTCATAAGCTTCCCTGTATGCAGAAAGAACATCTCCTGAAAGAGAGAGGAGAGGCAGTTTTCTTATTCTCTTCGGATTCTTTATCATCAGTGTTCTGATTCCCTTTAGCTTCACTACAACCCCCATTGAGGTCCATAGCCTGAGACCCTGAACCTTCTGATAGCTCTCGAATGATATGTCTCATAGAAGGTACCTCAGAACTTGAAATAAAGGATTGGATGTCCTGAAGCAGCCTATCAATAAAAGTCACTGTGATTTGAAGCATTGCTATCTCCCAACATGTTATATGATATCAGAACAAAAGCCTTTCTGCACTCTGGGGCTTGCTATTTTTGCCTCTGTTGTTTTAGTTCTTTCCAGAAAAAATGAAACCAGATCTTTATTTTAATCTATTGCCATAGATTCCCACCTTAGGGCAACAGAACAAATACTTCCCTGCTGGAAAGGCAGCCGTGTTCTCCATTCGGCAATGCAGTCAAATTAAGCTTCCTCTAAACTGTCAATGGCATCTACTTTATCGAGTTATATGCTGGGGTCATTAACAAATCTCCCAGGTGGAAGCTGTCCTTTATATGATTTTTCCATTTTGGTATCTGACTCCTGAAGAGTCCCAAAAAATTATCCCTTTGTCTGCCACAGTTACATGGCTGCCAGATCTGCTCAATGCATTGTCAGCCAGCCTGAACACCTACTTCTGACTTGGATGCCAGGAATAAAAAGACTGTTTGATGGCCGCTTTTATACACCATCTCTGCAATGTTCTATTTCTTTCAAAACAGCTCCATAATAAACCAGAACCCGTTCTCAAATTTGTGCTGGTTCCAAGGTTGTCCGGGTCTGTATCCTTACTGATTTCTTCACAGGCATAATAGTGTTTATTACAGGAACCCTGGGAAACAAAGACTGATCAAATTGTTGTAATACATCACACAAAGGCTCTTTTGTATGCACTCTGTGTGTTAAAATGTCTCAAAGAAAAACCTCCATATAAGCCAATCAGGTGACACGAGTAAGTGCACTTCTCAGCACAAATTCGAAAACTGTTTCCAGATTGATTGTTGATGCTGCTAGGAGATAGAAAAAGACTTGCAATGCTGAACAAACCTCAGAGCAATCAATGAGAACTTCAAGTTACCATCCATGCAGAAATGGGGGGTAACATCTGGCTCCAACTGCGGGACGTGTGCTCGCCATCGGTGAGTGCATGAGAACACCAGCTTCTCTCGGTTATCGCAGACCACTTAAAAACCAAAAAACAGTGGGGGGATGGCTCAATTCACATCCAGACCCACAGATTTATTACAAAACGGAAAAGCATGCTAAAAATATTTAAATGCTCATGTGAGAGCTTATTCGACTACCTACCCTAACCTATCATGAAACCACAGAATTGTTAGGTGTAATGATATAGCCAGTGAAGCCATCTTAGCTCCTCTTCTATGCCAACTTGCTTTTCATCATGCTCGGTTCTAGACAAAAATGAGGAGAGAGTCATCATAAAACATAGATGTTGTAAAATCTGCTCATGAACCTGTAATAACAGTCTGTCAGGATATAAAAAATTGTCAAAGCTTTGGCAGAAAAAATTATGATGTGTACAAGAAGCCTCTATCCATTTATGGATGGGGCTGATAAAAATATTTCCACCAAAAGACTGCTCATGCTGCTCTGAAAAACTGTTATCTTGAATAATGAAATGATCTTGATGTAGATCAGAATCTTCATCATTCAGCGGTTCAGGAGTATTTTCAATGACACAGATTTGAGGCATCTCCATACTTTCATCATACTGCTGCTCACAAGTTTGAGGCAGATTCGTATTATTTATGTTTTCTTCAATATCAGGGATTTCTTCAGCAATGTCTTCATCCAAGGGCCTTTGTATTTCTTCTCCAATGAGATCTTCAATGTTTTCTTTTGATTCAAGATGGAACCTAGGGATGAGAGCATCGTATTGTTTGGCAAGCTGCTCAATTTCCTCAACAGTTCCATCATGCCAGCGGAGGAGAAATCTCTCAAAGAACCCTGCCAATGAATCTATGGATCCATCCCAAAGACCAAAAAACCAATTTTCTGCATTTCCTTCTAAAGTTAAAGCAAAGATGATCATAAGGTCATCTTCACAATAAACATTGAAATCAACCATCACTTCGCAGTAAGAAGCAATGTGATAGATGGCTGAAACATCATTATTTCCATGAAACTCTGAAAAAGTGTCATGCACTTTTTCATAGTCATAGCACTCATTAGGAAATCCATGGATTTTTGAGAAATCCAATGGGGCGAAACCTTCATGCCAAAAAGCAAGATCTTGTGCTTTTTTATCGTCCATAAGTCAAATAATGAAGTACTAAATCTGAAACATATATTCATACCTCATACCAAACTGTGGAGTCGCCAAGGTGAGCTTGAAAGCATTCCAATGAGTGTGCTCACCTCTACACCCAATAGGATCTTCAAATCTGCAAAAGGACAAGGGCTCTGTCCCTTCGTGGAGTCGCCATGTGAGAAGAAGAATCCCACAAATGTCGTTTAATGAAGCATAGTCTTCAAATTTCGGGAACTGGACTTTGTCCCCGGCAACGGTGCCAAAATGTTGTCCTCCGAAATGGCATGCGTGTCGTTCGAAAGCCCAAAATGTGCAACGCCAGCTGGATGACAACTCTCTCAGGAGAGAGGCCAATGTCACCACACTTCTCTCCTCTTCGCTTTAGGTTGGCTCTTCTCCAACACTAGGGGGGTATCCCTAAAATAGGATCGCTAAGGCAGGTATAGTAACGGGCAAGGTGATTGAAAGAGGCTGCCTTAGAGAAACGGATGTAACAAAGATAGTTTTGGAATTGGGTGATGGAAAAAGAAGGAAGGACCAGCCCTCGAAGAGATGGCCAGTGCCAATATACCAGAGGGGCGAATGGAGTCAAAGGAGAACTCTGAAGGGCCTTGCTGCCAGGTGAATGTAATGACCAACTAAGAGCTCTTGCACTCGAGGATACCTGAAAGCCACAAATCTTAAGAGAAAAGCATGGGTCAAATAAAGCTGTGCTAGATTGTTAGCCCTCCGTTTAAGTGACCCTAGCTTAAGAATCGAAAGTAAGAGCTAAGAGAGGCATTGCCTCAGACAAAATGAAAGCTGGAAAACAAAGAGAAAATGGTTAACAAAGAGCGAGAGAATTCTAAAAATATCCAAAGAGGCCCTTGATATTTTTTATTAAAGTTCTGGGGAAGAAACTCCCAAAATTTTCCATCTCGGTTACAATGAAGGAGGCTGGCTTTTATAGGCCCAAACCCTCTCATAACATAAAAATAATAAAATACTTGGAAAAAAGTGGGATCTCAGATCCACTTTTTTCTCTCCAACGAATGCATGACAACTTTATTCATTAATGGAACTGCCACTTAGGCTATCCCATACCATCCAAGAATTTCACTTCTTTATTGCATTGACACTTCACTGACCGCTCTGTTCTCCGAAATCAGGTGAACCGGGCCTCAAAAGCCATGTGTTAAAAAAACCCTTAATTAATCGTGGGAGCCCTGAGCAGCTCCACGTAACAATGAGAAAAGATGGCTTGGAAGTGTAACGGTGGCTTAACTGAATGATTGAACGATTGCTGAAACCTGCTGTCAAAAGACCGATACAACCAACAAATGCAACTCGGCTGCTAGGAGTGCGTCTTTAATTTCTGAAAAACGTGGATTTGCCATGACGTGACTTTTGTTCAAATTTTAACCTCCACCGTGTTGCTTAATTGAACCCCGAGCATCTGCGTTGACATTAATTGTGAACTGATGTCGAAAACTTCACTTAAATGACCCGGCGTTCATATTTCTACACAGAATCTGAGCGTTGATCTCGTTGACAGTATGACTAATCAAATGTAACAGCCACTTAGGCTGCTCGTGGCATATCCATGCAGCCCCACACGCACTGCAGCCGGGAATCGAGCCTCCAAAAGACAATGACAGCCGCTCCAATTTGCTGAGTGACTCGTGGCCCATTAAATCAGCAACAAACCCAAACTCGTGAATTTCATAAGCTGTCGAATGATACCAAATGGAACATCAAACTGGCGTTCTTTAAGATTAGAAGGCTGCTATCTCCAGTTTTCGCACACAGTCAAAAGTGATCCAGACGTAACAGAACAGCGAATTTAATGCATCAAAAATCGGTGGTTTCGACTTAAGATTTCTGCTGGCTGTGGTGACAATCTTCACAATTTCAAATAACTGAAAGATCGATACAAATCGGCTATCAGAAGAGAAACGTGGGTCAAAGCTTTAAGCTCGACGATCCTTGACTCGTCATGAAGTCGTACCAAATCCACTCGGCGGCCAGGTGAAGATGCTGATCTACCTCCACGACTGCCTCTGCTCGGCTGTAAACACGGCTTCTTCTGTGTAAACGGTTGCCAAACGTAAAACAACTCGCCGATGACTGAGTTGAAACAACTCGCCAATGACTGAGTCGTGGCCCTAGAAACAAGGAAGCATGGCCATACGCCCAATAATCGCCGAGAGGAATATTTGTATGATTATCGGGCTCTAAAAATGTGACCCCGGCGTGGCTAACTGTGAGCCTGTGTTAGCATAGCAACGCTTTAATTACCTGCGTGCAGACATGATTTATCGTGTCCCGGATCCAAAACTCTCGACCTGGCTGCAAAAAAGACGTGTGGAAGAACTCAGTCTAGTCACGGAGATGTCATTTCTCCTGGGTTTATGCTGCGCAGACTACCATCAGGAATATTCGCTCTTGAGTCACCATTATTTTCATTCATAGACACATCCTCCGCAACTGCATATTCCAGACTAGCCCCGAGCATCACTGCTCTTTCTTCCGATGACACCTTTATAAACTCGTCATAAGCTTCCCTGTATGCAGAAAGAACATCTCCTGAAAGAGAGAGGAGAGGCAGTTTTCTTATTCTCTTCGGATTCTTTATCATCAGTGTTCTGATTCCCTTTAGCTTCACTACAACCCCCATTGAGGTCCATAGCCTGAGACCCTGAACCTTCTGATAGCTCTCGAATGATATGTCTCATAGAAGGTACCTCAGAACTTGAAATAAAGGATTGGATGTCCTGAAGCAGCCTATCAATAAAAGTCACTATGATTTGAAGCATTGCTATCTCCCAACATGTTATATGATATCAGAACAAAAGCCTTTCTGCACTCTGGGGCTTGCTATTTTTGCCTCTGTTGTTTTAGTTCTTTCCAGAAAAAATGAAACCAGATCTTTATTTTAATCTATTGCCATAGATTCCCACCTTAGGGCAACAGAACAAATACTTCCCTGCTGGAAAGGCAGCCGCGTTCTCCATTCGGCAATGCAGTCAAATTAAGCTTCCTCTAAACTGTCAATGGCATCTACTTTATCGAGTTATATGCTGGGGTCATTAACAAATCTCCCAGGTGGAAGCTGTCCTTTATATGATTTTTCCATTTTGGTATCTGACTCCTGAAGAGTCCCAAAAAATTATCCCTTTGTCTGCCACAGTTACATGGCTGCCAGATCTGCTCAATGCATTGTCAGCCAGCCTGAACACCTACTTCTGACTTGGATGCCAGGAATAAAAAGACTGTTTGATGGCCGCTTTTATACACCATCTCTGCAATGTTCTATTTCTTTCAAAACAGCTCCATAATAAACCAGAACCCGTTCTCAAATTTGTGCTGGTTCCAAGGTTGTCCGGGTCTGTATCCTTACTGATTTCTTCACAGGCATAATAGTGTTTATTACAGGAACCCTGGGAAACAAAGACTGATCAAATTGTTGTAATACATCACACAAAGGCTCTTTTGTATGCACTCTGTGTGTTAAAATGTCTCAAAGAAAAACCTCCATATAAGCCAATCAGGTGACACGAGTAAGTGCACTTCTCAGCACAAATTCGAAAACTGTTTCCAGATTGATTGTTGATGCTGCTAGGAGATAGAAAAAGACTTGCAATGCTGAACAAACCCCAGAGCAATCAATGAGAACTTCAAGTTACCATCCATGCAGAAATGGGGGGTAACACTTCCATTTTGCAACTTAGAAACTAATTGTTAGTTTAATCATTTCTTTTATCATTATTGAGCTATCACGTGTGTTCTTGTTTATAATCTATCTCTATTTTAATAAAGAACAAAGCCTCTTGAACTTGCAATAACCCAAGTCAAGAGCACTCTCTGTCGGAGAGCATTTTAATACTACATCTTCCTTGCATTAGGGATATAGAATAGCTAAGTCCCTTGAACCTTGTCATAAGACAAAGTCAAGAGCGCTCTCTATCGGAGAGTTGAACCGTGTGCTCTAATAATTTTAAAACTTTTCAACTCACACTCCCATCTAATAATTTATCTTGGTTGCTATCCAACACCCGTATGCTCTACCAACCTGAAAAAGTTGGGCTAGTACTCAGAAAGATGTTGGATTTGATAAATTTCGATAACATAATAAAATTTTCACCCCCACAACCAACGAACCGGCATTGCCTTCTTTGAGACATACTCAAGTGGTAGGCAAACTTCTTTACTTGGTGGGGCCGGAGGTTACCGCTGTCTAGACATCAGAGTGGTTAAGTCTGAAGACACCTACTCCTTGACATCTGGACGGATCCGACATACCATCAGAGGGGAAGCCACTGAAAGTATACCTTTCTGATCTTTTGCTTACCTTGTTGTTCCTAGCCTAATAATCAAGACCATCAAAACTTTAAATAAACCAAGATAATTTGCAAAACGATCTCACGAACAGCTACTATTGAGACTTGCATTTCAGCATCCTCCAGCACTACGCAACATTTGTTTGACTCCATAAGGCACTGGTTTATTTATACTTTCATTATTATCTGGGGACATTTGTCCTTTATTTAAGTGATTTATCAGTGGATGCTTTATCTCTCACAAGTCTTTATTTGTATTGTTAAATTCATATACTGTTCGCAACGTGGATTTCATTTTTACGTTTGTGTTTCATTTAAAGTAAATCTGTGATCTTTCATCTTCAAAAACCTCCTAAACAACATCCATCTGCATCACCCTACACTAAAAACATTAAAACACATTGAGCCATAGTGAACTCTCTGTAGGGACTACCCCCCTTGGCTTCATTAGGAGTTAGCCTAAACGGAGGAGTTGGGATTCAGGTGACAGTACCTGGCTCATTGCTTTCCCCCAAGGCCACACTTTCCCCACTTGTAGTGAGGAAACAGCTTTCGAAAGATTTTTGCTGCTGGTGTGCATCTCGGCGGACAACATCCTCCATAATGGACTTGTTATCACATCCATAGTAGCCAGGCTACCATGATGCTGCAGACTGTATTTTTGTCCTAGAGCCAATCCTACATTTGAGTTGAGCATATTTTGGCAGCAGTCATCAGTGGTTGAGTGCTTCCAATATGCCAGAATAGTGTGCCCTTTACTCTTTGTTGATGAACCCTCTTGCTAAGTCAGGAGGGAGACTTGCTATGTCATGGTTTATTAAGACCAGAGCAGTGGCAGTTCACAAGGCTAAGGAGAGTTGCTTTCCTTGCCGGTATATCAGGGACAGGTAGAGGTAGGTATATGGTTGGGCAGGTATATGTGTATGGTATTTGGGGTGTGTTGTCCGCCGAGATGCACACCAGCAGCATAAATCTTTCGAAAGTTGTCTCCTCACTACAAGTGGGAGAGGTGTGGCCTTGGGGGCAAGCAATGAGCCAGGTACTGTTACCTGAATCCCAGCTCCTCCGTTTAGGCAAACTCCTAACGAATCCAAGGGGGTAGACCCTACAAAGAATTTCTAAGGCTATTGTGTTTTTTAGATGTTTTGAAGTAAGGTGATGCAGATGGATGTTGTTTAGGAGTTTTATGATGATCATATATTTACAATAATAAAATATATAAGCAATCCACGTTGCAATTACAAAACACATGGCTTGAGATGAGCAATATATAATGATGACTTGGAAATTAAAAGCATCCACAGATAGATAATGATTTAAGCAAATACAAAGGACAAATGGTCCAGATCAAGGTGATACATGTAAGTTTTGAAGACCAGTGCCAAATGGAGTCAATAAGTGCTTGGGGATGCTGGAAAATACAAGTCTCAAAAATAATGTTCGTGAGATCGTTTTGAAATTGTTCTTGGCTTATTTTATTGTAAATTTTAAGTAATCTTGTTTTAGGTGTCTATGGAGATCTAACTGGAAGAAGTACTATAGGTGGCCCCGTTCAAGGACATGACGGACCGGCCTAGGTCACAAGCTAGGTGTTCAGAGAATTTAACCAGCAAGTGTCCAGGTTGGGCTGCCCGACGCTCTCACTAGGAGTTCCCCACTTTTGAGTACTTATCAAACAATGCGGTTCGTTGGTTATGGGTAAAATTTTTACTATGTTTGAATCTTGCAAGACTAATCAGTCCAATACCGTTTCTGAGTACTCCAACCCCTTTCAAGGTTGGTCAGAGTATACTCCGGCAAGGAAACAACGAATAAATTTAAATTTTATTAGGGAGTGTGAGTTGTGAATGAATTTATTACAACACAAGGAAAACTCTCCGACAGAGAGAGCTCTTGACTTATCTTATGACAGAGGTTCAAGAGTCTTATGATGCACGGAATTAAAGTACTGAAAGTAAAGTCTGATCTACCCAAGAATCTCTTTCAGGTCAAAGACCATACTTGGGAGAGCATGTGGGTAAGTAAAACAAAAGCAAAAACAACTCTCCGACAGAGAGCACTCTTGATCCACTATTGGTGAGATTCAAGAGATTTCTACTTTAAACAGTTTATATCAAAAGAGAACTACTTAAACAAATGATAAACAACTAGCAATTATTGCAAAAATGAAACTAAGCTAGACAATTAGTATTCTAAGTGCAAAAATGAAAAACTAATCTAAGAAACCACTCCAAGAAAAAAGACACTACAAATTTCCCCAAATGGGGGAAGTTAGATGTGGGGGCTTAAAAACCCCACTTGCTTTTTATTTATGAAATACAATGCTTT
Organism: Larix kaempferi; assembly: GCA_027924585.1. Lineage (NCBI taxonomy): Eukaryota > Viridiplantae > Streptophyta > Pinopsida > Pinales > Pinaceae > Larix > Larix kaempferi. The sequence continues at coordinate 13,390,246 of BSBM01000030.1, forward strand.
TTTGGTTTTTTGGAATTTGTCAAAAAAGGTTTTGCTTGCTTTGGTTCTTTTAGCCTTTTGGCTCTTCTCTTGCTTGTTTGTCTTTCGTTCACATGTAGATAAGAGCTCTTAACAACAACTAATTAGACTGTTAGAAAAACCGAATTTGACTTATGATTGGGAAAAAGTGAAAATGGATGTCATGAGAAATGCCAAAAGAGATAAATAAATGGCACAAAACAGGAAAATAAAGCCAAAAATCAGAGCTTGGAAAAGTTGGGAAATGCTCACTTTTAAGGGTGAAAAATGCACGTTTTTCAATGAAAAAACTTGTAGAGCATGCATTAACCTTTGACACTTTGCAGTAGCTTCTGATGATGGTCTGAGTTATATTTGGTCATGTTGACTTGGTCAAACCTAGTTTGACCAAGGTCAACCATAGGACATAAGATGGTTGGACCTTGTGATGATATGGATTGATGATATATGGTCTATGTACATGTACAAGATGATTCTATGCAGCAGCTACAGGGCTATGATGATGATTCATGGTTTACAACATTATTTGATCATTTACAGATTATTATTATTTCACCTGTTTCTGTATATTGGATATATTTTATGATCATGCAGAGACTCATATGGTGTATGAGTACACATCTTGGATGGATTTGGACCTTCTGAGTCCAATGAGATAGTTTGTTTTCAGTTCCGGGCACTTACAGTGATGATTGAGCCTCCGTAGGCTATCCCAGTGCAGTTTTGGTCTGTCAGAGACATTGTCAGAGCATATGTGATTTTTATCCGGTTGACCTAGGGCGCTGTGCTTGGAGGGGGTGGTCCAACCACTTGTTTTTACCCTATTACCACCCTCCCGGACACACTGGTGCCCTCACCTTGACAACGCAGGCACTCTAGGAGGCAGTTTGGGGCAGTTTCACGCTTCTCGAGGCATTTCAGGATTGGTAGAAATGGCTATTGAGGAATTCGATTTGGGCTACTGAGGCAATGTCTTGGCATGGGATGATCAGTGATGATGGGTTGATGTCTTCCACACATCCTCCAGCAGTTTCAGCTTCATCGGGGCCCGCATCCATCACTTATGGCACTTTCTGATGATTTCTGAGGTCTTTTGAGGCCTACAATTTGACCATAGAGGCACGATTTGGTATATTGATGACTTTTTATTATTATTGTGCTATGGGGATTGACCAAGGGTGGCTAAAATTATCCCTTGGACCCACCATAAGCTTCTTATTATATTTTGTCATCATGATTTGGTGGGATTCCCCTCTTCTAGGGCGATTTTGTCCACTTATGTTATATTTTATGAGTGATCCATGTATTTTATTGTTGAGCTCATTTCAACCATTGATTAGACATTTGTATCTTTTAATCTTAGCAACTTATTCAAAAGGTGGTTAGGATTTTGATGCCTCTCCTTCCTATTTAAAGGAGAGAGCTTCTCATTGTAAAGGGGACTTGTGGCTCTGGATTATTGGAATAGAAAATTATTATTGCATCTATCTCCAATGTTGTGGTGAATGTTTTTGGTGTTCGTTTGTTGGTTCTTCCTTTGCACTGAGTTATTGGAGATCTTATTTTGCCATATCTTTTGTAACACGTTTTTGCATCTACAGGTGGAGGTTGATTTGCTTTGAGGAGGAAGTATTGGTAGGGGAAGACTCTCCCTACTTCTTCTTTGGATCTCTTCGTTGGTAACAGGGAGTATTACTGTCCCAGGACCTTCTATTCTATGTTATCATTGCATTTTACTTGTATTTCCTCCATACTTGACCTCTCTGATTGAAATCGATTTTCCTTGGATTGACAGGTAGAGGAGGGCGCACTTATGGGCTAGGGCATCAATTTGGTAAGCAAAATCAACAATCTCTCATTTGATCTCTGCAGGAATCTTCCTCAACATCAAAGCATCTCTCTTCATCACTTAGGTGTGATCTCAAGGTAAGTTCTATCTCCATGATCTATCCACTTGTCTAAAATATTTAAAACCCTAATCAATCAAAACCCCATTTTTACATTTTTTCAGATCTACTAAGATCTAGTGGCTTCTTGGGCAAGAAATTTAAAACCCACCTCTATGGTATCCACGGCATCCTGAATCTATAGTTTGGTGAGGATTGGCCTCCATTTGACCCTCTTCCCAAGGCATTTAGCCTCTCCAAGCAAGGGCGCACTTCCTAGTTTGGGTGGTTTGACCTAGATCTCGTATGTGGGTAGTTGAGATTCCACTTGATTCGTGATCTACACATCCAATAATCTACCCCCAGACTGTCACTTTTCTTATTTCTACCTTGTGGGCCCTATTCCACATTTTAAGGGATTTAATCCCCATTTTGGACCACTTGGTATCTTTAAACTCAGATCTAGTAAGATCTAGCCATCAGATTGCCTTGAAATTATAGATCCATACTCTCACTTGACTAAACTACTTGGATCTAAAGTTTGGATGCCATTGGACTTGTCTTGATTCATTTATCCCACCTTTTTAGCCTCCTTGGGTAAAGTCGCACCACCTTGGAGAAGTGAGTTGGTCCTGTTATCACACCATAGTAGCAGGGCTACTATTCTTGTACAACAGATATCTGCATATTCCAGAGCTTCCATTATTCCAGAGCATGGCTATATATTTTGGATCACTGATGATCAGAGCAGTACATTTTTCAGATTTATGTATGACCTTGTGTCAAGGCTGAGCATTGAGAGTTCAGATTTGATGACTGATGTGACCCTTTATCCCGTACAGTTTCAGTTCAGTGCCTAGAGATGTATTTCAGCAGTGTTTCAGATGATGCATGATGATTATTATTACGATGATGTTGTATGATCTATGGATATGTTATCACTGACTGTGGATTATTATCTTGTTGATTTAGTCATGATTACAGCATGTGCTTGGTATATTATTCCTGATGTGGCAAACTGTTTAAAATGAACTGTAAATCATAAAATGGACAATTGCTTGCACATTTAGGTCATTTAACAAAACCCACTGGTTTTTCACCTTACATAGATATGGTCTTTCTCGACACCAATTGTCTGCTAGTGTAGGCTCCATATTCACTTGACTCCATCCATACATGACCTTCCTATTTGACTTTAGACCTTGACCTGTCTCATTTCACTTTCTGATACCGAGGACTTCCCCATTTTTCTACCTCTGTGTTTGGACCGCATCCCTGTTTATTCAGTGTCTCGGCTCTGAGTTGGTGACAAAACTTGCCTTTGGTGAGTTGGATTGTAGGCCTAAATCATTCTGGTCGGTTGTCCCGATGTTTGGCATTGGCTCGAACTCCCCCTAGTCACTTGAGATGTTGTTGGCTAAAACTGAAAGCTCATGTTCTACCTATGGAAACTGTAAAATTCGCCCATGGAAATAAAAAGAAGGGCAAGAGCGATGAACAGCTAAAAAAATACTCCTCGAAGAGTATAACAAAGGTCCAAAAAGCAATGGTTCTTAAAAGCTATATCTAAACAATTGCTGACCTTATAAATATTTGAAAAACATGCCCTGGATGCAAGCTGCAACTAGTTGTGCTTCTCAGCACATTTGAAATCCGAAGGGTTATGTAGGCCAAAAAGGCCATGGAATAAAATTGAATGATCCTAATGAACCTGGATCAACTTGATGTAGACATGATGCCTAAGTTGAATAAGCACTCTCTAAACAACTTATCCATTTGTGAGACACAGCCATCCCCCGTGTTCTTTTGTCCAGCACAGAGTTTGTAGCTTTCCCCTTTCTCCCAGTCCAAAGTATTTGTGAGTTAAGTTAGACAAGTCAACCCCTTGGCCCAACCTTGTTCCTAGCCTTCATCCTTCACTAGCAGTTTGACCATGTCCAATGGGTGAGTTTGTCATTTGAACTATTGTGCAAGTAATTTTATATAACAACGGAATATGCTAACTTAATTAATGCCACTGAATGGATGTTATACTTTGAGCTTAGCTGTGAGAATGATTAGAGAAGCATTGTCTTAGTCTACTGATGTGATTTATCCTTGGTTGTATATTCTTGGGATCCGTGATGATGTGGACCATGTATGGATGATTATTGATGATGATTGATGGGCCCACATGTTTGATGATGATATCATATGATGGACATATGATGCAGATGATGTTTGATCCAGTTCAGCAGATTTATTACTACTTCAGATCAGCAGATTATACATTGTCCATATATGGTGGACCCTACAGCTGGCCCATTAGGGCAACCCATGGTGTATGAGTACACATTTCTAGTGGATTTGGGTCTTCTGGATCCATAGATACACTTATCTTTCAGTTCCGGGCACTTCTGACAGTGATTGATGCACTTTTACACTTGTTGACCAGATTTGGGGCTGATTTCCCAGCCTGAGCAGCAGGGGCCCCGAGAGGCCAGTTCACCTAGGGCGCTGATGATGGAGGGGGTGGTCCAGCCACTTGTTTTTACCATTTACCCTCCCTTCTGGAGAGCTTGGTGGGCTCAGATGGATAGTGCTAGCACCCTAGGAGGCAATTTTGGCACTTTCACAGTTACCGAGGCAGTTAAAAAATGGGATAAAGTGGTCACTGAGGAAATCGATTTGGGCAATTGAGGCAAGGTTTTGGCATTTGGTCTTCACTGAGGTCTTCCAGGGTGGCATCACTACCTTCCAGTCAGTTTTCACCATGTGGGTATGCCCAGATTGATCACAGGAGGACATTTACTGCTTGACTGTCATGGATTCTGAGGACAGTTTTGGTCATTTACATTATATTGGACATATTTTATTATTTTATTGTGCCTTGGGGATGAGCTAGTAAGGATTGATACCTCCTAGCCCCACCATGAGCTTATATTGTCATGTCCTAGTCACCATGAGGTGGATTTTGGTACTTATGTTTCTCTAGTGGATGACGTCACCCTCTTATTGTACCATTTAGTGGGGGCGCTATTGTTATATTGAGTGATCCATGTGATATATTGTTATGGTTCATCTTAGCCATTGATTGTATGATGAGATCTTTTAATCTCAACCACTCATTTGATGTAGTATTGTAGAGTGGTATAGGGTTTTGGTCTTTATTATCCTATATAAGGAGGAGACCCCCCATTGTAAAGCTCACCTTTGGAGCTCTGGAATATTGGAATAGAAGATTTTTTGTGGAGCACATCTCTCTTGCATTATGGATTCTCTTGCATATTGAATATACAGTATCTCTTCTATGTATCATTGTGGATTTTGGTGCTTCTTCTAATCTTTTGACAGGAAAGTCGAATTGGTGGAGAGGAGGGCGACTTCATGAGGGTTATTGTTGGAGGGATCCACATATTCTCTCTTGGGTTGATCTTGTGACAGGGAGTATCATTATTGTATCTTTGTGACATAGTTGATGCTTTCTATTACATCTTTATACCATTTTCATAATCATCTTGTTTGACTTGTTTCTTTGATCTTGTCTTGTAGGAGGAGGACGATTTGGTATCTTGGAGAAGGACGTTTTGGTTGGAGCTCTTGGATCTCACTCTTGAATATACACATAGGAGAATGCTATCAATTTGCAAGGTGGCCATAAGCAATTGAGGTAAGATCTACAAGGTATGTGCCTCTTTCATCCATTCTATCTTCATTGGTCATAAAACCCTAATTCATTAAAACCCCAATTTTGGTATTTCTTAGATCTACTTAGATCTAGCCTTGCTTTTTGAGAAGATCTTGAAAACCCACCTCTATAGCATCCACCCCTAGTTGGATCTATAGTTTGGTGGTGATTGGCTTAAAATTAACACACTTTTCAAGGTAAAAAGCCCTCTTGAACCCAAATCGCACTTCCTAGTAAGAGGCTTGTTTGGTTAGATCTAGCACATGGGTAGGTGAGATCCCACTTGATTTGCAATCTAGACACTTGATAACCTACCCCCAGATTGTTACTTTGGTGAAATCTACCTTGTGGACATCATTCCATGTTTTAAGGGGTCAAAACCCCCTTTTGAATTTCTTGGCACCTCAAAACTCAAATCTATTAAGATCTAGCCCTTGGATTGACTTGGTTTTTGGGACATACATAGATCGGGGTACTAGCTACTTGGATCTATAGTTTGGTGACCATTGGACTTGATTTGGTCCACCAAACCCACCTTTTAACCCTCCTTGAGCAAAGTCGCACTACCTAGGGAAGGTGAGTTTGTCCACTTTGAGGAAGTGGGTGTTTGGGATTCTTGGAGATTTGGAACGGCCATACATTGAAACCTAGGTCTAGACTATCTTTTTGTCACGATCCACCTTGGGGGTAGCATTCCTTGTTTCAAGGGATTGTGGTCCACTTAAGGTTATTACTTGAAAACCTAGATCTAGCAAGATCCAACCACTAGATCTCATTTAGCCCACTTGACTTGGCTTCTAGGTGTCCCGATCTACTCTTTGACACACCTTTTGACCCCATTAGCCCATCAAACAAGGCACTAGTCCTCCACTAAGCAAGTCGCACTCCTTGGGAATTGTGTCAAACCCTAGATCTAGTATGTGGGTACTCCTAGAATCAACTTAGATCCATAGATCTAGTCTTTACCTAACCTCTAGTACCAATATTGCACCTAACTTCACCTTGTGGGCCCACTTAAGGCCATTTCACACTTCCCAAGAAAAGAAGACCCACTTGTGTAAACATATGGTACTATACCTAGTCATCATACCCCATCATGTGGCCTAAACCATACATAGGTTGAAACACTAGCAATCTCTTGTACACTTTCAACCATATTTCAACTTCTAGGTCCACTTAACCTTGCATTGGTTTCCATAACTCCACATTTACTTACCCCTAGAAACCTCTGTTTGGGTCCAATCAACTGTGATTGGTTATAGGGTCTCCCCCTTGGTCTTGTTACACCCTGACCTAAAGCGAAGAGTGCCTCGGTTGACGTGACTCCCACCTTGCATTGGGAACCGTGGCATCTCTTGGGTCACCTCTTTAGTTGCCTGCCTCCTCTACCGTCCTGGATGGGATACCACTAGGGGCAACTACAAGTTGTGTGATAACAGGTCCACTTCTAGGGTACTTGAGATTTTAGTGGATTTGGAACAGGCGCACCTTAAAACCTAGGTCTAGTTGGTCACTTCATCAAATCTTGCCTTGGGGATAGCATTCCTTGTTTTAAGGGATTGTGGTCCACTTAGGTCAAACCTTGAATCTCTAGATCTAGACCTATTCATCCATCAAGACTTTAATTGCCCACTTGTCTCGTGCAATAGGAGACATCAACCACAAGTTAACTTTACTTTGACTCCATTATCCCAATTTCCAAGGCACTGGTCTCTCTCCAAGTCAATTCGACTTTCCTAGATTGTTGGATTAACTTGTGGTCTAACCCTTGTGTCATGAACTAAACCCTTTGATGTCATTATATTTCACGATCAAGCTTGTCACTTGTACTAGTTAGCCCCAATTCAACCCCTAAATTACCCTGCATTGGACACGGTTTCGAGGCAGTGGATTTTCTCACATTGAACTAGTACTTCGATCCTGGATCCCATTTCAAATATTATAAGTCACTCTTACATCAACAATGAACCAAAGCTATACTCGTTGAACCCCTCACTTGTCTTGTGACTTCATCCTTAGGTCTAGGATAAACCATACACCTTACTTCACTTAGAATTAATTTGATTTGGTGTCTTGGTTTTGATCTCTCCTGTCGGGAGTAGATCGGGTCTCCCTCTTTGTTGTCTGGGCTAGACAACATAAAGTGAAGGTTGCCTCAACTGGCGTGACAACCATCTATTGGAGGTCGAGGTGATCATGGTTCCACCTTTTGAGTTGCCCTTTCCTATTGCCATCCATTTATGGATACATCCATAGGGGCAACTACAGTTTAGGTGATAACAGTTACCTCAACAAAGCACCATGAACCATGCATGCACCAATTTGACCTCCAAAGTCTCAAACTTTATTCCAAAGTTGCACAAAGGCAAAAGTATTACACAATATACGGATAGAGGTTTCTTGCACAAGGGATCCACCCAAAGAGAGAGCAAAGAACCTCTCCTTATACAAAAACTAGAAGCACCAAAGCCTAATTCGAATTGGCATGGGAGAGACAAACTTCAATCAAAGGAGTCGAATTCCAATCTAGGAGATGGCTTGGAGCTTGGATCCAAAAGTTAACATGAGTTTGAGTAATTACGAGCGGGGAGGTGGCCTCCACTCATCCCTTGGAAATATCACCTACCAATCGTGAGCCTCGACCAAGGTATGACGTGAGCAATCAAGAAATGCGTGAGCCATTTGAAGGAAGGCGTGAATGCTTTGATGAGCAAGCTTGGAGCTTGGTGGAGTTGTAACATGAGTTGAAACTTGAGATGAGCCCACAATTTGAGGAGGGCGCCCACCTTGCATTGATTTCAAACTTAACCATCCATCAATCAATTGCCAAATCACCAAAATGTGAGAGCTAGCCGTACGGTCCATCCCACGTGAAGATGCCCACCCTTCACCCTTAGCTCACGTCATCCATTTTAAAATGATTCGTATATCCTAACTATTACTTTAGCATGTCTTTGATATCTCAAATGGTAGCCCATACTTTAGATTGGAACCCCTCACTTACTATATGCAAATTGAATGGCCACGTGAAGGAATCTGTACACACTAAAATTTAATCAAAATTTTCAATTTTGACTTTTTCAACATATGACTTCTCCCTTTATGTGATCATACATCCTTATTAAATCACTTAGCCACCTTTTCCATAGATTTTTATAATCATTTTTGTCTTTTTCAAAATTTGGACTTAGTGCATTTTGTCATCTTCTGGCAATTAAAGTGCATTTTGAAGCATCTTTAGCAAAAACCGGCTCAGAGGCGGTGTAATTTCCCGGAATCTGAGAAAGGAGGATGCTAGGGTAAAGAGGACGCTCTGAAGCGTCAAAACGAGCCTCCCCACGCCAAATTCCGCCTCTAGACGAGGTTTTTATCACACTTAGAAAAATTCCATTTAAACCATTAAAAAATGGTATAAATTATAGAAAAAATTATTTTTCTCGGAATCAAACAAAACTCCTAGGGGACCTAGTGCATGTTCATACAACTCAATCGAGATGGCTAACACGTAAAAAATCCTAGACACAAGACTCTATTAACCACCTTAGGTTTTGACCACCATGGAAAATATTCCAACTTTGGAGATTTGAGTGAAAAACTCAGGGATTATATGCCATTGATGAGTAGCGCATAATTCCTAAGGAAAAAACACTCTAGAGTATCCACCAAATGGCTAAACCTAAGGATAGCTGAGTCTTTTATAAAAGGACCCCGTTTAGACCAACTTTTTACAAATTCCCCATGGGGGTATGAACATGCAGTTATTACAAATGGGGCAAAATTGGGCAAAAAATGACTTTTGAACTTCTGAACACTGATGATGAACATGAATCATGTTCAATAAACTGACGGCTCACAAGAAACTCAGCTATTGTACAAAATAGCTGGTAACAAGGTGTTATCATTTTGGTTCTTTTGTCTTAGTAGCTTTGACTAGGCATTTAGTGGCTAGGCATGGTGATATGTTTTTATTGGTTATCATTGGTGGACTTATTCTCATGAGTAGTTGAATAGCCTGATTGTTAAGGCCTTTTTTGTATGCTCACCAGTATTACCCACCTTATACAAACTTGACCATGGCCTTGGCTATCCATGGCATCATTCTTCACTATCTCCGCCCATTTAGAGTCTTCCCCCCCTTTTGATTTGATCCCTGACTTATGACTTATACTTGTGAGATTGAAGGGTTTCCCCCCCCACTTTGACCTCTGTATTGGATAGACTCCATGTTGTCTCGTGTCTTGGCTCTAAGTTGTGCAACAGAACTTGTCAAAGCCTTGACCCTTCTGGCCGAAGGAACTCGTTGGTATTGGGTCTTGAGCTTAGGTGAGTTGGGATTCTGAAGCCTTGACCTATTTGCTTGGTTACCCCCAATGTGGGGTCCTAATTGTGGATGATTCCCACTAGTTGTCCCCATGCTTCACTTCTGGGCGAGGAGTACCTGCTAGTGTTGTGACATGAGCTAAGGCTGGCTAGTTTCCCAAGTGGGTGTCAGCTAGATTTGAAGCAAGTTGTCCTATCATCGTTACATGCATAAGTATGATTTGCTAAATCCAAAGAAGTGCAGGCCAAGAAACCTTATGAAAATAAAGAAAAATCATTGAAATGATAAGGTCAAATAAAAGAAGATGCGCAATAATTGAAAATAAAAATGATTGCTGGGCATTGTTTTAAATAAATGTAATGATTGTTCCTCACAAAGCCCAAAAGGGCGTGGATGTGGGATGGAGCAAGGGACTGCTAATTCTAAGAGTCCCCTAGAACCTGAGTTTAAAGTTACAGTCAGTTGTGCACTTAGCACAATGGTTCCAGAAAAGATCCTCATGGAGCTTGAATCAAGCTTGATAATTTTCCAGAGGTCATTACTTGCTCTGGAAATCTCAATCCCAACTTGGCTTCAATTCTCAGTAAGCCTCATGCATAACAAAACCAAACTTCTCTAATCCTGAGAAGGAATCATCAATACAATACACTTATAGAATAAAGCAAATGGAATCTATCTACAACATAAAATGTAGCAATTACATACGAGCAACACAATATACCTTGGAAAACCCCAATGGGGAAAAACCAACTACTGAGGGATTTCTTCAATCTCGAGCCAGAGCAAATAATGAAGAGTAGTACAATCAGAAATTATATAGGTAGAGAAACCTGATGGGACAAGCCCTAGATCTACATGCAGCTGCAACTGCTACTCTGAGGAATGTGCCCTTTGCTCTATACAGTTTGAATCTTTGATCTCTGCTTCTGCCAATCTCTAGTAGAAGTACTCTCATTGTCTCTTCTCTGATTTGCTCAATTGTTGAAGATCTACTGCAACCTTAATCTCTAAAGTGTGCCCTTGCTCTAGAAGTGTTCCCTCATTCCTCTGAAAGTGCGCCCCTCTCTAGATCTCAGTCAATCTCTGATGAGATCCTCCTCAATCACTGAAGAAGGATCCTCTTCTTCTTTCATCCCTCCTGGCCTCAAGAAGTGCACCCCCTCCGCTTAGGAAGTGCGCCCCTCTCCTCTGTGAATGCGCCCTAGCTCAATCACTGAGCTCTTTTTGTGCAGATGAACTCACTATATAGTCAAATAGTTCCTTAGTGCCTCAGATCAAGTAGGTACTGATCCCTCTCAGATCCACTCACTCTCTCCTCCTGCAGATGCACCCCTCCTCTCAAGAATGCGTCCTCTACATGCACAAAGTCACCCTCACTCTACCTCTCTTCACTCTCTAAAGAAAAACACTAAGTAACCCTTTCTGGTGACCCCTTGCCTCCTCATCTCAACTCACTGACTGATTAGGGTTTCCAAAACCCTAATATGACTGCATGCAAAAATCCAGCTTTTGCATGCTTTTTAATTAAAAATCTTAGATGCAAAATATTTCATGCGTAAGGAAAATGACCTTGAAATCTCTGCATGCATCCACCGCTCAATCCATGACACCTGATAGAGTGCATCTCACCCTTTACCCTCCCCTAATGCCTATACTAAAAATATACCTCCATGCTAGGCATCTGAACATGAAGGACATCCCGAGATACACATATCTCTAACACACTTGTTAGAGATGAATGGAAACTTCTCATTCAACTTATTCCATCTGTGAGACACCTCCTTCCCCTAATGTTATTTGTCTTGTACATGTCACTGTGGATACCCTTGTGTTCCTTATTCTCCAAGAGATCACTTTGTTGAACTCAAATAAGTCAATCCCACCAAGCCTTAGCCTTGTTTCATCCACCTCACCCAGCTTAGCCCTTTGGTCAAATTTGTAAGTGAGCATACACACTGGAATTCTTGAAGGACTGTGGAGCTACTCTAAGGTAAGTCTAGTTTTATTATGCTTGCTCACCATTGCTCATGGCTCTTGTGTTTTAGTAGGCTACTAATATAGATAATGGAGCTTCATGTTCCCCTTGTATATGCAGGATCAACTTTTGTGCAACTCAGTCATTATTTGGGTCAGTTTTGACTGGTCAAACCAGTTTGACCATGGCCAAAAATAGGCCTAGAGGTGAAATTTTTCCCTGACATGCAAAAGTTTGGATGCATGCATTGTTTAATGTATAGTATAATTTTGCATGTAAAAGTGGGATTTTGCATGCACTCACATTAGGGTTTTGGAAACTCTAATCAGGAAGGGAGTTATAAAAGAAGGCTAGGGACCTTGGGCAAAGGTTACTTGAGATTTTCTTCAAAGATTGGAGAGAGAGAGAGAGTGGGGCGAATCAGTGCATGTAGAGAGGGATGCATCCTTAAGAGGAGAGGCACATTTTTTTTGAGAGAGAGAGTGGTAGGATTTGAGTGAGATCAAGACACACTTGATCTATGGAAATGGGGAGCTCCATTGTTGTGTAGTGAGTTCATCTAAACAAAGGGAGCTCAGAAATTGAGCTACGACACATTTCCTGAGGAGAGGGGTGCACTTCCAGAGGGACAGAGGGGCACAGATCTGAGCAGAGGTCTAGCTTCATTCATCTGGATCAGAAGTTGGATCTATCAGAGGCAGAGTAAACTTTTGAGATAGATTAGATCCATCCATTGTGAATTCGGAGATTGTTCTTGTTATCACACCATAGTAGCAGCGCTACTATTCTTGTTTAGCAGATATCTAAACATTCCAGAGCTTCCATTATTCAGAGCATGGCTATGATGATTGTATATTTTGTGATCACTCATGATCAGAGCAATGTATTATTCAGACTTATGTTAGACCTTGTGTCAAGGCTAAGCCTTGAGAGTTCAGATTTGATGACCGATGTGACCCTTTATCCCATACAGTTTCAGTTCAGTGCTTAGAGATGTATTGCAACAGTGTTTCAGATGTATATGATGTTTATTACTATGATGATGTTGTATGATCTATGGATATTTTATCATTGACTGTGGATTATTATCTTGTTGATGTTCACAGCATCTGCTTGGTATATTATTCCTGATGTGGCAAACTGTTTAAAATGAACTATAAATCATAAAATGGACAATTGCTTGCACATTTAGGTCATTTAACAAAACCCACTGGTTTTCCACCTTACATAGATATGGTCTTTCCTGACACCAGTTGTCTGCTAGTGTAGGCTCCATATTCACTTGACTCCATCCATACATGACTTTCCTATTTGACTTTAAACCTTGACCTATTTCATTTGACTTTCTGATATTGAGGACTTACCCATTTTTTTACCTCTGTGTTTGGACCGCATCCCTATATGTTCAGTGTCTCGGCTCTAAGTTGGTGACAAAACTTGCCTTTGGTGAGTTGGATTGTAGGCCTAAATCATTCTGCTCGGTTGTCCCGATGTTTGGCATTAGCTCGAACTCCCCCTAGTCACTTGATATGTTGTTGGCTAAAACTGAAAGCTCATGTTCTACTTATGGAAACTTATAAATTCGCCCATGGAAACTGAAAAGGGCAAGAGCGATGAACAGCTAAAAATACTCCTCGAAGAGTATAAGAAAGGTCCAAAAAGCAATGGTTCTTAAACAATTGCTGACCTTATATGTATATGAAAACATGCCCTGAATGCAAGCTGCAACTAGTTGTGCTTTTCAGCACACCTGAGATCTGAAAGGTTATGTAGGCCAAAAAGGCCATGAAATGAAATTGAATGATCCTAATGAACTTGGATCAACTTGATGTAGACATGATGCCTAAGTTGAATAAACACTCTCTAAACAGCTTATCCATTTGTGAAGCACAGCCATTCCCCGTGTTGTTTTGTCCAAGCACAGAATTTGTAGCTTCCCCCTTCTCCCAATCCAAAGTATTTTTGAGTTAAGTTAGACAAGTCAACCCCTTGGCCCAACCTTGTTCCTAGCCTTCATCCTTCACTAGCAGTTTGACCATGTCCAATGGGTGAGTTTGTCATTTGAACTATTGTGCAAGTAATTTTATATAACAAAGGAATATGCTAACTTGATTAATGCCACTGAATGGATGTTATACTTTGAGCTTGACTGTGAGAATTATTAGAGAAGCATGTCTTAGTCTACTGATGTGATTTATCCTTGGTTGTATATTATTGGGATCCGTGATGATGTGGGCCATATATATATACCTATTGATGATGATTGATGGTCCCACATACTTGATGATGATATCATATGATGGACATATGGTTCAGATGATGATTGATGCAGTTCAGCAGGTTTTATTATTACTTCAGATCATCAGATTATGCACTGTCCATATATGGTAGACCCTACAGATGGCCCATTAGGGCAACCCATGGTGTATGAGTACACATTCCTAGTGGATTTGGGTCTGCTGGATCCAATGAGACACTTATCTTTCAGTTCTGGGAACTTCTAACAATGATTGATGCAGTTTTACACTTGTTGACTAGATTTGGGGTTGATTTCCCAGCCTGAGCAGCAGGGGCCATGAGAGGCCAGTTCACCTAGGGCACTGTATTAGGAGGGGGTGGTCCAGCCACTTGTTTTTACCACTTACCCCCCCTTCTGGAGAGCCTAGTGTGCTTAGTTGGACAGTACAGATGCCCTGGGAGGCAGTTTTGGCACTTTCACAGTTACCAAGGCAGTTAAAAAATGAGATAAAGTGGTCACTGAGGAATTCGATTTGGGCAATTGAGGCAAGGTTTTGGCACTTGGTTTTCACAGAGGTCTTCCAGGGTGATCCCACTATCTTCCAGCCAGTTTTCACCATGTGGGTAGGCCCACAACGATCACAAGAGGTCTTTTACTGCTTGTCTGTCACAGATTTTGAGGACAGATTTGATCATTTATATTATCTTGGACATATTTTATTATTTTATTGTGCCTTGGCGATGAGCTAGTAAGGATTGATGCAAAGCAGCTGGAAATCGACCCCCCCCCCCTCAAATCGATCCCGATTCGCGCTCCGGACGGAATCGATGAGGGATCGATTTTGGAAGCGCGATTCGGGATCGATCCCGTCAGGAATCGATTTTGCAATTCGCGAACTGAAGGAAAAAAAAAAGATCCCTGCCATCCTGTAATTCGTTTAGGAATCGTCGCTCCCAGGTCGATCCCGGGTCGATCCCGAATCGATTCCGAATCGAACCCGACCAAAAAAATCGATTCCGAGAGCAATTCTTGGGCCGGGCGGATTTTTTTTTTTTTATTTTTTTTTTATTTTTTTTATTTTTGAAATTTTTTTTAGGGTTTTTTTTGGTGGGATAGGTCACTTTGGGCCTGTTATCACACCATAGTAGCAGGGCTACTATTCTTGTATAGCAGATATCTGCACATTCCAGAGCTTCCTTTATTCCAGAGCATGGCTATATATTTTGGATCACTCATGATCAGAGCAGTACACTATTCAGCCAGTTCCTTTACATTTGAGATGCTGAGATGAGCATCTATATTGGATCACTATCAGATTGTGGACAGCAGTTGTATTCCCCATGCCATGACTGAGTTTCAGGACACTCAGAGAGATGACCAATGTAGCCATTATACCATTGGTACAGAGCAGACAGTAGTACTCAGAGTTACAGCAGCAGTCTCAGAGGACAGATGATGGTACAGGTTGATGAGCTTTCAGGTATATGACTCAGCAGGTATATCGTGGTGTTATGGTTAGATTGCTTTTATACTTATTCTTATAGCATGTCTTAGCACTTAGTGTCATGATCTGGCAATCATATAGATATATGGACCTGGTTGATCTATTATATATATTATATTGTCCCTACTCAGACTTAGAAGTTCACAATTCATACCCTCCTTAGGGAGAATAGAGGTGATCATTACACCATACTTTGGCTTGCTAGTGTTGGCTCCATCATTTCATTGTCTTCATCCATCCATGGCCTACCTTTTAGATTATCACCCTGACTTACTACTTGACTAGTGGCATGGAGGACTTTTCCCCACTGTAGCCTCTGTATTGGATGAGCTTCCCTGTTTATTGTGTCTCGGCTCTGAGTTGGTGACAAAACTTACCTATGGTGAGTTGGAGTTCCTTGAGAATTCCCCCTAGTCACTAAAGTTGTGTTGGCTAAACCTGAAACTTTTAGTGCTGCCATGAATACAAAATTTGGAAAAATGAAATGCTATATCTTGTATGAAAAGCCCATTCATGCAATGTGTTTCTAAACACACATGAATGAGAGGCATGCCAAATGAACATGGCAATGAAAATAAAATGTTATATATTTTGGAAAATAAATACCTAGGTAAACAAGCTGTCCATGACACACCTAGAAGTGCTCAGGTAAACAAGTGCCTTAAAAACACACCTGCAGCAGAAAGCCTAAAGAAAAAATGTAAATCTATGCAATGTGTTTGTAAACACACATAGATCAAGGCTATGGAAACTTCAGGCCCAAAAGCAATAGAACTTAAATGCTATATCTAAACAATTGCTGGCCTTATTTGTATTATGGATTGTGCGCATCTGTGAAGGTGAATAAACCCTCTTTAAACAACTCATCCATTTGTGAGACACCGCCATTCCCTGTGTTATTGCTCATTCAGTATATACTATGGTGTATTCCTTTTCCCTTGCCAAAGTGTCACAAAGTCAAGACAGTTAAGTCATCCCTTAGCCTAGCCAGTTAATTTAAGCCTTCACCCTTCACTAGCAAATTGATCACAACTATGAAATGAGTATGATCCTGAAAGTCTAGTCTGAGTAATAATAATAATTAACGACACTATATATTTGGATTTAGATCGCCAGTCATGATTACTCTGTGTTATAATTGTTATTTGAATAAGTTGTAGAGCATATATTAACCTTGACACTTTGCAGCAGCTATTGATGATGATCTGAGTTATATTTGGTCTTGGTTAGACCTAGTTTGACCATGGAGGACCATGGGACATGAGATGTTGGACTTTATGATGATATGGATAGATGATATATGGTCTATGTATACATACATGATGACTCTATGCAGCAGCTACAGGGTTATGATGATGATTCTGGGGTTACAGCAGAGTGTGTATATGTACAGCGCATTATTATTGGCCTTGATCCGGTATATTGGATATTTATTTTGATCATGCAGAGATTCATATGGTGTATGAGTACACATCTTGGATGGATTTGGACCTTCCGAGTCCAATGGGACAGTTTGTTTTCAGTTTCGGGCACTTACAGTGACGATTTAGCCTCAGTAGGCTGTCCTAGTGCAGTTTTGGTCTGTCGGAGGCCCTGTCGGAGCAGATGTGATTTTTATCCGGTTGACCTAGGGCGCTGATGATGGAGGGGGTGGTCCAGCCACTTGTTTTTACCATATTACCCCCCTTCCGGACACATTGGTGCCCTCACCTTGACAGCGCCAGCACTCCAGGAGGCTGTTTGGGGCAGTTTCACGCTTCCCAAGGCATTTCAGGATTGGTAGAAATGGCTATTGAGGAAATCGATTTGGGCTACTGAGGCAAAGTTATGGCATGGGATGATCAGTGATGATAGATCGGGACCTTCCACACCTTCTCCAGCAGTTTCAGCTTCATCGGGGCCCGCATCCATCACTTATGGCACTTTCTGTGGATTTTTGAGGTCTTTTGAGGACCACGACTTCACTATGGAGGCACGATTTGGTACTTTCATGATTATTTATTGGTTATTGTGCTATGGGGATTGACCAAGGAGGGATAAAATTACCCCTTGGACCCACCATAAGCCTCTTATGATATTTTGTCATCATGACTTGGTGGGATTCCCCTCTTATAGGGCGATTTTGTCCACTTATATTATATTTTATTAGTGATCCATGTATTTCATTGTTGAGCTCATCTCAACCATTGATTAGACATTTGTATCTTTTAATCTTAGCCACTCATTCAAAAAGTGGTTAGGGTTTTGGTGCCTCTCCTTCCTATTTAAAGGAGAGAGCCTCTCATTGTAAAGGCACCTTTGGAGCTCTGGAATATTGGAATAGAAGATTTTTTGTGGAGCACATCTCTCTTGCATTGTGGATTCTCTTGCATATTGAATATACAGTATCTCTTCTATGTATCATTGTGGATTTTGGTGCTTTTGCTAACCTTTTGACAGGAAAGTCGAATTGGAGAGAGGAGGGCGACTTCATGAGGGTTATTGTTGGAGGGATCCACATATTCTCTCTTGGGTTGATCTTGTGACAGGGAGTATCATTATTGTATCTTCGTGACATAGTTGATGCTTTCTATTACATCTTTCTACCATTTTCATAATCATCTTGCTTGACTTGTTTCTTTGATCTTGTCTTGTAGGAGGAGGACGATTTGGCTATCTTGGAGAAGGGCGATTTGGTTGGAGCACTTGGATCTCACTCTTGAATATACACATAGGAGAATGCTATCAAATTGCAAGGTGGCCATACGCAATTGAGGTAAGATCTACAAGGTATGTGTCTCTTTCATCCATTCTATCTTCATTGGTCATAAAACCCTAATTAAATCAAAACCCCAATTTTGGTATTTCTTAGATCTACTTAGATCTAGCCTTGCAATTGAAAAGATATTAAAAACCCACCTCTATAGGATCCACCCCTAGTTGGATCTATAGTTTGGTGGTGATTGGCTAAAAATTGACACACTTTTCAATGCAAAAAGCCTTCTTGAACCTAAATCGATTTTCCTAAGAGAAGCTCGTTGGGTTAGATCTAGCACATGGGTAGGTGAGATCCCACTTGATTTGAAATCTAGACACTTGATAACCTATACCCATATCTTTACTTTGGTGAAAACTACCTTGTGGACATCTCTCCATGTTTTAAGGGGTTAAAACCCCCTTTTGATCTTCTTGGCATCTTAAAACTTAGATCTACTAAGATCTAGCCCTTGGATTCACTTGAAACTTTGAACATGCATAGATCGGGGTACTAGCATCCCGGATCTATATTTTGGTGGCCATTGGACTTGATTTAGTCCACCAAAACCCACTTTTGGACCTTCCTTGAGCAAATCGCACCCCCTTGATTTTTTGAGTTGGTCCACTTCTAGGAAGTGGGTGTTTGAGTTATTCGTGGATTTGGAATGCCCATGCCTTGAAACCTAGGTCTACACTGTCTTTTTGTCAAGATCTGCCTTGGGGATTGCATTCCTTGTTTCAAGGGATTGTGGTCCACTTAGGATAATCGTTTAAAAACCTAGATCTAGTAAGATCCAACCATTGGATCTCATCCAATCCACTTGACTTGGCTTCTAGGTGTCCCGATCTACAATTTGACATACTTTTTGACCCCATTAGCCCACTTAACAAGGCACTAGTCCATCACCAAGCAAGTCGCACTCCTTGGGATTGGTGTCAAATCCTAGATCTAGCACATGGGTATCCTTGAAATCAACTTCAACTCATAGATCTAGCCTACATATAATCTATAGTACCTACCTCACACCTAACTTCACCTTGTGGGCCTACCTAGAATCACTTCACACTTCCCAAGAAAACTAGACCCACTTGTGTAAACACATGGTACTAAACTTTGTCATCATACCCCATCATGTGGCCTAGACCATACATAGGTTGAAACGTTAATAATCTCTTACACTTCCCTCAACCATACCTTAAACCTTAGGTCCACTTAGTCTTGCATTGGTTTCCGTAACTCATTACTTGCCTACACTTAGAAACCTTTGTTTGGGCCCAATCAACTATGATTGGGGTATAGGGTCTCCCCCTTGGTCTAGTTACACCTTGACCTAAAGCGAAGAGTGCCTCGGTTGACGTGACTCCCACCTGCATTGGGAACCGTGGCATCTCTTGGGTCACCTCTTTAGTTGCCTGACTCCTCTACCGTCCCGGATGGGATACCTCTAGGGGCAACTACAAGTTGTGTGATAACATTTTTGGCGCCGTTGCCGGGGAGGTAGAGGCCTACCTTGGTTCAACATACCTATTTTGTCTTACTCTCTCCCTGCATATTAACGACATACATCTTGGTAGAAGAGTTTTAAAATCTACCTGGCGACTCCACATAAGCGACTCCACTGGTGATCGATCCTATCATTATCTAGAACCCATGGGGTGCATCATTTGGTACTTAGGTTCTTGATTTAAAAATAAAAATAAAAATAAAAATAAAATAATCCATGGCTGCTTCTGAGCGGCCTAGAACTTTCGGTCGATTAAAAGTCTTTGACTTCTCAAAAATTATTGGGTATCCTCATCATATCCCTCATCAAGCCCGTGAAAGGTTGCCTAAATTCGATGGAAGTTATGAAATCTCTGCTGAAAGACACCTTGAACTTTTTAGGGAAATTATTAAAGATTTATCCATAACCCATGAGGATGTGTGTATGAAACTATTGGCTTCGTCCTTCAAAGAAAGAGCTGAGATCTGGTTCTTAGATTTGAAGCCCAATAGCATTTCCGGGTATGACATGTTTGAGCAAAGTTTCTTAGAAAGATGGGGAAGTGAATCCGATGATATATATTTTTCAAATCAAAACCTTCCCCTTTTTGATCCTATTGTTGAATCTGTTAATAATCAAGCATCAAGTGAATTGTCAACATCCGAAGATGACCCATCCTGCTCAATTTCTTTTGAGGATAAGTCTTCCACTTTTGAGTCGATTGATAGTCAAATCCATAATCATTGTATAAATCATAAGTTTTCAAATTTCTTTTTAGGTAGCCCTAGTCTTGATCCGGAGGAAATTTTTGAGGATGAGCCTTTAGTCAGTCAATCTATTGAAGTTCCTCCCTCAGAGAAACTCATTAATCGTTCCATATTTAATGATCATTCAATTCCTTATCACCTTATTGAAAAAGAAGAAAGTGAAAACACCGACCAAGATCCTTTAGTGGTGATCTCTCGTGATCATTGTGCATTTAATCAAGATATTATAAATGAAAGTGATCACTTATCCTCTTATAATTTTAGTGATGAATCTGTTATCACACAACTTGTAGTTGCCCCTAGAGGTATCCCATCCGGGACGGTAGAGGAGTCAGGCAACTAAAGAGGTGACCCAAGAGATGCCACGGTTCCCAATGCAGGTGGGAGTCACGTCAACCGAGGCACTCTTCGCTTTAGGTCAAGGTGTAACTAGACCAAGGGGGAGACCCTATACCCCAATCACAGTTGATTGGACCCAAACAAAGGTTTCTATGGGTAGGTAAGTAATGAGTTACGGAAACCAATGCAAGGCTAAGTGGACCTATGGGTTAAGGTATGGTTGAAGGAGGTGTAAGAGTTTGTTAATGTTTCAACCTATGTATGGTTTAGGCCACATGATGGGGTATGATGACTAGGTATAATACCATTTGTTTACACAAGTGGGTCTAGTTTCTTGGGAAGTGTAAAATGGTTATAGGCGGACCCACAAGGTAAAGTTAAGTGTGAAGTTGGTATTATAGGTTAGATCTAGGCTAGATCTATGAGTTTGAGTTATTTCTAGGAGTACCCATGTATTAAATCTAAGGTTTGACACGAATCCCAAGGAGTGCGACTTGCTTGGTGATGGACTAGTGCCTTGTTTAGTGGGCTAATGGAGTCAAGAAAGATGTCAAAGTGTAGATCGGGACACCTAGAAGCCAAGTCAAGTGAAATGGATGTGACCCAATGGTTAGATCTTACTAGATCTAGGTTTTTGAGTGATGACCAAAAGTGGACCACAATTCCTTAAAACAAGGAATGCAATCCCCAAGGTAGATCGGGCCAAAAGGACAGTCTAGACCTAGGTTTCAAGGCATGGGCATTCCAAATCTCTGAAAATCTCAACCACCCAGTTGCTAGAAGTGGTCCAACTCAAAACTTCAAGGGGGTGCGACTTTCTCAGGGAAGGGCAAAAGATGGGTTTGGTGGACCAAACCAAGTCCAATGGCCACCAAAATGTAGATCCGGGATGTTAGTACCCCGATCTATGTTCCTTCAAAGTTTCAAGTAAATCCAATGGGTAGATCTTAGTAGATCTAAGTTTTAAGGTACCAAGAAGATCAAAAGGGGGTTTCAACCCCTCAAAACATGGAGAGATGTCCACAAGGTAGTTTTCACCAAAGCAAGGATATGGGTATAGGTTATCAAGTGTCTAGATGTCAAATCAAGTGGGATCTTACCTACCCATGTGCTAGATCTTACCCAACAAGCTTCTCTTAGGAAAATCGATTTAGGTTCAAGAAGGCTTTTTGCATTGAAAGGTGTGTCAATTTTTAGCCAATCACCACCAAACTATAGATCCAACTAGGGGTGGATCCTATAGAGGTGGGTTCTTAATATCTTTTCAATTGCAAGGGTAAATCTAAGTAGATCTAAAAAAAATACCAAAATTGGGGTTTTGATTTAATTAGGGTTTTATGACCAATGGAGATAGAATGGATGAAAGAGGCACATACCTTGTAGATCTTACCTCAATTGCTTATGGCCACCTTGCAAGTTGATAGCATTCTCCTATGTTTATATTCAAGAGTGAGATCCAAGTGCTCCAACCAAATCGCCCTTCTCCAAGATAGCCAAATCGTCCTCCTCCTACAAGACAAGATCAAAGAAACAAGTCAAGCAAGATGATTATGAAAATGGTAGAAAGATGTAATAGAAAGCATCAACTATGTCACGAAGATACAATAATGATACTCCCTGTCACAAGATCAACCCAAGAGAGAATATGTGGATCCCTCCAACAATAACCCTCAAAAAGTCGCCCTCCTCTCTCCAATTCGACTTTCCTGTCAAAAGGTTAGCAAAAACACCAAAATCCACAATGATACATAGAAGAGATACTTTATATTCAATATGCAAGAGAATCCAAAATGCAAGAGAGATGTGCTCCACAAAAAAATCTTCTATTCCAATATTCCAGAGCTCCAAAGGTGAGCTTTACAATGGGGGGTCTCCTCCTTATATAGGATAATAAAGACCAAAACCCTATACCACTCTACAATACTACATCAAATGAGTGGTTGAGATTATAAGATCTCATCATACAATCAATGGCTAGGATGAATCCATAACAATATATCACATGGATCACTCAACATAACAATAGCGCCCTCACTAAATGGTACAATGGAGGGTGACGTCATCCCACTAGAGGGGTAAAAAGTACAACAATCCACCTCATGATGACTAGGACATGATAAAATAAGCTCATGGTGGGGCTAGGAGGTATTAATCCTTACTAGCTCATCCCCAAGGCACAATAAAATAATAACATATGTCCAATATAATAAAAATGACCAAAATTGTCCTCAGAATCCATGACAGTCAAGCAGTAAATGTCCTCCTGTGATCAATCCGGGCATACCCACATGGTGAAAACTGACTGGAAGATAGTGATGCCACCCTGGAAGACCTCTGTGAAGACCAAATGCCAAAACCTTGCCTCAATTGCCCAAATCGATTTCCTCAGTGACCACTTTATCCCATTTTTTAACTGCCTCGGGAACTGTGAAAGTGCCAAAACTGCCTCCTAGGGTGCTAGCGCTGTCCATCTGAGCCCACCAGGCTCTCCGGGAGGGGGGATAAATGGTAATAACAAGTGGCTGGACCACCCCCTCCATCATCAGCGCCCTAGGTGAACTGGCCTCTCGGGGCCCCTGCTGCTCAGGCTGGGAAATCAGCCCCAAATCTGGTCAACAAGTGTAAAACTGCATCAATCACTGTCAGAAGTGCCCGGAACTGAAAGATAAGTGTCTCAATGGATCCAGAAGACCCAAATCCACTAGGAATGAGTACTCATACACCCTGGGTTGCCCTAATGGGCCAGCTGTAGGGTCCACCATATATGGACAATGTATAATCTGCTGATCTGAAATAATAATAAACCTGCTGAACTGGATCAAACATCATCTGCATCATATGTCCATCATATGATATCATCATCAAACATGTGGGACCATAAATCATCATCAATAATCATCCATACATGGTCCACATCATCACGGATCCCAAGAATATATAATCAAGGATAAATCACATCAGTAGACTAAGACAATGTTTCTCTAATCATTCCCACAGCTAAGCTCAAAGTATAAATTCCATTCAGTGGCATTAATCAAGTTAACATATTCCGTGGTTATATAAAATTACTTGCACAATAGTTCAAATGACAAACTCACCCATTGGACATGGTCAAACTGCTAGTGAAGGATGAAGGCTAGGAGCAAGGTTGGGCCAAGGGTTTGACCTGTCTAACTTAACTCAAAAATACTTTGGACTGGGAAAAAGGGGGAAGCTACAAACTCTGTGCTGGACAAAAGAACACGGGGAATGGCTGTGCCTCACAAATGGATAAGTTGTTTAGAGAGTGCTTATTCAACTTAGGCATCATGTCTACATCAAGTTGATCCAGGTTCATTAGGATCATTCAATTTTATTTCCATGGCCTTTTTGGCCTACATAACCCTTCGGATTTCAGATGTGCTGAGAAGCACAACTAGTTGCAGCTTGCATCCAGGGCATGTTTTTTTCACATATTTATAAGGTCAGCAATTGTTTAGATATAACTTTTAAGAACCATTGCTTTTTGGACCTTTCTTATACTCTTCGAGGAGTATTTTTAGCTTTTCATTGCTCTTGCCCTTTTTTGTTTCCATGGGCGAATTTTTAGTTTCCATAGGTAGAACATGAGCTTTCAGTTTTAGCCAACAACATCTCAAGTGACTAGGGGGAGTTCGAGCCAATGCCGAACATCGGGACAACCGACCAGAATGATTTAGGCCTACAATCCAACTCACCAAAGGTAAGTTCTGTCACCAACTCAGAGCCGAGACACTGGATAAACATGGATGCGGTCCAAACACAGAGGTAGAAAAATGGGGAAGTCCTCAGTATCAGAAAGTCAAAATGAGACTAGTCAGGGTTTAAAGTCAAATAGGAAGGTCATGTATGGATGGAGACAAGTGAGTATGGAGCCTACACTAGCAGACAACTGGTGTCGGGGAAAGACCATGTCTATGTAAGGTGACATACCAGTAAGTTTTGTTAAATGACCTAAAAGTGCAAGCAATTGTCCATTTATGATTTACAGTTCATTTTAAATAGTTTGCCACATCAGGAGTAATATACCAAGCACATGCCATGATCATGACTAAATCAACAAGATAATAATCCACAGTCAGTGAGAACATATCCATAGATCATACAACATCATCATAATAATCATCATCACGCATCATCTGAAACACTGCTGAAATACATCTCTAGGCACTGAACTGAAACTGTAATGGGATAAGTGGTCACATCAGTCATCAAATCCGAACTCTCAAGGCTCAGCCTTGACACAAGGTCATAAAATCTGAATAATGTACTGCTCTGATCATGAGTGATCCAAAATATATAGCCATGCTCTGGAATAAATGAAGCTCTGGAATGTGCAGATATCTGCTGTACAAGAATAGTAGCCCTGCTACTATGGTGTGATAACAGAATCAATAGAAGGTCAATATCAAGATGAGGATGAATTAGGGAATCACACTAGATGCTCTAATCTGTTTTCCACTTCCTATAATGAGTCTTTAAATTTTTCCATCCTTAATCAAGATAACTTAGAGTTAGATAGTTATGGTCAATCTTGTCCTCAGGTTGTAAATATTAAACTTGATCAAAAGGTTAAAATCATTCCTAGAGTAAAGACTGCTTTCTTTTGTCAAAGTCCAAGGTCAAACTTGTTTATCCATTTGGGAGAATTTTCATATTTGCAATCCACCCTCCCTTCCCAACTCTTTCAATCATCTTTGGGTTGGTGCTCTAGTCATTTTTTTGCCTTGGAATTTTTCAATAGGAAGTATATGTATGATTACATGTTTGGAGAAAAAGCACTTCATTTCCCTTTTCAGTCACCTTGGAACAATAATGCTTGTTGTCAAATTATCAATCATTCTTGGTGGCTAGAAAAGGTGTTTAAAGATCAATTTCATCTTTTCTCCATTTTTGAGCATCAAGTGGGCCTAGTTTTGATTTTTCGTCTTTTAAGCCTTGATTTGTCCCCACTTGGTTTTTATTTGATCATCAGTCCCAAGGGGAAACGAATTAAATATGCAAGTGAAGTGAATGAGGAAAGTAGTTTATTAAATCATATGCCTTGTATTTTTCCTCCATCCATTTTAAACAATAACTTGCATAAATTTTATGATCCTATCAGTTTTTGGATGGAGGATGGCTTCACTAGTCAGTCGTCTCCTCTGCATTATTTCATGTTGCACCACTCAAATCCTTCTTCAATTTCTGAACAAGTCAAGAAGATTGTGCTCTCAATTTCAATAATTTTTAATCCAATCTTGACTTGTTTCATCAACAAAAATCAAAGAAGAATCATTAATTTATTTGATGAGTGGTTGCACTGGATTTATGATTTTACCTAACTTTTGTGCTCACTGGTTAGAGTAGGGTAGGTAGGTATTGAATAAGCTCACTTGAGCAGTAGGATTTGTGTGATTTTCCTTTTTCTGTGTGCTGAGTATTGCCCCCTTTGCTTTTCTGCTTGCTTTGTGTTTGGTTGAGTTGAGCCTTGCTCCTTCCTAAGCTTGTCTCTTCTCTTGCATGCATTTAAGAAATTGTAGTTGGCATTTCTATTTGTGGCTGCCTGTGCAAGTTGAGATTTCCTGATTGAAGAAGTATTCTTTTCATCCTGCACAGTAAATGAAAATGATAAATGAATAATATATGCCATGTTAGTTTACATTTATATTTTGGCGCATTTCAGTTCATGCTTTAGATTAGATTTCAGTTCAGTTTTATTTTATTTTTGTCCCATACATGCTCCATGATGGTATTCTAGTGTTTGTGAGAGCAGGAACAGGTGCAAGATAAAAGCTGAAAGCAAGGATGGTGCAGTGCTGGATTGAAGATTGATGTAGAGCAGTTCGAGACCAGAGATTCTAAGGTTCTCAAGCGCTCTCTCCCTTAGAGCACTTGTCCCAGCTGGAGCCAGATGTTATCACACCATAGTAGCAGGGCTACTATTCTTGTACAGCAGATATCTGCACATTCCAGAGCTTCCTTTATTCCAGAGCATGGCTATATATTTTGGATCACTCATGATCAGAGCAGTACACTATTCAGCCAGTTCCTTTACATTTGAGATGCTGAGATGAGCATCTATATTGGATCACTATCAGATTGTGGACAGCAGTTGTATTCCCCATGCCATGACTGAGTTTCAGGACACTCAGAGAGATGACCAATGTAGCCATTATACCATTGGTACAGAGCAGACAGTAGTACCCAGAGTTACAGCAGCAGTCTCAGAGGACAGATGATGGTACAGGTTGATGAGCTTTCAGGTATATGACTCAGCAGGTATATCGTGGTGTTATGGTTAGATTGCTTTTATACTTATTCTTATAGCATGTCTTAGCACTTAGTGTCATGATCTGGCAATCATATAGATATATGGACCTGGTTGATCTATTATATATATTATATTGTCCCTACTCAGACTTAGAAGTTCACAATTCATACCCTCCTTAGGGAGAATAGAGGTGATCATTACACCATACTTTGGCTTGCTAGTGTTGGCTCCATCATTTCATTGTCTTCATCCATCCATGGCCTACCTTTTAGATTATCACCCTGACTTACTACTTGACTAGTGGCATGGAGGACTTTTCCCCACTGTAGCCTCTGTATTGGATGAGCTTCCCTGTTTATTGTGTCTCGGCTCTGAGTTGGTGACAAAACTTACCTATGGTGAGTTGGAGTTCCTTGAGAATTCCCCCTAGTCACTAAAGTTGTGTTGGCTAAACCTGAAACTTTTAGTGCTGCCATGAATACAAAATTTGGAAAAATGAAATGCTATATCTTGTATGAAAAGCCCATTCATGCAATGTGTTTCTAAACACACATGAATGAGAGGCATGCCAAATGAACATGGCAATGAAAATAAAATGTTATATATTTTGGAAAATAAATACCTAGGTAAACAAGCTGTCCATGACACACCTAGAAGTGCTCAGGTAAACAAGTGCCTTAAAAACACACCTGCAGCAGAAAGCCTAAAGAAAAAATGTAAATCTATGCAATGTGTTTGTAAACACACATAGATCAAGGCTATGGAAACTTCAGGCCCAAAAGCAATAGAACTTAAATGCTATATCTAAACAATTGCTGGCCTTATTTGTATTATGGATTGTGCGCATCTGTGAAGGTGAATAAACCCTCTTTAAACAACTCATCCATTTGTGAGACACCGCCATTCCCTGTGTTATTGCTCATTCAGTATATACTATGGTGTATTCCTTTTCCCTTGCCAAAGTGTCACAAAGTCAAGACAGTTAAGTCATCCCTTAGCCTAGCCAGTTAATTTAAGCCTTCACCCTTCACTAGCAAATTGATCACAACTATGAAATGAGTATGATCCTGAAAGTCTAGTCTGAGTAATAATAATAATTAACGACACTATATATTTGGATTTAGATCGCCAGTCATGATTACTCTGTGTTATAATTGTTATTTGAATAAGTTGTAGAGCATATATTAACCTTGACACTTTGCAGCAGCTATTGATGATGATCTGAGTTATATTTGGTCTTGGTTAGACCTAGTTTGACCATGGAGGACCATGGGACATGAGATGTTGGACTTTATGATGATATGGATAGATGATATATGGTCTATGTATACATACATGATGACTCTATGCAGCAGCTACAGGGTTATGATGATGATTCTGGGGTTACAGCAGAGTGTGTATATGTACAGCGCATTATTATTGGCCTTGATCCGGTATATTGGATATTTATTTTGATCATGCAGAGATTCATATGGTGTATGAGTACACATCTTGGATGGATTTGGACCTTCCGAGTCCAATGGGACAGTTTGTTTTCAGTTTTGGGCACTTACAGTGACGATTTAGCCTCAGTAGGCTGTCCTAGTGCAGTTTTGGTCTGTCGGAGGCCCTGTCGGAGCAGATGTGATTTTTATCCGGTTGACCTAGGGCGCTGATGATGGAGGGGGTGGTCCAGCCACTTGTTTTTACCATATTACCCCCCTTCCGGACACATTGGTGCCCTCACCTTGACAGCGCCAGCACTCCAGGAGGCTGTTTGGGGCAGTTTCACGCTTCCCAAGGCATTTCAGGATTGGTAGAAATGGCTATTGAGGAAATCGATTTGGGCTACTGAGGCAAAGTTATGGCATGGGATGATCAGTGATGATAGATCGGGACCTTCCACACCTTCTCCAGCAGTTTCAGCTTCATCGGGGCCCGCATCCATCACTTATGGCACTTTCTGTGGATTTTTGAGGTCTTTTGAGGACCACGACTTCACTATGGAGGCACGATTTGGTACTTTCATGATTATTTATTGGTTATTGTGCTATGGGGATTGACCAAGGAGGGATAAAATTACCCCTTGGACCCACCATAAGCCTCTTATGATATTTTGTCATCATGACTTGGTGGGATTCCCCTCTTATAGGGCGATTTTGTCCACTTATATTATATTTTATTAGTGATCCATGTATTTCATTGTTGAGCTCATCTCAACCATTGATTAGACATTTGTATCTTTTAATCTTAGCCACTCATTCAAAAAGTGGTTAGGGTTTTGGTGCCTCTCCTTCCTATTTAAAGGAGAGAGCCTCTCATTGTAAAGGCACCTTTGGAGCTCTGGAATATTGGAATAGAAGATTTTTTGTGGAGCACATCTCTCTTGCATTGTGGATTCTCTTGCATATTGAATATACAGTATCTCTTCTATGTATCATTGTGGATTTTGGTGCTTTTGCTAACCTTTTGACAGGAAAGTCGAATTGGAGAGAGGAGGGCGACTTCATGAGGGTTATTGTTGGAGGGATCCACATATTCTCTCTTGGGTTGATCTTGTGACAGGGAGTATCATTATTGTATCTTCGTGACATAGTTGATGCTTTCTATTACATCTTTCTACCATTTTCATAATCATCTTGCTTGACTTGTTTCTTTGATCTTGTCTTGTAGGAGGAGGACGATTTGGCTATCTTGGAGAAGGGCGATTTGGTTGGAGCACTTGGATCTCACTCTTGAATATACACATAGGAGAATGCTATCAAATTGCAAGGTGGCCATACGCAATTGAGGTAAGATCTACAAGGTATGTGTCTCTTTCATCCATTCTATCTTCATTGGTCATAAAACCCTAATTAAATCAAAACCCCAATTTTGGTATTTCTTAGATCTACTTAGATCTAGCCTTGCAATTGAAAAGATATTAAAAACCCACCTCTATAGGATCCACCCCTAGTTGGATCTATAGTTTGGTGGTGATTGGCTAAAAATTGACACACTTTTCAATGCAAAAAGCCTTCTTGAACCTAAATCGATTTTCCTAAGAGAAGCTCGTTGGGTTAGATCTAGCACATGGGTAGGTGAGATCCCACTTGATTTGAAATCTAGACACTTGATAACCTATACCCATATCTTTACTTTGGTGAAAACTACCTTGTGGACATCTCTCCATGTTTTAAGGGGTTAAAACCCCCTTTTGATCTTCTTGGCATCTTAAAACTTAGATCTACTAAGATCTAGCCCTTGGATTCACTTGAAACTTTGAACATGCATAGATCGGGGTACTAGCATCCCGGATCTATATTTTGGTGGCCATTGGACTTGATTTGGTCCACCAAAACCCACTTTTGGACCTTCCTTGAGCAAATCGCACCCCCTTGATTTTTTGAGTTGGTCCACTTCTAGGAAGTGGGTGTTTGAGTTATTCGTGGATTTGGAATGCCCATGCCTTGAAACCTAGGTCTACACTGTCTTTTTGTCAAGATCTGCCTTGGGGATTGCATTCCTTGTTTCAAGGGATTGTGGTCCACTTAGGATAATCGTTTAAAAACCTAGATCTAGTAAGATCCAACCATTGGATCTCATCCAATCCACTTGACTTGGCTTCTAGGTGTCCCGATCTACAATTTGACATACTTTTTGACCCCATTAGCCCACTTAACAAGGCACTAGTCCATCACCAAGCAAGTCGCACTCCTTGGGATTGGTGTCAAATCCTAGATCTAGCACATGGGTATCCTTGAAATCAACTTCAACTCATAGATCTAGCCTACATATAATCTATAGTACCTACCTCACACCTAACTTCACCTTGTGGGCCTACCTAGAATCACTTCACACTTCCCAAGAAAACTAGACCCACTTGTGTAAACACATGGTACTAAACTTTGTCATCATACCCCATCATGTGGCCTAGACCATACATAGGTTGAAACGTTAATAATCTCTTACACTTCCCTCAACCATACCTTAAACCTTAGGTCCACTTAGTCTTGCATTGGTTTCCGTAACTCATTACTTGCCTACACTTAGAAACCTTTGTTTGGGCCCAATCAACTATGATTGGGGTATAGGGTCTCCCCCTTGGTCTAGTTACACCTTGACCTAAAGCGAAGAGTGCCTCGGTTGACGTGACTCCCACCTGCATTGGGAACCGTGGCATCTCTTGGGTCACCTCTTTAGTTGCCTGACTCCTCTACCGTCCCGGATGGGATACCTCTAGGGGCAACTACAAGTTGTGTGATAACAGGGCCATTAAAAGGTGAATGAGTCCATTTGGACTCATTCCATTACTCATTTGTTTGATTGGGAAGAGTTTGAGAGCTTTGAGCTTTGAGAGCTTTGAGCATTGAGTGGGAGATTGAAGGGGAGAGCTTGCAAGGGAGATTGAAGCTTCCATAGAGACATTCAACCACCATTGAAGAGCTAAAAGGTAGGCTCTATAAATTCTTCTTTGTTTGTTTTTGCAATTTTTTTTTCACTATGTTAAAAAATGGAAAACTTGCAATGTTCTCTTCTCTTGCTCTTTCCAAGAATCCAATATCTTCTTCTCCATCATTCTATTGCAGGGAACAAGTGACTCTCATCTTGAATCAAGAAACATGATGGGTATGTGGTTTTGGTTTTTCATTCCACTTCTTCTCATTATGATGGTGTTGGGAAGTAGATGCGGTGGTGGTAGTGATGAGGGGGAAGAGGTAGAGAGTGATGCATACCAAGTAGAAGAGGAGGAAGGGGAAGGGGGTGATGATGATGAGGATGAGGGTGAGGGTGATGTGGGGCAAAAACAAAAAGACACAACACCTTTGTGGAAGTATGTGACAAGGCAAGGTGGAGGGAGAGGGGGTGGAACCACAAAGTTTGGATGCCCCCATTGTGGGAAAACATGCACAGGTTCATATACCCGGGTGAGAAAGCATTTGTGTGGGGTTATGCCATGCGATGTAGGTAAGTCTCATGGAGTCAAAACTTGTGACAAAGTGGGAGCTAAAGAGAGAAGCAAATACAAGATGGAAGAAGAGGCCGCTCAAAACAAGTCCAAGAGATCGGGGGTTGATTCTGAATCCCCACAGAGAATGTTTGGTAGTGGAGCTGCTGCTGGATCATCATCGGCTCAATCGGGAGCCTCATCTCCCCATGGAGTCTCGCCTATACGAAGAACATTATCTGATTTCCTTGACCAAGGTTGTAGAGATGATGTGGATTCAAAAGTTTATAGGTTTCTCTATGCATGTGGTGTGCCATTCAATGTTCTTCGCTCACCCTATTGGCATGAAATGGTACAAGCCATCAATGGTGGCCCTCAAGGATACAGAAGCCCTGGGTATGACAAAGCTGGAACCGTGGGACTTGACAAGGAAAGAGCCAAAATCAATAGTGCTCTTGGAAAGTTCACAAATGATTGGTACAACTATGGGGTATCCATTGTATCTGATGGGTGGACAAATGTTAAAGGCAAGCCGTTGATAAATATTCTAGGTGTTTGAAGATTGCAAAGACTAGATTTTCTAGCTACTACCTCACCTTTAGGAGGCTTTTGAAGGTAAGAGAGGCATTGGCTAGTATGGTATCAAGTGATCCATGGCAGGAATTGAAAGACAGAGTTGCAAGTGCATCAGATAGAAGTGACTTTCAGGAGGTGGAGGACACCGTTCTTGAAGGTCATTTTTGGTCACAGGTTAGGTATGTTCTGCAGTTCACCAAGCCAGTTTATAACATGATTTGTTTTGCAGATACAGATCAGCCAGTGATTGGGGAGGTATATGAGCAGATGGATAGCATGCTTGGTCAAATCAAAGACATTGTTGAGCAAAGAGATGCAGTCTTGTATGACCATATTCATAAACTTGTGGCCAAAAGGTGGGATAATCTAAATGTTCCACTCCATGCCCTTGCATATGTCCTCACCCCAAAATACTATTCTCCAATTTGGTTGGCCCAACCTGCACCTGGGGGTGGAGTCAGGAAAAAACCCCACACAGATCCAGAGGTTGCTGCTGGGTATATGCTTGCATTAGAAAAGTTGGTCCCTGATGAAGAAAAGTGTGCTCAAGTACGGAGTGAATTGAGCATATACATAAGTGAGCATGGACGCTTTGCTTCGCTGTTTGCAACCAAAGATCGAGACAGATTGGATCCTATCCATTGGTGGAACATGCATGGCTCTGGAGCCACATATTTGCATAAATTGGCGCTGAGGGTGCTATCACAGGTTGTTAATAGCTCTTCTGCAGAGAGGTGTTGGAGCACTTACAACTTCATCCACATTGTAAAGAGAAACAGTCTGAATGTAGATCGCGCAGAAAGCTTGGTTTATGTGCACTACAACTTGAGGTTATTGTCCCATTATTGTGAGGCGGCCAAGAATGATAGAACATTTTTGACTTGGGACAACAATCCAGAGGAGGCTAATGTGGAGGATGGAGCCATAGCATTAGAGCGCTTGGAGGCTGAACTATTGGGTGATCATGATGATCCAATTCAGACTACCCATACAGAGATGCCACCCCCAAGCAGAAGCAACTTTCCGGATGCAAGAGTTTTGCCTTTAGCTTCACAACGTCCAGTTTCAGCCCGTGGGGGCCATTCATCTTCTACTCATGTTCCACGATCACTTCCACCACCACCTATTCCACCTAGAACACGAGAAAAGAAATTGGAAGTTACTCGTGGCAAGCGGAAAGCTTAGTAGATTCATAGTAGTTTGTAGTTTGTAGTTTGTTACTTGTATTTCATTTTCATGTTTATTTTGGGGGTTGGCCTATTTTGTAAACATTATGGCCTAGTTTGATGGCAAATATTATATGTTGAAATTTGAAGGTTGATGTTGTTGATGATTGATGATTGATGATTTGATGATGCTCATTTAATGAAAATGTTATAAGTTATAGCTTCTAGAATCTAGAAGACGAGATGATTAATCATTAATGTTATATCAATGTGTACTAAATGGTTATATGAATATCTAGATTCTATGTTTTGATGTTTTCTATAGCTAATTTGGCATAATACATGTTTTTTTTAATTTATATGCATCAAAATATATTAAAATATATATTATATAAAAAACGCTCCCGAAACGGAAGCTTTTGAAAGTTTCGCTTTTCGCTCCCGCTCCCCGCTTCGCTCCCTGCTCCCAACAGCACAGGATTGATGCCTCCTAGCCCCACCATGTGCTTCTTATGTTATGTCCTAGTCATTATGAGGTGGATTTTTGTACTTTTACCCCTCTAGTGGATGACGTCATGCTCACTTTGTACCATTTAGTTAGGGCATCATCATTATATTGGGTGATCCATGTGATATATTGTTATGATTCATTATTAGCCATTGATCATATATTGAGATCTTTTAATTTCAACCACTCATTTGATGTAGTATTGTAGAGTGGTATAGGGTTTTGGTCTTTATTATCCTATATAAGGAGGAGACCCCCTATTGTATAGCTCACCTTTGGAGCTTTGGAATATTGGAATAGAACACTTCTTTGTGGAGCATATCTCTCTTGTCTTGTGGATTCTCTTGCATCTTGAGTATACAGTATCTCTTCTATGTATCATTGTGTATTTTGGTGCTTCTACTAGTTTTCTTGCAGGAAAGTCGAATTGGTGGATGAGGAGGGCGATTTCTTGAGGGTTATTGTTGGAGAGATCCACATATTCTCTCTTGGGTTGATCTTGTGATAGGGAGTATCATTATTGTATCTTCGTGACATAGTTGATGCTTTCTATTACATCTTTCTATCATTTTCATAATCATCTTACTTGACTTGTTTCTTTGATCTTGTCTTGTAGGAGGAGGATGATTTGGCTATCTTGGAGGAGGACGTTTTGGTTGGAGCTCTTGGATCTCACTCTTGAATATACACATAGGAGAATGCTATCAATTTGCAAGGTGGCCACAAGCAATTGAGGTAAGATCTACAAGGTATGTGCCTCTTTCCATCCATTCTCTCTTCATTGGTCACAAACCCTAAATAATCAAAACCCCAATTTTGTTTTTTCTTAGATCTACTTAGATCTAGCCTTGCTTTTGAAAAGATCTTAAGAACCCACCTCTATAACATCCACCCTGTTGTCCGCCAATATGCACACCAGCAGCGGAAATCTTTCGAAAGCTGTCTCTTCACTACAAGTGAGAGAGGTGTGGCCTTGGGGGCAAGCAATGAGCCAGGTACTGTCACCTGAATCCTAGCTCCTCCGTTTAGGCAAAACTCCTAACGAAGCCAAGGGGGGTAGTCCCTAAAAAAATAGTTGTCTAAGGCTCTTTGTGTATTTAAGTGTTTTTGATGTAGTGATGCGGATGGGTGTTATTTAGGAGTTTTTAAGAATGAGATCAATTTAAAATTAAAATATAAAACAAGATAACGCAATCCACGTTGCAAATACAAGATGAAAGATACACTTGAGCAATAAATAAATCACTTCACGTAAATATAAGCAAATACTCCAATGTTGATACTTAAGAAAGCAAAATATAAGATGAAGGACCAGTGCCTTATGGAGTCAAAAATTAAATGTGAATGTGAAACTTGATACAAGTGCTTGAAATAGACAGTTTGTGAGAACGTTGTGCAGCTTATCTTGGTAAATTTAAAGTTTTAATTGTCTTGATTATTAGGGCTAAGAACAAGGTATCAAAAGAATAGTGGAACCCTATCAAGAAAACTACTGGCAACCCTAGGTGATCGGTCGGAAGCACCCAGATTCAAGAGGATAGGTGTCCAATGTTTGAACCGCCCCCGAGTCTGACCAATGGATTTCCGGCACCACCTCTTGTGGGAAGAATAGTAATTTGTCTTGGTTGAGGTTTTGGGTAAAATTTTTAATTAGATTTTCACTTGTAAATTAACAGGTCTTCCACCTTTCTGAGTACTAGCCCAACCGTTTCCGATTGGTAGAGCATACGGGTGTAGGACAGAAACCAAGATAAATTAATTAAGGGGTGTATGAGTGGAAAATTTTATTATTAGAGAAACTTGTTCAACTCTCCGACAGAGAGCGCTCTTGACTTAATCTTATGACCACAGTTCAAGAGACTTGCTAAACTTAAAAATGCCTAATGCAGGAAAAATGCAAAACTAAAATGCCCTCCGAGAGAGGGTGCTCTTGACTTGGATTTGGCCAAGTTCAAGAGACTTTGGTTTATTTTAAAGAAGCAGACAGTAGTTGTGTTGTAAAAGCAATAAATCAACTTTTTAAATGATTAAACAAATCGATAAGCTTGAAAGATATGAAGTAATGCTTAACAAAAAACTACTTTGCCAAATAAAATGAAACTAAACTCAAACTAGTATTCTACCACACAAGATTTAATCTACCAGGTGGGATTGATCTCCGAACAAGATCAACCACTAGAAGCCACCATTCCTGGAAACCTTCCAGCTAGTTGGATGTCCACAAGAAGTTGATGGGGGAGCGAGAAGCTACCACAAAACTATGTGACCTTTGGGATACAATCCCAAAGTTAGCTATTCTCTGGTCAAGGATTGGAAGAGAAGATAAGATAACTTAAACAAAAATAAAACTAAACTACCCATGAGTCTCTTTCAGGTCAAAGACCCTACTCGGGAGAGCATGGGGGTAAGTAAATATGGAAGATAACTTAAAATGACTTATTGAAGTAAAAAACTAATCTAAGAGCATATGAAAAGATCTAACTAAACCAATCCACAAAACCCAACACTCTTCCCCAAATGGGGAAGAAGACCAAAAAGTGGAGGCCTCCTCCACTTGAAACTTTTATAAAACGGTTACAAATGCCTTGGGTTTAAAACCTCGCGAGGTCCTTTGAGAAATGAAGTAACTAGGAAAACAAAGCTAGCTTTTATAAGCTTATTACAAAGGATAACAAGATTTTGTATATTCAATCGCTCCTTATGGCGTTCTTGTGGTTTTGCTTTGATTTCTTTGCTTCAAGATCTATCGAATATCTCTCTCTCAAATGCCCTACACAAGCTCAAAACATCTCAACAAGGCACCCATTAACCATTAACGAAAATAAATCCAAACTTGAAACTAGTTAAGTCTAGACTTAAAAAATTGACTCTAAGATGGAAAATGTATGAGATTTTAACATGAAATCTTAACTATAATGAAACGGACCAGCGAACAACAAACTCTTGAAAAGTGCTAGAAAAGAGATGTAAAGTATAAAAATTTGAAATATTTTTGTGCAAAATTTCTATCTTTTGAAAGCAAACATAAACTTGAACTAATGCAAGCTATACTAAGACAAAGAGAGAGGTCTAGAATGCTCCTAAAGTTAATCTTTTCAATGCATGCCAATGCTTAAGATGTAACAAACTAAGATCTAACCTATCAAAGAAATTACTCTAACAAATACTAACTTAATCAATTCGTTTTTGCTTTTTATGTGGTTTTTTAGGGCACACTTTTTCTTGGAGTAAACAATAGGGAGAAAGGAAGATGGAAGAGGATGGATCTAAGGGAGAAAAATGAAGACAAAAAGGCTTGGACGAGAGACTTTTGAAGGGCAAAAACGAATGGTAGGGGAAACTAGGGCAAGACTAGGATGGAGTAGGACGAATGGGAAAAGGGTAGGGCTAAAATGAGAGCGAGGAGAGAGGATAGAAGAGGTAAAAGGGAGCAAAACGAAAGCACAAGGAGAGAAAGGTGAATGGAGAAGGGATAGGATAAAAACGAGTGGGAGGAATAGATCTAGGGCAAAGGAGGATGAACTAGCAAGACAAGGGCAAAGGACTACAAGTGGAACACTTGAGAGGGTGAAAACACTGTTTTGGAAATCCTCCGGTTAACCGGTGATACGCCGACAACAAGTGTTGAAAAGAGCACAAGGGAACAAATCCCAAGTTATTCCCCAAGGTTTAAAAAGCTTCAACCTTATGGCTTACTAATCTATGGCTTGAAGAGGATAAGTGACTAACTTGGATCAAAACTAGAAAGGCTAGAAAGGGCTTAGCATGCAAGTACAAAAGTTTCAAGGAGCAAATGAGAAGGCTTGAAGAGGGAGCCTTTTAGGACCAAGGTAACCAATTTGAAAATTTTGAAAAGATTTGATGGATTCTTTATGAAACCTCTCAAGCTCAATCCTTGAAGCACGAACCGATCTTTGAAGAAACCTGAAATGCACAAAGGTCAACAAAATAATGGCAAAGGGGAAGAAGAAGCAACCAAGCTCAAGGTCCCACTTTGCACTTAGGAGATCTGCAAAACTAAACCACTTCAACAATGATTTGATCAAGTCTAGTATGATTAGCCAAAAAAGGGAAAGAAGAGCATGAGTATAACCGATTACTTTTTGCTACTTCTAGATCTCAATTAACCAAGCATAAATGAATAAATAGAAACCAAATATTCATTCCATGGACATAAAAATGACTTCTAAGCTAGAATGATCAAACAATTATATATGAAATAGCATTAATAAAACAACATCACCTCATTTAAGCTTTAACAATGGACCAATGTGCACATCAATATGACCTCCAAAGTTGAATTTATTCCCAAAAGCAATAAGCTAGAATACGATTACAAATTGGCAGAGTAAGTTTGCCCAAAATATCCATGAAGAGAAAGCCCAAATGACTTCTCTTAAATAGCAAAACACTAGCCTAAAACCCTAATTCGAATTTGGCATGAAGAGAGCCAAAAACTCCATCTTAATCCAATCAAAACCATGTCAACACCAACCAAATCGAGCTTGGAGTCTTAACTCAACATTAAGCTTGAGTTTGGAGCCCATAATTTGAGGAAGGAGCCCCACATGCATTGATTTCAAAATCCAACAACCCATTAATCAATTGCCAAATCACAAAAACGAATTTGCATGAAGGTGGGTGAATTTCTCAACTGTAGATCACTCCCAGTGCTCCGAAACTGATCTGAATCAGGTGGGTGAAGATTCCAATCATCATAAATGCTTTTTGCCATGTCATTTTGACTTTTACTTTATTCAATTTGGCCTTTTTTGGAGAGATTTAAATTATCTCCAATTTAT
The DNA here is from genome assembly GCA_027924585.1 of Larix kaempferi. Classification (NCBI taxonomy): domain Eukaryota; kingdom Viridiplantae; phylum Streptophyta; class Pinopsida; order Pinales; family Pinaceae; genus Larix; species Larix kaempferi. The sequence continues at coordinate 13,429,411 of BSBM01000030.1, forward strand.
TATTTTTTGAATATTTTAATTAATATTTCTCATTTTTTGATTTTTTGAGAAAATATTAATTATGAGGCCAAATAATTGTCTGAAACTTAGGGTTAGCTGGTCCGGAGATCATGAATGATTTTTGGCTTAAGTCTGGAGCCTTCAATCACTGAAATCGGATCCCGGATGACTGACATATTACAAACTCAAATTTCTCTATTTAAACTATAGAGAAATTTAATTAAAATTTAAATAATTAAAAAAAAATAAAAAACCCCAATTCCGACGCGTCCGGTAAAAATTTTTCGAAATTTTTTTCTGGGGGTCCTAGAGACTTAGGACATGACCAAAACCTATTCTAATAGTGTCTAGTAGGTTTATACATTATAGTTGGACTATAATAACCCCCCATGGTCAAATTTCCAAAATCGGGCATTCCAGCTTTGGAGGAAGCGGGAGAAAAACCAAGAGATTATATCTCCCCTGAAGCAAAGTATAATCTGACGGTGAAAAAACTCCCTGGAATACCTTAGTTGTTTAATCCAGTCATGGGGAACCGAGCCACTCAGACCCTACTAACACACTTTGATACAAATCCCCATGGGGCCATGGTCATGTCGACTCAAAAACAAAACTGGCTAGACCCAAATATCTGAAACCCAGATACTCTGGAAGTGAACATTGATGTGTTCCAACACTGGCAGCTCAATAAGGTTTCAACCATTTGTACAAAATAGGTGATAACACACCCCTAGTTGGATCTATAGTTTGGTGGTGATTGGGTTAAAATTAACACACTTTTCAAGGCAATATAGCCCTCTTGAACCAAATCGCACTTCCTCGGAGAGGCTTGTTGGGTTAGATCTAGCATGTGGGCAGGTGAGATCCCACTTGATTTGCAATCTACACACTTGATAACCTACCCCTAGACTTTTACTTGGGTGATTTCTACCTTGTGGGCATCATTCCACATTTTAAGGGATTAAAACCCCCTTTTGAATTACTTGGCACCTTAAAACTTAGATCTAGTAAGATCTAACCCTTGGATTGACTTGATTTTCTAGATCCACATAGATCAGTGCCTACACTACTTGGATCTACATTTTGGTGGCCATTGGACTTGATTTGACACACCTTATCCACCTTTTATCCCTCCTTGAGCAAGGTCGCACTTCCTTGGGTGACTGGGTTTGCCCACTTCTAGGACCTGGGTAGTTGAGATTTCAGTGGATTTGGAACAGGCATACCTTGAAACCTATATCTAGAGTATCATTTTGTGACCATTTGCCTTGGGGATAGCATTCCCTATTTTAAGGGATTGTGGTCCACTTGGGTCATTTCATGAAATCCTAGATCTAGCAAGATCCAACCATTCTATCTCAATTAGCCCACTTGACTTGACCTCTAGGTGTCCTGATCTACATTTTGACATATCTTTTGACTCCATTAACCCATCCAACAAGGCACTAGTCTTCCTCAAGCAAATCGCACTCCTTGGGGATTGTGTCAAACCTTAGATCCAGTAAGTGGGTACTCCTAATCTCAACTTAGATCCATAGATCTACTCATTACATATCCTCTAGTGCCAATTGCATCCCTTAATTTCACCTTGTGGGTCCACTTTAAGCCATTTCACATATCCCAAGAAAGTAGGACCTGTTATCACATATATAGTAGCCGGGCTACCATACATTATTTTTCTGATTCCAATACACTATTCAGCCAGTTCCCTTACATTTGAGATGCTGAGATCAGCATCTATATTGGATCACTATCAGATTTTGGATAGCAGTATGTATTCCCCATGCCATGAATGAGTCTCAGGACACTCAGAGAGATGACCGATGTAGCCATTATACCAGTTGTACAGAGCAGTCAGTAGTGCCTAGAGTTACAGCAGCAGTTTCAGAGGACAGATGATGGTACAGGTTGATGAGCAGTCAGGTATATGACTCAGCAGGTATATCATTGTGTTATGGTTATATTGCTTTTATACTTATTCTTATAGCATGTCTTAGCACTTAGTGTCATGATCTGGCGATCATATAGATATGTGGACCTGGTTGATCTTATTATATATACTATATTGTCCCTACTCAGACTTAGAAGTTCACTACTCATACTCATTGGTCTTACCCTCCTTAGGGATAATAGAGGTGATCATTCCACCATACCTTGGCTTGCTAGTGTTGTCTCCATTATTCATTGTCTTCATCCATCCATTACCTACCTTTTAGTTTATAACCCTGACTTACTACTTGACTAGTGGCATGGAGGACTTTTCTCCACTGTAGCCTCTGTATTGGATGAGCTTCCCTGTTTATTGTGTCTCGGCTCTGAGTTGGTGACAAAACTTACCTATGGTGAGTTGGAGTTCCTTGGAATTCCCCCTAGTCACTAAAGTTGTGTTGGCTAAACCTGAAACTTTTAGTGCTGCCATGAATACAAAATCTGGAAAAAATGAAATGCTATATCTTATATGAAAAGCCCATTCATGCAATGTGTTTCTAAACACACATGAATGAAAGGCATGCCAAATGAAAATGGCCATGAAAGTAAAATGTTATATCTTTTGGAAATGTAAATACCTAGGTAAACAAGCTGTCCGTGACACACCTAGAAGTGCTCAAGTAGACAAGTGCCTTAAAAACACACCTGCAGCAGAAAGCCTAAAATAAATGTAAATCTATGCAATGTGTTTATAAACACACATAGATCAAGGCTATGGAAACTTCAGGCCCAAAAAGCAATGGAACTTAAATGCTATATCTAACTTATTGCTGGCCTCATTTGTATTAGGGATTGTGCGCATCTGTTAAAGGTGAATAAACCCTCTTTGAACAACTCATCCATTTGTGAGACACCGCCATTCCCTATGTTGTTGCTCATTCAGTATATACTACGGTGTGTATTCCCTTTCCCTTTGCCAAAGAGTCACAAAGTTAAGTCAGTCAAGTCATCCCTTAGCCTAGCCAGTTATTTTAGCCTTCACCCTTCACTAGCAAATTGATCACAGCTATGAAGTGAGTATGATCTTGAAAGTCCAATCTAAGTAATAATAATAATTAATGACATTATATATTTGGATTTAGATTGTCAGTAATGATTACTTTGTGTTATAATTGTTATTTGAATAAGTTGTAGAGCATGCATTAACCTTTGACACTTTGCAGCAGCTTCCGATGATGATCTGAGTTATATTTGGTCATGTTGACTTGGTCAAACATAGTTTGACCAAGGACAACCATAGGACATGAGATGGTTGGACCTTGTGATGATATGGATGGATGATATATGGTCTATGTACATGTATATGATGATTCTATGCAGCATCTACAGGGTTATGATGATGATTCATGGTTTACAGTAGTATTTGATCATTTACAGATTATTATTATTTGACCTGTTCCGTTATATTGGATATATATTTTGATCATGCAGAGATTCATATGGTGTATGAGTACACATCTTGGATAGATTTGGACCTTCTGAGTCAAATGAGACAGTCTATTTTCAGTTCCGGGCAATTACAGTGATGATTGAGCCTCAGTTGGCTATCCCAGTGCAGTTTTGGTCTGTCGGAGACCCTGTCAGAGCAGATGTGATTTTTATCCGGTTGACCTAGGGCGCTGTGCTTGGAGGGGGTGGTCCAGCCACTTGTTTTTACCATATTACCCCCCTCCCAGACACGCTGGTGTCCTCACCTTGACAGCACAGGCACTCCAGGAGGTAGTTTGGGGTAGTTACACGCTTCTCGAGGCATTTCAGGATTGATAGAAATGGCTATTGACGAATTCGATTTCGGCTACTGAGGCAATGTCTTGGCATGGGATGATCAGTGATGATGGATTGATGTCTTCCACACCTCCTCCAGCAGTTTCAGCCTCATCGAGGCCCGCATCCATCACTTATGGCACTTTCTGATGATTTCTGAGGTCTTTTGAGGCCTACGATTTGACCATAGAGGCACGATTTGGTATATTGATGACTTTTTATTATTATTGTGCTATGGGGATTGACCAAGGGTGGCTAAAATTACCCCTTGGACCCACCATAAGCTTCCTATTATATTTTGTCATCATGATTTGGTGGGATTCCCCTCTTCTAGGGCGATTTTGTCCACTTATATTATATTTTATTAGTGATCCATGTATTTTTATTGTTGAGCTCATCTCAACCATTGATTAGACATTTGTATCTTTTAATCTTAGCGACTCATTCAAAAAGTGGTTAGGATTTTGATGCCTCTCCTTCCTATTTAAAGGAGAGAGCTTCTAATTGTAAAGGGACTTGTGGCTCTGGATTATTGGAATAGAAAATTATTATTGCATCTATCTCCAGTGTTGTGGTGAATGTTTTTGGTGTTCATTCGTTGATTCTTCCTTTGCACTGAGTTATTGGAGATCTTGTTTGCCATATCTTTTGTATCACGTTTTTGCATCTACAGGTGGAGGCTGATTTGCTTTGAGGAGGAAGCATTGGTAGGGGAAGACTCTCCCTACTTCTTCTTTGGATCTCTTCGTTGGTAACAGGGAGTATTACTGTCCCAGGACCTTCTATTCTATGTTATCATTGCATTTTACTTGTATTTCCTCCATACTTGACCTCTCTGATTGAAATCGATTTTCCTTGGATTGACAGGTAGAGGAGGGTGCACTTGTGGGCTAGGGCATCAATTTGCCAAGCAAAATCAACCATCTCTCATTTGATCTCTACGGGAATCTTCCTCAACGTCAAGGCATCTCTCTTCATCACTCAGGTATGATCTCAAGGTAATTTCTATCTCCATGATCTATCCACTTGTCTAAAACATTTAAAACCCTAATTAATCAAAACCCCCATTTTTACATTTTTTCAGATCTACTAAGATCTAGTGGCTTGTTGGGCAAGAAATTTAAAACCCACCTTTATAGTATCCACGGCATCCCGGATCTATAGTTTGGTGAGGATTGGCCTCCGTTTGACCCTCTTCCCAAGGCATTTAGCCTCTCCAAGCAAGGGCGCACTTCCTAGTTTGGTAGGTTGACCTAGATCTACTATGTGGGTAGCTGAGATCCCGTTTGATTCATGATCTACACATCCAATAACCTACCCCCATATTGTCACTTGTCTGATTTCTACCTTGTGGGCCTTATTCCATATTTTAAGGGATTTAATCCCCATTTTGGACCACTTGGTATCTTCAAACTCAGATCTAGTAAGATCTAGCCATTGGATTGCCTTGAAATTGTAGATCCATACTCTCACTTGCTTAAACCACTTGGATCTAAAGTTTGGATGCCATTAGACTTGTCTTGACCCCACTTATCCCACTTTTAGGCCTCCTTGGGTAAAGTCGCACCACCTTGGAGAAGTGAGTTAGCCCACTTCTAGGACATGGGTACATGAGATTTTAGTGGATTTGGATCGGGCATAATTCAAAACTTACGTCTAGTTGGTCACTTCATCAAATCTTGCCTTGGGGATAGCATTCCTTGTTTTAAGGGATTGTGGTACACTTAGGTCAAACCTAGATCTAGACCTATTCATCCATTAAGACTTTAATTGCCCACTTGTCTCATGCAATAGGAGTCCTTAACCACAAGTTAACCTTACTTTGACTCCATTATCCCAATTCCCAAGGCACTGGTCTCTCTCCAAGTCAATTCGACTTCCCTAGATTGTTGGATTAACTTGTGGTTTGATCCTTGTGTGGTGAACTAAGCCCTTTGATGTCATCATACTTCATGATCAAGCTTGTCACTTGTACTATTTAGCCCCAATTCAACCCCTAAACTACCTTGCATTGGACATGGTTCCCAAGGCAGTGGATTTTCTCACAATTGACTAGTACTTTAATCCTGGATCTCATTTCAAATATTATAAGTCACTCTCACATCAACAATGAACCAAAGCTATACTCATTAAACCCCTCACTTATCTCGTGACTTCATCCTAAGGTCTAGGATAAACCATACACCTTACTTCATTTAAAATTAACTTGATTTGGTGTCTTGGTTTTGATCTCTCCTGACGGGAGTAGATCGGGTCTCCCCCTTTGTTGTCTGGGCTAGATAACATAAAGTGAAGGTTGCCTCGACTGGCGTGACAACCATATATTGGAGGTCGAGGTGATCGTGGTTGCACCTTTTGAGTTGCCCTTCCCTATTGCCATCCATGAGTGGATACATCCATAGGGGTAACTATAGTTCAGGTGATAACAGGACCCACTTGTGTAACACATGGTACTATACCTTGTCATTATAACTAATCATGTGGCCTAAATAATACATTGGTTGAAACACTAATCATTTCTCAAACCACCTTCAACCATACTTTAATTTTTAGGTCCACTTTACGTTGCATTGGTTTCCGTAGCTTACCATTTACTCATCCCTAGGAACCTTTGTTTGGGGCCAATCATCTTTGATTGGTTATAGGGTCTCCCCCTAGGTCTTGATTTATCCAGATCTAAAGTGAAGAGTCCCTCGGTTGATGTGACTCCCACCTTGCATTGGGAACCGTGGCATCTCTTGGGTCACCTCTTTAGCTGTCCATCTCCTCTACCGTCCCAGATGGGATACCACTAGGGGCAACTACAAGTTGTGTGATAACAGTTCTTTCAGAGGGGCGCATTTCCCTAAGGAGGGCGAGATCTGAGAGGTAGCTCACCTAATCTGAGAGTAGGGTTTCACTGATACAGTGATCATGTGGTAGAATGGAAAGAGGCCCTGATGCAAGAGCAGTTCAGAGAAAGAAACAGTCAGAGAAGAGGGGCGCAGTCAGTTGAGGGGCACATTCATTTAGAGTGAGGGTGCAGTCAGACAGAGCTACCCAGTCTTCCATCAGATCAGACATAGAGCCTTGTGTGGCTTAGAGACAAGTCATTGTTGGAATCTCTATTGTACTGATTGTAATTGCTTGAAGATAAAAAAAACTACTGCTCTCTCATTGGTTTTCCCACAAGGGTTTTTCCATGATCTTTGACCAAGAACTTCGTGTCCTCTGTGTATGTGTGATTTCCTTATTTGTTGAGTTATAGATAGATTTCATGTGCTTCAAGTTTATAAGTATATTGTATTGCTGATACCTACTCTAAGGATTGAGAAGTTGGGTTTTGGTATGCATGTGGCTTATTTCGACTCGAGGCCGAGTTGGGATCTGAGATTTCTAGAGTAGTGACCTCTGGAAAATCTACATGGTATTGGAGCCCTATTAAAGATCAGAGCAATCACATACCATATTTGCGAGTATTCATACAAGATATGAGAGGGCACATATCAGATCTATTAGATCTGTGAGACTAGGGTTCATATCTGGAGAGCAAGTACCAGATTTGTGTAGAGACAAATCAGATCTGTCAGATTTGTGAGATTAGTGACTAGATATGAGATAGATCTATCATATCTATGAGAGTAGAGTCCATATATGTGGCAGATATATCAAATATGAAGAGTAGTGTTCAAATCCGTGAGAGCAAAATCTAGCTTTGAAGAGCAGAGTTCATATCTGTGAGAGCATCAAATCTACGAGGATAGACATTAGATCTATCATATCTGTGAGAATAGTCATCAGATCTGTGAGGATAAACACCAGATCTATCAAATCTGTGAGGGCAAAGACCAGATCTATGAGAACAGAGATCAGATCTGGGAGAGCGAACCCTAGATCTGAGAAAGAGAGAGTTAGCTTGTTTACCAAGGCACAAATCTACACGTTGGTTCCGATTAAGATATTTTGAATCAGTAGTGTTATCATATTTACAGAGTCATTGCTTCAGGACTTTGTACAATTATGCATCTAGCCATATGATGGGAGTACAAGAAGTGTTCCTTTGTGTTTCAGAGATAGACTCAGAATGCAATGAGAGGTTAGCAGTGAGGAGTGTTGGTTTGATGATTTTCCAGCTGGAGTCATAAGGTCTTCTGAAGATGGTAGGGGGGTTTCAAGTACCAAAGCTGAGAGATTTATCCTCAGTTTCAACTCTAGAGGATGAGGGATATAGTATTAAGTTCGGGGATGGATGGGGGATTCTATATTTAGAGGGAGTGACCTCGGATGCAGTCGTGAAGCATAGCATCAGTCAAGGCAAGTTGTACAAGTTGATGGGCAAGCTTGTAGGTGGGTCCAAGGAGATCTTGGATGAAGTTTTAGTGTAGGTTATTGTTATCACACGAACACTAGCTGCTACTAAGGGTATCCTATCCGGGACGGTAGAAGTAGGCAGCTAGGCAAGTGACACCTGCAAACACCAAGTCCACTGCTCAGCAGAGCAGTTGTCACTCCGGACAGGGTGCTTGTCACTTTAGACAAGGCACGTAGCCAAGTCAAGGGGGAGACCCTACTCAACCAGCCAAGGTTGAGACTCAACATACAGACACCCAACCCCAAAAAGAAAAGCAAGTGAAGACATGAGGTGAATGCCTAAGTGTTCGAGACTTCTTCCAGCCAAATGGATCGAGACTCTGGATATAATAATGAACTCAATTAGGTGATTTCAGAGTAGATAAATGATGTATGATGAAATATAATGTGGCTGGAAATTAAATCAGAAAACAAAATTTGGCTAGAAGTGTGACTGAAAATTTTGCCTATGGAGAATGTGACTCAATCTTGATATGCATGCATGGCAGAAGGAAATTAAGCAATTAAAACATGACTTCTAACAAATTTTAGTTGGTTATTATATGATATAGGACAAATACAATGCAAACCAACAAGAGCCACAACCCAGAAATTGACCCAACTGCGTGATGGGGCAAAATGCCCAAGGAGGGAGTAATTAGAAAAATGACCAGTGCTTGTTTAGTGGGAAAATGGAGTCGGAAGAACTGAAACTTAAGATTTAGGCGTTTAATAATATTTCTGTTATCACACCATAGTAGCAGGGCTACTATTCTTGTTTAGCAGATATCTGCACATTACAGAGCTTCCATTATTCAGAGCATGGCTATGATGATTGTATATTTTGTGATCACTCATGATCAGAGCAATGTATTATTCAGACTTATGTTAGACCTTGTGTCAAGGCTGAGCCTTTAGAGTTCAGATTTGATGACCGATGTGACCCTTTATCCCATACAGTTTCAATTCAGTGCTTAGAGATGTATTGCAGCAGTGTTTCAGATGGTATATGATGTTTATTACTATGATGATGTTGTATGATCTATGGATATTTTATCATTGACTGTGGATTATTATCTTGTTGATGTTCACAACATCTACTTGGTATATTATTCTTGATGTGGCAAACTGTTTAAAATGAACTATAAATCATAAAATGGACAATTGCTTGCACATTTAGGTCATTTAACAAAACCCACTGGTTTTCCACCTTACATAGATATGGTCTTTCTTGACACCAGTTGTCTGCTAGTGTAGGCTCCATATTCACTTGACTCCATCCATACATGACTGTCCTATTTGACTTTAAACCTTGACCTGTCTCATTTGACTTTCTGATACTGAGGACTTCCCCATTTTTCTACCTCTGTGTTTGGACCGCATCCTTGTATGTTCAGTGTCTCGGCTCTAAGTTGGTGACAAAACTTGCCTTTGGTGAGTTGGATTGTAGGCCTAAATCATTCTGGTCGGTTGTCCCAATGTTTGGCATTGGCTCGAAATCCCCCTAGTCACTTGAGATGTTGTTGGCTAAAACTGAAAGCTCATGTTCTACTTATGGAAACTTATAAATTTGCCCATGGAAACTAAAAAGGGCAAAAGCGATGAACAACTAAAAATACTCATCGAAGAGTATAAGAAAGGTTCAAAAAGCAATGGTTCTTAAAAGCTATATCTAAAAAATTGCTGACCTTATATGTTTATGAAAACATGCCCTGGATGCAAGCTGCAACTAGTTGTGCTTTTCAGCACACCTGAGATCCGAAGGGTTATGTAGGCCAAAAAGGCCATGAAATGAAATTGAATGATCCTAATGAACTTGGATCAACTTGATGTAGACATGATGCCTAAGTTGAATAAGCACTCTCTGAACAACTTATCCATTTGTGAGGCACAGCCATCCCCCGTGTTATTTTGTCCAGCACAGAGTTTGTAGCTTTCCCCCTTCTCCCAGTCCAAAGTATTTTTGAGTTAAGTTATATAAGTCAACCCCTTGGCCCAACCTTGTTCCTAGCCTTCATCCTTCACTAGTAGTTTGATCATGTCCAATGGGTGAGTTTGTCATTTGAACTATTGTGCAAGTAATTTTATATAACAAAGGAATATGCTAACTTGATTAATGCCACTAAATGGATATTATACTTTGAGCTTGGCTGTGAGAATGATTAGAGAAGCATGTCTTAGTCTACTAATGTGATTTATCCTTGGTGGTATATTATTGGGATCAGTGATGATGTGGGCCATATATATATACCTATTAATGATGATTGATGGTCCCACATACTTGATGATGATGCCATATGATGGACATATGGTTCAGTTGATGATTGATGCAGTTCAACAGTTTTAGTTATTACTTTAGATCATCAGATTATGCACTGTTCATATATGGTGGACCCTACAGCTGGCCCATCAGGGCAACCCATGGTGTATGAGTACACATTCCTAGTGGATTTGGGTCTTCTGGATCCAATGAGACACTTATCTTTCAGTTCCAGGCACTTCTGACAGTGATTGATGTAGTTTTACACTTGTTGACCAGATTTGGGGCTGATTTCCCAGCTTGAGCAGCAAGGGCCATGAGAGGCCAGTTCACCTAGGGCGCTGTATGAGGAGGGGGTGGTACAGCCACTTGTTTTTACCATTTATCCCCCCTTCCTGAGAGCCTGGTGGGCTCAGTTGGACAATGCAGATGCCCTGGGAGGCAGTTTTGGCACTTTCACATTTACCGAGGCAGTTAAAAAATGGGATAAAGTGGTCACTGAGGAATTCGATTTGGGCAATTGAGGCAAGGTCTTGGCATTCGGTTTTCACAGAGGTCTTCCAGGGTGAGCCCACTATCTTCCAACCAGTTTTAACCATGTGGGTAGGCCCACAGCGATCACAGGAGGTCTTTTACGGCTTGTCTGTCAAAGATTTTGAGGACAGATTTGATAATTTATATTATCTTGGACATATTTTATTATTTTATTGTGCCTTGGGGATGAGCTAGTAAGGATTGATGCCTCCTAGCCCCACCATGTGCTTCTTATGTCATGTCCTAGTCATTATGAGGTGGGCTTTGGTACTTTTACCCCCTCTAGTGGATGACGTCACCCTCCATGACTATTTTAGACTATGACATCATCATTATATTGGGTGATCCATGTGATATATTGTTATGATTCATTATTAGCCATTGATCATGTATTGAGATCTTTTAATCTCAACCACTCATTTGATGTAGTATTGTAGAGTGGTATAGGGTTTTGGTCTTTATTATCCTATATAAGGAGGAGACCCCCTATTGTATAGCTCACCTTTGGAGCTCTGGAATATTGGAATAGAACACTTCTTTGTGGAGCATATCTCTCTTGTCTTGTGAATTCTCTTGCATATTGAGTATACAATATCTCTTCTATGTATCATTGTGGATTTTGGTGCTTCTACTAGTCATCTTGCAGAAAAGTCGAATTGATGGAGAGGAGGGCGATTTCTTGAGGGTTATTGTTGGAGGGATCCACATATTCTCTCTTGGGTTGATCTTGTGACAAGGAGTATCATTATTGTATCTTCGTGACATAGTTCATGCTTTCTATTACATCTTTCTATCATTTTCATAATCATCTTACTTGACTTGTTTCTTTGATCTTGTCTTGTAGGAGGAGGACGATTTGGCTATCTTGGAGGAGGACGTTTTGGTTGGAGCTCTTGGATCTCACTCTTGAATATACACATAGGAGAATGCTATCAATTTGCAAGGTGGCCACAAGCAATTGAGGTAAGATCTACAAGGTATGTGCCTCTTTCCATCCATTCTCTCTTCATTGGCCACAAACCCTAATTAATTAAAACCCTCATTGTGGTTTTTCTTAGATATACTTAGATCTAGCCTTGCTTTTGAAAAGATCTTAAGAACCCACCTCTATAGCATCCACCCCTAGTTGGATCTATAATTTGGTGGTGATTGGGTTAAAATTGACACACTTTTCAAGGCAATAAAGCCCTCTTGAACCAAATCGCACTTCCTTGGAGAGGCTTGTTTGGTTAGATCTAGCACATGGGTAGGTGAGATCCCACTTGATTTGCAATCTACACACTTGATAACCTACCCCTAGACTTTTACTTGGGTGATTTCTACCTTGTGGGCATCATTCCACGTTTTAAGGGATTAAAACCCCCTTTTGAACTACTTGGCATCTTAAAACTCAGATCTAGTAAGATCTAACCCTTGGATTGACTTGATTTTCTAGATCCACATAGATTAGTGCCTAAGCTACTTGGATCTACAATTTGGTGGCCATTGGACTTGATTTGACACACCTTATCCACCTTTTAGCCCTCCTTGAGCAAGGTCGCACTTCCTTGGGTGACTGAGTTTGCTCACTTCTAGGACCTGGGTAGTTGAGATTTCAGTGGATTTGGAACATGCATACCTTGAAACCTATATCTAGAGTATCAAATTGTGACAATCTGCCTTGAGGGAAGCATTCCTTGTTTTAAGGGATTGTGGTCCACTTGGATCATTTCATGAAATCCTAGATCTAGCAAGATCCAACCACTTTACCTCAATTAGCCCACTTGTCTTGACCTCTAGGTGTCCCGATCTACATTTTGACATATCTTTTGACTCCATTAACCCATCCAACAAGGCACTAGTCCTCCTTAAGCAAGTCGCACTCCTTGGGAATTGTGTCAAACCTTAGATCCGGTACATGGGTACTCCTAAATTCAACTTAGATCCATAGATCTACTCATTACATATCCTCTAGTGCCAATTGCATCCCTTAATTTCACCTTGTGGGTCCACTTTAAGCCATCTCACATATCCCAAGAAAGTAGGACCTGTTGTCCGCCAATATGCACACCAGCAGCGGAAATCTTTCGAAAGCTGTCTCTTCACTACAAGTGAGAGAGGTGTGGCCTTGGGGGCAAGCAATGAGCCAGGTACTGTCACCTGAATCCCAGCTCCTCCGTTTAGGCAAACTCCTAACAAAGCCAAGGGGGGTAGTCCCTAAAAGAGAGTTTCACTAAGGCTCTTGTATTTATAGTGTTTTTAGGTGTTGTGATGCGGATGGGTGTTGTTTAGGAGTTTTGTGAAATGAGAGACAAACAACTTTAAAATAAAACACAAGATAAGATGCAATCCACGTTGCGAAACAGTATATAAAGACTTGAGATAATTAAGAAAGCATCCACAGATAAAAATTAAATGACAAAAGGACCAGTGCCTTATCCAATGGGTAACGGAGTCAAAATAATAAATGTAGTGCTGGGGGATGCTGAAAAGTAAGTCTTGATAGTAACTGTTCGTGAGATCGTTGTGCAAATTATCTTGGTAAATTTCAAAGTTTTAGTTGTCTTGATTATTAGGGCTAAGACCAAAGGTGTCAAAAGATGGTAGAACCCTACCCAAGAAAGATACTGGCAACCCTAAGTGACCTGTCGGAAGCACCCAGATTCAATAAGGATTGGTGTCCAATGTTTGAACCGCCCCTGAGTCTGATAGTGATTTCCCGGCGTCACCTCTCGTGGGAAGAACAGTATTTTGCCTTGGTTGAGGTTTTGGGTAAAAATTTTAATTAAGTTTATCGATCGTAATTATCAAGTCTTCCACCTTTCTGAGTACTAGCCCAACCGTTTCCGGTTGGCAGAGCATACGGGTGTAGGACAAACCAAGATAAATTAATTAGGGGTGTGTGAGTGGAAAATTTTACTATTAAAAGAACCTTGTTCAACTCTCCGACAGAGAGCGCTCTTGACTCGGTCTTATGACCACCGTTCAAGAGACTTGCTAAATTAACAATGCCTAATGCAGGGAAATGCAAGACTAATATGCCCTCCGATAGAGGGTGCTCTTGACTTGGATTTGGCCAAGTTCAAGAGACTTTGGTTTATTTTAAGAAAACAGATAGAAAGCAGTAGCAGTATATTTTCACTTGAAACAAAATTAAACCATGGTGCTGATCAACAAGATAAAAATACTACTGACAATAATGCTTGCAAGATAAACAAATCTAGTGTTCTACCATACAAATTTTAATCTACTAGGTGGGATTGATCCCCGAAACAGGATCAACCACTAGAACCGCCTGCACTTGAGAACCTCCAGCTAGCTGAAAGCTCTACCAAGGAAACCGACGGGGATGGAAGAGTAACCACAAAGTATGTGGTCCTGCCCTTGAGACGAAGTCTCAAGGATACAACTTCCAGTTGAGGGCTTTGGAAGAGAAACAAGCTAAAATTGCGAAATAAAACTAACTACCCAAGAATCTCTTTCAGGTTCAAGACCCTACTCGGGAAAGCATGGGGGTAAGTGAAAATGGAAGATAAATAACCAAAATACTTAATGAAATAGAAACTAATCTAAGAGCATGGAAACATAAACTAAGTCAACACAAGACCCAACACCCTTCCCCAAATGGGGAAGAAGACCCAAAAGTGGAGGACCCCTCCACTTGAAACTTTTTATTAAACTGTTACAGATGCCTTGGATTTAAAACCTTGCAAGGTCTTTTGAGAAAAAAGTAAAGATGGAGATACAAGGCTAGCTCTTATAAAGCTTATTACAAAGGATAACAAGACTTTGTGATTTTGATCACTCCTTATGGCGTTCTTGTAGTACTGCTTAGATCTCCCTACTTCAAGGTTTATCGAATGTCTTTCTCTTAAATGACCTACACAAGATCATAACATCTCAACAAGGCACCCGTTATTCTGTTAATCGAATCAAATAGGATATGAAAAACTACTAAGTCTTATATAAGAAATTAAAGCCTAAAACATGAGAAAATGTGATTTTTTGTTTGAAAAAGTTTATATGGGAAAATGGACCAGCGAACAAAAGTTGCCTAAAACTCACTAAAAATGAGATCTAAACTATAAAATTTCAAAATAATTTTGGAGCAAAATTTCTATATTTGGAATGAGGAAAGAAAACTTAAGTAAGTGCAAGCTACATGCGATATTTTATTACCCTATATGCTCAATCACATGCAATATTTCACTAACCTATATGCTCAATCAACCCTTCAAAATGCAAGATCTAAACTTTTGGTATGAGATCTAACTATTATGCCTAAGTGTTTATCTTTTCAAGTGTGTGAGACTATTACCAAGAAATGCAAAGATAGATATAGCTACTAACTAACTTCTAACCATTAACCAAACTAATGTTTTTGTTTGTTTTGTTTATGTTTTAAGGCCCAAGAGAGGATGGACGAGAAGGGAGGATGTAGCTAAGGAGTAGGGCAAAAACGAATGGGCTAAATGGTATGAAGAGAGGAGGAAATAGAGTGGGACGAGAGGGAGTAAAAAAGGGCAAAAGGAGATGGGACGAGAGCAAATGAGAGAAAGCTAAAGAGATCTAAGGCAAAGAGAGGTAGGAGGAAAGGAGGGAAGGGGAGAAGCTAGAAGAAAAAGGCGAATGGGAGAGAGAGAGGACAAAAACGAGTGGGAGAGAAGGGTAGGACGAAACTAGGGCAGGGAGGAATATGCTTAGCATGCAAGTACAAAAAGATTCAAGGAGCAAAAGACAAGGCTTGAAGAAGAGAAGCCCTAGAGTAACAAGTAACCAATGTTTTGAAAGTGAAGTTTTTTGATGGAAGAAGTAGCCTTTTCCGCTTAGATGCAAAGCCCTAGATCTTGCTTCTTTGGAGTTTTCCTGAAAACAAACTATTAGCACAAGTTTTTTGTTGGTGGAGAAGAGGGAGATACAACCGAGTTCATCTCATCTCACCCTTTTGAGGATCTGCAATACATAAACACTCATACAAACAATGCTTGATTTAAACTTAGAGAGTTAGACAAAAATGGAAAAAGAGACAAGGTAGTAAGACCGATTACAATTTGTACTCTTTTAAACCATCCAAGCCTAAGCCTAGCAAACAAATTGGACCATCAAATGCTTGCCCTATGCTCTTAATAAAGAGATCTAAGCATAAATTACAATCAAGATTGAAATTGCAAGAATGTAAAAAATCATAGATATTACCTCAACAATGAACCATTAACTTATGAACCAATAGACATGCACACCATTTGCCTCCAAAGCCAACTTTATTTCCACAAGCTCTTGACAAATATGAGCAGAGTAACTTTACAACAATTTTCCATGAGATAATAACCCAAATGGGCCTCTCTTTATACTAAACTAATAAGCTAAAACCCTAATTCGAATTGGTGGTGAGCAATGAGGTCGAAATCCAATCATGAGGTGGCTTGGAGCAATAGACATGGCCAAAGTCGAGTTGGTGTTTGGTGAGATTGGCATGAGGTGGTCAAGGGCTCGACTTTGGGAAGGAAATACAACGAATGGGCATGCTACACAAAGGAGGTGCGAGCTAGGGTAAGAAAAGCGTGAGCCATGTGGGAGATGCGAGCTAGTTGATGAATGCCAAGTGGAAAGGTAGGTACAAATTCGAGTTTTGAGTGGGAGCCAAACAAATCACCAACCAATACGAGCTCAATCAAGGGAATGGCGTGAACTAATGGGGATTGACGTGAGGATTGGTAGGGAGTGCGAGTTGGAGATTTGGTAGGTGATAACTCGAATGGGAGGAGCCAATCCAATGGTGCTTGCATGGGATAACCAATAGATAAACCCCAACTAGGATCCACGTGAGCATAAAGGATATGACGTGAAGGAAAGTAGGATATGCGTGAGGATCTAAGGGATTGCGAGTTGGTTGTGAGGGAACACGTGGTAGTCATGGTAGGTATAGACTCGAGTTATGCAAGGAGCCAAGCTATGGTGGGATGGTGAGTCAATAGGGCGCCTATCTCCAGTCTTAAATGCAAGTCACCAACCCAACCAATAACTGACACATCACTAAATCGATTTTCCCATGAAGGAGGGCGAATTTGCTCAAGAAGATCCTTTGCTGGTGACTGGATGGATGACTGGGTGGGCTTGGAGTTGATTGGAATCTTCCTAAATGCTCATCGCCATGTCATTTAGCCTTTTATTTTAATCAAATTGATTAATTTTGGAGAGATTTGGATTATCTCCAAAATAATCAATTTTATTATTTTAATTAATAATTTCTCTGTAAATGACTTTTCAGAGAAAATATTAATTACGGGGCGGAATTGACATCCGAAAGTTGGGTTTAGCTGCTCCATGGGTCATGTGTGATTTTTGGCTTATGAAACGAGCCATCAAACACTGAAATCGGACCCTGGATGACTGACATATTACAGACTCAAATTTCTCTATTTAAACTATAGAGAAATTTAATTAAAATTTAAAAAATAATTAAAAAATTAAAAACCCCAATTTCGACGCGTCCGGTAAAAATTTTTCGAAATTTTTTCTGGGGGTCCTAGAGACCTAGGACATGACCAGAACCTATTCTAATAATGTCTTGTAGGTTTATACATTATAGTTGGACCCTAATAACCCCCCATGGCCAAATTTCCAAAATCGGGCATTCCAGCTTTGGAGGAAGCGGGAGAAAAACCAAGAGATTATATTTCGCCTGAAGCAAAGTATAATCTGACGGTGAAAAAACTCCCTGGAATACCTTAGTTGTTTAATCCAGTCATGGGAGACCGAGCCACTCAGACCCTACTAGCACACTTTGATACAAACCCCCATGGGGGCATGGTCATGTCGACTCAAAAACAAAACTGGCTAGACCCAAATATAATGAAACCCAGATACTCTGGAAGTGAACACTGATGTGTTCCAACACTGGCGGCTCAATAAGGTTTCAACTATTGTACAAATCAGTTGATAACAGGACCCACTTGGGTTTATAAACATATTGCATAGATTTACATTTATTTGAGGCTTTCTGCTGCAGGTGTGTTTTTAAGGCACTTGTTTACCTGAGCACTTCTAGGTGTGTCACAGACAACTTGTTTACCTAGGTATTTACATTTCCAAAAGATATAACATTTTATTTTCATGGCCATTTTCATTTGGCATGCCTTTCATTCATGTGTGTTGAAAAACACATTGCATGAACGGGCTTTTCATACAAGATATAGCATTTCATTTTTTCAGATTTTGTATTCATGGCAACACTAAAAGTTTCAGGTTTAGCCAACACATCTTTAGTGACTAGGGGGAATTCACAAGGAACTCCAACTCACCATAGGTAAGTTTTGTCACCAACTCAGAGCCGAGACACAATAAACAGGGAAGCTCATCCAATACAGAGGTTACAGTGGGGAAAAGTCCTCCATGCCACTAGTCAAGTAGTAAGTCAGGGTGATAAATTAAAAGGTAGGTAATGGATGGATGAAAACAATAAATAATGGTGCCAACACTAGCAAGCCAAGGTATGGTGGAATGATCACCTCTATTCTCCCTAAGGAGGGTAAAACCAATGAGTATGAATAGTGAACTTCTAAGTCTGAGTAGGGACAATATAATATATATAAAAAGATCAGCCAGGTCCACATATCTATATGATCGCCAGATCATGACACTAGGTGCTAAGACATGCTATAAGAATAAATTTAAAAGCAATATAACCATAACACAATGATATACCTGCTGAGTCATATGCCTGAATGCTCATCACCAGTACCATCATCTGTCCTCTGAAACTGCTGCTGTAACTCTGGGCACTACTGACTGCTCTGTACAACTGGTATAATGGCTACATCGGTCATCTCTCTGAGTGTCCTGAGACTCAGTCATGGCATGGGGAATACATATGCTGTCCAAAATCTGATAGTGATCCAATATAGATGCTCATCTCAGCATCTCCAATGTAAGGGAACTGGCTGAATAGTGTACTGGCATCAGAAAAATCATGTATGGTAGCCTGGCTACTATATATGTGATAACAGGCCCACCTCACCAGAGGCCTCGTATTTTTGAGATATTATGTATTTTTGATCACCATGTTGACATCATATTGTTTAGTAATGTACTAACATGTATAAGGAAGCCTATCGCTTCATATTGCATACAGGTATTCAACCAGCACCATGTTGACCAGATTTGACTTGGTCAAACGAGGTTGACTAGGCCAAAAATGGGCCCGAAAAAAATATTCCGATCAAGATTTCAATTTTGGTCATTTGTATTCTCTTGGGGTCCCATATGAACCTCCAAGTGTTAGAACTTGGAAATGTTGAGGCAGCGATGAGATTTTTAATTATTATGGGTCATTAATGACCTGTTTTAATTAAAAATCATGGATTTTGGGCAAACAGTGCCTAAGTGATGGATCGTGGTCGTTCAAGTGACCATGTCTACTATTTTTGGGGTCCACGATCACATTGCAACAGACGGTTCGATAATCCAAGCACTTTAAGTGGGTCAAAATCCCAATTTACACCTTCAGCAATAAAAACCAGTAGTTAATTAATGGAAAATCAAAATTTGGCAAAGGCAACTATGGCAAATGGAAAAAATCAAAGGCTGACTAATACAAGGGTGACTTATAAGGTAATTTGGTAATGTTTGGACACTATATTTGTGAGGTGGGACCCTCCATTGGACCAGCTCACTATGGGACGTCGAATTTGCCCATGGGGGCGTTTTTCCTCGGCAAAATTCGATTTTGATGTATATGGTGGTGGGACCTGTTATCACATATATAGTAGCCGGGCTACCATACATTATTTTTCTCATTCCAGTACACTGTTCAGCCAGTTCCCTTGCATTTGAGATGCCGAGATGAGCATTTATATTGGATCACGATCAGATTGTGGACATCAGTTATATTCCCCATGCCATGACTGAGTTTCAGGACACTCAGAGAGATGTCCGATATAGCCATTATACCATTGGTACAGAGCAGTTAGTAGTGCCCAGAGTTACAGCAGCAGTTCCAGAGGACAGATGATGGTACAGGTTGATGTGCATTCAGGTATACGACTCAGCAGGTATATTATATGTGTTATGGTTAGATTGCTTTTATACTTATTCTTATAGCATGTCTTAGCACTTAGTGTCATGATCTGGCGATCATATAGATACATGGACCTGGTTGACCTATTATTTATATTATATTGTCCCTACTCAGACTTAGAAGTTCACTATTCATACTCATTGGTACATACCCTCCTTAGGGAGAATAGAGGTGATCATTACACCATACTCTGGCTTGCTAGTGTTGGCTCCATCATTTCATTGTCTTCATCCATCCGTGGCCTACCTTTTAGATTATCACCTTGATTTGCTACTTGACTAGTGACATGGAGGACCTTTCCCCACTGTAGCCTCTGTATTGGATGAGCTTCCCTGTTTATTGTGTCTCGGCTCTGAGTTGGTGACAAAACTTACCTATGGTGAGTTGGAGTTCCTTGAGAATTCCCCCTAGTCACTAAAGTTGTGTTGGCTAAACCTGAAACTTTTAGTGCTGCCATCAATACAAAATCTGGAAAATGAAATGCTATATCTTGTATGAAAAGCCCATTCATGCAATGTGTTTCTAAACACACATGAATGAGAGGCATGCCAAATGAACATGGCAATGA
Organism: Larix kaempferi; assembly: GCA_027924585.1. Taxonomy (NCBI): domain Eukaryota; kingdom Viridiplantae; phylum Streptophyta; class Pinopsida; order Pinales; family Pinaceae; genus Larix; species Larix kaempferi. The sequence goes on from BSBM01000030.1 coordinate 13,449,910, forward strand.
AAATAAAATGTTATATCTTGCGGAAAATAAATACCTAGGTAAACAAGCTGTCCATGACACACCTAGAAGTGCTCAGGTAAACAAGTGCCTTAAAAACACACCTGCAGCAGAAAGCCTAAAGAAAAAATGTAAATCTATGCAATGTGTTTGTAAACACACATAGATCAAGGCTATGGAAACCTCAGGCCTAAAAAGCAATGGAACTTAAATGCTATATCTAAACAATTGCTGGCCTTATTTGTATTATGGATTGTGCGCATCTGTGAAGGTGAATAAACCCTCTTTAAACAACTCATCCATTTGTGAGACACCGCCATTCCCTGTGTTATTGCTCATTCAGTATATACTATGGTGTATTCCCTTTCCCTTGCCAAAGTGTCACCAAGTCAAGTCAGTCAAGTCATCCCTTAGCCTAGCCAGTTATTTCAGCCTTCACCCTTCACTAGCAAATTGATCACAACTATGAAGTGAGTATGGTCCTGAAAGTCTAGTCTGAGTAATAATAATAATTAACGACACTATATATTTGGATTTAGATCGCCAGTCATGATTACTCTGTGTTTTAGTAGCTATTTGAATAAATTGTAAAGCATGTATTAACCTTGACACCTTGCAGCAGCCATGGATGATAGTCTGAGTTGTATTTGGTCTTGGTTAGACCTAGTTTGACCATGGAGGACCATGAGACATGAGATGTTGGACCTTGTGATGATGTGGATAGATGATATATGGTCTATGTATACATACAGGATGATTCTATGCAGCAGCTACAAGGTTATGATGATGATTCTTGGGATACAGCAGTGTTTGGTCATTTACAGATCATTATTATTGGCCTTGTTCCGGTACATTGGATATTTATTTTGATCATGCAGAGATTCATATGGTGTATGAGTACACATCTTGGATGGATTTGGACCTTCTGAGTCCAATGGGACAGTTTGTTTTCAGTTCCGGGCACTTACAGTGATGATTTAGCCTCAGTAGGCTGTCCTAGTGCAGTTTTGGCCTGTTGGAGGCCCTGTCGGAGCAGAGATGATTTTTATCCGGTTGACCTAGGGCGCTGATGATGGAGGGGGTTGTCCAGCCACTTGTTTTTACCATATTACCCCCCTCCCGGACACATTGGTACCCTCACCTTGACAGCGCCATCACTCCAGGAGGCAGTTTGGGCAGTTTCACGTTTCCCGAGGCAGTTCAGGATTGGTAGAAATGGCTATTGAGGAAATCGATTTGGGCTACTGAGGCAAAGTTATGGCATGGGATGATCAGTGATGATAGATCGGGACCTTCCACACCTCCTCCAGCAGTTTCAGCTTCATCGGGGTCCGCATCCATCACTTATGGCACTTTCTGTGGATTTTGAGGTCTTTTGAGGACCACGACTTCACCTTGGAGGCACGATTTGGTACTTTCATGATTATTTATTGGTTATTGTGCCATGGGGATTGACCAAGGAGGGATAAAATTACCCCTTGGACCCACCATGAGCCTCTTATGATATTTTGTCATCATGATTCGGTGGGACTCCCCTCTCCTAGGGCGACTTTGTCCACTTATGTATATTTTATGTGTGATCCATGTATTATGTTGTTGAGCTCATCTCAACCATTGATTAGACATTTGTATCTTTTAATCTTAGCCACTCATTCAAAAAGTGGTTAGGGTTTTGGTGCCTCTCCTTCCTATTTAAAGGAGAGAGCTTCTCATTGTAAAGTGACTTTTGGCTCTGGATTATTGGAATAGAAAATTATTATTGCATCTATCTCCAGTGTTGTGGTGAATGTTTTTGGTGTTCGTTCGTTGGTTCTTCCTTTGCACTGAGTTATTGGAGATCTTGTTTGCCATATCTTTTGTACCACGATTTTGCATCTACAGGTAGAGGCCGATTTGCTTGGAGGAGGAGGTATTGGTAGGGGAAGACTCTCCCTACTTCTTCTTTGGAGCTCTTCGTTGGTAACAGGGAGTATTACTGTCCCAGGACCTTCTATTTCATGTTACTATTTGCATTTCTCTTGTATTTCTTCCATACTTGATCTTACTGATTGAATTTTATTCCTTGGTTTGACAGGTAGAGGAAGGCGCACTTGTGGGCTAGGGCATCAAATCGGCAAGCAAATCAACAATCTCTCATTTGATCTCTGCGGGAATCTTCCTCAACATCAAGGCATCTCATCCACATCACTCAGGTATGATCTCAAGGTAAGTTCTATCTCCATGATCTATCCAATTGTCAAAAACACTTAAAACCCTAATTAATCAAAACCCCATTTTTACTTTTTCTCAGATCTACTTAGATCTAGTGGGTTATTGGGCATAATATTGAAAACCCACCTCTATAGCATCCACGACATCCCGGATCTATAGTTTGGTGAGGATTGGCTTCCGTTTGACCCCTCTCCCATACCAACTTGTCTTCTCCCAAGCAAGGCGCACTTCACTGATTGAGCCGGTTGACCTAGATCTAGGTGATGGGTGTTTGAGATCCCACTTGATTTGACATCTACACATCAAATAACATACACCCAGGTTGTCACTTTTCTGAAATTCACCTTGTGGGCCCCATTCCACATTTTAAGGGATTTAATCCCCATTTTGGACCACTTGGAACACTTAAACTCAGATCTACTAAGATCTAACCGGTGGATTGCCACGAAATTACAGATCCATACTCCTACCTGACCGATCTACCCGGATCTAAAGTTTGGATGCCATCCGACTTGTTTTGACCCACCTAACCCCACTTTTAGGCTTCCTTGGGCAAAGTCGCACCACCTTGGAGAAGTGAGTTGACTCACTTCCAGGAACTGGGTACTTGAGATTTTTGGAGATTTAGAACCGGAATAATTCAAAACCTAGGTCTAGGCTGTCACTTCATCAAATCTTGCCTTGGGGACAGCATTCCTTGTTTTAAGGGATTGTGGTCCACTTGGGTCAAACCTAGATCTAGACACATTCACACATCAAAACTTAAATTGTCCACTTGTCCCAAGTACTAGGAGTCCTAAACCACAAGTCAACCTTACTTTGACTCCACTTCCCAATTCCCAAGGCACTGGTTTCTATCCAAGTTAATTCGACTTTCCTAGATTGTTGGATTGACTTGTGGATTGACCTATGCATGGTGAACTAAACCCTTGAAGCTATCATGTATCATGGTCAAGCTTGTCATCTGTACTAGTTAGCCCCAATTCAACCCTTAAACTACCCTGCATTGGACACGGTTCCCAAGGCAGTTGATCTTCCAACATTGAACTAGTACACTCATCCTAGATCTCACTTCAAACATTATAAGTCACTATTACATCAACTATGAACCAAAGCTATATCTCTTGAACCCCTCACTTGGCTTGTGACTTCATCCTTAGGTCTAGGATAAACCATACACCTAACTTCACTTAGAAATACCCTGATTTGGTGTCTTGGTTTTGATCTCTCCTGTCGGGAGTAGATCCGGTCTCCCCCTTTGTTGTCTGGGCTAGATAACATAAAGCGAAGGTTGCCTCGACTGGCGTGACAACCATACATATTGGAGGTCGAGGTGATCGTGGTTGCACCTTTTGAGTTGCCCTTCCCTATTGCCATCCATGACTGGATCCATCCATAGGGGTAACTACAGCTTAGGTGATAACATTTTGGCGCCGTTGCCGGGGATGGCATAGGCTTACCCTGGTTCGATATATTATTATTATTTTTTTTTTTTTTTGCTAAAGCTCTCCTCCCCTTTCTCTTTGCCTAACATTTTGGCGCCGTTGCCGGGGAGGCAATAGCTTGCCCTAGTTCGACATACTTTTCTTCAAGCATTCCCGTTCTCTTTGCCATAACACTTGGCGCCGGAGATGTAATAGGATTACCTTGGAAAAGCTACTAATCCTTCCCGCATATACAACGACACATATCTTGGTAGAAGAGTTAAATCTACCTGGCGACTCCCAACCGTGACTCCGCTGAGGAGCGAGCTCATTTACATCCTTACAACACTAAGACAAATCTTATCATTATCTAGAACCCATGGGGAACATCATTTTGTTTTCAGGTTTTTGAATTTAAAAATAAATATAAAAATAAAAAAAATAAAAAAAATAAAAAGATAAAAAATTATTATCCATGGCTGCTTCTGAGCGACCTAGAACTTTCGGTCGTTTAAAAGTTTTTGACTTTTCAAAAATTGTTGGGTATCCTCATCATATTCCTCATCAAGCATGTGCAAGGTTGCCTATTTTCGATGGAAGTTATGAAATCTCTGCTAAAAGACACCTTGAACTTTTTAGGGAAATTATTAAAGAGTTATCCATAACCCATGAGGATGTGTGTATGAGACTATTTGCTTCATCTTTCAAAGAAAGAGCTGGGCTCTGGCTTTCGAATTTGAAACCCAATAGCATTTCCGGATATGACATGTTTGAAAATAAATTCTTAGAAGAATGGGGAAGTGAATTCGATGATATGTATCTTTCGAATCAAATCCAAGATCAAAACCTTCTCCTTTCCGATCCTATTGTGGAATCATTTAACAATCAAATATCAAGTGATTTGTCAACATCCGGAGATGACCTTTCCTGCCCAATTTCTTCTAATGATAAGTCTTCTACTTTTGAGTCAATCGAAAGTCAAATCTTTAATCATTGTACAAACCACAAATTTTCAAATTGCTTTTTAGGTAGCCCTAGTCCTGATCCTGAGGGAATTTCTGAGGATGAGCTTTTAGTTAATAGGTCTACTGAAGTTCCTCCCCCAGAGAAACTCGTTAGTTATTCTGTCTTTAATGATCATTCAATTCCTTATCAACTTACTGAAGAAGAAGAAAGTAGGGACATAGATCAAGATCCTCTAGTGAAGATTTCAGGTGATCATTGTGCAAATAATCAGGATATGTTAAATGAAATTATTAATTTCACCCCTGATCAATTAAATGAAAATGATCACTTATCCTCTTATAATTTTAATGATGAATTAATAAAAGATCAATATCAAGATGAGGAGGAGTTAATAAATCATACTAGGTGTTCCAATCTTTGTTCCACTTCTTACAATGAATTTTTAAATTTTCCTTTTTTCATCTTTAATCAAGATAACTTAGAGTTAAATAGTTATGGCCAATCTTGTCCTCAGGTTATAAATATTAAATTTGATCAAAAGCTCGAAATTATTCCTAGAATAAAGAATGTTTTCTATTATCAAAATCTAAGGTCGAGCTTGTTTATCCATTCGGGAGAATTTTCATATTTGCAATCCACCCTCCCTTCCCAACTGTTTCAATCATCTTTGGGTTGGGGCTCTAGTCAATCTTTTGCCTTAGAAATTTTTAATAGGAAGTATAAGAATGATTACATCTTTGGAGAAAAAGCACTTCATGTCCCTTTTCAGTCACTTTGGAACCATAATGTATGTTGTCAAGTTATCAATCATTCTTGGTGGCTAGAAAAGGTGTTTAAAGATCAATTCCATATTTTCTCTATTTTTGAGCATCAAGTGGATATGACTTTGATTTTCCGTCTTTTAAGCTTTAATTTATCCCCACTTGAATTTTTGATCATCAAACCCAAAGAGAATCAAATTGAGTATGTGAGAGAAGTAAATGAAAAAGTTAATTTGTGTGGAAATGAATTGAATCACATGTCTTATGTCCTTCCTCTATCCATCTCTGAGTTTAACGTGCATAAATTTTATGATCCTATCAGTTCTTTGATGGAGGATGTTTGTATCAGTCATTCTTCTCCTTGGCATAATTTCATATTGCATCATTCAAACCATTCTTCAATTTATGAACAAATCAAGAAGACTGTGCCCTTAAATTTGTTGATCTTTAGCCCAATCTTGACTTGTCCTATTATCAAAAATCAAATAAGAATCATTAACCTATTTGATGAATGGCTGCACTGGATTTATGATTATACCTAACATTTGTGATGACTGGTTAGATTAGGGTAGGTAGGAAACAGAATAAGCCTACTTGGGCAGTAGTTAGTCTTTTTAGCCATTGAGTCTGGCACCTTCCTAGTCTCTAAGCTCCTTTGTAAGCCTCTAGTTTAACTGAGTACCTGTCCCTTTTTCTTTTCCTGCACAATAAATTTCAAATTTTGCAAATTATGTTAGTACTTTAATTTACTTTCTGCATTTATACTTTATGCATTTATATTTCTGACATAGAATAGATTTTATTTCAGTTGATTTTATATTTTTCCCACACATGCGGCATGAGGTATTTTGTTTAGATGTTTGTGAATGCAGAAAATAGGTTGCAAGAATAAAAGCTGGAAATAAAATGGTAGAGTGCTGGATCGTGGATTCGAGTAGCAGAGTTCGAGGACCAGAGATTCTGAGGTTCTCAAGCGCTCATTTCAGCAGAGCACTTGTCCCAGCCGGAGCCAGATGTTATCACATATATAGTAGCCGGGCTACCATACATTATTTTTCTCATTCCAGTACACTGTTCAGCCAGTTCCCTTGCATTTGAGATGCCGAGATGAGCATTTATATTGGATCACGATCAGATTGTGGACATCAGTTATATTCCCCATGCCATGACTGAGTTTCAGGACACTCAGAGAGATGTCCGATATAGCCATTATACCATTGGTACAGAGCAGTTAGTAGTGCCCAGAGTTACAGCAGCAGTTCCAGAGGACAGATGATGGTACAGGTTGATGTGCATTCAGGTATACGACTCAGCAGGTATATTATATGTGTTATGGTTAGATTGCTTTTATACTTATTCTTATAGCATGTCTTAGCACTTAGTGTCATGATCTGGCGATCATATAGATACATGGACCTGGTTGACCTATTATTTATATTATATTGTCCCTACTCAGACTTAGAAGTTCACTATTCATACTCATTGGTACATACCCTCCTTAGGGAGAATAGAGGTGATCATTACACCATACTCTGGCTTGCTAGTGTTGGCTCCATCATTTCATTGTCTTCATCCATCCGTGGCCTACCTTTTAGATTATCACCTTGATTTGCTACTTGACTAGTGACATGGAGGACCTTTCCCCACTGTAGCCTCTGTATTGGATGAGCTTCCCTGTTTATTGTGTCTCGGCTCTGAGTTGGTGACAAAACTTACCTATGGTGAGTTGGAGTTCCTTGAGAATTCCCCCTAGTCACTAAAGTTGTGTTGGCTAAACCTGAAACTTTTAGTGCTGCCATCAATACAAAATCTGGAAAATGAAATGCTATATCTTGTATGAAAAGCCCATTCATGCAATGTGTTTCTAAACACACATGAATGAGGGGCATGCCAAATGAACATGGCAATGAAAATAAAATGTTATATCTTGCGGAAAATAAATACCTAGGTAAACAAGCTGTCCATGACACACCTAGAAGTGCTCAGGTAAACAAGTGCCTTAAAAACACACCTGCAGCAGAAATCCTAAAGAAAAAATGTAAATCTATGCAATGTGTTTGTAAACACACATAGATCAAGGCTATGGAAACCTCAGGCCTAAAAAGCAATGGAACTTAAATGCTATATCTAAACAATTGCTGGCCTTATTTGTATTATGGATTGTGCGCATCTGTGAAGGTGAATAAACCCTCTTTAAACAACTCATCCATTTGTGAGACACCGCCATTCCCTGTGTTATTGCTCATTCAGTATATACTATGGTGTATTCCCTTTCCCTTGCCAAAGTGTCACCAAGTCAAGTCAGTCAAGTCATCCCTTAGCCTAGCCAGTTATTTCAGCCTTCACCCTTCACTAGCAAATTGATCACAACTATGAAGTGAGTATGGTCCTGAAAGTCTAGTCTGAGTAATAATAATAATTAACGACACTATATATTTGGATTTAGATCGCCAGTCATGATTACTCTGTGTTTTAGTAGCTATTTGAATAAATTGTAAAGCATGTATTAACCTTGACACCTTGCAGCAGCCATGGATGATAGTCTGAGTTGTATTTGGTCTTGGTTAGACCTAGTTTGACCATGGAGGACCATGAGACATGAGATGTTGGACCTTGTGATGATGTGGATAGATGATATATGGTCTATGTATACATACAGGATGATTCTATGCAGCAGCTACAGGGTTATGATGATGATTCTTGGGATACAGCAGTGTTTGGTCATTTACAGATCATTATTATTGGCCTTGTTCCGGTACATTGGATATTTATTTTGATCATGCAGAGATTCATATGGTGTATGAGTACACATCTTGGATGGATTTGGACCTTCTGAGTCCAATGGGACAGTTTGTTTTCAGTTCCGGGCACTTACAGTGATGATTTAGCCTCAGTAGGCTGTCCTAGTGCAGTTTTGGCCTGTTGGAGGCCCTGTCGGAGCAGAGATGATTTTTATCCGGTTGACCTAGGGCGCTGATGATGGAGGGGGTTGTCCAGCCACTTGTTTTTACCATATTACCCCCCTCCCGGACACATTGGTACCCTCACCTTGACAGCGCCATCACTCCAGGAGGCAGTTTGGGCAGTTTCACGTTTCCCGAGGCAGTTCAGGATTGGTAGAAATGGCTATTGAGGAAATCGATTTGGGCTACTGAGGCAAAGTTATGGCATGGGATGATCAGTGATGATAGATCGGGACCTTCCACACCTCCTCCAGCAGTTTCAGCTTCATCGGGGTCCGCATCCATCACTTATGGCACTTTCTGTGGATTTTGAGGTCTTTTGAGGACCACGACTTCACCTTGGAGGCACGATTTGGTACTTTCATGATTATTTATTGGTTATTGTGCCATGGGGATTGACCAAGGAGGGATAAAATTACCCCTTGGACCCACCATGAGCCTCTTATGATATTTTGTCATCATGATTCGGTGGGACTCCCCTCTCCTAGGGCGACTTTGTCCACTTATGTATATTTTATGTGTGATCCATGTATTATGTTGTTGAGCTCATCTCAACCATTGATTAGACATTTGTATCTTTTAATCTTAGCCACTCATTCAAAAAGTGGTTAGGGTTTTGGTGCCTCTCCTTCCTATTTAAAGGAGAGAGCTTCTCATTGTAAAGTGACTTTTGGCTCTGGATTATTGGAATAGAAAATTATTATTGCATCTATCTCCAGTGTTGTGGTGAATGTTTTTGGTGTTCGTTCGTTGGTTCTTCCTTTGCACTGAGTTATTGGAGATCTTGTTTGCCATATCTTTTGTACCACGATTTTGCATCTACAGGTAGAGGCCGATTTGCTTGGAGGAGGAGGTATTGGTAGGGGAAGACTCTCCCTACTTCTTCTTTGGAGCTCTTCGTTGGTAACAGGGAGTATTACTGTCCCAGGACCTTCTATTTCATGTTACTATTTGCATTTCTCTTGTATTTCTTCCATACTTGATCTTACTGATTGAATTTTATTCCTTGGTTTGACAGGTAGAGGAAGGCGCACTTGTGGGCTAGGGCATCAAATCGGCAAGCAAATCAACAATCTCTCATTTGATCTCTGCGGGAATCTTCCTCAACATCAAGGCATCTCATCCACATCACTCAGGTATGATCTCAAGGTAAGTTCTATCTCCATGATCTATCCAATTGTCAAAAACACTTAAAACCCTAATTAATCAAAACCCCATTTTTACTTTTTCTCAGATCTACTTAGATCTAGTGGGTTATTGGGCATAATATTGAAAACCCACCTCTATAGCATCCACGACATCCCGGATCTATAGTTTGGTGAGGATTGGCTTCCGTTTGACCCCTCTCCCATACCAACTTGTCTTCTCCCAAGCAAGGCGCACTTCACTGATTGAGCCGGTTGACCTAGATCTAGGTGATGGGTGTTTGAGATCCCACTTGATTTGACATCTACACATCAAATAACATACACCCAGGTTGTCACTTTTCTGAAATTCACCTTGTGGGCCCCATTCCACATTTTAAGGGATTTAATCCCCATTTTGGACCACTTGGAACACTTAAACTCAGATCTACTAAGATCTAACCGGTGGATTGCCAAGAAATTACAGATCCATACTCCTACCTGACCGATCTACCCGGATCTAAAGTTTGGATGCCATCCGACTTGTTTTGACCCACCTAACCCCACTTTTAGGCTTCCTTGGGCAAAGTCGCACCACCTTGGAGAAGTGAGTTGACTCACTTCCAGGAACTGGGTACTTGAGATTTTTGGAGATTTAGAACCGGAATAATTCAAAACCTAGGTCTAGGCTGTCACTTCATCAAATCTTGCCTTGGGGACAGCATTCCTTGTTTTAAGGGATTGTGGTCCACTTGGGTCAAACCTAGATCTAGACACATTCACACATCAAAACTTAAATTGTCCACTTGTCCCAAGTACTAGGAGTCCTAAACCACAAGTCAACCTTACTTTGACTCCACTTCCCAATTCCCAAGGCACTGGTTTCTATCCAAGTTAATTCGACTTTCCTAGATTGTTGGATTGACTTGTGGATTGACCTATGCATGGTGAACTAAACCCTTGAAGCTATCATGTATCATGGTCAAGCTTGTCATCTGTACTAGTTAGCCCCAATTCAACCCTTAAACTACCCTGCATTGGACACGGTTCCCAAGGCAGTTGATCTTCCAACATTGAACTAGTACACTCATCCTAGATCTCACTTCAAACATTATAAGTCACTATTACATCAACTATGAACCAAAGCTATATCTCTTGAACCCCTCACTTGGCTTGTGACTTCATCCTTAGGTCTAGGATAAACCATACACCTAACTTCACTTAGAAATACCCTGATTTGGTGTCTTGGTTTTGATCTCTCCTGTCGGGAGTAGATCCGGTCTCCCCCTTTGTTGTCTGGGCTAGATAACATAAAGCGAAGGTTGCCTCGACTGGCGTGACAACCATACATATTGGAGGTCGAGGTGATCGTGGTTGCACCTTTTGAGTTGCCCTTCCCTATTGCCATCCATGACTGGATCCATCCATAGGGGTAACTACAGCTTAGGTGATAACATTTTGGCGCCGTTGCCGGGGATGGCATAGGCTTACCCTGGTTCGATATATTATTATTATTTTTTTTTTTTTTTTGCTAAAGCTCTCCTCCCCTTTCTCTTTGCCTAACATTTTGGCGCCGTTGCCGGGGAGGCAATAGCTTGCCCTAGTTCGACATACTTTTCTTCAAGCATTCCCGTTCTCTTTGCCATAACACTTGGCGCCGGAGATGTAATAGGATTACCTTGGAAAAGCTACTAATCCTTCCCGCATATACAACGACACATATCTTGGTAGAAGAGTTAAATCTACCTGGCGACTCCCAACCGTGACTCCGCTGAGGAGCGAGCTCATTTACATCCTTACAACACTAAGACAAATCTTATCATTATCTAGAACCCATGGGGAACATCATTTTGTTTTCAGGTTTTTGAATTTAAAAATAAATATAAAAATAAAAAAAATAAAAAAAATAAAAAGATAAAAAATTATTATCCATGGCTGCTTCTGAGCGACCTAGAACTTTCGGTCGTTTAAAAGTTTTTGACTTTTCAAAAATTGTTGGGTATCCTCATCATATTCCTCATCAAGCATGTGCAAGGTTGCCTATTTTCGATGGAAGTTATGAAATCTCTGCTAAAAGACACCTTGAACTTTTTAGGGAAATTATTAAAGAGTTATCCATAACCCATGAGGATGTGTGTATGAGACTATTTGCTTCATCTTTCAAAGAAAGAGCTGGGCTCTGGCTTTCGAATTTGAAACCCAATAGCATTTCCGGATATGACATGTTTGAAAATAAATTCTTAGAAGAATGGGGAAGTGAATTCGATGATATGTATCTTTCGAATCAAATCCAAGATCAAAACCTTCTCCTTTCCGATCCTATTGTGGAATCATTTAACAATCAAATATCAAGTGATTTGTCAACATCCGGAGATGACCTTTCCTGCCCAATTTCTTCTAATGATAAGTCTTCTACTTTTGAGTCAATCGAAAGTCAAATCTTTAATCATTGTACAAACCACAAATTTTCAAATTGCTTTTTAGGTAGCCCTAGTCCTGATCCTGAGGGAATTTCTGAGGATGAGCTTTTAGTTAATAGGTCTACTGAAGTTCCTCCCCCAGAGAAACTCGTTAGTTATTCTGTCTTTAATGATCATTCAATTCCTTATCAACTTACTGAAGAAGAAGAAAGTAGGGACATAGATCAAGATCCTCTAGTGAAGATTTCAGGTGATCATTGTGCAAATAATCAGGATATGTTAAATGAAATTATTAATTTCACCCCTGATCAATTAAATGAAAATGATCACTTATCCTCTTATAATTTTAATGATGAATTAATAAAAGATCAATATCAAGATGAGGAGGAGTTAATAAATCATACTAGGTGTTCCAATCTTTGTTCCACTTCTTACAATGAATTTTTAAATTTTCCTTTTTTCATCTTTAATCAAGATAACTTAGAGTTAAATAGTTATGGCCAATCTTGTCCTCAGGTTATAAATATTAAATTTGATCAAAAGCTCGAAATTATTCCTAGAATAAAGAATGTTTTCTATTATCAAAATCTAAGGTCGAGCTTGTTTATCCATTCGGGAGAATTTTCATATTTGCAATCCACCCTCCCTTCCCAACTGTTTCAATCATCTTTGGGTTGGGGCTCTAGTCAATCTTTTGCCTTAGAAATTTTTAATAGGAAGTATAAGAATGATTACATCTTTGGAGAAAAAGCACTTCATGTCCCTTTTCAGTCACTTTGGAACCATAATGTATGTTGTCAAGTTATCAATCATTCTTGGTGGCTAGAAAAGGTGTTTAAAGATCAATTCCATATTTTCTCTATTTTTGAGCATCAAGTGGATATGACTTTGATTTTCCGTCTTTTAAGCTTTAATTTATCCCCACTTGAATTTTTGATCATCAAACCCAAAGAGAATCAAATTGAGTATGTGAGAGAAGTAAATGAAAAAGTTAATTTGTGTGGAAATGAATTGAATCACATGTCTTATGTCCTTCCTCTATCCATCTCTGAGTTTAACGTGCATAAATTTTATGATCCTATCAGTTCTTTGATGGAGGATGTTTGTATCAGTCATTCTTCTCCTTGGCATAATTTCATATTGCATCATTCAAACCATTCTTCAATTTATGAACAAATCAAGAAGACTGTGCCCTTAAATTTGTTGATCTTTAGCCCAATCTTGACTTGTCCTATTATCAAAAATCAAATAAGAATCATTAACCTATTTGATGAATGGCTGCACTGGATTTATGATTATACCTAACATTTGTGATGACTGGTTAGATTAGGGTAGGTAGGAAACAGAATAAGCCTACTTGGGCAGTAGTTAGTCTTTTTAGCCATTGAGTCTGGCACCTTCCTAGTCTCTAAGCTCCTTTGTAAGCCTCTAGTTTAACTGAGTACCTGTCCCTTTTTCTTTTCCTGCACAATAAATTTCAAATTTTGCAAATTATGTTAGTACTTTAATTTACTTTCTGCATTTATACTTTATGCATTTATATTTCTGACATAGAATAGATTTTATTTCAGTTGATTTTATATTTTTCCCACACATGCGGCATGAGGTATTTTGTTTAGATGTTTGTGAATGCAGAAAATAGGTTGCAAGAATAAAAGCTGGAAATAAAATGGTAGAGTGCTGGATCGTGGATTCGAGTAGCAGAGTTCGAGGACCAGAGATTCTGAGGTTCTCAAGCGCTCATTTCAGCAGAGCACTTGTCCCAGCCGGAGCCAGATGTTATCACATATATAGTAGCCGGGCTACCATACATTATTTTTCTCATTCCAGTACACTGTTCAGCCAGTTCCCTTGCATTTGAGATGCCGAGATGAGCATTTATATTGGATCACGATCAGATTGTGGACATCAGTTATATTCCCCATGCCATGACTGAGTTTCAGGACACTCAGAGAGATGTCCGATATAGCCATTATACCATTGGTACAGAGCAGTTAGTAGTGCCCAGAGTTACAGCAGCAGTTCCAGAGGACAGATGATGGTACAGGTTGATGTGCATTCAGGTATACGACTCAGCAGGTATATTATATGTGTTATGGTTAGATTGCTTTTATACTTATTCTTATAGCATGTCTTAGCACTTAGTGTCATGATCTGGCGATCATATAGATACATGGACCTGGTTGACCTATTATTTATATTATATTGTCCCTACTCAGACTTAGAAGTTCACTATTCATACTCATTGGTACATACCCTCCTTAGGGAGAATAGAGGTGATCATTACACCATACTCTGGCTTGCTAGTGTTGGCTCCATCATTTCATTGTCTTCATCCATCCGTGGCCTACCTTTTAGATTATCACCTTGATTTGCTACTTGACTAGTGACATGGAGGACCTTTCCCCACTGTAGCCTCTGTATTGGATGAGCTTCCCTGTTTATTGTGTCTCGGCTCTGAGTTGGTGACAAAACTTACCTATGGTGAGTTGGAGTTCCTTGAGAATTCCCCCTAGTCACTAAAGTTGTGTTGGCTAAACCTGAAACTTTTAGTGCTGCCATCAATACAAAATCTGGAAAATGAAATGCTATATCTTGTATGAAAAGCCCATTCATGCAATGTGTTTCTAAACACACATGAATGAGGGGCATGCCAAATGAACATGGCAATGAAAATAAAATGTTATATCTTGCGGAAAATAAATACCTAGGTAAACAAGCTGTCCATGACACACCTAGAAGTGCTCAGGTAAACAAGTGCCTTAAAAACACACCTGCAGCAGAAATCCTAAAGAAAAAATGTAAATCTATGCAATGTGTTTGTAAACACACATAGATCAAGGCTATGGAAACCTCAGGCCTAAAAAGCAATGGAACTTAAATGCTATATCTAAACAATTGCTGGCCTTATTTGTATTATGGATTGTGCGCATCTGTGAAGGTGAATAAACCCTCTTTAAACAACTCATCCATTTGTGAGACACCGCCATTCCCTGTGTTATTGCTCATTCAGTATATACTATGGTGTATTCCCTTTCCCTTGCCAAAGTGTCACCAAGTCAAGTCAGTCAAGTCATCCCTTAGCCTAGCCAGTTATTTCAGCCTTCACCCTTCACTAGCAAATTGATCACAACTATGAAGTGAGTATGGTCCTGAAAGTCTAGTCTGAGTAATAATAATAATTAACGACACTATATATTTGGATTTAGATCGCCAGTCATGATTACTCTGTGTTTTAGTAGCTATTTGAATAAATTGTAAAGCATGTATTAACCTTGACACCTTGCAGCAGCCATGGATGATAGTCTGAGTTGTATTTGGTCTTGGTTAGACCTAGTTTGACCATGGAGGACCATGAGACATGAGATGTTGGACCTTGTGATGATGTGGATAGATGATATATGGTCTATGTATACATACAGGATGATTCTATGCAGCAGCTACAGGGTTATGATGATGATTCTTGGGATACAGCAGTGTTTGGTCATTTACAGATCATTATTATTGGCCTTGTTCCGGTACATTGGATATTTATTTTGATCATGCAGAGATTCATATGGTGTATGAGTACACATCTTGGAAGGATTTGGACCTTCTGAGTCCAATGGGACAGTTTGTTTTCAGTTCCGGGCACTTACAGTGATGATTTAGCCTCAGTAGGCTGTCCTAGTGCAGTTTTGGCCTGTTGGAGGCCCTGTCGGAGCAGAGATGATTTTTATCCGGTTGACCTAGGGCGCTGATGATGGAGGGGGTTGTCCAGCCACTTGTTTTTACCATATTACCCCCCTCCCGGACACATTGGTACCCTCACCTTGACAGCGCCATCACTCCAGGAGGCAGTTTGGGCAGTTTCACGTTTCCCGAGGCAGTTCAGGATTGGTAGAAATGGCTATTGAGGAAATCGATTTGGGCTACTGAGGCAAAGTTATGGCATGGGATGATCAGTGATGATAGATCGGGACCTTCCACACCTCCTCCAGCAGTTTCAGCTTCATCGGGGTCCGCATCCATCACTTATGGCACTTTCTGTGGATTTTGAGGTCTTTTGAGGACCACGACTTCACCTTGGAGGCACGATTTGGTACTTTCATGATTATTTATTGGTTATTGTGCCATGGGGATTGACCAAGGAGGGATAAAATTACCCCTTGGACCCACCATGAGCCTCTTATGATATTTTGTCATCATGATTCGGTGGGACTCCCCTCTCCTAGGGCGACTTTGTCCACTTATGTATATTTTATGTGTGATCCATGTATTATGTTGTTGAGCTCATCTCAACCATTGATTAGACATTTGTATCTTTTAATCTTAGCCACTCATTCAAAAAGTGGTTAGGGTTTTGGTGCCTCTCCTTCCTATTTAAAGGAGAGAGCTTCTCATTGTAAAGTGACTTTTGGCTCTGGATTATTGGAATAGAAAATTATTATTGCATCTATCTCCAGTGTTGTGGTGAATGTTTTTGGTGTTCGTTCGTTGGTTCTTCCTTTGCACTGAGTTATTGGAGATCTTGTTTGCCATATCTTTTGTACCACGATTTTGCATCTACAGGTAGAGGCCGATTTGCTTGGAGGAGGAGGTATTGGTAGGGGAAGACTCTCCCTACTTCTTCTTTGGAGCTCTTCGTTGGTAACAGGGAGTATTACTGTCCCAGGACCTTCTATTTCATGTTACTATTTGCATTTCTCTTGTATTTCTTCCATACTTGATCTTACTGATTGAATTTTATTCCTTGGTTTGACAGGTAGAGGAAGGCGCACTTGTGGGCTAGGGCATCAAATCGGCAAGCAAATCAACAATCTCTCATTTGATCTCTGCGGGAATCTTCCTCAACATCAAGGCATCTCATCCACATCACTCAGGTATGATCTCAAGGTAAGTTCTATCTCCATGATCTATCCAATTGTCAAAAACACTTAAAACCCTAATTAATCAAAACCCCATTTTTACTTTTTCTCAGATCTACTTAGATCTAGTGGGTTATTGGGCATAATATTGAAAACCCACCTCTATAGCATCCACGACATCCCGGATCTATAGTTTGGTGAGGATTGGCTTCCGTTTGACCCCTCTCCCATACCAACTTGTCTTCTCCCAAGCAAGGCGCACTTCACTGATTGAGCCGGTTGACCTAGATCTAGGTGATGGGTGTTTGAGATCCCACTTGATTTGACATCTACACATCAAATAACATACACCCAGGTTGTCACTTTTCTGAAATTCACCTTGTGGGCCCCATTCCACATTTTAAGGGATTTAATCCCCATTTTGGACCACTTGGAACACTTAAACTCAGATCTACTAAGATCTAACCGGTGGATTGCCACGAAATTACAGATCCATACTCCTACCTGACCGATCTACCCGGATCTAAAGTTTGGATGCCATCCGACTTGTTTTGACCCACCTAACCCCACTTTTAGGCTTCCTTGGGCAAAGTCGCACCACCTTGGAGAAGTGAGTTGACTCACTTCCAGGAACTGGGTACTTGAGATTTTTGGAGATTTAGAACCGGAATAATTCAAAACCTAGGTCTAGGCTGTCACTTCATCAAATCTTGCCTTGGGGACAGCATTCCTTGTTTTAAGGGATTGTGGTCCACTTGGGTCAAACCTAGATCTAGACACATTCACACATCAAAACTTAAATTGTCCACTTGTCCCAAGTACTAGGAGTCCTAAACCACAAGTCAACCTTACTTTGACTCCACTTCCCAATTCCCAAGGCACTGGTTTCTATCCAAGTTAATTCGACTTTCCTAGATTGTTGGATTGACTTGTGGATTGACCTATGCATGGTGAACTAAACCCTTGAAGCTATCATGTATCATGGTCAAGCTTGTCATCTGTACTAGTTAGCCCCAATTCAACCCTTAAACTACCCTGCATTGGACACGGTTCCCAAGGCAGTTGATCTTCCAACATTGAACTAGTACACTCATCCTAGATCTCACTTCAAACATTATAAGTCACTATTACATCAACTATGAACCAAAGCTATATCTCTTGAACCCCTCACTTGGCTTGTGACTTCATCCTTAGGTCTAGGATAAACCATACACCTAACTTCACTTAGAAATACCCTGATTTGGTGTCTTGGTTTTGATCTCTCCTGTCGGGAGTAGATCCGGTCTCCCCCTTTGTTGTCTGGGCTAGATAACATAAAGCGAAGGTTGCCTCGACTGGCGTGACAACCATACATATTGGAGGTCGAGGTGATCGTGGTTGCACCTTTTGAGTTGCCCTTCCCTATTGCCATCCATGACTGGATCCATCCATAGGGGTAACTACAGCTTAGGTGATAACAGGACCTTAATATATTGAGTTGGGGGGATAAAACATTCTATAGACACCCCCCAACCTTGGCTTATGTATTGTATGGCCCCACAATGGGCCCCTCTCTCTCCACATGTGTGCTCTAGAGGGCAATTCGCACCCCCTCATGGAGCTCTCTCTCCACCCTTCGATTTGATGATTGGGGATTAAATCCCATCCCTCCATTTTTGGGGGAACTAGTTCTTGGAGTACAATTGGTTCCAAGTAGGTGTTTCATCTCATTCTCTTGCATTTCAATTTCTGAATAGTCTTAGAGAGAAAATTCAGATTAAAACCCTAAAAATTAAAATCTCTAAAATCCACCGTTAGAATTTGTTTTTCTTGCAAACCCACTTATGAAACGTTGTTAAAAGCCTATACCTTAAGTTTCATTAAGTTCCGACTCCATTTACCCACTCAACCAGGCACTAGTCATTTGCTGAATTCGCCCCACTTGGGCAAACTGGGCAAACACGCTATTGGGTAATTTTCTGGGTTTTGGGTACTTTAGTTTTGGATTTAAAACGTCATTTTACCTTAAGAAATCAAGTATTGTTTGCTGGAAGTGATTATAAATGCTAATTTCTCGCTGCCCTAGATCCGTTTAACTCACTGTTTAACCTTTGTCTTGGGTAGTTTTACTTCAGCATTTCACTTCCATTTTATTATATCTCCTTAGACTATTTCAGCCATACAATCACTAGTCCTATCTTGTTATCTAAACACGTTTGATTGTTGCTCACCTTCTACATCATTATTATTTCTCTACTTGTGTCCATCAGTTGGCTGAAACTAGACTTAGGAGCTCATCTACACTCACTTCTTGTTTTTATCTCTTTATATCTTGGGATTTGGGTGTCTTTTTGTCTCTCAACCATCACTGGTTGAGCGGGGTCTCCCCCCTGACTTGGCTATGTGCCTCGTCTGAAGTGACAATAGCCTTGTCCGATGTGACTTTCGTTCCTTGAGCAGAGGACTTGGCCATTGTTGGTTACACTGTCCTAGCTGCTCACCCTCTACCATCCCTGTTGGGACATTCATCATCAATAGCTAGATTTTGTGTGATAACAATAACATCTGGCTCCAGCTGGGACAAGTGCTCTAAGGGAGAGAGTGCTTGAGAACCTCAAAATCTTTGGTCCGTAGCACCCCTCTCATCATCATCAAAGTGCATGCACGTACATGCTATTTGCATCATCATGTGTATGTACCTATACCTGTAAAATGCAAACCCTATACCAATCTCTGCAGACCACTCGTTAGGATATGCAATATATATATAATCCAACGGAAATATAAACAAAATAACAATGCTGAAATGGAAAATGACAGAAATGAAATGTACTCTACGAGCTCAACAATGACAGCATTGTAAATTTTATTATGTGCCACTTAAAAGAAGGTGTAAAAAGGTGAAAGGTGACAACTACACTAACAAACAAAAGAAAACAATGCCCAAAAGGAAGATAAGACCAAAAATAAAAATGGGTTGTCAAACATCAGAAAATCATTCAAGGCAAAAAGGACCACTAACTACTGCTCACTAGAGCTTATTCAATTTACCTACCTACTCTAACCAATTTAGACAAATACTAAGTAAAATCATAGATCCAGTGTAACCAGTCATCCAATAGATCAATAGTTCTTCCCTGGTGTCTTCTAAAAAAACAAGTCAGGACTAGACTAGAGATTAATGAATTTAGGATCATGGCCATCCTGACTTGTTCAAAATTCAAGATAGGCTTAGAATGGTGCAAGATGAATCCATGCCAAGGTTGAGGCTGATTTCTACAAGTCTCTTCCATCCAAATGTCAATAGAATTAAAGCAATGAAAATCAACTTTTAAGAATGATGGAAGAGAATGATACAATACTAGATTCAACCTTCCTTGGTTAACTTTGTTTCCCTCATCTATCTGGCTCGCATACTCAATTTCGTTCATCCCAGGATAGATGAGAGAACCAAATGGGGACAAATTAGAGTGCAATAAATCCAAGATCAAAATTAGGCCGACTCGTTGCCCAACAATTGCAAAAAGGTGAAATTGATCTTTGAAGAGCTTTTCAGTCAACCAACCAATGGGACTATTAGATTGGACAATATGATGAACCCAGGATGACTAAAAAAGGAAATAGAAGGTTTTACCATTGACTGCTTGGCATTCTAAAAACTCCCTATTGAACCCTTTGCACCACAAAATTTGGTTTGAAAGAGGAATTGACTTCACGAGCTGGGATGGGAGGATGGGGTGAAAAATAGAAACTTGTTCGACATTTCCCAAAGGTGCTATCCCCAATTCCGCATGAGAGAAAGGACATTTGTCAAAGAAATCATCAACATCAACATCAACCTCCCAAAGATAAAAATAACTTTGGATCATATTTCCCATCACTTCATTTTGACCAAGGAGAGAGCAAGGAATTGTGTTGACATTAAGCATGACAATTTTTGAAGGTTCTTTGTGACATTGATTCCATCTTGCAGGCTGCCACAAAGAACACTCAAGGTCGAGTTGGTACATAATTGGATCATCATCATCTTGACAGGGAGGTATATTGATATAATCAATTTTAAAACCCCCATCATCTTCACACATTTGACTTTCAACCACATGATGATCGTTTGATCCACCCTCAACAGAAGTCTGATTATTTTCAATATTTTCTTTTTCTTCTTCAAAGATATGATTGGAAAATGAAACAAGGTCAGGATCACTTGAGCATTGACTTGAACAATCGCCAACGAAGCAACGACTATGGGGCTGCCCCTCAAGAGGACCTTTCGTGGATTCAATGATTGAAAGCTCAACCACAGAATTTTGTCTCTGATGATCAATGGGATCCCCTTCTTTATTTGTGCCTTCTCCAAGTAGTGATGACAAAGTGCTTCGTATGATTTTAGTAAGTTCCCCTTCTAAGTCAATACCAAGGTCAAAATCTTGAGGAATTGAGATTTGCTCACTATCATACATAACTTCATCAGGAGATTTATTACATATGTTCTTCAAATCCTCAACTACATTCTTATAGACTGAAGGCTCAATCATAAGCTGAATCAAAGGCACATTCACCATTGGTTCGGGAGAGGAGAAATCAAATTGATAAGGACAATCACTGCTCATTTCATCATTGCTATCCTAATCGTCTTCATGACATTGATCCTCCACCACATAATCCTCATTTGATTGTTCTTCCAAATGGGAGAAAACCCATCAACCTTTGTATAGAGATGATAATCTCGAGATGAGAGTACAATCATAAAAGAGAAAAGATAGAAAATGTCTTCCAAAAGTAGAAACCCCAAAATAGTCTTCTTCTCCAGCTTGTGCGAACTTCTCTCTCTCCCAAGTGATGCGAACTTGAGTGGATGAGTGAATGAAATAATGAGGTGACATAACCTCTTATTTATACAAGTGTAAAACTGACTTTTAACCTAGGTGAGCCGACTTCTCTACTTGACTGGGCCAACTTCACTTGGGGGGCAAATAATAATTTATTTTTAATCTTTTACTTTGCTTATTTTCTCCCCAAGGTTTACATTGATTCTTTCAAGGGTTTGCATGGTCATTTACATCAAGTTCATCTCCCTTAGGAGGTACAATTAAATGCAATAAAAATATCTTCCGAAGTTGCACAAAATCCAACACTCCCTCTCAACGAGGAAGGTATTCTTCGGTTTTCATCAGCATCGCAGTCATCTGGGTTTCATCTTGTACATCCATACTGTCTCCATCATCTCTATACATACTGAAGGTTGTAAACACAGTCTCAGTCGGTCGAGAAGTGTCATCATGCATCAACTTCACCGGTCCTTTGGTGAGTCCAGGAGAATCACTCAATCCTGGATATCTGAGATATCAGCTATACCATCTATGTTATACCATTTGCTACCTGTCTGTCTCATCTTCTGATGGGGTCCTCCCATAACTGGCTGAGATCCCAAACAAGCAAATGGGCACGACCATCTAAGGACTGCCCAACTCATCTTCCTATGGGATTTCTCCCATATCTGGCTGAGTACCAGGATTGTAGAAGTACTTGTGCAATCACACGGCCAACTGTTGACTGTCCTACTCATCTACCAATGGGATTTCTTCCATACCTAGCTGAGTAACTAGACTGTAGAGGAAACTGTGTGAATCCGACCAACTGCTGACTATCCTACTCATCTGCCTATGGGATTTCTCTTATATCTGGCTGAGTAACTAATTGCAGAAGGTACCTAGGTGAACCCGGCCAACTGCTGACTGTACGACTCATCTGCCGATGGGATTCCTCCCATATCTAACTAAGTATTGGACTGCAGAGGCACCTGGGAAAAGCAGGGCAAGCATCTCAAAGTCATCTTTCCCTCTCAAGAAGGGACACGTTCTCTTCGACTCCAAGTATTCCGCGAAAGTATTCGAACTTCACCCTGGGAAGAGCCTTGGTGAGAACATCTGCAATCTGGTCGTCTGTCGGCACATACTGTAACTCGACCGCACCTTTCTGCACCATATCACGAATGAAGTGATATCGAATATCGATATGCTTCGACCTGTCGTGAAATACAGGATTCACTGACATATGCACACAACTCTGGTTATCACAGTGAATCACGGTCGGCTCTGGAATCTGGCCGAACAATCCTGCCAGGAGTTTACGAAGCAAAACTGCTTCTCGAGCTACTGTGCTAGCATCCATGTACTCGGCCTCTGCAGTACTGAGTGCTACCGAGTTTTGCTTCCTGCTGCACCAGGAAATAACTGCAAAACCCAAACTGAAGCAACATCCGGAAGTACTCTTCCGATCTACAACACATCCGGCCCAATCTGAGTCTGTAAACCCTTGCAATCTCAGGTCACAATCTGAAGCATATTTCAATCCATATCCCACAGTGCCATGTAAGTATCTGAGCACATGTTTTGCAGCAATCCAGTGAATTTGCCTCGGTTTGCACATGAACTGACTGAGGGAATTCACAACAAAACATATATCCAGTCTGATGTTGGTCAGATACATCAATGACCCAATCAACTGGCGATACATTGTGGGATCAATCAAATCAGAATATGAAGTAGAATCTCTCAACTTCTTCCAATTTGCATCCATCGGAGTAGCCATGGACTTGCAATCCAACATTCTCAATCTCTTCAATATATCAATGGTGTATTTTCCTTGTACTAGGAAAATCTCTTTCTGCCTCTGCCATACTTCTAATCCCAAGAAGTAGTGCATCAATCCAAGATCTTTCATTTCAAATTCAGAGGTGAGATTCTTCTTACACCATACAATAAGTTTCTGATTTCGTGTGAGAAACAAGTCATCAACATATGGAACCAAGATCAGTGGTTCATCATCTACAACCTTGTAGTAAAGGTTGGGGTCTGCATCACTCTTGAAAAATCCCAAGCTCACCAGGAATCCGCCTATCCATCCATATCAAGCACGGGGTGCTTTCTTGAGTCCATACAGTGCATTTTTCAATCTGCATACATGAGACTCCTTTCCTTGGAAAATAAACCCATCTAGATGTTCGATGTTAAACTTCTTCCTCAATAACACCATTGAGAAAGGCTGTCGTCACATCCATCCAATGCAACTTCCATCCCATAGCTGAAGCAATAACAATAAAGGATCTGATGGAAGTATATCGGGCCACAGGAGCAAATGTCTCATCATAATCGACTCCCTCTTTCTGAGAGAATCCTCTGGCTACAAATCTGGCCTTGTATTTCTCAACACTGCCATTTGCTCCATGCTTGATCTTGTATAGCCATTTAGAAGTCAATGCGGAATTCTCCTCAGGTCTCGGCACAACCTCCCACACATCATTCTTCATGATGGATTGATATTCTTCCATCATGGCATCCTTCCAATCTTGATGTTTGGATGATTCTTCGTAAGTGGTGGGTTCTGAATCAATAATGTTGCTCATCAGTGCCACATAACTAGAGAACCTCTGAGGTCTTTTTCTTTCTCTGAAAACAACATGTGGAGCTCCATGCCCCTCTGCATCCTGTAGTGTGTGTTGTGCCCATCTAGGTCTTTTCCGACCTGCAACATCTCTGGGAATATCAACTGGATCTATGAGATCGATAGGTTCATCCTTTTCCGCTAGATCCCTCTGAACTGGAGGGGGAGATGATCTCATGTCCTTTGGTTCTAGCATTTCTTCATCATCGATCTCCATATCTGATCCTCTGCCTTTCCTGACAGCCATCTCTTCTTCAAAGGTCACATCCCTACTGACTTCAATCTGTTTGGATCCTGGGATGCAGATTCTATAAGCCTTTGAAGACTCACTATATCCCACAAAGGTTCCCTTCTTTCCTAAAGGTTCTAACTTTGATCTTTTCTCCTTGGGCACATGTATGTAGACTGGACAACCAAATATTCAGAGATGGCCCACTTCTGGTGTCACTCTTGTGAAACTGTCTTCCGTAGTCATGTTCTTCAATATCTTGTGTGGACATCTATTTTGTACATATACGGCGGTTCTGGATTCTTCTGCCCACAAGAACATTTGAAGACTCTAGTCATGTATTATAGCTTTGGCTGCCTCCACAATTGTACGATTCTTTCTTTCTGCAACCCCATTTTGTTGAGGGTTGTAGGGAACTGTGAGCTCCCTCTTAATTCTTGCTTCCTTGTAGAAATCATTGAATTCTGTAGAGGTATATTCTCCATCATTATCGGATCTCAAAATCTTGATCCTCTTTCCTGACAGATTCTCAACTTGTGCTTTAAACTCTTTGAACTTGCTGAGCACTTCCTCGGATTCTTTTGACTTGAGAAAGTATATCCAAGTCTTCCGTGAGTAATCATCAATAAATGTGATATAGTAATGATATCCACCCAATGACACAACTGTCATTGGTCTGCACAAGTCTGAATGTACTAGATCCAAAATCCCTTTGGATCTACTCTCGCTATCTGGAAATGATTTCTTGGCATTCTTGCCAAGTGCACATCCTCTACATGTTCCATCATGGTCTACCTGGAGCCCTGGCAAGCCTGTCACAATATTCTTCAGAATTGGGAGAGCTCTATAGTTCAGATGAGCTAGTCTTTTGTGCCATAATTCGCCAATACTTGCAGCATCGTGTACTAGAGCTTGGACTGGTGGAGTATTTAGTCTATACAAGCTCTCTTCTCTTATGCCAATAACTTTGGCTGTGCTCATGCTTGAGTTCTTGTGCCAAGCAAGGACTTTCCCTTCTGAGAAAGCTTCCTTGGCCCTATCCATGGCCTCATACAAGTAGCCCATTGTGGGCTTGTCACCATCAACCAATCGAAGAACCTTTACCAAAGGTTCACTAACGGTATTGTTATCACCTAAACTGTAGCTGCCCCTATGGATGTATCCACTCATGGATGGCAATAGGGAAGGGCAACTCAAAAGGTGCAACCACGATCACCTCGACCTCCAATAGATGGTTGTCACGCCAGTCGAGGCAACCTTCACTTTATGTTATCTAGCCCAGACAACAAAGGGGGAGACCCGATCTACTCCCGACAGGAGAGATCAAAACCAAGACACCAAATCAAGTTAATTCTAAGTGAAGTAAGGTGTATGGTTTATCCTAGACCTTAGGATGAAGTCACAAGACAAGTGAGGGGTTCAATGAGTATAGCTTTGGTTCATTATTGATGTGAGAGTGACTTATGATTTGTGAAATATGATCCAGGATTAAAGTACTAGTTCGATGTGAGAAAATCCACTGCCTTGGGAACCGTGCCCAATGCAGGGTAGTTTAGGGGTTGAATTGGGGCTAACTAGTACAAGTGACAAGCTTGAACATGATACATGATGACATCAAAGAGTTTAGTTCACCACACTAAGGTCAAACCACAAGTTAAACCAACAATCTAGGAAAGTCGAATTGACTTGGAGAGAAACCAGCGCCTTGGGAATTGGGATAATGGAGTCAAAGTAAGGTTCACTTGTGGTTAAGGACTCCTATTGCATGAGACAAGTGGGCAATTAAAGTCTTGATGGATGAATAGGTCTAGATCTAGGTTTGACCTAAGTGGACCACAATCCCTTAAAACAAGGAATGCTATCCCCAAGGCAAGATTTGACAAAGTGACCCACTAGACCTAGGTTTTGAATTATGCCCGTTCCAAATCCACAAAAATCTCAAGTACCCACGTCCTAGAAGTGGACCAACTCACTTCTCCACGGTGGTGCGACTTTACCCAAGCAGGCTAAAAAGTGGGATAAGTGGGGTCAAGACAAGTCCAATGGCATCCAAACTTTAGATCCAAGTGGTTTAAGCAAGTGAGAGTATGGATCTACAATTTCAATGCAATCCAATGGCTAGATCTTACTAGATCTGAGTTTGAAGATACCAAGTAGTCCAAAATGGGGATTAAATCCCTTAAAATGTGGAATAGGGCCCACAAGGTAGAAATCAGCAAAGTGACAATCTAGGGGTAGGTTATTGGATGTGTAGATCATGAATCAAGCGGGATCTCAACTACCCACATACTAGATCTAGGTCAACCCACCAAACTAGGAAGTGCGCCCTTGCTTGGAGAGGCTAAATGCCTTGGGAAGAGGGTCAAATGGAGGCCAATCCTCACCAAACTATATATCCGAGATGGCGTGGATCAGTGTAGTTTCACTCGCCGAATACTCGCGAGTATGGCCGAGTCTTGCCGAGTCAACAGCCAGCCGAATAACCGCGGCTTACTCGGCGGCCTAACTCGCCACTCGCGGGTTTCGCGTACACTCGTGGAACTCGCCGAATACTCGGCACTCGTTGAAACTCGGCGATTACTCGCGGGCTGTCGTCCATCCCTCGTGGCGGTTAATGGGCCAATCGTTGACCACCGTGGGCTTCCAAATTGCCGCCAAAAAAACTGGCGCGAAAGTTTGCCACCGGATTGAGCCTTTAAGAAGGCGTCCGGGGTCCTCCTCCACTCACAGTGAGCCGCGAAGTGTGAGTGAGCCGTGAGCCGAAGTCTGAGTTCCGATTTGGGTTTTCGTGGGTTTCGAGTTCGACGGAGGGGAGTTTTCGTGGGTTTCGAGTTCGTGGGTTTCGAGTATCTTCATTCTGCTGCTGCTGGGCTGCCATTGAAGAGTTCCGATTTGAGTTTAGAGTTTCGAGTTCGACGGACGGGCTGCCATTGAAGAGAGTCGAACGCCATTGAAGATAATCGAACGCCATCGACGGGTTGAGCTGCTGCCGGGTTCTGGACGTGTTGAGCTGCTGCTGGGTGACTGCCGTTGACGGGTTGAGTTGCTGCTGGTCCCGTCGGCCTGCTGGGTTCTTTCGGCCTGCTGGGTTGAGTTGCTGCTGGTCCCGTGGTCCCGTCGGCTGCCTGTTTCGTCGGCCTGCTAAGGTTGGTCAGATTTAAATTTTGTATATAGTTTAAAACTTTAAAATTTAAATTTAATTTTTTATATGTTTTAAATTTTAATTATATATTATATATATGTTTTAAATTTTAATTTTATATGTTTTAAATTTTAATTTTAATTTTATATGTTTTATGTTTTAATTTTAATTTTAATTTTAATTTTATATGTTTTATGTTTTATATATATGTTTTATATGTTTTTAATTTTAATTTATGTTTTAATTTTAATTTTATATGTTTTATATGTTTTAAATTTTAATTTTAATTTTACATGTTTTAAATTTAAATTTAAATTTAAATTTTATATATTTTAAATTTTAATTTTAATTTAATTTATATGTTTTAATTTTATATGTTTTAAATTTTAATTTTATATGTTTTAAATTTTAATTTTATATGTTTTAAATTTTAATTATATGTTTTAAATTTATGTTTTAAATTTAAATTTTATATGTTTTAAATTTTAATTTTATATGTTTTAAATTTTAATTTTATATGTTTTAAATTTAATTACATATATGTTTTCTTTTATAATACAATATTGAATATATTAATTGTTTTATATGTTTTTTTAAGTTTTAATTTAAAGTTTTAAAATACAATTTTATATATGTATTTGTAATTATTATTACATTAACATATATGACATTGTATTTTAAAAATTTAAATTAAAACTTTAAAAAACACATAAAAGTTAATATATTGTATTTTAAAAAAAAATATATATGTAATATTGTAAACTGTAAAATAAAAATACAATGTAAAAATTAAAATACATATTACAATGTAATTTTTAAAATTTAAAATTTTAATATATGTTATTATGTATTATGTAATTTTATTTATTTTTTAAATTTCATTTGAAAACTAAGACCTAAGATGCATTTTTCCAAAAAACAAAAATTAAAAGCCATGAATCACACAATAATTACAAAATCAAAGGAAAATAAGAATGGCCAAGCTCTTTGGTGCATTATTCAAAGGTGAAATAAACAAATGGATGCAAAGAGAGGGAAATCAACTTATTAAACAATTTGCACCCCAAGTATTCATAAATAGATCCAACATAAAAGGCAACCTGTATTGTTGGCTTAAATCTTGCAAATGCATCCAACATGAACAATAAGTTATGGGACAGCTGAGATGAATTCCCATTCATTCTAAATCTAAATCCAATATAATTTTGATGATGATAATGAGCATAGCTAAACACGTATGAGTAATAGAACAAATGCATGTCGAGTAATAAAGTCATGAAAGAAGGAGATGACAGCCATGAATCCACCTAAGCTCGAGTTGCCCTAGCCCTCATCTCATTGCTAGTGTGGGTATTTGCAAGGTGTTTGTGTTGTTGTGCTTACAAAATAATGGTGGTCTGTATCCTTGGTACTCTCTTTGTTTTTCTACAAACTCTTATGGCAGCAGCCTTGCCTTTCTCCCACCTAGGCTTGAGTTGCCCTAGCCTGCGATTGGTTGTTTTGTTGGTTTCAGGTGCTTACAGGTTCCGTTTTTGTTCATTCTACTTTGGGTTTGTTGCAGCTTTGTGGTTAGTGAAATGAAAATGGGGTTGGCATTTTTCCCTAGCTGCAAATTGCAATTGTGGTTCTCTTTTTTCTCTACCTATCTGCTTTCTATTATGCTAGCTTTATTTCTCAATTACAATTTGGGTTTTAATTCATATTCTTTTTTATGTTTTTGGCATTTGTTTTAATTTTTTAAATTTGTTAAGTTTTTTAGTTTATTTTAAGTTTTATTTTAAGTTTTTAACAAATTACATTTAATTTTAATTCATAAATAAAATTTCATTTTAATTGTTTTTAACTTTTTCCACTCAGATTGTCATCCATGGCACCTAAGGGATCTAGAAGGCCTCTTGATAAAGCATGGGAACATTGTATCCGCGTGGTCCCAGGGCAAGACAATCAAGTCAAGTGCAAGTATTGTCCAACAACTATGTATGGGGGCATTAACAGGTTAAAACACCACTTAGCTCGAGTTGTGTGCAAAGATGTCATAGTTTGTGATGGCTGCCCTGAAGAAGTCACAGCGGAAATGAACGCTGCTTTGGAAAGCATCAAAGACCAAAATGCCAAAAGATCTAGGCTGAGGTTTGAAACTGCAGGGATGGGCAAATCTCCAATGGGACCCCCAGGTAGTTGTTCATCAAGTTTTGCACCAGGTGCTACAACAAGTCCATCTATCACCTCTAATTTCTTCCTTCCTCGTACGACCCCGGGATCTCAACCTACCTTGGACAGCTTTAATGAAAAGAAAAGGAAGGAAGCAGATATGGTAGTGAGGAGGTTTTGGTACCATGACAGCCTCTCCTTCAACATTGCAAGGTCTCCATTTTATCAGCCCATGGTAGATGCTATTGCAAGCGCTGGCCCTGGATACAAAGCCCCCTCATACAGTGCACTTAGGGGGAAATATCTAGATGAGGAGTTGCAGTGTGTCAAGGAACAGTTGGAGAGCATTAAAAGCTCATGGGAGTTTACAGGTTGCACAATCTTGTCAGATGGGTGGACAGATCAGAGGAATAGAACGATCATAAATTTTCTTGTGGCTTGCCCTAAAGGAACCATGTTCCTGAAATCTGTTGATGCATCCTCACATGTGAAAGATGCAAATCTGATATTTACATTGTTAGCAGAGGTTGTTGAAGAAGTGGGGGCCAAAAATGTTGTCCAAGTAATCACCGACAACGCAGCAAATTATGTGGCAGCAGGTAAATTGCTTTGTGCAAAATACCCTTCTCTTTTTTGGACCCCTTGTGCTGCCCATTGTATAGATTTGATTTTGGAGGACATTGGGAAGTTGGAGTGGGTGCATGATGTGGTTCATGAGTGCAAACAAATCACCAAGTACATTTATAACCATGCTTGGGTGCTGAGTCTTATGAGAGAGCACACAGAAGGTGAGCTCAGTCGCCCTGCTGTCACACGGTTTGCAACCAACTTTCTCTCCCTCCAAAGCCTTCTTAATGAGTACCAAGCATTGAGACGGATGGTTAGTAGCAGGGAATGGATACATTATAAGGATAGCACAAAACCAGATGCAATGGCTATGAGCTTGTCTGTCCGTAGAGATAGTTTATGGGAGGAAGTCACTGAGATTGTTAACATGACAGAACCACTTGTGAGAGTGTTGAGGATCATGGATGGTGACAAACCACCAATGGGGTATGTTTATGAGGGGATGGACAGGGCCAAAGAGGCCATCAAGGTCTTCTATAAGGGGGATGAATCAAAATATCGCCCTATATGGGATATTATTGATTCCAGGTGGGACAGGCAACTACATTCACCATTACATGCTGCAGGGGCATATCTCAATCCGAGCATATTCTATAATGTAGGGTCTAAAATTCAAAAGGATCCTGAGGTGATGAGAGGTATGATGATATGCATTGAGAGGATGTACCCCAATCAAGAAACTCAAGACTTGATCAATATGCAGCGAGATATGTACAAGGAATCATCTGGCATGTTTGGATTTAGCTCAACACAACGTCTCAGGGAGAAGAAAATGCCATGTAAGATTCAATTTGTAATTCGTTAAATTTTATTTTGCTAGTTTTATTTTTAAAGTTTGACATTGCAAAACTTGTAATCTTTGTTTATTTTTTTTTATAACAGCCCAATGGTGGGTAGATTGTGGCGCTGAAGTACCGCAACTACAGGAATTCGCCGTCAGAATATTGAGTCAGCCTTGCAGCGCTTCAGGTTGTGAGCGCAATTGGTCAGTATTCGAGCACATCCACACCAAAAAGCGCAACAGGTTGGAGCATGAGAGGTTGGAGAAGTTGGTCTACATATATTACAACCTTCGGATGCTCACAAAACAGCTGCGGAGAAAGGATTTGGATCCAATTTTATTGGATCAAATTGATCTAGTCTTTGATTGGGTAGTGGAGGATGAAGCTCCTCCTGATTTGGCTTGGCTTGATGAAGAGACCGAGGGTCCCTCTGGTGTACCATTTTCTGAAATGGAAACGCCAAACACACCTTCATCACAGTTGATTTTTCCATCTAGTGATGTTGTCACTAGCTCTACTAGGGCCTATACTAGGCGTTCCACTGCTCATAGTCATGCATGAGAATCGAGTTTGGACTTGGAGACACTATCTTTTTTTATTTTCTAGTTATGTTTACCTATGTATTTGAACTTGGTACTATGTATTTGAACTTGGTACAATTTTGGAATGTGTTCAAGGAATAATCTTTCAGTTCACTATTTTGCATACAAATATGGAGTGTCAAATGTTGTATTATTAATTTTTATGAGATGATCTAATGAATTTCTGCATAGAATTGTTTTTATAACTTATATGGATTAGAAATGTCATTATCTATGTCTTTTGTGCTTAAAAGTTACCACATTTTTAATTTTTTTCATATTTTTCATATTTGCCGAGTCTTTGCCGAGTCTTATCCGAGTCTTATCCGAGTCTGCCGAGTCGGCCGAGTCCCAAGCCAGCCGAGTATTTGCCGAGTCCGAGTCTGACTACATTGGCGTGGATACTATAGAGGTGGGTTTTCAATATCTTACCCAAGAAGCCACTGGATCTTAGTAAAGTTGAAAAAATGTAAAAATGAGGGTTTGAAGAAATAAGGGTTTTATCAATTTATGAGTTATGTCAATGGATTGGATCAAGGTAAGAGAAACAAACCTGTGGATCTTACCTAGGTAACCTTGTAGATGCCTTGATGATGATGATTTATGCAAACCCGATCAATTTGAGAGGCTTTGAGGTAGTTTCCTATGCAATCGATTTAGTCCAAGAAGCCAATGCACCCTTCCTCCTGCACAACAAACATCAACAATATCAGATTTGATGTGATCAAGAGATAAGACTAATGCCACAAGAGAAGTAACAGAAAGATAGCATAGATCACAATGATACTAATGATAACCCCCTGATACAAGCAAATGCCAAGAAAGTCGATTTGAAGAAGCCTTGCAAAATCGCCCTTGTTGAAGTCGCCCTCCTGTAGACAAGACAATGATTTCCAAAATAGATAGATCTTACCACAAATTCCAAACGCTAGGTTGCAATAGACTTTCCAATCACCATCTAAGAACACCAGATGCAAAGGAGACCACAATAATTTCCACAAGAAATTTTTTCTATACCAATAATCCAAGAGCCAAAGACCCCTTACAATGAGAAGCTCTCTCCTTTAAATAGGAAGGAGAGGCATCAAAATCCTAACCACTTTTTGAATGAGTGGCTAAGATTAAAAGATACAAATGTCTAATCAATGGTTGAGATGAGCTCAACAATAAAATACATGGATCACTAATAAAATATAATGTAAGCGGACAAAATCGCCCTAGAAGAGAGGAATCCCACCAAATCATGATGACAAAGTATAATAAGAAGCTTATGGTGGGTCCAAGGGGTAATTTTAGACACCCTTGGTCAATCCCCATAGCACAATAATAATAAAATAGTCATGAATATACCAAATCGTGCCTCCATGGACAATTCGTAGGCCTCAAAAGACTTCAGAAATCATCAAAAAGTGCCATAAGTGATGGATGCGGACCTTGATGAAGCTGAAACTACTGGAGGAGGTGCGGAAGACATCAATCCATCATCACTGATCATCCCATGCCAAAACATTGCCTCAGTAGCCCAGATCGATTTCCTCAATAGCCATTTCTTCCAATCCTGAAATGCCTCGAGAAGCGTGAAACTGCCCCAAACTGCCTCCTGGAGTGCCTGCGTTGTCAAGGTGAGGGAACCAGTGTGTCCGGGAGGGGGTTAATATGGTAAAAACAAGTGGCTAGACCACCCCTTCCAAGCACAGCGCCCTAGGTCAACCGGATAAAAATCACATCTGCTCTAACAGGGTCTCCAACAGACCAAAACTGCACTGGGATAGCCTACTGAGGCTCAATCATCACTGTAAGTGCCCGGAACTGAAAACAAACTATCTCATTGGACTCAGAAGGTCTAAATCTATCCAAGATGTGTACTCATACACCATATGAGTCTCTGCATGATCAAAATATATATCCAATATACGGGAATAGGGCAAATAATAATAATCTGTAAGTGATCAAAGACTGCTGTAAACCATGAATCATCATCATAACCCTGTAGCTGCTGCATAGAATCATCATATACAGGTACATAGACCATCTATCATCAATCCATATCATCTCAATGTCCAACCATCTTATGTCCTATGGTTGACCTTGGTCAAACTAGGTTTGACCAAGTCAACATGACCAAATATAACTCAGACCATCATCAGAAGCTGCTGCAAAGTGTCCAAGGTTAATGCATGCTCTACAACTTATTCAAATAACAATTATAACACAAAGTAATCATTACTGGCGATCTAAATCCAAATATATAATGTCATTAATTATTATTATTACTCAGACCAGACTTTCAAGACCGTACTCACTTCATAGCTGTGATCAATTTGCTAGTGAAGGGTGAAGGCTAAAATAACTGGCTAGGTTAAGGGATGACTTCACCGACCTAACTTTGTGACACTTTGGCAATGGGAAAGGGAATACACACCATAGTATATACTGAATGAGCAACAACATAGGGAATGGCGGTGTCTCACAAATGGATAAGTTGTTCATAGAGTGCTTATTCAACTTAGGCATCATGTCTATATCAAGTTGATCCAGGTTCATTAGGATCATTCAATTTCATTTCATGGCCTTTTTGGCCTACATAACCCTTCGGATCTCAGGTGTGCTGATAAGCACAACTAGTTGCAGCTTGCATCCAGGGCATGTTTTTATACATGTATAAGGTCAGCAATTGTTTAGATATAGCATTTAAGAATCATTGCTTTTTGGACCTTTCTTATACTCTTCGAGGAGTATTTTTCAGCAGTTCATCGCTCTTGCCCTTTTTAGTTTCCATGGGCGAATTTATCAGTTTCCATACATAGTACATGAGCTTTCAGTTTTAGCCAACAACATCTCAAGTGACTAGGGGGAGTTCGAGCCAATGCCAAACATCGGAACAATCGACCAGAATGATTTAGGGCTACAATCCACCTCACCAAAGGTAAGTTTGTCACCAACTCAGAGCCGAGACACAGTAAACAGGGAAGCTCATCCAATACAGAGGCTACAGTGGGGAAAAGTCCTCCATGCCACTAGTCAAGTAGTAAGTCAGGGTGATAAACTAAAAGGTAGGCAATGGATGGATGAAGACAATGAATGATGGAGCCAACGCTAGCAAGCCAAGGTATGGTGGAGTGATCACCTCTATTCTCCTTAAGGAGGGTAAAACCAATGAGTATGAATAGTGAATTTCTAAGTCTGAGTAGGGACAATATAATATATATAATAAGATCAACCAGGTCCACATATCTATATGATCGCCAGATCATGACACTAAGTGCTAAGACATGCTATAAGAATAAGTATAAAAGCAATATAACCCTAACACAATGATATACCTGCTGAGTCATAATACCTGAATGCTCATCAACCTGTACCATCATCTATCCTCTGAAACTGCTGCTGTAACTCTAGGCACTACTGACTGCTCTGTACCAATGGTATAATGGCTACATCGGTCATCTCTCTGAGTGTCCTGAGACTCAGTCATGGCATGGGGAATACAACTACTATCCAAAATCTGGTAGTGATCCAATATAGATGCTCATCTCAACATCTCAAATGTAAGGGAACTGGCTGAATAGCGTACTGGCATCAGAAAAATAATGTATGGTAGCCCGACTACTATATATGTGATAACAGGTACATACCTCACCTGCTGCACTCCAGAATCTCTGGTCATGTCGCACAAGTTGGGCTATGGCTTGCCCATCTTGTTTGGTGCTATAGACACAAGCAGCCCACTCATCAGAAAGAAACATCCTCTGTAACTCCAACATGCTCTTCAGGAGCGACTAAAGTGAAATGAAGCTGGTGGCGAAACGTGTGATCGTAGGACGAATCAACTCTCTGTTCCCCGTGAACTGTCTCATGAGTGAAAGAACATATGTGTGATTATATATGTATTTGGTCACACTCCGAGCTAAATCAATGGTTTCCTTGATCCAAGGAAATTTTCCCATGTCCTCTAGCATCAAATCAATGCAATGTGTTGCACAAGGACTCCAGTACAACGTTGGATACCTCTCCATGAGCAACCTCCCAGCAACAACATAATTAGCAGCATTGCCTGTGACGACTTGGACAACATACTGCAGGCCTATCTCTCGAATAAAGCCATCCATCAACTCACATAATAATTGTGCATCTTTTGTATATGCACTTGCATCAACACTTTTGATAAACATTGTCCCCCTGGGACAACTAGCCAAGAAATTTGGAATTGACCTGCCCTTTGTATCAGTCCACCCATCCGACATCACGGTGCATCCAGTGGTCTCCCATGATTCCCTGAGCGTAGCCAATCTTTGCCTGCAATCTACCTTTTCCCCTTGAAGAAGATGCCCTCTCAAATCATTATAGGAAGGGCCCCTATACCCCGGGCCAACAATAGCAACAGCTTCAAACATGGCATGGTAGAAGGGGTTCTTGGCAATGTTAAATGGTATATCACTCCAAAGAAAACATTTTGTCACAACCTTGTCAGCCTCCTCTTTCTCCCTTGTTTTAGCCATTGCCCGAATAGATGGTTGCCCCCCCAGTGTTGCCCTCGGCACAAAGAAACCTGAGGTTGATGAGGGCATTCGAGAAGTTGCGGACCGTGTGGATGAGCAATGGGATTGTTGTCCTACTCCTCTCATTGAGGCACTTGTTCCAGCGGTAGCACTTATAAGTTCATTTTTTCGAGCCTCCTTCACATCCCTCTTGTTGGAGATATCAATGATGGATTGGTTTGCAATGTGCATAATTTCTGGGGTAGTTTTCTCACAAACATCCACATCAAATCCAGTGAGTTTGGCAAGGTGGTATTTCAAGCGGCTAATTCCTCCGTAAACGTTTTTGCCACAAAGATTGCATGTCAATATTTGTTTGTTGGGAAGCTCTACCGGTTCACCATACACCCACATAGGATCCAATGACTTTGGCATTTTGTTGAGGAGAAAATCTTAACCCTATGGCACAAAAAAAAAAAAAAAACACATGATAACGCAAACTTGCAAAGCTTAAAATTTAACTAATGAGGGTTACCGTTAGATGAATGTGGAATGG
Source organism: Larix kaempferi (assembly GCA_027924585.1). Lineage (NCBI taxonomy): Eukaryota > Viridiplantae > Streptophyta > Pinopsida > Pinales > Pinaceae > Larix > Larix kaempferi. Next base: position 13,486,591 of record BSBM01000030.1, read on the forward strand.
AATGGTTGAATCTTCCATTCAAAAGCAAGAAGAAAAACCCTAGCCTAAGTCTAGAAAAACAAACAAATGAAATTGAAGCCAAACGTTTTAAGAATTTATACATACTTGGAAATCTTGAATCTTGATGGTGAATCCCTGCTCCACGATCTCTTCGCTACTGGCAACAATATCCTTGGTTTTCTCCTTTGATGGATGCACAATCCTCTCCTCCCACACTCTCTAGCTCTCTCACAAACTTGGAAAGAAAGAATGAGGGCCAAAAAGAGCAACCCGCGGCCTTAAAACACCCCCGCGTCCACACTTTTTTAATTTTTGACCCTGTAGGACGAGAAATTCCATCGACTCGCGATATTTTTAAAGTGTCGCGATACGAAGAAAATATCAGATTTCTCACGATATTTTCAATCCGATATATTGGGAGGTGGAAAATATCGGCAATATATCCGATATTTCCAATATATCACCGATAGGTGCAACACTGGACTTCAAACAACTTCATAATGGTCTTGAACACTTTCCTAGCATTCTTCTTTCCTGAGATTTTTGGAACCAAGTGATCTCTTACTGAATCCACATGAATCCTTCTTGCTTTAGCATCATTCTTCCTTCATCAGGATTTATCCTGTTCGGCTTCTGGTTCAGGGACCTTCTCATTTACATGTTGTAAGAGGTCATTTTCTTCTACGACTTCCAAGAGATAAAATTGGAAGCTCCTTCCAGACAATCTTCAACCTTCATTCCAATCATCTTGTTTGCAAATCTGGTCCAGAAACCCTAGCAGGAGCTAGGTCAAAAATGAAAGTTGATAATTTGAAAAACTGAAACCACAGATAAATGCACCTTGCCAAGGCGAGTTGAATTGAGGTAGCGCTAATCCAAATCTGTGGAGAGAAGTGGGTTAAAACTGAAACCCTAATTCTGCTGCAGCCACAGAGTTAGGTCAAAAACTGAAAATGATTGGAATTGAATTTTGTCTTCACCAAAAGATGCGCCTTGCTAAAATCGAAATTTCCAAGGTTCTTTTTATCCAAAATGATGGGTGAAAACTTCGGAAGATGAAACCCTAGTTCCGGCAATGGCTTCTTCTAGAACTGCTTTGATACCATGTTAGATTTCAAACATGCATAGCATAATAATTTAATTGCATAAACAGGATCACTAGATGAAAGACAAAGCACAAAACAATAACATAGAGTTTAACCTGGGAAACCCAAATGGGAGAAAACCCAGCAACCTTCGTATAGAGATGATAATCCCGAGATCAGAGTACAATCATAAAAGAGAAAAGATGGAAAATGTCTTCCAAAAGTAGAAACCCCAAAACAGTCTTCTTCTCTAGCTTGTGCAAACTTCTCTCTCTCCCAAGTGATGCGAACTTGAGTGTATGAGTGAATGAAATAATAAGGTGACATAACCTCTTATTTATACAAGTGTAAAACTGACTTTTACCCTAGGTGAGCCGACTTCTCTACTTGACTGGGTCGACTTCACTTGGGGGGCAAATAATAATTTATTTTTAATCCTTACTTTGCTTTTTTTCTCCCCAAGCTTTACATTCATTCTTTCAAGGGTTTACATGGTCATTTACATCAAGTTCATCTCCCTTAGGAGGTAAAATTAAATACAATAAAAATATCTTCCGAAGTTGCACAAAATCCAACACTTATGATCTGGAGCATCTGTCTTACAGTTGGAGCCAGACGTTACCAATTGACTTGCACATATTTGGACTTCCAGAGAGCCGCAAAAGTTTGCAAAAGTGCTTTTGCATTTCATTGTTCAGAAGTTCAAATCAGGCCTTTTAAGGGCCCCTTTTTTAATTTTTTTTATCGCATGTTCATGCCCCACGGGGTTTGTAATAAGGTGTGCTAGCATGGTGGTCTTGTAAAGAACTTGTCTTCCTAAGACTTGGAAACCAATCTGGGTATTCCAAGGATTTTTTTCCCTTGTTAATTATGCTTTGCGTATTCGCCGAGTATAATTTTCGAGTTTTTCTCCTATACCTCCAAAGCTGCAATGCTCAAGTTGGTGGTTAGGCCTTGGGGGATTATTAAAGTTCATGTGTCTATTTATTTTTACATGTTAGCCATCAATAATGAGTCGTATGGACACATGCTAGGTCCCCTAGGAGTTTGAGTCAATTCCGAAAAGAAAAAAAAATTTACGCAAACTTAGGCCATTTTTCAATGGTTTAATTGGAAAATTTCAAATTGTGATGAAGGTGTGATCCGTTGGTGGAATTTGGCGCAGGGATGCTTGTTTTCACGCTCAGAGCGTCCTCTTTACCCCAGAGCCAGCTTTTCCTATGGTTCGAGTGATTAAATCATCACTTAAAGCATTTTTTCCTATTGGGGCGACAAAATGGCTGAGAAATGCTAACGATTCGACAAAATGACCCAAAATATCAAAAAATAAATATAAATAAAAAAGCAATTAGAATGTGCCAAAATGACTTGGCAACTCATTCCAAATGGACGGTGAATATATTACTTTACAGAAGCGTTCGAATTTGATTTAATTTAAAGGTCAACATTGAATATCAACGTGGATATGTGCCCTATATCAAGATGGGCAACTTCTACACTTGGCGTTTGTTTGTTTGTTGGTGATAATTACAAAGAGGGAGGCGCCTACCTCTCTTGAGGTAGCGCATTCCCATTGTTTTGGCCCTCAATCTTATACCAATCAACGTCATTCACTTAGTGTTGAACTCCCTCTTCACCATGCGTCCCTCTCTTGGAGAATACGCCCCCCCTATGTAACATCTCTATATGAGAGCTCTTCTCCATTGTTACGTATCTGAAGGTGGAACCTATGCGCATATTGTTTGTAATATTTTCTGATTTCTATTGTTAATAAAGAGAAGGCTTTGGAGGCTACATTGTGGGCTTATGTCATTGTGCGAGTTCTTGTGTTAAAGTCTTTTTTGCAAGTTATCGGAGCTCAAGGAGAAGGCATGCATGTTAGCTTTGCTATTTCCCAAGCTACTTCAAAGGAATCATAGTCCTTCTTGTTCCCACTCTCATGCAGGCTCCATTCGCTGAACTTTCTCGTTTATAACTTAGGTTTTCTCACCTTTAGTTCAATTTCATTCAAATCTTTCTTGGTTACTAGTTTTCATAGCTGTCTAGATCTCCATTTGAAAATCTAAAAGAAGTAGATCTAGAATAATTTTATTAATGTTAGCATATGACAAAATTTAAATCTCAGTACTAGCATTAGTAATTAAATCTCTTCCTTTCTTGCATTTAAATTTTGAAGATCTAATTAGCTTAGGGAAGAGAAGTATTATTTCAAGAGTTTTAAGGATAGATCTACTATTTTAGTGCTTGTAAGAATTGGTTTGCTATCTCTAAAGAGGGAAGCCAAAGATCCTAGCAAGACAAGCTTTCTAGCTTGTCTTACTAGTTCATTTTTGCATCTTTTATTCATGTTTCTTTTCACTTAGAAATTTTTGAGCATCTTTTAGGATTTTTTCCCAACACTCCTAAAGTGTTTGGGACTGTATTTGAGCAAAATAAGCTCGCTGGTTTTTCTGATGTTTTAGCAGGTTTGAAGGATTCATTGGTCAAAATCTAAGATTCGGAACCTTTCGTGACCATCCGGACAACCGACTATACTTTTCTTTCTTTCTTCTAGCATTTGTAAGTTGCTTGGTGCCTAATTCATAAAGGACCAGCAGTGTTTCTTAATTGGGCTTGTTGTAATTCAAAACATAAAAAGAGCAAGCAGGTTATTTCAGCCCCTGCCCCCATCCCCTAGGGGGGATCTGAGTTTTTTGTGTTTTTTTTGCATTTTTTTGTAATTTTTTGCTTTAGCTTAGTTTTATTATGCAATTAGTAATTAAACAATATCACGAGCACACAATCCGTCCCTAGAGGGCTGTATAGCTTGAATTTCAATTTTGTTGTTATTCACCTTTTTCTACAATTTTACAATTTGCAATAATAATTTGTGCCCTTGCTTTCCCAAAATACTGCACCTTTGGTGTATGGAAAAGAGATTCTTGCACTGTAGATTAGTTAAGCAACTCACATTCCAAATTTAATAAAATTTACCAAGACTCGAAATCCAAAGTATGCTCTTGACCGCTGCAACATAGACTGAACAGTTGGCCAATTAGAAAAAGACGTAGAGTGACTAGTATAATAGGGAAATCCTACAAAAAATCATTCATGAAAACTCAAGAGGTCGAGTGAGGCTAACTATAGAGTCAGCAGGCTGCCATAAGCAAGTTCATCCTCGCCTGGTTGGACACTTGGTATAGCTGTCACAACGCCCAGTTCAAAGGAGCGAGTTGGCGTTGGGCCAAACAAAGAATTCACCCAATCCCTTAATGACTCACATTTTAATAAGTTAAAACTAACAACAAAGACATCAACAGCAACCCCGACACAAGCAACACTTCACATATTACAGCACTAGTCTATCTTATGAACTATATTGTTTAAATTAATCTATTATCATGTCGTGAATGCTTTTTGTATACACTGTTTCTTTTCTAATTAAGCATGCAGATGTTCTTTATTTTTCAGTAACTTCACATCCATTTCACAAACTTCTAGAATAACTTTTACTCTTTCTTTTTATAGTTTAAAAGCCATAATTTCTTTTATAGGGACCACGCCCCTTGGCTTCGCTAGGAGTAACCTAGACGGAGGAGTCGAGTAATCAAGTGACAGCACTTCACTCTGACTTACCCCCAAGGACACACCGAGCAGCTTGAAGGTTTCCTGCTGCCACATTCCCCCAGGTGTGTATTAGGCGGAAACACTAACCATTATACATAAGAGCACAAAATACAAAACAATCTCAAAGCCTGAACCAATGATGATACCCATAACCAAAGAGAGAATAAGACATGGAAACATAAATAAATAATAATACCAAAATATTTTGTTAGACAAATCAGTAAATAAAAGTACAAAAATGTGCACAGCAAAATTTAGATAACAATACGTTAATTGACAAAGTATCAGACAGGAAGCGCACATCCACATGAACTATCCACTTGCAATTTCCATAATTTTAGTCTACACTACATGTCATCAATCGAAATTCTCAGGACATTATCATTGTTTGATGTTTCCCTCCCATGCTAAAGGTCATTGTCACTGCATGATGGTTTCTTCCCATTTTAAAGATTTATAATTACATCATATAAGATCATTGATTATTCTTGCAATTTAATTCATCTAGATTTATAACTACCATAATAAAAAAATGGCATCATGAAAAAACATTTTTATAAAGTAGGCATGCAAAACTCTTTTCAAAAGATTTTACCATGCAATATTTAAAATGTTTTGTAATGTTTAGCAAACTTAGTATAATACATTTGTTTTTAAAAACAAATGGGATAAGGCAACGTGGATAGTACCGCTATTTGCCGATCACAGCTGATCTTGTATAGTGCGTGGTTCGAAATAATTCGTGTCCTCTTGGAAGTCAATTGCCCTTCATGTTGTTGGCGATATTTCGTGAATACATTTCGACTAGCAACATACTTTAAGAAAGCATCACCAAGTGTCTCCAGGGTTTCTAGTGACATACATTCTTGGCAATTTTTCATTGTCAATGCTTCAAGAACCTAAAACAAGTACAAATAAAAAAACATTGAAAGAAGGTGAATTTGGGAACAGCTTCAAGCATTGATTTTGAATTGAACAAAACACCAGGTACATACTACAAATAATCAATGTCTACAAATCAAGGTCTAATATTTTTGAGAATGAATGTCAAAACAAATATTTCAAGGCGAGACATTTGAAGATCATCCCTATAATAGAAATTCGTTAAAAGCCTAGGGTTGCATACAAACAACGATATAAAATAAACTTAAGAAAAAGCATACTGTGAGCTTTCATATAGTAAATAGATAAGTTGTATGCATTTGGAATGCATTTACAAAAAAATAGTTAGTGCTTTGGAGAAACAGGCTTCAAGGCCAACAAAAAACATTGCAACTACAGGCCACTATTACTACACAGCCCTAGCAGCTTAGGGTCTCTTCAAATCACTTCCTATCCATAAAAGCTAGAGCTACCATGCATTTTTAATTTATAAATAATAAAAAGTTAGATATGTGTTCATATCTCCAACAACTCACCGGGGCTGCATAGTGCAATTCAATATTTTTTCAGTAACTGTAAATTGTAATGCTTTCCTGCATGCTAGGAAAATGTTATTAACATAATTTTGTAGTACTTTTAATGTACTTTCACATTTTCTTGTGTGTTTCTTATTTGGAGGATTATTGGGTATTCTCGAATGCATACTTTTGACACTGCTCTGTAAGCTTAAAAGGTTGTAATTAATGTAAATTAGGATGATCAGTTATAATAATGATTATGATACAAGGGTTGTATTCTTCCTGTATTTTAAGTATTATAAATAGCTTTCATGATTACTTCCAGTTATTATTGTATCCAGCTTTTTTTTTTGTTAAATTTTATTTTAATTTTTTTTACATTATATTAAGTATTTTTTGTCCTTGTTAAATTTATTTTTATTTCTTTGGACATTATATTCGAGTTCAGATCTCACTAACTTTCGATCAAAATCATTATGGAATGCTTCAGAGATCTTGGGCTGGACGCCCATTATCTTTTGATAACTATGGAACACCACATCTAAAAATTGCATATGTACTATGGCAGAGCAATGTCTGAAGGAAAACAGGAAAGGTGCACGTCTCACAGGCAAATACTAAGCGAATAAGAATGTTGTTGAAGTGTATAATCTCCCCCGTTCCAGTTAGCTAGGAGTAGTGCTTTGCATTTATGAGTCAGTTAGACAATAATGTTTGACAAAGTAAGAATCGGTTAAGTCTTTTCTATATTTGGAAAGTTAGTTAGAGATCAGTTTCTGTTTTGGGTCTGTTACCTGTTACCAACTTTTTTGTACCATAGTTGGATTATCTGAAGAGCCGCCATTTGACAAGCATGATGAATGTTTGTACTCCAGTGTATCAGATGATCCAGCGTTTATGACTAGCCAGTTTTGTTTTTGAGTTAACATGACCATGGCCCCATGGGGCTTTGTAATAAAGTGTGCTAGTAGGATCTGAATGTCTCGGTTCCCCATGACCTGATTAAGCAACTAAGGTTTTCTAGGGAGTTTTTTCCCTTGTCAATTATACTTTGTCTACAGCCGAGCTATAATCGATGAGGTTTTCTCCCGCTTCCTCCAAAGCTGGAATGCCTGATTTTGAAAATTTTGGCCATGGGGAGTTATTAGAGTCCAACTAATGTATATAAGCCTCCTAGACACTATTAGAATAGGTTTTGGTTATGTCCCAAGTCTCTAAGACCCTCAGAAAAAATTTCGAAAAAATTTTACCAAGTCCGTCAAATTTGGGTTTTTAATTATTTTTTAAATTTTATAAATTTCTCTATAGTTTAAATAGAGAAATAATAATTTGTAATATGTCAGCCGTCCGGGTTCGAAATCAGTGATTGATGGCTCATTTCATAAGCCAAAAATCACACATGACCTATGGACCAGCTAAACCCAACTTTCGGATGTCAATTCAGCCTCATAATTAATATTTTCTCTAAAAAGCCATTTACAGAGAAATTATTAATTAAATTAATAAATTTGAATATTTTGGAGAAATCCAAATCTCTACAAATTAATCAGAAATGAATAAAATAAAAGGCTAATTGACATGGCACTGGGTACTAAAGAAGATTCCAATCATCTCAGTCATCAACCAGACCACTATCCAGTCACCATAAGTCAAAGTCCAATAGAGAATTTGCCCTCCTTCCTTGAGAATTCGATTTAATGATGTGTCATATGATGAATGGGTTGGTTAGCTTGAGGTAGGTGCCTTCCTTGATTTGTGTGATCACTAAAGCTTGGCTCTCCTTATAACTCGAGTTAGCACCTACCACATCTCACACTTGTCTCTTTTCAAGCTCACGCCCTCCCTCATTAAGCTCACGTCATCCCTCTCTAAGCTCACGTCAATCCTAGTTGGAGCTCCCTCATTGGATGGGTGGAGCTTCCCATACCTTCCCAAACTCGACCTTGCCATGTGTACCACCACTCCAAGCCTTTTGATTGAGTTTGAACTGGAATTCAACTTTACAACTTAGTGTTATTTGGCTCTCTTTGGCCAAATTCGAATTAGGGTTTTAGCTTCTTGTTTTGTTATATAAGAGATGCATTCTAACTCTCTTCTCATGGAGAATTATTGTAAACTTACTCTGCGGAGATTGTAATAGCTATTGGCTATCATTGGAAATAAAGTTGGCTTTGGAGGCAATTTGTGTACACTTCTATTGGTTCATGAGCTATTAATTTCTTTGAGGTAATATCTGTAATGTGTTCTTGATTTATGCAATTTCAAAGTTTGATTTAAATACATGCTTAGATCTTGTTGTCCTCTGAAATGGCATGTGTGTCGTTTGAAAGCCCAAAATGCAACACACCAGCTGGAATGACAACTCTCTCAGGAGAGAGGCCAATGTCACCACACTCCTCTCCTCTTCGCTTCAGGTTGGCTCTTCTCCAACACTAGGGGGGTATCCCTAAAATAGGATCGCTAAGGCAGGTACAGTAACGGGCAAGGTGAATGGAAGAGGCTGCCTTAGAGAAACGGAGGTAACAAAAGATAGTTTTAGATGGGTGATGGAAAAGAAAGGAAGATCAATCATCAGGGAAAGACCAGTGCTAGTATCAGAGAGGGGCAAATGGAGTCAAAGGAGAACTCTAAAAGGGCCTTGCTGCCAGGTGAATGTAGTGACCAACTAAGAGCTCTTGCGCTCGAAGATACCTAAAAGCCACAAATCTTAAGAGAAAAGCATGGGTCAAATAAAGCTGTGCTAGATTGTTAGCCCTCCGTTTAAGTGATCCTAGCTTAAGAATCGAAAGTAAAGAGCTAAGAGAGGTATTGCCTCAGACAAAATGAAAGATGGCACACAAAGAAAAATGGCGTACAAAGGGAAAAAAGAGCTCTAAATTTATCCAGAGAATCCCGTCATGATATTTTTCATTTAGTTCTGGGGAAGAAAACTCCCGAAATTTTTTCCATGTTTACAATGAAGAAGGTTGCCACTTTTTATAGGACAAAAAACCTTTCATCGGCTTTTTAAAAAAATAAGACAAAAATAATAAAATAATATAGAAAAAAGTGATAGATCCACTTGTTCTTTGTATCGGCAGCATGGATAATTTCCTTTATTAAATGTAACCCAGGCTTTAGTTACTGCATATCCATGAGATGGCTCCACAACTCCATCTGATCGTGAACTTTCCTTTTAGCAGTTGTCACTGATAGTTATGAAACACACCATCGATTATTAAAAGAAATTCATACTTAGGTTACCAACGAAACCACAAACACCCACGTTAAGAGCTTGAGCTGTTAAGATGATACATCGGTCGGATAGGTGGCTGAACGCTCCCCTTGGGAAATTGTCGAGCACACACCCCCTCAATAAGTTGACGTAGCTGGCTTCTCACTCCTTGTCACCGTCGAATCGGTTGCTGAAAAGTGATGTGTATCCATAACCCGGCTGTCAATGGCGTCCCCATTGATTCAATTTCTATTGTGCTAGCTAATTGCTGAGTCTTTAGTTTTGGCACTGGATCGAAACCTTTCTAACTAACGGTGTAATGTTGATCTACCTGTCGAAACCCGAGCTGCAGTCAAAAGAATGACAACTAGCTGGCTGTGTTAGTCGCTCCAGCAATTCCGTGATATCGTGAAAGCACCATTAGCACTGATTTTAAGTCTGATTTCACCAACCAATCGGCTTCCAATAGCGCGAGCCTCGTGTCTTAATTTTTGTTACATGGTATTCAACTGGTTTTCTTCTGGTTATGCTAGCTTCACTCAACCATAGGTCACGGCTGTCTATAGGACCCTGCGATTGCTCATTGTAAAAAGAACCCCACATGAAATGCGTCGAGGTTTGATAGGGCACACATCAGTGGAGACCCCCTAAATACACTGTCGTAGCTGGCTGTGTGATGGTGGAAAGAATTTTTTTTTTATTGACCTTGAGTCACGGTTTTCTCCAATTACACCCAACAATCACGGGCAGGGTGCTCCGGTTTACACGAACAATGGGCTCCAAAAAGTGACCCGTGGCTCATTTTGAACCTGTGTCAGCAAATAAAATTACCAAATTTCCTGTGTAAACACGATTTCAAAAATCCGCTGCGGATTTCTTCAACGAGATTTAGAACTCGGTTCGATCATGTCAAAATGGAGCTGTCGATAGAGTGACCCCCGACAAGTTTGGATGCCATTGCTTTCAAAAGATGGCGACCCCGTTCCGTAACAAATGTGATGGCACAACCTTCCTTACCAGCTCTTGCCGCTCTACCAACTCTATGAACATAGGATGTGATATCGCGAGGACAATGTTTGAACACCAACGATGTCCAGACCTCGACCTGCTACGTTCAACTCCTTGTGTTCTGAATTGTCCAAGGGCATCAAGCCGCTGTGCTTGAGTGATATTTCCATGAAGCTTAGCATCTTTCAAATCTGAGAGTCCAAATAAAATCTTCAAACGATGCATTGTCTGCTTGGTGCTACTGAAGATAATCGCCTTGCTTGTAAAGATTCGAAAACATAATGCAAGCAACATTGCTCCCTGTTTGGCTTCATGTGCAGGTTGAAACCTTATTACCCTTGAAGAGTAAAACCTTGGTGACCAACAGTTGTAGTGTGCCTCTAACAGCACTGGGGGTTGGTCGAGTGTTTGATATGTCTCTCCAAAAAATGGACGTTCCAATAGACAGCTGGACTTGTTAATATCTTTATCTTGCACAGCAAACTCCATATTTGAATACAAGAGAGAAACCACAAAGATTTTACCAAACAATCCCCAATTACTAAATAACAGAAAAATATGTTCTTGTTCTACTGGTTTTTTCCCCTTTCGAAAGGCTTCCATAGGCTGATACATAACTGTTTTGCTTTCTTGAAATTCCATGCTTTCCAAAGTCTGAAAATCCTCACTGCTGAAATAAACTGATACAGAGTCATTCAAGGAACCGAATTGACCCCTTTCATTGCTGATATTAGGGCCCAGACCTGCTGTTGGTGATTGCTTGAGGACTGTCTCACTGCCATAAAGTGTCCAGAACTGTTCTTTAGGAGACGGCCATGCTATATTAAAAAATGAAAACCCTTCACCGCTCCAGCTTGCGAAGGGATGTGAGAGCATTCTCACCTGTGTACACCCCTGCCAAAAAGGGGGGTAACAGATCTCTTTCTTAAGAGCGTAGGGCAAGCATTTGATGGTCCCAATTTGTTGGCTAGGATTAGGCTTGAATAGTATAAAGAGTGCAAATTGTAATCGGTTTTACTACCTTGTCTCTTCATGCGTTTTTGTCTAACTCTCTATATTTGATCAAGCTTTGTTTGTGTAAGTTTTTTGTGCATTTGTAGATCTTCAAAATGGTTGAGATGAGATGAACTCGGTTGTATCTCCCTCTTCTCCACCAACAAAAAGCTTTTACTAACAGTGTGTTTGCAGGATAATTCCAAGGAGCAAGATCTTAAATTTGGCATCAAAGCAGAGAGGGTTTCCTCTTCCATCAACACAATTTCTCTCTTCTTGGTTACTTGTTACTTGGACCCACCTTCTTCTTGTGGAAAACCCTTTCTAGATCTGAATCCAAAGTTGAAGTTCTTTACTTTTAAAGCCTAGATTAGTTATAAGGTTGAAGTTCCTTCAACCTTGGGGAATAACTTGGGATTTGTTCCCTTGTACTCTCTTCAACACTATTGCATGCGTATCATCCAGCTAGCTGGAAGGATTTATTGGATAGTGTTTCACCCATCAAGTGTTTCACTTGATTTTTCCCTCTCCATCACCCATTTGTTTTTCCTCTTTTTTCCATTTATTCCAATCTTACCCTAGATTTCTCCTCCTAGCTCCCATCTTCTCCTTCATCTAGTCCATCCTTAGCCTTTCGTTTTTCCCCATCCACAAACTCCTCTCATCCTTTCGTTTTTGCCCTTTTGACGTCTTTTTTCCTTTGTCTTTTCCCCTTTTTCTTCCATCTTCCTTCCATCCATCCTACAAAAGAAGCAAAGTAAACAAAAGAGGTTTGAAGTAGTTAGTGGTTTTATTTTTTGAAAAGTTAAGTTTAGGCATCTTAAAATATCATTTAGGGCTTGCATTTTAATCTTTTGTCTTAAGTTTTGTAGTCTCACTTAAAGATAGGAAAGTTTGCATACAAGCTAGTTCAAAAAACTTGTGGTTCCAACCTCATTCCCATTATTTTTTGGAGCACTTTAGCTTGCCGGTCTGTTTTATTTAAATTGCTATTTTAATTCAAAATCTCATGCACATTGCATTTAGGGCCTCATTTTTCAATTCTAGGTTCAAGTAGTTTCAAGTCTTCATTTTTTTAACTAATGTTAAAGGGTACTTGTAGATTGAATCTTTGTTGTGTGTAGGTGTGAAAAGAAGCTAAATCCAAAAGAGAGCTCGAAGTGGAAGAAGAGCAAAATCAAGTAAAGAGAAGGAAAATTGCAAAACCAAGAAGGAGCTTGAAAACAAACCTTGAAACCATGAGTGTCTTTTGAAACAAGCTATTATCCTTTGTACAAACTCATAAGAGTTTTCTCATTTCTTTCCAAAGTTTACTTTTCTCAAAAGACCTTTCAAGAGCTTGAATCCCAAAGGCATTTGTAATCTCATAATAAAATTTAAAGTGGAGGAGGCCTCCACTTTTTTGGTTTCTTCCCTATTTGGGGAAGAGTGTGGTGTTTGGTTAAGTTAGATCTTTCAGTTTTTTGCTTTAGAGTAGTCTTTGCTTCATCTTGTTTCTTCTCTTCCAAGTTTTGACCAGAGTAAGCTAACTTTGGGATTGTGTCCCAAAGGCCACATAGTTTTGTGGCGGCTTCTCGTTCCCCGTTAGCATCTTGTGGACATCCAGCTAGCTGGAAGGTTTCCAGGACTGACGGTTCTAGTGATTAGCCTTGTTCGGAGGTTGATCCCACTTTAGAATAAATCTGATTGGTAGAACACTAGATTTTGTTTTCTGTTATCTTCAAAGCATCTTTCTTTGTGGTTATCCTTATATTTTCAGTCATTTTCAATTTCATTTACTTCTTTAAGTTTCACAATCGCTTCACTTTTTGCAATAAAACGAACAAAGCCTCTTGAACTTGGAAAAATCCAAGTCAAGAGCACTCTCTGTCGGAGAGCATATAGATTTGCACTTTCCCCTTGCATTAGGTATTTTAAAGTAGGAAGTCTCTTGAACCGTGGTCTTAAGACTAAGTCAAGAGCACTCTCTGTCGGAGAGTTGAACAAGTGCTCCTAATAATAAAACACTTCAATCCACATTTCCCTTTAATTAATTTACTTTGGTTGTGTGTCCAACACCCGTATGCTCTGCCAACCGGAAACGGTTGGGCTAGTACTCAGAAAGGTGGAAGACTTGTTAAGCTCATAAGTGATAACTAATAAAACCTTCACCCCCATAACCAACCAATCCGGATTTGAGCGATAAGATAAGTTCAGTAGGTAATCTCCTAGTTGGGGGCGCCGGGTTGCCATGTTCAGCCTCTAGTTTGCTAGTTAGCATTGTGCGACCTGACTAGAGCACTGGGTGGTCCGACATGTCCTTGAACGAAGGCACTTGATACTGTCTTTCCGAACACTCTCTTGATATCCTTGGTTTTATCCTAATAATCAAGACCACTAAAATCTTCAATTTACAAAGATAATCTGCATAACGATCTCACGAACGGTTTTTTTTCAAGACCCACACTTTCAGCATCACAATCTTTTCTTTTCTTTGACTCCATAAGGCACTGGTTATCTAAAATTTTATATGTTGATCAGGACCATTTGTCCTTGTGTTTATTTCATATTGTGAATGTTTTAGTGATTTGTCAAGTCTTGAATCATACTGCCATCTTGTTACCTTATCTTGCAACGTGGATTGCTTTTTATCTGTTGTTCATCTTTACATATCTTTGGTCTCATCACAAGAAAACTCCTAAACAACACCCATCTGCATCATTTCACCAAAAATACTTAAAACACAAGAGCCTTAGACAACTCTTTTTTAGGGACTACCCCCCTTGGCTTTGTTAGGAGTTAGCCTAAACGGAGGAGCTGGGATTCAGGTGACAGTACCTAGCTCATTGCTTTCCCCCAGGGCCACACCTCTCCCCACTTCCAGCGAGGGAGACAGCTTTCGAACGATTTCTGCTGTTGGTGTGCAATCTGGCGGACAACATTACCCACTAAGTTGCACTTAGTTGGATTTTCAGTGTGTTACCAACTATTTTGTACCATAGTTGGATTTCTTGTGAGCCGCCAGAGTTATGAACATGTTCAATGTTCATTGTCAGTGTTCAGAAGTCCAGAAGTAATTTGCAAGGCCAATTTTGGCCCCTTCGTAATAATTTTATGTCCAAACCCCCTTGGGGGAATTGTAATAAGTTGGTTTAAGCATGGTCTATTTCTAACAGGCTTGCCTTGCCTTGGGTTTATTTGTCAAGGGAATACTTTAGAGTGTTTTTTTCTTAGGAATTATGCGTTGCGCTTCAGTGACGTATGATTCCTGAGATTTTCACTCACACCTCCAAAGCTGGAGTATTTTCCTTGGCGGTCAAACCTTAGGAGGTTATTAAAGCATAAGTGTCTATGTATTTTTACATGCTAACCATCAATAATGAGTCGTATAGACATGCACTAGGTCCCCTGGGAGTTTGAGTCGATTCCGAGAAAAATATTTTTTCCACAAACTTGGGCCATTTTCTAATTGTTTAAATGAGAAATTTCAAATTGTAATAAAAGTATGGTCTGGAGGCGGAATTTGGCGTGGGGATGCTCGATTTCACACTCAGAGCGTCCTCTTTATCCTAGGACCAACTTTTCCTAGGTTTCGGGTGATTAATTTATCACTTATGGCATTTTTCTTAAGGAGATGACAAAATGTCAGATAAATGCTAAAAGCGCTACAAAATGGCACAAAATGACAAAGTTAGAAAATCGAGAAACATGCGGTAAAAGGTGGCAAAGTGGTCTCTTATGAGAGGTGACCATATTAAGTGAATGAAGCACATGGTTCAAAGTCAAAACTTAGGGTGGCACATGAAATCAAGTTGGGAGTGGCACATATTCCTCACATGGGCATCATTCCCATATGTGCCAACTTGTGAAAATGGGGGATGTTTCCAAAGTGAAGAGGGGCGCCCCTCTCATGAGGTGGAAGCCACCTCATCTAATCACGCAACCCAAGCGTAAGTTCAAGTTTTAGTTTGTGAGAAAATGACTCCATTAATTAAGGGATGTGCCTCTCCCTCTCGAATTAACTCATGCGCCTCCCTCTTCTTGTATTCCTTCTATAAAAGCGAGGGTTTCTCCCTCATTCAAGACGGATGCAAGAAACTATTATCACATTTATAGTAGTCGGGGCTACCATATTTTCAGATCAGATTCCAGTATGTTTCTTAGCCAGTCCTTTACATTGAGATGCTTGAGATCGATAGTGGATGAGCATTTATTCCAGGATCACTCATACTTTCAAACACCCCAGAGCAGACAGTATAGCCTCATGACCTCAGATTTGATGACCGATATAGCCATTTTCTTCCATACAAAGCGGTTTGATAGTGCTCAGATGTGTACAGCGACAGTGTTCCAATGACTGTGGATGGTTCATATGGTATGTACAGGTATATGACCCAACAGGTATAATGATATGCATTGGTTATGATTGTTTTGCTCTTTTGCTCATCATAGTAGCTTGACTTGGTATCTAGTGGTCATGATCTGGTGGTTTATATATATATATATATATATATATATGTACTACATGTGCTTAATGATTATCTAAATGGTCTAATTACTCATGATTAGAAATTTTTGTTTATACTCATTGGTTTCACCCTCTTTAGTAGTATGGATGTGATCATTCCCACCATTCATGGCTTGCTAGCTTTGGCACCACCTTTCACTTTGCCCATCCATTCGTTCTCTCCCACCTTTTGGTTTCCACTCTGACTTACACCTCAGCCTGTGATATGGAGGACTTCCCCACTTTTGCCTCTTTGTTGGATAGCATCCCTGTTAGTTTGTGTCTCGACTCTGAGTTGGAAACAAAATTTACCGAAGCCTTGAAACTTCTAGGCCAGGAGAACCCGCTAGTGTTGGTTCCTGAGCTTAGGTGAGTTGGATTTGATAACTTGACCTCATTGGTCGGTTGCCCCTGATGTTTGGTCCTGATTGTGGATGATCCCCCTAGTTTCCTGAGTTGTGTTGGATAGACCTGAAGCAAATTGTACTACCATCATTACATGCATGAATGAACTATTGTTATATCTCTTGTGTAAGCACATGGAAACAATTTAAAACTGTGCTTCTCAGCACAATCAAAGAGGGCTATGAAATTAAATGAATTGAAATGTGAAAGCACCTTGGATGAAAGTTGCAATTAGTTGTGCTTCTAAGCACATGCAAAATCCAAGGGGTCCTAAGGCCTAAAAAGTAATGGTTAAATATATGCTAAATCCAAAGACTGTTGGTCGTGATATTATGTAATGATTAAATTCCTCATGGAGCCTACGGGTTGTGATGTGAGATGGAGTGAGGGACAGTTAATTCTAAGCGTCCCCTAGAACCTCAAGTTATGATTAGTTGTGCACCCAGTCACAACAGTTCAAGCAAATCATTCATGGTGTTAGGAATCTTTAATCCTCATCTAAATCATTATCTTGGGCATCCTTTAGTTTTACCATTCAAATCCCCAAAGGTAGTGACTTAGTCATTTTCACCTAGCACCATCATCATAGATCTTGTGCCTTATTCTTTAGCTATTGAAATAATTTAGTTGGGTTGTCTTTTCATTCTTTAAAGCCTCACAATCCATAACCTTTCATCGGTGGTTGTCTCTAGTCGATCTAGGGTTTCATTAGCTAGATACCTTACGTACTCTATAGCCATAGTTTGATCTAGTGTCTTAGCTTTAGGTCTTTCCTTCTAGGTTAGATCAGGGACTTCCCCTTTGTCACTCTGTTCCAAGTGGCATAAAGTGAAGAGAATCTTGATTGGCATGACAACCGATCCATTCCGAGGATCGGGATCCTCTAGGATCACCTTTTTCGCTACCTAGCTCCTCTAGCGTCCTGAATAGGATCATCATAAAAGGGGCAATTACAAGTTGCGTGATAAAAACTCTTTAGTAAGTGTCTTGGTCCTTGCAGTGGTCTTTCTCTCGTGGAAGACCATAGGGTCTCCCCCTTAGTCTTCTCATACAGTTCGCTAGAAGTGACGAGTACTCTATCCGGAGTGACAACCACTTCAAGAGTGGTAGATTTGGTACTTGAATTGTCACCTGCCTAGCTGCCAATACCTCTACTGTCCTGGATAAGATACCCTTAGAGGCGGCTACTGATTATGTGATAATGTTAATGTATTTGTAACTTCAGAATGTATTCACTTGTATATTTTATATTGTATTCATATGTTGTAATTATACTTCCAACAGAGAGGTTTTATTCCTCCGATCAGGAAAGTTATTATTATAATTGAAAGGATTGTTAGACTCCTCTAGAGGAGTCGGCCCTGAGTTAAGTTGTAGGGAGTTATTAGACTCTCCTAGGAGAAGTAGGCCCAATTAGGGTAAAAGTCAAGTGGAAGTAAAGTATAAATAGAGAGGGTGCTCCTCTCTATTTACACATTCACTCACTCACTCAATTCGCATAGTAAGAGAGACGAGTAGTTCGCACAAGTGAAGAAGAGGGAAGTTGCTGGAGAGCATTTCTATCTTTTGGGGTTTTGTATTATTGCTCATTTTATCTCTGAGGAAGTTGCAGGGTTTCCTCCTTTATGGTTTCCCCGATGAAACTCTTTGTCTCTTGTCTCTTGTATTTGATTTGTTGTGCATGTTATTGTCTCAGATAAGATCCTAGATCATATTGAATAATGAAAATCTAACATGGTATCAGAGCTAACCTGAGAAGAAGACATTATGCAGCTGCGGAAGCTAGGGCTTCTTAATTTTTGGATCTCTTTCCACAGATCATCAAGGGCAGGAGGCTAGGATAACTCACCTAAGGAAGGTACATCTTTCTGTCGAAGCAGAATTGGATTCTAAGCATTTTCATTTTTTGGCCTGTCACTACTACGGAAAATTAGGGCTTTTGACAAAAGTGGAATTTTGGAGTGCTCTCAGCACAGGATTGTTCTCCTCATCAAAATCGAAATTTAGAGACCAAGATTGAAGTTTTTGGTTGGGTAGAACCCCGGGATAAGTCAAACCCTAGTTTGACTTTTGGACCAAAAAACCAGAAAGGACCAGAAACTGCAAGTCCAAAATTTGCAAGTCACTTTTGAGGGGTCAATTTTTGGAATTTTCAAAATCCAAGTGTACCAGCTTGCTCGCCTCAGCAAGGCGCATCTTTCTATCCAGACAGAAGTTTGAAATTCCAAGTTCAAATTTTTAGGGTTTCTCTGTCAAACCCTAGCCAGCTCCAGATCCAGTTTCAGCAAATCAAGTGGTAAGACCTAAATCTTTTCTATTTCCATTTTAGTTTCTCATTAAAGATGTCTCACCACACCAAGCTTGAGGATAAGCTTGAAGGGGCTAATAACTTCCGAGCATGGAAGTATAGGATTGGGTTTGTCCTAGAAGGGAATGAATTGGACACCTATGTGAATGAAGAAGTTCCAGTCCCAGAGGGAGATGAGGCTAAGGCCTTACATAAGAAGAACTTGGTCAAGGCCAAGAGGATTATTGCAGATTCTATCAAGGACCATCTCATACCACATGTGTCATCCTTGAAAACACCCAAGGAGATGTTTGATTCCTTGACCAAGCTATTTGAAGGAAAGAATATAAATCAGAAGATGACATTGCGAAACCAATTGAAGAATGTGAAGATACAAAATGCAGAAACCATCCAGTCTTACTTCACAAGGGTTTGTCAAATCAAGGAACAACTTGAAGACGTGGAAGAAAATATAGAGAATGGAGAAATAGTGATGACCACCTTGAATGGTCTCTCTAGGTCATGGGATTCTTTCATTCAAGGATTTTGTGCTAGGAAGAAATTCATCATTTGCAGTAGGCTGTGGGAGGAATGCTCACAAGAAGAAGCTCAACTCGTAGCTTGAGAAGAGAAGATGGGTAATGAAGACCAATCTCTCATAGCACACTCCAAGAAGAATGATAACAAGAGGGTGCACCACCACAGTAAGAAAGAAAAACACCACCACCAAAATCAAAGGGGTAACTTTAGATCCCGAAGAGATGTATCCACCATTAGATGCTATACATGCGATGAGAAAGGACACTACTCCAGGGATTGTCCTAGAAATAAAAGTGGCTCTCACAAGAAGAACAACAACAAGAGAAGACATCATGCTCACACTGCAGAGGATGATGAACCTCCCAAGAAGAGAGCCAGAGAAGAAAGTGAAGATTCTTCAAGTGATGAAGAGTATGTTTTGATCTCTGCTCTCACAGGAACTATTACACATGGAAGCAATGATGTCCTGTTATAAGCTAGACTCTGGAAAGTCTATGAAGATGAAAGATGTCCTGTTTGTACCAGGACTAAAGAAGAACCTCCTCTCCATATCTGCACTGGATGCAAAAGGTATGAGGGTTGCATTTGTAGATGGCCAAGTTCTTATATGGCCAAAGGGAAACACCATAGATGATGCAGTAGTGATTGGAGAGCAAGAGGGAGGGTTATAAAAACTGAAGGGCCAACCAGAACAAGCCTTGGTCCACGACTCCATGGAGCCAAGTGAACTATGGCATAGAAGACTTGCACATGTGCACTATAGAGAACTACCTCTTGCTAGCAAAGTTGTTGAAGGTCTTCCATAAATCCAAGCAAAGCATGAAGGCGTTTGCAAAGGTTGTGCGAAGGGAAAGAATACAAAGAAGACATTTCCAAGTAGCGAGAGCAAGGCAAAAGGAATCTTGGAAATCATCCACTCCGATGTATGCGGACTGATGTCATCCAGTTCATTGAGTGGGTATGTATATTATGTTTCTTTCATTGATGATGTTTCTAGGAAGACATGGATATATTTCTTGAAGAGCAAAGATGAAGTATTCAGTAAGTTCAAGGAATTCAAAGCCTTGATCAAGAACCAAGTAGAGAAGAAAATCAAGACTTTTCAGTCAGACAATGGCAGAGAGTTCACATCAGAAGACTTCAAGAAATTATGCAGAGATTTAGGGATTAAGAGGGAGTTTACCACTCCATATAATCCACAACAGAATGGAGTTGTAGAAAGGAAGAATAGAACAATTATGGAAGCAGCAAGGGCGATGCTTCATGACCAGGATCTTCCTATGCATCTATGGGCAGAAACTGCTAGGACAGTCATGTATGTACAGAATCGTACTCCACATAGAGTACTTAACAACAAGACACCATAAGAATCTTTCTCCGGCGAGAAACCAGAAGTCAGCCATCTCAAAATATTTGGTTGCCCAGTGTACATACATATTCCAAAAGAGAAGAGGACGAAGTTAGATCCTTCAGGAAAGAAGGGTATATTCGTGGGATATAGTGAAAGCTCGAAAGCTTACAGAATATATTTCCCAGGGTTCAAGAAGATCGCCATCAGCAAGGATGTAACATTCGACGAAGACTTAGCATATCACAAATCCAGAAAGATACCTGTTGAAGACATTGAAGAACCAGAAGCACCCAGGATCCGAGATACAATAATGAATGAAGTAAATCCAAAGGATTATGGAGAACACGAGGCGGAAGACCCACAGGAACCTGTAGATCCACCACGTGAGAAGAATTCTCACAAGAGGAAACCAGCATGGGTACGAGAAGCAATTCAAGATGCAGAGAGATATGGTGTTCCCGAGGGAATGCATAGAGAAAACAAGAGACCGAGACCATTCTCCAATTATGTAGCCCTACTGTGTGACATCATTGACAAAGAACCTTCCAACTATGAGGAAGCAGCTGAGAAGAAAGAATGGAAGGATGCCATGATCGAGGAGTACCAGTCGATCATGAAGAATGATGTCTGGAATGTGGTCCCGAGAACAGTAGGAAAGTTTGTTGTGACTTCCAAGTGGATCTACAAGATCAAGCATGTTGCAGATGGCAGCATAGAGAAACACAAGGCGAGATTTGTGGCACGTAGCTTCTCCCAGAAGGAAGGGATAGATTATGAAGATACATTTGCACCTGTAGCCAGATACACTTCCATCAGATCAGTACTTGCTCTGGCTACAATGATGAAGTGGAAGGTACACCAGATGGATGTCAAGACAGCGTTGTTGACTGGTGTAGTAGAGGAGGAAGTGTATGTGGAGTCGCCACTCGGATTTGAGACACATGACAGGGAGACTCATGTGTGCAATTTGAAGAAAGCCTTGTATGGATTGAAACAGGAACCCAGGACGTGGTACGGCAGGATAGACAGCTTCTTGACTTGTTTGGGCTTTACCAAGAGTAAAGCGGATTCCTACCTTTACTACAAGGTTGAGGAAGGGAACCTAGTGATACTCCTACTGTATGTAGATGACCTGTTTGTGACAGGTGAGGATGGGTTGATTGCTGACACGAAGAGGAAGCTTATTGCCGAGTTCGAGATGAAGGACTTGGGTATGATGCACTATTTTCTAGGCATGGAGGTGTGGCAGAGTGCAGATGGAATCTTCCTTGGACAAGGGAAGTATGCAGTAGAGATCCCGAAAAGGTTCGGGATGATGGACTGCAAGGCCATGGCCACACTTATGGCATCGAACCTGAAGTTATTGAGTGATGCTTCATCAGAGTCGGTTGATGCCACGATGTATCGTCGGATGATTGGATCTTTGATGTACCTGACGAATACGAGACCAAATATTTGCTTTGTTGTGAACACAATGAGCCAGTTCCTGACGGATCCGAGACATGTTCACTTGATTGCTGCAAAGCATATTCTGAGGTACCTGAAGGGTACGGTGGATTATGGGCTCAAGTATGATGCGAATCAGAAGATTAACCTGGAGGGTTATGTTGATTCAGATTGGGTAGGCAGTGCCATCGATAGGAAGAGCACTTCGGGGTGCTGCTTCAGTATGGGATTAGGTGTGATCTCTTGGTTTAGCAGGAAGCAGTCCTGCGTGGCACTGAGTACAGCCGAAGCAGAGTATGTCGCAGCTTGTTCGGCTAGTTGTGAGGCAGTATGGATGAGGAAGCTACTGCCTGATTTATTTGATCTCCAGTTGGATGCTACTTGTATATATTGCGACAACTAGAGTTGTGTGAAGTTGTTTGAGAACCCGGTGTTCCATGACAAGTCGAAGCACATTGAGATCAAGTATCACTATATCAGGGATATGGTGTAGAGAAGAGCAGTGAAACTCCAGTATGTTGCGACGGATGAGCAAATAGCCGATGTCGTGACCAAGCCGCTAACCAGAGTGAAGTTTGAGTACTTCAGAGAGAAGCTTGGTGTACTTCAGATCGAGGTTCCTTCCAAGGGGAAGTGATGAGTCCGGAAGACGCAGATGCACATGGGCCATTCTCGCATAGTGGTAGGAAATTCCTCCTATGCTGGTAGATGTAAGGGCTGAGACATTCTCACATAGTGGTAGGAAAGTCCTCCTATGGTGTAGATGTAAGGGCTGAGCCATTCTCACATGGTGGTAGGAAATTCCTCCCATGGTGCAGATGTAAGGGCTGGGGCCAGTCCGACATGGTGGTAGGAAAGTCCTCCCATGGCCATTGACATAAGTGCCAGAGCCTTTCCCAAATGGTGGTAGGAAAGTCCTCCCATGTCGGTTGATGTAAGTGTTGTGTCTCACATGCTGGTAGGAAAGTCCTCGCATGTTGGTAGACTGGGTCTCGTATGGTGGTAGGAAAGTCCTCCCATATTGGAGACATTGTGATGTGCATATGGGTTGTGCTCCGTTTACGATGAGATGATCTGAAGATGATGAGGTGACAGTAGGGTACACTGGTTTTGCAGAGGCATATAATCAGTCCTGGGATGCTCCTTCAGGTTTTGCAGTGGCATATAACAATCCTAGGGGATCTTGCAGGTTTTGCAGAGGCATATAATAAGTCCTGAGATGTACCTACTTGATGGCTTGCTTACAGAGATGATGAAGACCTACATGGAGGCTAGGCCTACATCCAACATGAAAAAGGGCTGGCTCTATAGAACTTCCTATGACGAGTAGATTGGAGATTGATGGTCAAGATAGCAGTAGCAATGACGATGATCCAGCTTTGATGATGATTCAGTGACGAAGACTTGTACTGATGAACTGTGTCAAGAAAATACCTTCCTAGCTAAGAGGGAGTGTTAATGTATTTGTAACTTTGGAATGTATTCACTTGTATATTTTATATTGTATTCATATGTTGTAATTATACTTCCGATGGAGAGGTTTTATTCCTCTGATCGGGAAAGTTATTATTGTATTTGAAAGGGTTATTAGACTCCTCTAGAGGAGTCGGCCCTGAGTTAAGTTGTAGGGGGTTATTAGACTCTCCTAGGAAAAGTAAGCCCAGTTAGGGTAAAAGTCAAGTGGAAGTAAAGTATAAATAGAGAGGGTGCTCCTCTCTATTTACACATTCACTCACTCACTCAATTCGCATAGTGAGAGAAAGGAGGAGTTCGCACAAGTGAAGAAGAGAGAATCTGCTGGAGACCATTTCTATCTTTTGGGGTTTTGTATTATTGCTCATTCTATTGACCATTTCTAGAGTGCCTCGATTAACGTGACAACCATTTACCTTGGGAACCGTGGCATCTCTTAGGTCACCTCTTTAGTTGTCCAACACCTCTACCATCTTGGATAGGATCATCTTTTGGGACAACTACAAGTTGTGTGATAACAAATACAAGAGGAAACTTTGCCAAAATTTGGCCAGAACCAAATGCAAAGGCTTCCCAAAGGGAATCATTTCAAAGTCTTTTGCCAAAAAGGGCCAAAACCCCTCCTCTTCTACTCCATTATTCTAAAATTCTTTGCTGAAAATTATTCTTTCTTTGTAAAGGCCAAGAGAGTCTCCTGAGCTTAAGTTTCTTTTATTTCCAAGTTAAATATATTTCTCTAATTTTTCATCCACCCATTGCATGCAAAGGTAGTTGGGTTTTCCCACTCTTGCATTGCAAGAGAGGAAGGGATAGGATTTAGTTTGCTTTGCTTTATTTTTTTTTGTTTTTAGCATTTAGCTTTTGGTTCTTGCCCCACCGCTTCCTTCCGGCAGAGGGTTGTGTGGCTTAGTGCATAATTTGTTTCTTATTCTTTCATTAATAAATTGTTACCCACACCTTGCATGTGAAGTGCCTTTTCCCTCTTGCAAAATCGTGCTGGCTAGTTTAGTTTTGTTTTGAGTGACAGTTTTCATTCTTTTGTTAAGTAAATAAGCCATGCCCCACCTTTTCCCCGTATACATTCCCCTTGCCAATTCATCCAATCCTAGGTGATAAGAAAGAGCAAGAGATTGTGTTGGCTAGTGTAACTAGGCATTTTAACTACTTATTTGCAAATTAAGAAAATAAGGACTAGTCTGTGGAGCTAGAGGGGTAGAGGATGAAGGAAGCCTCGTGGCACTTTGTGTCTTCCTGTTGAGCACACGGCTTTTCTTTGGAGATGACTTGTGGAGCTAGAAGGGAACCTTATTGTTCTCTTGTTGAGCACCCAACAATTTTTCTCAATCAAAGGATAAGGGTTAGAGGTAGTCACATTAGATTAGATATTTCTTTTCTTTTCTCAAACACCAATCACCCTAAGCTAAAGTGAGACTTAAAACTTACTAAAATTTATAGGACCATTGCAAAACTTTCAAGCATTTGTTTACTTAGAATCATTTGTTCTTTTTTATCTTAGCTTTTAGATTTCATTGTGTCTTCCAAATAAATCTTATTCATTTACAAGCAGTTTATTTCATTTATTTTCTGCAGCAAGTTCTTATTGTATTATAATTTGGAAGTAAATCATTTCAGTTCTTTTATGTCTTGTATTATTTGCTTTCATTGAGTAAATGGTTTTATAAATTCAAGTTGTAATTTGATCCCAATAGATAAGGCACTGGTTTAGTAAATAAATGGTTGTTTCATTCATTTAGCATTGTTTGGTTGAATTTCAATTAAGGTTTGACTGCCATTAAATAATTGTTGCATTTTGCATGATTGATTGTCATTTAAACTTTAGACAAGTTTAATTTAAATTTAACTCCAAAAACAAAAAATTTGACAACTTAGTAAGTAGGGTCTACCCCCCTTAGCTCCTTTAGGAATTGGGCCTAAACAGAGGAGTTGAGAATCGAGGTGACAGTGGGTCCTCAACTCGTAGCTTGCCCCCAAGGACACGCCGAGTGGGTTGGATCCTACTCCACGTTTGGAAGTGTGTATTAGGCGGCAACAAGTACTACATAAAAAGTTTTTATGACCACCTTCTACTAATCATTGTATCACTTATTTTTATTAAATATTATTTCTATACATTTAAACATACTCATCATCATATCATTTATTTTCATTAAATATTATTTCTATACATTTAAACATTATCTAATGGACTCTTATTCATCATTGTATCATTTATTCTTATTAAATATTATTTCTATACATTTAACATTATATAATGGACTCTTTTTCATGACTACCTTCTACTCATCATGTTATATAATTTATTCTTATTAAATATTATTTCTCTACTTTTAAATATTATATAATGGACTCTTGTCCCTTTATGAATAAACCATTTGGTTCGTTACAAGAGTCAATCAAGAAATAAGCAAATTCAAGTTGCATTTATACCACAAGAACTTGAGATAATTCAAGAGACCTAACCATATTTTGAAGAGGCACAATTCTGATAAGTTAATTGAATAAAGTATATCATTTTAATAAAGTATATTATGTATAAGATGATAAGGTGGATGTTAATTTGAAATATTCTCAATATTGACATTTGGAAAGTTAATTTGACCTCAAAATCTGCCACTATAATAAGATGATAAGGTGGATGTGCTTCACTTAATGCTAAATAATCCCAATACCAAGAATATTGATAGATAGTGTTGTTACATTGAGATGGGCCAATGGACCTTCCCTTGAAACAAAGTTGAGTGCTGATCTTGAATGTGTTCTCAGTAATATTTGGGAAATCGACAATTCCAAAAAATGTGTTTCATTGACTTTGGCTTGCCACGGACTAGGCAAACTCTATCTATGACTTCACTTTTCACCAATGTTGCATGAAACTCCTAAAATGCCCACATATCGGTACTGGAAACTCACGGAAACTCGGAAACTTTTCGGAAACTTTTGGGAAACCTCCAAGGGTCCATGAGCGGCTTGGGATCCATAGAAAATCTAAAAATACCCTGGTTTATGGAAAATGAAAACAAATTTACCTCAAAATCGTTTCTAACCTACCTACAAATTAACCTCTCATTCTTATTTTATTGTGAGATAATGTGTTATTAAAAAAAACTATATATTTAAATATATATATCGCGTTTCCCCCGACGTACCCATTTTTGGGGGCTCACGTTTCCAGGTGTTCCCATTTCGGAAACTTGTACACGTTTCCACATTTCGTGCAACTTAGCTTTTCACCAATTCGACCTTAGATGGGAAGCCTTCATAAATAATCAATCATGCAAAGATCAAAAAATTATAATTGGGACGAATGAAGATGCAAGCAAATACGTTTTTTCCAATTATGTTAGTGCACTAAAATGTTTTTGTTGTAACTGGTGTGAAGAGGTGTGTATGTAATTGTTGGTTAAAGGATTTCTTTTAATTAGAAATACTAAAAATCTAGATAAGTTAATTTATTTAAACTTTATTTATGTACTGGCAACTATGAGGAAGAAGATATGAGATGTATCACTATATATATACCCATCCACTTTTATTTTTTCATTTATAAATATCTTTTTGTCATTTTATGTATTTAAAAAACAAAACAAAAAATCAAGTGTAATGATAGAAAATTTTGCATCCTTTTCCAATAACATGTAATAGTCTGGTGTTTGACAACAATAACTTTTGACTAAAATGATTTAATCTGTTTTGGAATGGAAGGTAGTGCTTGATATTTTGTATGTTTTAAAATGTTAATATTTCTTTGAAAGATTGCAACAGAAAGGAAACTATAGAACATAAATTTCTATCCACGCCATTAAACAAGATTCTAGAACAAAATACCTTAATAGTTGGAACACTGAAATGTGGCCATTGATTTGCAATTATCTTCCACAATTGTGCTGCACTAAGCATGCTTTCAATTCGGTGCATTATGGAAGGTAGAAATGAAAAAGTGTACAAAATGCTTGTAGATATGCCCAAACAGATCACCTTGCAAAGCTCTGGTGGTAATTTTACCATAAAATTGCTCGCAGAAGCTGCAAAAGCACAAATGTAAAGGATATTAAACAAAGGAACTTTAATTTATAAAATGCAGACAAAGTGAAAGTTCAAATCCTTGTTAAAATAACATAATAGTAAAGATGGTCTTGCAGTTAGGATTTTATGTTCTTGAGAAATTTCAGCTCAATCCTTGTCGTTTAGGAGAGAAGAACATCATTTTGTGTAATCTTGTTCAAATTATCCTTGCAATCCTAGGGCTGTTAAGTTGTGTGACAACAGTGGGTATTGAAGGCGAAGCCGGTGCCTGACTTTTCTTACTTTTCATTGTTTTCAATAGTTGGTCTAAGGATATGCTCTAGTGCCACTTGTGCCTACTCATCTTACCCATCTAACCAACCATTAGAATCCTCCATTACAAACATCTCAATCTCCACATCCCAAGAGGCATGTGGTCAATCTCATTGTAAGAATAGTCCCTGTTCTTATTAAATCTGACAGAATATTTATGCAATAAAAGTAAATTGAATAAAGTATAATCGATAGAATAATGAGTGATTGCAATGCTCTCATGATCGTATACCTTTACAAGCATTAACTAGTCATGAGAATGAATAGGTGAGACCTATGACTCTTCATTAAATGTTAATTAATTATTAGTTATTAGTTATGGTTATTTATTTATGTCTATTAATATGCTTGTAACATTGCCACCCCCTTAAGAAATGCTTTCTCCTCAAAGCATAATAAATTGGATTCTTTGTAACTGACCATGCTTCCTTGATAGCCCATTTGTTTAACCATATGGTCCATACCATCTTTCTAAAACTTTGGTCACACCATATTATTCACCTAATTCATAAATTGGGTCCTAGTGCAACTCGCAATAACTACATAACGATCATGGTTGGCAACACCTCCAAAATTTTTGCTACAGTCTTCCATATGCAGCGTTTTGTAGAGCTTGAGAGGAGACATCTCAGAGCTAGACGAAAGGCTGGATTCAGAACGGTGTACCAAGCTATTGACCACATTCTTACGCTCTGGGCCATCATTGGGGAGGCACACAGTACACCATTGTCCTTCAAAATTTACTATTGTTTGGTAGACTTTCGAAAAGCATTCGACTATGTCCCCAAAGTAGCTTTGTTACAAAGGCTCACAAACATTGGCATTTCCAAGACCCTTCTGACTACCATTATGAGACTATATGAGTTCGTTCTTGGTCACCTTCACACAGCCCACTATGTATCAAGCTTTATTAGGAGTACCATTGGGGTCATGTAGGGTTGTCCCCTTTCCCCTAATTTATTTGGGACATACATCAACAAGCTAGAGTCCTTTTTGCAAGAGCACATCCAATATGGAGAAGAGTGTCTTCTCCATTTGGTATTGATCTCAAAACTACTCTTCATAGATGATGTGGTACTCCCGGCTTCCTCTCCAAAAGGATTGCAACGACAATTAGATGCCTTTTGCCCTCTTTTGTGATCTTTATCAATTGACGATCAACCTCGATAAAACCAAGGCCATGATCTTTAATGGGTCGAAGAAGTTCGTCACAAATCTTCATTTCTGTTTTAGAGCAGAGGAGATTGAGATCATTGGCAAGTATACCTATTTGGGGGTACAATCCATACTACATAGGACCTCGTTTTAGTTTACGACATGCCCTTCAACACCGAGTCAACAAAGTATACAGATCCTTAGCCCTTCTCAAAAGACAATGTTTTAGACACTATTTTTAGGACATCTCATCCAAGATGTCTCTCATGGACACTCGCATTCAACCCACAATCTTCTATGGTTCAGATATTTGGGGGCCTTGTCTACTAGACATTGATTAGGCCTCCACAGAGACAACGCAGATCCTCTTTGTCCGTCGCATCATCGAATGCAAACAAACAATTCCTCAACATGTCATACTTGTTGAGTTCTATACCCGCTCCTTCCTATTTGGCTTAGTGGGGAAAGCAAATGGCATGAGATCAGTCTGGGATATTTTGATGATCATCTCCACACCTTGCAGCACTTGTTCTGGCATCAGTGGGGTCCACACATCCTAACATTCATCATTTTGGGCACTTTATTGGTGTCATTGAGAGGCCACGATTCGGTCATTTGGTCACATTAGGATATTATCTTGATATATTATTTTATATTGTGCCATGGGGTCATGCTAGTGAAGGATATGATACACCTCCTAGCCCCACCATGTGCTAGTTTCATGTGTACTAGTCATTTGTCATGTGGTGCATCCCCCTTGGGCGAATTAGTGGGTGCGCCCCCTCTATTTTTGAGTGTTCCATGTATATCTTATTCTGGCTCATCTTAGTCGTTGATTGTTATGTTTGTATCTTATGATCTCAACCACTGATTTGAAAAGTGGTTAGGTTTTTGGTCTCTCTCATTCCTATCTAAGGAAGAGACCCCCCTCATGGTAAAGGGACTTTTTGGCTCTTGGATTTCCAGCATAATAAAAATATTTTTGCAAAAAACTCTTGGAAGCTTTGTGAATGTTCTTGAAAGTGATTGTAAAGTCTTTTCTCTTCGACATCATTGTGGACCTAGCTCTTTCCATAACCATTTTTGTAGGGGCCATGTGGTAGAGAAGGACATTATTGAAGGGGGCGCTATTTTGGGGAGACTCCATCTCTCCTCCTCAAGACGCCTTGTATCAGGGAGTATTTTTATTGTATCTTGTGATCATATTGATGCTCTTTGATTCATCTTTCTTGCTGTATAGTTTACTTCTTGTTTGATCTGATTCTAACTTAGATCGTTTTGGCAAGGAGGGGCGCATTGGCCATCTTGGAGCATAAATATTTCACTTGGAGAGGTTGGATCTCACTCTAGATTGCTTCGATTTGGGAAGATCATCAATTTGCAAGGAGGCCGCAAGAATTTCCTGGTGTGTTTCAAATTATTTTTGTTGTTACAGGATCTATTCCAATTGTCACCATTAAAACCCTCATTGTTACAACCCTCGTTTTCTAGATATGATAGATCAGGTACTTCTTTGACTACGGCCATCAAAACCCACTTTAAAATAAATATAAAAACACTAGATCTAAAGTTTCAACTCAAACCGACTCCATTTACCCTCGGATCTAGCACTAGCCATCTCTAGGTGCGACGCCCTCCTTGGTTTTCTCATTATCTCATCAGATTGATCATCTGGGTCTTGCTTGAAACCCCTCTAATTGACAAATCTAAGCTCAAGCATCCATTCTAGTGTCATTACAACCATTAATTCCTCTTTTGGGTCCACATATCCATATTTTGCCTCCTAGGTGGGTCACACTTGGGCATCTCTATTTGACACTAGATCTATCTAGATCTATTAGTCTAACCTCATTATGGTACATTTCTTACATGCTTGAGAATCTCTATCTTGTGTAAGCCTCCTCAACCTACTCTTAACTTCCATATACCACTACATTATTCTAGATCTAATCTTATCCACCTAGATCTACTTGTGTACATCATTCCTAACCTTTAGAGTACCTTGTGTTGGTTCACTAGCCCTCATTGGCTAGTAAGGGTATCCCCCTTGATATTGCATTTGCTTTATCTAAAGTGACAAGAGTCTATTCGGTGTGACAACTACCCCTTTACAGTAGTGGACGAGGCCCTTGCGGTGTCACTTGGTTAGCTATCCTACCTCTACTGTCCCGGATAGGATACCTATTATCCACTAAAATTGCACTTAGTGGATTCCGAGTGAACGGCCGAAAACTTGAACAATCTAAATGTTCATTATCAGAGTTCAGAAGTCCATCAGGCCTTCTAGGCCCTTTTTATTTTTTGTAACACATGTTCATACCCCCTCGGGGAAATTGTAATAAAATGTAGTAGCATGGTATCTGTATGTAAAAGACTCGTCTTCCTAGGACTTAAACGTTAATCCGACTAGCCTAGAGTGTTTTTTTCCTTGGAAATTATTTGTTGTTGAACAAACGACTAATAATTTTTGAGTTTTTCACTAAATCCTCCAAAGTTGGGGTGGTCGGCGTAATTTTTAAGCCTTAGAAAGTTATTAGAGCCTAAGTGTCGATGTATTAAGCCATGCTAGGCATTAAAATTGAGTCGTATGGACATGTGTTAGGTCCCCCTAGGTTTTTTTTAAGTTCCGAGAAAAAATATTTTTTCCGTAAAATCAAGCCATTTTTTAATGGTTTGATTAAAAAAATAAAAAATGTGATAAACGTGTGGTCTAGGGGTCTTTTCTGCCACAGGGGTGCTCATTTTCAAGCTCAAAGCATCTACTATACCCCAAAACCCACTTTCCTAAGTGGTTAAGTGCTTTATTTTTCACTTATTTCTCAAAAGGTCAAAAAAGTGAGAAAAAATGCAAAAAAGTGAAAAATATGAAAAAATCAAATTCCTAGTTTGGGGGGATTTGTAAGAGTTTTGGATCAACTATGATTAAGGAGATGTAATAGGTGATTTATGGCATTTTTTGGGGCAGCACTAAACAAGGAATCATCTCCCCATGAGTAGGGCGCATTTCCCCATGAAGGGGCGCGCATTTCCCAAGAGAGAGGATCCATAATTTATGGAGTTTCAGCTATGTTCTAGGCATCCTTTGGGCTGACTTTTGGCATCCCAAAAGGTGGTGGCATCCCCCTCAATCAAGCCACAATATTTGTCTTGAGTCTCTCCACTAATGCGCCCTCCCTCTACTCATTTTGTTATTTAAGCATGGCAGCCCCCTCATTCCAAACTAGTTAGAGTTGGATTGAGAGGAGGCTTGACATTTTGTAATTGTTCTATATGTTGCATTTGCTAATAAAGAAGCTTTGGAGGCTAACCTGTGTGGTACTTTTATGTGTGGATCAACATTGTCATGATTTCATGAGGTAATCTGTTTCTCATTTCAATTTTATGCATTGTGCTTTGTGTATCTAGCTTAAAGGATTGCTCCCAATCTTTAGAAGTAGAGTAATGTAAGTAAGTTTACTTGCTTTTTCTACTTTGAATACATATTTGTACAGATCTAGATCTAACATGTTTTATAAGATTATATGCATGTTGTTTTAATCTCAATTTATATGATATCACCAGATCTCACGGGTTTTGCAAGTTTCTTGAGTGGCTTTCAGGTTGCCAAGCTTGGAGGAGTTGTGGATCTAGCTTGACTCCACTACATTTCCAACAATATCACAAGACATTGTCTCTCAGCACGCCACGAAAAATTTTCCTTGGTTGATCTTTCCGGCAACAAGTTTCTTTCACCTTACTCTTTCTCTCTTCTAAAATAAAATTCTTCTTGGTTACCGTTCTTAAAGTTTCCGATCTGATTCAGCTATCAAGCTTATTAATAGAATAGATCTGATTTTATGCATAGATCTAAAGTTTTATAAATGGTTAGATATTTCTTTGGATCTAGCTCTAGGAAAGTATTATTTTGAGCAAGTTAGTCAAATAGATTTAAAGCTTGTTTGAATAATTTTTTCTGAAGTATTTTAAAAGTTAAATCAAGCAACTCAAGTGCTTTATTGGCTGTCTTTTCAAAGTTGTCCAAGACCGTAAGAGGATTGGCTATTGGCTTTTTAGCCAATCCATCTTAGTCTTTTTTGCTTTAGTTAACTAGTTTCTTAACTTAGAATTTTTTAACATTTTTTTATTTTGCCCAAGTCACTTCTAAAGTGATTTTGGGAACTTTTTGCTACTAATTTGTTTGCTTGGTTTTGTTGCATGATAGCAGAAAAAGGTCTTTGGAGCACTCATTTTGACAAGATTGGACGATCCAAGACTTTCTTGAACCATACCTTTCCTTCCAAACTTTTGCCACAGTATTTGTAACCTCTTTTCTCCAAGATCTATAAGGATAAAGAGGATTTCTTTCACTTCAAAGTTGGCATTGTAATCTCGTAAATAAAAGTATTTTTTGGAAGCAAGCTCACAAAGCTTGCTTCTCATCCCCCTAGGGGGGATTGGTGTCGGTTCCTTTTTGTGGATGCTGTCATTTTTCAGCCTAATAATTTTTACATTAGCTTAATTTAACTAAAATCAACCAAGATTAATTAAAATTTAACGTCGTGGTCCAATCCAAATATTGGGCCATTGACTCACTCATGACTTAGGAACTTTTTTATCTTGTTTTTTGCAGACTGTATACTTTTCAATACAATTTGTTTGATCTTTTGCAAAAGTAAATCGGATACTAACCCACTACCTCAGTAGTCTAGTAATTAGATAACATTTTATTTTTCAGTCATTTACTTTTAATTAACCCCCCTTGCTTTCCCGAAGTACAAAGTTCAAGATAAGGGCTTGCCCAAGTATTGGCCAGAAAAAGAGACTCTTGGGGTTTTTAATAAACAAGAAAACTCTGTTCAAAAAACTTTTAAAAACTACCAAAGCTTTGTCCTGAGTATGCTCTAGATCACTGCAGCTTTGACTGAACAGATCGATCATACCAGAAAGGGACTTAGTGATTAGTAATTAGTTTCACTTTTTCAATTAACCTCCCTTATACGAAAATCCGGGGAAATTCCTCAAAGGAAGCGGGAACCACTGGTTAGTGACCTCGGGATACCGTTAGACTGCACCCTCGTTTGGGGTAGTGTTGAATCTTTATGTTGTTATGCTTTCAAATTATATTGCAAATCTCTTGTATCAATTTTATTGTTTAAAAAACTCTTAAAAAACTTACTCATCCACCATAACTAATTAGCTTAATCAGCCTTAGAAACTCTTTTATAGGGACTACCCCCCTTGGCTTCGTTAGGAGTTAATCTAAACAGAGAAGTCGGGATCAAGTTACAGCCCTAACTCGTGACTTGCCCCCAAGGACACACTTAGTGGCTTGAAGATTTCTGCCACGCTAACCCCAGGTGTGTATCCGGCAGCAACAATACCTTTGGTGGTAGCTACACTTTGAGTGATAATAGTACCGAAAGGGAAAAGAGATTCTTAGCCGTCAATAATTTTGTTGTTACAATTTTTGTACATTATTAACAATAAAATCTAAGGTCATGTATTCCCGAAGTAAACTGAAAGGGTTTATCCCTGGTAGGTGAAAAGAGATTCCCGACCATAAAATAAATTTTTTTTTTTGTCTTAATAAAATTTACCAAGGCTTGAAATTCCGAGTATGCTCTTGACCAATGCAGCTTAGTCTGATCTATTGGTTAATCAGAAAGGGATTTGAAGTGACTAGTTTAATAGGAAAATCCAACAAAAACTTATCTCTAGAACCCGGGAGGTCACGTGAAACTAACTACAGAGTCAGCGGGCTACTTTAAGCAGGTTATGCCTCGCCTAGTTGGTCCCTTGGTTTAGTTGTCACTACACTCAATTCAAAGGACTAGGTTGGAATTGGGCCAAACCAAGAACTAACCCACTTCCACGCATCTAATAAAATCATTTAAAACTAAAAAACAATACTTGCATCACTTTCACGACACAGCAACACTCAAACTTATGTGACTCCATTTGGCACTAGTCTAATCTGCAAACAATCAAACATTAAGTGAATCAATGTGTTAGATGGATGTATCTTTATTCATGCTATTGTTGTAATTCATTATTGCATTTCTTTGGTTCAGTATTACTTCACCTTCAAACTCCTAGATTAATTTCTTTCTCTAACTTAGCTTAAAAGCCTTAGTTTTTTTTTCATAGGGACCACCCTACTTGGCTTCGCCAAAAGTTGGTCTACACAGAGGAGTTGAGTGTTGAGTGACAGTATCTCAACACTTTGCTTGCCCCCAAGGATGCACCCAGTTGCTTGAAGATTTATGCCACGCTAACGGTTAACCCCTTTTTCCTGGAGGTGCGTATCCGGCGGCAATAGTTCCCATGAAATTAGGAATGTTGATTGTATCTTTATTATGTATTTTTCCCAATTAAATGTCTTTTTGTCTTTTTTCAAACAAATATTATTTTTGGAGAGAAATAATTGAAATTCTTCTCTCAAAATTGGGTTTAGGGAGTTAAGTGGGTGCTCTGATTTAGAAAACAAGCACCCCCATGGAAAATTCCAACCCCTAACCACTTTTTTATGACTTTTACAATTTTTTAATAAAAACATTAAAAAATCTTCGTTTTACGAGAAATTTTAATTTTTTCGAAACTTAAAAAAAAAACTAGAGGGACCTAGTACATGTTCATAAGACTCTAAAATAATTCCTAGCATGGTAATATACATTGACACATAGACTTTAATAACCTCCCGGGGCCTAACCACCAAGATGAGCATTCTAGCTTTGGAGAAGTGGGTGAAAAACTCGAAAATTATACCTCGCTGAAAAGCAAAGTATAATTAACAAGGGAAAAAACACCATGGAATACCGGATTGATATCTAAGTCCTAGTTACCCAAGTCTGTTACATTATTCATCATGTTAGCGACATTTTATTACAATATCCCTGCAAGGTATGAACATGTAGGAGAAAGAAAAAGGGACCTTGGGAGGCCTGATTGAACTTCCGAACACTGAAAAATGCACAAGTACTTGTGCAAACTTTGGCAGCTCACTTGAAGTCTACATGTGTGCAACTCAGTTGGTAACAAACAGTACAAGGTTTTGGAGCTTGTTGGGTAATCTTCCCCGTTTCCAAACTTTTGAGAGGTCACATTTCCAGTGCATTTCCATTTCGGGAAATCATACCTGTTTCCCCATTGGATCAAGTTCTTGCAGGAGTAATATGGATTCAAAGCAGGAGTCTGTGGTCCTCAATGAGCACAATTATGGCATGTGGATGCAGGACATGGAGACATTGCTGAAAAGCAATAATGTATGGCAATTTATGAAAACTGTTGTTCCTGAATCCTGACCCTCCTATCTTCCATAGGTTCTTTGCATTTAAGCAACCATGAGGTCTTCCATTCAAAAGGACAAGCCAGATTAATATTTTGTATAATGGGGAGAAGGCAATTTGGACCAGGAATATGTAGTCTCAACAAAGGTGAAATTTCGAAACAAAGAATCACAGTACTAAGTTAACTTATAATGCACAACATAGAATCCACATGGAAAATGCTCTGGAATTGTTTGCATACATGCCTCAGTCCATAAATATGCATACAAAATGGGAGCCCTAAATTGTGTTCTTGTCATGATGTATTTCTCCAAGGCCTTTTGCTACAGATAGCGTGCCACATCAAACATCCCTTTTCACTTATTAGAGACGTCACTTTTACAAATTAATGTGCTAAGAAGCCACATTTGCATTGCTAACGTTTCTTAATTTCTATTAAATGGAGGTTTGATTCACACCACAAATTGAAAATATATGCTGCTTCTCTAATTATACTCCCCGATACAGCTTGTCTCAATTTTAGTCACAAAACATTTTCCAAGAAATTATAGCACAAGACAAAATTCAAAATACAAGATGATGGATAAAAAACTTCTACAAACATGATTATTGGTTGCAATGCTAACCTTTCTCTTCCTTAGCCCGCCTTAGCAAAAAGTTTTCAACCTTGAAAAGAGGCCTTGCAGCTAATAAGGGCTGGTGTTGATACTGGAGAGAAATCCCATAGCTATAACGTGCAGCAGAGTCAAGAACAAAAGAAATACCCAACCAAGAAAATATAATCAGCACTTCTGTTAAAGAGGTAACATACATGCAATTTAGAGATACAAATTATCCACAAGGAAATATTTGGTTCAGTCTAGTACAAAAATGATATTCATCTAACGGCTAGAGCCAAAAAAAAATGAATGCATTTCTATTTGGAAGAGATCTGATATAAGAAAACACACCGGTTTCTGAAAAATTCAGTATACGTCCTAATTTCCCCACCGGTACTCTTTTTTGAGACAAGAGAACTTGCAGCATTTAAACTCTTTAAGACATTCATTATGCAGTACACCTTTTTATTATGAGGCGTTTCTACAATGGAGTCCTCAAGAATGTCCACAGGAACCATTCCACATGCTGTCTGTATTAAATCTCCCTGCTTATTCTCAAGAATACAGTGAATATCATGGGAGTGCCCTGCTTTATTTGTATTGCCTCCCTTAACTGGGTCTATACAAGAAGCATTCCTGATGCATGTCCAATCTATCAGGGATAAAGCCAGTTTGCGAGAAGTAATAGTGTTGACTAGTGGCAGAAGCAAATACATCATATGTTGCTTTGAAATTTCAGTTTCGTAATGCAAATCAATTCCTTCACTGAGCTTATCCAGTTTACCATCTATTAGAAGTCTGAGAACTGTTACTTGAAATCGGGTCGCCATTTCAACCTGAAAGAAGAAATAACATAAAAATGTTATCATTACTACCAACCTAAGTTTGAAGAAATGGATCATCTTTCAATAAACAAAGTACATCTCTAGCGATAAAATGCATAGGTAGACTTACCTCACTGGAAGTTAGCTCAAGTGTTCCAGCA
The DNA here is from genome assembly GCA_027924585.1 of Larix kaempferi. Classification (NCBI taxonomy): domain Eukaryota; kingdom Viridiplantae; phylum Streptophyta; class Pinopsida; order Pinales; family Pinaceae; genus Larix; species Larix kaempferi. The sequence continues at coordinate 13,524,245 of BSBM01000030.1, forward strand.
AATTCAGTTTGAATAGAGACAGCACCATTAGTAACCTCCAAGCATATCTTCGTGTTTCCCACACTTGGATCAAGTGAATGCTTAACAAGCAAAATTACATTTTGAAACGGGAAAGTGTATGCAAAATCCCGTTCAAAAAACAAATAGTAGCAATAAAACAGAACTTTGGGTGTAGTGAAATCCCAGTCACTGACAAATTCGTTTGGTACATAAAGAGGAAAAAGCTTCTTGTAATCTTCCTTTTCTGCATAAGCAAACCCTTTTGTTAGTCCACTGTCAATAGCTCAACAATATTTGGTATGCCAACATATTCTAACTGTAGTTCAATACTAAACAGGATAAAAGATATAAAAATCTTTACAGTGAAATAAATGATAAATCTCAAGTGAGAAAAGCTGACAAATAAATAAATTGCTAAAAGGTTGCTAGTCTAGAGTCTATTGGAAGCATTCTCATCACTCTACCCATTTGTGAGACACCGCCATCCCTCGTGTTATTATCTATCCCACATATGTATAGGTGGTTCCCTTGGTTCCTTCATCCGAGAGATTGCAGTGTTAAGGTTGTTGAGTCCTTCCCCTACCTTAGCCTTGTTTCTCCACCCTCACCCATGGTTAGAAAATTGTTCCAGTCTGTTAACGAGTATACACTTGAAATTTCTGTTTATAGTAGTTAGCTACTTTGATCTAGACTTATCTTAGTTATTATTTACATGTTTTTGCCAGTTAAACATCATCTTATGCTTTAGTCTAGCTACTGATATAATTGAAGGAGCATATCATAACCATTTGTACTTGCAGCAGCGGTTATTCAGTGTCTGGATCATTATTTTGATCATTTTTTATCCGATCAACCCAGTTTTGTTGAAATATTGTAACTTCAAAGAATATTCTATTTGTACTTTATTATTATTCATCCAAAGATGTTTTATTCCTCCGTCGGGATGTTATTATTATGTAAAGTCATTGAGGTAAATCCTCCCATGTAAGTCGAGGCAATAGATCCCCTAAGAGTCATTTGTAATGGGGTGTTTAAGTCCCCTAGACGGGTCGGCCAGTTAGCAAGAGAATAAACTATTGAGGCCAACCTATCAAGTGTAAAAGTCAAGTGAATGTACCGTATAAATAGAGGAGGTGTGTTCCTCATTTGAACACACACTCACTCACTTGTGAACTCGCATAGGAGAGAGAGAGATCTGCAAAGGAGGAGAAGGAGCTCTTGTTTGGGGATTTCATCTTTGTATTTGTTGATCATCTATATTGAGGAAGTTTTGCTGGGTTTTCTACCCTGTGAGGGTTTCCCAGGATAAATTTGTGTCTCTTGTGTTTATGTTGTGCTTGTTATTCTTTCGGTGATCCTGTATATGCTATTGTTGTGAAATTGAATTGAATACTGATGTTAACTATCTTAGCATATTGAATATTAACATGGTTTCAGAGCTATCCTGAAGTAAGGCAATGTATGGCACTTACGACACTTGTTTCACTTGCGACAATTTGAAAGCTAGGGCTTTGTATAGCAAAACCTAGTCATCGTGGAACTTTCGCTATAAATCACTTTTGGCGAAGGTTCAGGATCTGAAACTTGGATAGACCGAAGATGACATTTTCCTGTACCTTGTGTCCGAGTTTCAGCCTCAGATTTGTTGTACTTTCTGAGATATGATCTGTACAAGTTAGGGTTTCTGCCTCTTCCAAAATGAATCCCTAAACAGGTGACCTAGGTAAAAAGGTCATATCTCGGACTAGGAAGCTCCAAATGGAATTCCGTAAAAATTTAGGGTTAAGGAACAGACTTTAATTTCATAGGTCCGAGTTTCAAAGGCCGAAGTTGAAACAGTGACACGTGGCGCTCCATACAAGTTCGCTATGTTGTTTCATCCCTTAAACGCGTCATGTTGGGAAACGGAGCATATCTCTCTAATGGAGAATCCAATGAAGCTCAAACCTATGGGGTTGGAAAGATGGCAGGTCAGGCTACCATAGGCCGAAGCTTCAGACCCTGCAGATCCGAAATTTCAGAGATACACCAGAAACAATACGGCACATCTGAAATGGCTCAACGGAGGAAATCAAAGAAGAGGAGGAAGAAGCTCTCACTTAGGGTTTTCAGTTTTTATGTATGGCATGACTTGATACAATGTTGGAGACACCTGATGCAACATTGGAAACTTTGAAAATGGATTTGGAATCCATTCATCATAGATATTAATCCTCCATCAAAATGTTGTGGGAGGAAGGAGATTGAAAATTAGGGTTTCCAAGTAAGAAGAAACTCTAGCAAAGTTGGGAAACTCATAGGGCAGCAATGAAGGAGGTTTAAATGGCACTGATATTTTATCATCCTATCACCATGAACCTATATAAGATGTTTACAAGTGATATACCTTGGATGGTTAGGGTTTTACCCTTATAGAGAAGACTACAAGCAATCTCGACAGATATGACTTGAGAAGATACAGGTATGTTTTGAAATATGTTTCATGATTAAGTTCATAATATGTTTGTCTTCATATTATTGAGGTTAGTACAATCATGATTAATTTTAGATTGTCTGATCACCTTAGTAAATGTATGAATGCATGTGAATGATAGAAGACATTCATTGATTAGGGTTATGGCACTTATGATTATACTAATGTACTTGTGGTGTTGTATGAGGATGATGTTGTCTGCTAACATGAAAGGTACATCAAGTAAGACAAATCTACATGACCATGATGACATGAAGACAAAGACTCTTCCATAGTCTTTGATCACATAGAAGCTCTACTTACGAGGTATGTATGATTTGGTTCTACTATGCTTAACTTATGAGATATGTAGTTTACTAGCACAAGGTCTCTAAATCATTGAAGAGAACAAAGAAGATATTGTTTTAGACATAACTAGCAAGCATGCTAATCAAGGTATGTTTTCCTATATCAAGTTAGAATCCTACTTTGTGTTAGGATCTTAGATAAGTATACTTGTGTATGAAATGATCATGACCATACATGTTTAAGATTATTTAGAATCATAATGTTTTGATAGTATTGAGATTATACTAATGTATGATTATGTATGAGATCTTGAGGATGACACAATGACAACACTAGTGCACACTTAAGCATGCATAGTGGTCCAGGACGGATAGAAGTTCAAAGACATATAAGCATGATGTTATCATCAAGGGAAAAATAGAGATAAAGAGGGAGGCAACCACATAAACATAAAAGATAAGTATTTGAGTTGTTATTTGAATTACTTCTTGAATCTCTGAATAGTTAATGATATTGCTCGTAATAGTTGTATGCATATTTGTATTCCTAGAATATATCATGCATAGTGTAAGCATTCATATAGCATTGAACAGTATACTACTAATATGCATATGATGGGTAAGTTGGACAAACATTCCATTGTCTAGAATGAAACCTCTTTGCTAACATGCTGGGAGCTGTGCACGCTCTTAATAGTATGTTCTGGTAGAGATGGAAGGCATCTAAATAGCCACTGTATGCATACAGGATATGGAAAAGTGTTGTGCCAAAGTATTGGTCAAGATAGTTGCATAACTATGTGAATCATATCAGTATGCATAATAGGTTATCATTGAAATGTCAACATGATTTGATGATTATGAAGTGTTACTAATCATGTAATTAAATTTGATTTGCAGGAAAGATCATGTGCTATGATCAAAAGAAGGATGATGAACACCTGTTCCAAAGAACAAGTGATGGATGTGTTATCACATATATAGTAGCCGGGCTACCATACATTTTTTGTCAGATTTTAGTACACTATTCAGCCAGTTCCCTTGCATTTGAGATGCTGAGATGAGCATCTACTATGGATCACTATCAGATTTTGGACAGCAGTTTTATTCCCCATGCCATGACTGAGTCTTAGGACACTCAGAGATATGACCGATGTAGCTATTTAGCCATTTGTACAAAGCAGTCAATAGTGCCCAGAGTTACAGCAGTAGTTTCATAGGACAGGTGATGTTTCAGAGGATGAGCATTCAAGTATATGACTCCGCAAGTATATTATGGTGTTGTGGTTATATTGCTTTTATTTCCATTTGTTGTTCGCCAGATTGCACACCAGCAGTAGAAATCTTTCGAAAGCTGTCTCCCTCACTGGAAAGTGGAGAGAGGTGTGGCCTTGGGGGCAAGCAATGAGCCAGGTACTGTCACTTGAATCCCAGCTCCTCCGTTTAGGCTAACTCTTAACGAAGTCAGGGGGGTAGTCCCTACAAAGAGTTGTCTAAGGCTCTTGTGTTTTAAAATGTTTTTTAGTGTTGTGATGTGGATGGGTGTTGTTTAGGAGTTTTGAAGGTGAGAGACACAATAATACTTTAAATAAAACCAAGATAACGCAATCCACGTTGCAAGAGAAAATAAGAGATACACTGAATTAGATATAAATCACTCTTTACGAAAATTAACACAAGTACTCCAGATTGATAATAAGCAAATAAAATATGTGATTAAGGACCAGTGCCTTATGGAGTCAAAAATGTCTGAGTGATTTGAAATGCTTGATACAAGTGTTCGAGATAAATGTTTGTGAGATCGTTTTGCAGCTTATGTTGGTAAATTAAAGATTTTGGTGGTCTTGATTATTAGGATAAAACCAAGGATATCAAAAGAGTGTCCGGAAAGACATTCTAAGCGGCTCCTTTAAGAGACATGTCGGACCTATCTAGATCACAGCGAGGCACACAATGCTAACCAGCCACTGTGTCACAGATTGGGCAACCCGACACCTCCCCTGAGAACTGCTTTGAATACTTTTCGAACAACGTCGGTTCGTTGGTTATGGGGGTGAAAGTTTTAATTAATTATCACTTATGAGCTTATCAAGTCCTTCACCTTTCTAAGTACTAGTCCAACCGTTTCCGGTTGGCAGAGCATATGGGTGTTGGACACACAACCAAAGTAAATTAATTAAGGGGGAATGTGGATTGAAGTGTTTTATTATTAAGAGCACTTGTTCAACTCTCCAACAGAGAGCGCTCTTGACTTAGTCTTAAGACCATAGTTCAAGAGACTTCCTACTTTAAAATCCCTAATGCAAGGGGAAAGTGCAAATCTAACAATGCTCTCCGACAGAGAGTGCTCTTGACTTGGATTTGGCCAAGTTCAAGAGGCTTTGTTTATTTTAAGAAAATAGAAGCAGTTGTGAAAGCAGAATGTTGAAACTTTGTAAAATTTAAATCATGTGGTAGCTCAATAGATATGAAACACAGCTAGCATGCTACTTGCAAGATAAAATGAAATAAATAAAAGATTTAGTATTCTACAAAACAGTTTTACACTAATGGTGGAATCAACCTTCGAACAAGGTTGACCTCTAAGAACCGCCTGCACTTGAGAACTCCCAGCTAGCTGAAAGCTCTACCAAGGAAACCGACGGGGAAGGAAGAGTAACCACAAAATTATGTGGTCCTGCCCTTGAGACGAAATCCCAAGGATACAGCTTCCGGTTAAAGGCTTGGAAGAGAATTACAAGATGAAATAAAAGACTACTCTAAAGAAGAAAGCAAAAGATCTAATCTAACCAATCACAACACTCTTCCCCAAATGGGGAAGAAAGCCAAAAAAGTGGAGGCCTCCTCCACTTGAAAATTTTATTAATTCTTGTACAACTGCCTTTGGGAATTCAATCCTTGAAAGATCTGTTATCACACCACAGTAGCAGGGCTACTATTCTTGTACAGCAGATATCTGCACATTCCAGAGCTTCCTTTATTCCAGAGCATGGCTATATATTTTGGATCACTCATGATCAGAGCAGTACATTATTCGGATTTGTATATGACCTTGTGTCAAGGCAGAGCCTTGAGAGTTCAGATTTGATGACTGATGTGACCACTTATCCCATTTACAGTTTCAGATCAGTGCCTAGAGATGTATTACAGCAGTGTTTCAGATGATACTTGATGATTATTATTATGATGAGGTTGTATGATCTATGGATATGTTCTCACCGACTGTGGATCATTATCTTGTTGATTTAGTCATGATCATAGCATGTGCTTGGTATATTATTCCTGATGTGGCAAATTATTTAAAATGAACTGTAAATCATAAAATGGACAATTGCTTGCACATGTAGGTCATTTAACAAACTTACTGGTTTTTCACCTTACATAGATATGGTCTTTCCCGACACCAGTTGTCTGCTAGTGTAGGCTCCATATTCACTTGTCTCCATCCATACATGACCTTCCTATTTGACTTTAAGCCCTGACTTGTCTCATTTGACTTTCTGATACCGAGGACTTCCCCATTTTTCTACCTCTGTGTTTGGACCGCATCCCTGTTTATCCAGTGTCTCGGCTCTGAGTTGGTGACAGAACTTACCTTTGGTGAGTTGGATTGTAGGCCTAAATCATTCTGGTCGGTTGTCCCGATGTTTGGCATTGGCTCGAACTCCCCCTAGTCACTTGAGATGTTGTTGGCTAAAACTGAAAGCTCATGTTCTACCTATGGAAACTTAATAAATTCGCCCATGGAAACAAAAAAGGGCAAGAGCGATGAAAAGCTAAAAATACTCCTCGAAGAGTATAAGAAAGGTCCAAAAAGCAATGGTTCTTAAAAGCTATATCTAAACAATTGCTGACCTTGTATAAATATATGAAAAACATGCCCTGGATGCAAGCTGCAACTAGTTGTGCTTCTCAGCACATCTGAAATCCGAAGGGTTATGTAGGCCAAAAAGGCCATGGAATAAAATTGAATGATCCTAATGAACCTGGATCAACTTGATGTAGACTTGATGCCTAAGTTGAATAAGCACTCTCTAAACAACTTATCCATTTGTGAGGCACAGCCATCCCCCGTGTTCTTTTGTCCAGCACAGAGTTTGTAGCTTCCCCCTTCTCCCAGTTCAAAGTATTTTTGAGTTAAGTTAGACAAGTCAAACCCTTGGCCCGACCTTGCTCCTAGCCTTCATCCTTCACTAGCAGTTTGACCATGTCCAATGGGTGAGTTTGTCATTTGAACTATTGTGCAAGTAATTTTATATAACAACGGAATATGTTAACTTGATTAATGCCACTGAATGGAATTTATACTTTGAGCTTAGCTGTGGGAATGATTAGAGAAGCATTGTCTTAGTCTACTGATGTGATTTATCCTTGATTATATATTCTTGGGATCCGTGATGATGTGGACCATGTATGGATGATTATTGATGATGATTTATGGGCCCACATGTTTGATGATGATATCATATGATGGACATATGATGCAGATGATGTTTGATCCAGTTCAGCAGGTTTATTATTACTTCAGATAAGCAGATTATACATTGTCCATATATGGTGGACCCTACAGCAGGCCCATTAGGGCAACCCAGGGTGTATGAGTACTCATTCCTAGTGGATTTGGGTCTTCTGGATCCATTGAGACACTTATCTTTCAGTTCCGGGCACTTCTGACAGTGATTGATGCAGTTTTACACTTGATGACCAGATTGGGGGCTGATTTCCCAGCCTGAGCAGCAGGGGCCCCGAGAGGCCAGTTCACCTAGGGCGCTGATGATGGAGGGGGTGGTCCAGCCACTTGTTATTACCATTTACCCCCCCCTTCCGGAGAGCTTGGTGGGCTCAGATGGATAGCGCTAGCACCCTAGGAGGCAGTTTTGGCACTTTCACAGTTCCCGAGGTAGTTAAAAAATGGGATAAAGTGGTCATTGAGGAAATCGATTTGGGCAATTGAGGCAAGGTTTTGGCATTTGGTCTTCACAGAGGTCTTCCAGCGTGGCATCACTATCTTCCAGTCAGTTTTCACCATGTGGGTATGCCCGGATTGATCACAGGAGGACATTTACTGCTTGACTGTCATGGATTCTGAGGACAGTTTTGATCATTTATATTATATTGGACATATTTTATTATTTTATTGTGCCTTGGGGATGAGCTAGTAAGGATTGATGCCTCCTAGCCCCACCATGTGCTTATTTTATCATGTCCTAGTCATCATGAGGTGGATCATTGTACTTTTTACCCTTCTAGTGGGATGACGTCACCCTCCATTGTACCATTTAGTGAGGGCGCTTTTGTTATATTGGGTGATCCAAGTGATATTATGTTATGGTTCATCCTAGCCATTGATTGTATGATGAGATCTTATAATCTCAACCACTCATTTGATGTAGTATTGTAGATTGGTATAGGGTTTTGGTCTTTATTATCCTATATAAGGAGGAGACCCCCCATTGTAAAGCTCACCTTTGGAGCTCTGGAATATTGGAATAGAAGATTTTTTGTGGAGCACATCTCTCTTGCATTGTGGATTCTCTTGCATATTGAATATACAGTATCTCTTCTATGTATCATTGTGGATTTTGGTGCTTTTACTAATCTTTTGACAGGAAAGTCGAATTGTAGAGAGGAGGCCGACTTCATGAGGGTTATTGTTGGAGGGATCCACATATTCTCTCTTGGGTTGATCTTGTGACAGGGAGTATCATTATTGTATCTTCGTGACATAGTTGATGCTTTCTATTACATCTTTCTACCATTTTCATAATCATCTTGCTTGACTTGTTTCTTTGATCTTGTCTTGTAGGAGGAGGACGATTTGGCTATCTTGGAGAAGGACGTTTTGGTTGGAGCACTTAGATCTCATTCTTGAATATACACATAGGAGAATGCTATCAACTTGCAAGGTGGCCACAAGCAATTGAGGTAAGATCCACAAGGTATGTGCCTCTTTCATCCATTCTATCTTCATTGGTCATAAAACCCTAATTAATCAAAACCCCAATTTTGGTATTTCTTAGATCTACTTAGATCTAGCCTTGCAATTGAAAAGATATTAAAAACCCACCTCTATAGGATCCACCCCTAGTTGGATCTATAGTTTGGTGGTGATTGGCTAAAAATTGACACACTTTTCAATGCAAAAAGCCCTCTTGAACCTAAATCGATTTTCCTAAGAGAAGCTTGTTGGGTTAGATCTAGCACATGGGTAGGTGAGATCTCACTTGATTTGAAATCTAGACACTTGATAACCTATACCCACATCTTTACTTTGGTGAAAACTACCTTGTGGACATCTCTCCATGTTTTGAGGGGTTAAAACCCCCTTTTGATTCTCTTGGCATCTTAAAACTCAGATCTACTAAGATCTGGCCATTGCGTTCACTTGAAATTTTGAACATACATAGATCGGGGTACTAGCTACTGGGATCTACAGTTTGGTGGCCATTGGACTTGATTTGGTCCACCAAACCCACATTTTAGCCCTCCTTGAGCAAATCGCACCCCCTTGAAATTTTGAGTTGGTCCACTTTGAGGAGGTGGGTGCTTGAGATTTTTCGTGGATTTGGAATCCCCATGCCTTGAAACCTAGGTCCATACTGTCTTTTTGTCACGATCCACCTTGGGGGTTGCATTCCTTGTTTCAAGGGATTGTGGTCCACTTAGGGTAATCACTTAAAAACCTAGATCTAGTAAGATCCAACCATTAGATCTCATTCAATCCACTTGACTTGGCTTCTAGGTGTCCCGATCTACACTTTGACATACTTCTTGACCCCATTAGCCCACTTGACAAGGCACTAGTCCATCACCAAGCAAGTCGCACTCCTTGGGATTTGTGTCAAACCCTAGATCTAGTACATGGGTACTCCTATAACCAACTCAAACTCATAGATTTAGCCTACATCTAACCTATAGTACCAACCTCACACCTAACTTCACCTTGTGGGCCTACCTATAACCATTTCACACTTCCCAAGAACATTGGACCCACTTGTGTAAACACATGGTACTACACCTAGTTATCATACCCCATCATGTGGCCTAAACCATACATAGGTTGAAACACTAACAATCTCTTACATCACCCTCAACCATACCTTAACCCTTAGGTCCACTTAGCCTTGCATTGGTTTCCGTAACTCATTACTTATCTACCCTTAGAAACCCTTGTTTAGATCCAATCAACTGTGATTGAGGTATAGGGTCTCCCCCTTGGTCTAGTTACACCTTGACTTAAAGCGAAGAGTGCCTCGGTTGACATGACTCCCTCATTGCATTGGGAACCGTGGCATCTCTTGGGTCACCTCTTTAGTTGCCTGACTCCTCTACCGTCCCGGATGGGATACCTCTAGGGGCAACTACAAGTTGTGTGATAACAAGGTCTTCTGATATAAACTAAAACAAAGTATGAAAGGAAAAACTTGAAGCCCTTAATGGCTTTTACAAAGGATAAGAGAACATGTATTAAGTTTGTGTTCTCTTGGTTTGAAATTTCACAGTTTGGATCCCCTTGTCTTTTGGTACTTGGTTTCTATTTCCTCTCTTTGTTTTGATCTTGATTTCCAAAAGCAATCTCCTCTTCCCACAACCTACAGCCAAAGATAAAACAACAAACTCATGCACCCATTAGTGTTAGAAAAAATCAAACAAATTTGATATGAAAAACTACGAAGTCTAGTATAAAAATTTAGAGCCTAAAACATGAAAAATATGAGATTTTTGTTCGAAAAAGTTTGTATGGGAAAACGGACCAGCGAACAAAAGTGGCTTAAAAATCACTAGAAATAAGATCTAAGCTATAAAAATTTTAAGAATTTTTTTGAGAAATTTTCTATCATTAACAAGGAAACTTGAAAATTTCAACTATGCAAGCTATACTAATGTAGAAGTGTGATCTATATTGCTCTAAAGTCTAACCTTTCCAAAACAAAATATGAGATCTAAAAATATAAGATAAGATCTAAATCATGGAAATAACTCTAACTTTATTCTCTCTTGGAAAAATGAAAATAACACTTACTAACCATACTCTTGAAGATCAAATCGTTTTTTGGAGTTTATTTTGATTTTAGGGCTTTTGGGGAAGGTGGACGAGAGGATCCTAGAGGACAAAAACGAATGGAGAAAAGAATGAAGAAGGGTGGCAAGGAGAGGAGGGAGGACGAGATGAAGAAGAGGATGGGAGCTAGGAGGAAGAGGAGGACGAAAAGAAGAGAAGGGGAAGTAGATCTAGGGCAAAACGAGAGGAAGGGTAGCTTTGAAGGCAAAGAGGATGATGAAAAACGAATGGAGGAGGAAGGTTGGACGAGAGGAGGAAGGGTGATCTAGAGCATGGATGTCAAAGCAAAGAGAAATCAAGGAGCAAATACGGGAGCTAGAAGAAAAAAGCTCAAAGCTAAGTAACCAAGATGTTTGAAAAACTTTTTTTGATGGAGGAAGAGGCCAAACTCTCTGATTTGAATGTTTCTTCTCTTAAGATGAGAAGATCCTTTGGGAACCTGCAAGAAAATTGATTAGGCAATAATAATCATTGGCAAATGAAAACTAGCTTGATCTCCAAGCCACTTTCCACCCTGGAGCACCCTGCAAAACCCTTGATCTCAAGCATACAAAACCGAACAAGCCATTTCTAAATAATGTTAGAATATAGATTGAAAATTGAAATGCATGAAAGAGAAACAAGGTGAGAGAGGTATCACCAAGACAATGCGAAATAGGCCCCAAGTACACTTGCAATGGACCTCCAAAGTCACTTCTTATATTAAAACTTCAAACAAATTTTACAATACGATTTTGGCAGAGTGTTCATGCTCAAAATCTCCATGAAGAGAAAGCCCAAATGGCGTCTCTTATATAACAAAAGCTAGCAACCTAAACCCTAGATCGAATTGGTATTCATAAGGGAGCCAAATGCCAACTAACACCAATCAAATTACAATCATATCTAGTCCAACCAATCGAAATTCAAGTTTGATAAGCTTGGAGCAAATAGACATCAAGCAAACTCAAGTTAGTGGATGATGTGGATGGGGAGGTGGCCTCCACCTTGGCTAGGCGCCCCCCATCCCACTTTGGAAGTACCACCAAGCCAAACACATGATGCCACATGGAGAAACTCGCACCAAGTAGAGAAAGACGTGATCTATCATGGAGATGGCAAGTTCTAGTTTGGTAGGTACTTGGAGTTTGACTACCAATCATGGTATTTGAGAGTGGGAGGTGGCCTCCACCTAGGCAAGGCGCCCCCACTCTTCATTCAATGCAAATCACACCAACCAAATATCATTTATTATGAACTCCACCTCACCAAAATCAAGCTTGCATGCATGGAGGGTGAATTCTCTTTTGTGGATAAGCTTGTACTGACTGTATCTTCAACTGGATGAACTTGGAGTTGATTGGAATCATCATGAGTGTCTGTTGCCATGTCATTTAGCCTTTTACTTTATTCCATTTGGGTTATTTTGAAGAGTTTTGGATTTTCTCCAAAATAATAAAATTTATTAATTTAATTAATAATTTCTTTGTAACTGGGTTTTTAGAGAAAATATTAATTATGAGGCCTAAATGACATCCGAAACTTGGGTTTAGCTAATCCATTGGTCATGTGTGATTTTTGGCTTATGAAACGAGCCATCAATCACTGAATTCGGACCCCAGACGACTAACATATTACAAATTATTATTTTTCTATTTAAACTATAGAGAAATTTATTAAATTTAAAAAATAATTAAAAAACCCAAACTTGACGGACCTAGTAAAATTTTTTCGAAATTTTTTCTGAGGGTCCTAGAGACTTGGGACATGACCAAAACCTATTCTAATAGTGTCCAGTACGCTTATATACATTATTTGGACTCTAATATCCCCCCATGGCTAAAATTTTCAAAATTGAGCATTCCAGCTTTGGAGGAACGGGAGAAAACCTCATCGATTATAGCTCGGCTATAGGCAAAGTATAATTGACAAGGGAAAAAACTCCTTGGAATACCTTAGTTGCTTAATCAAGTCATGGGGAACCGAGACACTCAGATCCTACTAGCACACTTTATTACAAACCCCCATGGGGCCATTGTCATGTCAACTCAAAAACAAAACTGGCTAGTCACAAATGCTGGATCATCTGATACACTAGAGTCAAACACTTATCATGTTTGTCAAATGGCGGCTCTTCAGATAATCCAACTATGGTACAAACAAGTTGGTAACACCATTCTCTTAGCATGTCTTAGCATTTAGTATCATGATCTGGTGATCATATAGATATGTGGACCTGGTTGTACCTATATATATATATCATATTTGTCCCTACTCAGACTTAGAAGTTCTTGGTCTATACTCATTGGTTTTACCCTCCCTAGGGAGAATAGAGGTGATCATTCCCGCCATACTTTGGCTTGCTAGTGTTGGTTTCATTATTCATTGTCTTCATCCATCCATGACTTATCCAGTTTGTTCATTGCCCTGACTTACTACTTGACTAGTGGCATGGAGGACCTTCCCCCACTATAGCCTCTATATTGGATAAGCTTCCCTGTTTATTGTGTCTCGGCTATGAGTTGGTGACAAAACTTACCTATGGTGAGTTGGATTTCCTTGTGAATTCCCCCTAGTCATTAAGAATGTTGTTCGCTAAACCTGAAGCTTTTAGTGCTGCAATGAATACAAATTATGGAAATGAAATATTATATCTTGTATGAAAAGCCCATTCATGCAATGTGTTTCTAAACACACATGAATGAAAGGCAAGCCAAATGAAAATGGCCATGAAATATCAAATGTTATATCTTTTGTGAAATATGAATACCTAGGTAAACAAGCTATCTGTGACACACCTAGAAGTGTTAAGGTAAACAAGTGCCTTAAAAACACACCTGCAGCAAGAAGCCTAAATAAATATAAATCTATGCAATGTGTTTGTAAACACACATAAATCAAAGGCTATGGAAACTCTAGGCCCAAAAAGCAATAAAACTTAAATGCTATATCAAAAAGATTGTTAGCCTCATTTGTATTATGGATTGTGCGCATCTGTTAAGTTGAATAAACACTCTTTGAACAACTTATCCATTTGTGAGACACCGCCATTCCCTGTGTTGTTGCTCATTCAATATATGCTATGGTGTGTATTCCCTTGTCCATTTCCAAAGTGTCACAGTGTTAATTTATTAAGTCATCCCTTGACCTAGCCATGTTATTCTTAGCCTTCACCCTTCACTAGCAAACTGATCACTACTATGCAGTGAGTATGACCTTGAAAGTCTTGTCTGAGTAATGAATAATAATTAATGACATATTATATTTGGATTTAGATCGCCAGTAATGATTTCTACTTGTTATAATTGCTATGTGAATGGATTGTGAAGCATGTTTTAACCTTTGACACCTTGCAGCAGCTTGATGACAGTTTGAGTTATATTTTGGTCATGTTGACTTGGTCAAACCCAGTTTGACCAAAAGTCAACCACAGGACATGAGGTGGCAGACCTCCGATGTTACAGATAGATGATATATGGTCTGGTACAGTTCACCATGGTGGGCTTATGCAGTGGTTCCAGGCTTATGATGATGATTTGTCCTTTTAGGCACTTTTACAGATTATTATTATTTGGTCTATTGGATATTATGAGCATTTATTTTTTACCATGCAGAGGTTTATATGGTGTATGAGTATACATTTTAGATGGATTTGGACCTTCTGAGTCCAATGAGACAGTCTATTTTCAGTTTCGGGCAGTTACAGTGACGTTTGAGCCTTAGTCAGCTATCCTAGTGCAGATTTGGCCTGTCGGAGGCCCTATCAAAGCAGAGCAGAGATATCATTGGTTCACCTAGAGCGCTATTTTTGGAAGGGGTGATCCAGCCACTTGTTATTACCATACTACCCCCCTTCCAGACACTCTGGTGTTTTTTATTTTTGGAGCCAGGAACTCCAGGTGGCATTTTGGGCAGTTTCACACTTCCCGAGGCAGTCCAAAAATGGTGAAAATGACTACTGAAGAATTCGATTTGGGCTACTGAGGCAAAGTTTTGGCATGGGATGATCAGTGATGATGAGTGGGATGTCTTCCACACCTTCTCCAGCAGTTTCAGCTTCATCGAGACCCACATCCATCACTTATGACATTTTCTGATGATTTTTGGAGCCTCCCAAGGCTCACAATTTGTCCATAGAGGCACGATTTGGTACTATGATGATTATTTTATTGATATTGTGCTATGGGGATTGACCAAAGGTGTCTAAAATTACCCCTTGGACCCACCATAAGCTAGATCTATTATTTTGTCATCGTGATTTGGTAGGATCCCCTCTCCTAGGGCGATTTTGTCTACTTATTGTTATATTTTATTATTGATCCATGTATTGTATTGTTGAACTCATCTCAACCATTGATTAGATATTTTGATCTTTTAATCTTAGCCACTCATTCAAAAAGTGGTTAGGGTTATGGCTTCTCTCCTTCCTATTTAAAGGAGAGAGCTTCTCATTGTAAAAGGGTCTTTGGCTCTTGGAATCTTGATATAGAAAAACTTTCTTGTGGAAATTCTTGTGGTTTCCTTTGCATCTGGTGTTCTTAGATGGTGATTGGAAAGTCTATTGCATCCTAGCATTTGGGTATTTGTGGTAAGATCTATCTTTTTTGGAAACTTTTGTCTTGTCTACAGGAGGGCGATTTCACTTGGGCGTTTTTGCAAGGCTTCTTCAACTCGCTCCACTTGGCATTCACTTGTATCAAGGGGTTATCATTAGTATCATTGTGATCTATGCTATCTTTCTGTTATTTCTCTTGTGGCATTAGTCTTATCTCTTGTTCACAGTAAATCTAATATTGTTGACGTTTACTGTGCAAGAGAGAGGGTGCATTGGCTTCCTTGGGCAAATCGACTTCATAGAAAACTACCTCAAATCACTCCAAATTGATCGGGTTTGCATACATCATCATCATCAAGGCATCTACAAGGTTATCCAGGTAAGATCCACAGGTTTTTTCTTCTTGTCTTGGCTCCAATCCATTGACATAGCTTCTTCATTGATAAAACCCTAAATAATTCAAAACCCTCATTTTACATTTTCTCAGATCTAGCAAGATCCACTTGGCTTTAGGGTATAAAATTTAAAACCCACCTCTACATTATCCGCGACGATTCGGATCTGTAGTTTGGTGAGGATTGGCCTTCATCCGACCCTTTTTCCAAGGCAAATTAGTCTCTCCAAGTGAGGTTGCACTTTTTGGACAGGTGAGTTTGGTATGATCTAGCACCTGGGTAGGTGAGATCCCACTTGATCCTTGATCTACACATTTGATAACCTACCCCTACTGTGTCTCTTTAGTGATTTTCACCTTGTCGGCACCATTCCTCATTTTGAGGGTTGAGCCCCACTTGGGTCGCTTTGTGGCACATTTCAACCTCAGATCTACTGAGATCTAGCCATTGGATCACTTAGATTTTCTAGATCCACATTGATACTTGCCTAAACTACTTGGATCTAAATTTTGGTGGCCATTGGACTTGATTTGACACCCTTTACCATGCTTTTAGCCCTCCTTGGGCAAAGTCGCACTTCCTGGGTGTTTGAGTTTGTCCACTTGTAGGACATGGGTAGTTGAGATCCCGGTGGATTTGGAACAAGCATACCTTGAAACCTGTATCTGGTGTGTCATTTTGTGAAGTTCTGCCTTGGGGGTAGCATTCCTTGTTTTAGGGGATTGTTGTCCACTTGGGTCACATCATGAAACATTAGATCTAGTAAGATCCAACCATCATATCTTTAGTAGCCCACTTGTTTTGCATCCTAGGTATCCTGATCTACAAGTTAACATCTTTTGACTCCATTTGGCCCATTTCCCAAGGCACTAATCTTATCCAAGCCAATTCGACTTTCTTGGATTGTTGGGTTAACTTGTGGTTTGATCTTTGTCTTGCATGCTTGAATGCCTAAACACCGTCACATCTATTCATCAAGCTCATCTTTGGTATTGGTTAGCCCCAATTTTGTCCTTAACTACCCTGCATTGGATACGATTCCCAAGGCAGTGGATTTTCTCACAATTGACTAGTACCCTAATCCTTGATCTTATTCAAAACCTCATAAGTCACACACATAAACATGTTGGACCAAATCTACATTGTCTAAACCCCTTGATCCAACCTATTACTCACATTGTGACTTCATCCATAGATCTAGGGTTCACGACACACCTTACGTATTTCACATATACTTGACTTGATCTGGTGTTTTGGTTCGATCTCTCCTATCGGGAGTAGATTTGGGTCTCCCCCATTGTTGTCTTGGGCTAGATAACATAAAGTGAAGATTGCCTCGATTGGCGTGACAACCATCCATTGGGATTCGAGGCCATCTTTGTTGCACCTTTTTGGTTGCCCATCCCTTCTGCCATCCATCTTGGATCCATCTATAGGGGCAACTACAAGTCTGGTGATAACAGGATGTTCAACAAGAAGACTTACAAATCAAACATACTATAGAAGTACAAAGGAAGGCTCGTGGCTAGAGGATTCACTTAGAAAGAAGGAGAGGATCATGACGAGATGGTTGCTCCAAGTGGCTAGACACACTTCCAGAGATAGATTATACCCATGGATGACAAGACCGTTCTCTTGAATGGTGTAATTGAAGAAGAAGTGCATATCGAGCAAACTCCCAGGATTCGATAGAGAATCACATGACTGAAGAAGGCTTTGTACAGGTTCAACAGGTACCCAGGATCGATAGTCATTTGATGAGCTTGATGATCACCACAGGTGATGCGGATTTCAACCTTTGCTATAAAGTGCAAGAGGGTTTCTATATACAGATGACATGCTTCTCTCAGATGGAAGCAAGAAGGAACTCACCATAAAGTTTGAGTGATGTTGAGGCTCATATCAGTAGACCCATCTAACGGGAGATGGCACAGAAAGATATGCAGAAGATCACTCAATGCAGAGTGTGCATGATGTTCAGTCACAGAGGGAGGACAATACTCCACTTCAGAGGGAGTAGATCTCACAGTTAAAGAATCTTGGCATGATTTTTGTGATTATATATGTGGTTGAGATCAAATGAGATTTGTCCTTAGCCAAGGAAAATGTGAAGTAGAGATCTGCGATGATGGACTGTGGTTTCTACAGTTTACAGACAGATGACTGGTGAGTTGATGTATTTAACGAATACCAGGCCAGATATATGCTTTGCTGTGAACACCCTGAGTTAGTATCTAGTTGAGCCTAGATGTGTTCACCTAATAGCTGCAAAGCATGTGATGAGGTACCTGAGAGGTAGGATAGACTTTGGTCTATACTATGCTGGAGATCATGGCTTCAAGACTGTATGGTTATACAGATGCAGATTGGGCTGGAAGTGTCTCAGACAAAAAGAGCACATTGGGTGGATGTTACTGTCTAGGATCTGCTATGATCTCATGGTTTAGCAAGAAGTAGTCCAGTGTGGCTCTCAGCACAGCTGAAGCAAAATATATAGCAGCTTGATCTGCTAGTTGTGAAGCCATATGGCTTCGAAAGCCGTTGTCAGGACTATTTGACTTAGAGATGGACTCCACTGTGATCCTGTGTGACAACCAGAGTTGTATCAAGATGACGAAAAATTCAGTGTTCCATGATAATTCAAAGCACATAGAGATCCGAAATTTCTATATACGGGATATGGTGCAGAAAGGAGCTATAAAGCTCGAGTATGTGAGTACTGATGAGCAAGTTGTTGATGTATTGACCAAACCTCTATCTCGAGTAAAGTTTGAGTATTTCCGAGACAAGCTTGGTGTATTTCAAAAGGACCCTCCTCGAAAGGGGGAGTGATATGGTCGATGATGATATTTTGGATCGACGATGAGGTCGATGATACCTGTACCGACGATATGGTCGATGAGGATACTTGTATCGATGATGAGGATACTTGTATCGATGATGAGGATGCTTGTACCGACGATGAGGTTGATGATGAGGATGCCTGAACCAACGATGAGGTCGATGATGAGGATTCCTGTTCCGACGGTGAGATCGATGATGAGGATACCTGTACCGACGATGAGGTCGATGAGTGGTCCTTAGACTTGATCTAAGTTGACGAGGGGATTGTATCATCCCTGGACACATGTCCTAAAGGGATCCGTAGACTCTTGTCTCCGTGAAAGATATTGATGATGCTGCAATGGAATTGTATCATCCCTGGACATATGTCCTAAAAGAGATCCGTAGACTCGTCTCCGAGAATGTGATGATGTTGTGTGGTAAATCCTAGATTTGATCTAGGTCACATCCAGTATGAAAAAAGACTAGCTCTATGGTGGTAAATCCTAGATTTGATCTAGGTCACATCCAGTATGAAAAAGGACTGGCTATGTGGTGGTAAATCCTAGATTTGATCTAGGTCACATCCAGTATGAAAAAGGACTGGCTCTGTGGTGGTAAATCCTAGATTTGATCTAGGTCACATCCAATATGAAAAAGGACTGGCTCAGTGGTGGTAAATCCTAGATTTGATCTAGGTCACATCCAATATGAAAAAGGACTGGCACTGTGGTCTAGATTGCATCATCCGTGGCTTTATGTCCTAAAGAGATCAGGATTGACCATCTTGTAAGTGGGTCTAAATTGCATCAGTTGTGGCTTTATGTCTTAAAGAGATCGGGATTAACCATCCTGTAAATGGATCTGGATTGCATCATCTGTGGCTTTATGTCCTAAAGAGATCGGGATTGACCATCCTGTAAGTGTTTGGGTACACAGGGTACTACCAAAGGACCGAACACCAAGAGCAACCACTTCACACAAACAGATCACAGATCAACACACCGATGTTTTGACGTGGTTTAAACCCTCTTGAGGGAAACATTCCACGGCTCCGGCCAAATAGCTTCTACGGGACAATTTATTATGCAAAGAAAGAAAGTTACAAATGAGCTTCTCATAATCGATCAACTAAACAATGACCCTCCATGCTCTTTAAATAGAGATCATGGACCAATCGGGTGTTAAGCCACGGATCAAGGTTAGGTTTGATCTAAGAGAAGTTGAGCCGTCGGATCACTCTATGTCGGGAACGTATCGTGACCATCGGATTAAGTATTTACAAATGCATACTAATGCATACTAAAGAAACACACTATCCCTAACGGATATATTACACAAGTTGATCTTAACTAACTCCTAAGTGTCTAAATATCCTAACATCCCCCCTTAAGAACAACTTGGGATAGGATTGAAGGATTTACAAAAGTGACACTATTAGGAGAAGGAAGGAGGCATTAGAGCCTATCCCCCCTTAATGACAAGTTCCTGAACTCCTAACATAGATCGAAGTTTAGAAAACTTCGCTTCTGTAAGAGACTTGGTGAAGATGTCTGCAACTTGATCATCTGTAGGGCAAAAGAGCACTTCAAGAACACGATCATGAACAAGATTTCTGATGAAGTGCATATGTAGCTCAACGTGTTTGCTGCGTTGATGTAGAACTGGATCTTTGGCAAGCTTGATGGCACTTTGATTGTCGCACCAAAGTGGAGTAGGCTGCTGCTGCTCGAATCCAAACTCTGAAAGGATCTGTCGAAGCCATAAAGCTTCCTGACTGGCATTAACTGCTGCTCGATATTCTGCCTCTGTTGAAGAAAGAGCAAGAGCTTGTTGTTTCTTACAAGCCCAAGTAATAGGTCCAAATCCCAGACTGAAAACATAACCTGCAGTAGACTTTCGATCATCAGGATCGCCGGCCCAATCTGAATCAGTGAAACCAACCAACAAAGGTTTCCCCCCTGTACTGTAATGAATCCCAAAATGAATTGTACCTCGAATATATCGAAGTATTCTTTTAGCTGTTTTCCAATGACTTTCATGAGGTGTCTGCATATAACGGGCAACACGACCAACGGCAAAAGAAAGGTCAGGACGAGAATGAGTCAAGTATAAGAGACTACCAACAAGCTGACAATATAAGGTGGCATCGACTTCAGGTGAAGTACAAGTGGCAGAAAGTTTGACTCCAGACTGGAAGGGAGAAGGGGTTGGTGTACAATCTTCCATGTGAAAGCGACGAAGGTCACAAGCATACTTAGACTAAGAAAGAAAGATTCCTTCTTGGGTTTGCAGGACTTGGAGACCAAGAAAATAATGCAAATGTCCTAAGTCTGACATTTCAAAATTTTGTTTAAGACTGAATTTCACATGGGTTATAAGGTTAGGGTCACTACCAGTAAGAATAAGATCATCAACATATAGAACAAGTATGATGCGATGGTTTCCTACTTTCTTGGTATAGACGTTGGGGTCAAAATGGCATCTAGAAAAACCAGTGTCAAGGAGAAAGTTATCCATTTTGGCATACCAAGTTCGAGGAGCTTGCTTAAGGCCATATAAGGATTTCTTAAGGCGGCAGACAAGGCTAGAGTTATTCTGAACATAGCCAGGAGGTTGTTCCATGTAAATTTCCTCCTGTAAATCACCATGTTAGAAGGCAGACTTGACATCCATTTGATGGACTTCCCAGTTGTGTAAGGCTGCAAGGGAAAGAACAAGGCGGACGGAGTTCATTTTTGCGACGGGAGCAAAGGTTTCATTGTAGTCAATCCCTTCAACTTGGGAAAAACCTTTGGCAACTAACCTTGCCTTAAGTCTTTCAACACTTCCATTTGATGCATACTTAGTTCTGTAGACCCATTTACATCTGACAAGTTTTCTTCCTTTTGGAAGAGGTACAAGATCCCAAGTATCGTTCGCCATTAAGGAATGATATTCTTCATCCATGGCTGCATCCCAATCTGGATTCCCTGAAGCTTCTGCAAAAGTTTCTGGATCATGATTCTCGGAAACTTAAGCCAAAAGAGAAGAGGCTCGATGAAACTGAGAACGTGTTCGACATTGATCTCTAGGATCACCGGCAAGATCACCAGCTACTTCACATGTTGAACGGACCCATCGAGGAAGCACTTGTGCTGGTGCAACTGGAGGAACATGAGCAAGCGGAGGTGGATTTTCATCCTCAATGTCATTATCAGAAACTGGAGTTGGAAACCTGTCAAGGAAGTTGGAAGAAGAAGAAGAAGGCACAAACGCCGAATCAGGCTCGCAGGCCAAAGATGGCACAATCGCCGAGTTAGGCTCGCAGGCCAAGAGATTTTAATCAAATTTAACATCTCTTCTAATGATTATATCATGAGAATGTGGTTGAAGAAGTCTATAACCTTTTACATCTTCAGAATATCCAACAAATATGCACTTTTCACTTTTAGGCTACAATGCTTTCCGTTTTTCATCCGGAATGTGAGCCCATGCTTCACTACCAAATACACGAATGTGACTTACATCAGGTTTAGTTTTACTCCATGCTTCTTCCGGTGTTATACCTTGTAATGCTTTTGTGGGGGTACGATTAACTATGTAATTTGCACAATTTATGGCTTCAGCCCAAAATTGAAGACTTAGTCCCTTAGATTGGATCATACAATTAGCGATTTCTTTTAAAGTGCGGTTCTTCCGCTCAGCTACACCATTTTGTTGTGGTGTATATGGAACAGTGTGCAGTTGTTGGATGCCTTGTTCAGTGCAGAAAGTAGTGAACTGTTTGTTAACATATTCTCCTCCATTGTCAGATCTTAACTTAATAATTTGATGACCAGATTGTTTTTCAACAAGGGCCTTGTAGGCCAAGAACATGTTAAATACTTCGCTCTTAAGTTTTAGGAAATAAACCCAAGTGCGTCTGGTGTAATCATCAATGAAAGTTAAGAAATATTTGAAACCAAAAAAGGAAGCAGATGGAAGAAGACCACACAGGTCACTATGCACAAGCTCCAAGGGAACCAAGGCGTGCCAAGAGGCACGTTTGTCAAAACTATCCTGATGATGTTTTCCAAGTACACAACCGGAACAAACACCATCTCTACAAGATACCATCAGAAGACCTGTCACCGTATTTTCTTTACATAGTTCTTGCAATGAGCGATAATTTAAGTGACCAAATCGCTCATGCCAAAGTTTGCTCAAGTTATCACTATGAGCAACAAAAACTGAAGGGAAAGGTGATGACCCAAAGCTGTTAAACTTGTACAACCTGGTAATATCATCAACAATTCCGGTAGCTAGGACCTGTTGAGGATCTTTAAAATCCTTGATTACAACTTGGTGAGGTGTAAAGGTCACAGTTTTACCTTCACCAGAATGAGTGATCTGATAGACTGATAACAAATTGCAGGAAATTCTTGGAACACATAGTACATCACTAAAATAACCATTATCTACTGGAACTGTTCCAGCTCCTATAACACTTAGAGATCTATCATCACCAACAAATATTTGTTTGGTGTTACA
This sequence comes from Larix kaempferi, assembly GCA_027924585.1. Classification (NCBI taxonomy): domain Eukaryota; kingdom Viridiplantae; phylum Streptophyta; class Pinopsida; order Pinales; family Pinaceae; genus Larix; species Larix kaempferi. The sequence goes on from BSBM01000030.1 coordinate 13,547,331, forward strand.
TTCATGCATAGTAGAAAAGATGGCTTGATCTTTAGCCATATGATAAGATGCTCCAGAATCAATGAGCCATTCATTTGAAGTAGAAGAAGAAGATGCATTATAAGAATAACCAGAAGCACAAAGTGCATGTCCATGAGAGGCAGATTCTGAAGGTGAATCTAGGCTGGTGTGGTGCTTCTTCATTGCTGCTTCCAAGGCTGCCATCTTCTTGAAACACTTAGATTCATCATGATTATCTTTCCCGCAATAGTTGCAATGACGCTCAGTCTTCTTGCCTTTTGTCTTGGATCCTTTGTCATTTTTTAAAGAAGGAGCTTACTGAGAGGGTTTTGGACCCTTGTTTGACTTATTATTGCAAAAATTTTGTTTCTTGGGAAGCTTGGACTTTTTTTTCTGTTGGGACAATAAGGCTTTCCCAGATGTATCTGCACTGTTGATTATTCCAAGATGAATGAGTTTATCTTGTTCTCTAATCAAGGAATCACAAAAGGATTCAAGACTAGGCTCTTGATAGCTAGCTGCATTCAAGGATGCTTTCATGGAGTAAAATGTAGATACAAAAACAGAATATGCAGGTCCAAGTTTGGAAAGAATATGATAAATGCATTGTTTGTCTTCCCTCTCAATCTTACATTCTGCACATAAGAGTTTAAGAGTTTTGTACTTAGATAAATAATCTTGAATGCATGAAAAGTCACTTGGATTTAAAGAAATCAACTCATTTTCGAGTTGGTGACCTCGAATTTCATTGTGTTTACCAAACACAGATTCCAACTTGTCCCAAGCAGCATTAGGTTCATCAATTCCAGATATGTGGAATCGCAAATCAGTAGAGATTGACATCCCAATCAATCCACGAGCTTCATCACATCTATTTGCCCATTTTATTTTCTTATCATCATCAGTGGGTTCTTTTTCTTTCCCTGAGGTAATTCTGAAAAGTCCCCTACTTCGTAGAACATCCTCCATACGAGATTTCCATGAGAAATAGTTGGAACTGTTAAGTAAAATATCACAAGGGACAGCCATATTTGTAAATTAATGGCTGTAAAAGCAGAAACCAATAGTCTGGATGTGAAGAGCTCGAAAAAATAGGCGGTTTCAAAAAAAAAGGGCACTGAAAACTAACTCTGTATGATGAAGTTATGCTTGAACAAAGAAACTGTTGAAGATGTCCCCAATAGTGACGTGGCAGCTAGAGAATGTCCAGCAAAAAAAAGAACCCCCCTCTTCCCAAGATGAACCTTTTGACAATCACTTTACAAGAAAGTTGCTTTAAGTGAACCACTTTTGTAAAATAAGTGATATCACTTTTACAATGATATTACTTTTAAATAGTGCAACAAAAAAAACTAAAGTGACTCACTTGTATTTTTATTTTTTATTATTTAAGTGAGATGCACTTTTACAATAGAATAACTTGAAAATATAAATTGCATGCACTTTTTCTTTTAAAAGTAACTTCCTAAGACTTGAACTCAAAACCTATTAAGGAATAAAGCAACTTTGAACCAAGTGAGCTAGATTAAAAGGTATGTAAAATATGGGAATGAGGAAGGAGTTTTTTTTTTTTTTTGTTCGGTTTGCGTGCTTTCCCTTTTTCCTGCAAAACACACCACAAATCGAAACAAAAAAACTTTTCCACACTTGTGGAGTTAGATCTTGTTAGCTTGCCCGGAAAGTCTACGTTTTCTCTCTGTTTCTGATTTGCCGAGATCGCGCAAGGTGCACGGCAAAGAGCATACGCAGCCGAGAAAAACCCTTTCCCTTTCTGTTTCTGATTTGCCGAGATCGCTCAAGGTGCACGGCAAAGAGCATACGCAGATGGGAAAACAACAATCCGAACCCAAAAAAAATCTAATAGTAAAAAATGATAAAATATGAGTTTTTTTTTTCTTTTAAAACATAAAATAAAAAAAATGCGTCACTGTAACATTATACCATCAGATCTGATGAAATATGCGTTTCTGGAGCAACCGGGAACCGTTTTCGATCAAACGAAAACTATTTCCCAATAGAAACGACACTCCGGACGCAATGGAACACCTCCCACAGCCCAGAAATGCACAGAAATACCAGAACTAGAAACCCTTTCGAGTTTCGGCAACAGCAGTTCAAGATCTAGATCATAACCGGAAGCGGCACTTCATAAAAGCTCTGATACCATGTTCGGGTACACAGGGTACTACCAAAGGACCGAACACCAAGAGCAACCACTTCACACAAACAGATCACAGATCAACACACCGATGTTTTGACGTGGTTTAAACCCTTTTGAGAGAAACACTCCACGACCCCGGCCAAATAGCTTCTATGGGACAATTTATTATGCAAAAAAAGAAAGTTACAAATGAGCTTCTCATAATCGATCAACTAAACAATGACCCTCCATGCTCTTTAAATAGAGATCATGGACCAATCGGGTGTTAAGCCACGGATCAAGGTTAGGTTTGATCTAAGAGAAGTTGAGCCGTCGGATCACTCTATGTCGGGAACATATCGTGACCGTCGGATTAAGTATTTACAAATGCATACTAAAGAAACACACTATCCCTAACGGATATATTACACAAGTTGATCTTAACTAACTCCTAAGTGTCTAAATATCCTAAGAGTAAGTGGGTCTAAATTGCATCATTCGTGGCTTTATGTCGTAAAGAGATTGGGATTGACCATCCTGTAAGTGGGTCTGGATTGCATCATCTGTGGCTTTATGTCCTAAAGAGATCGGGATTGACCATTCTATAAGTGGGTCTGGATTGCATCATCTGTGGCTTTATGTCCTAAAGAGATCGGGATTGACCATCCTGTAAGTGTGTTTGGATTGTATCATCCTTGGCTTTATGTCCTAAAGTGATTGGGAGTGATCATCCCGTAAGTGGATTAGGATTGTATCATCCTTGGCTTTATGTCCTAAAGTGAGAGGGATTGATCATCCCGTAATTGGATCATGTGTATTCCAGATGATGATGCTATTGATCGAGAGATCCAAATGATGTTGTTGATCGGGAGATCTAGATGATGATGCTGTTGATCGAGAGATCCAGATGATGTTGTTGATTGGGAGATCCAGATAATGATGCTATTGATTGGGAGATCTAGATGATGATGCTGTTGATCAAGAGATCCAGATGATGTTGTTGATCGGGAGATCCAGATGATGATGTTGCTGATCAAGAGATCCAGATAATGTTGTTGATTGGGAGATCCAGATGATGATGCTGTTGATCGAGAGATCCAAATGATGATGATGTTGATCGGGAGATCCAAATGATGACATTGATGATCTGAAGATCCAGATGATGATGCTGTTGATCGGGAGATCCAGATGATGATGCTGTTGATCGAGAGATCCAGATGTTGTTGTTGATCAAGAGATCAAGATGATGTTGTTGATGTAGCTGATCGAGTGTTGTAGAAGATGAAGACTCGGTACTGAAGATATTGATGTTCCAGTATTGAAGATATTGAAAATGTTCCAGTAATTGTTTGAATTACTGATGATGATTGAAGAAAACTGCCAATGATTTATAGATGTATCACTGTGATGTAGTTGATGACTCCTTGCTCCTGCAGATGTTGTTAAAATATCCTTCTTGTTAAGGGGGAGTGTTGAAATATTGTAACTTCAAAGAATATTCTATTTGTACTTTATTATTATTCATCCGGAGATGTTTTATTCCTCCATCGGGATGTTATTATTATGTAAAGTCATTGAGGTAAATCTTCCCATGTAAGTCGGGGCAATAGATCCCCTAAGAGTCATTTTTAATGGGGTGTTTAAGTCCCCTAGAGGGGTCAGCCCAGTCATCAAGAGAATAAACTATTGAGGCCGACCTGTCAAGTGTAAAAGTCAAGTGAATGTAAAGTATAAATAGAGGAGGTGTGTTCCTCATTTGAACACACACTCACTCACTTGTGAACTCGCATAAGAGAGAGAGATATCTGCAAAGGAGGAGAAGGAGCTTTTGTTTGGGGATTTCATCTTTGTACTTGTTGATCATCTATATTGAGGAAGTTTTGTTGGGTTTTCTACCCCATGAGAGTTTCCCAAGATAAATCTGTGTCTCTTGTGTTTATGTTGTGCTTGTTATTCTTTCAATGATCTTGTATATGCTATTGGTGTGAAATTGAATTGAATACTGATGTTATCTATCTTACATATTGAATATTAACAAGTTTGACCAAGTCAACCGCAGGGTCCAGGATGAGTTTTGGCAGATAGTGTTCGAGATGTATTATTCATGGCCTATATGCGTCCATTAGATGGTTCCATGCTTCAGACAACAGTTTCAGATGATGGTTTGATGGATTTTTATTATTATTATTATTTACAGGCCATTATTTTATTATTCCGGGCATGGATGAGGTTACAGAGCTATCACTTGATGGTCACATGGTGTATGAGTACTCATTCCTAGTGGACTTGGGCATTGTAAGTCCATTGGTGCACTTGGTTACCAGTTCTGGGTAGTTGCAGGCGATGATATGGTAAGATTACCACTTTATTGCATTTTTCCATTCAGAAATGGGTCCAACACTTTCATTGAGCATGCACGTTCTCCTAGGGAACTCCTGAGGGGATAGGGGGTCCAACCAGTCATTATTACCATATTACCCAATCCCCAGACATTTTGGTATAGTCATATTTGGGTTCGGGACAGTTGGCAGTGAGTTAAATGCATTTTTGTACTTTCAGAGGTGGTTTTTCGGCAGAGGATTGGCTAGCAAAGGAAATCGATTTGGCTTAATGGGTCAAGGAAATGGCATGAGGTTGGTCCGGGATATTTTGATAATGTTTTCCACACCTTCCAGCATTTGTTCCGGCATTAATGGGGTCCACACGTCCTCCCATTTATTGTTTTGGGGGTTTTATTATGTATTTTGGGACACACGTCTTAGTGTCCTTAGACACTTTATCACATGATGTACTATTATTGATGTAGGTGGGACATTATTCTAGTGAATATGTATTCTCCTAGAACCCCCCACCATCTTATGATGTCATGTTGTGTCCCTAGTTACTTTATGAGTCTCAAATCGCCCCTAGGGCATCATTGAGGAAAGACGTCCCCCTTGTTTTGAGTGATCCATGTATTGTATTTCCGGCTCATCTTAGCCGTTGATTATTATTGTTATATCTTTTGATCTCTACCACTCATTTGAAAAGTGGTTACGGTTTTGGTCTCTCTCAGTCCTATTTAAGGAAGAGACCCCCCTCAGTGTAAAGGGACTTTTGGCTTTTGGATTTCTGGCATAATAAAAATATTTTTGCAAAAACTCTTGGAAGCTTTGTGAATGTTCTTGCAAGTGATTGTAAAGTCTTTTCTCTTCAACATCATTGTGGATCTAGCTCTTTCCATAACTATTTTTTGCAGGGACCATGTGGTAGAGAAGGAGGATGTTTTTGAAGGGGGTGCTATTGTGGGGAGACTCTATCTCTCCTCCTCAAGACGTCTTGCATCATGGAGTATTTTTTATTGTATCTTGTTATCATATTGATGCTCTTTAATTCATTTTTCTTGCCGTATAGTTTACTTCTTGTTTGATTTGATTCTAACTTAGATCGTTTTGGCAGGGAGGGGCTCATTGGTCCATCTTGGAGCATAGCGATTTCACTTGGAGAGGTTGGATGTCACTCTAGATTGCTTCGTTTTGGGAAGATCATCAATTTGCAAGGAGGCCACAAGTATTTCCAGGTGCGATTCAATTTATTTTTGTTATTACGAGATCTATTCCAATTGTCACCATTAAAACCCTTATAGTTAAAACCCTCATTTTATAGATCTAATAGATCTGGTGATATTTTGGGATTAATATTTAAAACCCAATTTAGAAATAATTAATAAACCCTAAATCTAAAATTTGAACTTAATCCGACTCTATTTGCCCTTGGATCTAGCACTAGTCACCTCTAGGTGGGACGTTTTCTTTGACCTTCTCATTGTTTCTTCAGATCTATCACATGGGTCTTTCTTGAACCCTCTCTAATTGTTAAATCTAATCTCAAGCATTCACTCTAGTGTCATTTCACTCATTAACTCCTCATTTGGGTCCACATATCCATTATTTGCCTAAACCCTAGGTGGGCCCCACTTGGGTATTTCTATTTGGCACTAGATCTATCTAGATCTAATAGCTTAACTCCAATAGTGATACAATCTTTCCTAGGTTGAGCATTTCTCCTTGCCTAAGCCTCCTCAACCTACTCTTAACTCACATACATCACTACTTTTCCCTAGATCTAGACTTATCCACCGAAGATCTACTATTGTGCATCATTCCTAACCTTTAGAGTCCCTTGTGTTGGTTCACTAGTCTTCATTGGCTGGCTAGGGTCTACCCCTTGATCTTGTGTTAACTAGATCTAAAGCGACAAGAGCTCGTCCGGTGTGACACCTACCCCTTTACAGTAGTGGACAAGGCCCTTGTGGTGTCACTTGGTTAGCTACCCTACCTCTAACATCCCGGATAGGATACCTTTGGTGGTAGCTACAGTTTGAGTGATAACACCACTCATTGCATGTAAAGGAAGTTGGACTTTTTCCACCCTTGTATAGCAAAAGAAGAAGGCTAGGATTTAGATTTTAATTTATACTCACAAGTTATTTTTCTATTGCCCCACCTCATCCATTCGGAAGAGGATTAAGTGGCTAGAATTAGCTTGTGTTCTTGCTTTAATTTTTATTGTGCCCCCACCTTGCAAGTGAAGCAGCTTTGTCCATCCTTGCAATATCGTGCTGGCTAGTTTTTGTTTGAAGTTCAATTTGTTTCTTCAATTCAAGGTTAATAAAATTTGCCACATCTTTGCCCCGTATTCACCCCCTTGTCGGTTCGTCTGATCCTGGGTGACAAGAAAGGGAAAAGATTTGTGTTGGCTAGAATAATAAGCACTCAACATCTATTTCCTTTGAACTTGAGAAAATAAAGTTTGACCCTTGGAGCTAGAGGGGTAGAGGATGTGGAGAGCCTCGTGGCACTTTGTGTCCTCCTGTTGAGCACCCTGCTAATCTTTGGAAATGATTTGTGGAGCTAGAAGGGAACCTTGTGTTCTCTTGTTGAGCACCCAACAATTTCTCTAAATTGAAGGATAAGGGTTGGAGGTGGTCACATTAGGTAGATTTTTGCATTTCTTGTTTCAAAACATTAAATCCCTAAGCCAAAGTGAGACTTAAGATTAATTAAAATTTACAGGACCACTCGCAAAACACTACAATCGCTCGTCTTTTTCCACATTTACTTTCAAAGCATTTCTTTTCCTGTTATTTACGTTTCGAAGCAAGTCATTTTAAGTTTCAAGACGTATTGTATTGGCAAGCAAGTTTTTTCTTTCATATTTTTTAATGTCTAAAGTTTAGGGAGTAAATTATTGCAATTCTTTGGTGTATCTTATGTAATTTGTTAAACAAACATTGATTAATTGTAACTTTTAAGCCCAATAGATAAGGCACTGAAATTGTGAGATAGTTGTTTCATTCTTTAACTTTGTTTTGATTATTTATAAAAAGGGTTTGACTATCATTAATAATAGTTGCATTTTGCATGATTGCTTGCCATCAAAAATCTTTTATCTTTAGGCGATATTAATTTAACTCCTAAATTAAAATCTCTAAAACACTCAGTAAGTAGGGACTACCCCCTTGGCTCTTTAGGAGTTGAGCCCAAACGGAGGAGTTAGGAATCAAGGTGACAGTGGGTTCTAGACTCATAGCTTGCCCCCAAGGACACACTAAGTGGGTTGGAGACTTCTCCATGCTTGGAGGTGCGTATTAGGTGACAACATTTTTGCCGCCATTGTCGGGGATAAGTCTTTTTATTCCCGAAGTACGACTTTTGTTTTCACTTTTTTTTGTTTATGCTTTGTTTGATGAATGTTTAGAGTATATCTTTATTTTTCATCTGGCAACTCCATTGACATTTTGTATTTTGTAATTTACAAAGAAAAGCAAAAAAACACATTTTAGTGGGAGATCTATAATGCATATTTTTCTTCTCACATGGCAACTCCATTGAAGGGATTTATAATGCATATTTTTCTTGTTTATCATAAAATTGTTGAGACTGATTGTGTGTTGATGAGCCCATGCAACATAGTAAAATATTTAAAGATCATGGTTTGATAGCTCTAGTTCAATGCAAAATGCATGATTGATTCAGATATGTGCTACTGATAGCCATTATGGATGATGAAGAGTTCAGAGCTTGAATTTCCAGTGCATATCCTCCCATCGAATTCTCAGGCATCCCGGGCTTTCCCAACCATGAGCCATATCTCTCAAATAAAGGAAATGTTCAGCTTCCACTCTTTGTTGGAAATGGTGATTTAGCTGTTTGGCACATCATATCTTTTCTTTCATTTGTGGGGAATAATCTCAGCATGCTTCATCAAGGTAATATGATGCAGGGGTTTGTCAATACTCTGAAGTGGGATGCTTGGATATGGTATTGTGGTCTTCCTGATAAATGCATCACATCCCTTGAAAAATTCTTTGCTATATTTTTTGAGAGGTGGCATGATGATGAAGAATATATGGTAACTGCTATAGAAAAGGGGTTCGACCAACTAAAAAAGCTGAGGGAACTCATAATTCCCACTATTGAGCAACACCTCCATGATGATCCCATTGAAGAAGTTTATCGAAGTGGAGATATTTTGAATATCCTCCTCATGTCACATCAACAGAGAATATCGAAGATTGGGGATGCTTTCATAATTATTTCAGTGATGATGATCACATTTGTACCCTAGATCTACCTCAAGAAGAAACCATTACAGAAGCTTATAATGAAACTTACGATGAAATCTGTAATGTGCATGATGGCACTCCTTCTTGTTCTCCGTGTAATGATTATAGTTTGGAAGGTTTACTGCCTTGTGAACTTTTTTCTGAAGCAGATGATAGTGATTAGGAGGAGGACAAGTACTGGAGCATGATGCAATGATGAAGACTCCCTTATGAATGACAAAGTTGTTGATGGCGATTCTTGGACATTCATGGAAAATCCAATCTATGACATGTCTGAGGAGGAGAATAATGAACCAAAATATTTTGAAGGTTTTATTGCTAATCCCGTCTATGACATATCTAGAAGATTGAGTCTCTTGATGGTTTTATTGAAGATCCTATCTATGAGGTTTTTAGAGAAGAGAGTGTTACCGGATGAACTACCAAGGCTAGCCTCCAATGACAAATGTAAGAGAAGTGACCACTGTCACCTTAGCCAATTCTCTAACTTCTTAGGAGAGTCGAAACCTCCAAGGGGAAGAGGCCTTATGTGGTCTGCAAAATACCTTAGGACAAGAGAAACTATGTCTTCTTGACAACAATATTAGTGACCAGTGCCTTAGACAATAAATTCAAGAGAATGAAGAAGACATACTAATTAATCATCCAGTGGTAACAATACAAGCACTTGTACAAATGGAAAAAGAAGATAATCAATAATTGCAATAATCACTAGCATAATGATGCGTATCACTTTCACTAGCAAACCTCGTGGGTTACCAAACAGATGTAAATGCTAGAAGATAATCAATTCAATGTGATAAACCACTAACAAATAGAAATAACCTCAATCTTTAAGCACCTTTATGACAATCAAGTAATATTTATGCCAGAGTTGTTCTGAAATGTATTAGAGGTGAGGTTGGATAAAGGAAGAGCAGGGTTTAAGAGGAAGGCAAAGAGGACCGCTAGGGCTAAAACAGACTGCAGTTAGGGCATTTAATATGAAATTTAGGGTTTTAAGATTTAAATTTAAGAGTTTAAGTACACAAAAACATAAAAAACAAACCTAATTAAGCAAATAGCAAACTAAACAACTCTAATAATTACAAAATCATACAAACTAGGGTTATCAAAGTGTAGAAAAGAGTGTCAAACTTAGGGTTTTAAGGCTTTACCCTAACCCTAGGGCATCAAGGAAGATGGCCTTCCTTTTGAGAAAGGTTCTTGCAAAGTTTGGCAAACTAGGGCCTTCTTCAACAACCACAAGAATTGGTTAAAGGAGGCCTAGTTAAGGCAAAACCTAAAGACCTAAAGCTCAAGCTTCAAAGGACTCCTTCTAGAAGATGTCCCTCACAATGCTATGGTGACTAAAGACTGAAAATGACCTAGTTTAGACAAAATGCAACACTATGCCTATCATTCAACCATGAACAAGCATCAATATTCAACATTTAACAAAAAGACATCAAGAGAAAGAGCATGGATACCTCCTTGTGCATGTGTTAAGCCAACAACTCTAGCATCACCTTAGCAAGAAGAGCATGAACAAAAGATACTTCAAGAAATTTGTTTCAAAACCAAAAAAGTGTCCTTCTCAAGAGGTGCGCATCACTCCAAGAGCCCTAATAAGGGTAAAAAAGTAGCATAATGTTTTTATCCCATAAGTTGTTTTTTTCAAATTAATTGACGAGAAGTTTATTTATAGCTTCTCACAGTCACTTTACAAAAATATCCAGGCCGACATGCCTTTTAAAATGTCAATTTGAAATTATAAAATGTCAACTTAAAATTATAACAAAAATAATATAAAATAATCAAATATGTGGGTAACTTAGGGCATTTTCCCCAGAGATTACCCAAAAATAACTAAAATAGCTAAAAGTGAGCGAAACACTCCGAACTGAAGGTTGGAGTGGCGAGGGGGGGGGTCGTCATGCCCCATCTAACCCCAACAGTAGTGAAAATCCCTCAACGCCCCCCCTAATCAAGCAATACGGCCTGGCATGGAGGATGACATCATCATCAAAAACAAGCCAAGGAGAGAGGGCGCTGCTGAGATGGAGGACCAGGAGGGTGTGGATGGTGGCGTGGAGGAAAGGCATGAGCCTCAGTGCTAAAAGAAGTGCAGGGCAGGTCAAGGGTAGTGTCCTCGTTTTTTTTTTTTGTAAATCCTTCGATTTCGCGCAATCTGGCGCATAAGTTCCATGGCGTTTTTCAATTCCGAGCACCTGAAATTCACCATGGAAAACTGCTCAATTTCTTTCATCGGCAGACTTTCGAATTCTCCTCCGACCTGTTTTAGAGCAACTCGCTGTTTTACGCCGACGGTGAACTCAGAGTTTCTCACCGATCCGTTTCAGCGGACTCATCTCTTGTCGCCGACCGATCAGCGCTAACCAATGACGCCGAGCTTTTCCCTCCAGTCGACGCGACTCGGCGTTCTTCATCGACCGTGTCACCGCCATCTCGGCTAAACTCGCCGACTGATCTCCTTCGACTGTGTCACGGCAATCTCGGCGAAACTCGCCAACCAATCTCCTCCGACCATGTCGTGGCAATATAGGGGAAACTCGCCGACCGATCTCCTCCGACCGTGTCGCGGCAATCTCGCCGAAACTCGCCAACCGATCTCCTCCGACCGTGTCGCGGCAATCTCGCCGAAACTCGCCAACCGATCTCCTCCGACCGTGTCGCGGCAATCTCGGCGGCGCCACTCAGCTAGGTTCGCCAAAACATATCGTTGCGCGTGTCGCGGCAACTCGGCAGAACACGCCGAAACACATCGTAAAACTTCGCAAACTTCGCCGACGTGTCACTGCGATCTCAACAAAACTCGCCGACGCGTCTTTTTCGGCCAATTTAACAATTTCACGCCGAAAAGTGTCGCAGGACTCAACTCAACTCGCCGACTGTTTCGGCGTTTCTGGCTTATCTTCGCCTACATAGTCTTGGCAGAAAACTCAGAAACACTTAGAAAAAAATTTCAAATTTTGAAATTTTTGAATTTTTTCTTAATGAGCAGTGCTGAGCAGCAAGAATACTTACCTATGCAAGTTGTTCAAGTTGGCCCATGTAGGCCGAATGTTGTAGCCTTCGCTCTGATACCACTCTGGCACGTCCTCTCCCGTCGATCCAACACAAGGAAGGAAACATGACTACACTTTTGGGGCTTTTACATAAACTCAACCTCATTCATTAGATTCATGCAAATAAAATGCATGTGTGCAGATGCGAATCAAGCAAACATGCACAGCAGAATAAAACATCATCCACACACATTTCATATGCATTCAACATATTAATAACAATCATCAATTTAAAACATTGCAGAAGTAAATACACATAGAGAATAGTTATCTTCATTGTGCAAATGTCCCAAGCAACTAGCTATGTCGCTGCAACGTTCCACCCAACCATAGGTTTCTGCCCAGCCTGTATTCTTTCAGCACTCAGAGACCACCCCCGAGCTGGGCATGATTTCTACAAGGAAAAGGGGACACTCAAGCTCATGCACAGCCAAATAAACATTTCATCTAAGCCAAGCCAGTCCACAGCTAGGTTTATCAGGCTAAATCTGAACCCTCTTCATTTCTAGATGCTTGCACTCAATCGCAAGCCAAAACAATGGATACCCATAACCCATACCCCAACATACTCTATCTACACACAACAAGCACAATCATTGGGCATGGATACACATTTTTAACAATGAGACTTACAAACAAGATGGCCATGGGCTTCCCCCAAATCTTGGGCACACCAAAAACAGACTATGGAAAGGGCGATTCGACAACAGGGAGAAAATCCGATTTCTCCCACAGGTTATGAGCATTCCAATGGCCAAAATGGCCTCAATGAAACCCCCAAACCAAGCTCTCTTCCTCCTAGCAGCTCTGCAACAAAAAAAAAACCTCTTCCCAGCTAGAAAACCATGAAAAACCAGAAAAACATGGAGGGAAAACGCCCAGGTGGCTCCAAAAACGTGAGAGAGGCAAACTCCTGAGTGAAGAATGGCTTGGGGAGCAATTTTGTGGCTCCTTTCTTTCCAAGGAAGCCAAACACGAATTTCCATGAAGGGTGGCTTGCCCATACCCAAATTTGGATAGCCATACCTCTCCATTCCCCAAGGCATTAACTATTTCAACCAACTCTTGGGAGAAATGAATGATTGGGCACAAAAGTCAACATGGGTAGTTGAGAGTTTATGGGTTCTCTCATTAACACTTGGCTTGACTCAATTGGTTCAAGGGTTTGAATATTTTCCCTCTCAATTCCTTGTAGAATCATGCCCCCATTTCTTGTTGCATTGCATAGCTAGTTGTGGGTATTTCATTAAAATGCATATTTACATGATATTTGCAATTCCATTGTGCCTGGCTAGCATGTAAACCATACGCATCACTAAATCGATGGTGGGGCCTTGGCCTTGAGCTCCTCACCACGATTTTTATAACAATATTACATCATTTACATTTTAATGCAATGGGGTAAAAATCGGGATATTACATCACCGGATCTAGCAGTTGGCCTTCTTCCTTGGCAGAGCAGATCAAAGCAATGCTGTGAGAGAGACAGTACCGACAGATTGCTACCTTCAGACAGATCAGATCCAGTTGATAGTTAGGGCACATTTCCTCTGTGAATGAATCAATTTTGCATGCAGATCTAGGGTTTTGACCCTGTCAAGTTTGTTTGTTCCTTCTGAGGTAACATTATATGTACTTGTATTCTTCTCTTTTTGCTCTGGGCTCGAGATAGAAGAAAGCCCCACAGATAGTTTGTTTTCCCCATTTGGGGTTTCCAGGGTACATTCGGAGTTGTGTGATTGTTGTGTATTCATTGTCAAAGTGTTAAGAGTTCTATATTTTTTTATTCTTAAGTCTTTATTGCATTATTGATTTATAGAGACTCAAACCACTTGAGATCTCAGGGCTATCCAGAGGGAGTAGTGATCTCTGAATAAAATTATCATGTATTACTTTGTTTATTTTATGAGAATAAAGAGACTTTGGAGGTCAAGTTTGTGTGTTGCTTTTCTTGTGTGGATGGATGGTTGTTGTGCATGAACGAAGGTGGTTTGTAGTGAGTTGCTCATATCCTTCCTGTTACCAACTATTTTGTACAATAACTGAATTTCTTGTGAACCACCAGTTTATTGAACATGATTCATGTTCATCATCAATGTTCAGAAGTTCAGAAGTCATTTTCAGGGCAATTTCTCCCCATTTGTAATAACTGCATGTTCATACCCCCATGGGGAATTTGTAAAACGTTGATCTAAACAGGGTCCTTTTATAAAAGACTCGGCTATCCTTAGGTTTCGCTATTTGGGGATACTCTAGAGTGTTTTTTCCGTAGGAATTATGCGCTACTCATCGGTGGCGTATAATCCCTGAGTTTTTCACTCAAACCTCCAAAGCTGGAGTATTTCCCATGGTGGTCAAAACCTAAGCTGGTTATTAGAGTCTTGTGTCTAGGATTTTTTACGTGTTAGCCATCTCGATTGAGTAGTATGAACATGCACTAGGTCCCCTAGGAGTTTCGTTGGATTCCGAGACGAATAAATTTTTCCATCAATTAGACCATTTTTTAATGGTTTAATTAGAAATTTTCAAAAAGTGATAAAAACCTCATCCGGAGGCGGAATTGGGTGTGGGGAGGCTCGTTTTGACGCTCAGAGCGCCCTCTTTACCCTAGCGCCAACTTTTCTAGAATTTCGGGCGATTACATCGCCTCTGGGAGCAGTTTTTCATTATTTTGACATTTAGTGGCCATAAAAGACAAAATGCACCATGTGACAAAAAATCAAATAAGACAAAATGATTAAAATAATCATTGGAAAAGGTTGGAATGGGTTCCATATGATGTACGACCATCATTAAAGATAAAATCATGTGGTGAAATAAGAGTTTGGGTAAAGAGTTTGAAAATCTAAATTTATGTGAGCGTGGGTCTCTCCTTCCTTCACGTGGGTAGCATTCCACGTATACCATGCTAACGCATTGAGAGAGGCAACCATGTTTCAAGTTGAGGCACATGCTAAATAGCTTGAACTTTGGACAAGAAAATAAATCAAAGTTTGATATTTAAAAAAAGAACCACGCCCTCCTTCACGTGATGGACGGTTCCCCATGTTAGCTCGCTTTTTGATGGTGGGCTCTTGGCTTATGTGGAAGCCGTGTCATTCATTTACAACCACCAGCACTTGGAGTTAACATATCAATCAACACTCCAAGCCATTGATTGATTGGATCTCGCCTACCTCAACCTACCTCACGCGTGGGCCTGTTCACATTGGGTCTCCGTCGCTTGCTTCATTTAGCTCACGGTTTTGATGAAGGTCGTCGAAAGCTCATGAGGTGGCAGCCACCACCCAGATCACAACAACCAACTCGGTGCTAGCTCATTGGATCTCACTCCAAGCTTGGATTGATTGGGATTCGTTTCTATGTCTATTTGCCATTTGGCTCTCTTCTCAAGCCATTTCGACTTAGGGCTCTAGGCTCTTGTATTTTGTATAAGTAAGAGTGTTTTGCTCTCTCTTAACATGGATTTTTGGTGCAACATTACTCTACCCATTTTGTAAGAGCTCATAGCTTTGGCTATTTTGGAATAAAAGAGACTTTGGAGGTCTACATGGTGTGCCTTAATTGTTCATGAGAAATGCTTCACATCTAAGGTGATTTTGTTCATTATATTTTCTTATATCGTAAATGCTTGATCACTTCTTAGCTTAGAAGTCTTTATTAAGAACATAAGATGAACATTTGATGGTACAATTTGTTCATTGATGCTAGATTTGATGTGATTTAGAAGTGCAAACTGTAGTCGGTAATACTTATGCATCTTCCTATCCCATTTTGTTTAGTATACTAATTTTTTTATCAAGTATTTTTATGAGTTATGTATTGTGCAAATCTTCAAAGGGTAGAGTGGGGTTTGAACTCGGTTGTCTCTCTCACCACTTCACCATTATTTTTCTAACAAACTTGTGCATTTCAGGATACTCCAAAGGTTTAATCAGTGCTTCAGACGGAGCTTGAGAAGCTTGCTACTTTCTCCATCCTTCAAATTAAAACAATTTCTCGGTTACTTGGTTACTTTGTTGAGTAGTGGATCTACAAGTCTATCTTTCCCACACTCTTCTTCTTCTTCTATGCTAAAGTTTTGACTTGAGTAAGCACCTTGGGATTTCATCCCAAGGGCCACATTATTTTGTGGCTACTTCTCTATCCCCACTAAGTACCTTGTGTGCATCCAGCTAGCTGGAAGGTTTTCTTGAACTAGTGTTCAAGTGGTCACCTTGTTCGGAGGTTGATCCCACCTTTGTTTGTTTCTTTTTGGTTTTTCACTTGCTTTGGCCTTGTCTTCTTTTCCTCTTTTCGTTTTCGTTTTTGCCTTTTGCCTCTCCTTTCCTTCCTTTTCATCCATCCCTTAAGCTTCTTCTCCTTTTGCCTTTCTTTTCCTAAAAACATCACAAAAAACAAAGTTTTAGTTAATAAGTTAGTTGTTTTTCCTTTTTTGATTATTGAAAAGTTAGATCTCTTCTTGTGGTAAGCATCTTTCATTTATAGATCTCATTCTAGGATTGCATCTAGCTTTACTTGGATCTTAGATCTCATCCCATTTCCTAGTTAGTGTTTGCATTGTTAGAATTTGCATTAGATCTCATTAAATTTCATTTTTTGCAAGTTGTAGATCTAAAATAGTTGTAAGTTTTATCTCTTTTTGCTTAACAATAATGGGTGCCCTGAGTTAACTTGTTTTGTAGGTGCTTGAAGGAGAAAAGGATTCAAGAGTTTTGAAACAAGAAGAGGAAAAAAGGATAAACCAAAGGGAGCATTGAAAAAACCATGGAGATGATCCAAACCAAGAAGACATGAACCAAAATCAATCTCCTTTGTAATAGCTATTTAGAGCTTGTTTCAATTATTCCTAAGTTTATTTCTCTTAAAAGTCCTTTCAAGGGTGTTAATCCCAAGGCATTTGTACTCTCATAATAAAGTTGCAAGTGGGGTTTTTAAGCCCCCACATTCACTTCTCCCATTTGGGGAAGCCTTGTAGTCTTCTTTGCTTTGTTGTTTTGTTATCTTAGTTTCAATTTTGCTGTAGAACACTAATTGCTAGATTAGTTCATTTTTTGCAAATAGTATATTAATTGTCTTTCATTATTTTATCATCTATTTGAGCTATCATTTGGTCTTTTTGTTTACAAACTGCTTGTATCCTAAAAAAGAACCAAAGTCTCTTGAACTTGTCGTAACACAAGTCAAGAGCACTCTCTGTCGGAGAGCATTCCCACTACATTTTCCTTGCATCAAAGCATATAGATTCGCTAAATTCTTTTGAACTTCCGTCTTAAGACAAATTCAAGAACACTCTCTGTCGGAGAGTTTAACTGTGTGCTCCTAATAATAAAATACCTCCAACTTCACATTCCCCTCTCTAAAATTTACTTCGGTTCTTTCCATCACTTAGTATGCTCTGTCAACCCTAAAAAGTTGGACTCGTACTCAGAACGGTGATTGGACTTGTTAATCTTGCAAGTGATAACATAATAAAATTTTCACCCCACAACCAACGAACCAGCGTTGTTATTTCGAAAAATACTCAGGTAGTGGGCAAAGTTCCTAACTGGTGGTGTCGGGCAACCCAATCTAGGCACTCGCTAGTTAATTTCTCAGAACACCTAGCTTGTGATCCCAGACAGGTCCGTCATGTCAACAAGGGGAAGCCACTAAAGGTATACTTTTCCGGTTGGACGCATACCTTGCTTTTTAGCCATAATAATCAAGAACATCTAAAACACTCTAAAATTTACCAAGAACAATTTCAAAACGATCTCACAAACAGCTACTTCCGACTTACACCTTTCCAGCATCCAAGCACTATTTGTTTGACTCCATAAGGCACTGGTCTTGAAACTTACATGTATCATCTGAATCTGGATCATATGTCCTTGTCATTTGTTTGAATTTATCTTGTGGATGCTTTATTTAAATTCTAAGTCAAAGTATTTTGTTTATCTTTAAAATTGTATCTTGCAATTTGCAACGTGGATTGCATGTTTAATTGTGTTCTCATCATCATCCAAAAACTCCTAAACAACATCCATCCGCATCATTTCATCTTTTAAAACATATAAAAACAAGAGCCATAGAAAACTCTTTGTTAGGAACAACCCCCCTTGGCTTCGTTAGCAGTTAGCCTAAACGGAGGAGCTGGGATTCAGGTGACAGTACCTGGCTCATTGCTTGCCCCCAAGACCACACTTTCCCCACTTGTAGTGAGGGAACGACTTTCGAAAGATTTCTGCTGCTAGTGTGCATCTCAGCGGACAACACTTCCTACATTGATATTGGCTTACTATAAGGATTATTATTAATTTTGTAAGTTAGATTGGATAGTTTGTTTACTCATCTAATCTCATAGCCATGTATGTTTAGAGATCTAGTTTTAAAATGCTCCATTTGTTTACGTGCATTTCGCTTTGATTTCTTAAATGTATGCTTCCAAATCTAATGTTTTGTGTGTGAGATGAAGTGAGTTGCAAGTACTCTTTTGGTTGGAGGATATGATAACTTGTTTGTATTTTCTATTGTCCTAACTTCTTTGGTTGTAGATCTAGTCCCACGGCATCCCACAAGCACACCTTGAAGTCTCGGTTTCTCGTTTCAAAGCTTCATCTTTCCCCTTCTATTCATTTATGCTACTTTCTGGTTCTAGTTACTTTTATGAGTAGTTATAGATCTATTCTAAATTCATATTCATAAGTAGATTTATCATTGCTCTTATTTCGTCTGGAGACTAAACATCAAGTTTATCTTACGAACTCTAGATCTAGATTTTCTATGCTTTTCAGTCAAGTTAGTAGTATTTGCATATCAAAAGGCTTGATTTCTTTAGTTTAGCTACTAATCTCATTTTATATCTAGCATATTAGTGCCTCAATTTGCTTGACTTTTCCAAAAGCAAGCAAAGATCCTAAGAAAAGAAGCTACTTTCCTTTGTTACTTTATCACTCTTTTTATTCGCTTTTTACTTAATAGTTTTTTTTTGAGTATTTTTATAGGCTTTCCCAAAGCACTCTTAAAGTGTTTTGGAACATGTTTAACAAATAAAAGATTCTTGTTTTGTAGACTTTTGAAATCAGGTAGAGAGGCACTCTGGCCATTTTTTCAAGATTTAGAGCATCCGGGACATTCCAAACACCTCCCTATACATTTTACAATTTTTCCAAACAATTGTAAACTGTTTGGATCCTCAAATTATAAAGGACCAGCAGTATTCCCTGAAGCAAAGTGATTATAATAAGTAATAAGAGAAGAGCAAGCAAGATACCCAGCACCTACACCCCATCCACCTTGGGGATTTGTGTGGTCTCCTCTCGTGGCGTGAATTTTGGTTATTTTCAATGCTGGTTTAGTTTTTACTTTATTAACAGTAGATTAAACCACTAAATCACACACGCACTTAAAGTAGTTTGCTTAATTCATTTTGTGATTTATTTTGTTTACAAATTTCTAAAATAAACCCCCACTCCCTCCCGAAGTACTGCACTAGTCGAAAGGGCTTTCCCGAGTAAGTGGTGTGTGGAAAAGAGATTCACGGGTTTAGTTAGTTTAAGCAATTCAATTTAAAAAACTCATAAAATCAACCAAGGATCCATTCCTCGTAAGCTCTGGACCTCTGCGGCTTAGTCCAACCAGTTGGTCAAACCAAAAAGGGATTGAAGTGACTAGACTAATAGGGCTACCCACTTAAGACTTTTCCTTAATAATTCGGGAGGTCGCGATAAGAGTTTTCTATAGAGTCAGGAGACTGCCCAAAGCAGACTAATGTCTCGCCTTGTTGGACACTTGGCATAGCTGCTTCTGCGCTCAATTCAAGGGGATAAGTTCTTGATGGGCCACACCAAGAATAATCCCACTAATCACCAAAACTATAATAATAAAATTTAGCAAGAACACTTGCAACACATTTACTTTTATAGCATTTTACTTTACTATTGGCACTGATCTTGAAACTAAGGGCAGCAATCATGTCTAACATTGAACAACTATGGATAAAATCAAACATTATTCTCCTGCATGCAAATGCTTCATAAACATTTTGCATATAGATAATAATTGCATGTTAACCTTGTAACCTACATTTATTAGAATACTTGTCTTCGTTTCTGTTTAACAAGAATAATGAAACATGCATCCTAAATATAAGACTAACATACATCTAAAAACATGCAAGAGACTGCGAATTCACTTTAACTAATCCTTTGGAAATGAGCACTTTGTAAAATCAATTTACCTAACATCTTGACAAATTTTGTTTGAAAAACTATAGCGTGCTAGAGTTGTTTACATCATCTAGTGCAGTAACTCTTCACACAAGGGAAAATAATGACATTAGATATAAGAGCATGTGGAAATATGTTACATTGTTTAACCAATTTCTAGGAGATAACCATATATTCAACCATACTATCATCATTCATGATAATAGCAATAAAGTTACCCTGAAAGTTCAATCCTTATTGTTGCCAACTATATTGTACAATAGTTGAACCTCCATTGAGCCGCCAGTGTTTGAACATGATCAATGTTGATTTTCAGAGTATCAGGGGTTCAATTTGTGTGTTTAGCCAATTTTGGCTAGCCAGTTTTATTTTTCTGCTGAAGTGACCATGGCCCCATGGGGTTTGTACTAAGTGTACTGGTAGGGTTTTTGAGTGGCTCGGTTCCCCATGACTTGACCATCAACTAAGGAATTCCAGGGAGTTTTTTGTCCTTGTCAATTATGCTTTGCCTATAGCCGAGTAATAATCGACGAGGTTTTCTCCCGCTTCCACCAAAGCTGGAATGCCCGATTTTGAGAGTCTAAGCCGTGGGGGGTTATTAGGGTCCAACTGATGTATATGAACCTACTAGACACCTTTTGTATGTTAGATGGTCATTTCCTAGGTCGCTTGTCCATTTAAAACAATGTCCGAAAAGTTTTTACCGGACGCGTTGGACAAGTTTTTATTTTTATTATTTTATTATTATTTTTCCAAATATTTAATTGGAAAAATTCAATTTGTAATATGTCAGTCGTTTGGGGGTGGATTCAAGTGATTGGAAGCTTAATTCCTAAGCCAATAATCTCAGTTAAAACCCAAACCCACTTATCCTAAGTTTCGGATGGTCATTTAGCCACTTAATTAATATTTTCTCAAAAATCAATAAAAGAGAAATATTAATTAAAATAATCAAATAATAATAAATTGGAGAATTATCCAAATTAATCCAATTGGATTAATTAAACAGGCTAAATGACATGGCATCGGGCATTTAAGAGGATTCCAATCAACTCCAATCACATTCAGTTGAGTATACAGTCACCACAAGTCAACCCCTTTCAAGAGAATTCGCCCTCCTTCATGAGATTTACGATTTGGTTATGTGGCAATTGGTAAATGGATTGGTGGTTTGCATTAAATGACATGGTAGACGCCTTCCTAAAGTTATGGCCACATCTCAAGTTCTAACTCCAATGAACTCGAGTTATCACAACTACCAACTCCAAGCTCATCTCATGGTAGCATTCACGCCCTCCTCACATGCTCATGTCAATCCCATGTGGAAGGTGCATATTGGCTTGATGGAGATCACGAAGAAGGAGTGGGGGCACCTTGCCAAGGTGGAGGCCACCTCCCCACTCTCAACTACCTCAAACTCGAGTTGTCCATTATATCTTCACTCCAAGTATTGGATTTGATTGGAATTCGAATTTGTGTCTATTGCCATTGGCTCTCCATGTTGCCAATTCAAATTAGGTATTAGGTGTCTAGTATTTTGTATAAAGAGAGGCCTCTTTGGCTCTCTTAGGATGGAGATTTTGTGCAAGAACACTCTGCCAAAATTGTATTGTACTCATTTGTTTAAATACTTGGAATAAAAGCGACTTTGGAGGTCTATGCTTAGGCTCTTCGTGTTGTGGTTTCATCCTTTTGAGGTGTTATCTCTCTCACCCTACTCTCTCATTTCAAATTATTTTTCAATCCTAGCTTTAGAAGACTATCAATCTAGTACATAAGCATTTGATCTTCTTTGTATTGTTGAGAGTGGTGTTTTTCAGGGATCACTGAAGGTGGAGAAGAGTTTGGAAATCAAGCTCCTCTTCATTAAACAGGAGTTTTTACCATCTAACATATTCACCTTGCAGGGTCTACAAGAAGCTTCCACTTCCAAGTGAAGAAACGTAGCCATCAGGGGCTCTTCCTCATCCATCAAACTTATTTAAAAAAAGCATTTTTCAGTTACTTGGTTACTAGATCGATCTTCAAGTTGAGGAAAACTCAAGAGTTATCATTCTCCAATCTTGGAAACCCCATCAAGCTTATTTTTTGTTTTCAATAGGCTTGATCTTGCTCTCGTTTTCATCCTCGTCTCTTCTACTCATTTTACTCCTCCCTTCATTCATTTTCCTCTTGATTGGTCTCTTTTCCTTGCCTTGTTTTTCCTCCATCCTAGCTTCGTTTCTCATCTCTTCTCTTCTTCATTGCTCACATCCTTCTCCTTTCCTCTAGCATTTCCTCCTTCCTCTCGTCTCTCTAGGTCTCCCTACCTCTTAGTTCTCGTCTTCACTCCTCTTCCTTGCCTACTTCTATCCCTCATCTCTTGCTTTCGTTTTAGCTTCTCTCTTCTCTTCGTTTCTACCGTCCTAGCATCCCCTTGCTTTCGTTTTACTTTGCTTCCTTCTCCTCTTGTTTTTTCCTTTACCCTCCTCTCCTTCTTCATTCTTTGTTTGCTCCTTGTTGTTGTTAAGGTTTAGATCTAATTTCCTTAAGTCTTTCAAAGTTAATTCATTTGAAGTTTATAAGTCTTAGATCTCATTTTAAAGAAGTTAAAAACTTGCATTCAAAAAGTGATTGGGCATATAGATTAGTTTGTTAGTTTTGCATCTAGATCTACTTTTGCACTTGCATTTTAAAAGTTTGGCTTTCAAAGTTAGCTAGTTTCCATTTCTAGTCCTAGATCTTACATTTGTTTTGTTTTTATTTACTAATGTTTAATGGGTGCTTGAGTTGATCTTTGTTGTAGGTATTTGAGAAGAAGAAGCAAAGGAAACCAAGAAGAAGAAGAAGTGCAAAAAACAATAGAAGAGCAATAAACCAAGAAGAAGATCCAAAACCAAAGAAGAAGATGTTAACCATGAAGACCTAAAACCATTCTCCTTTTGTAAAATCTCTCAAGAGCTTCATAAGCATTCTTCTACTTTATTTCTTCCAAGTCCTTTTCAAGGGTTGAATTCCCAAGGCATTGTAGTCATTTAATAAAATTTGCAAGTGGGATTTTTAAGCTCCCACACCCAACTTCCCCCATTTGGGGAAGTTTGTAGTGCCTTTGTTTTTGTTTGCTTCACTTATTAGCTTAGTTTCATCTTTTTGCAAGTAGATCACTAAATTGCTAGTTTAGATATTTCTTGTTTTATTAGATCACCAATTGCTAGTTAGTTTCATTTTTGCTCCTTAGAACACTAATTGCTAGATTATTGTTTATCATTTCATATTGAGCTATCTTGTTGTGTTGCTTGCTTTTAATTTGTCAATCTTAAAAGGAACACAAAGTCTCTTGAACTTGTCATAAGACAAGTCAAGAGCACTCTCTATCGGAGAACATTGTTTGCATTGTGCATTTGCATATAGATTAGATAAGACTCTTGAATCTCACCATAAGGTGGATCAAGAGCACTCTCTGTCGAAAAGGTTTGTCTTTTATGCTCTAATTAAAACATTCACAACTCACATTCCCCTTTAAAATTGGAATTTATTCGTTGTTTCCATACCACGTATGCTCTGGCTAACCTTGAGAAAGGTTGGAATACTCAGAAACGGTATTGGCTGCTTAATCTTTCAACTTTAAACCATAATAAAATCTTCACCCCATAACCAACGAACCGGCATTATTCAATAAATATTCAGGTAGTAGGAAAATTCCAAGTGGGAGCGCCGGGCAGCCACGTCCAGACTTTAGTTGCTGGTTAGCTATTGAGCGCCTAGCTAGAGAACTGGGTGGTCCGTCATGTCTTCGAACAGAGCCACTGAAGGTATTTCCGGTTAGATTTCCAGTACCTTGCGTATCGGTTGAAAATTCCCTACCTATAATAATCAAGATCACCACTAAAATACACAATAAAATTTACCAAGAACAATTGCAAAACGATCTCACAAACATATATTGAGACTTGTATTTCAGCATCCCAAGCACTTTTGACTCCATTTGGCACTGGTCTCAAAACTTCTATGCATCACCTTAATTTGGATCATTTGTCCTTCATCTTTGCTTAAGTCATTATTATTCTGTGGATGCTTTAATTTCCAGTCATCGTATATTGTGCATCTCATTGTGTTTTGCAGTTGCAACGTGGATTGCTTAAATATTATTGTGTTCATCATAAAAACTCCTAAACAATACCCATTCACACCATTCACCCAAAAAATACTTTAAAAACACAGAGCCTTAGACAACTCTTTGTTAGGGACAACCCCCCTTGGCTTCGTTAGGAGTTTGCCTAAACAGAGGAGCTGGGATTCAAGTGACAGTACCTAGCTCATTGCTTGCCCCCAAGGCCACACCTTTCCCACTTGTAGCGAGGAAACAGCTTTCGAAAGATTTCTGTTGCTGGTGTGCATCTCGACGGACAACACTTATACAAATATTTCTATGCCTAAAAAGCAGAAAGACAACAAACATTTTAAGTGTGAATATTATCATCGTAATCTTCATATAATGGATTTTCCAAAGTACATCGCCCTTACTCTCACTTACAGCTACTCAATGCAATTAACTCTGCTCAACAATCACACGTATTCCTATTAGTAAAGAAGAGATACAATGGTATTAAGCCACAAGCAAGTTGATTAATCAGCCTAAAATAGTTTCCAAGATTTATTGAAGTACAAAAGAGAGTTAATGGTACCACAAATCAAACATTCATGTATGAATTTCAATAGCATACCTCTACCATCTTGTAAATTCTCATCATCTTCTTCTTCTTCCCTTTCTGGCAAAAGATAATGTGTCAATGCTCCAACTGCATGGAGCTGCTTGCAGGCCTCCAGACAAGCTAACTGCTTCAACAAATTGATGTCTCCCTGAATCTCAACTCTAGAGATGGGGCAATTCATAGGCAGTTCCATAATGCACTCGGCAGTTGATTTGTTTATATGAAAAACTGGCCGAGGTGTATAGTATCTGAGTATAATATCAGCAACAAAATCAGTATTCTGTTACCTCTAAGATGACTAAAATGTCAATAAAATCTTCGTAAGAGGTCGTCAGAATCGAATCGATTTTAATCATTGAGAAACTAAAAAATATCCTTAGCATAATAATGAAAATACATCACCACAGATAGAGAATCATTATTTTCAGTAGCATGTGCCCTTTTAAACAAATACTCACAACCGCAGCTACAAATTCAGAGAGAAAATATTTCATGGATTTATAAAACTTCTAAAACGAACCTGTCTCCAGGCAACTGTGAGCAGTAATAATCAATCAACGCTACACTTGAATTCAATGTAGCTATTGCTCCAGTAGACTCTACACAAAAAATTTCTTCAGCTGGCATCAAGTCTACATGCCTATGAGATGGAATTAGCGATCTGTTTAAAGCCGTTTCTCTCATTATTTGCACACTTGCAAGAAGCCTATCAAGTTTTTTTCTCTGATCAGCATCGTCCCTGTAAACACCCCAATGAAGCAACAATCAATGCATCATAAGGTTCACTTTCACAAGCATGACGGAATTTGACGCCATATGTTTTCTTTGTTAGATCTACATTACAAGCATCTTCAAAACAATTTAAGTCATTTCATCTCTAGAGACAACAGAGGTCTATTTCAAGCCAAAACTAGCAAGCATATTTATACAAATTGAAATAGATTCTGGAACCACAGAAAGATGGATGAAAAGACATCCAAATTATTTTCTCATTGCGTAAATGCTGTAAGTGACCAACTAAATATTTATTCTTCATTTAATAAAATTTTCTAAATCATATTCTAAACCAAACAACCTCAAAGATCACGGCTTCCAGCAGAAATAACTGCTGGTTTCACTCCACGAGCTCACTCGACCATTAATTCCAAGAAATGATAATATGGCTTCTAGAGAAAGATTAAATCTTCCAGCTCAATGTAATGGGTGAATAGATACCCTAACAAGGTAGCCATAAAACAAAAATATTCTATCCCATAAATTAAAGGTCTATCGTAATTTGTTTTGCATCCAAACCGTCACAACATATTTAAGTATTGAAATGAGAACTGTATGCAATCAAATACTGCTATTAGAAGTTAGAACGAAATATTGAGAAGGCAATGATGGAAATGCCATTTAAATCATTCTCTCTAGTGATATGCCTTTCAAGACGATAATAACCTATGTGGCTCCTAGTTTTGGGGAAGGGGGTTATACTGGGATACGGGATAGCCATACACCGGTACAAGTTTTGGGGACAGGGACAACTATATATATATAGCTTGGAGTGCCTTAATCTATACAGCTCCTTTGGCTCCAATGTCCTCAATAACATAAGGTACGAACCACATTGTTTATAGTTTTCTTTATTTGCCCTTCACTCTGTGATCATAAAGGAGTACTAAGTCTCCATTTTCAAAATATGTATTTTTTACTCGCCTATCATGCCATGCTTTTTTATGTTGTTTTTTAACCTCCTAATGGTGTAGAGATACCAATCTGTCTTCCTTTAGCTTGTGAAGTTGGTACAGTCAATATACTTTTCTCTAAGATAAACCAAGTTTCAATACTCTGGCCACTCTGTCCACATGTGTACTAAAGTTTAGTGGCACTTCTGCTTCTCATCCATATACCAATTTAAATGGAGTTCGGCCAATTGACTTCTTGTAAGAAGTTTTGTATGCCCAAATAAAAACCAAGACATAGTCATCCCAATCTGCCCTATCCAAATTGCACATTTTTGTTAGTCCTCTATTTGAAACTTTATTAAAGGCTTGTTATCCACAAAAATTGCACTTAGTGGATTCCGAGTGTGATCCAGGAGGATCTCGGGGTTCGATCAGAATAGAATTCTTCAAATAGTAAAATAAAGCTTATAATGGTAAAGAGCTCGTAAAGAGCTTTCCGTCAACACTTGTTTCGCGTGAAACAGCCTCCGGATGCAGAACTTATCAAGGTTTGAAGTTTCGGCAATTTGGTTAAAAATGGCAAAAAAAATGGGTATTTGGACAAAAATGGTCAATGAAATGTTGTATAAAAATTTGGTGGAGTCTATGGGGATCGAACCCAAGACCTCCAAGATTGCCAAAACTTTCACCAAGCCCTCCTATCCAAGGCTCCTCGCATTAGTTCTTAACCCTATAAAGTGAGAACTTGTATTTAAGTTTGTTGGAAAGTTTGTTTTGAAAAAGGGGGGTGGGCGAGGGCTTAGCGCTCGACCCATATGCCACCACCGAGGCCCCATACATATGCTAAGTGGTATGCCATATCACCAAATTATATCCATGTTATATGCTATATGTTATGCCACCAAACATTACACCGTGGAACAAACGCTTATGCCAAACCGCCAAACAACATATGCCACAAAACCTTTGCCAACGAACCATATAATACATCATGCCAACAAAACGTGTTATGGGGAGAGGTTTGCGGTTTTGAAGCCGTGACCTCCTCCCCCTTTGCCAACCACCTTAACCACTACTCCATGGCGGCCACATTTGGTGGGATATGGCGCTTAATGTTTATAAGTTTGTGGCGGAGTTTTGGGTCAAAATGGGCATGTGGCCCCCTTGCCCGCAACCCAAAACCACTATATAAAACCATGTTTTTGCACAGTTTCCAAGGAGAGTTCAAAGACCACGAGACACAGCGTGGGCACAGAGTTCGAGGCAGAGATGGGCACAATTCTCGAGGCATCGTACAACCATTAATGGGCATGGATCCCAAGGCAGAATCCGTAAAGTCCGTACTGGTTTGTCTTTTATGCAAGCAGATTTTCTCGATTTGCATGCCAGAGGAGGCCTCAGGCAAAGGTAGTCAAGGTTATACTCATTTTTCTCGAAATTTCGAGAGGATCGTAGTGGTGTTGTCTGTATTTGCTGGTGACTGACAAAAAACAGAAGTGTTTCCAGAAACCCATATTTGTAAGTTTTGAAGACTTAATAAGATCGGCCTTCTCATTAGAAGTGGCCCGGAGACATAGCCCAAGAAGGGTGAACTCCGTTATCAGTTCTTGCCTACAAATTTCATGGTTTGCATCTCTTTTATGTGTTTCATGTGCTTCAATTATGCTCTCTAATTTTGTCATTTAAAGCTTTTTTAATGGATTTAAGCATTCAAACTTTCACATGCAAATAATGGTTATAAAGATCCTGTCATTTTTGGATCAGAGTGAACTGTCCAAGATTTGAACAATCTAATTGTTCATCGTCGGTGTTATGAGATCCATTAGGCCAGATTTTGGCCTTTTTTGTAAAAATTTGCATGTCCAGACACCCTTGGGGGAATTGTAATAAGTTGGTCTAAGCACGGTCTTTCTGTAACAGGCTTGGATTACCTTAGGTTTATTTGTCAAGGGGATACTCTAGAGTGTTTTTTCCTTAGGAATTATGCATTGCGCTTCAGTGACGTATAATTCCTGAGTTTTTCACTCACACATCCAAAGCTAGAGTATTTTCCTTGGTGGTCAAACCTTGGGAGGTTATTAAATCCTAAGTGTCTATGTATTTTTACATGTTATCCATCAATATTGAGTCGTATGGACATGCACTAGGTCCCCTAGGAGTTTGAGTCAATTCCGACGAAAATATTTTTTTCCATAAAATTAGACCATTTTTTAATGGATTAATTGAAAATTTTCAAATTGTAATAAAAGTATGGTTTGGAGACGTAATTTTGCGTGGGGATGCTCATTTTCATGCTCAGAGCGTTCTATTTACCTTGGAGCCCACTCTTCCTATGTTTCGAGTGATTAAATTATCACTTGGAGCATTTTTTCTTAAAGAGGCAACAAAATGACAAAAAAATGCTAATGATGCGACAAAATGCACAAAAGGACAAATTGTGAAAATCGAAAAAGCATTTTTTAAATGTGATGTATGAGTTGGCATATCTTATCCAACATGGAGGGCAACCTCATTAGGTGGTTAAAGCATGGGTTAAAAATTCAAATCATATGGATAGCAAATTGATCTCTTTAAGGTTGTGTTACCGGATCCGCGGATCCGCGGTTCAGATCCGGATCCGCCAGGATCCACAACGGAACCACGAAATTCACGGTGGCACTGTTTGCGATTACAGATCCCGTCATCGGAAACGGATCTCGTGGAAAAAAACCGGTCAACGTCATTTTTCAGGCGGATCCACCACATCGAAGCCCACCGCTTAGGTTATGCGCGATGTTCGAGGTTTTTGTCTGCCTTACCCTACCCCACTTCACGCCCTACTCCACTAGCAACGAAACATTGCACTGAGTACCCGTGACCCAACAGGAGAAAACGACCGAGGGAACAAGAAAACAACACGAGCTTGATGTCGGCAGGAGACAGACATGGACAAAGCTAAGGAGAACCAGTAGCTTGACGTCAGTTGCTTGACTGCCCGAGCTTGACGCCGGTAACAGATAACCTTGACTGAAGAGACCCCGACAAGCAGAGACCTCCGAGCTTGACGCCGACAGCTAGCCTAAGCTTGATAACGCGTGGGTCGTGGCCGACAGAGCACACCAGGTTATTGGTTAGTGCAAAATTCAATTAATAATAAATAATTAAATAATTTTTACATATAATAAGGTGTGGCCCATTAATAAATTTTTTAATTTTGATAACTTGTGGCCAATTAATAATTTTTTTAATTTAAATTGTAATTGTTTTAATAATAATTTATAATTGTAATTACAAATTAAAAATTTATTTAATTTAAATTTTAGAGCAACATATTAATTGATTTAATTTAAATTTTAGGGTAATTTATTAATTTTATCATTATGGCAATTGCACTTTTAAATACAGTCATTATTATTATTACTCATTAATATTTAGGGAAGGTACACTATATCAAATACAGTTTCAAATTAATGAAATTGTAAATATTACTCATTAATTGTAATTATGGCAATTGCAGTTTCAAATTATTATTTTAAATACAGTTTCAAATTAATGAGTAATACTCATTAATTTCAGACTATATCAGACTGAGTTTCAAATACAGTTTCAAATTACTCATTATTATTTAGAATACAGTCAATAGTTACACAGTCTGATATAGTCTGAAATTTGAATACACAGGTACAAACAAACTACATATCTGAAATTCCTAAATTAATTTTTACAGATTACATACTATTGTGAAGTGTAAAAATGGCATCGCAGCAACGAAGTCAAGTGGCAAATGTACCAGGAGAACTCATTCTCAAAAAAGACCCAAGGTCTCCATTATGGGAGTTTGTAGAAATTATTGGCAAAAATCAGGGGGGCGGTTCATATAAATGGAAATGTAGTGAATGCAACGGCATCCGAAATGGTTCATACACTAGAGTGAAGGCCCATCTCACTGGGAAAACTAACACGGGTGTGTTGTTATGCCCTGGTCCAAATGGTCCCAATGGCCAACCTGGACTAGGTTTGAGTCCTGAAAAACTTATGTTCTATGCATCTTTGCAAGATGCTACTGATAGGAGACATGCTAATAAAGGAAAGCTCCCTATGCAAAATACTACAACTAGGCCCCCATTGCCATCTAGACCGGTTGCCACAAGTAACAAAAGGCCTACTTTGGGACCTCTTGAAACAACATTCAATAATCAGGGCAGAGAAGTAGCCGATGAGCATGTAGCTCGTTGCATCTATGCAAATGGGCTAGCATTCAATTTAGTGCACTCCCCATATTGGAAAAATATGATTAAAGTGGTCAATGAAGCACCAAAAGGGTACAAGACCCCCAGGTATGAAAAGGTCTGCACCACATTGCTGACATCAGAAAGGCAATCCGTGGATAGACAGTTGCAGTCAATCCGGGATACATGGGCAGAAATAGGTGTGTCTATAGTTTCTAATGGATGGAGGGATCAAAGAAACCATCCTTTAATCAATGTCATTGCAATATGCCCCCAAGGAGCAATGTTTTTGAAGGCTATTGATTGCAGTGGAGTGGAGAAAGATGCAACATTGATTTCCAATATTCTTATTGATGCAATAGAAAGCGTGGGGCCACAAAATGTTGTCCAAGTCATCACGGACAATGCACAAGTATGTAGAGCTGCAGGGTTGATTGTGGAGGCTCGATATGATCACATCTTTTGGACTCCATGTGCAGTGCATTCGTTGAACCTTATGCTTGCCAAGATTGGTGAGATTGAGTGGATCAACGAAATTTATGTGGCGGCGAAGGAGATCCAAATGTTCATAACTAATCATTTGATGTCTCAAGCCATATATAGGGGTTTTGCAAAGTTGGAACTATTGAAGGTACTCCATTTTTAATTAGTGTTATTTTACAATTTGTATTATGAATTATGAATTTTAATTGTATTTGAATATGATTTATCATTTGATTCATTTCTAATTTGAGATTTGACTTTTCAAAACTTATGTAGGTTTTTGAAACTCGTTTTGCCTCCCACACTCTAGTCATTAAAAGGCTTGTGGAAGTCAGACAAGCATTGCAGGCAATGGTCATTGACCCTCTTTGGGAATCATGGAGGACTTCCACTTCTGATAGGGGGAAAAAAATCAAGTCTATCATTCTTGATGATGCATGGTGGGACAAGGTCCAATATCTTTTGCGGTTTACAGAACCAATCCTGACAATGATCAGGACATTTGACACAAATATGCCTTGCTTGGGGGAAGTCTATGAAAACATAGATAGTATGCTTGAGAGAATAAGGGAAATTATCAAGGCAAGTGAAAGTGACCCTTTTGAAGTATTTTACAATGAAATAAAGGACATAGTTACCAAAAGGTGGAACAAAATGACCACAACATTACATTGGCCTATGCACTCCACCCCAAATATTATCATTGCAAAATTTTGTCTTTACCTGGTAGGACAGCGCCAAACAAGGATTCTGAAGTGGTACAGGGATACAAGACAGCTTTGAGAAAGATATATAGGGATGTGGGCATTGCATTGGAAGTACGTGAGGAATTTGGAGGAATCTTGATCCTATTACTTGGTGGGGCTTCCATGGCGGGGATAGCATTCATCTCTCAACATTGGCCACTAGGTTGTTATCACAAGTTGCCAATTCCTCATCAGCTGAGAGGAATTGGAGTACATATGGCTTCATCCATTTAGTGAAGCGAAACAGATTGCGAGCAGCAAAGGCCGAGGATCTTGTGTATGTTCATTCCAACCTCCGCCTTCTATCATATTCTTGTCCAAAGTATAAGAAAGGTCCAAGCAGGATGTGGGATGTGGAGCCCGAGATTTCTGATCTAAACATGACATTGAATGCCATGACTCACCTCAACCTACTTGAGGAGGTTATACCACCAGTTCATCCTGCTTCTACAGATTACAACATTTCCAACCCCCCACCATCTATTCATGATGTAGAGATTCAATATCCAAATCAGGATATGGACCCATTTCATGATATGCAATTAGAATCTAGATATACTTTACACTATCATATTAGTAGAGTGATCATTGATCACTCATTTTTGTAACTATCAACATTTTCAATTTTCTATGAGGCAAGATGTATCTTAGTAGAGTGATCATTGATCACTCATTTTTGTAACTATCAACATTTTCAATTTTCTATGAGGCAAGATGTATCGTTTCAGTTTTCACTATTTCAATGTTCATATTTATATATGATTTTAGTTCTAGTGATGTGATTCATGAATGGTTTTGAATCTTGATTATAGACTTTTAATATGTTTTTTAAAAATTAAAAAAATATTATATATTTTTTGTACTTGACGTATCCTGGCCATATTTGGATCCTGGTTTTTCAAAAAACTGGCGGATCCGTATCCATATCCGAATCCGTATCCGTATCCGTATCCATATCCTGGTAACTTAGCTTTAAGGGATGCGCCATCCCTCTCACATGGGCAAATTATTGTATGTGGCAACGTAGAATTGGATGGTGATACAATCAAGAATACTCGTCGAATGAGATTCCTCTACAAATCATCACGTGGATCCTTTCAAATATGTGATCCCTCATCCAATGGAACTCACCCCTCTTCCTTGAATGCGCCATCCCTCTCACGCTTCACGTGATTCCTATGTGGCGGCCATCTATTGTTTAGAGGAGTTTCCAAAGTTGGAGTGGGGGCGCCTTTCCCATGTGGCAGCCACCTCACTCATACTCCCATCAATCAAGCACCAAATCATGGCATGGATCACTCCTTTGATTTAGTGATGCGCCCCCCTTCAATCCCTTGATTAGTGCACCCCCCTCCTCCTTTTTCTATTTAACCTTTTGCTATTTAAGCAAGGCTTTGGGCTCCACTTCTCTCATGGTCAAAGGACTGAAGGCTCGTCCCAAGCTATGTGTTACCAACTATTTTGTATAATAGTTGAACTTCTAGTGAGCCCCCAGTTTCATGAACATGACACATGTTCATCTTCAGAGTTCAGAAGTTCAGAAGTCATTTTCAAGGCAATTTTTGCCCCCTTTGTAATAAACTGCATGTTCATACCCCCTTGGGGAAATTGTATAAAGTTGGTCTAAGCATGGTCCTTTTATAAAAGACTTGGCTTTCCTTAGGGTTAACTATCAGGGTGATACTCTAGAGTGTTTTTTCCTTGGGTATTATGCCTTACTCTTCAGTGAGGTATAATTCCTGAATTTTTCACTCACACCTCCAAAGCTGGAGTATTTACCATGGTGGTCGAACCTAACGAAGTTATTAAAGTCTTCGTGTCTAGGATTTTTTACATGCTAGCCATCTATTTTGAGTCGTATGGACATGCACTAAGTCCCCTAGGAGTTTGGTTTCATTCCGGCAAAAATATTGTTTTCCGTAAATTAGACCATTTTTTAATGGTAAAAATGGAAAAATTCAAAATTTAATAAAAGCTTCATCTGGGGGCGGAATTTGGCGTGGGGAGGCTCGTTTTGACACTCAGGGCGTCCTCTTTAACCTAGGACCCACTTTTCCTAGGTTTCGGGCAACCAAGTTGGCATTTGTGGCATTTTTTCTTAAGGGTGCTATAACAGTCTTTTAAGTAGATTCGTATCTAGTATAATTTTTGGGTTGTTTGCTAATTATTACAAGAACTAAATTCACATTTTCTCTTGCATTTAAATGTCTATAATAAATCTGCAATCTACTGTCACTGTCAAGCTATTTAATCTCACAGAATATACTAAGTTGATAGTGCATACAAGTAACTAAAGGGTCCTTCAAATTATTGCAACAAAAAACCTAGTTGCTTGTTCTATTATAGCCTAGTTTACACTCACTTTTACTCACTTTAAAGGGCTGGAATTTGTTGTGGTTATAATACATTGAATAATGATAAAATCTTTACTATATAATAGCAAACAATCTTCAATTTAACCCTGGAAATTTAGGGAAACAAATGACATTTAAGGATTAAGATCAAAAACCGTAAATCAACTTTGCATATCTCATAACCTAGACCTGAATATCAAATCAATATTTTCATTTAAGTTTTTGAAGTATCTTTTTAGGGAGTTAACTCTAAAATCAACTCTGCAAATTCATCCTCCCTTAGAGCCGTCATTTAAACTTAGTTGAGATTAGGTAAACCCCCTGGTACATCTAACTAAACACTGAAGTGAAGAGAAGTGTCTTCACTTCAGCCATGCCATATCAGCCTAAGGTATTCCGAGAGGAGACAATCAAGCTTTGCATTGCTTCACTTGCAATTACGGATGATGTCATGGATGTTATTTCTTTCCCCTCTACATCTTCTTCAACTTCTCATATAGTGTAATATATTTCTTTCTGTTAGGCTTTACCCTCTAAATTTATCCCCTCCCTCTCACTACTTTTATTTTCATTTCATTTTTTTTTCAGCATCATGGATTTCCTTGGCACTCCCACACTTCTATTATGACTTGCTATAGGAGATCTTTAATTCCATTAGCCAATTTTGGTCACCCATGGCCATTAATAAAATTATCTTATTATCTTGTAACTAAATATCAGGGTTTGGCTGAACCTAAAGGCCCATCTTACATATGTATAGAGAGAGAAAACGTGACTTAATAGTAGCTCTTCAACCCCTTTTTTGTAATCTTATTCAAAATTTAATGTGAAATATAAAATGCATTTTCTTCAACTAGCATAAATATTTGCTTCATTCCCATAAACGTACCACATAGAACATATACTAAATAAGCTACCATCGTGCATATAGATCTAATGAAGCATTCATTTCAAACTCCGAATTCATAGAATACACATAATTTATAATAAGACTTTAATAAATGTGGAATTTCATACTCCCCTATATATTTGTTATAAAATCATGAATGACAAAAGAATTGAATTGTAAAAATTACGTAAAACCTCACTAAACCTTCCAATAAGCATCAACGAACACTAGTTCCAAAATTAGAACAAATATCTTGCACTACACAAAGTACACACCCACCTTCTAACAAGCAACACATAATGTGAACCTTGCATTCGTGCACGACCACGTGATTGTATGAAGCTACAAACTGTATCTGATAAATCAAAACGAATAACCAAGTTGCACCCTTGGATATCCAAACCCTCTTCAATAACTTGTGTTGCCACGATGATATTCACCTACAAAGACACGTTCAACAATCAAAAGGTAAATAGTAATACCTAGTGCAATCTAAATTTTGTTAAATACATTTTAACAAACAACATAAGCAAGTTTCAAACATAAAAAGCTTTCGGAATCCACAAAGTTGAAGTCATGAGTTTGCATAATAAATCATATCCAAGAAAAATGGAACTAAACAAAGCTATTTTTTGCACCTTTCCTTCGCGAAATGCATCGATTATTTGTTTATGTTCTTTCTGAGTTTGTGTTCGTAATGACGACCCATTTCCAGCCATATATTCTGACTTAATACTTGCAAAGCAATTCATATAGCATAAAAGGCTTCCCATTACCATGGATGCTATAACTCTCCTAACAAAGATAATACCCCGTAGAGGGATCCTCTCCCTGAAAAGAAAACACATTATAACAAAAAAGATTCATAAGCTTTTATCAAAATGAAAATATTCATCCTACATTTGAGATGAAACACAAAAATTATATATAGATATACATAAAAATTGTTTGATGCACTCCTTTGGAGGTTTCAAGGCAAAGCTGCCAAATGTCTCCCTTTATTTTCTTGCTAGTAGCTAAGGGCCTAAGCAAATAGTAAAATATTACAAAAGAGGAGGCATCAAATGAATCAAAATTGGCAAATACCATTTATAGATGATATTATCTTAGCTAGAATGTGCGCTACGAGGGAAGCATGTAAATACAAGGAGATTCGTGATCTATATTGTAAAGCAACGGGTAGGGAGTAAATCTCACTAAATCTAATATCTTATTCAATCATGGAGAAAGACCAAGAAATAAGAATCCTACAAATACTTCCTTCCAAGGTGACTCCATTTGATAATGGAGTCAAGTATTTGGGTTTCTTGTTAAAGCATAATGATTATAGGTTTAAGGACTAGAATTGGCTCTATGAAAAAGTAATAAATAGAGTGACTAATTTGTTGGAATGATAATAATTTTCACATGTGATCATTTATGGCTAAGCACCCTCATTGATTATATCACTAGGTTATGGCTTAAATCCCAACCTAGTCAACATTATTTTACATTACTTTAGGTGACCATGGTCATCCTAAGCATTTATGTGGACACTTAAACCCTTCATGGAGGGAGGCACCCCACCTCACAAGTTGTGTATAAATACACAACTCATGCCTTATTTGTGACACCATCTTGCAATGATCTTATGAGTGGTTCTTTAACATATGGGCATGATTGTTTAGACGATGGGCACTATTGCCAGCTAAGTTGTACTTAGTTGGACTATCAAGTGAGCAGGCAAAGTTGAACATGTTACATGTTCATTTTCGATGATTTGATGTCCAGCAGGCCTTTTTAAGGGGCCATTTTTTAATTTTTTCCACATGTCCATGCCCTGCGGGGTTTGTAATAAAATGTACTAGCATGGTGTTTTATGTAAAGGACTTAGTTCCCTAGGACTTTTTGACTAAGTCGAGTATTCCAAGGAGTTTTTTCACTTATTAATTATGTCTTGCATTTTTGCATGACATAATTTTTGAGTTTTTCTCCTGCTCCTCCAAAGCTGGAATGCCTGGTGAGGTTAACGGGCCTTAAGGGGGACTTTTAGAGTCCATGGGTCGATGTATATGAACATGCTAGACATTAATTTTGAGTTGTATGGACATGTACTAAGTCCCCCTAGGTTGTTTTTTAATTTCTGACGAAAATTATTTTTTCCGTAATTGAGCCATTTTTAATGGTTTAATTAAAAAATTTGTAATTGGTGTAAAAGTGTAGTCTAGGGGACGTTTCGCCTTGGGTGTGCTTGTTTTCTAACTCAGAGCACCCACCTTACCCCTAAACCCACTTTCTATAGTCTTAGACCCATTTATTTTTCACTTGTGGCTAAAAAATAAAAATAAATAAAAAATGGAGAGAGAAATGCAAAAAGTCAAAAATCATAAAAATTTAACTTCCAAATTTTATGGGATTGGAAGTTAGAATTATTTCAGCTATGTTTTATGAGTTGTAAGAGCTGATTTTGGAAAGATTCCGGGCAGCTATATTAGTGGGATTACTTCTCCACTTGAGAGGGGCATATTTCCCAAAATTGGGCCCCTTCAATCATGGAATTTGCAGCTATGTTTATGGGCTGTCCCATGGCTTATTTTTAGCTGATTTGGGGCTGATTTTGGCAGCCCATTACATGGGAGTGGGCAGCCCCATTTTCTCCACGACTTATGCCACTCATTCCACCCATTCCTCTCCATCTTTGGCTATATATACATGGCTGCCAACTCTCTTTTTCTCTAATTGGAGTTGGAGCAGACCTACTTTGTAACTTGTTTTATCTTTGCTATTGAATAAAGAAGACTTTGGAGGTCCACATGTGTGATGCTTTGTGAGTGGGTTCATGATCTCGTGGTATAAGGTGATTTGTAGCTAAGGCAATTTCTATGCAAGTAATTTTTAGCCATCTACTAGCCTACTTGAAGGATTGGTAATGATTTTGTAGGAAAGACTGATTAATCTTGTTTGTTTTAATTAATTCTTTTATTTGTCATATTGATTAGAGATTTAAAATTTATATGTTCATTTGTTTATGCTTAGATTATTTTGATTTCTAACCATGTGCATTTCTAGTTTGATGGTTTCTTTGTGAGTGTTTTTGTTAGCTACAGGTTGACAGGTTGAAGAAGAAGGTAGCTTGTTTGCTCTCATTTTCCTCACCTGTGCATGCTTTGGTGGATCTTGCCCTTGGTGTCCCACTTCCAAGCCTTCAAATTTTTCTGGTTTCAAGGGCCATTCTGTTTCTCTTTTCCTTCTCAGCAATTAAAATTTTCTAAACTCTTTTGGTTACTTGGTTTCTTAAAAAGTTGCAAATATTTCTTAGATATTTTATAATTTTCTGATCATAAGTAGATCTGATTTATTTGCATAAAATAATAGGCTTAGCTCATTTTAAAATTTCTCATCTATTGTCTAGATCTATTCTTTTAGTTTCATACAAAAAAATCAAGTCCATTGAAATTTTTTTACAAGCTTGAGTAGGAAGCTAGATCTGAACTTAAAAGGTTTACTTGGCTGATTATAAAAGCATATAATTTTCAGCTCATAAAGCTTGCAAAGACCCCAAGCAAACAAGCATCACTACTTGCTTTACTTGGTTAAAATTTTGCAATTTTAGCTAGTTTAAACACTCAGATTTTTTGGGGTTTTTAGTAGGTGACCCAAACACACTCTTAAAGTGTTTTGGGCCATATTCTACTAATAATTGCTTGCTGGTTTGCAGCAGATGATGATCAGACAAGGGGAGATGCTGGCCCAAAATTGAAGATTTGGGCCATCCGAAGCACCCAAAGCTAAAAATTTTCAAAACCGGATATCTTTTCTCTCTATTTTTTGTAAGCCACTAAGTCATAAAAAGACTAGGGCACTTCTCTGTCCATTGTAAAAGAATATTAAACGAGAGCAAGTGGGATAACCAGCGCCCACACCCCATCCCCCCAGGGGTGGCCTGTGTCGTCTCTTTTCGTGGTGTGATTTTTAGAGTAGTTTTATTTCTTTTATTTTCGGCATTTAATAAAATTAACTAGGGTTAAAATTTACCTCATTGGTCCATTCCATTGGTGGGCCACGAGTTCACGCAGGATCTAGATTTTATCATTTTTTTACAAACTCAAACACCCCCTCGCTTTCCCGAAGTAGGGTTTCAGGATAAGGGCTTGCCCAAGTACTGGCCTGAAAAGAGACTCCTGGGGTTCTAAAAGATAAAATTTTGGTTCATAAAAAAAACTTAAAAATTTCCAAGGTCTTCTTCCATATGCTCTGTGGCCAACTTGCAGCTCAGTCTGATCATGTTGGTACACATCAGAAAGGGGAAGATGACTAGTAATAGGTTCTAACACCACCCGAATAAACAAACCTTCTTGTGGAAATCCGGCACAAAAGCGAATATTCTTTTGTTGTGGGGAAATTTTTTAAAGGACTTGGGATAAAACTGAATAGTGACCTCTTGGAAAACGTTAGGCTTGCCCTCGTTGGTATAGCATCTGAACACCTCCTTGAGACTTTGATTCAGCCTAAGTCTAAGTAAAGAGCCACACATCATAATTCCTGACATGTTCCCTGTATCTTTGCGTATATCGGGAACCCACCAACCCTAATAAAAAGATCATTACCACAATAAAGTTAAAATAAACCAAGAACAATCGCACAACATTTCTTTTTCATCTCATGCATCTATTTTTACTCCATTATAAGGCACTAGTTTATATTCTTTCATTTCAAGTTGTTGATGAATGTTGTAAATGATGATGATAATAAAGAATATTTGCAAATGATGTATTGATGAATGATGTTTTGCTTTATATAAATGTATGCTGCATTATCTTGGTTTCAAAAATATTTCTAACTCCTAGATTAGACACCATAGTTTGTTTTCATTTTTAGGGTCCACCCCCCTTGGTTTCGCTAGGAAAGCCTAAACGGAGGAGTCGAATTTTTCAGGTGACAGCACTTGACTCTGACTTGCCCCCAAGGCCACACCAGTAGCTTGAAGACTTCTGCTGCGTTTTCCTAGGTGTGGAACCAGGCGGCAACAGGCACCATATCTCTCATGTTCATGGATCCTCTCTCTCTCTCTCTCATATTGACTTGGTCTACTCTTGAGTAGCACTATTATAAGCTGACATGTTCAACTTGGTTGGATTAGGGTTGCTGAAGTTTGACCACAGGTCTATAATTTGAAAATAATTGGTTTTATAGATGGCTCTCTAGAGGGAGTAGACTAGCATTGGTGAAATCAATATTGGAGGCTAATCCTGTGCCTTACCTCCTGTTATCACATCGATAGTAGTCGGGGCTACCATGTCTTCAGACCAGTTTCTAGTACTTTTCTAAGCCAGTCCTTTTGCTATGATATGCATGAGATCAACAGTTGATGAGTAGTTCTTCTATGATCACTCATATTTTCAATGGACCTAAAGCACATATTTCCAGCCTTATGCCATGACTAAGCCTCATGACCCCATATTTGATGACTGAGGTGGCCATTTTCTTCCATGCAAAGCAGTCATGATATCATTGCCTATGGTTATACAGCAGCAGTGTTCCAATGACAGTTGGTGGTTCAGATGATGGTTTATATAGGTATATGACCCAGCAGGTATATGGTTGTGCATTGGATATCTACATTGTGCTCTTTTACTTATCTTGGTAAGTTGAATGGGTATTTACTATTTACTATTTAGTGGTCATTATCTGGCGATATATTTATGTGGTTATTGATTGATTATTTAGTGTAGAGGTGATTCAGTTACTTAGAATTCGAAATTATCGTGTATACTCATTGGTCATGCCCTCTTAGTAGTATGGACTTGGTCATTCCCCCGTTATGGCTTGCTAGTCATGGAATCACCCGTCACTTCCTCATCCATCCGTTATCATCCTTATTTGGTTATATCCCAACTAACACTTTAGCCTGTGATGTTGAGGACTTCTCCACCTATGCTTATGTGTTGGATAGATTCCTTGTTGTTAAGTGTCTCGGCTCTGAGTTGTGCGACAGAACTTGTCAAAGCCTTGATCCTTCTGGGTGAGGAGAACCCGGTAGTGTTGGTTCCTGAGCTTAGGTGAGTTGGGATTTTGAAGCCTTGACCTCTCCGGTCAGTTGCCTCCGATTTTTGGTCCTGATTGTGGATGATCCCCCCTAGTTGCCTGATTTGTGCCAGCTAAAACTTAAAGCAAATTGTACTACCATCATTACATGCATTTGTGTAATTTACTACTATATCTTGAATATGCAAATGAAATAAAATGAAAATCACCCTGGATGAAAGCTGCAACTAGTTGTGCTTTTAAGCACATGCAAAATCCAAAGGGTCATGGGCCGAAATAAAAGCAGATGGACTTCATTGAATATCTAAAGACTGTTGGCCATGTTATTTGAAATGTAATGATTATTTCCTCACGGATCCTACGGGTTGGGATGTGAGATGGAGTAAGGGACAACTAATTCTAAGTGTCCCTTAGAACCTTAGAGTTACAGTTTACTGTGCACCCAGTCACGGTGGTTCTAGAAAAGATCCTCACGGAGCTTGATTTTAGCATGGATGTGAGTTGTAGACATTTGTTAAATTTGAATGGGCACTCCTCAAATCAACTTATTCCATTTGTGAGACACCACCATTCCTTGTATTTTTTATGTCCAACATATGCTTAGGTGGTCTTCCTTTTTTCCCTTTATCCGAGGTGTCACAGTGTTGAGGTTGTTAAGTCATTCCCTTGTCCTAACCTCGTCTTTTTCACCTTCACCCATTTCTAGCAAAATGGCCATGTCCATAAGTGAGTATACACTTGAGGGTCTTCTTCTGAGTAATTGGTTGCTTTAATCTAGACTTATATTTGATGGTTTATTGCTTAATTGCCAGTAGAATGCCACTTTGTACTTTAGTTTTGCTATTGGAATATTTAAAGGAGCATATCTCATCTATTTGCACTTGCAGCATCAGTCAATTTTGGCCTGGGTCATTATTTTGTTCAGTTTTGACCTGGTCAACCCAGTTTGACCAAGTCAACCGCAAGTTCCAGAATGAGTTGGACCGATGATGTTCGAGATTGATTATTTGTGGTCCTATGGTTCCCATTAGATGGTTCCATGCATCAAACAAAGGTTTCATGTGATGGTTTGATGGATTGTTATTATTATTATTTACAGACCATTATTTTTTATTGTCCGGGCATGGTTGAGCTTACAGATGATTATCCTATGTATAAGAACTCGTATTTACTTGATTTGGACCTTCTGAGTTCATTGGAAGACTCATTTTTCAGTTTCAGGCACTTACAGATGAGGATATGGTTAATTTATCACTTTACAGCCCATTGCCATGTAAAAATGGCCTGTTCAACACTTTTTGAGATCATTTTGGTTCTCCTAGGGCGCTACAGAGGGAGTATGGAGTCCATCCACTTGTTATTACCATATTACCTTACTCCCGGACATTTTGGTGCAGTCATTTTGGAGCCCGGAGCACTTGACAAAGAGATACAATCATTTTTATCTTTTACAAGTGATATTCCGACAGTAAAAAATGGAAGAATTGGATACTAAGGAAATCGATTTGGCTAAATGAGGT
Source organism: Larix kaempferi (assembly GCA_027924585.1). NCBI lineage: Eukaryota > Viridiplantae > Streptophyta > Pinopsida > Pinales > Pinaceae > Larix > Larix kaempferi. Next base: position 13,589,938 of record BSBM01000030.1, read on the forward strand.
GAGGAAATGGCATGAGGTTTGATCAAACACTTGGTATGATGCATCCCACACCTTCTGGCACAGTCTACAACTTCAATGGGGTCCACACGTCCTCTCAGTCACATTATGAAGGTGTTTTCTTATGTATTGGGGACAACACGTCCTAGTGATTATCATCACTTGTTGATGTATGCTATATTTGATGTAGTTGGGGCATTAGTCTAGTGAAGATTATTATCTCCTAGACCCCCCAACATGTTGTTATGTTGTGTTTCCTAGTCACTTAATGTCATACGTCCCACCTAGGGCATCATTGAGGAAACACGTCCCCCTCAAGTTGAATGATCCATGTGTTATGATTCTGGCTCATCTTAGCCGTTGATTATTATTGATGTATCTTATGATCTCCACCACTCATTTAGAAAGTGGTTAGGGTTTTGGTCTCTCTCATTCCTATTTAAAAGAGATACTCCCCTCATTGTAAGAGGACTTTGGCTCTTGGAATTTTCATAATAAAGAGAATATTTTCAGAGACTCTTGGATTTTCTTTGTGGGATGTTCTTAGATTGTGATTGGATGTTCTCAAGAATTCTTTCCCTTAGACAAGCCTTGCAAGATTTAGTAAAAGCCTCTAATCACCAAATTAAGCTTCCAAGATGCCAAGAAGAGAGATGTGCACCACTTAACTAAGGTAAACAAGAAGAAAAACATAAATGATTTTATTTGATCCCATGATCTTGAGTTACAAATGAGGATAGCCTTATTTATATTTTTTTTTAGGGTAACTTAACCTCCTTTTAAACCGACCTACCTAAAATGTCTTACAATAACTTAAAGTGAGGGTTTGTTTCCCACAAGCTAGGGACTAAACCTCATGACATAAAATAATGATAAAAACGATGAATTGTTGCAACTTGAAGAAACATTGAGCTTGAGAGGAGGGTTTCATGCCCCAACAAACCCCAACGATTTGCTTTTTCCCTCAACACCCTCCTCCTTCAGGTGGTACGGACTCTTCAAAAGGATGACATCATCATCAATTTGGCATACTTGAGCCAAGAGGAGGGTTAATACATGCAAAAAATGTCAAAGTGGGGATGAATGAGGTGTGTTGAGGAGGGTATGACAACCCTTACACGAGCAATCACCTTTACAAAGAATAAACACAAGTGTGGCTAGGAGCCATTAAGTCATGTGTCCTAATGGAATCATACCAAGAAGCACTGGACACCAACCTAGGGCATAAATTCCCAACATGATGGGGGACTTAGACAACATCAAGGAGCAGTCAGTAGAGCCACTAAGCCAATACTCCTTTAAACGAAAACCAAGAGGACCTACCATTACCAGACCACGGGTCTTGAGCCCCACCAGACCAACATTTTTACATAGATAAGCCCCAACTTGGCCTTTACAATTAAAAAAGACACCTCCTCTCTGGCATATCTGGTATGGCACACTGCAAAGAAATTGGAGGGTAACAAAAGCCATAAATGAAGGGGAAATTGAACCAATGGATAGCATTGCCCTTCACCATCAAAGGAAAAGGAAGAGAAGATCAACTAAGTTTGCCAAAAAATACTTGATGAAATCAAGCTTCATGTTTACTATGTAAAGGTCAAATATGATGCAATCCTATCAAAAGAAATAATAATTCAAGATCCCGCATAGAGGGTAGAGCATGTCATTGTAATATCAAAGAAGATTGATGAAAATGGTATGAAAAATAATCCAACCCATCAAAGGTGGAACTTTATCGACATCTTCATTACCAAAAACGTAGACAAAAAGGCAGAAACAACGTCATCCCTTTCAAAGAAAAGGCTGCCAGGATCAACAACATTAATGAAACTGAAACTCTAGGATTACTTATGCGACAACATATTATCATGATATAGCTAATTCACAAAGTTACAAACGTGCATGGAACCAAAGGAAAATAAACTAAGACATCAAATTATCAAGGAATTGCATCACCAAGAATCAAACATAGATGGATAGATAATCTATAGTAGCAGCAAGAACGAAAAATATGAAGTCTTATTACTTGGTTTCAACATATGTAAATTCTAAATGGTTTAACTACAAAGCTTTCAAAAGTGGGGGTACCATGCAATGACACTTATGGGGGTATATAAGGGTATAAGGAATCAGATGTATATGTAACTAATGGGTCATTCGACTGGTGGACTTACATGACCAATGAATCAAAACTAATAGATTTAAGAGGTCAATAAAGTCAATATTACACAGATTCATCTATTATTATTGTACTTGAAAATATTTGGGTTACTTAAAGCTCTTCTCCTAATATATAAGGAGATCTTATGTAACTTATCATAATAGTACTTTTATGAGTTGTGCTCCACACCCATATTTGATGTAGATTATGTTTATGCAAGATTATCATGCTTTATAGTATATTTTGTACATTACACATAACTCACTCTAGCCACCCTAAATCTCATCCCCTATTGCCCAATCCACCCATCCCAAACCTTTGCAAAACACTGGCAGAGCTAAATAATATTTGACAACATAAAATTTTGGCCCAATTATTCCTCACATAGAAGATGTAATCAATTATATTAATCCTCTCAATTCTAAAAGGATGCGAAATATATATATATATATGCACCTTTTATCACTTTATGTTGGTAACAATATCAAATGCAATAAAATGTACAAATCTTTTATTGGTAGTTACTTGGCATCATACATTTACAAAATTTTGAAATTCTCATGGGATTTTTAGAGCATAAATGTAACATGAGGTCAAACTTTAAACTTCCAACTTTTAATTTCTACAACATTGATGTTGTGATGTTCTTTATGACAAATATTTGTGGTCTTTATGACAAAAATATCAAAATGTTGATAACTCTAATAGAAGGATTGCTTTGCATGCCCATCATTAACTGATATCCGTCCCAAATACAAATAGACATTCGTAATTATTTACTTAGAAGCCAAGTATCTATTTCACCATGAGAGACAAATTATGAAGAAAAAATTATTTACTTAGAAGCCAAGTATCTATTTCACCATGAGAGACAAATTATGAAGAAAAAATAATAGCAAAAATATAAGCAATCAAACATCTAAAATGTAAAATTTATAAAAAGCCCGTGAACAAACAAGATATTTATATTTTATAATAAAAGCAACAATAAATAATTTGAAGAAACTTGTGCACGCTATTTTAAACAATCGTTCATGAAATAACTCGCTTATTTTATGAATTACCTGTAGTACAACAATGTTTGGATAAGACATTGAACTTTTGAACTTAAAAATCCAGCCGACACGTCTGCTTCGAGGTCAACTCCACATTTCCATAATATATCTTGAACATTATAAATAGCATCATTAACCATGTGAAAAACATTAAAAATGATTTATGAAAATATGTACAAAAATGAAAATGTGAATGTAATACAGGAAATAAACAGAATGAATCTAGTGCAAACTACTTTGATAAGTTATAGCACATATAGAAACAAAAATGGATATAAGATACTCCCATATCTTTATATACAACAAAGGCCTAAGACCCAAAAATTTAGTACGACAGATATGAAGAAATTAAGTAGATTGAGTCTACGGCATGAAGCTAAAAACTAAAATGGAAATTTAGAATCAAAGAATCAAATTACAAAGAAGAATAAAAGATTAACCATCACTAATTTATTCCATTAAGCAATATACTTTGAAAGTATTGCCTTGAATGAATTAGTAGGGAATTGTTCTAGGGATGGCATATTAAGGAAAAATTGCTCCAAGAGGCTTTGTGAACACGAGTTTGTGAGAATTTTTTAACACAATTTATTTGTAAATAAAAAATAAATAAATGAAGTTTAGTAATAATAATAAATTAATAAAAATGAAAAGATAATAAATAAATAAAGTTTAGTAATAATAAATTAATAAAAATGAAAAGATACATATTGATTAAAAGGAAATGACCTATCAACCATGGTGACCAATCAATGTAGTAAAAATGAGGCACCTCAAACACTCTACCCATATGTGAGACACCTCCCTCCCCTAGTGTTCCTTGTGTCCTATTTACTTTGAGAGATCACATGGTTAAAGTCAAATAAGTCAATCCCACTAAGCCTAACCTTGTTGTATCCGCCTCACCCAACTTAGTAGGGTTATCAGTTTTGTAAGTGAGCATATACCTAGGACTTCATGATGGATTATGAAGTTGTTTTAATACAAGTCTAACTTTTATTTTTCATGATCACCACTATATGTGTCACTGATGTTTTATTTAGAATATTACCATAGATAATAGAGCATTATTAACCCCTTATGCATGCAAGATCAATTGTCTCTTAGTTGAGTCATTATTTTGACCAGTTTTGACTTGGTCAACCTAGTCAACAGGAAGTCTCCGGTGACTTTGGATCCGATGGTTCAATTTTGTGTTTTTTGCATCTATTGGTACCCACTACAGTTCTATGCTTCAATTGGCCATTATATGCTTTGATTCATGATTATTTTTATTATTATCAGTTATATGGGGCCATATTTTATATGTTGGGCATGGATGACCTTACATATTATTCTACAAGTGGATCCATGGGGTGCTAGTAGTCACATTTAGTGGGCTTGAGATCTTTGCCTTCATTTATGTAGTCAAATTGATGATCTGGGCAAAAGAAAGGCATATTGGGCATTTTATTCACCCATCAGTATTAATGGAAAATTAATTCAATTATTAAGTAACCATAGCCTAGCCAGGAAATCAATTTGGCTAGTGAGGGGGAATGAAATGATCTGGGATAATTTATTATGATGTAATGATGCTCTATGGACCATGTTTCATGTGTATATCATTTGATGGGGCCACACTTTACTTTCTCTCCCTAGGGAGGACGTCTTTCCCATGGTGGGTGCACTTGAAGTTGAGATCATTATGACTATTACATTGTATCATCATGTTATTGTAAATGGGGGCACCTAAGGGAGACTTAGAACCCTAGGTGACCCCCCATGTCATATCTTATTGTTATATCATGTATCATGTTGTTAGCCTGGGCGCTCTAGGGAAATCGACCCCTTTTAATGATAGCTCAATGTAATGTGATGAGACTCTCCACCATCGATTTGATTAGTTATGTTTTGATCCTGTTACCAACTATTTTGTACAATAGTTGAACTTCCATTGAGCCGCCAGTGTTTGAACATGATCCGTGTTCATCTCCAGAGTATCAGAGGTTCAGTTTTTCAGACTTAGCCAATTTTGGCTAGTCATTTTTATTTTTGTGTTGAAATGACCATGCCCCATGGGGTTTTTGTAAAAAGTGTGCTAGTATGGGGGTTTGAGTGGCTCGGTCCCCTAAGACTTGACAGTCAACTAAGGTATTCCAGGGAGATTTTTCACTTGTCGATTATGCTTTGCCTTTAGCCGAGTAATAATCAATGAGTTTTTCTCCTACTTCCTCCAAAGCTGGAATGCCCGATTTTGATAGTTAGGCCTTGGGGGGTTATTAGAGTCCAACAGTTGAATATGACCCTACTAGACACTATGAGTCTATTTTATGGTCATTTCCTAGGTCCCTCGATGATTAAAACGTTGTTTGAAAAAAATTTACAAGACGCGTTGGATTTTTATTTTATTATTAAAATTTTCAATTATTTTAATTGAAAATTTTCAATTTGTAATAATTAAGTGGTTTGGGGGTGGATTTTAATGATTGGAGGCTTAATTCCTAAGCCAAAAATCCTAGTTAAACCCCAAACCCACTTATCCTAAGTTTCAGACATTTATTTGGCCTCATAATTAATATTTTCTCAAAAAATCAATAAATGAGAAATATTAATTAAAATATTCGGAAAATAATATTTTTGAGAAAAGTCAAATCTCTAAAAAAAAAGGCCAAATTGAATAAATAAACAAGCTAAATGACATGGCAATCAACATTTAAAGATGATTGCAATCACACCCACTTGATTTCATATCAACATCGGAGCACTGGAGGTGATCTCTCCTTGGGATTTGCGCCCTCTCTCCAAGGAAGGCGACTTTGCTTGTGTGGTAATTGATGGTTGGTTAGGAGATGATCCCAATGCTTGGTGAAGGGCGTCTTTCCTAGGTGGAGCCTTGTCACCCTTTTTCAACTACCAAGAGCTTAGTTAACTCATACATTATGGCTTGGTGGTCTCTTCTCATTGGCTCATGCATTTGGCTTGGCTCTCTCTATTCAAATTTGACTTAGGGTTTTAGGCTTCTCTCTTTGTATAAATACAGAGGCCTTGCTCCATTATTTGTATGGATGTTTATGCAAGATACCTCTGCACAAATTTGTAATACTTTTTTGCTTTCATATTGGAATAAAGATTAGACTTTGGAGGTCCATGAGTCTTCTACATTGGTGGTGAATTCATCTCTTGTTGAGGTGATACCTTTCTAAACCCTTCTCTTAATCTGCAAGTTCTTTGATCAATGGCTAGCTTAGGAAGGCTATCATTCTAGCATGCAAGAGTAATCATTTGTAGCTTTCAACTTGATTATTTATGCAAAGTTTATCAACATCTAAATGGACAGGAAGTAGTCAGTTATACCATTGTTGATCTAATCTTGATTTTCCTAGCATACTAGTATTATTGATCTCACTTGTGCTTTGAGTTGTATGTGTTTTGATTAGGTGTTGCCTAAGTGAAGAAGGGTGCAAGCTCAGCTGCATCTATCCCATGCTTCATCATCAAGAGTTTATTTTTAACACTTTGTGATTACAGGATTTACAAGTACTCAAAATCTCATCCAAAGAAAAAATAAGGAGAAATCTTACTTTCATCTCATCAAAAAGATAAACTACTTCAAAATCTTTGGTTACTACAAGTGAATCTCCAAATTCAAAGGTTTTATTCATCTTGTTATCCGCTTTCCTCTCAATAGTGCATTTACTTAAAAGTCAATATTTCTAAATCTTGCACTTTTATTGGCTAAATAAATCGAAGTTTCGCACTTTGATCTACTTTTGGGTCTATATCTACTATTTTTTAAAGCTTAAACACTTAAGATCTAGCATCTAGTTTCATTTCCCAAGTTGTAGATCCATCTTTTCTACTTTTTTCAACTTTTGCTTGTTTTCCACTTTTTCCCTCTTTTTTGATTCATAGATCTCATAGATCCATTTTCAATTTTTGTTTGTTTTCTCATCAAGAAGAGTGCCAAAAAACACTTAGGAAAGTGCCCAAAACACTTAAGATTTTTTTTGCCTAAAATTTCATTTTTTTAGATTGCATTGAGAAGCGTGCCCATTTTTAGCCATTTTGACCACTGTTTTCTGCTAATTTTCCTTAATTTACAATTCCGGAAATTAACCCAATACAGTAAAAAAATTCGAAAATTTTTCCAAAAAATATTTTTTCCAAGTTTTTTCAATTTTTTCTCAATTTTCGTTCCCATTTAGGCTTGCTGTTTTTTCACTGTTTTCTGCTGATTTTCAGTACTGGAAATTAGCCTAAAACAGTAAAAAAAATCCAAAAAAATATTTCAAAATTTTTTCTAATTTTTCCGAGTTTTTCTTGAAAAACATGCCATTTTCTGCCTTTTTATTTTTTATTTTTTTTACTTAATTACAGATCTAGAAATTATCTTGAAAATAAAAAAAATTGCAAAAACAAATTTCTAAATTTTTTTCCAAAAATTTCTCGGAAAATGTGCAAAATTTCATTGAAAAGAGTTCATTTTCCAATTATTTTCAAATGCTGATTTTTTTACTTAAAATCACTGTTTTTGTCATTTTTCTCGTTTTTGGCATTCATCTCTTAGATCCATTCATCTTTCCACTTTTGATCTTCTTAGTTGAGTTTGACTTTGTTTGACCATCTTTGGTCTTTTGCCTCTTTCACATCATAAGTCAAAGTCTTGGTTTTTACTAACACTCTAAATAGTCTTTGTAAGAGCTCTTATCCACAGGTGAACAAGAAGACAAAACCACAAGCAAAGAGCCCAAAGGCTAGCAAACCAAACCAAGCAAGCAAAACCACATTTTTTGACAAAGTTAAAAAACCAAAAAGATTGTAAAAAGTTAAATAAAAGCAAGTGGGATAACGGCTCCCACACCCCCACTTCCCCCATTTGGGGGAAGCTTGTATCGTCCATTGTCTACCTTTCGCATTGTCTTTGTTTTATACCTGCAAGTAGCTTAGTCTTGAATCATTAGATTAACTTTCATTTGATATACTGCTAGAATAGTTCATTTTTGTTAAAAGCTAAGTTGTTTGTTTACTTTGCTTAAGTAATTTCATTTTTGATATAATTTGTCAAAAGGAACCCAAAATCCCTTGAATCGCACTCAACAGTGGATCAAGAGTGCTCTCTATCGGAGAGTTTACTTGTTTTTTGTTTTAAGATTTCACTAACCCCCATGCTCTCCCGAGTACGGTCTTTGACCTGAAAGAGATTCTTGAGTAGTTTAGATTTTACACTCAAGTACTTTAATTCCGTGCATCATAAATCTCTTGAATCTCGCCATAAGGCGGATCAAGAGTGCTCTCTATCAGAGGAGAGCTTTTCTATTTGGTTCTCTTGTTTCAAACACATTTCCCCAAAAATGGAATTTATCATTTCTATACTGCGTATGCTCTACCCTACCCTGGGACACACAGAAACAGTATAGACTATTTATTTTTTCACATTTAATCCAATTTTAACCATAATAAAATGTATACCCCCATAACCAACGAAAATCCGGCATTGATCGCAATACTCGAAAGTGGGCAAATTCTGCCTGGGAACGCTGGATAATGTACCTTGACCTTGGGGGCACCGTTAGGCTACATCTTTGCTTGGTGTAGTGTTGAACACACTTTCAGGGCTTGGGCAGTGAACATGTTTCCGTACGGAGCCACTTAGAGCATTTTTCGGACATATCTCTTATACCTCGCGTATATCTTGGAGATTTTCCTAAGCCATAATAATCAAGATCACCTTTAAAATTTACAATAAAATTTACCAAGAACAATTGCAAAACAGTTCTCAAGCACACATGAACTCTTGTATCAAGCAACCCAAGCACTCAAGACATTTGCTCCATAAGGCACTGGTCCTTGACATCATTTATTTGCTTATTATCTATCTGAAGCATTTGTCTTGTTTTCCAAATTCATATAATATATTGTGGATGTCTTTTGTTTAATTTATCAAGTTGTTGTGCATCTTAATCTTTTGCAAGTGTATCTTTGGATTATATAAATTATTATTGTGAATCAAAAAACTCTTAAACAACACCCATCCGCATCATACCATCCAAAAACATTTAAAACACAAGAGCCTTAGAAACTCTTTGTAGGGTCTACCCCCCTTGGCTTCGTTAGGAGTTAGCCTAAACGGAGGAGTCGGGATCAAGTGCAACACCTGACTCTTTGCTTGACCCAAGGCCATACCTTTCCCACTTGGGAAACAACATTTTGAAAGATTTTTGCAGATGGTGTGCATTCAGTGGACAACATTTTTGGCGTCGTTGTCGGGGACAAACATTTTTGGCACCATTGCCGAGGACAAAACTTTTGTTCCCGGACGACTAAAACTTAGTTTTCTACCTTTATCTTTTGATAGATTTTTAGTTTAATCAACTCTCTGAAATTAGACTTGAATCCATCTGGCGACTCCACTGTCAATTAACTTACCAGGGTATTCAACAAGAAGAAACTCTGTAGGCCTACTTGATTTCATCCCTGAGGCTGAAAAGGTTTATAGGAGGAGATTGAATAGGTTAACTTCTTGTAGGATCCTTGAGAATCTTGGATCTGAGTCTATTTCGGACATCCATAATCGTTTTGTAGAACCTAATAATTGTTTGATTGATCCAATGACTAAATTTTACAGTCCCCTAGACATTACTCAGATAGCAGGTCAGCCACATGATATACCAAACAAAGCTATAGACAAGTTGCCCACCTTCACTGGCACTGATGCCATTATTGCTGCCTATCATCTGAAAAGCTTTGCAAAATGTATCAACGCCTATGTTAGGGACCCAGCTCACAAACATGATGATTTTTATATGAAACTCCTTGCACTATCTTTGGACGTAGATGCTAGTGACTGGTTCATTGGTCTACCTGACAACTCTTTCGCAACCTTTGTTGCATTCAAAACTGCTTTTACCAACAAGTTTGGTGAAAAGAAAGAGTCTTGACATCAGCTAGTTTCCTTGACAAATATAAAGAGAAGTGAAAACGAGACTATGGATGAGTTCAACAAGAAATTTACTGACTTATCAAATGCTATCCATGCTGATTATAAACCAACTGCTCAATCCATCTTGGTTATTATATTGAGGCACTTAGTGGAGAGATGCAATATCAACTCAGGGATAAGGAGCCCACTACTCTTATGATGGCCCAGGAAATGGCTTCTAAAATTGATAAAAATATGCAATCTTCTGGCAAGTCAAATATTCCTGGTTACTCAAGAGCCCTAACTCCACTAAAACCAACTGAACATAAGGAAAATGATCCTTTGTCTTCCATAAAGGATTCTTATGAAAGAAAGTTGTTGGACATGACTGAAAAGATGGAAACTATGGAACAAAAATATCTCTCCCAAATGAAAGAAATGCAGAACAGAGTCATAACTGTGGAAAGAGCTCAAGCACAACTTATTCAAAGAAACTACACTCAAAAGACCAACTGGCAAAAGAAAGCTCCCAACCCTGAAAAGAGGCCTCCCAACCAATTGGAGGCTGCTAACATGGCTGAGAACTATGTACCATTCTGTAGGGCATAAAAGGATTTCCATGAGGAATTCTCTTGCTACTTTGCAAACTATGTTCAAGAACATGGTTTTCCAGAGGGTAGTACTAGTGAACCGACATCAAGCGAGCTTGATTATGTGAACACAAGAGGAGACGTCCACAACATCCCTAGATAAAGTTGGAAACATGCTAGACAGTATAGTCAAGAAGTTGACAACATGACCAAGAATTATGGAGAAAGGCCTTCAAATGAGCAAGTTCACAACATGCAAAAATTCAAAGGCATCACTTATCAAAGGAAAGCAAATCTTAGACCTTCCATGCAATATCCACCAAAGGTAATTACTCCAAATATTCCAAATGAATCAACTGAATTAAATTTTGATTGGGGTAGTTGGTTTAACACTACCAAAGTGCCTGTACCTATTAATGAACTGTATAAGATTCCTGGACAGAAAGAAAAGTTATTGAAAATCTTAGATCTTCCTACTTCTACAATCCCTCCTACTCCTCTAAATCCTCCTACCCCTAAGAAGGTAACCTTTGCAAAAACTATTGAGCAACCTTCCACAAGTAACCACAATGACTTAGGAGACCCCCTTGTAATTCTACATACCAAGGACCCAAGAAAAGAAGATCATCCCCCTTTCTATGTATCATTGATGATAGGTGATCTTCTTCTACACAACGGTATGGTAGATTCGGGGTCTTCTTCCAACATCATGACCAAAAAATTCATGCATCAAATCAACCTAAAGACATCGAGACCATACCAAAATGTTTGTGCCATGGACTCTAGGCCGGTTGAAGTTGTGGGAATTATTGAAAATCAAGCGGTGAGATTAACTAAATATCCAGATATCCATGTAAAAATGGACATCCTTGTCATTGATGTTCCGGATAAATGGGGAATGCTGCTTTCTAGGAAGTGGGCTGCCACTTTAGGAGGATGGATCCAAATGGATTGGACCTATGCCATTGTGCCAACATCTGAGGATTCTCTTGTTAAATTGCATAATGAAAAAGAGAAGAAATTTCATGTTGAAAATCCTAAAAAGCCATTGAACCAATATGTATATAATACTGATGAACATGGAACCTATTAGATTAACACTACCTTTTTGGCTCCTATTCAAGAAAAAATAAAAGATGAAAAGGTAGATGAGTTATGGAGGATGAATTTTGACGGTCCCCATTCAAGGGCTGGAAAAGGGGCATGAATAGTTATAACTTCACCAGGGGATAAGACTTTCAACTTTGCTTTCAAATTAGAATTTGAAGCCACCAACAATGTAGCAGAATACAAATCACTTCTACTAGGCATCGAGTTAGCCAAGGATATGGGGATCAAATTGCTAAGCATAAGGGGTGATTCAGATTTAATAGTTCAACAAGTCAAAAACCAATTTGCATGTAAATCTCAAAGACTAAAGAAGTATAGAAATGCAGTTTGGGATACTATGGAATTTTTTGATGCCCTAAATATAGAAGCAATCCCTCGAGATCATAATAGTGCGATAGATAGGTTAGCAATGTCAGCATCAACCCTCAAACCATCAGAAGAAATGTTTGAAGGTGACTATCCACTTGAAATAAATTTTAGACCTGTTGTCACCTAAACTGTAGTTACCCCTATGGATGTATCCACTCATGGATGGCAATAGGGAAGGGAAACTCAAAAGGTGCAACCACGATCACCTCGACCTCCAATAGATGGTTGTCACGCCAATCGAGGCAACCTTCGCTTTATGTTATCTAGCCCAGACAACAAAGGGGGAGACCCGATCTACTCCCGACAGGAGAGATCAAAACCAAGACACCAAATCAAGTTAATTCTCAGTGAAGGAAGGTGTATGGTTTATCCTAGACCTTAGGATGAAGTCACAAGACTAGTGAGGGGTTCAATGAGTATAGCTTTGGTTCATTATTGATGTGAAAGTGACTTATGATTTGTGAAATAGGATCCAGGATTAAAGTACTAGTTCAATGTGAGAAAATCTACTGCCTGGGAACCGTGTCCAATACAGGGTAGTTTAGGGGTTAAATTGGGGCTAACTAGTACAAGTGACAAGCTTGATCATGAAGTATGATGACATCAAAAGGTTTAGTTCACCACACAAAGGTCAAACCACAAGTTAATCCAACAATCTAGGAAAGTCGAATTGACTTGGAGAGAAACCAGTGCCTTGGGAATTGGGATAATGGAGTCAAAGTAAGGTTAACTTGTGGTTAAGGACTCCTATTGCATGAGACAAGTGGGCAATTAAAGTCTTGGTGGATGAATAGGTCTAGATCTAGGTTTGACCTAAGTGGACCACAATCCCTTAAAACAAGGAATGTTATCCCCAAGGCAAGATTTGACAAAGTGACCTACTAGACCTAGGTTTTGAATTATTCCCGTTCCAAATCCACTGAAATCTCAAGTACCCACGTCCTAGAAGTGGGACAACTCCCTTCTCCAAGGTGGTGCGACTTTACCCAAGGTGGTTAAAATGTGGGTTAAGTGGGTCAAGACAAGTCCGATGGCATCGAAACTTTAGATCCGGGTAGGTTAATCAAGTAAGAGTGTGGATCTACAATTTCAAGGCAATCCGATGGCTAGATCTTACTAGATCTGAGTTTAAAGATACCAAGTGGTCCAAAAAGGGGATTAAATCCCTTAAAATGTGGAATAGGGCCCACAAGGTAGCAATCAGAAAAGTGACAATCTGGGGGTAGGTTATTGGGTGTGTAGATCATGAATCAAGCGGGATCTCACCTACCCACATACTAGATCTAGGTCAACTCACCAAACTAGGAAGTGCGCCCTTGCTTGGAGAGGCTAAATGCCTTGGGAAGAGGGTCAAATGGAAGCCAATCCTCACCAAACTATAGATCCGGGATGTCGTAGATACTATAGAGGTGGGTTTTCAATATCTTACCCAAGAAGCCACTAGATCTTAGTAAATCTGAAAAAATGTAAAATGAGGGTTTTGAAGTAATTAGGGTTTTATCAATTTATGAGCTATGTCAATGGATTGGATCAAGATAAGAGAAACAAACCTGTGGATCTTACCTGGGTAACCTTGTAGATGCCTTGACGATGATGATCTATGCAAACCCGATCAATTTGAGAAGCTTTGAGGTAGTTTTCTATGCAATCGATTTAGTCCAAGAAGCCAATGCGCCCTCTCTCCTGCACAACAAACGTCAACAATATCAGATTTGATGTAATCAAGAGATAATACTAATGCCACAAGAGAAGTAACAGAAAGATAGCATAGATCACAATGATGCTAATGATAACCCCCTGATACAAGCAAATGCCAAGAAAGTCGATTTGAAGAAACCTTGCAAAATCGCCTTTGTTGAAGTCGCCCTCCTGTAGACAAGACAATGATTTCCAAAATAGATAGATCTTACCACAAATTCCAAATGCTAGGTTGCAATAGACTTTCCAATCACCATCTAAGAACACCAGATGCAAAGGAGACCACAAGAATTTCCACAAGAAAGTTTTTATATACCAATAATCCAAGAGCTAAAGACCCCTTACAATGAGAAGCTCTCTCCTTTAAATAGGAAGGAGAGGCATCAAAATCCTAACCACTTTTTGAATGAGTGGCTAAGATTAAAAGATACAAATGTCTAATCAATGGTTGAGATGAGCTCAACAATAAAATACATGGATCACTAATAAAATATTATATGAGTGGACAAAATCACCCTAGAAGAGGGGAATCCCACCAAATCATGATGACAAAATATAATAAGGAGCTTATGGTGGGTCCAAGGGGTAATTTTAGCCACCCTTGGTCAATCCCCATAGCACAATAATCATAAAATAATCATCAATATACCAAATCGTGTCTCCATAGTCAAATCGTAGGCCTCAAAAGACCTCAGAAAACATCAGAAAGTGCCATAAGTGATGGATGCGGGCCCCGATGACGCTGAAACTGCCGGAGGAGGTGCGGAAGACATCAATCCATCATCACTGATCATCCCATGCCATAACATTGCCTCAGTAGCCCAAATCGATTTCCTCAATAGCCATTTCTACCAATCCTGAAATGCTTCGGGAAGCGTGAAACTGCCCCAAACTGCCTCCTGGAGTGCCTGCGCTGTCAAGCTGAGGGCACCAGCGTGTCCGGGAGGGGGGGTAATATGGTAAAAACAAGTGGTTGGACCACCCCCTCCAAGCACAGCGCCCTAGGTCAACCGGATAAAAATCACATCTGCTCTGACAGGGCCTCCGACAGGCCAAAACTGTAATGGGATAGCCTACTGAGGCTCAATCACCACTGTAAGTGCCCGGAACTGAAAACAAACTGTCTCATTGGACTCAGAAGGTCCAAATCCATCCAAGATGTGTACTCATACACCCTATGAGTCTCTGCATGATCAAAATATATATCCAATATACTGGAACAGGGCAAATAATAATAATCTGTAAATGATCAAATACTGCTGTAAACCAAGAATCATCATCATAACCCTGTAGCTGCTGCATAGAATCATCATGTACATGTACATAGACCATATATCATCTATCCATGTCATCACAAGGTCCAACCATCTCATGTCCTCTGGTTGACCTTGGTCAAACTAGGTCTAACCAAGTCAACATGACCAAATATAACTCAGACCATCATCAGAAGCTGCTGCAAAGTGTCCAAGGTTAATGCATGCTCAACAACTTATTCAAATAACAATTATAGCACAAAGTAATCATTACTGGCGATCTAAATCCAAATATATAATGTCATTAATTATTATTATTACTCAGACCAGACTTTCAAGATCATAGTCACTTCATAGCTGTGATCAATTTGCTAGTGAAGGGTGAAGGCTAAAATAACTGGCTAGGCTAAGGGATGACTTGACTGACTTAACTTTGTGACACTTTGGCAAAGGGAAGGGGAATACACACCATAGTATATACTGAATGAGCAACAACACAGGGAATGGCGGTGTCTCACAAATGGATGAGTTGTTCAAAGAGGGTTTATTCACCTTTAACAGATGCGCACAATCCATAATACAAATAAGGCCAGCAATTGTTTTGATATAGCATTTAAGTTCCATTGCTTTTTGGGCCTGAAGTTTCCATAGCCTTGATCTATGTGTGTTTATAAACACATTGCATAGATTTACATTTATTTTAGGCTTTCTGCTGCATGTGTGTTTTTAAGGCACTTGTTTACCTGAGCACTTCTAGGTGTGTCATGGACAGCTTGTTTACCTAGGTATTTACATTTCCAAAAGATATAACATTTTATTTTCATGGCCATTTTCATTTGGCATGCCTTTCATTTATGTGTGTTTAGAAACACATTGCATGAATGGGCTTTTCATACAAGATATAGCATTTCATTTTCCAGATTTTGTATTCATGGCAGCACTAAAAGTTTCAGGTTTAGCCAACACAACTTTAGTGACTAGGGGGAATTCCAAGGAACTCCAACTCACCATAGGTAAGTTTTGTCACCAACTCAGAGCCGAGACACAATAAACAGGGAAGCTCATCCAATACAGAGGCTACAGTGGGGAGAAGTCCTCCATGCCACTAGTCAAGTAGTAAGTCAGGGTGATAAACTAAAAGGTAGGCAATGGATGGATGAAGACAATGAATAATGGAGCCGACACTAGCAAGCCAAGGTATGGTGGAATGATCACCTCTATTCTCTCTAAGGAGGGTAAAACCAATGAGTATGAATAGTGAACTTCTAAGTCTGAGTAGGGACAAATATAATATATATATAATAAAATCAACCAGGTCCACATATCTATATGATCGCCAGATCATGACACTAAGTGCTAAGACATGCTATAAGAATAAGTATAAAAGCAATATAACCATAACACAATGATATACCTGCTGAGTCATATACCTGAATGCTCATCAACCTGTACCATCATATGTCCTCTGAAACTGCTGCTGTAACTCTGGGCACTACTGGCTGCTCCGTACCAATGGTATAATGGCTACATCGGTCATCTCTTTAAGTGTCCTGAGACTCAGTCATGGCATGGGGAATATATACTACTGTTCAGAATCTGATAGTGATCCAATATAGATGCTCATCTCAGCATCTCAAATGTAAAGGAACTGGCTGAATAGTGTATTGGCATCAGAAAAATAATGTATGGTAGCCCGGCTACTATATATGTGATAACAAGACCATTAGTACCTGATAACACAGAACATTGGCAAGTTTTTAAGGATGATGAACAAATCTTCAAATTCATTCACAACATAGATGAGTTCTCAAATTTCAAATCCAATGAACAGGAGGAAGACAAAGAGTATCAGGGAGAAGCCAACCGGTTCAACAATCCTATGCCACGTGGCCTTATAGCTTTAGAAAACATCTTTGACAGACAGGATAGGAGGAAGAACAGTATTGATCAGATGAAACCAAGGGATTACATTGAAATAAACATTGGATCAGAAACAAGTCCAAAAATCATAAAAATTGAAAAAGGCACCTCTGAAAAGGAAAGAAATGGCTTGATTTATTTAGTAAAGGAATATAGGGATGTGTTTCTTTCACCTATGCAAGTTAAAAGCATATCGGGAAGATGTCTTCCAGCACACTACCCCCCTTAAGCCAGAATTGCAAAAATTCAAACCTTTCCGCCAAAACTTAGGCAAATAAATCCTAAGTTGGCCCCTATTGTCAAACAGGAGTTAGGAAAGATGTTGGCAGTAGGTATAATAGCACCCACTAGACATTCATCTTGGTGCTCCAACTTAGTGGTAGTAAGAAAGAAAAATGGGAGCATAAGGATATGCATAGATTTCAGAAATCTCAACAGGGCTTGTCAAAAGGACAATTATCCTCTCCCCAACATGGAGACCCCCCTCCAACGGGTCACTGGATCTAGTATGATGTCCACGCTTGATGGTTTTTTAGGATACAACCAGGTTGTCATTCAAGAAGAAGATAAACACAAAACTACCTTTACAACCCCATGGGGTACCTTCGAATATCTAAGAATGTCCTTTGGTCTTCTAAATGTTGGGGCTACTTTCCAAAGAGCCATGGACTATGCCTTCAAAGAATTAATTGGCAAGATCATTGAAATATATCAGGATGACCTAACAGTCTTTTCAAAAGAAAGATCCAGCCATGTTAATCATCTGAAGCAGGTTTTTGAAAGATGTAGGAAATATCGAATTTTCTTGAATCCAGCCAAGTCTGTCCTAGGGATTGATGAGGGAAAGCTTCTAGGTCACATTATATCTAAAGACGGGGTCAAAGTTGATCCTGAAAGAATTGAAGCCATCAGAAAGATACCCTTACCTAAAAATGTAAAAGCTCTCCAATCTTTTCATGGACACATCAACTTCATTAGAAGATTCATCCCCAACTTGGCTAAACTAATGAAACCTATGCAAAGGTTACTCAAGAAAGATGCTAAGTTTGTATGGGATGGTGAGGGGAAGGAGGCTTTTAATAGTATCAAGGAGGCTATCACTAAGTCACCTGTCCTAGTCAGCCCAGATTACACCAAGGACTTCATGATATTCTCCTTTGCATCAGAAGATACTATTGCTGGGGTGTTGCTCCAAAAGAACTTCAAAGAGTTCGAGCAACCTGGTGCCTTCATGAGTCGTGCATTGCAAAATTCTGAGCTAAAATACACTATAATGGAAAATCAAGCCTATGCCTTGGTTAAATCTCTTAAACACTTCAGAACATACATTAGGTATTCAAAAGTCATAAGATATGTCCCCCATGCTGCAATAAAAGGCATCTTGTCTCAACAAGATTGCTTAGGAATAAGGGGCACATGGGTATCTAAGATTCAGGAATATGACTTAGAGATTAAACCAACAAAGCTCATTAAAGGACAAGGGCTTGCCAAGATGTTGATTCAGAAAAACAAAGAGGCAATAGATCTGGTTTGTGAAAACGGTAGATCTGAACCAGCTATGACACCAACTTTGCAAGAACTTGACAACCATTGGTATTCAGACATCATATATTTCCTACTTCATTTCACTTGCTCGGATCAACTCAAGGGACACAAGCGAAGGGCTTTAAGATTAAAAACTGCTAGGTATTGCCTCACTCAGGAGGATTTGGGTTGGAGGAACCCAGACGGAATTATACTTGGATGTGTTCATGAACAAGATTCTAAAAAGATCTTGACTGAGTTTCACTCAGGTTTTTGTTGAGGCCACTTTGCAGCAAATACAACTGCCCACAAAATCCTTTGAGCTGGGTACTATTGACCAACCATCTTTGCAGATGTACACAAACATGTTAAGTGTTTCCAAGAGTGCCAACTCTTCACTGGGAAGCAGAAGTTGGCTACTCTTCCCCTTACACCTGTAGTAGTCCTTGCCCCCTTTCAACAATGGGGCCTTGACTTCATCGGAAAGTTTAAAGACAATTCTAGCAATGGATTTTGTTGGATCCTCACAGCAACCGATTACTTCACCAAGTGGGTAGAGGCCATACCCACTATGACAGCCACTGAGAAGGTTGTTATGGACTTCATTGAGGACAAAATCATCACACGATTTGGTATCCCTCTCAAGATAACAACTGATAATGCCAAAGATTTTAGCTCTATCGACATGACATCTTTCTGCTTTAAATATGGCATTACCCTATCCTAGTCATCCAACTATTACCCATAGGGAAATGGACTTGCTGAGTCCACCAATAAAAACCTGATGAACATCCTTAAGAAAACTGTGGGCAACAACAAAAAAGCATGGGATAGCAAGATTAAGTATGCTTTGTGGGCTGATATCTGAAGCACTGGTCCTTGACATCATTTATTTGCTTATTATATATCTGAAGCATTTGTCTTGTTTTCCAAATCCATATAATATATTGTGGATGTCTTTTGTTTAATTTATCAAGTTGTTGTGCATCTTAATCTTTTGCAAGTGTATCTTTGGATTATATAAATTATTATTGTGAATCAAAAAACTCCTAAACAACACCCATCCGCATCATACCATCCAAAAACATTTAAAACACATGAGCCTTAGAAACTCTTTGTAGGGTCTACCCCCCTTGGCTTCATTAGGAGTTAGCTTAAATGGAGTCGTCGGGATCAGGTGACAGCACCTGACTCTTTGCTTGCCCACAAGGCCACAACTTTCCCACTTGGAAAACAACATTTTGAAAGATTTCTGCTGACGGTGTGCATTCGACGGACAACATTTTTGGCGTCGTTGCCGGGGACAAACAGATCCTAGCCCTCCATCTTTTTGCAGCTAGGGATTTTGCATAAAGAGTTCTATTTATTGATGAACTCACTCATTGTAAAGAACTGTTTGGCTCTTAGATATATCAAGATACATCTAATTCCTTCTACATCTAATTCTTGTCTATGTGTCTCGTCCTTGGTGTTAGCCTGTCTAGGCTAGCTAGGGTCTCCCCCCTGGTCATACTTTTAGTTTGGACTAAAGTGACAAGAGCCCGTCCGGAATGGCAACTACTCCAACAGTAGTGGATGAGGCTCTTGCAGCGTCACTTGATTTAGCTGCCTTGCCTCTACCATCGTGTATAAGATCCCTCTTAGAAGCAACTACAATCTAGGTGATAACAAGACTATAGAGAGTTGTAGCCAAAATTGCAAATCTAAGCAAATAGGATTTATACAGGGGAGATTTATTCCACACAATCATCATAGTTTGGAAATGTATGGAATGGGATAGTTAAACAAATCAAAACTCCCTATTCCTTAAGATAGTATTTCACAAAGCATATGATGGGGTGGATTGAACTCTTGGTCTTACATCTTATATTGAACTCTTGGATTGACATCTTGAAATATGGTACCAGAGTTCGATCTTGGATTAGACTGCTAAGTATGCTCTTCTCTTGCAATGGAGAATCAGAAAAAACGTGACTAGTATATGGGTTAAAAATTTCTCATTTTTTTTTTGTATAAATCACAATTGCTGTAGATTTTAGTTGAAGGATACCCTAGCCGTAAAGAAAAGTGAGCCGTCCAAACCGTCCACAATTTTTTACACGGCCACCAAGTCAAACCGAGAATGGAAGATACAGCCGCCAATTGGTTAGAGCCGCCGGTGTTAAAGAATTGCCTGAGCAGCTGTTGGTGTTTTGTTTAAAACGAACATAACGTTAAAGATCCGTTGTCCAACAAAGGAGTCGCCGCTTGAAGCCTCTAAGGGCTAAAGTATAGCCACGCTGTAGCCGTTTAGAAGGGAGCCGACAGTCGCTGTTGGAAGTCAATCCATCAAGGAAAACACCATATGCCATTAAAAGAGAGAGACGAACCACAATTTAATTCAAGAAAGCATCCAGCCACCTGTTGCTGCCGTCATATGCGATCAAAATATCAAAAGTCGACCACAACATTAAAGATACCGTCTTCTAGCCACCGGTTGAGATATTTAAAAGATCGAGCCACCGATCGACCTTGCCGGCCGTCTTTAAATGTGACGAGGTTTGCGTTTAATTGCCTGTTACGGCTGAGTTAAAGAAGTCACCATCTAAAGATTTTAGCCGTCAATGGAAGCTGGAAGCCGCAACATAGTATCATTTAAAGGATATCGATTTTTTAAATGATTGAGTCGTCGGTTCCTTCAATCAAGCTGAATCATGTAGCGTCCGTACATTTCAGAGGGGGCAGGTTTCAAGACTTTTTTGACAATGATGACAAGATGCATAAAAATGGGAAACATAGCCCGGGTTGTCGGGTGTACTAAGGAAGAACCTCCAAACATTCCCCAGGGTGTTGAAGAAAATTGGATTTTCAGCAGGCATTTGTAACGTGTGTATTTTTAAAAGTTTTAGTTTTTTTTAAATTAGTCGTTGCACAGATTTCAACATCCATCAGTTATTTGCCTTTTAGGGTAGAATACTATCTTTTTAGCAAGATCTTTGACAGATTAGTGGCAAAGTTGTGCATTTCTTGGCTGTCCTCGTTGTGTTTTATCAATTTGTGGCAAAAATGAATCATGTATGAACAAATCTGGTTGGCTATCTATGGAAAGATAGATGAATCTTTCATGTTTTAAGAGGCCCATACTTTGAAGATAGGAAAGAGATCAATTAAAAGCTTTTGAAGAGAATGGTTTCCTAGAGAGTTTAATAGTTGTGGATCTAGGGAAAGATCCCTCATTAATTGAGACATGCATGTGGATTGCAGTTTATTAGTGAGGTTACATGACATACATGTGGATTGTTGTCCAGTGATGACTTCGGGAGATCCATGATACGGGAGTTCGGGGAAGTGGAATCCGGGAACTTGGGAATTCAACTCAGGAACTACACCCTTCTGAGGGTTACGAGGTAGCTTGATGGAGCTCAAGCTAGTCCAGGAACTATGTTCAAAGAAGAATCTTCCAATAGATGTTTTGTTTTTCAGTGTATGTGTTTTTTAGTATATGCATTTGATTTTAGTACTGTACGCCTTATGGGGGGGGTGCTAATATATAAGGCTACAAATGTAATAAAGTCACCTGAATGATTTTAGGTCAAAAGTTAGGGTTATAGGCATCTTAAGTTTTTAGTCATATTCGGGTTAGGGTTTTGGTCACTCAGACTCTTTATAAGAGCGAGGACCTTCATTGTAATGTTGTATCGTACCGTCTCATAATAATATTGTGTTGTGTTATTAAGCTTTCATGTCTTAACCCGCTCCCTTTGGTTCTCAGAATACCTTTCACTTTAGGTTGGTTCTGTTGTCCGCCAAACTACACACCAGTAGCAGAAATCTTTTGAAAGTTGTCTCTTCACTACAAGTGAGAGAGGTGTGGCCTTGGGGGCAAGCAATGAGCCAGGTACTATCACCTGAATCCCAGCTCCTCCGTTTAGGCTAACTCCTAACGAAGCCAAGGGGGGTAGTCCCTCAAAAAGAGTTGTCTAAGGCTCTTGTGTTTTTAAATGTTTTTTAGTGTTGTGATGCGGATGGGTGTTGTTTAGGAGTTTTGAAGGTGAGAGACACAATAATGCTTTAAATAAAGCCAAGATAACGCAATCCACGTTGCAAGAGAGGATAAGAGATACACTGAATCAAATATAAATCACTCCTTATACGAAAATTAACACAAGTACTCCAAATTGATAATAAGCAAATAAAATATGTGATTAAGGACCAGTGCCTTATGGAGTCAAAAAATGTCTGAGTGATTGAATTGTTTGATACAAGTATTTCGAGAGAGAAATTCTTGAGATCGTTTTGCAGCTTATCTTGGTAAATTAAAGATTTTAGTGGTCTTGATTATTAAGGCTAAAACCAAGGATGTTCAAGAAGTGGAACCTTAACCGAGAAAAACACTGGCAACCTTTTAGATGATAGGTCGGGAGCACCCAGATTCAGAGAACAAATGTTCTTACGGCTTGACCGCCCTCGAGTCTGACAGTGGATTCCCGGCACCACCTGTTTCAGGAAGTACTCAGTGATTTTGTCTTGGTTGGGTTTTTGGGTAAAGTTTTAATTAATGTTATTACTTATGAATTTAACAAGTCTTCCACCTTTCTGAGTACTAGCCCAACCGTTTCCGGTTGGCAGAGCATACGGGTGTAGGACAAAAGACCAAGATAAATTAATTAAAAGGGAAGTATGGGTTGAAAAGTTTTATTATTAGAGCACTTGTTCAACTCTCCGACAGAGAGCGCTCTTGACTTGATCTTATGACCACAAGTTCAAGAGACTTGCTAATTTAAAATGTCTAATGCAAGGAAAGATGCAAGTCTAACAATGCTCTCCGATAGAGAGTGCTCTTGACTTGGATTTGGCCAAGTTCAAGAGGCTTTGTTCATTTTAAGAAGCAAGAAGCAGTTGTGATAACAAGATATTGAAATTTTGTAATATTCAAAACATGTGATAACTCAATAGGTGTGAAACACAGCTAGCATGCTACTTGCAAAATAAACTGAGAAAACTTGAAAGATCTAGTGTTCTACCAAGCAATATTTTACACTACAGGTGGGATCAACCTCCGAACAAGGTCAACCACTAGAACTGTCAGTCCTGGAAACCTTCCAGCTAGCTGGATGTCCACAAGATGCTGATGGGGGAACAAGAAGCTACCACAAGATGATGTGGCCTTTGGGATGCAATCCCAAAGTTAGCTTTTCTCTGGTCAAAACTCGAGAGATAAGCGACAAGATAAAAATAAATTATTCTAAAACCAGGACTAAAAAGATCTAAGCTAAAAAAAACCAACACTCTTCCCCAAATGGGGAAGAAAACCAAAAAGTGGAACCTCCTCCACTTGAAAATTTTATTAAATGGTTACAAGTGCCTTTGGGAATGAAGCCCTTGAAAGGTCTTTTGAGAGAAAAAGAACTACTTGTCAAAACAATACTTTGTGAGCCCTTAATGGCTAATTACAAAAAGGAGAGTATACAAGGTTTATCATTTTGGTTCAAGTCTTCTCCTTAGATGCACTTTGCTCTTCTTTTGAGTATTTCTCTTATCAAGCTTTTCTCCTCCTTCAAAAAGATCTACACAAGCTCAAACTCACTTCAACAATGCACCCATTAGATGTTAGTCAAAATCCAACTTTGAAACCAAATGCAAAGACTAAGATCTAACCTATATGCAAAAAAAAATTCCAATGCAAACTTTTGAGATTTATGACATGAGCTCTAAGGCCCTAAGGCTACTTTTCAAAACATAAACTAGAAGCTACTAAGTAAAATTTTTAGAGATCTAATCTATTGCAAAAAAAAACAAGATCTATACTATGAAATAAATCTAACACTAACCAAACCTTAGACTTGTTTTTTGTTTTGTGTTTTTTCTTTGTAGGTGGACGAAAGGAGGAAGGGAAGACAAGGAGGAGAGGAACAAAATGGGAGAAGGGAGGAGAAATGGCAAGGAGAAAAGGGATGAACGAGAGGAGGACGGAGGAAAAGAAGAGAAACAAATGGAGTGAAGGGAGAAGGCTAGGGGGGACGAGAGCTAGAAGAAGAAATGGGACGAGAGCAAGGTAAAGGGACAAAACAAGTGGGACGAGAGCTAGAAGGAGAGGAAAACAAGAGGGGAAAAAAGCCAAACAAGCCACAAACCAAAGGCAAGCTAAGCTATAATCTCAAACTTGGAGAAGAGTAGGGCTTTGGATTTCCACAGTTTAGATGGGTAGAACAAGTAACTGATTGAATATTTGTTTGAAGATGCTTGATGGAAAAAAAGAACATAAGACTCCTTGTTTCTTGATTCTTTAAAGCAAGACTTCTTTGATAACCTGCAGAATGAAGATGTAAACCAGACAAGAACCCTTGCACTTGGGAGAATACCTGAAAAGCCACACACTTAAGAGAAAAGCATAGATTTATAATATTTGTGCTAGATTGTTAGCCCTCTAAATCATAAGAATCAATGCTTAAGAATCAAAAGTATATAGACAAAACATGATATCACCTCATACAATTAGAAGCATGGCACACCAAGAGCTTCCACATTGACCTCCAAAGTCTCAACTTTTATTCAAATGCTTAAACAAATTACAAATTTCTCTAGAGTTTTGATGCCTAAAGATCCATCCTTAATGAGGAAAAAGGTGCCTCATTATATAGCAAAGGCTAACAGCTAGAAACCTAAGTCGAATTGGCATGAATGGAGCCCATGGTACCTAACACAATTCGACCTCCAATCTAAACTTCAATTTGCACCAAGTCAATGCCGAGTTTGGAGTTGATCTCCACCAAACAAATCGAATTTCATTTAATGGGATGAGGAGGTGGCCTCCACCTAGGCTAGGCGCCCCCCATCTCCACTTTGGAATAATCACCAAACAATAGCGAGCTGCCATGTGTGAAACTCGAGCTCAAAAGGAGGTTGACGTGAGCATGGAGGTAGGTGCTTGGAGTTTAAACAAAGATTTGATTGCAATCATGGTAGGTGGGAGTGGGAGGTGGCCTCCCCCTAGGCAAGGCGCCCCCACTCCATTCAATGCAACTCCATACCAACCCAAAAAACATTAAATACAACCTCCACATCACCAATTCGATTTTGCATGCATGGAGGGCGAATTCACTTGAGGAGTTTTGACTTGTGCTGACTGTATAGTTGACTGAAGCTGCTTGGAGTTGATTGGAATCCTCATAAATGCCAGGTGCCATGTCATTTAGCCTTTTACTTTATTCCATTTGGATTATTTTGGAGAGATTTGGATTATCTCCAAAATAATCATTTTTATTATTTTAATTAATAATTTCTCTGTAAATGGCTTTTTAGAGAAAATATTAATTATGAGGTCTAAATGACATCCGAAACTTGGGTTTAGCTGGTCCATAGGTCATGTGTGATTTTTGGCTTATGAAACGAGCCATCAATCACTGAATTTGGACTCTGGACGACTGACATATTACAAATTATTATTTCTCTATTTAAACTGTAGAGAAATTTATTAAATTAAAAAATAATTAAAAACCCAAATTCGACGGACCCGGTAAAATTTTTTCGAAATATTTTCTGAGGGTTTTATGGACCTAGGACATGACCGACACCTATTCTAACAGTGTCTAGTAGACTTATATACATCAGTTGGCCTCTAATAACCCCCCATGATTAAAATTTTCAAAATCGGACATTCCAGCTTTGGAGGAGCGGGAGAAAACCTCATCTATTATACATTGCCTTAAGCAAAGTATAATTGACAAGGGAAAAAACTCCCTGGAATACCTTAGTTGCTTAATCAATTCATGGGGAACCGAGACACTCAGATCCTACTAGCACACTTTATTACAAACCCCCATGGGGCCATGGTCATGTCGACTCAAAAAACAAAACAGGCTAACCAAAACTGGCTAGCCACAAATGCTGAATCATCTGATACACTGGAGTCAAACACTTATCATGTTTGTCAAATGGTGGCTCTTCAGATAATCCAACTATGGTACAAATAAGTTGGTAACAGGTTCCTCTCCAACTCAAGGGGAAGTGTTCCCTAGGATTACAGTAAAAGGCAATGAGGAGCAAGGTGATTCCAAAAGGGTTTCCCTAGCAAAGGTTTGTAGTATATAGATATACAATGATTGATGGAAGGATAAGGTAACCCATTCCAAGAGACCATTGTCAATCTAACCCAGGGAAATGGAGTCAATAGGTCAGTAACTTAGAGGGCCTTGCTTCAAAGATCATCTAGAAAGAGTAAGTGCTCCAGGTCTCCAACCCTTCATAGATGTATTGGAGGGTTCAACTTGCAATCACAAGGGGAAGGACAAGTCCCTCCTCTACTTCCTTCCTTAAGTGAAACCTTGCACTAGAAGGGGTTAAATTTGCAAAATCTTGATGAAGATTAGTACAAAGAAAAACCTCTATGCAAGAACTTCAATTGAATCCAACATAAAACCTTATCAAAGATCCAATCCTCTTAGAAAATATTGCCCCTGAAATGGCTCAAGAGAACTAACATGGACAATTCTAGCAAATATAATCTCCAATAGATAACCACAATAGCAAGAGAGATGCTACACATTAACAAGACAGAAACCCTTGAACAAAATTTGCTCTACATTACATGATGTTTTATTCTTTCCCATCACTTGAACTACAACAAGTATCAAATAATTTTAGCAGATTTATGATTCCATTTAGTGTCCGACTCCAAATTATCATTTGCTCAAAACACTTTTGTGTGATTCTCTTCATGCAAGAGCACATCTAAATGTATCTTAACACTTTTGTGTGATTCTCTTCCTGCGAGAGCACATCTAAATGTATCTTATTTGGCAATTCCCTACGTAAATTGTACAAGTGTCCTTATTTATTATCAAGTCCACAATGCATAGCCTATATGATTGACAACAGGGACTTGCATCAACATATTTTCCTACTAATATGCCCATGAATATCTTACATAGGAATTTAGGGAATTAAGATTACGGGATTCATAGATATTTAATGGTAACTTTTCC
Organism: Larix kaempferi; assembly: GCA_027924585.1. Classification (NCBI taxonomy): domain Eukaryota; kingdom Viridiplantae; phylum Streptophyta; class Pinopsida; order Pinales; family Pinaceae; genus Larix; species Larix kaempferi. The sequence continues at coordinate 13,617,482 of BSBM01000030.1, forward strand.
TTGATATAAAGGAATAATTAAATGGAACGCCACTATATAAATAGTCAAGGTAACTTATGACAGAGACACAAGTCTTGATTTCTAGAGGAAGATTATGACACTTCTCTATAAAAGAAATAATTTTGGGTAATACCTGATGGCAAATGTTCACGACAAGCATTCCCTGCATCCAAAAGAAATTTGTTTCTAGCATTAACAACAAACTCATGGAGTCTTGGATCATACACAAAAGCCTCCACTTTCTCTTTCAATAAAATTTCTGCTGCCTGGCAAAAAAATGTCACGGGTAAATCAGTATATAAAGATTACAAATACGCCAATCTCCAAGTAAAATACATTTCTTCTTGAACTCCTTAGTAAGGTGAAATGAATACCTTCGCAGCACACCATATGCCCATATCCTCAGCACAGAACAATATAGTCAAGTGGAGTTTAACAATTTGTTTTCTTGCCCTCTCCAAGGTACGTCCATCAATTGCAAAGCTTTCCTCAAACCGGGTATGCTAACAAGGTCAAAGATCAAGCATTAGGATTTTAGTAATATCATGTTTTAATTGCAAAATAATACATGAGAAAACTCTTAATTTTAAAAACTAAGGACAAATATGCGTGCAGCTCAGGTTCCAAATGTATAATATGCATGCAGCTCAAATAAAATATAAACAGGACAAATAATATGCATGCAGCTCAAATAAAATATAAAAAGGACAAATAATATGCATGCAGCTTTTTTAATTCAATTTCTACTTATATTTGTATTGTCAATATAAAACCCTTGGACAGGTGTCCATATGAAAGAAGCTAGACCTTTTTGAAAAATCATATAAAAACATTTCAGTAATATTTTGTGTGCAGCCAGCGGATTGGCACAGAATGCACACATTGAGTAGTGAATAATTGTGGGTGACAAGTAGCGCACACATTCTACAGATGCAGAGTCATGATCCTAATAACAGTGTTTTTTTTAATCACTACATTCTTATTAGCATTAACTAAGTACATGGCATAAAGAGTTATTTATGAAAATTGACAACATATTCAGTTGTTGGAGGGGCAAACACCGGGCTCCAATAGTGACATTTGACCACCATGTGACCAGCTGTACTACCATTAATATTAAGTGGTTAAACCACCACTACAGACTTCTAGTATACTATAAATAGTATATTGTGAGCAAGGACAGTTTATGATAGTGGATCTTGTGTTTGAGAATGTGCACCTACCTTGGGATAGCCTTTTATAATGGATCTGTTATCACATCCATAGTAGCTGGGCTACCATGATGTTTCAGAGCAGTTTTCCCCAGACCTGAGCTAATCCTTCAGTGAGATGAGCCTACTTCTTTCATAGTGATGATCAGTGGTAGAGTAACTACAGAGGCAGTCATTTTTCAGAGCAGTATCATCAGCTTGCCCTTAACACTTTTGAGCCCTCATGATCCCAGAGAGACACTTGTTAGACCATGGTTTCACTTTAGCAGTGCAACAGAGCAGATAGCTGATGTATCTTTCTTTTCCCTCTAGATTGTCAGAGGCACTTCAGATCCAGAAATAGAGATGACTGAACAGGTATATGGCATGAGGTTTGCATATGTATGTTGTCTTTCCTAATTATCTTAGTAGATATGACTGGTCATGTGTGGTAGCAATGTGGTGATTATGTATTTCATGGTTGTATTTGGTTGAAAATTGAAATGGTTAAATAGTGTGTTTTAAGACTTAGGCATATGCTCATCAGTATGGCTATCCTTTGTACAAATTAGCCCATTCCCCACCTATCTTTGGCACTGCCTTTTTCACTTGTCCTTCCATCCATCCGTTTATCCATTATGTTAACTTTTTCTCCCTTCACTTGGACGAGACTTATGAGATCGAAGACCTATCCCCACTCTAACCTCTATACTAGTATGGCCTCCATGTTGTGGTGTGTCTTGGCTCTGAGTTGTGCGACAAAACTTTCCGAAGCCTTGAACCTTCTAGGCCAAGGGAACCTGTCGGTGTTGGGTCCTAAGCCTAGGAAAGTTGCATATCTGAAGCCTTGGCTTGTTCTAGTCGGTTGCCACAATGTCTAGCCTTGATTGTGGAGTATTCCTGCCAGCTGAAGCCATGATTCACTTCTTGGCCAGGAGTACCCGTTGGTGTTGTGACATGAGATAAGGTTGGCTAGTTGCTTGGGGGCTGTTAGCTAGACTCAAAGCAAAGTCTGTATGTGGATATATGTATATATCTCTACCCATACAAGAAAGTATGACAAGTGCTTAAATGATAAATCTAAAAGAAAAGAGCAAAGCTGCGACTAGTAGTGTTTTTCAACAATTGCTCAAGGCCATGCTGCGATTAGTAGTGTTCTTCAACACTAGGCCATTGTATCTGCAGACTTGTTACAGTTGAACGAATACCTCCACTCAACTTATCCCATTTGCAAGACACCTCCTTTCCCTAGTGTCTGCCTATCCAGTACATGTCATGGTGTTCCCTATTTCCCCTATACTCTGAGAGATCATGAAGTTTACCCACATAACTCAAACTCCACTTGACCAAGCCATTCATTGTTTCCACTTCACCCAAGGTTTGTGAGGAGTGGTCTAAATTGTACAAGGATGTGAATGTGAAAGTGAGCATATGTTTAGGACTTCATTATTGCTATGCAACTATCAATTTTGGTTCATGTTTATTGTTTCACTTTATCATCACCACTGTTGTATGCCACTAAAGATTTTAGTCTACTACTGATATAATTTGGAATGTACTACTAATACCTTATGCATGCAGAGACATTCAATTTTTAGTTCAGTCATCATATTTGACCATTTTGACCAAGTTTGACTTCGTCAACGGGTAGTGCCTGAGAGCGGATGTGACTATGATTGATCATTTCATGTATTTTGATACCTATGGATGTTCACCAAACTATTCCATGTTTCAATCAGTGAATTTTTTCCTTGGTACAGATTTATTATTATTTTATCAAGCTATATATTTTTATTATCGGAGATGGATTTCCTTACAATTGGTTTCACAGGAGGATCCGGAGTGTATGAGTAGTCAATCCTTATTTATTTCGTGCTTATGATTTGAATTGTGCTTTTATATCAGAGTTTCAGGCAAAGGAAGATCAGATTTTGGGCAGATTTGATTATTTACAGACATTATCATCATTTAATTTAATAATTAAAGAGACCATCATTTACAAAGTTAATCAATGAGTAAGTGTTTGGCAAGAAAGTGACATTGGTATTTTATCTTATGTTATGGAGCTCCCCTAGACACATCATTTCATATGTGTTTACCACCATTTGGGCCCCACTCTCATCACTTGGCCTCTCCTAGCCAAATCGCACCACTTGGATGAGGGCACACTTAGGGGCAGCGATTTCATTGTTTACACTATGCCTTGTGTTGGGGCTGTTATGTTATGTCCCTAGGCGACAACATAGCCCGTAGGAGACCACTTCCATGTATTATCATTGTTATATCATTTCACTATGTACTAGGGCGTATTTGGGTAACTCACCCCCCCTTAGAAAGTTGGCTCATGATTGGTGGATTGTAATTCAATCTCAGCCATTGATTATTTTTTGTATCTTGTAATTTCAGCCATTTGTAAAAAGATGGTTAAGGATTGTGCTCTCTCATTCCTATATTAGAGAGAGAACTCTTATTGTTATGGACTTTTGGCTCTTGGACTAAACTAATAGAGAGAAATTTTGTTGAGTAAACTTGTGTTCTCTTGTGTTGAAAGTTGAGAATAGTGATTGTATGTTGTTTTTCCTTTGCACTAGAGAATTTTGTGGCAGCTCTTGGCATCTTTGTGGTGAATTTAACTTGCATACAAGGGCATCTACGACCTGTAAAGGTTTCAGATCCTGAACCTTCGCCAAAATGTATTTATAGCGAAAGTTCCACGATGACTGGTTTTTGCTATGTAAAACCCAAACCTTCAAATTGTTGCAAGTGAAGCAAGTGTCGTAAGTGCCATACATTGCCTTCCTTCAGGTTAGCTCTGATACCATGTTAAGATTTAATATGCTCAGACAGAAAATAGCAGCATTACATTCCATTTCACAATAATAGCATAAACAGGATCACTGAAGAAACAACAAGCACAGCATAAACACAAGAGACACAGATTTATCCTGGGAAACTCTCATGGGGTAGAAAACCCAGCAAAGCTTCCTCAATATAGATGACCAGCAAATACAAAAGATGTAACCCTGAGCATAAGCTCCTCCTTCTCCATAGCAGACCTCTCTCTCATAAGTGTGCCACTCTCAAGTGAGTGAGTGTGTGTAAAATGAGGAATACACCTCCTCTATTTATACACTACTCCGACTTGTCTTTTACACAAATCATGTAGGCTCGTATTTAACCATTGGGTTAAATACCCCACTACAACTGACTGGGTCGACCCCTCTAGGGTGGTCTAATAACCCTTTGACCCACATAACACATACAGGGCCGACCCCCACTAGGGAAGTCTAATAACCCAAGTTACCACAATCTGACGGAGGAATAAACATCTCCGGATATACAATAAGATCTTCAAGGAGGAATGAAACATCTCCAGAATAATAAAGTACAAATATAATATTCTTTGAAGTTACAATATCTCAACATTTTGGAGGAAGAAGACGACATGTATCAATCAAAGGGTTTTCAAGTTCTAGGGAACGAGCATCTAGTTTTCAGACTGAAGAAGGGTTTATATGGCCTGAAGCAGCCACCCAAGACATGGTACATTAAAATTGACAGGCTCTTTGATGAAAAAGGGTACCATCAAAGTCCTTTAGATTCCAATCTATACATCAAAAGCATTGGTAACAAGCAACTATTTCCAAGGTAATAATTATCACAATCGCATTCTAAGACAATTCGCATTAAAATCAGATGCTATGGACAAACAGTATCATCAAATAAGTTCTCATTCACCTTCTCTTGTAGAAATTCCAATTTTTTCCTTAAATTTTGTAACAAATCATTAGGAATCCCTCTACAATCATAATACTCGATCTTCACATCAGGAGAGACAACAACTCCCTCCAATTCCGTTGTATCTTCAAGTGTGTATACCTTGCAAAAAAGAGAAAAGGTAGCATTAAGATGCAAGTAAAACTACACATTTAATTGTTTAACATAAACATTAGAAGAGCATACCAACAAAAAGGTTTCAAAACCTTAAAAGTGTAATGTTAATAATGTTTCTTCCTAGGAAATATATATCAAATATTTAAGTAAGAAAAAATCCAATGGCTCATTAACAGTACTGACCATGAAGAACAAAGTCAGTGTATTTGACAAAGATTAACAAGCGACTGAAGCAAACTATGGTCAAACACAACCATGTCATATACAAGCATGTAGGCAAAGCTGAGGATCTGGCATTGATCCTAATGTCCTGACAGTTTTATATTAATAAGGATAAAAGTTTGTAATATTTGTAAATATATAATTAATGCAAGTCATGTATATCTCATAAAAAAGATAGTTATGAGAGTGCTTTGTTGGATCCTATCAACATGCCTTTTGATCTCAATGTTACTACCCATATCCAATCACTACAAAATAGCATAGACACTTCATGTGATCAGTTAGTCTTGCAGAATTTCTAGGTTAATCGTATTCATTTTTATTCCATCAACAGTTCAGACCAGACCAATGCGGTCCATCATCAGAATTATGAAAGAGTTATATCGAGAAAATAAATTTTGGCAAAATATTAGTATACCTGTCTTTAGTAGAACTTTGCTAAAAAATTCTATTGATTATAATTTTGCTAAAATTGATTTTGTCCTCACAAATTTTTCATAATCCTGATGATGGGCCACATTCCCATGGTCCAAAATGTTAATGGAATAGGAATGGGTGGAGCTTATCTAGAAAATTTTGCAAACAACAAATATAAACAGTTGTATAAACAATTAAGAAATTATGTGTGCATTAGTTTAGTTAGGCAGCTTCACATCTAAGTTAATAAAATTTACCAAGGCCTAAGTTCCAAGTATGCTCTTGACCGTTGCAGCTCAGTCTGAACAGTTGACCAATCAGAAAGGAACTTGAGTGACTAGTGCAATAGGGAAATCCTACAAAAACTCAATCTCTAGAACTCGGGAGGTCGCGTGAAGCTAACTATATAGTCGGTGGGCTAGTTTAACCAGGTTATGCCTCGCCCAGTTGCACCCTTGGTATAGTTGTCACTACACTCAGTTCGAAGGAGTGAGTTAAAGTCAAAGTAACAGGACACGTCCCTCTAGGGCCAAGTGTCCCGTGGGCCACGTTTGGGCGCGGACACGACTGCCCCACGTGGGGGACACGACTTTTTTCGTGTCCTGATTTCGGGACACTCGTGTCCTGCCTCTGCACATCGTGTCCCAATTCCAGGACACTCCAGGACACGTGAACACTAAAATTAACTTTGAAATTATTGTTCAAGCTTTTGTAATTTGTGATGGTCCTATATTTTATTGATGCTAAAAGGTTTCTCATAAGTTCCACCTCATTTTTTATCTTCTTAAGCCTTCCTAAAACGCACACTAACATGATAACAGCCCCAAAGTCTAACATTTAACTTCCATAGCCCTGAGAGTTCATCAGTTCCATAAAACACTATTGTCTTCTTCACTACTAAGTGCAAAACTTGCATTGCTTGGCCAATTTATATTGGTAACTGTGAAATAAAACATTATGACAGTCCATACCATTCTTAATGGTTTTAACTTTTAGGAGTTTATTCATCTTTTGAATGAAAAAATAATCTCCCAAATTCATATGGGAATTGAAAAATAAAGCTTCAAGGCAATCTATTAGTCTATTTGGCATTTGCCAGTGCCCAGTGGCATTCCGACATCTATGTAATACATTTTGATTTTGATGACTTAATGAGAAATATGGTTTCGACATGCATCTATGTGTCTCATTGTGATTTGTGAATGACAAATGTGTAATCATTAATGTGTTTTGATTCTAATTTCTATTGAATATTTGTAAATGTTCTAGTTTCTAAATTTTATTGGATCTATATGTCTATATTTTTAAATTTTAATATATTTAAAATATATATATATGTATATAAAACGTGTCCTTCGTGTCCTGATTCCGGGGGTCACCGTGTCCCGTGGGGACACTCGTATTTTGGGGACACTCGTGTCTCGTGTCCTCGTGTCAGGTGACTTAGGTTAGAGTTGGGCCAAATAAAGAAATTACCCACTCCCTTAATCACTCATCATTAATAAACTAAAACTAACCTACAAGGAATCAACAACATCCCCAACACAGCAACTATTTACACATTTTTCAGCACTGGTCCACTTAGACGAATTTTTATGGTTAAAAATAAATCTACCAATATGTCGTGAATGCTTTTCTCAATTTACAAAGTTGCTCATTTAATTTATCTATGGATGATTGTGGTTCAGTAATTTATTTCATCCATTTCATAACTCCTAGAATAGCTTTTACTCTTTTGTAGTTTAAAAGCCATAAATTCACTTTTATAGGGACCACCCCCTTGGCTTCGCTAAGAGTAGCCTAGACGGAGGAGTCGAGTAATCAGGTGACAGCACTTGACTCTGACTTGCCCCCAAGGACACACCGAGCGGCTTGAAGGTTTTCTGCCGCGTTCCCCCAGGCGTGTATTAGGCGGAAACAAGACCTAAGAGGATCTTAGTCTTGACCTTGAGCAGAAATTTATTTTGCTGAAAGCCAACACTTGCCTCTTGGTAAAAGCTCATTTGAAGAAACTCTTAGGAGATTCTTCTTGGACCCAAACTTAACATCAACCTAAGTATTATTTGTTGGACTTACACTCTAACTTTCAGTTGGCCATTGCATTGTCATTTGCACTACTATCTTACGTGTTGATTAAGTTCATGTGGTTAACAATTAATGTTATATTTCAGCTGATTTTACTTCTTGTCCAAGCATAAGTTTCAAATGTTAATGTTATTTTCATTGCTTAGCATATGATCTGATTTGATCTCAAATATTTGTTTCACGTGTTAATGCTATCTTGGTTGTGCCATTGCATTGTCATTTGCACTACTAACTTACGAGGTTGATTAAGTTCATGTGGTTAACAAATAATGTTATATTTCAGCTGATTTTACTTCTTGTCCAAGCATATGTTTCAAATGTTAATGTTATTTTCATTGTTTAGCATATGATCTGATTTGATCTCAAATATTTGTTTCATGTGTTAATGCTATCTTGGTTGATGGAGAACTTTAAATGGTCAATGTCTTAATTAACACTGTTGATGGATCTTTGCTTATCCTTCTCCACTGATCACACTATTTACACCCATGAACTATTTCAACTAAGGAATCTGTGCACCAGTTACACACACTTTCAATCTTTGGTTATTTCATAAATCAATTAAGCTAGTACAAAAGAAAGCTAGTCCTTAGTGCCCTGTTCTTTGAGCACCACACTTAGGAAACCCCTAGTTAGTATTTAGGAAGGTTTAGTTGGGAACACCTACCGGGGTTAGTCTAGGATTTCTAGGAGACCCGAAGAGAGAAAGGTCTTCCTGTGTGACACTTAGGGGTAGGTCTCTGAGTTTTGCTAGTCTAGGCAGGCTATTTTCCTTGCAATCACAAGGCTGCTAGATTTTGCAAGAATAGGACCTTTGGAGCAGTCCAAGGAAACATCAAAATCTTAAGGGGCTCCTCCTAAGTTGAGTAATCACTTTGAATTTGATAGGTTGTAGTTAGTTTTCCTTGTTCCAAAGTGCCATAAATTTCATTTTCAGCACCATATCCTATTGATCCTTGATTAGACCCTCCCTACACTCCTTCGTCCATGTGAATAGAGGTCCCAGAACCCAACAACCATTCTTTTCACCTTTTACCAATTGATATCCATCTTCAAGCCCTTACTAGTTAGTGGAATATTATTGGACTCCCACATAAGACCAGCTGATGAACTTCACTAGGCATAGTTTCAGGCTCCATTCACCTAAACTACCTATGTCTTCTTAGTCTTCTCTAAAATACCTGGCATAACCATCCCACTGCAGTGGCATTTACAAGGAGTGCATCTCTACTGGAGAAGTTCAGAAAACATAGATAGACATTCCATATTAAAGCAAACTTTAATCCTCCATATAGGTTCATTTTCTCTTCTTCGGGTTGTAGTTATCCTAGGGCAAGTAACAATAGATTATGCAAACTGACGTCTTCACCCCTTCACATCTTCAATGCACAGCACTCGATCGACAGTAGGTACATTTATTTACAAGGTGCTGAAATAAAATAATTAATAAATTTTAAAAAATTAAAAAGATGTCTGAAAAAGCATCTCGTGTAGACTGTTGTTAGTGCAGGGGTTCAGGTTTCATCAGGAGTTCTCACAAAATAATAGTTAAAGATTTCAAACTTTGATGACAGAAAGTTTAGTCTGCAGAAAGAATTTTCTTGTTACAATGATTTCAGATGTTTTAATATGACAATACTCAGAAATGATGAAGCCATAGATTTCTATGTGCCAAATTCACTTCCTGTACATGGTGATACAATTAACAGTTGGAAATAGCTGCAAATGTAAATGATAAAGTAATTATAACATGGAACCTTTGCATTCAAAGTCTTTTCTAAATTCCAAACTTCGGATACGCAATGTGCAGCAGAACTTACTCCTGCATAGAAAATCATATGCTGTCAGGTATCTTAATTACAAGTCAAGACAAATCATACAATGGAACAAAAATACTAAATTAGATTTCATTCGAAATGTGACAAGTTCAGTAAGGCAAAGAAAATTCAACCCTCTACAGATAGAAATCTTGTAAGTGTCACATCAAAATTTAATGAATAAAAATATCACTAATGCTTAACTTTTCTTTGGCTCAAAAGGAACTCATACTTCTAGCAAGTATTAGTTTCAAATCCATATATGATAAACTTCAATTCAGATATGCAAGTATTAATACAGTCTATAAGACTACCCTAATTTCATGCATATATCTTACCTTTGCAATACACAGGAGATGCGGTCATTCCAAATATTCTTGGAAGGTTTTTCCCATTTCTACCATTTATTCTGTGATAAAATTCCTGAAAAAACAGCTTAACAATATCATTAAGAGGCTTCACATCAGATTCATTGACAATTACTATGATTATCATGGCTTGGAAAAGAAAATTAACAATCACCTTCCTACTGCCAGTGCTCCCATCTCTCCAATAACAACTCATAAATCAAATGAAAATGTAAGCCAACGTCAAAAGTGATCTACAGATCTGAAAGATTCAGAAATTATTGAATATTTGTTGGAAAAAGAAAGAAGATTGACTCAGGAACTTCATAAGGTAGTCAGTACAAGGCATGAATTACCGTCACTATTTTCAGCAGCATATTAAGCTTGAATATTTGTTACCTCCCAGATCTACACTCAAAAATATTGAAGTCCCTGAACAAAGTGCAACCGAGGGGCACTTAGGAAGGTTGCTGACTGTCACCACAACAACTATTCCTCTCACTTTAAACCAATTATTTTTCAGTACAAGGGAGGAAACTGTAAAAGAGAAGTTTATGATACTCACTAGAAATAAAAAGACTGGACTACCAGGACCAGTGTCTATCCAATCAGGAGATGGAGCCAAGATCAAAGAGCAAGAGGGTTCAAATATTATGGAGAAGATGTGATTAAGCCAATCACTAGTGTACCATAACTAGTCCAAGGACCAAAACAGATTTTCAGATTTTGGAAGAATAAGTGAGAGCCCCATTACCAGCTAAGTTGCACTTAGATGGTTTCAAGTGAGCTTGTGGAGACAAAACAAGTTTACTTGTTCAAAGTTCAGAAGTCCTAGCAGGCCACCTTGGCCCCTTTTTAATAAAATCACATGTCCATGTCCTGCGGGGAATTGTAAAAAAATGTCATAACATGATGGTTCACTTACCTCCGATCCCTTCTTGGGGTGAGTGCTACCTTGGTTGATTAGTTTTTTTACAGTCTATCTTGAGGGGGAGGGGGGTTTCCCACTAGGTTTTCCCTCTTTCCTCACACTTTTTTAGATTGTTGTACGGGGTGACCTTTGGTCTCAGTAACCTAGGCCCTATTTTTTTAGTTATTTTTCCTCATAGTCCGGCTTAAGGGGGGGTGTTGGAATATTTTCACAATCATATATTGGTTTTGCATGCTCTGCATATGCATGCATGCATTCCATGCAGCACTCCATGCATCCATGCATCAGCAGTTGAGTCTCCTAGCACCTAGTTCCTATTTTGGGCCCCCTGGAGCTTGTTTTTGGCCATTATTAGCCCTCCTAGCCACTTAGTACGCCTTGTTTCTATTGGACACGATGGCCACACTGAGAGGGGGGTGAATCAGTGTGTAAGCAATTTATAAACTTTTTACCTTCTTTTAATCAACCAAAGTATATCAAACATAATATAATCAAATGCATCAGTTTAATTAACCAAGAGTCATAAGCACATTCATCACATCAAAGAGACACAAGAATATTGTAATTTGATCTTTATTTATTGTACATAGAAGACAACAATCTTCTCGATTATAATCAGCACCAACTCTGAAACAGGACCCAGCCTGGATTTCTTAGCTCCAACTAAGAAGGGTTTGGGGAGTCCAATCCTCAAGTGCAAGATTCCTCTTGCAAGCTTGATGCCAATCACTGATTGTCATCAATCTGCTGCTCAACCATCTCTGCTCGTCAATATCTGGTCAGCGCTGCTGCAACTCTGCCAGGTCTGCTCACCAACACTGTTGGTCACTATCAATTCATCAAACAGCTGCTCTCACTGATCATCAGTTGTACTGCTCAATGATCATGTCAAGCACAAAGGTCTGCCCATCATCTAGTCTGCTCTTATATTGCTCAAGCATCATCTTCATCAACAGCTCATCATCATCAATTGATAAGCATCAAATATAGTGTCACGTCATCATAGGGTTTATATCAGACTTCAACTATGCAACTTCATCATTGTACAGTGCACCATATCATCATATCATTATCATCATAAGGTAACAAGCAATAGGCATCAAGGCACCATCACCCTCGTCAATACACCACTGTATCTACTTATACAAGCATGTCACTGTATACACTGATGTTTTCATTATCATAAAGACTAGTGTATCATGCACTATCATATTAACAACATACATTTCATCATCACTTCATAACTGTGTGTGTGCATTACTGTAAAAATGCCACTTCATCATTGTCATGTCAAGTAATCAAGAAGTCTTGCAGCTTCTCAGTTTCTGTATAAAATTGTATGTCTCACAAATTCAATCATCTCTGCATCTGTACCCAACAGGCTACTTCTGTAGTGAATCTTTCCTTGATCCAATGTACTAGTTGTAACCAAGAGCAATCAAACCCCAGTACAGTGTACAGTATTGCTCAACAAATATGATCATGGGTGTTTGCAAATCGTTGCCCATCCCACTATCTCAATCTCTGAGTTAACTCAGTTCATCTTACTTCGATCCATTGCTTCCTATAGTCAATACAATCAATGCATATTGAAGCTATAATCACAGAGGACAAACCAACATACCTTCAGTCTCATGCTTTTATCATTCTCCATATTGACCCAACACGATTTCAACATATGGTTTGATTTCCTTCATAATTGGTCACCTGAAATTTCATAAGAGCGAAGGAAGACTTAAGTGTGGTTGCTTCAGATGTTTGAACTGTGGAGATTAGGGCATCATCCCTTTGCCTAACTTGGATAAGATGTCAGACACTGTCAATACTGAGATCAAACAACCCTAAATTATGACTGTGTATTTTGGGACTTGTTATCACATATATAGTAGCCGGGCTACCATACATTTTTTTTAAGATGCCAGTACACTATTCATCCAGTTCCCTTACATTTGAGATGCTGAGATGAGCATCTATATTGGATCATTATCACATTTTGGACAGCAGTATATATTCCCCATGCCATGACTGAGTCTCAGGACACTCAGAGAGATGACCTATGTAGCCATTATACCATTTGTACAGAGCAATCAGTCGTGCCCAAAGTTACAGCAGCAGTTTCAGAGGACAAATGATGGTACAGGTTGATGAGCATTCGGGTATATGACTCAGCAGGTATATCATTGTGTTATGGTTATATTGCTTTTATACTTATTCTTATAGCATGTCTAGCACTTAGTGTCATGATCTGGCGATCATATAGATATGTGGACCTAGTTGATCTTATTATATATATTATATTGTCCCTACTTAGACTTAGAAGTTCACTATTCATACTCATTGGTTTTACCCTCCTTAGGGAGAATAGAGGTGATCATTCCACCATACCTTGGCTTGCTAGTGTTGGCTCCATTATTCATTGTCTTCATCCATCCATTGCCTACCTTTTAGTTTATCACCCTGACTTGCTACTTGACTAGTGACATGGAGGATCTTTTCCCCACTGTAGCCTCTGTATTGGATGAGCTTCCCTGTTTACTATGTCTCGGCTTTGAGTTGGTGACAAAACTTACCTTTGGTGAGTTGGATTGTAGGCCTAAATCATTTTGGTCGGTTGTCACGATGTTTGGCATTGGCTCGAACTCCCCCTAGTCACTTGAGATGTTGTTGGCTAAAACTGAAAGCTTATGTACTATTTATGGAAACTGATAAATTCGCCCATGGAAACTAAAAGGGCAAGAGCAATGAACTACTGAAAAATACTCCTCGAAGAGTATAAGAAAGGTCCAAAAAGCAATGATTCTTAAAAGCTATATTTAAACAATTGATGACCTTATACATGTACAAAAAACATGCCTTGGATGCAAGCTGCAACTAGTTGTGCTTATCAGCACACCTGAGATCCGAAGGGTTATGTAGGCCAAAAAGGACATGAAATGAAATTGAATGATCCTAATGAACCTGGATCAACTTGATGTAGACATGATGCCTAAGTTGAATAAGCACTCTCTAAACAACTTATCCATTTGTGAGACACCGCCATTTCCTGTGTTGTTGCTCATTCAGTATATACTATGGTGTGTATTCCCTTTCCCTTTGCCAAAGTGTCACAAAGTTAAGTCAGTCAAGTCATCCCTTAGCCTAGCCAGTTATCTTAGCCTTCACCCTTTACTAGCAAATTGATCACAGCTATGAAGTGAGTATGATCTTGAAAGTCTAGTATGAGTAATAATAATAATTAATGACATTATATATTTGGATTTAGATCGCCAGTAATGATTACTTTTTGTTATAATTGTGAGGCTAAACATGGATTCCTGGTGCCCCCACTAGGAATTGCCCACTGAACTTATCTTATCGCTCAACTCCGGATTGGTTGGTTATGGGGGTGAAAGTTTTATTTGTTATCACTTATGAATTTAACAAGTCTTCCACCTTTCTAAGTACTAGCCCAACCGTTTCCGGTTGGCAGAGCATACGGGTGTTGGACGATCAACCAAAAGTAAATTTATTAGGGGGAAAATGTGGGTTAAAATATTTTATTATTTAGAGCACTTGTTCAACTCTCCGACAGAGAGTGCTCTTGACTTGATCTTATGACCACAGTTCAAGAGACTTCCTAATTTAAAAATGCCTAATGCAGGGGGAACATGCAAGTCTATATGCTCTCCGACAAAGAGTGCTCTTGACTTGGATTTGGCCAAGTTCAAGAGACTTTGTTCGTTTTAAGAAACAAGTAGCAGTTGTGATAACAAGATACTTCAACTTTGTAATACATAAATCATGTGAAAGCTCAGATAGATGTGAAATATTGCTAACATGCTACTTGCAAAATAAAATGAAACTTTACTTAGTGTTCTACCAAACAAATTTATTCTAAAGGTGGGATCAACCTCCGAACAAGGTCAACCACTAGAACCATCAGTCTTGGAAACCTTCCAGGTGGCTGGATGTCCACAAGAAGCTGATGGGGGAACGAGAAGCTACCACAAAGTTATGTGGCCTTTGGAATACAATCCCAAAGTTAGCTTACTCTAGTCAAGACTTGGAAGAGAAATTAATCTAAGTACGAAAATGAAGACTAATCTATGACCTTAAAAAAGATGAGATCTAAACTAAGCATGCACAACACTCTTCCCCAAATGGGGAAGAAAACCAAAAAAGTGGAGGCCTCTTCCACTTGAACTTTTATTAACTTGATTACAAATGCCTTGGGTTTGAAACCCTTGAAGAACTTTTGAGAGATAGATAATACTTGGAAAAAATAAAGAAGAAACAAATCTTTGCTTCTTTTACAAAGGATAAATACATCAAGTTTTGATCATTCTCATGGTTTCTTCACTTTGTTTCTTTTGCTTAGATCTTACTTCTTCAAAGCTCTTTCAAGTTTCCTCCTTTCAAAGCATCTACACAAGTCTTAGAAATTCTCAACCAAGGCACCCATTAATCATTAGAACAAGACAAAATCTTGAAGCTATTTAAACTCGAGTCTACAAAAGACTTCAAAAAAATTAGTTTATGAGATTTTTTATTTAAAAAATGCATAAAAGAAAAAACGGACCAGCGAACAACATATGCTTAAAAAATGATGAGAAAGAGATCTAGAATGTAAAATTTTTGAAATATTTTTGTATGGAAAAATCTATCTTTTAAACGCAAACAAAAATCTAACAAGTATGAGCTATACTAATGTCAAACAATGAGATCTAATTATCAAAAGAAAGACTAAACTTTAACAACTACTACACTTAAGCAATTCGTTTTTTGTGTCTTATGTGTTTTTAGGGCTTTTTGGGAAGGTGGATGAGAGGAGTCTTGGAGGAAAAACGAATGGAGGGATGATTGGACAAATATGAGGATGGAAAAAACGAATGGGTGAAGAGTAGGGTAAAACGAATGGAGGAAGGAAGGGTAAAACGAATGGATGAGGAAATAAGGAATGAGTGGGAAGATGGAAAGATCAAGTGGAACACTTGATGGCTTAAGAACATTATCCAAGAAACCCTTCCAGCTAGCTGGATGATACGCCTGCAATAGTGTTGAAGAAAGCACAAGGGAACAAATCCCAAGTTATTCCCCAAGGTTGAAGGAGCTTCAACCTTATGGCAAATCCTAAGCTAGGCTTAACAAAAGAAATAAAAAGAGAAGGGGATAAGAGATAAATGGGTGGAAAAAGGTAAGGGGAATGGACTAGAAGAGGGAAGTTTTAGAACAAAGTAACCAATTGAAAATATGCTTTTGAAGACGGATTCCAAACTCAACACTTCTTTACCAAAATGCTTAAGATCGACTTTGGGAGATCCTGAAATGCACACAAATGTTAGGAAAAAGGTCTTTGAAGAGATAAAAGATGCACCCAAGCTAAAACCTCTCTTCAACCTATGAGATCTGCACAAGAAATTACTCACAAACACACCTTGATCAAATATTGTATGGCAAAATGAGATTAGAAGAGTATAAATATTTCCAACTACAGTCTACTCCTTTCAAATCACATAGAACCCCAACATCAATGGACAAGTTGAACCCAAATGCCCACCCTATGGGCTTAAGAAAACCTTCTAAGCTAAATAATTGATCAAAGTGATGAAATATGAGCAATAAACAAATACAATATCACCTTAGAATAGATGAAGCATTTCCATAACAAGCATCAACACCATGTGGACCTCCAAAGTCACTTTTATTTCCAAATAGCAATAGCTAGAACACGATTACAAATTGGCAGAGTAAGTTTGCCCAAAAGATCCATGAGATAACAACCCAAATGGGCCTCTCTTTATAGCAAAAGCACTAGCCTAAAACCCTAAGTCCAATTGGCAAATAAGGGAGCCAATGGCTTCAATCATGAATTCATACTCAAGTCGAACCTCAGTCAATCCTCAGTAAGGCGAGTGGTTATTGGTTGAGACTTGGTGTTCAAAGCTTATGTGGATGGGAGGTGGCAAAATCGACTTGGGAATGGCATGGGAAGCATCACCCATCCAATGGGCATGCTCCAACAAGGATTCACGTGAGATGGGAGAGGTATGCGTGAGGATGAAGGAGGGAGGCGAATGGCACATGTGGAGTTAGTAAGTGAAGTCTAGAATGGAGCTAAGCCTTGTGATTGCTAGATTAGGGGAGGCGCCCACCATTGGCTTTAATGCCATCCAACCAACCCATTCAATCATTGCCACATCACAAAATCGACTTTTGAAGGGAGGAGGGCGAATTAGCTTGAGGAGAGTCTCTTGCTGGTGACTGGATAGTGAACTGAATGTTGACTGAGATGATTGGAATCTTCATAAATGCTTGATGCCATGTCATTTAGCCTTTAATTTTATTCATTTCTGATTATTTTGGAGAGATTTGGATATCTCCAAAATATTCAATTTTATTATTTTAATTAATAATTTCTCTGTAAATGGCTTTTTAGAGAAAATATTAATTATGAGGCTAAATTGACATCCGAAAGTTGGGGTTTAGCTGGTGCATGAGTCATGTGTGATTTTTGGCTTATGAAACGAGCCATCATTCACTAAATTTAGACCCCGGACGACTGACATATTACAGACTCAAATTTCTCCATTTAAACTATAGAGAAATTTAATTAAAATTTAAAAATAATTTAAAAATTAAAAAACCCAAATCCAACGCGTCCGGTAAAAAAAATTTCGAAATTTTTTCTGGGGGTCCTAGAGACTTATGACATGACCAAAACCTATTCTAATAGTGTCTAGTAAGTTTATACATATTAGTTGGACTCTAATAACCCCCCATGGCTCAAATTTCAAAATCGAGCATTCCAGCTTTGGAGGAAGCGGGAGAAAACCTCATCGATTATACATCGCCTTAAGCAAAGTATAATTGACAAGGGAAAAAACTCCCTGGAATACCTTAGTTGCTTAATCAAGTCATGGAGTACCGAGCCACTCAGACCCTACTAGCACACTTTGTTACAAACCCCCATGGGGCCATGGTCATGTCGACTCAAAAACAAAACCGGCTAGCCAAAACTGGCTAGACCCAAATATCTGAAACCCAGATACTCTGGAAGTGAACACTGATGTGTTCCATCACTGGCGGCTCAATAAGATTTCAACTATTTGTACAAAATAGGTGATAACATCTGGCTCCAACTGCGGGACATGTGCTCGATCTGGAATTCATGCAAGGAGAGAATACGAGAACACCAGAATCTTTGGTTTATATATATAGCCTGTAAAAACATCTCAACTTGACAAAACACCTTCAGTAGCACATGTGTTATGAAAAAACCAAAATGAAATACCAACTATTTTTTATTGTTTGAAATTGAATTCTAAGAAATCTAAAATGCGGAAGGTAAATTAAATCTTTTCCTATTCTAATATAATATAAAAAGGAAAATATTAAGTATAATCAGAAAGCCAATGTAACCATTTAAGCATGTGATTAATGAAAAACAAACTTTTACCTTGTCTTTGGTTACCAGCCAAGACAAGGGCATGCTTATCAGAAAGTGCAAACCTGCTTGGATCTTTTGAAAGGGAGGGCTGGATGGGGAATCATAAGTATGTAATAAATATTTGAAGTGCTCCCCAATATAGTAAGAAATCTTTCTGCAAGCACACTCTATCCAGAACAGGATAGGGTGATGAAATTCAGGATGACAAGGCAATTTTGGTACCTGATCATATTCCTCCAAGAGGCTCTTCTGAAAGTAATTTTCCATGAAAGTGCATGCCTCGAACTGTTCTAATATACAAGGGGTTTCCAATGGGAAAGATATATGCTCAACTGACTTCTCATATGAAATAATTTCCTTCTCTTCCTCTATGCTCAACTGTTCAAAATCCATACTCCTGCCGAAAATGGGGGAGTCTTCATGAATTTTACCATATTCCTGGCCACATGTATCCTCATGCTCATAAGTGGGATTGTTAACAAAATTTCCAAAGGGGTTTTGTTCATCATTAACTTCTTCAGACATGGCATAGATAGGGTTCTCAAAAAAGGTCCATTCATCATTGCCAATATCTATGTCATCCATGATGGACTCATCATCACTTATGTCATCCTTTAGGCTATGCCTATCCTCCTCAACCTCATAATAATCTTCCTCAAACAGATGTGTTTCAAAAATATCACAAGGGACCAAAATTTCTGAATATTCACTGCCATGTGGAGAACAAATGGGAGTGTTATCACACATACTAAAACTTTCATGGATTTCTTTATGAATAGGATCTAAGAAGGTGGAATTTATCTGGTGGGTTCCCATTTCATCCGTATTGTAGATGTATTCATTTGATGGTTTCTGGGGATTTTCAACATGGTATCTTCTTTCTTTTTCCGAGTGCAGTTTGACATGAGTATCTTCGGAAGCCGGAACAGTTGCATAGGATAAGTTTAATTGTAGTGATCCACCCAAAGAAGCACCCCACTTTCTAGAAAGAAGCATCCCCCATTTATCAGGCACATCTATGACAAGGATGTCCATGGTGACATGGATGTCTGGGTACTTGGCTAATCTGACGGTCTGATTTTGAATCATCCCCTCGACTTCGATAGGTCTAGAATCCATGGCACATACATTTCCATAAGGTCTAGTGGTTTTTAGATTAAGTTGTTGCATGACTTTTTTGGTCATCAGGCTGGCACCAGATCCCGAATCCAACATACAATTATGTAGAAGAAGGTCACCTATCATCAATGATATGTAGAAAGGCGGGTGAGCTTCTTTTCTTGTTTCCCTAGTATGTAAGACTATAGGGGGATCCCCAAAATCATTCATACAACTTGTTGAAGGTTGCTCTTTAGTTTCTAAGAAAGTTACCTTTTTAGGGGTAGGGTGCTTTAGAGGTGGAAGAGGCTTTTCAGGTGTAATGGTTTTAGGAATAGCAGGGGGCTTTTCAGAAACTATAGGCTTAGGAGTATAAGGAGGAGTACCATCTGTATGAGGCTCTAACAGTTTCAAAAGTTTCTCCCTCTGACCAGGGAGTTTGAATAGCTCAAGTACCGGGACTGGAACCTTAGTGTTGGCCAACCAACTACTTAAATCAAAATTTAAATCAACGGACTCCTTTTCATTATTAGCTTCTTGAGTAATGTTAGGAACTGTTACCTTAGGAGTAGTTTGAATAGAAGGTCCCTCCTTCGGTTTCTTTTGATATGTATTTCCCTTGAATCTCTGGCCGTTGTTGATACTAGGTGGCATCTCACCGTAGAGTTGAGTCATATAATCAATCTACTGATAACCTTGGTTGGCTTGAGTCACATCAAGGTTTTCATAGTTATTTCCCACATGGTTGATAAAAACAGGCTCGTCTGATGAAGTACTAGGGCCACATCCTTCAGGATAAACATGCTCTTGAACAAAACATGCATAGTGGCATCCAGATTCCTCATGGAAATCTTTGCATGCTCGACAAAAGGGCTTGGCATACTCAACCATGTTAGCAGCCTCTAGCTGATGAGGAGGCCTCTGCTCATGGTTAGGAGGTTTCCTTTGCCAAGTAGGTTTAGTAGGGAAATTCCTAGGAGCTAGTTGTGTGTGTTGAATTTGCTGAACTTGTGTTCTTTCCATGTTTATGATTTTGTTTTGTATCTCTTTCATTTGGCTCACATGTTTCTGTTCAGCTTTCTCCATTCTCTCACACATGTCCATCTTTTTCTTTTCATAAGAGTCTTTCATGGAAGTCATAGGATCTTTTTCTTTGTGCTCAATTGGTTTTGAGGGAAGTTGAGATCTAGAATAGCCCTGGATATTTGACTCTCCGGAAGATTTCATGTTCTTGTCAATCTTAGTGGCCAAATTTTGAGCATCAAGCAAGGTAGCTGGTTCTTTGTCTCTTATTTGGTATTGGACCTTGCCACTTAACGCTTCTATGTAGTAATCCAATAAAGAAGCCGCAGGAGGCGCATAGGTATCAGGGATGGAATTAGACAACTCCATGAATTTAGAGTTAAATTCATCCGTAGTTTCATTTTCTGTCTTCTTCATGCTGGTTAGGGATGCTACTAGATGTCTAGGTTCTTTTTTGCAACCAAACATGTTGAGGAAAGCTGTCTTGAAAGCTGCTACAGTGGCGAAAGAGTTGTCTGGTAAATTGTCGTACCAGTTCCCTGCTTTTCCTTCTAAAGATAGGTCAAAAAGAGTCATATAAACATCCTCATGTTTATCAGCACCCCTGATATAAGCGCTACACAACTTAGTGAAGTTTCTGATGTGCTGTTCAGCAGATATGGAGGCATCGGTGCCACTGAAACTTGTGAGTTTGTCGATAGCCTTTTCAGGCATAGGGATTCCAAATCCACGAAAAACTCAAACACCCACCTCCTAGAAGTGGACCAACTCAAATCTTCAAGGGGGTGCGACTTGCTCAAGGAAGGCCAAAAAAAGGGTTTGGTGGACCAAATCAAGTCCAATGGCCACCAAATTGTAGATCCGGGATGCTAGTGTCCCGATCTATGGATGTTCAAAAATTCAAGTGAACCCAATGGCTAGATCTTAGTAGATCTGAGTTTTAAGATGCCAAGAGAATCAAAAGGGGGTTTTAACCCCTTAAAACATGGAGAGATGTCCACAAGGTAGTTTTCACCAAAGTAAAGATGTGGGTATAGGTTATCAAGTGTCTAGATTCTAAATCAAGTGGGATCTCACCTACCCATGTGCTAGATCTAACCCAACAAGCTTCTCTTAGGAAAATCGATTTAGGTTCAAGAAGGCTTTTTGCATTGAAAAGTGTGTCAATTTTTAGCCAATCACCACCAAACTATAGATCCAACTAGGGGTGGATCCTATAGAAGTGGGTTTTTAATATCTTTTCAATTGCAAGGCTAGATCTAAGTAGATCTGAAAAATATCAAAAACAAGGGTTTTAATTTGATTAGGGTTTTTATGATCTAGAAATTATGGAAGATTCAAGGAAGAGAAGATCATACCTCTTGGAACATACCTGGATGAAGAGAAGAATGCTAGTTGAGACGAGGATTACTTTGCCAAAGATCAAATGGAGAATAGTTGAGGCCCTCTTGCCAAATCGATTTTTCCAAGCCACATGTGATTCCTTCTAACCTGTCAAGCCAAGGAGCAAAGCATCAATCAGTTTAACAAATTGAAGGTAGATACAAGCAAGAGAGAGAGAAACATAGAATAGTTGACACAAAGGCAAAACTACTCCCTGTTACACCAAAGCGACTTCTTCCAAGATTGAAGGGCAAGCCTCCCCACCAATTCGCCCTTGTCCAAAATCGCCCTCTTAACCTGTAAATAAAATATGGCAAATATGCAAGATAGCTACAATAGATCCTCCAGTGCAATGGACAATAACATTTACAATCGAAACAACCAACATCCACTCCAATCCAAGCATGTACTCCAAAAGATAGAAATTTTATTCCAAGAGCCAAGAGCCAAAAATCTCTAGATGAATTTTACAATGAGAGGGTCTCCTCCTTATATAGGATAATAAAGACCAAAACCCTAGATCTCAAAACCACTTTTTGAAATGAGTGGTTGAGATTAAAAGATCTCACAACATAATCAATGGCTAATAATAAATCATGACAATATATCACATGGATCACCCATATAATGATAGCGCCCCCACTAAAAAGGTACAATAAGGGGTGACGTCATCCACAAGAGAAAATATAAGCATCAAACTCCACCTCATGGTGACTAGGACATAACAATATAAGCTCATGGTGGGGCTAGGAGGTTTTAATCCTTGCTAGCTCATCCCCAAGGCACAATAAAAATAATAAAATATGTCCAATATAATAAAAATGACCAAAACTGTCCTCAGAATCCATGACAGTCAAGCAGTAAATGTCCTCCTGTGATCAATCCGGGCATACCCACATGGTGAAAACTGGCTGGAAGGTAGTGATGCCACCCTGGAAGACCTCTGTGAAAACCAAATGCCAAAACCTTGCCTCAATTGCCCAAATCGATTTCCTCAGTGACCACCTTTTCCCATTTTTTAACTGCCTCGGGAACTGTGAAAGTGCCAAAACTGCCTCCTAGGGTGCTAGCGCTGTCAATCTGAGCCCACCAAGCTCTCCGGAAGGGGGGATAAATGGTAATAACAAGTGGCTGGACCACCCCCTCCATCATCAGCGCCCTAGGTGAACTGGCCTCTCGGGGTCCCTGCTGCTCAGGCTGGGAAATCAGCCCCAAATCTGGTCAACAAGTGTAAAACTGCATCAATCACTGTCAGAAGTGCCCGGAACTGAAAGATAAGTGTCTCAATGGATCCAGAAGACCCAAATCCACTAGGAATGAGTACTCATACATCATGGGTTGCCCTAATGGGCCAACTGTAGGGTCCACCATATATGGACAATGTATAATCTGCTGATCTGAAATAATAATAAACCTGCTGAACTGGATCAAACATCATCTGCATCATATGTCCATCATATGTCCATCATATGATATCATCATCAAACATGTGGGACCATAAATCATCATCAATAATCATCCATACATGGCCCACATCATCACGGATCCCAAGAATATATAATCAAGGATAAATCACATCAGTAGACTAAGACAATGTCTCTCTAATCATTCCCACAGCTAAGCTCAAAGTATAAATTCCATTCAGTGGCATTAATCAAGTTAACATATTCCGTGATTATATAAAATTACTTGCACAATAGTTCAAATGACAAACTTACCCATTGGACATGGTCAAACTGCTAGTGAAGGATGAAGGCTAGGAGCAAGGTTGGGCCAAGGGTTTGTCTTGTCTAACTTAACTCAAAAATACTTTGGACTGGGAGAAGGGGGAAGCTACAAACTCTGTGCTGGACAAAAGAACACGGGGGATGGCTGTGCCTCACAAATGGATAAGTTGTTTAGAGAGTGCTTATTCAACTTAGGCATCATGTCTACATCAAGTTGATCCAGGTTCACTAGGATCATTCAATTTCATTTCCATGGCCTTTTTGGCCTACATAACCCTTCGGATTTCAGATGTGCTGAGAAGCACAACTAGTTGCAGCTTGCATCCAGGGCATGTTTCATATTTATAAGGTCAGCAATTGTTTAGATATAACTTTTAAGAACCATTGCTTTTTGGACCTTTCTTATACTCTTCGAGGAGTATTTTTAGCTTTTCATTGCTCTTGCCCTTTTTTTTTGTTTCCATGGGCGAATTTTTTAGTTTCCATAGGTAGAACATGAGCTTTCAGTTTTAGCCAAGAACATCTCAAGTGACTAGGGGGAGTTCGAGCCAATGCCAAACATCGGGACAACCGACCAGAATGATTTAGGCCTACAATCCAACTCACCAAAGGCAAGTTCTGTCACCAACTCAGAGCCGAGACACTGAATAAACAGGGATGCGGTCCAAACACAGAGGTAGAAAAATGGGGAAGTCCTCGGTATCAGAAAGTCAAATGAGACAAGTCAGGGTTTAAAGTCAAACAGGAAGGTCATGTATGGATGGAGACAAGTGAATATGGAGCCTACACTAACAGACAACCAGTGTCGGGAAAGACCATGTCTATGTAAGGTGAAATACCAGTAAGTTTTGTTAAATGACCTATAAGTGCAAGCAATTGTCCATTTTATGATTTATAGTTCATTTTAAATAGTTTGCCACATCAGGAATAATATACCAAGCACATGCCATGATCATGACTAAATCAACAAGATAATAATCCACAGTCAGTGAGAACATATCCATAACATCATCATAATAATCATCATCATGCATCATCTGGAACACTGCTGAAATACATCTCTAGGCACTGAACTGAAACTGTAATGGGATAAGTGGTCACATCAGTCATCAAATCTGAACTCTCAAGGCTTAGCCTTGACACAAGGTCATAAAATCTGAATAATGTACTGCTCTGATCATGAGTGATCCAAAATATATAGCCATGCTCTGGAATAAAGGAAGCTCTGGAATGTGCAGATATCTGCTGTACAAGAATAGTAGCCCTGCTACTATGGTGTGATAACATCTGGCTCCAGCTGGGACAAGTGCTCTAAGGGAGAGAGCGCTTGAGAACCTCAGAATCTCTGGTCTCGAACTGCTCTGCATCAATCTTCAATCCAGCACTGCACCATCCTTGCTTTCAGCTTTTATCTTGCACCTGTTCCTGCTCTCACAAAAACTAGAATACCATCATGGAGCATGTATGGGATAAAATAAAATAAAATTGAACTAAAATTTAATCTAAAGCATGAATTGAAATGCGCCAAAATATAAATATAAACTAACATGGCATATATCATTATCATTTTTATTTACTGTGCAGGAGGAAAAGAGTACATTCTTAAACAGGCAAATCTCAACCAGCACAGGCAGCTAACAATAGAAATGCTAACTATAATTTCTTAAATGCATGCAGGAGAAGAGAAAAGCTTAGGAAGGAGCAAGACTCAACCCAGGCAGAAGAAGAAAAAAAGGACAATACTCGGCACACAGAAAAAAAGAAAAATCACACAAATCCTACTGCTCAAGTGAGCTTATTCAGAACCTACCTACTCTAAACAGGCAAGGCAAGGTAAGGAAGGTCAGGGATGATAATCCCTTAGCTCCCTTTGATTGATAGGGAGTAAGATGCGTTGGCCAGTCCCAGTGGTGAGAAAACACATCTCATCAATGCAGCGTTCAACCGTAAGTGGTCCAACCCAAAAGTCACCTGATCCCCTGGATCGTATATAAAATAAATCATTAGGTACTACAACCTTATCACCAATTTCGAACCTTTGGTGATTTACAGATTGATGGATGACTTCAATAACATGTTCAGGAAAAGGTTGGATATCGGAAGTACACTGAGGCTGAGGTGTAACTGTACTTGAATTCCTATTAGGAGGAATTTCATCAAATCTGGGAGGTCCACCGTCTAAAGGTACAACTATGCTACCACTCAAGACTTCTCCTATAGTTCCCCTAGGAGGACTTTCTTCTAGTGGGTGAATGATATTCTTTGGTGTTTCCCCTATGGTCAAAAAGTCAGTATCAACATCCTCATTCACTTCAGCTTTGGTTAAGGGTGGAGGGCTTTGATTTTTACTACTTCTGCTACTACCCTCTCCTGATGGGATAGGAATGGTCATGTTCTCTAAAAATGCCAAATGGTCATCCGAAATGGGACTATGAACTGTGCTAGGTGTGCTTTGATTCCTCATATCCAAAGATGTTGGTGAAGAATAGAGTGTGTCTGTGGAATCAATATCCTCTTCACTACTAGGTAACTCGCTAGGTAAAAGGAAGCTAGGGTAAGATGGAAACAAAGGTGGATCAGCGGGTTCTTCCTGAAGAATGGCTAGATTATTCAAAGAAAAGTCTTCCCCAGGGGCATCATGGATCAAGGCATGTTCTTGCCAACTCATAGAGTTGTCATTCACTTGCCTTAAAACCCCATCTTCCAAGGACAAATGGGACAAATGATCAGGGACATCCGAAAAGTGATAATCAACTAGTTCTTCATCATTTCCCTCGGGTGAGGGCAGGGGTGTTCCTTCATTGTTATTTGTCCAAGGAGTGATGTGAGGTAAGCCTTGTCTTCCTCTTTCTGTGTTAAGGTCTACTAGGAAAAGCCACTCATGTACTGTCCTAGGTATATACTCACCCCTTCTAATTTGATCAAAATTATCTTCCGAAGTGTTTAGCTGAGTAGGATGTGTAGGTTGGTCAACGTTTGGCCCTACACTACTGGGTTGGTTTGAGGTCCTAAGGTTTTCTGATACTACACCCCGAATGGACTGAGGGTCAACCTCAATAATTCTTTCTTCTTCCATGCTAGGATCATCATCATGACCACCCATGACCATAAAGATACCCTCAGGTAATAACTCGCCCTCACCAAAAGTGTTTCTCACACCATCCTCATAATTCTCAAGATGTCCATCATAAAATGGCTCCCGATACACCCTAACCAAAGACCCATCAGAGTTGGGGATGGTAGCATATGATAAGTCCATCTGAAGATGTCCCCCTAGCCCAGCGGACCACTTCCTACAAAGGAGCATGCCATAGGCTGGAGGGAGATCTATAACTACTATATCCATAAGCATAGATATGTCGGGGCATGAAAACAGGTCAGCTCTCAGGTTTTTGATCAAGCCAAAGACTTTAACTCGTTTAGAGTCAATCCCACAAACGTTCCCATAAGGTCTAGTTATTTTTAATCCCATGGCTTCCATGACTTGTAAGGGCATCACATTCATGGAGGCACCAGAATCCAACATACAGTTATGAAGAAGGATATCACCTATGCGTAGTGTAAGGTAAAATGGTTGATGACCCCCATTCTTCCTCTCATATAGGGCAGTTTGGATGTTAATGGGAGGGTCATCCTCTTCATCAACCACATCACAAGGTGCTGGGTTTTGAGAAGATAAATCCTCACCAGTAGTCGTGGCGGTCTCAGGGATACTCTCGAAAAACTCTACTACTTGCTCCTTTATCGAAGGGATTTTCATTAACTCAGTGAGTGGAATGTTATGCATAACTTTGTCTAACTCTCTTTCGATGTTGATATCGAAGTCATACTCAGGCAAAGGGACTGGCTCACTCACTGGATTAGGCAACTCTTTGTTTTTCTTTTCACTAAAAGGGATAGGCTTTGGGCCATCCCTTCTTCGTTGATAAGTTTTATAAGGAGCTTGATCATTACTAACTTGTTCAGTAGCACAGATGGGACCACTAGGGTTGGTTTCTTCTATGGTGTTTTCTTCATGATCAATCAGGATTCTTCCGAAGTCTTTGTCAAACTTTAAGTCATCAACCCAATTAATGTTCTTTGGAGAATCCGGAGTATCATCACCATGGGTGGTATACTCAGGATCTTCCAATTTTTGCTCTTCAGACCAGTTTATGATAGGAGGTTCTTGGTTCATAGGGTTTCTTCTATCACCTTCATTAGGTTTCTTTTGTTGATTCCAATAAGGTTTAGGACCATAGGGCTGCCTATATCTATCCCCTTCTCTGTTCTTGGCTAGGTCCCTAGTTAGGAGAGTTAAGTTTTTCATCATTTCATGCATACTCTCCATCATTTCATTGGGATCTTTGCTAGGTTCCTTACTCTTCTTAAACTTAGGCTCAGATCTGGAGGAAGAAGGTCCACTAATTAGGTCAAAGAAGTTTTGTTTTCCCATGGAGGCAGCATTTGCCTCAGCTTTCTTAGCATTGTCTTGGGCTATCTTCAAACTACTAGGGTCCTTGTCCTTTAGATGGTAACCCAAGTAACCCTCATAAGCATTAAGGTAATGGATCAAGATGGCTTGGTCAAGGGGCCTTATGTTACTTGGGATGTTGGCAACAGTCTTATCAAAGCGTTGGTTAAACTCATGGACAGACTCATTCTCTTTCTTTTTGATGTCAAAAAGTTGGTGTAAAAGGAAACGCCCATCTAACTTGACTGACCACTCTTGCTTGAGTTTATCGGTGAATACATCATACCCATTGATTGATGATGCAGGCAAGCGGTCAAACCATTTGCGAGCATCACCCTCCAAGGATGCAAAGAGACCCCTAATAAACACATCCTCTTTTTCAGCCCCATAAGCTTCCATATGAGCCCAAACATTGTCTATGTGGTCCTCAATAGAGGTGGCACAGTTGCCACTGAATTTTGGGATCTTTTCAAAGAACTTGTCTGGCATACTATGGGGAGCGCCCAAGATCTGAGAAAAGTCTAAGGGAGAAGCTCTAGCCTTATAACCAAAAGCACGAGCAACAGGAGGGTTGTTTTGGTTGTTGATACCGGAGTTTGACTGACCTTGTCCTGCCATTGGATTGATTGGGCTTGAACTAGAGTTGTGATTAGGTGATAAAGGAGGAACCGGATTGAACAAAGGGGAACCTAAGATACGGTTTGGAGAACCTGAATTAACAAGTTTCCACAAGAAATTAGTTGATTGGGTTTTAGGATCTCTTTTGTGATATGTGAGTGGGGTTCCTTCTAATTGATTTGGATTTGATTTACTTCGTGTGTTGTAAGGATGACTATGAGCTCGCTCCTCAGCGGAGTCACGATTAGGAGTCGCCAGGTAGATTTTTAGGCTCTACTACCAAGAGATATGTTGTTTAAGGTGCAGAGAGATAGTGAGACACAAAGGTGTGTTGAACCAAGGTAGGCCCCTACCTCCCCGGCAACGGCGCCAAAAATGTTATCACACAACTTGTAGTTGCCCCTAGAGGTATCCCATCCGGGACGGTAGAGGAGACAGGCAACTAAAGAGGTGACCCAAGAGATGCCACGGTTCCCAATGCAATGCGGGAGTCACGTCAACCGAGGCACTCTTCGCTTTAGGTCAAGGTGTAACTAGACCAAGGGGGAGACCCTATACCCCAATCACAGTTGATTGGACCCAAACAAAGGTTTCTAAGGGTGGATATATGATGAGTTACGGAAACCAATGTAAGGCTAAGTGGACCTAATGGTTAAGGAATGGTTGAAGGTGGTATAATGGATAGTTAGTGTTTCAACCTATGTATGGTTTAGGCCACATGATGGGGTATGATTACTAGGTATAGTACCATGTGTTTTCACAAGTGGGTCTTGTTTTCTTGGGAAGCGTGAAATGGTTCTAGGTGGACCCACAAGGTGAAGTTAGGTATGAGGTTGGTACTATAGGTTAGGTATAGGCTAGATCTATAAGTTGGAGTTGGTTTTAGGAGTACCCATGTGTTAGATCTAGGGTTTGACACAAATCCCAAGGAGTGCGACTTGCTTGGAGAAGGACTAGTGCCTTGTTGGATGGGCTAATGGGGTCAAGAAGTATGTCAAAGTGTAGATCGGGACACCTAGAAGCCAAGTCAAGTGGTTTGGAAGAGATCCAATGGTTGGGTCTTACTAGATCTAGGTTTTTAAGTGATGACCAAAAGTGGACCACAATCCCTTAAAACAAGGAATGCAATCCCCAAGGCGGATCGTGACAAAAAGACAGTATGGACCTAGGTTTCAAGGCATAGGGATTCCAAATCCACGAAAAACTCAAACACCCACCTCCTAGAAGTGGACCAACTCAAATCTTCAAGGGGGTGCGACTTGCTCAAGGAAGGCCAAAAAAAGGGTTTGGTGGACCAAATCAAGTCCAATGGCCACCAAATTGTAGATCCGGGATGCTAGTGTCCCGATCTATGGATGTTCAAAAATTCAAGTGAACCCAATGGCTAGATCTTAGTAGATCTGAGTTTTAAGATGCCAAGAGAATCAAAAGGGGGTTTTAACCCCTTAAAACATGGAGAGATGTCCACAAGGTAGTTTTCACCAAAGTAAAGATGTGGGTATAGGTTATCAAGTGTCTAGATTCTAAATCAAGTGGGATCTCACCTACCCATGTGCTAGATCTAACCCAACAAGCTTCTCTTAGGAAAATCGATTTAGGTTCAAGAAGGCTTTTTGCATTGAAAAGTGTGTCAATTTTTAGCCAATCACCACCAAACTATAGATCCAACTAGGGGTGGATCCTATAGAAGTGGGTTTTTAATATCTTTTCAATTGCAAGGCTAGATCTAAGTAGATCTGAAAAATATCAAAAACAAGGGTTTTAATTTGATTAGGGTTTTTATGATCTAGAAATTATGGAAGATTCAAGGAAGAGAAGATCATACCTCTTGGAACATACCTGGATGAAGAGATGAATGCTAGTTGAGACGAGGATTACTTTGCCAAAGATCAAATGGAGAATAGTTGAGGCCCTCTTGCCAAATCGATTTTTCCAAGCCACATGTGATTCCTTCTAACCTGTCAAGCCAAGGAGCAAAGCATCAATCAGTTTAACAAATTGAAGGTAGATACAAGCAAGAGAGAGAGAAACATAGAATAGTTGACACAAAGGCAAAACTACTCCCTGTTACACCAAAGCGACTTCTTCCAAGATTGAAGGGCAAGCCTCCCCACCAATTCGCCCTTGTCCAAAATCGCCCTCTTAACCTGTAAATAAAATATGGCAAATATGCAAGATAGCTACAATAGATCCTCCAGTGCAATGGACAATAACATTTACAATCGAAACAACCAACATCCACTCCAATCCAAGCATGTACTCCAAAAGATAGAAATTTTATTCCAAGAGCCAAGAGCCAAAAATCTCTAGATGAATTTTACAATGAGAGGGTCTCCTCCTTATATAGGATAATAAAGACCAAAACCCTAGATCTCAAAACCACTTTTTGAAATGAGTGGATGAGATTAAAAGATCTCACAACATAATCAATGGCTAATAATAAATCATGACAATATATCACATGGATCACCCATATAATGATAGCGCCCCCACTAAAAAGGTACAATAAGGGGTGATGTCATCCACAAGAGAAAATATAAGCATCAAACTCCACCTCATGGTGACTAGGACATAACAATATAAGCTCATGGTGGGGCTAGGAGGTTTTAATCCTTGCTAGCTCATCCCCAAGGCACAATAAAAATAATAAAATATGTCCAATATAATAAAAATGACCAAAACTGTCCTCAGAATCCATGACAGTCAAGCAGTAAATGTCCTCCTGTGATCAATCCGGGCATACCCACATGGTGAAAACTGGCTGGAAGGTAGTGATGCCACCCTGGAAGACCTCTGTGAAAACCAAATGCCAAAACCTTGCCTCAATTGCCCAAATCAATTTCCTCAGTGACCACCTTTTCCCATTTTTTAACTGCCTCGGGAACTGTGAAAGTGCCAAAACTGCCTCCTAGGGTGCTAGCGCTGTCAATCTGAGCCCACCAGGCTCTCCGGAAGGGGGGATAAATGGTAATAACAAGTGGCTGGACCACCCCCTCCATCATCAGCGCCCTAGGTGAACTGGCCTCTCGGGGCCCCTGCTGCTCAGGCTGGGAAATCAGCCCCAAATTTGGTCAACAAGTGTAAAACTGCATCAATCACTGTCAGAAGTGCCCGTAACTGAAAGATAAGTGTCTCAATGGATCCAGAAGACCCAAATCCACTAGGAATGAGTACTCATACATCATGGGTTGCCCTAATGGGCCAGCTGTAGGGTCCACCATATATGGACAATGTATAATCTGCTGATCTGAAATAATAATAAACCTGCTGAACTGGATCAAACATCATCTGCATCATATGTCCATCATATGATATCATCATCAAACATGTGGGACCATAAATCATCATCAATAATCATCCATACATGGCCCACATCATCACGGATCCCAAGAATATATAATCAAGGATAAATCACATCAGTAGACTAAGACAATGTCTCTCTAATCATTCCCACAGCTAAGCTCAAAGTATAAATTCCATTCAGTGGCATTAATCAAGTTAACATATTCCGTGATTATATAAAATTACTTGCACAATAGTTCAAATGACAAACTTACCCATTGGACATGGTCAAACTGCTAGTGAAGGATGAAGGCTAGGAGCAAGGTTGGGCCAAGGGTTTGTCTTGTCTAACTTAACTCAAAAATACTTTGGACTGGGAGAAGGGGGAAGCTACAAACTCTGTGCTGGACAAAAGAACACGGGGGATGGCTGTGCCTCACAAATGGATAAGTTGTTTAGAGAGTGCTTATTCAACTTAGGCATCATGTCTACATCAAGTTGATCCAGGTTCACTAGGATCATTCAATTTCATTTCCATGGCCTTTTTGGCCTACATAACCCTTCGGATTTCAGATGTGCTGAGAAGCACAACTAGTTGCAGCTTGCATCCAGGGCATGTTTCATATTTATAAGGTCAGCAATTGTTTAGATATAACTTTTAAGAACCATTGCTTTTTGGACCTTTCTTATACTCTTCGAGGAGTATTTTTAGCTTTTCATTGCTCTTGCCCTTTTTTTTTGTTTCCATGGGCGAATTTTTTAGTTTCCATAGGTAGAACATGAGCTTTCAGTTTTAGCCAACAACATCTCAAGTGACTAGGGGGAGTTCAAGCCAATGCCAAACATCGGGACAACCGACCAGAATGATTTAGGCCTACAATCCAACTCACCAAAGGCAAGTTCTGTCACCAACTCAGAGCCGAGACACTGAATAAACAGGGATGCGGTCCAAACACAGAGGTAGAAAAATGGGGAAGTCCTCGGTATCAGAAAGTCAAATAAGACAAGTCAGGGTTTAAAGTCAAACAGGAAGGTCATGTATGGATGGAGACAAGTGAATATGGAGCCTACACTAACAGACAACCAGTGTCGGGAAAGACCATGTCTATGTAAGGTGAAATACCAGTAAGTTTTGTTAAATGACCTATAAGTGCAAGCAATTGTCCATTTTATGATTTATAGTTCATTTTAAATAGTTTGCCACATCAGGAATAATATACCAAGCACATGCCATGATCATGACTAAATCAACAAGATAATAATCCACAGTCAGTGAGAACATATCCATAACATCATCATAATAATCATCATCATGCATCATCTGGAACACTGCTGAAATACATCTCTAGGCACTGAACTGAAACTGTAATGGGATAAGTGGTCACATCAGTCATCAAATCTGAACTCTCAAGGCTTAGCCTTGACACAAGGTCATAAAATCTGAATAATGTACTGCTCTGATCATGAGTGATCCAAAATATATAGCCATGCTCTGGAATAAAGGAAGCTCTGGAATGTGCAGATATCTGCTGTACAAGAATAGTAGCCCTGCTACTATGGTGTGATAACAAGTCCCTTTGTCAAATCTTGCCTTGGGGATAGCATTCCTTGTTTTAAGGGATTGTGGTCCACTTAGGCCAAACCTAGATCTAGACCTAATCATCCATCAAGACTTTAATTGCCCACTTGTCTCATGCAATAGGAGTCCTTAACCACAAGTTAACTTTACTTTGACTCAATTATCCCAATTCCCAAGGCACTGGTCTCTCTCCAAGTCAATTCGACTTTCCTAGATTATTGGATTAACTTGTGGTTTGACCCTTGTGTGGTAAACTAAACCCTTTGATGCCATCATACTGCATGATCAAGCTTGTCACTTGTACTAGTTAGCCCCAATTCAATCCCTAAACTACCCTGCATTGGACACGGTTCCCAAGGCAGTGGATTTTCTCACATTGAACTAGTACTTTAATCCTGGATCCTATTTCACAAATCATAAGTCACTTTCACATCAATAATGAACCAAAGCTATACTCATTGAACCCCCCACTGGTCTTGTGACTTCATCCTAAGGTCTAGGATAAACCAAACACCTTACTTCATTTAGAATTAACTTGATTTGGTGACTTGGTTTTGATCTCTCCTGTCGGGAGTGGATCGGGTCTCCCCCTTTGTTGTCTGGGCTAGATAACATAAAGTGAAGGTTACCTCGATTGGCGTGACAACCATCTATTGGAGGGCGAGGTGATTGTGGTTGCACCTTTTGAGTTGCCCTTCCCTATTGCCATCCATGAGTGGATACATCCATAGGGGTAACTACAGTTTAGGTGATAACAGTACTGTCACCTGAATCCTAGCTCCTCCGTTTAGGCTAACTCCTAATGAAGCCAAGGGGGGTAGTCCCTACAAAGAGTTGTCTATGGCTCAATGTTTTAAGTGTTAAGAATGTATGGTGATGCGGATGGATGTTGTTTAGGAGTTTTTTGGTGATGAAAGACACACGACTTACTTTTAAATAAAACACAAGATAAGATGCAATCCACGTTGCGAAACAGTAAATAAAGACTTGAGATAATTAAGAAGCATCCACAGATAAAATTAAATGATAAAAGGACCAGTGCCTTATCCAATGGGTAATGGAGTCAAAATAATTGAATTTGTAGTGCTGGGGGACGCTGAAAAATAAGTCTTGATAGTAACTGTTCGTGAGATCGTTGTGCAAATTATCTTGGTAAATTTCAAAGTTTTAGTGGTCTTGATTATTAGGATAAAACCAAGGATATTCAAGAGAAAGTCCGGAAAAGACAGTATCAAGTGCCTCCGTTCAAGGACATGTCGGGCCACCCAGTGCTCTAGCCAGGTCGCGCAATGCTAACCAGCAAACTAGAGGCTGAACATGGAATCCTGGCGCCCCCACTAGGAGATTACCCACTGAACTTATCTTATCGCTCAACTCCGGATTGGTTGGTTATGGAGGTGAAAGTTTTATTTGTTATCACTTATGAATTTAACAAGTCTTCCACCTTTCTGAGTACTAGCCCAACCGTTTCCGGTTGGCAGAGCATACGGGTGTTGGACGATCAACCAAAAGTAAATTTATTAGGGGGAAAATGTGGGTAAAAATATTTTATTATTTAGAGCACTTGTTCAACTCTCCGACAGAGAGCGCTCTTGACTTGATCTTATGACCACAGTTCAAGAGACTTCCTAATTTAAAAATGCCTAATGCAGGGGGAACATGCAAGTCTATATGCTCTACGACAAAGACTGCTCTTGACTTTGATTTGGCCAAGTTCAAGAGACTTTGTTCGTTTTAAGAAACAAGTAGCAGTTGTGATAACAAGATACTTCAACTTTGTAATACATAAATCATGTGAAAGCTCAGATAGATGTGAAATATTGCTAACATGCTACTTGCAAAATAAAATGAAACTTTACTTAGTGCTCTACCAAACAAATTTATTCTAAAGGTGGGATCAACCTCCGAACAAGGTCAACCACTAGAACCGTCAATCTTAGAAACCTTCCAGCTAGATGGATGTCCACAAGAAGCTGATGGGGGAACGAGAAGCTACCACAAAGTTATGTGGCCTTTGGGATACAATCCCAAAGTTAGCTTACTCTAGTCAAGACCTGGAAGAGAAATTAATCTAAGTACGAAAATGAAGACTAATCTATGAACTTGAAAAAGATGAGATCTAAACTAAGCATGCACAACACTTTTCCCCAAATGGGGAAGAAAACCAAAAAAGTGGAGGCCTCCTCCACTTGAACTTTTATTAACTTGATTACAAATGCCTTGGGTTTGAAACCCTTGAAGGACTTTTGAGAGATAGATAATACTTGGAAAAAATAAAGAAGAAACAAGTCTTTGCTTGCTTTTACAAAGGATAAGTACGTCAAGTTTTGATCATTCTCATGGTTTCTTCACTTTGTTTCTTTTGCTTAGATCTTACTTCTTCAAAGCTCTTTCAAGTTTCCTCCTTTCAAAGTGTTATCACCTATTTTGTACAAATAGTTGAACTTCCGATGAGCCGCCAGTTTATTGAACATGATTCATGTTCATCATCAGCATTTAGAAGTTCAGAAGTCAATTTCAGGGCAATTTTGCCCCTTTTGGAATAACTGCATGTTCATACCCCCATGGGGAATTTGTAAAATGTTGGTCTAAACAGGGTCCTTTTATAAAAGAATCGGCTATCCGTAGGTTTAGCCATTTGGGGGATACTCTAGAGTGTTTTTTCCTTAGGAATTATGCGCTACTCACCAGTGGCGTATAATCCCCAAGTTCTTCACTCAAACCTCCAAAGCTGGAGTATTTCCCATGGTGGTCAAAACCTAAGGTGGTTATTAGAGTCTTGTGTCTAGGATTTTTTATGTGTTAGCCACATCGATTGAGTCGTATGAACATGCACTAGGTCCTCTAGGAGTTTCGTTTGATTCCGGCAAAAATAATTTTTTCATAAAATTAGACCATTTTTTTTATGGTTTAATTAAAAAATTTCAAGAAGTGATAAAAACCTCACCTGGAGGCGGAATTGGGCGTGGGGAGGCTCGTTTTGATGCTCAGAGCATCCTCTTCACCTTGGCACCTTCATTCTTCAGTTTCCGGGCAGTTACATCACCCCAGGAGCAGTTTTGGCTAAAAATGCATCATTTTGGCATTTAATTGCCAGAAAATGACAAAATGCACCAAAGGACAAAATAAAAAAAGGACAAAACTTATTAAAAATTTTATTTTTAAAGGTTGAGGGTGGATGGTATAAGGATGTACGATCACTTAGAAGAGGAAGTCATCTTTTGAAAAAGTCAAAATTAAGATTTTTTGATTAAATCTTAAAGCGTGAGCATGGTTCACGTGGGTTCAATTCGCATATATGGTGGGCCACCTTTTGATTAAGTAACGCATATGCCAAAGCTAAGGTTTTGGATATACAAAGCATTGATTAAGGAGGTGACGTGAACAACTAAAGCATGGGCCCTCCCTCACGTGGAATTTCTTCACATGGCTCACGAATTGGAAATGTGGCACGCGTTGAGTGGATTGTTGGTTCAATATTTATGATATGGTAGGTGCCTCCCTTGGATTATGGCCACCTCATGGCTTGGCTTCCATTGATCACGAGTTTCATTAACTTCCACTCAAGTCTTGGTCTCCCATGCTAGCCACGCATTCTCCTTGAGAGCTCACGCACCTACCTTATCCTCACGTCAATCCTTGTTGTAGCATGTCTATTCGTTGGGTGATACTTCCCATGTCTCTATGAAGTTGAGCTTGCCACCTATCTATCATACCTACCATAAACTCGAGTTGTCATTCGAATTAGCTCTCCAAGCCTTGCCATTGATTGGAATTCGAACTAGATGTCTATTGTTTTGGCTCTCATTATACCAATTCGACCTAGGGTTTTAGCTTCAAGTTTTACTATAAAGAGAGGCCCATTTGGGTTATTATCTCATGGATTTTTTGGTGCAACATTACTCTGCCCATTTTGTAAGAGCTCATAGCTTTGGCTATTTTGGAATAAAACAGACTTTGGAGGTCTACATGGTGTGCCCTACTTGTCAATGAGAAATGCTTCACATCTAAGGTGATTTTGTTCCTTATATTTTCTCATATCGTAAATACTTGATCGCTTCTTAGCTTAGAGGTCTTTATTAAGAATGTAGGATGAACATTTGATGGTACAATTTGTTCATTGATGTGAAATATTATGTGATTTAGAAGTGCAAACCGTAGTCGGTAATACTTATGCGTCTTCTTATCACATCTTGTTTAGCATACTATGATTTGATCAAATATTTTTATGAGTTGTATATTGTGCAGATCTTCAAAGGGTAGAGTGGGGTTTGAACTCGGTTGTCTCTCTCTCCACTTCACCAAATATTTTTCTAACAAACTTGTGCATTTCAGGATACTCCAAAGGTCTAATCCGTGCTTCAAACGGAGCTTGAGAAGCTTGCTACATTATCCATCTCTTATTCAAAACTTAAAACTTTGTTACTGGTTACTTCTTAAGAGGCCCTAATTTCCAAGTTCATCCATTGGCTTCTTCCCTTGCCTTGTTTGGCTTTCTTGATCTTCCATCCTCTCTTCTCTTCTTCATCTTTTCGTTTTCTTCCTCCTTTCAAACTCTGATTTTTGCTTTGACTTTACTCACTGT
The DNA here is from genome assembly GCA_027924585.1 of Larix kaempferi. Taxonomy (NCBI): domain Eukaryota; kingdom Viridiplantae; phylum Streptophyta; class Pinopsida; order Pinales; family Pinaceae; genus Larix; species Larix kaempferi. The sequence continues at coordinate 13,655,559 of BSBM01000030.1, forward strand.
CTTGAGGGCTGATTTTTTGCACTCATTGGCAGCTCCTCTCCCCACCTTCTTCCTCCCTTCATCTTCCACTTCTGTTTGCTGCCCTATTTTCTGAGTTTTAGTGTCCTCTTACCCTTTTTTGCATCACCTTTTTTCCTACCTTTCTCTTCTCCTTACCCCTGCTGCTCCCTTTCATTCGCTGCTGCTCCCTTTCATTCACTGCTGCTCCTTTCTTGCTGCTGTCCATCCTCCTTTTTTGTTGCTGTCCACTCTTTGTTGGCAGGCTCTTTCCTTCCCATTCTTTGCTGCCCACGTCTTCCTCCTTTCCTCTTCCATTCGTCCTCTTACTCCCCTATCCTCCTAGCTTCTCATCCTACTTCTTCCCTTTACCCTTCACCTCTTCGTTTTCCCTCTCTTGTCTTGTTCCTCCTCTAAGCTTTCTTCCATTCCCATCTTGCCCTACAACAAACAACAACAAACAAGCATGTGTTAGGAATTAGTGAGTAGTCAACGTTTATCTTCATACTTAGTTAGTGGATAGTTGATGGTTAGTTTGATTTTAAATAGTTGATTTGCATTAAGTATTTTTTACACCATTTGCTAGTTAGTGATTAAGTTTGTTTCAAAGTTAGTGATATCTATTTTCATAACAATTTGTGGGCTGCCATACATCCACACATGTTAACTGCCTTAAAACTCTAGTGGCTGCCCCTTTAAGCATTTAAAGACTGTCATCAAGTACGTGGCTGCCATCTAACGCTGTAGTGGACTGTTATAACTTTCATGTGACTGTCCCAAACCTTTGTTGACTGTCTTTTTGGCATTGTGAGGACTGTTAAAGACATATTGGAACCATCTACATCTTGTGGGCTGTCATTACCTTTGTTGGACTGTCATGAGAAAGCTTGTTGGCTGCCAATTAATACATCTACACATGTGACTGTCCTAAAACTTAAAGACTGCCTTTTTAAACTTTAATCTTGACTGTCCCAAAACAGTGCGTTGACTGCCACCCAGGGTTAGGAGATTCATTTGGCTGCCATCATTTGACTAGACAGTCCTAGAGGGTTACAAAGTTATCATTTTTTAAAAGTTTACTATTGGCTACCACTTCACTTTTCCGTTTTTTACTTCGCAAATAGATAATATCAAATTGTTAATGCTAATGGGTATTGGAGCGATTATTTTGTTATAGATTGTTTTTCAGGAAGTAGAAGTCAAAGAGGCTTCAAAGCGAGAAGCCATTAAAAACACAAAAAAACAAAGCAGTGATGCATCTCCTTATCCTTTGTAAAAGCCATTAAGGGCTTCAATTTTTTTTTTTGCAATTTTTATAAGTTATTCGTAGATAGCCATTAAAGACCTTTCAAGGATTTTCCCTTGAGGCATTTGTAACCGTTTTAATAAAATTTTCAAGTGGAGGAGGCCTCCACTTTTGGGTCTTCTTCCCCATTTGGGGAAGGGTGTTGGATTTTGTGGATTTGGTTTAGCTTAGATTTATGATTTCATGCTCTTAGATTAGTACTTTGCTTCAATAAGTCATTCAAAGTTGTCTTCCATATTTACTTACCCCCATGCTCTCCCGAGTAGAGTCTTGGACCTGAAAGAGATTCTTGGGTAGTTTAGCTTTATTTTCTCGTTTATTTTTATCTTGCTTCTCTTCCAAAGCCTTCACCCGGAAGTTGTATCCTTGAGATTTCGTCTCAAGGGCAGGACCACATAATTTGTGGTTACTCTTCCTTCCCCGTCGGTTTCCTTGGCAGAGCTTTCAGCTAGCTGGAAGTTCTCAAGTGCAGGCGGTTCTAGTGGTTGATCCTGTTTCGGGGATCAATCCCACCTAGTAGATTAAAGTTTGTGTGGTGGAACACTAGATTTATCTATCTTGCAAGCCAAGCATTATTGTTAGTGGTAATTCATATCTTGTGATCAATACTATTGTTTAAAATCTGTTTCAAGTTAAGATATACTGCTACTACGTTCTTTCTGCTTCTTAAAATAAACCAAAGTCTCTTGAACTTGGCCAAATCCAAGTCAAGAGCACCCTCTATCGGAGGGCATTTTAGTTTTTTGCATTTCCCTGCATTAGGCATTGTTAATTTAGCAAGTCTCTTGAACTTTGGTCATAAGATCAAGTCAAGAGCGCTCTCTGTCGGAGAGTTGAACAAGGTTCTTTAATAATAAAATTTTCCACTCATACACCCTTTAATTAATTTATCTTGGTTTCTGTCCTACACCCGTATGCTCTGCCAACCGGAAACGGTTGGGCTAGTACTCAGAAAGGTGGAAGACTTGTTAATTTACAAGTGAAAATCTAATTAAAACTTTCACCCCCAACGAACCGGCGTTGACATAAAGTATTTTAATCGGTTCTCAGGGGAGGCGCCGGACCGCCCAATCTGCGACACGGTGGCTGGTTAGCATTGCGCGCCTCGCCGTGATTCCAGACAGGCCCCGACAAGTCTCTTAAAGGAGCTGCTTAAAACTACTTTCCGGACACTTTTTGAACATCCTTGGTTTTAGCCCTAATAATCAAGACAATTAAAACTTTGAATTTACCAAGATAAGCTGCACAACGTTCTTACAAACTTTCAATTCAAGCACTTGTGTCAAGTTTTCACAATTCATACTTAATTTTTGACTCCATAAGGCACTGGTCCTTTATCTTATATTTTGTTTGCCTAAATATCAACATCGGAGTATCTGCTATATTTTGTGAAAAGTGATTTACTTATTTGCCCAAGTGTATCTTTCATCTTGTATTTGCAACGTGGATTGCGTTATCTTGTCTTATATTCGAGTATTATATTGTCTCTCATCTCAAAAAACTCCTAAAAAACACCCATCCGCATCACTACACTAAAAACACTTAAATACACAAAGAGTCTTAGACAACTCTTTTTTAGGGACTACCCCCCTTGGCTTCGTTAGGAGTTTGCCTAAACGGAGGAGCTGGGATTCAGGTGACAGTACCTGGCTCATTGCTTGCCCCCAAGACCACACCTCTCTCACTTGTAGTGAAGAGACAGCTTTCGAAAGATTTCCGCTGCTGGTGTGCATATTGGCGGACAACACAAAGCATCTACACAAGTCTTAGAAATTCTCCACCAAGGCACCCATTAATCATTAGAACAAGACAAAATCTTGAAGCTATTTAAACTAGAGTCTACAAAAGACTTCAAAAAAATTAGTTTATGAGATTTTTTATTTAAAAAATGCATAAAAGAAAAAACGGACCAGCGAACAACATATGCTTAAAAAATGATGAGAAAGAGATCTAGAATATAAAATTTTTGAAATATTTTTGAATGGAAAAATCTATCTTTTAAATGGAAACAAAAATCTAACAAGTATGAGCTATACTAATGCCAAACAATGAGATCTAATTATCAAAAGAAAAACTAAACTTTAACAACTACTACACTTAAGCAATTCGTTTTTTGTGTCTTATGTGTTTTTAGGGCTTTTTGGGAAGATGGACGAGAGGAGTCTTGGAGGAAAAACGAATGGAGGGATGATTGGACAAAGATGAGGATGGAAAAAACGAATGGGTGAAGAGTAGGGTAAAACGAATGGAGGAAGGAAGGGTAAAACGAATGGATGAGAAAATAAGGAATGAGTGGGAAGATGGAAAGATCAAGTAGAACACTTGATGGCTTAAGAACACTATCCAAGAAACCCTTCCAGCTAGCTGGATGATACGCCTGCAATAGTGTTGAAGAAAGCACAAGGGAACAAATCCCAAGTTATTCCCCAAGGTTGAAGGAGCTTCAACCTTATGGCAAATCCTAAGTTAGGCTTAACAAAAGAAATAAAAAGAGAAGGGGATAAGAGATAAATGGGTGGAAAAAGGTAAGGAGAATGGACTAGAAGAGGGAAGTTTTAGAACCAAGTAACCAGTTGAAAATATGCTTTTGAACACGGATTCCAAACTCAACACTTCTTTACCAAAATGCTTAAGATCGACTTTAAGAGATCCTGAAATGCACACAAATGTTAGGAAAAAGGTCTTTGAAGAGATGAAAGATGCACCCAAGCTCAAACCTCTCTTCAACCTATGAGATCTGCACAAGAAATTACTCACAAACACACCTTGATCAAATATTGTATGTAAAGCAAAATGAGATTAGAAGAGTAAATATTTCCAACTACAGTTTACTCCTTTCAAATCACATAGAACCCCAACATCAATGGACAAGTTGAACCCAAATGCCCACCCTATGGGCTTCAGAAAGCCTTCTAAGCTAAATAATTGATCAAAGTGATGAAATATGAGCAATAAACAAATACAACATCACCTTAGAATAGATGAGGCATTTCCATAATAAGCATCAACACCATGTGGACCTCCAAAGTCGCTTTTATTTCCAAATAGCAATAGCTAGAACACGATTACAAATTGGCAGAGTAAGTTTGCCCAAAAGATCCATGAGATAACAACCCAAATGGGCCTCTCTTTATAGCAAAAGCACTAGCCTAAAACCCTAAGTCCAATTGGCAAATAAGGGAGCCAATGGCTTCAATCATGAATTCATACTCAAGTCGAATCTCAGTCAATCCTCAGTAAGGCGAGTGGTTATTGGTTGAGACTTGGTGTTCAAAGCTTATGTGGATGGGAGGTGGCAAACTCGACTTGGGAATGGCATGGGAAGCATCACCCATCCAATGGGCATGCTCCAACAAGGATTCACGTGAGATGGGAGAGGCATGCGTGAGGATGAAGGAGGGAGGCGAATGGCACATGTGGAGTTAGTAAGTGAAGTCTAGAATGGAGCTATGCCTTGTGATTGCTAGATTAGGGGAGGCGCCCACCATTGGCTTTAATGCCATCCAACCAACCCATTCAATCATTGCCACATCACAAAATCGAATTTTGAAGGGAAGAGGGCGAATTAGCTTGAGGAGAGTCTCTTGCTGGTGACTAGATAGTGAACTGAATGTTGACTGAGATGATTGGAATCTTCATAAATGCTTGATACCATGTCATTTAGCCTTTAATTTTATTCATTTCTGATTATTTTGGAGAGATTTGGATATCTCCAAAATATTCAATTTTATTATTTTAATTAATAATTTCTCTGTAAATGGCTTTTTAGAGAAAATATTAATCATGAGGCAGAATTGACATCCGAAAGTTGGGTCTAGCTGGTCCATGAGTCATGTGTGATTTTTGGCTTATGAAACGAGCCATCAATCACTAAATTCGGACCCCAGACGACTGACATATTACAGACTCAAATTTCTCCATTTAAACTATAGAGAAATTTAATTAAAATTTAAAAATAATTTAAAAATTAAAAAACCCAAATCCAACGCGTCCGTTAAAAAAAATTTCGAAATTTTTTATGGGGGTCCTAGAGACTTAGGACATGACCAAAACCTATTCTAATAGTGTCTAGTAGGTTTATACATATTAGTTGGACTCTAATAACCCCCCACGGCTCAAATTTCAAAATCGGGCATTCCAGCTTTGGAGGAAGCGGGAGAAAACCTCATTGATTATACATCACCTTAAGCAAAGTATAATTGACAAGGGAAAAAACTCCCTGGAATACCTTAGTTGCTTAATCAAGTCATGGAGAACCGAGCCACTCAGACCCTACTAGCACACTTTGTTACAAACCCCCATGGGGCCATGGTCATGTCGACTCAAAAACAAAACCGGCTAGCCAAAATTGGCTAGACCCAAATATCTGAAACCCAGATACTCTGGAAGTGAACACTGATGTGTTCCATCACTGGCGGCTCAATAAGATTTCAACTATTTGTACAAAATAGGTGATAACAGCTCGAACTCCCCCTAGTCGCTTGAGATGTTGTTGGCTAAAACTGAAAGCTCATGTACTACTTATGGAAACTGATGAATTCTCCCATGGAAACTAAAAAGGGAAAGAGCGATGAACTGCTGAAAAATACTCCTCGAAGAGTATAAGAAAGGTCCAAAAAGCAATGATTCTTAAAAGCCATATCTAAACAATTGCTGAGCTTATACATGTATAAAAACTTGCCCTGGATACAAGCTGCAACTAGTTGTGCTTATCAGCACACCTGAGATCCGAAGGGTTATGTAGGCCAAAAAGGCCATGAAATGAAAGTGAATGATCCTAATGAACCTGGATCAACTTGATATAGACATGATGCCTAAGTTGAATAAGCACTCTCTAAACAACTTATCCATTTGTGAGACACCGCCATTCCCTGTGTTGTTGCTCATTCAGTATATACTATGGTGTGTATTCCCTTTCCCATTGCCAAAGTGTCACAAAGTTAAGTCGGTCAAGTCATCCCTTGGCCTAGCCAGTTATTTTAGCCTTCACTCTTCACTAGCAAATTGATCACAACTATGAAGTGAGTATGAGCTTGAAAGTCTAGTCTGAGTAATAATAATAATTAATGACATTATAAATTTGGATTTAGATCGCCAGTAATGATTAATTTGTGTTATAATTGTTATTTGAAGAAGTTGTAGACAATGCATTATCCTTGGACACTTTGCAGCAGCTTTTAATGATGGTCTGAGTTATATTTGGTCATGTTGACTTGGTCAAACCTAGTTTGACCAAGGTCAACCATAGGACATGAGATGGTTGGACCTTGTGATGATATGGATTGATGATATATGGTCTATGTACATGTACATGATGATTCTATGCAGCAGCTACAGGGTTATGATGATGATTCATGGTTTACAGCAGTATTGATCATTTACAGATTATTATTATTTGTCCTATTCCGGTATATTGGATATATATTTTGATCATGTAGAGACTCATATGGTGTATGAGTACACATCTTGGATGGATTTGGACCTTCTGAGTCCAATGAGACAATTTGTTTTCAATTCCGGGCACTTACAGTGATGATTGAGCCTCAGTAGGCTATCCCACTGTAGTTTTGCTCTGTTGGAGACCCTATTAGAGCAGATGTGATTTTTATCCGGTTGACCTAGGGAACTGTGTTTGGAGGGGGTTGTCCAGCCACTTGTTTTTACCATATTACCCCCCTCTCAAACACACTGGTGCCCTCACCTTGACAGCGCAGGCACTCCAGGAGGCAGTTTGGGGCAGTTTCACGTTTCCGAGGCATTTCAGGATTGGTAGAAATGGCTATTGAGGAAATCGATTTGGGCTACTGAGGGAATGTCTTGGCACGAGATGATCAGTGATGATGGATTGATGTCTTCCACACCTCCTCCAGCAGTTTCAGCTTCATCGGGGCCCGCATCCATCACTTATGGCACTTTCTGATGTTTTCTGAGGTCTTTTGGGGCCTACGATTTGACCATGGAGGCACGATTTGGTATATTGATGACTATTTTATTATTATTGTGCTATGGGGATTGACCAAGGGTGTCTAAAATTACCCCTTGGACCCACCATAAGCTTCTTATTATACTTTGTCATCATGATTTGGTGGGATTCCCCTCTTCTAGGGTGATTTTGTCCACTTACATTATATTTTATTAGTGATCCATGTATTTTATTGTTGAGCTCATCTCAACCATTGATTAGACATTTCTATCTTTTAATCTTAGCCACTCATTCAAAAAGTGGTTAGGATTTTGATGCCTCTCCTTCCTATTTAAAGGAGAGAGCTTCTCATTGTAAGGAGTCTTTGGCTCTTGGATTATTGGTATAGAAAAACTTTCTTGTGGAAATTCTTGTGGTATCCTTTGCATCTGGTGTTCTTAGATGGTGATTGGAAAGTCTATTGTAACCTAGCATTTGGAATTTGTGGTAAGATCTATCTATTTTGGAAATCATCATCTTGTCTACAGGAGGGCGACTTCAACAAGGGCGATTTTGCAAGGCTTTCTTCAAATCGACTTTCTTGGCATTTGCTTGTATCAGGGGGTTATCATTAATATCATTGTGATCTATGTTATCTTTCTGTTACTTCTCTTGTGGCATTAGTCTTATCTCTTGATTACATCAAATCTGATATTGTTGATGTTTGTTGTGCAGGAGAGAGGGCGCATTGGCTTCTTGGACTAAATCGATTGCATAGAAAACTACCTCAAAGCTTCTCAAATTGATCGGGTTTGCATAGATCATCATCATCAAGGCATCTACAAGGTTACCCAGGTAAGATCCACAAGTTTGTTTCTCTTATCTTGATCCAATCCATTGACATAGCTCATAAATTGATAAAACCCTTATTTCTTCAAACCCTCATTGTTGCATTTTCTCAGATCTACTTAGATCTAGTGGGTTGTTGGGTTTAATGTTGAAAACCCACCTCTACAGCATCCACGGCATCCCGGATCTATAGTTTGGTGAGGATTGGCTTCCATTTGACCCTCTTCCCAAGCCAACCTAGCTTTTCCAAGCAAGGGCGCACTTCTTGGTGAGGGTGAGTTGACCTAGATCTAGTTGATGGGTAGTTGAGATCCCACTTGTTTCATGATCTACACATCCAATAACCTACCCCCTGATTGTCACTTTTCTGATTTCTACCTTGTGGGCCCTATTCCACATTTTAAGGGATTTAATCCCCATTTTGGACCACTTGGTATCTTTAAACTCAGATCTAGTAAGATCTAGCCATCGGATTGCCTTGAAATTGTAGATCCACACTCCCACTTGATCAACCTACTTGGATCTAAAGTTTGGATGCCATTGGACTTGTCTTGATCCATTTATCCCACATTTTAGCCTCCTTGGGTAAAGTCGCACCACCTTGGAGAAGTGAGTTGGTCCACTTCTAGGACGTGGGTACTTGAGATTTTTGTAGATTTGGAACGGGCATAATTCAAAACCTAGGTCTAGTAGGTCACTTTGTCAAATCTTGCCTTGGGGATAGCATTCCTTGTTTTAAGGGACTGTGGTCCACTTAGGTCAAACCTAGATCTAGACCTATTCATCCATCAAGACTTTAATTGCCCACTTGTCTCATGCAATAGGAGTCCTTAACCACAAGTTAGCCTTACTTTGACTCCATTATCCCAATTACCAAGGCACTGGTTTCTCTCCAAGTCAATTCGACTTTCCTAGATTGTTGGATTAACTTGTGGTTTGACCTTAGTGTGGTGAACTAAACTCTTTGATGTCATCATGTATCATGATCAAGCTTGTCACTTGTACTAGTTAGCCCCAATTCAACCCCTAAACTACCCTGCATTGGGCACGGTTCCCAAGGCAGTGGATTTTCTCACATTGAACTAGTACTTTAATCCTGGATCATATTTCACAAATCATAAGTCACTCTCACATCAATAATGAACCAAAGCTATACTCATTGAACCCCTCACTTGTCTTGTGACTTCATCCTAAGGTCTAGGATAAACCATACACCTTACTTCACTTAGAATTAACTTGATTTGGTGTCTTGGTTTTGATCTCTCCTGTCGGGAGTAGATCGGGTCTCCCCCTTTGTTGTCTGGGCTAGATAACATAAAGTGAAGGTTGTCTTGACTGGCGTGACAACCATCTATTGGAGGTCGAGGTGATCGTGGTTGCACCTTTTGAGTTGCCTTTCCATATTGCCATCCATGAGTGGATACATCCATAGGGGTAACTACAGTTTAGGTGATAACAGGTCCCACATACACCTATTGATGATTCCATATGTTGGATATATGCTTCAGATGATGATGGATGTAGTTGATCAGTTTTATTATTATTTCCAGATCATCATATTTTACATTGTCCGGGTATGGTAGATCATACAGATGACCCCACAGGTTATCATATGGTGTATGAGTACTCATCTCTAGTAGATTTGGGTCTTCTGAATCCATTGAGACACTTACCTTTCAATTCCGGGCACTCTCGGGCATGATAGCAGCATTTATACACCTGTTGACTAGTTTGGGCATGCTGATCCAGCCTGTCCAGCAGAGGCATTGGAGGCCAGTCGTTTCCTAGGGTGATACAGAGGAAAGGGGTGGTACAACCACTTGTTTTTACCATTATACCCCCCTTCCAGACAGCCTGGTACACTCAGTTTGACAGCACAGGCACCCTGGATGGCAATTTGGGGCACTTTCAGGGTTTTCAGGAGGATTAAAGAATGGAATATAAAGGTCACTGACGATTTCGATTTGGGAAAATTGAGGCAAGGTTTTGGCACTTGGTATTCTCAGAGGTCATCCATGGTGAACCCCCCTTCTTCCAGATCAGTTGGCATCAGTTAGTGGGGTCCACAGTGGTTACAGGAGGTCTTTTACTGCATGTCTCTCTCAGATTTTAGAGACAGGATTTGATCATTTGTATTACTTGGACATGTCATAGACTTATATTTTATATTATTGTACCATGGGGACATGCTAGTGAAGGAGATTAATGCCTCCTAGCCCCACCATGTGCTCCTAGTGTCTTGTCCATGTCATATGATGTGGCTCCATGTTATATGATGTGGCTCCATGTCATATAGCCACCCTTTAGGTGTGACGTCACCCTCCTTAGAGACATTTTAGGCATGACGTCACCCTCCTTTTGAGTGATCCATGTGATATAATGTATTGGCTCATCTTAGCCGTTGATTAGATTGTTATATCTTTTGATCTCAACCACTAGTTTTAAAAAGTGGTTTTGTGGTTTAGGGTTTTGGTCTTTATTATCCTATAAAAGGAGGAGACCCCCCTATTGTAAAGGAACCTTTGGGGCTCTTGAAGATTGGAATAGAATACTATTTTGTGGATCTACTTCTCTTGTCTTGATGGATTCTTTTGCAAGTTGAATATACAGTACTTTCTCTATGTATCATTTGTGGATCGTGGGCTACTAGTTGTTTTTCTGTAGGGAGGCCGAATTGGTGAGGGGGACGATTTGAAGGAGGCTATTGTTGGGGGGACCCACATATCTTCTCTTGGGTTGATCTTTGTGACGGGGAGTATCATTATTGTATCTTTGTGACATAGTTGATGCTTTCTATTACATCTCTTCATCATTTTCATAATTTTTCTACTTGGCTTGTTTCTAACTTGATCATGTCTTGTAGGAGGAGGATGATTTGGCTACCCTTGGAGTAGGATGTTTTGACTTGGAGCACTAGATCTCACTCTTGAATATACACATAGGGGGAATGCTAGCAATTTGCAAAGTGGCCACAAGCAATTGAGGTATGTTCTACAAGGTATGTACCTAGATCCATTCTTCTTTTTCATTGGTCATAAAACCCTTATAATCAAAACCCTCATTTTACATTCTTTTAGATCTACTTGGATCTAGCTTCACTTTGGAGATAATATTTGAAACCCACCTCTATAGCATCCACGGCAATTCGGATCTATAGTTTGGTGGTGATTGGCCTCCATTTGACCCACTTCCCAAGGCACCACCCCCCTTGAGGAAGGCTAGTTTGGCTAGTTCCTTGACATGGGTAGGTGAGATCAACCTTGATAACCTACCCCTGGTGCTTCACCTTGTTGATTTTCACCTTATGGGCCTCATTCCTCATTTTGAGGGTTGAGCCCCACTTGGGTAACTTGGTGATGCATTTTTAAGTCAAGAGCGCTCTCTGTCGGAGAGTACAATGGTCCTTGTTTACAAACTTGAATTTGCCTCCTCTGCATATGCTCTGCCCTTTTCGGGATACCTATAAACAGTTGGAAGCACTCTTTAATTTCCACACTTAACTTAATAGTCACTAATAAAATTAACTACCCACAAGATAGTGAAAATCCGGCACTTCGACTAGACTTTGTGTGGGGAAATTCTGCCTAGGGACACTGGAACCACTGTACTGAGATCTTAGGGGCACTGTTAGACTACATCCCTGGTTGGTGTAGTGTTGAACACACCCTTGAGACTCCGACAACCAACATGTCCTTGTACGGAACCACCAACTTCTAAATTTCCGGACATTCCTCCTTGTACCTCACGGTATATCGGGAGTTTGCCCTTTTTTCCCTTAATCAAGTTTCACATTTAATAAATCTAAAATTTACCAAGAGACACTTGCACAACATTTCCCTTTTTTCAGCAATTATCATTTTTTCATTGTGTTGACTCCATAAGCCATTGGTTTTTGCACTCTTTATTTGCTTATTATCAATATCAAGTATCGTGCATCTACTATATATTTTACATTGATATTTAATTCATGCTGGTAAAAGATTATTTAAACCTTGTTGCAGTCATGTCTTGGAACCTTTTAATCACTGCCCAAAAACAACTCCTAAAAACATAAAACACTTTAATCATTTTCACTGGAAGCTCTAACAACCTTAGAAACATTCCTTAGGGACTACCCCCCTTGGCTTCGTTGGAAGTTTTGCCTAAACGGAGGAGTCAAGATCAGGTGACAGCCTTGACTCGAGACTTGCCCCCAAGGGCACACCAAGCAGTAGCAAAGATTTCTGCTGTGTTAACCAGGTGTGCTGATCTGGCGGCAACAGACCTCATCTCAAGAATTAAATAGCAATAGATGAGAGGGGTGCCTCAATATATGCGCCAAGTAGGTGAGCACTCCAAAATATCATGATCCAAGGTCAATCAACCACCCTAAAGTGTGATAACATGCAAATAAACCCCAAGTGCCCAAGATATGATGCCTCCACGAGGTCAAAAGGGGGGGTCAAACTGTGGCTAGGTAACAAAATCAAGATGAATATTTGTGCACTAAGGGTAACACTCCATCTAGGACTAAGGTATATGATATAATAATGTCGAATAAACCACAAACACATAACCAAGAGCTAAGGAACTCTCACTAGGAGGGTGTGAGCACATATAATACATCAAATAAACCTATAATCACCTATAGAGCATCATAAGAAGGGTCAATAAGATAGGATCTCTAATAAAGTGATATAACCATAGAAATGTGCCAACATAAGGTGATATAAACCCCCATGTACTAAGGAAAAGACATCCCCCTAGGAAAATTTGTATCACACTATCATATACATCATGTCCAACCACTGATTACCATCTTGAAACCATCTGAAGAGAGGTACATCCACTAAATGCTCCAAATAAACTATATGTGAACCATGCCAAGGTGAAGTCCATATGAAGAATAATCATGAAAGGCTATAAGAATAATCACCTAGGAAAAATGGCGTCAACTATATCCAACCATGTCCCATTGAAATAATCATATGAAGTGTTCATACCACATATCAATATATACCAACATCACATCAAGGTATAGCTAGTGCAATGTAAGTAATGTATCATTGGGCAATCAACTGTGATCTTGCTAGGAGCTAGGGACATATGCAAATAACTCAACATCATCCACTCTCCCCTAGACATCACACACCTGACTGTTGAGGAAGCTAGTCAGTCGATGCTCGTCGTTGTTGAGATAGCTAGTCAGTCGTACGAAAAGGATAATTCCAAGGAAAGTGTGTGTGTCCATAAATAGCCATGTGTATGTCCAATGTTCAATCAATGCCATCAAATGTGTATGTCATGTGCAATTGGATTGTGATGAAAATCATGGATGTGATCTCATACAATATGAGGAGTAACAAGCCCAATTAAAAACCGACTCACATAGCATAACATGCAAGACAAGAAATATCTACATATCTAAAATAATCATCTTATCATTCCCTTTAAAAATAATATAAAATAAACTAAGTAAATAACGTATCATTCTAGCTTTTACTCTTGAATTCGATTAAGTGTTCATTCAACTAACACTAGAATCTTATCAATAAGCAATTTTCATTATAAGATTGATCATGAACATTTTCAATTGTGGTAGAATGTTCTTACATGCATTATAAGAGCATAAGGATTCTTTTTCCGAGCATGATGACACTCATCAAATATTAGAAGTCTAATTGTATCCAACGTGAAGAAGCAATGTCTCAGATTGTCTAGCAAAATTTGTGGAGTCATCACAAACACCTGTACCAAAATTAGTGATTATCACATTAGACAAAATGTTAAAATGCAATTATTTGTCGAAGAAATTATAAACACAGAAATATCTAATCAAACAATGGATTTAAACATAAGCATTCAATCAGTGATTTTGCAAGATTAAAAAAAATACTCGACTACCCAAAAAATGCTTATGATAAAGTAATTAAGTAATTAGGTTGTCAAAAGACTAGTGAGTCAAAGCAAGGTGTAGTGTATATTCACTAAAAAAAGGGGTGCACCTTTATATTTAAGACATGCTATATGAAAAAAAATTCTGAAAACTTACATAAAGGGTAGAATAGTTCAAGCAACATTACATATACTATTATTTGTGAAGGCAATGTGTCGAAGGCAGTGTATTCTAATTACAATAATAGTTATAGGATAGAATTGCACTCTTTTTTTTATGGAAAAATTTCACAGTATTGAAGTGCCCAAATAATGCAAGTGTCTGTTACTTTGTGAGTGACTTATGAACTACATTTGATAGGGCCAATAGTTCAATAGTCCAACATTTGTTAGTAACAAAAACAAAGTTCAAGCTCCATAAAATAGCTCAATTCTGTTACAATTTCATAGATCAAAAGTCCTCATTGGCTCTTGCTAATTTTTCTTAGATTTATTTGCCTCTTTGTAGTTTGGAGTCTGCTTGACCATTTCTAGAATCTAGCTCAAAACATATCTTCACACCACTAGATGACTTGTGCACCATAGTTTCAGCTTTTCCCGATACTGGATTTGATAGAATATACTATATTTGATCATGAAGCAAAGAAAATCAATCTGAGATAGTGTTAAGCCCAGTGTGTGTTGGGACAAACCAAGAATTTAGGGTTAGATAGTGATAAGCCAGGTTTACATGCTTGGACGGAAACAACACACACCCTTGATTTATGCATGATTCATGCATTGTATTGCACTTAATGCACTAGTTTAACGTTTGTATTGCACCTCGCACACCCCTTTTGTAAATTAAAATATGCAATATAACATATATTATTGTAAAGTGCATTGGCTTGGGGGTCGGCCTATGGACTCAAGTAGTGCATAGTGAAGCATTGGTTAGTTGTTTATAATTGGTTTGTCTCATGTAACTCATCAAGTCAATGTAGCAAACTACAAATTCCAGGAATTGGACTTTATCCCTGGTGGACCAACAGTAGAGAATGTACTAGATGGACCAGTAGTAGAGATGTACATGTGCAGAAATGTACATAGAAACATAATGCATTATGGTGTTTCCATTGATTCATCATATAGCATAGTCATGTGAAACATGATAGTATACCCCATAAGTATCTTCAATGAATTAAAGATAGACATACCAGTTCAATAACATTGTCAAAATTGAAATAAAAATGAATGAGGATTTCCTTAATAGAGACGATGGTGCAAAACTCAGCGATATTTGGACTCCCTTATTGCATAGTCTTCACAAATCATACACTAATACAAGGCCGATGTGAAGTAGAATGGTACTTATCATCACAGGTCACTCTTGTATTTATAAATATCATCAGCCAACTTATGAAATCGAGCATATTTGTCTTCTAAAGATGGTCCCAAAGGAGGGATCGAAACGTTGAGAACTGAAACTCAGAAACGCAGCTCCTGACATCACAAAAATCTTCAATCAATTCATCGGTTTAATGATTTAAGAACATACCATCACCATGTCAACATCAAAGCATTTACAAGGACTATTGTCTTCTTTGAGGTGGATTTAGATGGCTCAACCAAGTTTGGACAAGTGAGGTGGGATTTTAGTTGACTGACTAACTTAAGATGTAGGATAAAGGGTTCCTCTATAAGTTCCACCGGTAGTAAAAACAATAGGTAGGCATCTTAACATGGGAGTGTGTTCTGAGGTATCCTTCCCCTTTGATCCCAACAATAATCCTTTTTTCTTTTTTTTCTTTTTCTTATTATTTTCTTTTTTTTTTGGATTAGTGGATTGGAAGGTACCCGCCCTAGCTTTACACCTTTTGGGATACCAATGATGACATGGCATTATCTCCACTACCAGCAAGCGTCCATAGCCCCAACAGAGTTGCCTCAGTAAAGCACATATTGCAAATAGGCCTTACCCTACTGCTAGCCAAGCATTCATAGCCCCGACATGGGTTGCTTATCCTTCCAATCACTCACCATTTTATTACTAGGGATTTTTTTGAATCTCAGGAGAAGGCATTGCTCAATTTTATAGTTTCCTTGCTATGGAAACCAACCACAGGGACCTACACAAAAACGTCCTACATTAGGATTCTCTAAGTGTTTCCTAACTATTGACAGTCGGCCATGGGGATCTACCCAAAAGCGTCCTTTATTGAGGATTCACTAAAACACAACAAACCCAAGACACAGGGAAAACATGGAGGTACACATGGTGAAAGAGTTACAAAGGGGGAGGGCAAGAGTTAGTTTATCAAGTTCAAACCCTTAGGATGCAAACCAAAATATGAAGTGATGTGGATGAAGTGGATTGGCCATAGATGGAATCTAAAGAAGGGGATACAAGTCCTTGTAAAGACCAAGAGTTATCTAGGTTCATGGTATGTAAGTAAATCAAAACCCTTTCACCCTCGTCAACCTATGACTAGTAATACTAGCTATATTCATCTAACAATCAAATACATCATGTAGCAATAGTAATATGAAGTACGGTATAAAAATAAGATATCATCATTATACATTATTTGTCATGGTATAGTAGTAGGAAATGGCATATATATACTTGATCATCACATCACTGGAATCATATAAAAGTCCCAACAAATAGCAAAAATGGGCCAATGAGATCTGGGATATATCACTTGCAACAACAAAAATAAGTTCAAAAGTATGCCAACAGATTTTGGCATAACAATACCGATAAGTGCCCCACAATTGCGGGTAGGGGCCAAGACAAGTTTGATGAACGAGATAGAGAAGCAGTGATGCTGCTTAAGTTGTCTATGATAAATGTATGCTTCCTAAAGTCTAGACTGGGAAGACTTCAGCAAAAATTTGGAAGCAATTGAAAGATCTGCATGAGACTTCGGACAAAGAATGAGACTTCTTCTTGAAGAACATGTTGTTCTAAATGATGATGGATGAAGTGCCTCATTACAGGAGAACTTAATCAATATCAAGGATATCCGATTACAGGAGCACAAGATGGATGAAGAAGATATGGTGGTAATCACGCTGAAAAGATTACCATGTGCTTACAAGAATTTTATTGAGACTCTAAACAGCACCTCTATCGGTGTTGACCTGAAGTTTGAGGAGCTTTGCAATAAGCTCTTACAACAGTACTGTTATCACACCATAGTAGCTAGGCTACTATTCTTGCTGAGCAGATATCTGCATTTTTCAGAGCCTGGATTTTACAAAGATTGGCCATGATGAGCTTGTTATTTGTGATCACTCATGGATCAGAGCAGTATATTGTATCATATTTTTGTTAGACCTTGTGCCAAGGCTGAGCCTTGAGAGCTTAGATTTGATGACCGATCTGACCCTTTGTTCCATACAGTTTCAGTTCAGTGCCCAATGATTATATTGCACCAGTGTTTCATATGATTATTATGATGTGATGTGACCTATGGACTTCTGATTATTGGCTTTGGATTATTATCTTGTTGTTTTAGTCATCTTCGTAGTTTTGACTTGGTATATGATTCATGATGTGGCAGTACTATTTAAAATAAAATGAACTATCTTGGATGATGTTATAAATATAAAATGGATGTATTACTTGCACACTTAGGTTTTCTGACAAAACCCATCGGTTTCATTACCCTCCTATGAGCATAGATATGGCCTTTCCTGACATCCTTGTCTACTAGCTTAGGCACCATTTTCACTTGACTCCATCCATCCATGACCTTCCTTATTTGGATTTCAGCTTTGACTTTCCTTCTTGACTTCTTGATACTGAGGACTTCCCCATTTTCTACCCTCTGCGTTGGACCGCATCCATGTTTGTTTTGTGTCTCGGCTTTGAGTTCGTGACAGGACTTGTTTTTGGTGAGTTGGATTGTATGCCTAAATCATTCTGGTCGGTTGTCCCAATGTTTGGCACTGTGCAGAACTCCCCCTAGTCACTTGAGATGTTGTTGGCTAAAACTGAAAGCACATGTACTTCTTATATTGGAAATCTTTATATATACGCCCATGGAAACTGTAAACTCTAGAATGTGTTTTTAAACACACGCGAGTAAAGGGAAAGAGCAATGAAATGCTAAAATACCCCTCGAAGGGTATGGAAAATGTCCAAAAAGCAATGGTTACACAAAGTTATATCTATTATTGCTGACCTTATATGTATAAATATGCCCCGGATGCAAGCTGCGATTAGTTGTGCTTCTTAGCACATGTGATATCCTAGAGGGGTCATATAGGCCAAAAAGGCCATGGAAATGAAATGAATGATCCTAATGAACCTGGATCAGCCTGATGTAGACATGATGCCTAAGTTGAATAAGCACTCTCTAAACAACTTATCCATTTGTGAGGCACAGCCCTTCCCTTTGTTATTTTGTCCAGCACAGAGTGTAGCTTCCCCTCTCCCCGCCCAAAGTGTCATTGAGTTGAGTTTGGTCAAGTCACCCCTTTTGCCTAGCCTTATTCTTAGCCTTCATCCTTAGCTAGCAGTTAGGCCATGTCCAATGGGTGAGTCTGTCATTAAAGCTTTTGTGCAAGTAAAATATAAATAACATTGAAAAATATATATGTATTAAATGCCACGGAATGATGTTTATAATTTAAGTTAAGGTGTGAGTATGATCTAAAGGAACATGTCTTAGTCTTTGTCATAATCTTGTCCTTGGTTATATTTTGACCTAGTCAAACATAGTTTGACCATGGTCATTCTTGGGATCCGTGATGATGTGGACCATATATGCTTATGGATGATGATTTATGGTCTCACATAGTCTTGTTGATGACTCCATATGGTGGACATATGCTTCAGATGATGGTTGATGCAGTTCAGCAGTTTTATTATTATTTCCAGATCATCAGATTTTACACTATCTGGATATGGTGGACCGTATTGTTGACCCCTCAGGTCAACCCATGGTGTATGAGTACACATTTTTAGCAAATTTGGGTCTTCTAGATCCATTGAAACACTTACCTTTCAGTTCCGGGCACTTCTGACAGTGATAGATGCAGTTTTCCACCTGACTAGTTTTGGGCATGCTGACCCAACCTGTCCAACAGAGGCTTGGAGGCCAGTCGTTGCCTAGGGCGCTGTGTCTGAAGGGGGTGGTCCAGCCACTTGATTTCAACATTATACCCCCCTTCCAGACACCCTGGTGCCATCAGTTTGACAGTGCAGGCACCCTGGGTGGTAGTTTGAGCAGTTTCAGGGTTTTTCAGGAGGATTAAAAATGGAATAAAAGGGTCACTGAGGAATTCGATTTGGGTAATTGAGGCAAGGTTTTGGAACTTGGTCTTCACAGAGGTCTTCCATTGTGAACCCCCATCTTCCAGTCAGTTGGCATCAGTCAGTGGGGTCCACAGAGGCCACAGGAGGCCTTTTACTGCATGTCTCTCACAGATTTTGAGGATAGGATTTGATCATTTGTGTTATGTGGACATGTCATGGTCCTTTTATTTTATATTATTTCGCATGGGGATGATCTAGTAAGGATTGATGCCTCCTAGCCCCACCATGAGCTTCTTGAGTCATGTCCATGTCATATTAGGTGGGCCCATGTATATTTAGCCCCCTTTGAGAGATGACATCACCCTCCTTGGTCTTTTTTAGGGATGACATCACCTTATTTTTTAGTGATCCATGTGATATTATGTTTGGCTCATCTTAGCCATTGATTAGGTTGTGAGATCTTTTAATCTCAACCACTCATTTCAAAAAGTGGTTTTTGAGGTTAAGGGTTTTGGTCTTTATTATCCTATATAAGGAGGAGACCCCCCTATTGTAAAATCATCTAGAGATTTTTGTCTCTTGGCTACTGGAGTAAAAATACTTTCTTGGGCATCTTGGATCTTGGAGTTGGAATGCTTGTGGTGATTGTAAATGCTTCTTCCTCTGCACTGACAGACATTGGTGGCCATCTTGATTTTATTTTCAACTAACATTGTTTTGTAGGAAAAGAAGATGATTTTGAGGAGTGCGAATTGGTGGGGAGGCCTACCCTTCAAGCTCCAAGAGGACGTTTTGGGTGACAGGGAGTTGTTTTGTCTTTGTACCAACAATTTCATGTTCTTCATCTCTTTGTTTGCATCTACTTCCATTCTTGATTGATTGATTGATCTTTGTGTCCTTGATTGACACGAATAGGGAGGCCGATTTGGTTGAAGGAGGAAAAACGTTGGCAAGAAGGGCTTCATCAAATTTGGCATTTGATCTTTGTGGGAAGTAATCCTTGTCACAAGCCTCTTCCATCTTCATCTTCCAGGTATGTTCCACGAGGTATGATATTCTTCTATCCTATCCATCTACTCTCTTAGATCTCAAAACCCTCATTGATTAAAACCCTCATTTTTCTATTTTTTAGATCTACTTGGATCTAGCAAGCTTTTGGGGATAATATTGAAAACCCAGCTCTATAGCATCCACGGCAATTCGGATCTATAGTTCAGTGGTGATTGGCCTCCATTTGACCCATTTCCCAAGGCACATTAGCCTCTCCAAGGGAGGTCGCACTCCTTGAGGAAGGCTAGTGGGGCTAGTTCCAAGTTGTGGGTAGGTGAGATCCCACTTGATTTGCATTGATCTACCTTGATAACCTACCCCTAGTGCTTCACCTCTTTGATTTTTGCCTTATGGGCCCCATTCCTCATTTTGAGGGTTGTGCCCCACTTGGGTCATTGGGTGTTGCAATTTCAACCTTAGATCTATGGAGATCTAGCTCATGTTGGGGCATGCCACTTCAAACCCACTTTGATAATTGCCTAATCTACCCCGATCTACATTTTAACATAATTTGGACTCCATTTGCCCCCTCATCTCAAGGCAGTAGTCTCCCTTGGGCAATTCGCACTCCTTGGGTTAGTGGCCTTTTCCTAGATCCCATATGTGGGTGTTGTCTATCTTGTCTTAGATCCATAGATCTACATCATCTCATCCACTTAGTGCCATCTCACCCCTAATCCAACCTTGTGGGCCCCACTTGTGTCTTTTCATGGTACTAGATCTAATTCATTTGAGCTTCAATAAGTGGCCTTAGTCATTCATTGGTTGAAACACTTGTCACATCCTAAGCCTCTTCAACCACACTTAAACTCTTGTGTCCACTTAATCTAACTCGTGCATTGGTTTCCGTAACCTAACTTACACATTTCCCTCGGAACCATTGTGTTAGCTAATCTTCATTGATTGGCTAGGGTCTCCCCCTTGGTCTTGATTCTTCTTGATCTAAAGTCAAGAGTGCCTCGGTTAGCGTGACACCCAGCTTGCATTGGGAACCGTGGCATTTCTTGGGTCAGATCTAATTCATTTGAGCTTCAATAAGTGGCCTTAGACATTCATTGGTTGAAACACTTGTCACATCCTAAGCCTCTTCAACCACACTTAAACTCTTGGGTCCACTTAATCTAACTCATGCATTGGTTTCTGTAACCTAACTTACACATTTCCCTAGGAACCATTGTGTTAGCTAATCTTCATTGATTGGCTGGGGTCTCCCCCTTGGTCTTGATTCTTCTTGATCTAAAGCGAAGAGTGCCTCGGTTAGCGTGACACCCAACTTGCATTGGGAACTGTGGCATTTCTTGGGTCACCTCTTTAGTTGTCCGTCTCCTCTACCATCCTGGATGGGATACCTTTAGGGACAACTACAAGTTGTATGATAACATTTTTGGCGCCATTGTTGGGGAGGTAGAGACTTACCTTAGGTGTCTACGATTATCCATGCATAATTCATATCTTATCGCATCCGGATTAATCTAGATGGTTGTCATTTCAATCCTTAATTAAAGCATATCCATCTATTTGTCACTCACTCTCTCCCTGCATTTTAACGACATACATCTTGGTAGAAGAGTTTAAAAGTCTACCTGGTGACTCCAAATCGTGACTCCGCTGAGGAACGACCTCATAAGCATCCCTACAACCTTGGAAGTAAATCTAATTTAAATCAATCGGAAGGAACCCCACTCACTTATCATAGAAGAGATCCTAAATCCCAATCATCTAACTTCTTTTGGAAAATTGTTAACTTTGATTCTCCAAACCGATTCTTGGGATCTCCTTCAACCAATTTGGTTCCTCCTCCATCTCCTAATCCTAATCTTAACATAAATCCACCAAATCCAATGGCTGGAAATCAATCTAATTCTGGAAACAATAATCAAAACAACCCTCCTGTTGCTTGTGCTTTTGGAAATAAGGCTAGAGATTCACCTTTAGACTTCTCCCAAGTTCTTGGTGCCCCCCATGATATGCCCGAAAAGTACTTTGAAAAGATCCTGTTATCACAAATATAGTAGCCGGGCTACCATACATTATTTTTCTAATTCCAGTACACTATTCAGCCAGTTCCCTTGCATTTAGATGTTGAGATGAGCATCTACTATGGATCATTATCAGATTGTGGACAACAATTTTATTCCCCATGCCATGACTGAGTCTCAGGACACTCAGAGAGATGATCGATGTAACTATTTAGGCATTTGTACAGAGCAGTCAGTAGTGCCCAGAGTTACAGCAGCAGTTTCAGTGGACAGATGATGGTTTAGGGGATGAGCATTCAGGTATATGACTCAGCAAGTATATTATGGTGTTGTGGTTATATTGATTTTATTTGCATTTTCTTAGCATGTCTTAGCATTTAGTATCATGATCTGGCGATCATATAGATATGTAGACCTAGTTGTACTTATATATATATTATTGCCCCTACTTAGACTTAGAAGCTCTTGGCCTATACTCATTGGTTTTACCCTCCCTAGGGAGAATAGAGGTGATCATTCCTGCCATACTTTGGCTTTGCTAGTGTTGGTTTCATTATTCACTGTCTTCATCCATCCATGACTTACCCAGTTTGTTCATTACCTTGACTTACTACTTGATTAGTGGCATGGAGGACCTTTCCCCACTATAGCCTCTGTATTGGATAAGCTTCCCTGTTTATTGCATCTCGGCTCTAAGTTGGTGACAAAACTTACCTTTGGTGAGTTGGATTTCCTTGAGAAGTCCCCCTAGTCACTAAAGATGTTGTTGGTTAAACCTGAAACTTTTAGTGCTACCATGAATACAAAGAATGGAAATAAAATGTTGTATCTTGTATGAAAAGCCCATTCATGCAATGTGTTTCTCAACACACATGAATGAAAGGCAAACCAAATGAAAATGGTTATGAAATATCAAATGTTATATCTATTGTGAAATGTAAATACCTAGGTAAACAAGCTGTCTATGACACACCTAGAAGTGCTCAGCTAAACAAGTGCCTTAAAAAAACACCTGTAGAAAAGAAGCCTAATTAAAATGTAAATCTATGCAATGTGTTTGTAAACACACATAGATCAAAGGCTATGGAAAATTCAGGCCCAAAAAGCAATGGAACTTAAACTCTATATCAAAAAGATTGCTGGCCTCATTTGTATTATGGATTGTGCGCATTTGTCAAGGTGAATAAGACACTCTTTGAACAACTTACCCATTTGTGAGACACCGCCATTCCCTGTGTTGTTGCTTGTCCACTATATGTTATGGTGTGTATCCCCTTTTCCATTTCCGAAGTGTCACAGTGTTAAGTCAATAAGTCATCCTTTGACCTAGCAATTTTATTCTTAACCTTCACTCTTCACTAGCAAATTGATCACAAGTATGAAGTGAGTATGGTCTTGAAAGTCTTATCTGAGTAATAAATAATAATTAATGACCTATTATATTAGGATTTAGATCACCAGTAATGATTGTTATTTGTTATAATTGCTATTTGAATGGATTGTAATGCATGTTTTAACCTTTGACACCTTGCAGCAGCTTGATCACAGTTTGAGTTATATTTTGATCATTTTGACTCGGTCAAACCCAGTTTGACCAAAAGTCAACCATAGGACATGAGGTGGCAGACCACAGATGTTACAAATAGATGATATATGGTCTGGTACAGGTCACCATGGTGGGATTATGCAGTGGTTTCAGGCTTATGATGATGATTTGTGCTTTTTAGCACTTTTACAGATTATTATTAATTGGTCTGCCGGATACAATGAGCATTTATTTTTGACCATGCAGAGGTCTATATGGTGTATGAGTACTCACCTTAGATGGATTTGGACCTTCTGAGTCCAATGAGACAGTCTGTTTTCAGTTCCGAGCAGTTACAATGATGTTTTAGCCTCGGTTATCCTAGTGTAGTTTTGGCCCGTCGGAGGCCCTGTCAAAGCAATGATGAGATTTTACTGGTTCACCTAGGGCACTGTACATGGAGGGCATGGTCCAGCCACTTGTTATTACCCCCCTCCCAGACACATTGGTGAGCTCACCTTGACAGCGCAGGCACTCCAAGAGGCAGTTTGGGCAGTTTCACACTTCCCGAGGCAGTCCAGAAATGGTAAAATGGCTACAGAGGAATTCGATTTGGGCTACTGAGGCAAGGTTATGGCATGGGATGATTGGTGATGATGAGTGGGATGTCTTCCACACCTTCTCCAGCAGTTTCAGCTTCATCAGGGCCCACGTCCATCACTTATGGCACTTTTTGATGATTTCTGGAGCCTTCCAAGGCTCACGATTTTCCCAGAGAGGCACGATTTGGTGTCTAGCATGATTATTTTTGGATATTGTGCCATGGGGATTGACCAAGGGTGTTAGAAATTACCCCTTGGACCCACCATGAGCTAGATCTTATATTTTATCATTATGATTTGGTGGGATCCCCTCTCCTAGGGTGAGTTTGTCCACATTTTCTTATATTTTATTATTGATCCATGTATTGTATTGTTGAGCTCATCTCAACCATTGATTAGATCTTTTGATCTTTTAATCTTAGCCACTCATTCAAAAAGTGGTTAGGTTTATGGCCTCTCTCCTTCCTATTTAAGGTAGAGAGCTTCTCATTGTAAAGGGGTCTTTGGCTCTTGGAATCTTCATATAGAAAAACTTTCTTGTGGAAATTCTTGTGGTCTCCTTTGCATCTGGTGTTCTTAGATGGTGATTGGAAAGTCTATTGCATCCTAGCATTTGGGTATTTGTTGGAAGATCTATATTTTTGGAAACTTTTGTCTTGTCTACAGGAGGGCGACTTCACTTGGGCGTTTTTGCAAGGCTTCTTCAACTTGCTCCACTTGGCATTCGCTTATATCAGGGGGTTATCATTAGTATCATTGTGATCTATGATATCTTTCTCTTATTTCTCTTGTGGCATTAGTCTTATCTCTTGTCTGCAGTAAATCTGATATTGTTGACGTTTATTGTGCAGGAGAGAGGGCGCATTGGCTTCCTTGGGCAAATCGACTTTCCTAGAAAACTACTTCAAATCGCTTCAAATTGATCGGGATTGCATAGATCATCATCATCAAGGAATCTACAAGGTTATCCAGGTAAGATCCACAGGTTTGTTCTTCTTGTCTTGGTTCCAATCCATTGGCATAACTACTTCATTGATAAAACCCTCAATTTACAAACCCTCATTTTACATTTTCTCAGATCTAGTAAGATCCACTTAGCGTTTGGGTATTGTTATCACACAACTTGTAGTTGCCCCTAGAGGTATCCCATCCGGGACGGTAGAGGAGTTAGGCAACTAAAGAGGTGACCCAAGAGATGCCACGGTTCCCAATGCAGGTGGGAGTCACGTCAACCGAGGCACTCTTCGCTTTAGGTCAAGGTGTAACTAGACCAAGGGGGAGACCCTATACCCCAATCACAGTTGATTGGACCCAAACAAAGGTTTCTAAGTGTAGGTAAGTAATGAGTTACGGAAACCAATGCAAGGTTAAGTGGACCTAAGGTTTAAGGTATGGTTGAGGGAGGTGTAAGAGATTATTAACGTTTCAACCTATGTATGGTCTAGGCCACATGATGGGGTATGAAGACAAGGTATAGTACCATGTGTTTACACAAGTGGGTCTAGTTTTCTTGGGAAGTGTGAAGTGATTCTAGGTAGGCCCACAAGGTGAAGTTAGGTGTGAGGTAGGTACTATAGGTTAAATGTAGGTTAGATCTATGAGTTGAAGTTAATTTTAAGGATACCCATGTGCTAGATCTAGGATTTGACACCAATCCCAAGGAGTGCGACTTGCTTGGTGATGGACTAGTGCCTTGTTAAGTGGGCTAATGGGGTCAAAAAAGTATGTCAAATTGTAGATCTGGACACTTAGAAGCCAAGTCAAGTGGATTGAGTGAGATCCAATGGTCGGATCCTATTAGATCTAGGTTTTTAAGTGATGACCAAAAGTGGACCACAATCCCTTAAAACAAGGAATGCAATCCCCAAGGCGGATCTTGACGAAAGGACAGTATAGACTTAGGTTTCAAGGCATGGGCATTCCAAATCCACGAAAATCTCCAACACCCACTTCCTAGAAGTGGACCAACTCAGAAAACCAAGGGGGTGCGATTTGCTCAAGGAAGGTCCAAAAGTGGTTTTTGGTGGACCAAATCAAGTCCAATGGCCACCAAAATGTAGATCCAGGATGTTAGTACCCCGATCTATGTTTCTTCAAAGTTTCAAGTGAATCCACTGGCTAGATCTTAGTAGATCTAAGTTTTAAGATGCCAAGAAGGTCAAAAGGGGGTTTCAACCCCTTAAAACATGGAGAGATGTCCACAAGGTAGTTTTCACCAAAGTAAAGATATGGGTATAGGTTATCAAATGTCTAGATGTCAAATCAAGTGGGATCTCACCTACCCATGTGCTAGATCTAACCCAACAAGCTTCTCTTAGGAAAATCGATTTAGGTTCAAGAAGGCTTTTTGTATTGAAAAGTGTGTCAATTTTTAGCCAATCACCACCAAACTATAGATCCAACTAGGGGTGGATCCTATAGAGGTGGGTTTTTAATATCTTTTCAATTGCAAGGCTAGATCTAAGTAGATCTAGGAAATACCAAAATTGGGGTTTTGATTTAATTAGGGTTTTATGACCAATGAAGATAGAATGGATGAAAGAGGCACATACCTTGTAGATCTTACCTCAATTGCTTATGGCCACCTTGCAAGTTGATAGCATTCTCCTATGTGTATATTCAAGAGTGAGATCCAAGTGCTCCAACCAAATCGCCCTTCTCCAAGATAGCCAAATCGTCCTCCTCCTACAAGACAAGATCAAAGAAACAAGTCAAGCAAGATGATTATGAAAATGGTAGAAAGATGTAATAGAAAGCATCAACTATGTCACGAAGATACAATAATGATACTCCCTGTCACAAGATCAACCCAAGAGAGAATATGTGGATCCCTCCAACAATAACCGTCATGAAGTCGCCCTCCTCTCTCCAATTCGACTTTCCTGTCAAAAGGTTAGCAAAAGCACCAAAATCCACAATGATACATAGAAGAGATACTGTATATTCAATATGCAAGAGAATCCACAATGCAAGAGAGATGTGCTCCACAAAAAATCTTCTATTCTAATATTCCAGAGCTCCAAAGGTGAGCTTTACAATGGGGGGTCTCCTCCTTATATAGGATAATAAAGACCAAAACCCTATACCACTCTATAATACTACATCAAATGAGTGGTTGAGATTATAAGATCTCATCATACAATCAATGGCTAGGATGAACCATAACATAATATCACTTGGATCACCCAATATAACAAAAGTGCCCTCACTAAATGGTACAATGGAGGGTGACGTCATCCCACTAGAGGGGTAAAAAGTACAATGATCCACCTCATGATGACTAGGACATGATAAAATAAGCACATGGTGGGGCTAGGAGGCATCAACCTTACTAGCTCATCCCCAAGGCACAATAAAATAATAAAATATGTCCAATATAATAGAAATGACCAAAACTGTCCTCAGAATCCATGACAGTCAAGCAGTAAATGTCCTCCTGTGATCAATCCGGGCATACCCACATGGTGAAAACTGACTGGAAGATAGTGATGCCACCCTGGAAGACCTCTGTGAAGACCAAATGCCAAAACCTTGCCTCAATTGCCCAAATCGATTTCCTCAGTGACCACTTTATCCCATTTTTTTAACTGCCTCGGGAACTGTGAAAGTGCCAAAACTGCCTCCTAGGGTGCTAGCGCTGTCCATCTGAGCCCACCAAGCTCTCCGGGAGGGGGGATAAATGGTAATAACAAGTGGCTGGACCACCCCCTCCATCATCAGTGCCCTAGGTGAACTGGCCTCTCGGGGCCCCTGCTGCTCAGGCTGGGAAATCAGCCCCCAATCTAGTCAACAAGTGTAAAACTGCATCAATCACTGTCAAAAGTGCCCGGAACTGAAAGATAAGTGTCTCAATGGATCCAGAAGACCCAAATCCACTAGGAATGAGTACTCATACACCCTGGGTTGCCCTAATGGGCTTGCTGTAGGGTCCACCATATATGGACAATGTATAATCTGCTGATCTGAAGTAATAATAAACCTGCTGAACTGGATCAAACATCATCTGCATCATATATCCATCATATGATATCATCATCAAACATGTGGGCCCATAAATCATCATCAATAATCATCCATACATGGTCCACATCATCACGGATCCCAAGAATATATAATCAAGGATAAATCACATCAGTAGACTAAGACAATGCTTCTCTAATCATTCCCACAGCTAAGCTCAAAGTATAAATTCCATTCAGTGGCATTAATCAAGTTAACATATTCCATTGTTATATAAAATTACTTGCACAATAGTTCAAATGACAAACTCACCCATTGGACATGGTCAAACTGCTAGTGAAGGATGAAGGCTAGGAGCAAGGTTAGGCCAAGGGTTTGACTTGTCTAACTTAACTCAAAAATACTTTGGACTGGGAGAAGGGGGAAGCTACAAACTCTGTGCTGGACAAAAAGAACACGGGGGATGGCTGTGTCTCACAAATGGATAAGTTGTTTAGAGAGTGCTTATTCAACTTAGGCATCATGTCTACATCAAGTTGATCCAGGTTCATTAGGATCATTCAATTTTATTCCATGGCCTTTTTGGCCTACATAACCCTTCGGATTTCAGATGTGCTGAGAAGCACAACTAGTTGCAGCTTGCATCTAGGGCATGTTTTTCACATATTTATAAGGTCAGCAATTGTTTAGATATAACTTTTAAGAACCATTGCTTTTTGGACCTTTCTTATACTCTTCGAGGAGTATTTTTAGCTTTTCATTGCTCTTGCCCTTTTTTGTTTCCATGGGCGAATTTTTTAGTTTCCATAGGTAGAACATGAGCTTTCAGTTTTAGCCAACAACATCTCAAGTGACTAGGGGGAGTTCGAGCCAATGCCAAACATCGGGACAACTGACCAGAATGATTTAGGCCTACAATCCAACTCACCAAAGGCAAGTTCTGTCACCAACTTAGAGCCGAGACACTGAATAAACGGGGATGCGGTCCAAACACAGAGGTAGAAAAATGGGGAAGTCCTCAGTATCAGAAAGTCAAATGAGACAAGTCAGGGCTTACAGTCAAACAGGAAGGCCATGTATGGATGGAGACAAGTGAATATGGAGCCTACACTAGCAGACAACTGGTGTCGGGGAAAGACCATGTCTATGTAAGGTGAAAAACCAGTAAGTTTTGTTAAATGACCTAAAAGTGCAAGTGATTGTCCATTTTATGATTTACAGTTCATTTTAAATAGTTTGCCACATCAGGAATAATATACCAAGCACATGCTATGATCCTGACTAAATCAACAAGATAATAATCCACAGTCAGTGAGAACATATCCATAGATCATACAACATCATCATAATAATAATCATCAAATATCATCTGAAACACTGCTGTAGTACACCTCTAGGCACTGAACTGAAACTGTAATGGGATAAGTGGTCACATCAGTCATCAAATCTGAACTCTCAAGGCTCAGCCTTGACACAAGGTCATACATAAATCTGAATAATGCACTGCTCTGAACATGAGTGATCCAAAATATATAGCCATGCTCTGGAATAATGGAAGCTCTGGAATGTGCAGATATCTGCTGTACAAGAATAGTAGCCCTGCCACTATGGTGTGATAACAGGTATAAAATTTAAAACCCACCTCTACAGCATCCATGGCGATTCGGATATGTAGTTTGGTGTGGATTGGCCTTCATCCGACCCCTTTCCCAAGGCAAAATAGCTTCTCCAAGGGAGGTCACACTTCCTAGGAGGGGTTAGTTTGCAAGGATCTAGCACCTAGGTAGGTGAGATCCCACTTGATCCGTAATCTACACACTTGATAACCTACCCCTAGTGTGTCACTTTAGTGATTTTCACCTTGTGGGTCCCATTTCTCATTTTGAGGGTTGAGCCCCACCTGGGTCACTTTGTGGCACATTTCAATCTCAGATCTACTAAGATCTAGCCATTGGATGATCCTGATCTCTTAGACCCACCTAGCTATACACCTCAACATCCCTGATGTATAGTTTGGTGGACATCCGACTCCATTTGGCCCATTTCCCAAGGCACTGATCTTTCTCCGAGCCAATTCGACTTTCCCGGATTGTTGGGTTAGCTTGTGGTTTGATCCTTGTTTTGATTGCTTGAACACCTTGACACTGTCATATCTATCAATCAAGCCCACCTTTGGTACTGGTTAGCCCCAATTCAGTCCTTAACTACCCTGCATTGGACACGGTTCCCAAGGCAGTGGATTTTCTCATAATTGACTAGTTCCCTAATCCTGGATCTTATTTCAAACATCATAAGTCACTTTCACACTCATAATGGACCAAATCCATACTGTTTAAATCCCTTAATCCAACCTATCGCTCATCTTGTGACTTCATCCATAGATCTAAGGTTCACCATACACCTTACGTATTTCACATATACTTGACTTGATCTGGTGTATTGGTTTGATCTCTCCTGTCGGGAGTAGATCTGGGTCTCCCCCTTTGTTGTCTTGGGCTAGATAACATAAAGCGAAGATTGCCTCGATTGGCATGACAACCATCCATTGGGAATCGAGGCCATCGTGGTTGCACCTCTTTGGTCGCCCATCCCTTCTACCATCCATCTTGGATTCATCTCTAGGGGTAACTACAAGTTTGGTGATAACAGATCCCAAAGTTCAATGGGAACTATGCGACCTCCATTGAGGACCACATAGAAAATGTCTAGGCTCACATGGAAGCTTATGGGGCTAAGGAAGAAGATGTGTTCATGAGGGGTCTTTTTGCATCCTTGGAGGGTGATGCTCGCAAGTGGTTTGACTGTTTTCCTGCCTCATCAATCACAGGATATGATCTCTTCATTGAAAAACTTAAGCATGAATGGCCAGTCAAGTTAGATGGACGTTTCCTTTTGAACCAACTTTTTGAAATCAAAAAGAAAGAAAACGAGTTTGATCATGAGTTTAACCTTCGCTTTGATAAGATAGTGGCCAACATTCCAGATAACATTAGGCCTCCTGAGCAAGGTGTCTTAATTCATTACCTCAATGCATATGAGGGTTTCCTTGGCTATCACTTGAAAGATAAAGACCCTAATGACCTAAAAGTGGCACAAGAAAACGCTAAGAAGGCTGAGGCAAATGCCGCTTCCATGGGGAAGCAAAATTTCTTTGACCTAATTAGTGCCTCTTCTTCTAGATCTGAGCCTGAGTTTAAGAAAGGGAAGGAGCCTAGCAAAGATCCTAATGAGATGATGGAGAGCATGCATGAAATGATGAAGAATTTAACTCTCCTGACTAGGGATCTAGCTAAGAGTAAAGAGTCGGAAAGGTATAGGCAACCTTATGGTCCAAAACCTTATTGGAACCAGCAAAAGAAACCTAATGAAGGTGATAGAAGAAACCCCGTGAGCCAAACATCACCAGAACCTCCTATTATTAACTGGTCAGAAGATCAAAGGATGGATGATCCTGAGTATCCCACTCATGGTGATGATACTCCTGATTCTCCAAAGAACATTAACTGGGTTGAAAACTTAGATTTTCACAAGGACTTCGGAAGAATTTTGATTGATCATGAAGAAGAGTCCATAGAAGAACCCAGTCCTAGTTTTCCCATTTATGCCACTGAACAGTCTAGTAGTAGTGGCCAAGCTCCTCTTAGAACTTATCAACAAAGAAGGGATGGCCAAAAGCCTACCCCTTTCAATGAAAAGAAAAGTAATGAGCTGCCTAGCCCAGTGAGTGAGCCAATTTCCCTTCCAGAGTATGACTTAGATATCAACATTGAAAGAGAATTGGACAAAGTTATGCACAACATTCCACTCACTGAATTAATGAAAATCCCATCAATAAAAGAGCAAGTGGTAGATTTTTTCGAGAGCATCCCTGAAACTACCACAAGTAATGGTGAAGATCCATCTCCTTTAAACTCAACACCTAGTGCTATGGTTGAAGACGAGGAGGATCCTCCCATTAACATCCAGGCTGCTTTATACGAGAGGAAGAATGGTGGTCACCAACCTTTTTATCTTACACTTCGCATTGGTGATACTCTTCTTCATAACTGTATGTTGGATTCTGGTGCATCCATGAATGTTATGCCTTTGCAAGTCATGGAGGTTATGGGATTAAAAATAACTTGGCCTTATGGGAACGTGTGTGGAATTAATTCCATAAAAGACCATGCGATACCTCACATCACAGGTAAGCAGCATGCTTTTGAAATTTGGAAAGCTTTATGTACTCTATATCAAAGTAAAAACCAAAACAGAAAGATGGTTCTTAGAGAAAAACTGAGGAACACCGAGATGACTGATATTGATACAGTAACTACTTATCTCACCAAGATTTCCCAAGTTAGAGATGAGCTAGGTGTTGCTGTTGAGAAAGTGGAAGATGAAGAGCTAGTCAGATATGCTCTTAATGGGTTCACTACAAAATGGCACATATTTGTGCAAGGAGTAGTTGTTAGAGAGAAACATCCAGATTGGACAAGCTTATGGGATGACTTTTTTCAAGAAGAATCTCGGGAGGGGATGACTTTGTTCAATAATTAGAAAACTTGTAATTCTTTTGCATCTTCATTATTTGGGTTAGCTTTTTGTATCATTGTTGTTTATTTGATTTACATCTTTGTTTCCTTTTTTCTCAATCAAATAAGTCAACTCATTGCCACGAAGCATGCTCTCACCACCATCTAAAGGCTTTGTCAATTAGTGGTGGATGATCAGAAAGTTGACACATAGTCGTTAGTAATTAGTGCAACATCTTATTTTTACAAACAACTTGAATAAACCTTTTCGCTCTTTTCCATCCACAGGTGGAACTGTAGCACTTAATAAATTCTCACATTTTAACTAAGGACCTGTTATCACCAAACTTGTAGGTGCCCCTAGAGATGGATCCAAGATGGATAGCAGAAGGGATGGGCAACCCAAGAGGTGCAACCAAGATGGCCTCGACTCCCAATGGATGGTTGACACGCCAATCGAGGCAATCTTCACCTTATGTTATCTAGCCCAAGACAACAAAGGGGGAGACCCAGATCTACTCCCGACAAGAGAGATCAAACAAAGACACCAGATCAAATCAAGTATAGATGAAGTACGTAAGGTGTGAGGCAAACCCTAGATCTATGGATGAAGTCACAATGTGAGTAATAAGTTGGATCAAGGGGTTTAGACAATGTAGATTTGATCCAACATGTTTATTTGAGTGACTTATGAGGTTTTGAATAAGATCAAGGATTAGGGTACTAGTCAATTGTGAGAAAATCCACTGCCTTGGGAACCGTGTCCAATGCAGGGTAGTTAAGGACCAAATTAGGGCTAACCAATACCAAAGATGAGCTTGATGAATAGATGTGATAGTGTTTAGGCATTTAAGCATGCAAGACAAAGATCAAACCACAAGCTAACCCAACAATCCAAGAAAGTCGAATTGGCTTGCATAAGATTAGTGCCTTGGGAAATGGGCCAAATGGAATCAAAAAGATGTTAACCTGTAGATCAGGACACCTAGGATGTAAAACAAGTGGGCTACTAAAGATATGACGGTTGGATCTTACTAGATTTAATGTTTCATGATGTGACCCAAGTGGACAACAATCCCCTAAAACAAGGAATGCTACCCCCAAAGCAGAACTTCACAAAATGACACACTAGATATAGGTTTTGAGGTATGCTCATTCCAAATCCACCGGGATCTCAACTACCCATGTCCTACAAGTGGACAAACTCAAACACCCAAGAAGTGCGACTTTGCCCAAGGAGGGCTAAAAGCATGGTAAGGGGTGTCAAATCAAGTCCAATAGCCACCAAAATTTAGATCCAAGTAGTTTAGGCAAGTATCAATGTGGACCTAGAAAATCTAAGTAATCCAATGGCTAGATCTCAGTAGATCTGAGATTAAAATGTGCCACAAAGTGACCCAAGTGGGCTCAACCCTCAAAATGAGGAATGGGGCCCACAAGGTGAAAATCACTAAAGAGACACAGTAGGGGTTGGTCATCAAATGTGTAGATCAAGGATCAAGTGGGATCTCACCTACCCAGGTGCTAGATCATACCAAACTCACCTGTCCAAGAAGTGCGACCTCACTTGGAGAGGCTAATTTGCCTTGGAAAAAGGGTCGGATGAAGGCCAATCCTCACCAAACTACATATCCAAATCGTCGTGGATACTGTAGAGGTGGGTTTTAAATTTTATACCCAAAAGCCAAGAAGATCTTGCTAGATCTGAGAAAATGTAAAATGAGGGTTTTGAATAATTAGGGTTTTATCAATGAAGAAGCTATGTCAATGGATTGGAGCCAAGACAAGAAGAACAAACCTGTGGATCTTACCTGGATAACCTTGTAGATGCCTTGATGATGATGATCTATGCAAACCCGATCAATTTGGAGCGATTTGAAGTAGTTTTCTATGAAGTCGATTTGCCCAAGGAAGCCAAATGCACCCTCTCTCCTGCACAATAAACGTCAACCATATCAGATTTACTGCAAACAAGAGATGAGACTAATGCCACAAGAGAAATAACAGAAAAATAACATAGATCACAATGATACTAATGATCAAGCTTGAAAAAATCGGCGAAAAATCGCGAAAAATCGTAAAAATCGCGAGGTCAAACCCTTGCCGAAAAATCGGCGAGTAAAAATCGCGATTTTTTAAAAAATCGCCGAGTGCCGACTTTTTCGAAAAATCGCCGAGTTTTTGGAAAAAATCGCGAGTCGAGGTAAAAAGTCGCCCAGGCAGTCACGGCCGCGGATTAAAAGGTCAAAAGTCATTTTTTTTTTGTCATTTCTTTTGTTTGACTGTTGGAGAAGGAGTTTGAAGGGCAAGAGGGCACCATCAACTAGTTTGGAGGCATCCAAGACTCCAAACAACATCCAAGCTCACCATTGTGAATTTTTGTGGAGAAGGGATTCAATTTCAAGAGTCAAAACTTTGCCAATCAACCAATTCGTCTCACAGGTATGTAGTGGTTCATTTTCTTGTATTTGTTTTATGATTTTTTTTCATGTTTGCTTGCCTATATTCTTTCCTCTATTCTCTTATTTTTTTTTTCCATTTTTCCAAAGATTTCGATGTCCATAAAATTATAAATATCAAAAAGAGTCAAAATGCAAGGGGGTTTTAGATTCTTAGAATGGAATAGCATGTTTTCTTTGTTAGATATTTAGCCACCTTCTTGTTATCATTTTTTCATGGCCAAAAATATAAATTTAGAGGTCTGATTTTTTAAGCCAAATTGTTGCAATTTTTTCAAATGGGGTTTAATTTCTTGTTTTTGTATTTTTGTGCCCTAGGTTTGCATTTTGAGGCTGCCATTCCATTTTCGAAGATGCCAAAGCCACTGGATCCGTTTTGGCAGTATGGTGAGCCCGAGGATGATGGAAATAGGCAAACTTTGAGTTGCAAATTGTGTGGGCATCACATGTCAGGAGGGGTTAACAGGTTGAAATACCATCTAGCTAAACTCCCTGGGCATGATGTTGGCGTTTGTACTGCAGTGACCCCAGAGATCATGAGATCTGCCCATGACGCAATCCATGAAAAGAATAAAAAGAAGGATGAGATCGCCGCAAACAGAGCTGAGCTTGCAGCTTTTGGCCTAGCAAGAAGTGTGGGGGCAACAGGATCTACCACTTTCACTGAGGGTAGTGCGAGGGGTTCCACAGCCACGCCGGGGGCCTCACACTATTTTGGTCCACGAACAGGAGGTGGATCACAACCTTCTATCAAGGCAGTGATAAAGAAAAATGACAAGGTAGAAGTGGACAGGGTGATGGGGAGGTGTCTTTACTGGAGTCACATACCTCTCAGCATCGTAAAAAACAATCCATTTTGGCAGCAGATGTGTGATGCCATTGCATCATTTGGCTCGGGGTATAAAAGTGCCACCTTTGATGAGTTGCGGGGTCCAATCCTTCAAGCAGAAAAGAAGGACATCAGTGCTAGGTTGGAGGAGCTCAAGCAGTCATGGGAGAACACTGGATGCACAATCATGTCAGATGGTTGGTCAGATGGTAAGGGTAGATCCCTTATCAACTTTTTGGTACATTGTCCTAGAGGTACCTTGTTTGTGAAATCAGTCGATGCATCGGCATATGTAAAAGATGCAGCGCTCTTATGTGAGTTGTTAGATGGGTTCCTACAGGACATTGGGGTGCACAATGTTGTGCAAGTTATTACGGATAATGCAGCTAATTATGTGGCTGCTGGCAGGATGCTTATGGAGAGGCACCCCGCTTTGTTTTGGACTCCATGCGCTGCTCATTGTATTGATTTGATGCTGGAGGATATGGGGAAAGTTCCCTTTATCAAGGTGGTGATTGATCAAGCTAAGAGCATCCCCAAGTTTATTTATAACCATACTTTTGTTCTTAGCCTCATGAGGAGGCACACCAAAAACAGGGACTTGAGGCGTCCCGCAATCACACGCTTTGCCACCACCTTCATTACTCTTCAGTCCTTGCTTCGATTTCAGTTTGAGTTGAAGCAAATGTTTGTTTCTGATGATTGGCGTGATTGTGCTTACAGCAGGAGAGAGGATGGGAGAACCATTGCCAAGTTGGTGTACACTGACTCATTCTGGGAAGGAGTGGGGGAAGTGTGCGCGGTGAGTGAACCTTTGGTAAGGGTTTTGAGACTTGTTGATGGTGATAAGCCCGCAATGGGCTATTTGTATGAGGCCATGGATAGGGCCAAAGAGGCCATCCGGAATTATTATGTGGGCAGGGGTACCCCGGGGCACGAGAGGCACATGTTGTTATGGGAGTTGATTGATAGTCGATGGACCGGGATGCTTCATAGACCCATTCATGCAGCAGCACTCTTCCTCAACCCTGCATTTTCCTACAAATGCAAATTTGATTTTGATGCTGAGGTGTTGGAGGGGCTCTTCACTTGTATTCAGAGGATGGTTCCTGATTATGAGACTCGCAATGCAATCAATCGCGAGTTAGAGATGTATCAGGATGGTGCTGGAGTATTTAGCTTTGCTGATGCTATTCGTGACAGGACCAGTTTCATGCCAGGTAAGTTATTAAAGTGTTTAACTTTTATTTGCAAGTTGAAATTTGAAATTTTGAATTATGATTTATTTATTTCCTTATTTGTTGTAGCTACTTGGTGGCGAACCTATGGTGTAAGGACACCAAATTTACGGAAATTTGCCATCAAGATTCTGAGCCAAACATGTACCGCTTCAGGATGTGAGCGGAATTGGAGTGTGTTTGAAAAAGTACATGCAAAGAGACGCAGAAGGTTAGAGTCTTAGACTTTAAATTTTCAACAAATCAATTTCATTTAATATAATTTGTGAATCTATCATCCTCACATATTATAATTATGTTTCATTAATTTTTTAAACTTGAACCTCTAGACTCATACAAAAAAATTATTTTCCTCTTACAGGATGGAGTTCACACGTCTCAATGATTTGGTCTACGTCCATTATAATCTCCGCTTATGGATGGCACAGATAAATAAAACACCAAATGCTGATGCCATCGTCTTAGACAATATTGATATTTTGTCTGATTGGAGGGTGGAGATTGAGACTCCTATCATGGAGGAGGAACTTACATGGCTAGAGGGAGAGGAAGGGCAGGAGGAGGAGGAGGAGGAGGAGGAGGAGGAGGAGGTGGAGGAGGTCAGAACCACCACGGAGGGTGATGTGCTAGCATCGCCACCACCGCCTACACCGATTGATACATCTAGTCCTCCATCTGTCACTCGTCGTCCGATGTTAGATGCAGGGGCAGGGTCTTCTGCTGCTACTTCTAGTGCTAGGGGCAGGCCTGACAAACGGCCCATGACCTTTTCCCGTAAAAGGGGAAGAGGGCATTGATATTAGATAGATAGCTACTAGTTTTCCTGAGATACATTTATATATGTGATGTCATTTTGTATTGGTTATCTACTTTTGAGTTTTGAGTCCTTGATTGGACAACTATGGTGTTTCAGACTTTCAGGATTCAGTATCGACTTTGATGTATCATTTTATATTTGACATGACTACATGATGATGATATATATCAGTGCTTTCTACATATTTATGTTCCAATGTGTTTATCTGATGTTATTGTTGCTTTATATGTTTAAAATTCTGAAAAAAATGAATGTATTTTGTATTTTTTAATGTTTGCCGACTTTTTCCGACTTTTTCCGATTTTTTCGCCGAATTTTCCGAAAAATTGTTTTCGGGACCCTTGCCGACTTTTTGCCGAGTCCGACTTTTTCAACGTTGCTAATGATAACCCTTGATACAAGCAAATGCCAAATGGAGCGAGTTGAAGAAGCCTTGCAAAAACGCCCAAGTGAAGTCGCCCTCCTGTAGACAAGACAAAAGTTTCCCAAAAGATAGATCTTACCACAAATACCCAAATGCTAGGATGCAAAAGACTTTCCAATCACCATCTAAGAACACCAGATGCAAAGGAGATCACAAGAATTTCCACAAGAAAGTTTTTCTATATCAAGATTCCAAGAGCCAAAGACCCCTGTACAATGAGAAGCTCTCTCCTTTAAATAGGAGGGAGAGAGTCCACAATCTAACCACTTTTTGAATGAGTGGCTAAGATTAAAAGATCAAAAGATCTAATCAATGGTTGAGATAAGCTCAACAATACAGTACATGGATCAATAATAAAATATAACAATAAATGGACAAAATCGCCCTGGGAGAGGGGATCCCACCAAATCATGATGACAAAATAATAGATCTAGCTTATGGTGGGTCCAAGGGGTAATTTTAGACACCCTTGGTCAATCCCCATAGCACAATATCCATAAAATAATCATCAAAGTACCAAATCGTGCCTCTATGGACAAATCGTGAGCCTTAGGAGGCTCCAAAAATCATCAGAAAGTGCCATAAGTGATGGATGTGGGTCCCGATGAAGCTGAAACTACTGGAGAAGATGCGGGAGATATCCCACTCATCATCATTGAACATCCCATGCCATAACTTTGCCTCAGTAGCCCAAATCGAATTCCTTTGTAGCCCTTTTCACCATTTCTAGACTGCCTCGGGAAGTGTGAAACTGCCCAAAATGCCACCTGGAGTGCCTGACTCCAAAAATAAAAATCACCAGAGTGTCTGGAAGGGGGGGTAGTATGGTAATAACAAGTGGCTGGACCACCCCTTCCAAAAATAGCGCTCTAGGTGAACCAATGATATCTCTGCTCTGCTCTGACAGGGCCTCCGACAGGCCAAATCTGCACTAGGATAGCCAACTGAGGCTCAAACATCACTGTAACTGCCCGGAACTGAAAACAAACTGTCTCATTGGACTCATAAGGTCCAAATCCATCTAAAATGTATACTCATACACCATATAGACCTTTGCATGGTCAAAAATAAATGTTCATAATATCCGGCAGACCAAATAATAATAATCTGTAAAAGTGCTAAAAAGCACAAATCATCATCATAAGCCTGAAACCACTACATAATCCCACCATGGTGACCTGTTCCAGACCATATATCATCTATCTGTACCTTCTGGGGTCTACTACCTCATGTCCTGTGGTTGACTTTTGTTTGACCAAGTCATCATGACCAAAATATGACTCAAACTGTCATCAAGCTACTGCAAGGTGTCAAAGGTTAAAACATGCTTTACAATCCATTCACATAGCAATTATAGCAAGTAGCAATCATTACTGGCGATCTAAATCCAAATATAATATGTCATTAATTATTATTAATTACTCAGATAAGACTTTCAAGGTCATACTGACTTCATAGTTGTGATCAATTTGCTAGTGAAGGGTGAAGGCTTTGTACTGCAAAGGCTAGGCTAGAGGGAATGACTTAATAACTTAACACTGTGACACTTTGGA
This sequence comes from Larix kaempferi, assembly GCA_027924585.1. Classification (NCBI taxonomy): domain Eukaryota; kingdom Viridiplantae; phylum Streptophyta; class Pinopsida; order Pinales; family Pinaceae; genus Larix; species Larix kaempferi. The sequence continues at coordinate 13,695,685 of BSBM01000030.1, forward strand.
AATGGACAAGGGAATACACACCATAGCATATATTGAATGAGCAACAACACAGGGAATGGTGGTGTCTCACAAATGGATAAGTTGTTCAAAGAGTGTTTATTCACCTTAACAGATGCGCACAATCCATAATACAAATGAGGCCAGCAATCTTTTTGATATAGCATTTAAGTTTTATTGCTTTTGGGGCCTAGATTTTCCATAGCCTTTGATCTATGTGTGTTCACAAACATATTGCATAGATTTACATTTATTTAGGCTTCTTGCTGCAGGTGTGTTTTTAAGGCACTTGTTTACCTGAGCACTTCTAGGTGTGTCACAGACAGCTTGTTTACCTAGGTATTTACATTTCACAAAAGATATAACATTTGATATTTCATAGCCATTTTCATTTGGCTTGCCTTTCATTCATGTGTGTTTAACACATTGCATGAATGGGCTTTTCATACAAGATATAACATTTCATTTCCATAATTTGTATTCATGGCAGCACTAAAAGCTTCAGGTTTAGCCAACAACATATTTAATGACTAGGGGGAATTCACAAGGAAATCCAACTCACCATAGGTAAGTTTTGTCACCAACTCAGAGCCGAGACACGATAAACAAGGAAGCTCATCCAATACAGAGGCTATAATGGGGGAAGGTCCTCCATGGTACTAATCAAGTTATAAGTCAGGGTAATGATCCAACTGGGTAAGTCATGGATGGATGAAGACAGTGAACAATGAAACCAACACTAGCAAAGCCAAAGTATGGCGGGAATGATCAGCTCTATTCTCCCTAGGGAGGGTAAAACCAATGAGTATAGACCAAGAACTTCTAAGTCTGAGTAGGGGCAAATATGATATATATGTAATAATAGAACCAGGTCCACATATCTATATGATTGCCAAATCATGATACTAAATGCTAAGACATGCTAAGAAAATGGAAATAAAAGCAATATAACCACAACACCATAATATACCTGCTGAGTCATATACCTGAATGCTCATCAATCTGAACCATCATCTGTCCTTTGAAACTGCTGCTGTAACTCTGGGAACTACTGACTGCTCTGTACAAATGGCTAAATAGCTACATCGGTCATCTCTCTGAGTGTCCTGAGACTCAGTCATGGCATGGGGAATAACACTGCTATCCAAAATCTGATAGTGATCCATAGTAAATGCTCATCTCAGCATCTCAATGCAAGGGAACTGGCTGAATAGTGTACTGGAATCAGGAAAATAATGTATGGTAGCTCGGCTACTATATATGTGATAACAGGACCCATAATAATAAAAATAACAACCCTCAACATAACGAAAATCCGGCGTTTCCACGCTGTGATCAAAAGTGGAGAAATTCTGACTAAGGAAGCGGGAACCACTGGGAGGTGACCTCAGAGCACAGTTAGACTACATCCTTGTGGGTGTAGTGTTGAACATCGCTTTCAAGACTCCGTCCCAGCCCACATGTCCTTGTACGGAGCCACCTAGATCACATTTCGGACATATTCCCCGTACTGCAAGGTATATCGGGAATCCCCATTTTCCCCATGTTATCCACTAAATTGCACTTAGTGGATTCCGAGTAAACCGTTGAAGACTTGAATAATCGTATTGTTTATCATCAGTGTTCCGAGATCCATTAGGCCAAAAAAAAATTGGCCCTTTGTAAAATTTGCATGTCCAGACCCCCTTCGGGGAATTGTAATAAGTTGGTCTAAGCATGGTCATTTTGTAAAGGACTTGGCTTACCTTAGGGTTTGTCGTCAAGGGGATGCTCTAGAGTGTTTTTTCTTTAGAAATTATGCGTTGCGCTTCAGTGGCGTATAATTCCTGAGTTTTTCACTCATACCTCCAAAGCTGAAGTATTTTCCATGGTGATCGATCTTAGGGAGGTTATTAAAGCCTATGTGTCTATGTATTTTTACATGATAGCCATCAGTAATAAGTCGTATGGACATGCACTAGGTCCCCTAGGAGTTTGAGTCAATTCCGACAAAAATAATTTTTTCCGCAAAATTAGACCATTTTTTAATGGTTTAAATGGAAAATTTCAAAATGTAATAAAAGAGTGGTCTAGAGGTGGATTTTGGCGTGGGGAGCTCGTTTTGACGCTTAGAGCGTCATCTTTACCTTAGTGCCCACTTTCTCCAAGTTCCAGGCAATTACGTCGCCTCTGGGAGCATTTTTCATTAAAAATAAGACAAAATGGCATTTTAATGTTAAAAAAACCCAAAATGCACAGGTGACAAAAAATCACAAAAGTCAAAAAATGAATTAAAAAAAGATTGGAAAGGGGTGGCACATGGTTTGATATGGTAGGTGACTCACCTAAAAGATTAAAGAACATGACAAATTACCAACTTACGATAGCGAATGAGTTTCTTGAGTTTGTAAAGGCGCCCCCTTCCTCACGTGGGCGTACTCCTCGCATGGAAGTTCACGAGGGATGGGCGATGGTTCCCATGAGAGTGGGCGTTGATTCCTATGGAGAGGGGCGCCCCTCTCATGAGGTGGCAGCCACCTCACCCATCACACCAACCACCCACTCCAAGTTCAACGTTCACAGGCTTTAATCTCTCCATCGATTAAGGGATTGACTCCCTCATCTTCAAGCATTCGCCCTCCCTCATTGAATTCGACTTCTCCTCTGTGAGGTTATAAAAGAAAGGCCTTTGCTCCATTATTCAAACGGATGCATTGAACCTCAGCTAGTTTGTACAGTGTTGCTATTTTGTTAATATACTGAAAGACTTTGGAGGTCCATCGTGTGCATCTTATGTTGAAGCTTTGCTCATGAGGTGATATTGTTGCTTTTCATTACTATTTCATGCTTTCATTACTGTAGATCTAGTCTATTGGGAATAGAGGCAACCATTTACGGTTGATAAGTTGTTTGTTTGTGCTTAGATATTAGGAGATTTGAATGTAATCAACTGTATTCGGTTATACTTAGATTCATTCGATTTCATTTTATTCTAACACACTAAGATCTCATGTTCTGTATTGCAATTTTTGGTGTTGTTTAGCCGCAGATCTAAAGCTCAAGGGGATTAGGAATTCGGTTGTTCTTCCTCTTCTTGGGCAACCATATTTTATCTAACATAAGTGTATTGCAGAGATCTCTCAAAGGCATTTGCAAGAGACAAGGGCATTGGGATCTAAAGCCTCATCCATCCCCATTTCTACAAATCTCTCTCCTTTAAATTTTTGTTTCATGCTTGGATTATTAGATCTAGATCTTTCACTTTATTACTCATTTTCAGATCTTATATTTCTTAAGCATTCTTAGCAAATCTGGACATTCGCATTTATAAAGCATACTCATTAATAGATCTAGATCTGATTTTTGTACTTGCATTCTTTTAAAAATTCCAAATTTTTTCTAAGTACAAAATTTTTTCAATTTTTTTTATTTGTTTAAATTCATTTCCATCAAATTCTGATAAAGTTTTCTCTCTGGTTTTTAGCAGGTCCAAAGAAAAGGAGGAAGAAACTCTAGCCATTTTCCGCCAGAAAATACCAAAAAGCACTTTCCAAGTACCTCTTTCTCCTAGTTTCGCATTTCCAAGTTTGTAAGCCCTTAGATCCAAGTCTAAAAGGACTAAGAGGCATTTTCTATTAAGAGTTATTGTAAAAATTTAAACGAGAGCAATGGGATACCCAGTGCCCACACCCCATCCCCCCAGGGGAGATCTGTACTTGTGTCAATTTCGTGTATAAATTTTTCTAATGAACACAACCATCACACAGACACAATTTAACTACAGGGTGTATACTATAACAATCTTTTTCATAAGTTTTAATTCACTTAAATTTTTGCAAGCGTAACATAGAAATAAAGCCGATTTCATTGCCACGAAGTATGCTCTCACCACCACCTAAAGGCCTCCCCGATTAGTGGTGGTTGATTAGAAAGTGACGCATAAACTTGGTGAGCTATATCTTTCATTTTTTGCAATTTACTTTCCACAATACAATTGTTCAAATTTGAATTTACATTTGGTTCATAACTAGAGTATGCTCTTTCCCCTTGCGAGCACTTTGCCTGGGCCTGTGGGAAACCAGAAACTATTGTGGCCACTTATTAATTTTTTCACATCTAATTTAATATTCACTTAATAAAATCAACCACCCTTTAACATAAGTGAAAATCCGACACCTCGATTGGATTTCATGTGGGGATATTCTAACTAGGGATGGGGGAACCACTGGGAGGCGACCTCAGAGCACCAGTTAGACTACATCCTTGTTGGTGTAGTGTTGAACACCGCTCTCGAGACTCCGTTCCAGCCCACATGTCCTTGTATGGAGCCATTGATTTCTAAATTCCGGACATTCCTCCCTGTACCTCATGGTATCTCGGGAGTTCCCCCTTTTCCCTGACAAAGATTCATATCATAATAATCTAAAAGTAACCAAGAGACATTTGCACAACATTTCCCTTTCATTCAGCACTACTTATATACTATTGTGACTCCATAAGGCACTGGTTATCGGACTTTTTCATTTGCTTAATATCATATCAGTATCGCGCATCTTTTTGGTAGTCATTTCAATTTTGTTGGTGAAAGCAAGCTTTAAGTTATTTGTGCAAATCTATCTTGGAACCCTTCTAATCAACACCTAAAAAACTCCTAAAAATATAAACACCTTAACCACTTTCATAGAAACTCTAACAACCTTAGAAACATTCCTGAGGGACTACCCCCCTTGGCTTCGTTGGGAGTTTTGCCTAAATGGAGGAGTCAAGATCAGGCGACAGCCTTGACTCGAGACTTGCCCCCAAGAGCACACTGAGCAGTAGCAAAGACTTCCTGCTGCATTAACCAGGTGTGTTGATCCGGCGGCAACACCCCCTAATCATTTTCACCCTAATAATCTAAAATTGACCAAGAGCATTGCACAACAGTTTTCTTTACAACAACAAGCACTATTTTATTTTGACTCCACGACACTGGTATTTTTATTTTCTATATTTTAAGTTCTCTTTCTAATGTCGTGAATGCATTCATATTTATGTTGTTGATCAAATTTAAAGTTGCAGTGTCTTGTGTTGAGTATTAGTCATCATTATAAAACTCCTAAAAACAACTTACTTTCATCCGTAACAACCAAATAAATTTAAGAGCCTTAGAAACTCTTTATTAGGGTCTATCCCCCTTGGCTTCGTTAGGAGTTTGCCTAAACGGAGGAGTCAGGATCAGGTGACAGCACCTGACTCGAGACTTGCCCCCAAGGCCACACCTAGCAGCTTCGAAAGATTTTTGCTGTGCTTCCCCCTAGGTGTGCATCTCTGCGGCAACACCGCCAATTTCAGGGGAAAATGTAAATGGGCCAAGAAGAAATCTTGAAGAAAATGACAAAATTATCAAGATTTCTATTCACACATTTCGTCAAACACTTTCAACAACTAGGTTTTTAATTAAAGAACCACTTGTAATACTTTGAAATTAAAAACACCATGTTAAAAGCTCTTCAAACCCATGAAACAAGCACATTGAACACAGCTATTTTTTGGTCAATCTTGACCAGGTCAAAACCCCAACCTGGGGAAAACCCAAAGAGGAAAATTGTAATTAAAGAAGAAGATTCAGAAATCCTCTTTAAGCAGAATTTGTCTTTCCCAACACTGACAAAAATTGACAAATTAATAACAGACTTCTGCCTCGAAAATCGTGCCAATGAACAATAGTACGGCCTACCCACATGTGCCAAATTATGCTATACGGCCTTCCCACATGTGTCAGATTCTACTGTACGGCCTACTCACAATTCTACCTCGATTTTTGTGCCATGTGCCAAAAATGACCCTGTTGTATGGTTCTATCAGTCTGCAATAAATGCACCGGTAGCTGCCTTGGAAACTATGCCCACACGTGCTACTGTACAGTCTGACAAAGTGCTATACAGTCCTCTTTTTAGCTGTCTTGGTAAGCGTGTCACTGTATCTTCTTGAAAAGTGTGCCCTAGTTTTATATTTGGAAATCCTCTTCTTCTTTCTCTTCACTCTCCTCTTCCTCTTCTTGGTGAATGTACTCTCCTTTGTCTCTTCTCATTCTATTATACTTTAATTCTCTTCAACTAACCCTAACTACCATTAACTACCTCATCAATGGCTAGGATTAGATTACTAAATCTAGGGTCTTGTTATCACATCCATAGTAGCTGGGGCTACCATGTCTTCAGACCAGATTGCAGTACTTTTATGAGCCAGTCCTTTTGCTATGAGATGCATGAGATCGACAAATGATGAGTAGTTATTCTATGATCACTCATATTTTTAGCAGACCCGGAGTAGATATTGTCAGCCTTGTGCCATGACTGAGCCTCATGACCCCAAATTTGATCACTAAGGTAGCCATTTTCTTCCATACAGAGCAGTGTGATGATAGTGCTCAGAGTTATACAGCAACAGTGTTCCAGTGACAGTTGATGGTTCAGATGATGGATACAAGTATATGACTCAGCAAATATATGGTTGTGCATTGGATATCTATGTTGTGCTCTGTTACTTATCTTGGTAGCTTAATTGGGTATTTAGTGGTCATGATCCGATGATATATATATATAGATAGATAGATAGATATGTGTGTGTGTGTGTGTGTGTGTGTGGTTATTGGTTGATTGTTTAGAATAGAGGTAATTTGATGCTTGGAATTAGAAATTCTCGTGTATACGCATTGGTCTCACCCTCTTAGTAGTATGGACTTGGTCATTCCCACCATTTATGGCTTGCTAGTTATGGCATCACCTATCACTTTCCCCATCCATCCGTTATCATCCATTCTTGGTTGTATCCTGACTTACACTTTAGCCTCTGATATTGAGGACTTCCCCACTGATGCCTCTATATTGCATAGTCTCCATGTTGTTATGTGTCTCGACTCTAAGTTGTGCAACAAAACTTGCCAAAGCCTTGATCCTTCTGGGCCAAGATAACCCGCTGGTGTTGGTTCCTAAGCTTAGGTGAGTTGGTTCCTGAAGCCTTGACCTCTCTGGTCGGTTACCCCCGATGTTTGGTCCTAATTGTGGATGATTCCCCCTAGTTGCTTGAGTTGTGTCAGCTAAGACTTGAAGGAAATTTTTCTACTATCATTACATGCATTATGTGATTCATTGTTATATTTTCTGAAAATGAAATCCCATGGTAAAAATGAAATGTAAAGCACCTTGGATGAAAGCTGTAATTAGTTGTGCTTTTAAGCACATGCAAAATCCGAAGGGTCAAAGGCCTAAAGAGTACTGGATAAATTGGTTCGTTGATGTACTCAACAGACACGAGGCCAGATTTATGCTTTGCGGTGAACACTCTGAGTCAGTATATGGTAGATACTATAGCCTAGACGAGTTCACCTAGTTGCAGCAAAGCTGTTAGTTTTTGTAACTCAATCGATCATTTCCCATGATTTTGATGTTCCATGGGGGGGACAAAGTTGTCTTTCCTAGTGTTACTTTTTGAATATAATAAAGTGACTTTTATATTTTAAAAGTGAGTTTCACTTAAGTAATGTGGGTCCCTTATGTAAATGTGTATTTATTATTTGTTAAAAGAAATTAAATGTGCAATTAATGATGACCCTTAGATTATCTTTAATCCTAGCCATTCATTGAGGAAGTTAGGGTTATTGAAGGTAGTTAGGGTTGATGAGGGTATTAAGTGACTATTTAATCACTTGAAAAGTAGAAGAAAAGGGCATCAAATCAATGAGTGACTTCATTGATAGTGATTAAGAGAGAAAGAGAAATTCTGTAAAAGTTCAGGAGGAGATAAGTTAGCAGGCAGCAGGAGATAAGGAATATAGCTAAGGCACATAAATCAAGGAAGCAAGCTACAACACACAAACCGAGGCAACAAAAAGTACAATACAGCAGGGTCATACGGTCAATTCCGTACAGTTCCATACAGCAGCATAAAACACAGTTTTCAAACTGTTTATTGCATAGTTTTCGAGGTAAATAATTTCTGAAATTGTTGGGTGCATTTACCAATACAATCTATATCAGTTTGAATAATTTTTAAGTCTGTTTTAGAGGCTTTACAGCTACAGAATGTACAACATAAAGTACAGTACGTCGTACAGCAGTGGGAACTTGAAGTTGCCTATATTTTTGTCATAGTTTTGCAGTGGGTTTCTCAGATTGCCATTGGCATTACTTTCTTGTTGTAAATCTTCTAAAACTCCGAATAGATTTCACTTTCTTGGGTTTTCCTCTTTTGAGGTTTTGCCCTGGGTTTGGCCCTAAATTTCTGTATTAGTGTTCTTGTGCATTTACCTTTAGTTAGATCACAGAACTGATTGCATTGTATTTGTACTTAAGCTATTAGTAAAATTCATCATTAAGTTGTATGTGAATCTTTAGATCATAAAAGTCACAAATCTGATTATAATCAAAGTGTTTGACAAAAGTACAATAAGAGAGTTTGTGATTGTTACCAACTATTTTGTACAATAGTTGAACTACTATTGAGCCGCCAGTTATTGAATATGATCCATGTTCATTTCCAGAGTTCAGATGTTCCGGATTTGGCCTATTTTGGCCATCTTTTTATTTTTTGTGTTGAAATGACCATGCCCCATGGGGTCTGTTATCACCAATCTTGTAGTTTCCCCTAAATGGTGGATCCGTAAGGATGGTAGAGGGGATGGGAAACCAAAGAGGTGAACCAAGAGAGCCTCGACTCCCAAATGGATGGTTGTCACGCCAATCGAGGCACTCTTCGCTTGATGTTGTCCTAGCCCAAGACAACAATGGGGGAGACCCAGATCTACTCCCGACAGGAGAAATCAAACCAGGACACTGGATCAAATTAATGGGAATGAAGTATGTAAGGTGTTAGGTATAGTAAACCCTAGATCTATGGATGAAGTCACAAGGTGAGTTATGGGTTGGATCAAGAGATATAGATTTGATCCAACGTAGTTATACAAGTGACTTATGAGTTTAATTAACAGATCCAGAATCAAGGTACCAGCAAATGATATAAAATTCCACTGCCTTGGGAACCGTGTCCAATGTAGGGAGGTTAAGAACAAGATTGGGGCTATCTAGTACCTTTGGACAGACTTGAAGGAAGGTATGAGAGTATCAAAACACACAAGCCTCGGAGAATACATCAAACCACAGATAAATTGGCCAGTTGGGGAAGTGCGCTAGGGTTTGGATATTAGTGCCTTGGGATTTGGGCCCTGTGGAGTCCTCCAACCTTGACGTCTAGGAGAACCCACATTGGGTTTGGTCCAAGCTAAAATACCCAAAAATGGTTTGCCAATTGATCAAGCGGTTTGATCCAGAGAATTTTCCGAATAAAAATAGTGAGGGTTTTAAATGAATTTGAGAGATGGGTAGTTTAAGGAAATAGAAATCTTACCTTGAGAGCATACCTGATTGATGGAAATGTTTGCTATGATGCCGAAGACTATCCCCACAAAGATCAAATGAGAATTTTTATGGAAGCTATCTCATGAGCCTCTTTAGCCAAGCCCTAACTACTTGGGTCCACTTATCAATTCTAGATCTAGATCTATCCACTCTTGATCTATTCCTATTTCATCTTTCACATTTCCCTAGGAGGTCTTGAGTAGGTTCGCTAGCCTTCATAGGTTGGCTAGGGTCTCCCCCTTGGTCTTGCTTAGGCTAGATCTAAAGCGAAGAGTACCTCAGTTAGCGTGACAACCAATTGCATTGGGAACCATGGCATCCCTTGGGTCACCTCTTTAGTTGTCCAACGCCTCTACCATCCTAGATAGGATCATCTTTTGGGACAACTACAAGTTGTGTGATAACAGTAACGTAATTGAGTCTCCTAAACTACGAGATGATCTGGACACGTGGTGAGGTAACGCAGGTAGTTGCAGTATGCAACGTAATGTACGCTCCTGGGATGGACCCACCGGATGGCTTGCTTAGTTCATGAAAAAGGGTTGATGACTACATCCAGTATGAAAAAGGACAGGCACTGTAGAGTTGCATCCAGTGTGAGCAAGGACTGGCACTGTAGAGATGGTTGCATCCAGTATGAAAAAGGACTGGCACTGCAGAGATGGCTACATCCAGCATAAAAAAGGACTGGCACTGTAGAGTTGCATCCAGTATGAAAAAGTACTGGCACTGCAGAGATGGTTGCATCTAATATGAAAAAGGACCGGCACTGCAGAGATGGCTACATCTAGTATGAAAAAGAATTGGCATTGTAGAAGTTTACATCCAACATGAAAAAGGGATGGCACTGTAGAGGTCTACATCCAGCATGAAAAAGGGTTGGCACTGTAGAGGTTTACATCCAGCATGAAAAAGGGTTGGCAATGTAGAGGTTTGCATCCAGCATGAAAAAGGGATAGCACTGCAAAGACGAGTACATCCAGCATGAAAAAGGGCTGGCTCTGTAGAACTTCTTGTGATGTATGGATTCGAGAGATGTCAGAAGTCAATGGTTAGAATATAGAAGTGCAGCAGCTGGAATGGTGACAGTGACAGAAGAATACCTTCCTTGTTAAGAGAGAGTGTTGAAGAATGTAACTTTGAAAGATATTCTTATTTAGTTTATTTCTATTATTTGTATTGTACTTCTATCAGGAATAATTGATGTATTTGATCATGTAAAAGTCATTGAAAGAGTCAATGTAAACCCTAATAGTTATGTCGTCCTAGAAGATTCCAAAAAATAATATTTTATTGTGTAATTGACAAGTCGGCCCTGTTAGGGAAAAAGGTCAAGTCACTAATTAGTATAAATAGGAGGCTCGCCCTCCTCATTTGGTCACCTCACTCACTCATCAAGTTTGCATGAGTAGAGAGATAGAGTCAAGGAGAGTAGTTGTTATTGAAGACTTCTTGTTTTGGGTTATTGCACGAGGATTGACATTGTACTTTCTGACGAATCTATATTGAAGAAATTTTGCTGGGTTTTCTGACCCACGAGGGTTTCCCAAGATAAATTGTTGTGTTCTATTGTCTATGTTGTGCTTGTTTATATTTCAGTGATCCTTTATGTTACTGCATTTAAAATTCTAACATGATGAGACTTGCTATTATTGAAGGAACGCACTAGCATAGGTGGCCTTATTTGGCATTGGGATAGCATCTTGGCATTGTTGGCTCTTTGTTCTAGGTGAGCACTCCTCATATGCACATATTTCTAGATGGATTTATCCCTCAACGGCTATAATTTGGATGGTATATTATGTTTGGGCCTTGTTGTGTGGACAACCTTGCTCATATGGACACTCTTGGCGAATGGATCAAGTCTTGATGTGTTTGACTACCATTTTTAGTGGAACGCTTCCTTGGTATCATCTTATTGGCACATCGTTTTAGGCATGGTCATATTTTATTGCTTATTTGATGAGGATATCCCCTTTACTTCATGGATCTAGTGGACTATTTGATGACCTTGCACATGGATCTATGCTAGCATAGGTTGGTTGACTCCTTATTCCATGGATCTAGTAGTCAAGTTTGTTAGCCTGGGAGAAGACGCCCCAGCGTATTTTTCTATTATGAGCTTGTAATTGGTCTCCCAAGGCCTTTGGCTCCCTAAACAACGGAAGTGCTTCACTTATGGAGCCTCTCTTGCACATATCTGCGTGCACATTTGAAGGACATCACTCTGAGAGATGCTTGCACATGGATTTTGGAGGATGTTTTGTGATTTATGCCCTGGATGAGGGAAACATCCACCATGAAGAGGATACATATGGCATAGCCACCACCTATTTTTTATTTTATTATGCATTTTTTTATTTGTCATTAGAAGTTTGTTAAGAGATATTAGTTGTTTATGTTTTCCTATGAGATCATGGATCTAATTTTGGATATTATTATTTTATTTGCTAAGGGTTTTGAGCCCTAGCTCTATATAATAGAGCCTCACTCATTTTGTAATGGTTGTTGAATGTGTGGTAAACTTTTGAGAGCTATTGTTGAAGATCTATTGAAAGATATTAGAAAGTTAAGGGTTTCATTCTTGTTCATGTGAAGCATATGTTTGGAATTTATTGTGGCTGAATGTTGATGTTGAAAACCACTTGCAAAGAATTTGTTTCAAGTGCTACTTGTGAATGGTTACTCTGGCTCAATAGAAGGAATTGGGTGTGGGTTTTTCTCTTTTAATCTCTTTGATGGTTTATTTATGAATGTATCATTGATGCATCTTCTACAGTTTTTGCAGAAATATACTTCATAGTAAAGCACACCCAAGTAAACAAATCTAAAGGTGCACCTTTTAAAGGGATCTTTCAAGAAAAATTTATGCACTAATTAACAGCAAGATTAGGTTGGCTGTAGCATATATTTTGCAGCTCTGTTTTCCCTAATTACTTGCACAAAACAGCTCTGTAAGTCTGGCCTCTTGATCCCATGTGCCCATATTGTTGTTGCCTTGTAGGCACTAGTCTTTCCTTTCAACAACCCCTAAAAAAATACAACGATCATATTTTAGTTCTGTTCTATTAAATCTGCAATTTACTGATGAAAATATCATACACCAGATTTACCCAAGTTTAAAAACCCGTCCAAGTCATTATCATACATTAGACTTGGTTGTATTTATGGATTCCCCTTTTGTGCTGGAGGAAAGCCAGGCTAAAGAGAGTTAAAGAGCTAAAATGGTGACAGTGGGTAGCCTTTCTACACTACCCCTAGGGTCTCACTTGTGTCTAAAAATTTGTCACTTAAAGTGAGGATTTGGGAGTTAACAATATCCACTTGTACAAGTAATTTAAATATTCATTCAAAATCCAAATACATAAAGTAATTCACATATCCACAATCCAAACATGAAATTCAATGAAGTAAGAATTGAATCTTTCAAAAAACACCAAAGGCTAGATGGGTTACATGCCAAACAGAAAGAAAGTTGACCATATACTTTTCAAAGCCACCAAAATAATTGGCTGCATCTCCCTCTTTTGGGGATTTCAAGGAACCATCCGCTTCCTTAATTATATCCATTAGTAAAGCAAGATTGTCATCAACACTTACCTACAACCACACTTCACCTTTCAATAACCCTTTACCATTTAGAAAATTATAAATCATACTTTATAACCTTGTTGAGAAGGATATTTTCCACTTGCTAACACTTTTTCATTCTTCTTTTCTTGTTCAAATGATGTTGTTGTTGTTGCCCAAACATTTAATATTCTTGATAGCTAGGCTGTTATAACATTATAATATTATTATAATGCCTGTTTGTTGCTGCAATATCATATCGTGGCCCTTATTCATTGAGATTCTAAACTTGCATTCCACGAAAAGCTATATCCTCTATCAAAGTACATAAAGCACATTGCACTATAACCTCTGTATAAGTCAGAGCATGATACATGGCCAAAAATATAGCCCAGCAAGGCTTACAAGACATGTTAAAGTTCACCAAAGGTACATGTTAAAACACTAGTATCCCGATGTGTAACCAACACAAGTTGTTCACCATCCCCTCCATATTAATCACTTGTAATCTTATATTGTTATTTTCAAGGTACATGTTAAAACACTAAGTATCCCGACGTGTAACCAACACAAGCTGTTCACCATTCCCTCCATATTAATCGCTTGTGGCCTTCCTTTATATTGTTCTTTTCACTCACACTACATACCAAGGAATCTCGTTTGCGATGATAAGCTGTTCCTTAGTCCCTCCGTCCATATTACTGGTTAATTATCTTCACTTTCATTTCCCTGGCCTTTACTAGTTAAAAACTTTTTATATACTACTGTTTTACTATTTTATACCAAATTAGTACATTTTTTTAAGTCACGGAAATATTGCTTATAGATTATCGTTGTTTTTTTTTGTGAAGATTCCACATTATTATTGGTTTATCTATGTCATCAAAATCACATAGAATCTACACTTGGCCTTATCCACATCTACATAAGAAAGTTTTGAACTCAAAGTTTGCAATTAATACAAACCTGATCACTTAGTAAAAGTTTTGAACTCAGAATCTGCAATTAATACAAACTCGATCACCTCCTCCTTGCTGTTAAAACACACTCCCATGGACTGAATTAGTGTGTTTTTAAGGAGACCTGAATAATGTTTTAAATCGAAAACATTAAATGATGGTTAAATTGCATTGTAATTTAACCATAGTCCATGGGATTAAATATTCCATGGGAGTTAAAAGTTTTGAACTCAGATTGAAATTACTACAAACCCGATCACTTAGTAAAAGTTTTGAACTCAGAATTTGCAATTAATACAAACCCAATCACCTCCTGCTTGATGTTAAAACACACTCCAATGGACTGAATTAGTGTGTTTTTAAGGAGACTTGATGTTAAAAACTTAAAACACACTCCACTGGACTGAATTAATGTGTTTTTAAGGTGACCTGAATATTGTTTTAAATCGAAAACATTAAATGATGATTAAATTGTAGGTATTCTACCAAAATAAGAATCTTCCAACAAACAACATTTCACTTGCTATAAAAAATTTCAAGTTGTAAAAAGAAAAATAGTATGTTTTCTAAATCACATACCTCATATAATTATAAATTATATTATCATATCTATCATTATAAACCAACTACCTCATGAGTGTGGAGTTCTTTCTGCCATTCTTCTCTGTCCCACAAGTCAACACCCATGTCCCCCCAGTACTGACCAACCTTCAGATCGGTATGAATTTCCAAAACAGTGGCTTGCTGCATAAATTACAACGACTATAAGAATATAAGCACAAAGAGATATTTCAAATCCAGCAAAACTGCTTAAACAGCTCAAACAACATAAGATTTCCATCAATCACCTTACCTGACGCACCAAAACAACAGTCGGCACCAAGAAAACTGCATAGTTATTTTGCGGTTTCCTTAATAAATGGGCGTAAGCCTTTATCAGCATCACTGCTATTAAGGTCTTCCCTGCCCCTGTATCGAGATATGCTATTATATTTTCTTCTTTTGCCCTGTGAAAGACTTCTAGCTGATACCTGTTCCACCATATATATTATTAGCCTTAGCAGTTCTTTTGAAAGAAGACTGAAATCTTGGGTGTTCGAAAATAGATAAAGATATTAATGATGGTCTAGCATCAATATGCCCCTGCTAGATATTAGGAAAATAAGTTAACTGATTAAAAAAATAAAAATTTAAAACACTAATCTATAGATTGGTTTATGCTTTCACAGTTACTATCATTGTCCATTGTCCATGTTTGTTTTTTATCTGTAAGTGAGTTGAGGATTTATAATAAGGAGATTCTCTACTCATAACTAGAGAAATGTAAAAAAAAAAATTGAAAATTTTCAAAAAAAAGAAAATTAGAAATATCTAATAAAAATTAGAAAATTGATTATTTATAACTTTTCTTAATTTATTTATTTTTTACATTTCCCAATTTTTTTTTTTACATTTTCTAATTTTTTTTTATTTGTTTTACATTTTCCATGATGATGATGAACAGTGAATCTGCTAGAAGCAAAAATAAATCCAAAAGCAAAGCACAAACAAATCCAAAAGCAAATCCACAATTAATTAATCTAATTAATTTAAAATGTTAATTTTTTTTTAATCAGTGTGTTTTAAGAAATAAATAAATAAAGATAATAATGATAGATTAGCATTGATATATTAATTATCGTGGTAATTAAACTAGAGATTAATAAAATAAGTTTACTTACCGCCAGATTTACAGCAGAAGAAGTTATCGAAGATATTTTAATTGAGTTAAAATTTTACATAATTTTGGTATAGCGTCTTTACACAAGAAAGTTCCACAAGGACAGTTACAAACTATGCCATCCAAAAGATATCAGCACAGGAAGGCCAATAAAAAATCAGCAAATATGACAAGTTAGCCACCCAATGGCCATATAACAATGGAAACCATTATACAGAAACCATGCTGTTAAACTCCATTACACAGAAACCATGTTCTCTAATAGATTTAAGTTGCCCGACCAAAAATTACTAAAACAACTAAGATTTTAATCAATATGATGCCCCACTAAACCATGTACTCTGGTTGATTTAAGTTGCCCGACCCAAAATTAACGGAAGAAAGAAATTGCTAAAATTTTACTAAAACAATTTAAGGTTATAATCAATATTTTGAAAATTGTCTCACTCTGTCCACCTCGATGCATAATAAACTCGACATTTTCTTGACTGAATTGATTTGATGACCATTCGGTGCAAAAGCTTCTTTCTCCATGGGCAATTGTACAGTTCCACTAAATTTCCTATAAAAGATTGCAAAATAAATGCAAATTTGATACTACCGTCTTGCAAAATTGATGCTACCTGACCCCAAAATTAACGGAAGATTAAGATTTTAATCAATGTTTTGAAAAAAAATTGTTTAACTTTGTCCACCTCGATGCATAATAAACTCAACATTTTCTTCACTGAATTGATTTAATGAACACTCTGTGCAATCACTTCTTTCTCCCTGGGCAATTGTACAGTTCCCTATAAATGATTGCAAAATAAATGCAAATTTGATAATACCGTCTTGCAAACGCTTCAGGATCTTGCTTCGGCGGCTTTGGAGTTTGAGTGAAGGACGGGATTTCTTCCTCTGGTGATTGCTGTGACGGATTACAGCGGTCCTCCTCATCCCTAGCTGGAGTTTGCTTGAGCTTTTTTCTCTGCATGTTTTTTCTGCTCAATTAATAGTAAAAACAGAACACAGAGACAATGCAAGAGCGGCAGGGGACCGTATCTAAACGCAAGAAAGAAAGCAACATTGGCAATGCACAGCCCGTGATCAAATCACTGTGCGCACACACAATTAAAACATATCCGCTTCAAACAATCGGATGGATGTGATTTGAGGTCATTTCAGAGATTGTGGGTGCAATTAATGGAGCAAATATTCTTGCCGCCGCCAATGGTTCCCATCAGATGTCTACTCTGAGCCTAGCTCTTGGCATGAGGCATTAAAAGATTAATTCTCAAGGGAATTTGAAATTAAATATCGGTTTTTCAAAGAGAATATCGGAGAGCTATTCAAAACTACTTTTGTCGTGGTGTAGAAAAGCTATTCAACTCTTTCAGAAATTCAGGGTTGTGCCGAACAGAGTCGCTGATTGATTTCCTAGTTGGGCCACATTTTCAGACTACAATTATGCAAGTTTTATTAGTGCTCTTTATTTCCGGCTGACGGTTTAAATGGCAAATTATAAGTATGTTAGTTGCACGCCATTCATGGTTATATATATTTGTATATACACATATGTTCTTTTAGCTGGATTAAACTCAGCTGAGGAGTGGTAGACATAATTCTATTATCAAGGACATTTGTGAAGCATCGGGGATGGCCGTGAACCACAGGAAGTCTAATATATATCATTTTGGGACTGAGAATAGAAAACTTGAGGAATATAAAAGATTACTGCCATACAATTTCTGTCATTTAGAGGACGGGTTTAAATACCTTGGTTATTTTCTTAAGCCATGTGCTTATAGGAAAAATGATTAGCTGTGAGTTGTTAAGAGAGTTGAATAAAAAAAATTTCATTGGACTTACATACTCTTATCAATAGGAGGTCATTTAACTTTGGTGAAGTCAGTTTTTACTGGTATTCCCTTCTCCAGATCCCAGGTTATATCATAAATTGTATGAGAAAGCTATTTTTTAACTTTCTTTGGACAGGTGGTTGGGCGAGTAGCAGTCTGGTGATGACTAGATGGGAGAATATTGCTTTGCCTGAATGTTGTGGTGGATGGGGGATCGGACATCTAACTCTGTTTAGCTGTGCACTTTGAATGAAAAAATTTTGGCGGGGCCTTTTCGGTCTCACTCTATGGACACGTTTACTAATAGCTAAATATATCAAAGGTGATGTGATTAATTGGATAAGGAATCCAGTGAAGAAAGTGCGGGGAGTTTCAACCATCTGGTCTGGTTTTATGAAAGTGTACAATTTGTTGGCTAAAGATTTTTCATGGAAGGTAGGGAATGGTAAAAGTGTTATGGTGGGCATAGATCCAGTTCTGGGGCTAGATGAAGAATTCACCTTATCCTGTGAAATTATCCAAACACTTCATAGGTTTGATTATGCTACACTCAATAAAATTAAGAGGAAAAATGTTGGTAACAATCAAACTTACTAGCTCAATGCTATGGAACTGGGCTTCAGTGATGATGCCGCTACAGAATGGACCCGATACATCAACAAATTAAATGCTACTGGATGCAAATTGACTATGGAAAGTGATATTTTAATCTAGACAAATAACAAAGCCACAGGTATGGTTTCAGCCAAACAGGCCTACAAGGCTATTATCAACAATTGGTATTACTATCCTGCTAACTGGTGGTATAAAGCCCTATGGAAATGGAAGATTCCGTTGAAAATTCAGTGTTTCATGTGGCATGCTTTAAGGGGTGGTCTGAAAAGCTGGGATAACTTATTGAGGAAAGGATGGGTTGGTCTGGGTATGTGTTATTTATGCAGAAACAATTCAGAATCTTCACATCATATTTTGATGGATTGTGTATTTTCCAAAACACTCTGGTCATTGATTATTAATCATCTTAAATTGGACTATCAATGGGGCTTGGGATTGTTTGGTAGTTGTGCTCTCAATTGGTACAGAAAGTTTTAAAATATGCCTTATCTGCCTACGGTGGTATCTTGGGATATATGAAAGACTAGAAATGATGCAGTTTTTGAAGAGGTTAAACCTAGCATTGGGATTTCATACAATAGAATCCTCACTTACATTAAAGATTACTGTTCAATATCAATTAAAAATGGTGACCGGACAGTAATTTCAGTATTCCTCATCATAGACCGGCTGTATTTTTTTATGGATCAGCAATTGATGGATTATGTGCTGTGGGGGGAGTGATTTATATCAACAAGATCACTATTACACTCTTAAGCTAAATTGTGGAATAGGTACCAACACCAAGGCAGAATTACTTGGTCTATGGAGTGTGCTTACTGTCTCATTTGTTATGGGTCTGCATGAACTAATTGTGTTTGGAGACTTTAGGGTGACGATAAAATGGGCTCAAGGGGATCATAATCTAAATGTGATTTCCTTACATCAATGGTGTTGTAGAACAAAGGAGAAGATTCAACTCTTCAGGGATATTTCCTTTGAACATATATTTCGACAGCACAACTGGATGGTTGATACTCTATCAAAAGAGGCACATGTAGGGTTTGAAGGCATTATCAAATGGGAAGAATTTCAAGATTCACAATGTATTGATTTTGGCAGCATGAACATTTATGAAATTTAGCAAGATATATGTTGAATGTAGATGTTTTTTGCAGGGATTATAGTTTATATTTTGGTATATCTGTCATAGAAAGATCAAGGGATACTTTTTGAACATAAGTCACAGTTTTTTGACTTATGTATGATTGTACTATTTGATTCACACTTTTGAATATCAATAGTACGTTTTTTTCCGCTAAATAAAAAAAAAAAAAAAAAAAAGGATGAATATGAAGTGAATGAGGGAATATTCAATAGGATTAGTCATGGTGGGTAAAATTTCCAAAGGTTATAAGTTCAAACCACAATGTATGTTGTTGTGAAGTTTGTAAAAAGCCTGTCATTCCCATACAACACAAAAGATTTTCAATATATCTCAAGTAGCATTCCCACCTCATGATGATAGAACATCTCTCCTTTATTAAAGAAATATTTTTTTACTAGACATATAGTTGGCCAAGTATATCTTAAGAAGTACAATATTGGAGGCAAGGGATGAAGGCACAATGTCTTTACACTTTTTTGAAAATTGATTTACCATTCATATGTGATCTAATCATTTAGTATTTATATGAGAACCAACTTAGAAAGTATAGATCAAAATCTAAATTATGATCTAATCATTTAGTATTGATATGAAACCTAACTTAGAAAGTATAGTTTGAAGAACCCTTTACATGAGAAGTTTTTTATCATTCATTTTATTATAAATCAAAATCATAGTAATTTAAAATTTAAAGATTTTTAGGTTTGATGTTTCGATTAACAAATTTATAAATTGTTAAGAAGGAAATATGTTGTAAATATGTTTTTTTTAAATACTTATGTGTAATATAAATTATGTAATTTTGAGAAATTGTTATGAAAGTGGTATGAAAAAAAATTGTTTTGTGAGAAATTGTAATGAAGATGCTATGTGGTGTAAGAGATATTTTGAGAAATTGCTAAGTACATCCTATTTAGTAAAGAATTATATAATTAATTCTAAGAATTTGTTAGGAAAGTTGTATGTGACAAGGATGTTTTTTGAGAAATTGCTAGGAGCGTGGTATGTGAAAAGAATGTCTTTTGAGAAATTGCTATGAAAATGGTATATGGCAAAGATATCTTTTGAGAAATTGCTATGAAAGTGGTATATGGCAAGGATGTCTTTTGAGAAATAGTGAAGTAGATAGTATCTACTAAATAATTATGTAATTTTGAGAGATTGTTATGAAGGTGGTATGTGGTAATGATGTCTTTTGGGAAATTCACACTTGACAATGTCTTTTGGGAAATTATCATATAAGTAATAAGTGGTAAAAATTATATTTTTTTAGAAATTGCTAAGAAGGTGGTATGTGGTAAAGATGTTTTTTGAGAAATTGCCAAGTAAATGAATTTTGATAAAGAATTATAAAATTTTGAGAAATTGCTATAAAAGTGGTATATGGTAAAAATGTCATTTGAGAAATTGCTATGAAGGTGGTATGTGATAAAGATGTTTTTTGAGAAATTGCCATATTTGATAAATAATTATAAAATTTTGAGAAATTGCTATGAAAGTGGTATGTGGTAAAGATATCTTTTGAGAAATTGTTATGAAAGTGGTATGTGGTAAGGATGTCTTTTGAGAAATTGCCAAGTAGATGGTTGTACTAAAAAAGCATGTAATTTGAGAAATTGATGTGAATCTAGTACAGGGTAAGAATGTTTTTTTATAATTGAGAAATTGCAAAGAAGATAGTGTGTGGTCAAAATGTTTATTGAAAAGTTTCTTGTTAGGTGATATATAGTAAAAACCAATGTCATTTTGAGAAATTACTGTGAAAGTAGTATATTAAGTAAGCAATATGTCATAAAGACGTATAAATATAAGTTGTACAATGTTGTATATATGCATTGTCCAAAACAATTCTAAAAACTCTATTTTTATTATTTTTGTTGGAATTTATGAAACAAAAAATCAAAAGATAATAATTTATTATTTATTTATTGTTTTAAATTTTTCTTTAAAAATCATAATGAATAATCTTTATTTTATTTATTATTTATACACTTACCCATGACATATACCCTATTCACATATCATCAATATTTTATTGCATTTTATAAGATAGTGATTTTGAAATAGTATTGAATATTCATATGATAAATTTAGTGTGTAAGGTGTTTACATTGTGTATTTACCTAATGCCATTGTTGTGATAAGGTTTGAATTTGGGAATTAATAAAATTCAAGTATTATTTTATATATTATTTTTTTTAAATTTGAATTTAAAATATAATAAATAAAATGTAAAATTTATTTTATATATGAAAATATGATCATTGAAATTGAAATGATTTATTAATAAAATGTTCATTAAAAAATAGTGATAAAAAGATAGATTGAATATAAATTAATGCGTAATTTTAAAGTTCTACCATTTCAAACGAAAAGAATTGGTTAGATATATGAAATAATGATAAATTGCGTTTATGAAATTTTATCCACATGCTTTGAATTAGTGTATTGGATAATTAAAACGATATATGAAAAGAAAAGAAAATCCAAGCCTTTAAATCATGTGATCATAAATATGACTAAATGATAAAAACTCAATAGTTTATATCATACAAAAATAAAATTCTTGAAGTATGGAATAATTAAATATTGTTTTGGTTGGGGGAGGGTAACAAACATTCCTCCCAAAAAGGAGATTTTGAATAGCTAGGGTTCCTGCTCCTGCGCGGCTAGGGCTTTGGCCCGTTTGCCTCGCGGCCTCCTGCTGGCTGCTCGGCCTCCTGGCTCCCTCCCGGCGTCCTGCTCCTGCGTCCCCCTGATGGCGATCCCTGAGTGCTTCGCTTTGGGTGGCGGCCCTTATGCTGCATCGTGCGCTCCTCCTGATTCAGGCGTCCTTGCTTCCTCTGCTTCGCTTGGTTCCCCTTCGGTTCCCCCTTCAGCTGGCGTCCGTTCGGATGGAGGTGCCATGGCGGCCGAGCTTGGTTGCAGCTCTGATTCAGCTCCTGCGCGGGCTTCCCCTGCTCGACCTCCTCCTGGGGTTTCTTCCAGCGCCGCCCCTCCTCCTTCCTTCTCCAAGGTCGTGGCCTCTCTTCGGAGGGACAGCCCTTCTTTCAAAGATGTGGCCTCTCGACGGGGGAAGCCCTCTGCCCTGCCTGCTGCGATCCCGGAATCCCCAGCGATCTCCATCCAGATGCCGGAGGTCGTCCTGGAGTTTGCTGATGTGTTAAGCAATTCCGCCTTGGTGTGCAGATTCAATGGCCTCTGGCCTACCCTGGAAGATCTCCGCTCCTGGATCTCCTCGTCTTGGTCCCCTTTGCTTGATGGTGAGGTTGTAGCTTGCCCTTGTGCCAAGGGTTTCTTCGTGGCTATTTTTGAATCCTCTGAAGACAGATTCAAGGTCTCTAGCTCAGGGCCGTGGTTCTGGGGCAGAGCAGGGCTGTCTATGAAACCATGGACCCCTGACTTTGACCCATCCACGACTTCCATCTCCTCCGCTCCGGTCTGGGTAAGGCTCCGGTCTCTCCCTCTGCATTTCTGGGGGGCCAAATCTCTGGAAGCTATAGGTAATGGTCTCGGGAAATATCTCAGCATTAGTCCAGATCAAAGCTTAGACTAAACCACGTTTGCAAGGATCTGTGTAGAAATGGACTTCAAAAAGGGGTTCCCTGCAGAAATCTCTCTCTGCGGCAAGGGCTACTCTTGGACCCAGAGGATCGACTATGAGAATCTCTGCTTCAGATGCAGGATATGCCATGAAACAGGACATATTGCCCGGAACTGCGAGAAATCAGCCGAAAAAAGAAGATCGCACCGAAGCCAAAGGCCCACCTAGTGGAAGGATGCACCTCCGGAGAAGCAAGCTGAAGGGAAGATCCCGGCATCAGTCCCGGAAGAGGAAGCCGACTCTGACTCCAAAGAACTCATTCTAGAAACAGAACCAGCAGAAAGACCACTGCCCACATCGCCAAAGACAATCCAACGAGCCTCAAGCTGGGCGGATATGGCCGATGCTGAAGAAGCACGAGGTCAGCGGGAAACCCACGATCAAGACCAAAGTAGCGAATGGCAGACCGTTACCAAAAGGAAAAAAAAATCTACCCAGTCCCGGACAGATGTAATGACACGCAGCCGAACAGGCTCGCTGAAATAGCTATCTCCAAGTAGCTTTTACATATTGAAGCAAGTCTGCTAGGTTTTTTGAATCACTGAGTTATAGATACTCTCTTTCGATGTAATGAACCCAGTGGCTTGCCACTGTTTTTTAATTCAAATCTTCCCAATGTTATGGTCAAAAAAAAATATTGTTTTGGTTATAAGTTAGGTGGTTATATGTTGGTAATTTGTGAAAACATTGAGTAGTTAAGGTCAACATCAGGGTCTTCATTATGATTTAGGTGGTTGCTTGTTAGGTACTAGAGGAACAATTATACCCATGTGGAGAAGGAAAAGGTACACTTGATTAACATCTAATTTGGAGTATAATGTACACCTCATACGTAAGTTGTTACTAAAAGAGGATTTTTGGTATTTTCTGTGATTATGAGTTCTTTCGTATCCTCATAGATGGTCATGAAATTAAATCCCTTTTGGCGTTTTCTTCTTAAATTTATGACATTTATTTTTAAAGCGAGAAAAAACCTACAATACTCAGGGCTACTAGCCTAGCCTGTATTGATACAATGTCTAGATCTTGACATGTAATGACACCATTATATGTAGACAAAACCTGGCCACCAAAATTACAACTTACAAAATCATTGGGATAATTTAACCTTCATAGATTGCTTGGAATCATGGTTGACAAATAGATCTTTTTCTTCCTACAAAGCTTTACCATGTTAAGTCATAAGGGGAATTTGACTAACAAAGAGTAAGATGGTTTTTTAAGGAAAAGAGGTACAATTAGGAGGGCTAACCCATCAAATTAGACTTTCTTTCGGAGAAGGAAAGAAACATCTTAAACAAAAAGTTCCAATAAACTTATAAGTGCCTAATATTCATTTCACAAGGCCTTAGGGTTTTTTCGATGGAGCCTGTTAGGGAACGTCGGGAGTCTATGGAGTAGGGGGAATCCTTTTTCTAGACAATGCACATGATTTTACTTCAAAGTATGGAACCATGCTTGGTACCAACTATAGAGCAAAATTCTATGCCCTCTGGATCTTGCTCAAAGAGGGTATGGACAAATAGGTAAGAAGGTTGTTGGTACTAGGGGATTCTAACCTAGTGATGGGTTGGGAGAATGGGAAAAGTCACATCCCAAATTTGGAATTGGGGTATTCATGGGAAGAATTATGGAGATAAAGGCACAATTTGAGGACATATCATTTGCACATATATAGAGAGACTTCAATCACAAAGCTGACCATTTATCAAAAGAAACTCTAAACATAGAAGAAGGATCTGCAGGTTCAATAAATAAAGGATAACATCACTTTGGTTGTTGTTCATATATCAATTTTATGATGATGTTATTGTTGGTTTGTTTATGTAACAAAAATTTTGTTTTGGAGGCCTAGTAGCTCAATTTAGGTTATAGTAATGTGATCATGTCTTGGTCTATTGTAATATATATGTGTTCAAGGGGTGGGGGGTGGAGGACTGGATAGGTCTACTATAAAGGCTAAGGCTAGTCTAGAAGTATTGAAGGTAGATGTTTGTATTGGAAATTATTGGATTTGATCCAAAAGGCTAGTTAAAGTGTATTTTGATATCACCATAGAAATATCAAATACATGGATTTCTTTTTCGAAAAACAAAAACAAAAACTAGCCACCTAAAATAACACACTGATGGTCCATAAGGGGTCATACTTCCACTCATGCAAGATGCCTCTGGGTCTTGGGTCATTAACATGTTTCCTTACATCTGATGAAGATGAGCTCTTAACCAATTAAGACCTATTTAAGGTCAAATCCAAGACCATAAGGTTGTTTTGGCCTAGATAATATAATAAAGCTAGCATCCCATACTATCATCATTGAGATGACAATGGTGTGGCCATGTAATTTTAAGTAACATTTAACTTTAATCTCATTTACGAAATTAAATACTACCCCGATTAATGTTTATCAAAAACTTAGAATATATAAATGTTTCTAATACACTTACATTTGTTATAGAGATAAAATTAAATGAAAACATATATTTATTACATCAATAAAAAATGAAATGAATTGAAAAATCATATGAATAGGTGAATTTTACTTGTCATTTATATTTGATAGCCATATATCAACTTTAATGTTTTTTTTCATAAATTATAAAAATAATGTGTGATCTCATAATTGCAATACTCAACTTTTTCGTAGTGGAGACTTCATACTAAGATCACAACTAATGCTTTTGAAAAACTAATTAGGTGTGTGCACGCACACACACACTTCATGAATAAGTGTTATTGAGTGTGACTCATTTTTATTATAACATTTTTAGTTATTATTGATACGAGAGAATCCGTTAAAACAACTATGTATATGAGTGTGTTATGCAAGTGTGATATAAGTAGGCACAACTTAAGTAAGCTTCAAGCAAGTGAGTATGAAATAGACACACATGAAAGGTGAGCATGACAAATAGATGAAAGAGTGGGTAAGATGCTAACGATGATAAGAATGCACAAGAAGGTGAGAAGGAGAAGAGTGTGATAAGAAGTATGCTTGGTGAGCACATGTATAAAAAATGCACATTAAAGAAGATTTTTGGTCTAGGCGCGTTAGGTGTGATTTAGGCACATGTAAGGAGAAGTGTGCATAGTGTGTGCATGACATACGTGAGTGCATAACATGAGTGCAATGAGAACGTGTCGAGGAAGTGTGGATTGGAACACACCGTGATATTGAGAGGGGGGGGTGAATCAGTATCACACAGTTTTCATCAATTTTTACTTCATTAATTTTGTACTAGTATAAATCATAACATTCATCAACATAAAAACACAGTACACCAAATATGTATATGGAAACTCAATTTCATTGAATTGATAAAACCATAGGTTACAAATTATAATGACCCATTCGTCAATGATGGTGTGAGTACTCACTCACAAATTTAGCAGACACTGATCGGATAGGGACACCAATCCCTTGTGCAATCATCAACTTACAATCTGCAAGCACCAACCTATCCAAGGGATGAGGATACCAATCCTCTTAAGCACCAACTAAAACCAGCAAGCTCCAACCTAATAAGTGGATGAGGACACCAATCCTCTTGAGCACCAATTCAATCTGCAGTCACTATTTCAAATTACTCCTTAAGTCTGTCTTCGAAGATATGTATAAAATATGTCCTCCTTAAACACCTTCATATTAGTCCTCAATCCTCTCTTCTAAATGTCCTTAGAATGATCCTTCTAAACTGTCAAACTATCCCAAAAATAGTTCAAACAATATCTTCATGCTCTGTTGATTTTGTCCTAAAAAAAAATCAGTCCAAAACGTTTCCTTCAAATATGTCCTCAACTTTGTATTGAATTATGTGCCTAGATTTCCCTTGGATTGTGTGCTTAAATATCTTTCAATTTTTCCAAGATAGTCTTTAGACTCTACTCAAGAATAGGTTCAAAATACCCCTTTAAAACTTGGAGAATATGCCAAAATACTCTTCAAATCTATATGTAAAACAATCTATCAACAATGTTTTTATCCCTGCAAAAACCATCTCAAAGCCATCTAGACTCTATCTGCGCCTTCCTCATTCCTTCAAAACTTTTCCCTTTCTCTTCATTTTAGCCTTATCTCAATTTTGCTCCTTCACTAGCCTCTCTTTTACTATTTTAGATCACACACATCTTTAAACTCAACACCATTGCGGGTGCTTTTGACTTTTATTTATACATATTATTCTTATGTAAATAGGGTCGACCTGTACTCTTTTAATTTCAATATATGCCCCTTCAAATAGGGTCGACCTATACTCTTTTAATTTCAATATATGTCCCTTCAAATAGGGTCGACCTTGCCCAATTGTTTATTCTTTTCTATAGGCTCGTTGTATGGAGGGAGGGGTCATGTAACAAACATTTATATTCTAGTTATTGCACTACCAAAAATTACTTATTGATGTGACAAATTACATAATTGATTTATATCCTTATGATTTATCATTTATTTTCTTATTTTCTATATTCAACCTAAAACTTATTTTTTATATTTGGCCTGAACTAACCAATTTATAACATTTTTGCTTATTATTCTAGCTTGTATGTTGTCAGTCGTTATGTTAAACCTTAGACTTGAAAAATTCAAATTATTAAAGCACTATGCCTACTTTGATCCCATTGTACCAATTATCTCTTCACGCTATTATCTTAATTATGAAGACAATTACTTATTGACGTGAAAAATTATATAAGTGTTGTATATTCTTATGATTTATCCTTTACTTTCTCAATTTTTATATTCAACCTAAAACTTATTTTCTATATTTGTTCAAAACTAACCACTTTATAACATGTTCACTTAATATTCTAGCTTGTATATTCTCAATCTTTATGTTAAAGCTTTTTTTTTCACATAAAATAGTACTATAGTTGTAATCTTTATGTTAAACTTCTTACTTCATACCTATAGAATTCAAATTATTAGAACAGAAGCCTACTTTGTTCCCCATTGTACCAATTATCTCTTTACATAAATGCTATTTAATCTTAATATAAACAAAGTAAAATACAATTAAAAAATAGCAATATAAAAAGAGAAAGATGTGGTATGTGCATAGATACCATTGTTTATATAGATCTCATGTTTTAGTTTATTGTTGTTAAGAGTGAACTTCAATCCTTTCATTTAACGTTTCAATCTTGTCCAAATATTTATGTAATTATAGGTCTCGACTAAGAATGAAGCGCATTGTAACTTAGTTTTTATAAACTATGTTTTTCATAATAATTTTTTTCTTATGAAAAACATATTTTTTTAACAATTTAATTGGGGTCGGAGAACTATGTAACAACTTGCAAACCGCATATATCGAAAACTCATAATTCATCCTAGGACCGTGATGACTTGGAAACACACCCAATCTAAAAAGGTCCCACTCAAGAAGATTGCCTACCCTTTCAACCTCATTATGACAAGCCAATTTTTTTATCAACTTGCATGTCACTTTTGAGAATAGAGCATAGATAGGAAAGATATCACTCCACACTGGGCTACTTCCTTGAGCTACTCCCTTCGTAACATGGAAAAAAGCCAATTAAAATATATAACAAAGTAAAAGTCCGCCTCTTCTTTGCAAAATTGTCATCTTGGTGCTATGTTGGTGTCCTAAGGAGACATTAGGTCAAAGCTAAAGCCTAGCCAAGACATGGCATTCAAGCCCACCCCTTGTAAAGGCAATGTCGTTGGACAAAGCCGCCATGCAAACGCATCCATGATGTATGCATTGGACCATAGGTGAGGGTTTACACAAAAGATGGAGATGTCAAGTGAGACCAGCTAGGAATAAAATGGCAGACAAGAAACAAGTAACAAAGATGCCTAAGAAAACAAGAGCCACGAGGTGGCAATGTCCTTGACATTGCACATTGCTAGGAGAAATGCTAATCAATTTGCTATTAACATTTACTATATAAATTTAGTATATTAAAACTTTATTAAACTATTTTATAGTTTAGAAATTTTACATTTGACATTAAAGTTTACAAACTTGAAAAAAAAAACATAAAAATACATTGTTGAAAATTTAATAAGAAAATTCAATATATATCAATTTAATAATCTTTTCTCCAAAACCATATATAATAAATTTAAAATTATATACAATTAAACCATTTATAATAAATTTAAAATTATTTATAACCATATAACCATTTTATAATGTATTTAAAATGATCTATAAATTAAACCATTTATAATCAATTTAAAATTATCTATAATTTAAGAAAACTTAAAAAAAAATTAAATAAACTATTACATTACATTATACTTATGCTTGAGTCTAGTCTTGCATAACTCCAAATCGACGATGAAAGACCTTCCAAGATCATGCTAGTGTTGTACTTCATTGGGAGCAATTCAAAGTTTAAAACATAATGGAGCGGCTGTACAACTATATTTTCATGTCCTCATTATATATATTTTTACAACTAATGATCCTATCCTAAATCCCAATGGAAGAGTAATAATGTCAATTAAAATCCATATAATACTATATATATCTTTTTTTAAATAACAATTGATAAGATACATTTATTGCTTGTTCTTTGGGATGTATGAAACACCATTTAAACAATAAACCTCTCCCATAACGATATCTATACTACCCAAAAGGGATATGGGCCAATTTAACCCTTTGAAAGTTAAGAGGAATCTACGGATCAATAAGAGTGGATGGGTGGTTGGGAAAAATTACACTATCATCTCTTATTATTATATAAATTCCTAATTCTACTTTGGAAGCTTCTACTCTAACATAAACAGCACATCAAAAATATTATTATATAAATTCCTAATTCTACTTTGGAAGCTTCTACTCTAACATATATTCTAAATAATGTTATGGTTTTACAGCACATCAAAAATCATTTTTTTCATCCTTGCATATGTCGTGCATTTGTCAGGCGACCAATTTCTTTTATGCATGCAAGCACATTTGTCATTGCATAGGAAGATGTGGCCCAAAACTAAAAATATTCGTGCTTTCTCCAATCACTCGGTTGATGTGGTCCATCGGAAATTCACTAGTGCCCCTTCCAGTGAAAGCAATGGCATGGGGGCTAAATTCCATTGACAACATCTTCGTTTGGGTATAAAGGATTCGTGAAAGCCCGACAGTGTCCGTCGAATCAGAGTTATTGTCAAGACCTTCATCCAATTTATACCAGGGCTGCAGGAATGAATGGTTGAGCACGGACATGACAAATCCCCTAGCCTTAAACAGGTTTGGAGCTTCGTTGGCGGCCTTTCATCTGCAACATAAAACTTTAATTTTCCACTTTTATAGAGTCCATTATATATGCTACACAACTAGACATAGATAGGAAAATATGAGGCAATTTATAACTAATCAAGGGTAGATTATAGCAGATGATACTACAACGCATCTCATAATAGCGAGTCGCTACGCTATGTTCTTCCTGCAAGCTTTTAAGAAGACGATGTGCTCAAGAGTGCCCATTCTCTCCCTATTTTTCACCTCTTGAACCTAAAAAATTTGCATACAAGGTTTTTGGTGCAAGCATTGTCTCTAAAATGCGCGTGGTAAGTTTTCTTCAAATATTCATTTTAAATGGTATTAGCCTAGCAGACTAATTGTACTGATAAAAGTAAAACGCCTAGTAGTTTGCATAGCATACTAATTCCTCCATTTTAATTGAAATTAGTTTAATCAACAAAAATGTGCTCTCAGTTGGCAGGTGCTTTTTGTGAAATTGCCTAACAAGACTTAAAGCTACTCATGGAAAACTAAGCTTTGGGTTTTTTTGACAAACACCTAGTAGTTTGCATAGCATACTATTTCCTCCATTTTAATTGAAATTTAGTTTAATCAACAAAAATATGCTCTCAGTTAGCAGGTGCTTTTTGTGAAATTGCCTAACAAGACTTAAAGCTGCTCATGGAAAGCTAAGCTTTGGGTTTTTTTGTTTGTCGGAGAGATCTTAATTTTATGGCTTAAAAAGTTTTTTATTTACAAATTCTGTATTTGGGGTGCATATGCCTTCTATTTGTGATTTGTGTTAAGCAAATCATAAGTATATGTGTCAACTCAAAGCAACCAGTCTGGATTAGGCAGTGAGCCGAATTTTGTAAAAGGTTTAAACAGACAATTGGTTTCTTCATTTTTCATTGAAATTTAGTTTAATCAACAAAAGAATCCCTCCACTACCAGGGGATTTTGTGAAAGTGCCACTTGATAAAATTTATAGCCGTTAATGACATGCTATGCTATTGCATTCATTTTTAGTTTATTAGAGAGATCTTTATTTTTCCTATCTCTTAGCGGGTGAGATTAGACTATCAACAATGACTGAATTGGATTTTTTTTGGGACTGGGCAAAGAAAAGCTGAAAATTTACTTGAAGAACCGGAATTTAATTTCAAGAATAACAGCCTGCCCTATAGCAAGCAGGACTTTTCTATTGAAAATATCTATTTGTATTTTAGTTTTCAGCAACATTTTGTTCATCCAAAAAAATCATGGAACAACATAGTTACATGATCAATTGGAACTAATATAAAATAATTTGTAGCTTGTTGCATTGCATACCTAACTGGAGCACATTTTATAAAACTTTGGTCAGCTTGCTGTAGTTTCTTTTGTAATTTCTTCTCAATCTCTTTATGCTGTTGCGATAGCATTTTCTGCAAATCTACTTTCAATTTTTTATTTTTGTAAATCTGCTTCCAATTTCTGGTTTCTGTTGAGCAGGCTTGGCATTCTAGATGAGGAGGGGCATCTAAAGGGCCCGCTGCAACATTTGGGTATAGATCTTTAACTGTTGTTGTGAAACAAGATAAAACAGGCAATAAAATAAAACGGGAGGTTCTTACCCAATAAATCCTGAGCGATATAATTTGGAATGCAATATATAAGTTAACAAGCACTCGCTCTCAAAGATGGAGAAAAGAAGTTGCAAAAGGGTTGTGCATTTGCTATTAAGTTCCTGCATCTGTTATACTGGAAATAAAACCCTTGTATTTCTGGCGATAACAAATGTGAAATGCAAAATGTGTCAGAAGAAAATAAAAGAGCAAAAGAATGATTTGAAAATAACTATGAAAGTGACCAGGCTTAAAAGTAAATTCATCTACACAACAAACTAGAAGAAGAACCCCCTTGACAGGTCTGCTGTGTCAAACAATTACACAATCAAGCCATTTGCACATATGAAAACTGGGTCAAATGAAGAAAACCCACAAGCAGTTCCACTACATTTTGTTGCAGTCTATTTGTATACACTCAGTAATTACAGACTACAGATCTATAGGATTTTTCTCTTTACCGAAAGATAAAATTCAGGCCCGACACTAGGTAACTACAAACTGCAACTACACGTGGGTTGTGTTAGAATTCCTCCAGCTACATGTCGGAGTTGTGAGAATTCCAACCATTCATGTAAGCGACCAAGCCCACAGTCGGTAATTCAAATCCATGCCTAATAACGCAATGCTTGCATTGGCATTCTCTCTATACACATACGTGTAACATAAAGCAAGATGAAGCAACCCGTTTCAAAATTCCATATCTGTTTCCCCAACTCATCATTGTTATTTCTAAAACAATCCTTTACAATATATAATTCTGCTCACAACTCAACATCACTCTCAAAACATGAACTTGTCAAGGCTAGCATTTGGCATATAATCATAAGCAAGTAGGAACACTCCCGATGCCTAACACCAACCATGAAGCTGTACTAAGTTTTTGTGCCATGGCCAATGCTCATAATCTCTGGAACAAATTCCCCCACTTCATCACAAATTCCAGATCAATGTACTGGAAATAACACCCTTGTATATCTGCTTCCAATTCCTGGACTACTGACTTCAAGGCCAGCCTTATCCACCACCACACCGTACATTAATGTTGTCAGGACCTGATTACCAACGACATTCACAAGGCATGGGTTGCCACGATCAAATGTGACCTACTTACCAGCCACATTCACAAAGCATGGGTTGCCACGATCAAATGGCAAATCAATCTGAAAGAAAGTACTACCTGACTGACGCAAACCCACCGCCGGGGCCTGGGGCACATTGCCCCAGGCAAATGTCATTGGCACGGCGCCAATGAGCAACCAGAAAAATGGGCTTTTAAAAATACATTTAAATTTAAAAACCAACAAACTACAGAGAAAGCTTTATGTAATTGCTAAAATCTGGAAGTTGGCCCTCAACTAATGCCTCGACGCAAATAATATATGTCGAGGACATAATAAACAGTGTGGATTGATTTAATAGTGACACGTTACATTTATTTATTTATGCTCTTTTAATAAAAGTGGTACTTTGCCAAACAACCCAATCTACCGTACTGGTTAAGAAAAGTATGTTGCTTTATGTGTATGAACGCGCCGATCTAACATATTGGTTAAAAAAAGTTATTACATGTGTGCGCAAAAACCCCATTCTCACATGTTGGGTAATTGCTTTTATTTATGTGATGACAAGAAGTCATACATTCTCTACGGTTAATGCATTATGCCTGTGTGGCTGGCGACAATTTTTCGAGTGGTTTGGAATCGGAAGGCATGTGTAGGGGAGGGATGTTAATAGTGGTGCGGTGTTTTTATCTATTTTGTGTAATTTAATTTTTTATGTTTTTTAGTTTTTTTCCTCAAATTTTTTATCATATATATTTTGGTGTGTTTTCTATCTAACTATATTGATCTTCAGGTGTGACGAATCCAAAATGATGCCAATCAACCACAAAATTCCAAGTTGTTTAGCATTAGTGTGTTTTAGTGTATTTTTCCCTGGGACCAATGGGTGAATATTGGTGTGACTTAAAGTGGATGTGACTTAAAATGGAATTTTAAATTTCAAACATTCATTTTATTTCAAATTGTAGAAGAAATGTTTTTAATAAGTAATTTTAAAAACATGAAAATATTGGCATTGCCTTGTACATAATCTAGTATTTTTAAATGCAAAGTGGACCAGCCCATCCTCTTCTTTGACGGAGCATCTCAACATGGAATCTGTGCTGTGGGGGGGGTTATCTTTTTAAATGAGTCTCATTATTTCTCTTTCAACCTCAATTGTGGTCAGGGATCCAATATGAAAGCGGAATTGATGGCACTTTGGTGTGTTCTTAAAGTAGCCAACATCTTTGGTTTGGTCAATATCAAAGTTTTTGGTGATTCCAGAGTCACCATTAAATGGGCTGCTGGAGAATTCTGTCTCAATGTTCTAAGTCTTCGACATTGGGTCCACAGAACTCGAATGGAAATTTCAAAACAACAGAATATTTGCTTCGAGCATATCTTTAGAGAACATAATTCTCTTGCTGATAAGCTATCAAAACAAGCCTTATCTGGAATTGAAGGGCAGCTACATTGGGAAGAATGGTTAGATGACAGCCTCCTGGACTGTGGGACAGTCTATTTTTTTGACTAATATCTTTTGTATCCTCTGGACAGAATATATTTCTGGAGATAGGGTTTTTGTTTCTTTTCTATGTTGATATGCTAGATATGGAGGATATTTATAGTTTTGGGATATAATGGTATATTGTATGATCGTAGAATAGAGCTTGATAGCACTTGGGTGGGCTGGTTGATACAAGAGACATGTAATATGATTCGTCAGAAGAATCAGGTTTACTTTGTACTATTTGATTCATCATGAATAACAATAGTAGTTTTTTTCGCTGGAAAAAAAAGTACTTTTATGAACCACTTATGGTAACTAGTTTTTCCACTCCTATATCCACTACTGGTTACCCGTTCACACACTGGCATCCATCCCTTAACTAGGTATAAAAATTTTATTATTATATACTTTTGATGAGAAATGATTAAAATAATAATAGCGACAACAGTTCCATAACTTATTGATGTTTGTGCTCGTACTTTTGTGTATGAGCATTGAGAAGGTTTTTGGGTGCGCCAGGGACATTAACACAAGCGTTGAATTACTCATCGTATGGGGTCTACTTTTTTTGGCGAAGAGATGTGGGGCGAGAAGACTACATGTCTATGGTGATTCTTCTGCTATTATTTAGTGGGTTGCGGGTACACATAGACTTCAAGTTCCTATTTCGATGTATTGGAAACAACACATTCTATCCTTGCAAAATACATTTGAAGCTATAAATTTTTGTTATGTGGCCTGGATATACAATCAATATGCAGACTCCCTTTCAAAAAAGGGGCTTGGATAGGTAGAGAGCTGGGCAATTATTAGAAATTTTAGGAACAATCAGCTCTATGAGGTAACGGAAGTCCAAATTTACTGCGTGGACAAATAATTTAATGTTTTGCCACATTATAGGGATCAATTTTGAAAAAAAGTTTTATTCTCAGAATTA
Source organism: Larix kaempferi (assembly GCA_027924585.1). Taxonomy (NCBI): domain Eukaryota; kingdom Viridiplantae; phylum Streptophyta; class Pinopsida; order Pinales; family Pinaceae; genus Larix; species Larix kaempferi. Next base: position 13,730,829 of record BSBM01000030.1, read on the forward strand.
GAGCAGAAAAGATAGATATGAGTAGGAGAATGAGAAAATATTTTGTAACACTAGAAGTAAAGTATAGAGTTAGATAAGAAAACATAATGCTGGAATATGGTATATTTTTGGATCAGATGTTGATTATTGTAACAGCTATATTCGAAGATTGTCTCGATAGAACAAGAAATATTGTGTAGTTGCTTTGATTCAAATATGAATAGCAAGAAGCTCTTTTTCTCTTAGAAAAAAAAATGAGCATTGAGAAGATTAGATTTTACAGTAGCAACGGCTGGACTTTATAATGACATACCATGTTTTTTGTTGCAAATTTCTCTTTATGGTGATTTTTATTTTATTTTATTTAAAAAGTATAGTGGTTTTTATATAAAATGTTTCTGTTTTGCAATTTTGCCTTTCTTTTATAGTGTGATTTGATGGTGATTTTTATTTAATTTAAAAAAATATAGTAAGTTTTATAATAAAAAATAAACTTTACAAAACTTCACAAGCAAGTTTATAACGAAATTTTGCGGTTTCTTTTCTTTTATAATATGATTTGATTTTCTTTTATAGTGTGATTCGATAGTGAACTTTATTTAATTTAAAAAATTATAGTAAGTTTTATAATAAACTTTACAAAACTTCACAAGCAAGTTTATAATGAAATTGTGTCGTTTTCTTTTCTTTTATAATGTGATTTGATAGTGGTTATAATGAACTTGTGTCGTTTTGATTTGATAGTGGTTATAATGAAATTGTGTCGTTTTCTTTTCTTTTATAATGTGATTTGATAGTGATTTCTTTTATAGTGTGATTTGATAGTGAACTTTATTTAATTTAAAAAATTATAGTAAGTTTTATAATAAAAAATAAACTTTACAAAACTTCACAAGCAAGTTTATAATGAGATTGTGTCGTTTTTTTTTCCTTTATAATCTGATTTGATAGTATTTTTATTAAATTAATTTAAAAAAATTATAATAATTTTTTAAAATAAAAATAAACTTTACAAAAACTTCACAAGTAAGTTGGTGTTAAATTTAATATATATTTTTATTGTTTCTCGATAATGAAAATGTTACATTGTCTTTTTTAAGATGAATTAATCGACATGACAGTACTTGTATTTGATCGGCCTTCAAAAATAAATATTTACATAGCGGGAGAATTACTTAAAATGCTATATATTTATCAGAGCTAACAAATTGCTAATTTTAAATTTTTTAAATATATAATCACTTCATATTATAAATTACCAATGAATGACCGGGTCCATGGTCTCAACAAATGATTGGATGCATAGATCCCAGATATTTAAGATCAATAAACTCGATGCATAGATGGCATATCTCTAAGCTCAATAAAAACACTTCATAGATAAGGTTCGCACATGGAGGTAAAAAGTGGGCTTGAAACGCGTTCTTAGCTCGCGTCCTTGTAATGATGGCATCTCCATCAGGGTAGGAATTTGGAAAAAATTCCTCTGATGGTTTTTACACAATATACAAACGTTTTTACAATTTCTTTGTTTTTTATAACGGGAAATATGAAATTTAGACCGTATTTGACGGGCAAAATGGCCCATGACGGACATTTTGCCCGTCAAAATCCAACCCTGATCTGCACCACGGTCTTGGATGCATCCTCAGCCCAATCATAACCCCTGATAGGATGTACTGCGATTTGATATCCTGATTGTACTGTGATGTGAACATTCCATTTAATCGAGTTATGATAACCATTGATTACATTTTGATTTCACAAATCACCGTTGAAATTTTAAATTTTATTTAGCCGTCAGCATTGATTGTACAGAGAGTTGGCTCCAGGCTACAATCACATATGCGTGAGAGGGGGTTTTCAGCCTCTATTACGCCAGCAAAGTCGCGCTACAGGGCCTCTCCTCCTCCCTTCATGTGCGAAGTCTAAGAGACACTTCATAGAGGTTGGCTCATCAATTTTATAAATGACAACCATGGCGATTCTCAAATTTTTTTAACATGGCATGACTGCAACATTATGCCGCTATTTTGTTATGAATGTTGAATAAATGTTCCATGATTGAGATTTTTAATATTAATTATTTTTTATTCGTTTTAAATTTCAATAAATCACTTCATACATATATCAATAAATGACTTGATAAATGACTTCATATACATGGTGAATCTGTGTTCTTTCTATTATTATTAATTTCTTAATATTTTTTTTTTTTATTTCTGACCATTATTTATATAACCAGATAAAAATGATCAAATCAGCACAATCCTCCAATAATAAAACATAAATTTATATTTCTGTAAATTAAAAAATGATTTTTAATTTCCAAAATATATAATAAAATTTAATTATTTAATAAAACCTTTACAAACTATAGGTAGAAATGTTTTATGTATTTCAAACTAATTAAAAGTCAACCTAGTTGACTCAATATTGATTTCTCGAAGGCAAGTATAAAAATGGTATAGATATATAAAGTTTGATGGTATCTTTACAAAAATGACAAGGTAAAACATATTTACAATACATATTAAGAGAAATGGAAAAAAGTAAGAAGAAAGTTAATATAAAAAAGAGTCACAAGGTGGCAATGTTCTTTGCACTTTGATAAATTGAGATCTTGCATATTAGTATATTGAGATTTTACATGCTTACCAATTGGTAGAAGGCATTGTTAATTTTTGTTAGTTCATTTGATTAAGGTGTGGGTCTCGTCAGCAAGGCGACTTAGGTTCAATTCCCATTAGGGATGAACTAATTGGGAGGAGACACCTAAAAAACCAGCCAAGTTGACGACTGGTGTGGTCCAGGATGAGTGCAATCCCTAGGTGATTTTGACGGAATAGATGCCCCTGGTCCATGGTTTCTCAGACCAAAGGCCACTCCCTCCAAGTGAGGGAGTTTCAAGCAAAAAAAAAAGTAGAATACATTAACTCGTTCTAACTAAATTACTTGACAAATGACAAATTGTCAAACAATCAAAGAATGTTCAGCGTGGCCACTATTCACTTCCAGTGTTTTAGCTCTCTTCCAATTCATTGCATATGAATCATCCAACGTCCAGTTTTAATAGTTTTTCGGGTAGATTTTTCATTGAATCTCAGATGAAGGCCTTTTGAAAAATCCAACATATCATCTTTTTCAATAGGTTTATTGCTTATCTGGTATAGATAACTAAACTTGTGATTGAGGGGGGGGAGATGTTAGTCTATGGCTTACTTGCCAATCACAAGGTCTGCATGTCACCTTTAATTATATTATTCATTTAGGATAATAGTCATTTATCCTCAACGATGACCAAGTGAGTTAGTTGGGATTACCTGGCCTACTCATCATGCTTGATTTTAGGATCTAGAGCATGAATATTGGGTTACGCAATCCCAACTAAATCACATTGATCGTCATTGAGGATAAATGACTTTAATCCTACATGAATAATATAATTAAAGGTGATATGAAGACTTTGTGGTTGGTAAGGTAAGTCATAGGCTAACACCAAACCTAAAGACCAAAAACCTAGATAAATAATCCAACCCACCATTAATAAAATTAATGGCACACACTAATACAAAGAGATTGTTACATTTATCGAAATCTATCTTGATTTATATGCTAATGAAACACGAATGAACTTTTCCAAACACAACAAATTCCCTTGAGTAGAAATAATAAAAGCTATTAAACCTATACCAAAAAGACCCTTTGACCATATGCATTCCAACCATTTCAAAGCAATATAAACCTCAAACTGAAAATGTAAATAAACCCAAACAACCCCTTAAAGGGTAGCTCCAAATTGACGACTAGATAGCCATCAAATGCAAATAGAAATAAACATGATAGCATGGCATATGCAACCAAAGATCAAAGGCATGGAAACATGGTCTTAAAGCTTGAAGGAAGAGAACACCAAGAACATTGTGGCAAATAAGTCTGAAGAAGTGACTTGGGAACTAGAGGATGCCATGCGAGAAGCATACTCAGATCTATTTTGAAGTTTTGATGAAATATTTTGAAATCTACTTAGTGTTGACGATGCACTGAGTACGGTGCATAAATTAAGAGGGAGGGGAATGTAACACCCCAGTTTGAACCCGTAATGTAAATTTGTATATTATTGATGTAAAGGAAATATGCTAGAAACAAATGGTCAAGGGTGACCAAGTCACTATAAATATGTACATTTTTAATATCAACATAAAACCTTTGACGACTGTGGAGGAAGAATGAAGAAGAAGAGATGGGGGGGCTATTATTCCACAAGAGGGGAAGTAATAGTGGGATAAGGGAAAATGACCTAGTGGGCTTGAGCTTATTTCTTAGCCTTAGCAATTTAACCTAAAGTTCCTAAACCATGATTGAGATTCATGCTTTAATTATAACATTATTTAATTAGCTTAAGAGGGGATTATGGAGGGGAATGGTTACATTTAGAGAAGCCACATGACAATCTAAACCATGTATATAAAAAGTGAGAGTTTTGTTGGAGAGGGATTTGTTCCTTCACTCATGGAAATCCTTTCATTCACTCCTCCTCACTTTGTACCATCACCAAGGGACTGTACAGAGATTGATACTTGTGATAGAGGACCAAAGTTGTCATAGTTGAATTCGAACTTTCCATGCCATTGACCCTGGAATACTGGTGCGTGAGAGAAACCTGGACTATAGCTTGTGCCCTTCAGTCCCATTTCAAAGACTTCATGTCCAACCTCTATTGGAGCGCTAGAAGGGAATTGGAGGTTTCCCAAGGGACTGTTAGCTCAGAGAAGAGGGCTTGTTCTTGGCATTAAGCAGGTTGTCGAGAAAGGAGAAATGAGGTTTGGGACATTTGTGGAGGGGCTTTCTGCACCAATGGGTTGCATGAGAGATTGAGTTGTGTGGAAGTTTGGGAAAAAGCTTTACCCTTGTGGATTGATTGCCCTAGCTCGGGGGTGGCCTATCAAAGAAATATATGGCTTGACAGAGCCTATGGTTGGGAGGAACATCCTTCACATGTATCTAGTTGGATAACTAAAAGATAAGTGTTTTACTGTGTATGAAATTCCATGGTTATATATCTATTTATGTTGGTTAATTTATTGTTATGTGAATGTCTAAATACATGGAATTGCTTGGCATGTTATGTGTGCATTAATTGTTTGAATTGCATGTAAATTGTTAATTTATGCATATGTGAATTTGGGAGACCATAAATTTATATTTTGTTGTAACTTAATAATGAAAAATGGTGAAAAATGAATTTGGATATAAGTGGTGAATTTGGATATAAAATTTGAGTACCCCGTGGTCTCAATGGACATAAGAGATTGCCGGGTATATTACAAATTCACCATTGCAATCCTACCAGATGTTCCATATAATTTTATTTACATCATACATGCATACCCATTCACTAGTTGATCCTTAACCTTGAGCTCTATGCCATGAATCCATACTAGCATATTTACATCATTTGCTTAATCTAATTCAATACATTCCAAGTGTCAAATTTAGGGTATTACACTTGATAATTAATAAAAGCTTAACATTTGAGAGTAGATGAAAAATGCATAAAAATTGAGGAGGTTGGGTGTCAACCAAGGATTAGATTATAGTTTAGGTTGTTGTCCATTGGTTGTTTGGAAAACATTGAGTAGTCGAAGTCAAAACCAAGATCTCAATTGTAGTTTAGGTGTTTTTCTATAGGTTATTGGAGGAGCAATTATAGACCATGTTCAGAAGGGGATGCGACATCTAGTGGGTGCCTAATTGGAAGTACAACATATAACCCATATTACCTAGACAAGTTTATTACATGATTATGATTTATGATGTTTTAAGTGATTCTTGATCCCTTGTACTAATAGACATGGCAATGAATTGGAGATTCATTTCAATTGTTCTCTGTAGAACTTATAACATATAAGTGTCTCTTATCAATTGGGTGTAGCTTGATTGGCTGAGAGGAAAGTTGCTATCCTTCCTCACCCAGGTTCAAATCCTACTTTGTAATATGCTTACTCTCTTTGTAAGTATGTTGATTGTTAACTTGGCCTTGAGCCCTAGAAAATATAGTTTACCCTAGGTGTTATCCTTAGGAAAGTAAGTAACATGAATTTTTCAAAATGCATTACATAAAAAATAATAAACAAATTTACTATATTAATAAAATTAAATGAAAAATAATATATATTTGTTAAAATAAGTGAAATTAACTTATGATTTATATCTGATGCTTGTATATCGACTTATGAATAAAGATAATGCGAAATAAGTGTGTTTTTATATCATAAAAGATAAAAACAATGTTCGATTCACCATTGGATAACCAACTTGTTCATATTAGAAATATTTAAGAGTAATATCACATCTAATACTTGTTTTTGAAAAGTAACCAACGATGTAAAATGCAATGTGTTAAAATTGATGTATGTTAGACGCTTTTAAGAACATCTATAACATTTTTGCTAACTAGTTTGTTTTTTTATATCTGAATGGATCCAAACCAGATAAATGGTTGTAAGGTGTAGTGTTTAAGTGTAATTTGACAAATTAATGAAGGTTGCAATAATAAAAGACAATGTAAGTAATAAAAAATTAAATGAGGTAAATAAGAAAGAAAAAATTAAAAATTAAATAAATAAAGAAAAAAAAAATGAGAGAAAGTTGGGGAATGGAAATAAAAAGATAAAAAATCTTGGCCTTCGGTTACTCCTTTTTTACCTATATCTTATTGTAATTCTAATCACAAAAGGATTTTGCTAGTCAAGAGGTGAGGATGCCATAGAACGAGCCGAATTATAACTTAGGATTATCGAAATGAAAACTAGCCAACCATTCAGAGCTACTTTTCCCATTTAGGTTTACAAAACAAAATCTCCATGTTTTTGGTGAGTTTGATTTTATTGCTATATAAATCTTATGTGTAAAATATGTTACTCTTATTTATATTTATTAATGTATTTTTCTAAGTATATTAATCGTTGTAAAAAATAATTCCTAGTTGTATAATTTTGTTATTTCTCTTTTTGATGAATGCTCATAGTTTTGTATTACCCACTATTCATATGGTTCATATTACTCTAAGAGTTGAGATCAATGGTTGTCATGAGATGGATGTTGAAATTAATTTCACTTTTTTATGAATGTCCATAGTTTTGTATTACTCACTATTCATATTGTTCATATTACTATGAGAGTTGAGATCAACGGTTGTCATGAGATGGATGTTAAAATTAATTAAGTTTATAATTCTATTTATGAGGAGGGGAATTTAGGGAGTAAGGAAACCATTGTATGTTGGACATCCATGCTTAGTTGATTCTTTGAATCAAAGGGTCATACACACCTTCCCAAACCAAATTTGCATCTTCATAGTTCAACTGGAGGTTGTGGGGGTTCTTCGAGGCCATCTGTAGTTTGTATGGGTCATGAGATGCTCGGTAGGTCGCCTATCTCATCTCCATGAGTTCACACATGTATGATGGGTGATTGGGTTGGTTGGGTGGATTATATGTGCATTTATTGATTGGTCAATGGATAACTAAAATTATTATTTTTTCTTCTTACCTTTGATTACTTTGAAATATTGTGACTCGATTCATTTGGACACTTATTGGTCATACCTTTTGACATTCGATTATTTTGGAATTGTCTCATTCCTATGAAGCCTTGTACTTATGAAAGCATTATATGAGAAAGTATTGTTATGCCATTACATTTAACGATGGAAACTTCTTCTTGCACTCCATTTACCAGAGAAGACAATATATATGCATGTGAGCTTTGCCTTATATTAAAATTTTGAGTATGAAACATATTATAATAAATAATAATTATCTAATACAAATTTGTATATTAATTAATAATAATTAATTAATAATGACCTTTCCTGATGAACTTTTCTTTCTAGTCCAAGTTGTCCGCAAGATAAGATTGACTTTAGAAGAAAACAAAAGAACTTTAAAAGTACCAAAGACCAAAAGCCTTTTGGAGCGATGCATTAATAAAGATAAGCCTCAGGGACATTTTGACAAGTCTTAAGGGGAGGGTACCTTGTCTGAGCAAGTCTTAAGGGGAGGCACTCTCCTTTCAACTAAATAATTTGTTTTATACTAAACATTGTTTACGAGTGGAGGTTAGAATGGGGGTTACAATTAATATGCTTTTGTAGATATGTTTAAGTTTTGAAGTTTTTGTTTTAATTTCGGATTCATGATGCAAAAAGTGTAAGGAAGATTATATATATTGTTAATATAGACGAAAAAGTTAATACTATTTTTTTTAATAATTTAAAGGCTAATAACCTCCTTAGTTAATGCATGTTTGATTTCAAAATCTAAAATTTCAATATAATAAATTAAATATTAATTTATCATTAAATAATTATTAATTAAATAATAATATTTAAATTTTTATATATATTATAAATACGAAATTTAAAAAAATAAAATTGACGTTGTAATAAAATGAATGAATTAAACGGTTGAAAAAAAAATGAATGAATTAGTAAGCAATAAATATATTAAAAAAAATATAGGCGAGGTGAAATTCAACTTGATCCCATCATTTTATTAAATTTCAGCCACACCAAAGGAGAACTTTCTACACATAAATATGACGCAAATATAATTTTGTATATGCAATATGATGTTAATGAAAAGTACATATCAAAATGAAAAACTATTTTTTTTTTAATTTCAGCCACACCATAAATATGAAAAGCTAAAATTTAAAATTTGATAATTGAAAGCATGTTTATTTCAGGGCCGTAATGTGGAATAACAACATTATATTACTCCTGGGTGACCGGGGTGAAGACCCAATACATTCTAGACCCTCTTACGAGTGTCAAATATAATACTTCATTTCTGATTGAAGATGCGTCAACCTTTCCTTATCACCCCCTACTACCCATCAACACATTTATGGGTCTGGATGACTCATTGCACTAAAATTATAAATTCTATTTGTGTTAAATAAAGAATAGCGTGAAACTTTGATAGAGTGCATTTTTTAAAAAGATTAAATTAGCACTACTTAATTTGTGGTTGGTGAATATCGATATACCACAAGCGAAGTGTCATAAACAAATTAAATATATTACTTGTTCTTTATGTATAGTTGTAATCACCTGTTGTTTATGCCTTTGCTAATTTTTATCATCCGTTTTCTTCTAGTTAAACAGGTTGTCTGCCACAAACTACCTGTTATCCTTGCATCAATTACCAATTATTTTTTATATTTTTTTTTTTATAATTGTTTATTTCAAATTTGGAACAACAACCATAAAATCAATATGGACAGTACACTTGTCTTATCCTTGTGCAATCTAAGATCCATGGAGATTGATCTCCATCCCGGATCAAAAGTGGAGAGAATAACACGGATATGTGTTATTCTAACACGTATTGGTGTAATTATACCAACATAGCCACTTAACTTGTGGTCGGTGAACACCGATAGGCCACAAGTTAAGTGCCATGAACAAGTTATATGTTACTTGTTCTCTGTGTGTACTTGTAATCACCCATTGTCTATGTCTCGGCTACTTGTTATCACCGGCATTCTTCCAGTTAAACGGATTGTCTGCCACAAACTGCCCATTATCCATGCATTGGCTACGAGCTATCCATGCATCGGCTACCAGTTATCCATGCATTAGCTACAAGTTATTTTTGATATTCTTTTTTTTACAATTGTTTATTCCAAATTTGGAACGACGCTCATAAAATCAATCTAGACGGTACACTATCTCATCCTCCTGCAATTTAGGAAAGACATACCTGCTACTCCACCCAAAATTCTAAATATAAACACCTATTAATATAGTTAAAGCATAATCGTTGAACTCATCAATCTAAATACCATCGAGATCATATAAAGCCTTTTCTGAAAGAGAATCTGCAACAATGTTCATCTCGCGATATACATTAGTAAAACTTACCCTCACAAATTGTCGGCTAATCTTGTGCAAATGAACTACCAGATGATGGAGTCCAATATCCTGGACATGTATTTCACCTTTCATCCATTGAATGGTTATGGATGAGTCACCAAAGAGTTGTTGATGCTTGACCCCCGATTCCAAAGCCAATTTAAACACGTAAAACAAAGCTGAGAATTCAACCATGTTATTTGTTCCCTTCCCCAAAAATTATTTACTTGTGAAGTAGTGATCTTCTAAGAGGAACAAAAGATATCCAGATTCCCAACAACCTGCTTCAGTGTTTGATTCGCCGCTTGAGTGTAATGAGGTAACAAAGCTAAAAATTGTGCTGAAATATGTGATAAGAAGCATGCTTGTTGGGCATGCATGTAAAAAAACAGCAGTAGAGGAGAGCACATTATTAAAATTAGGTGCACTATGTGTAATTTAGGTACTTGCAAGGAGAAGCATTCATAGTGGGCACATGATAATGAGTGCGCAAGTTGAGTGCAATAAGTGTATGCAATAAAGGAAGTGTGCCAAGGAAATGTGAAAGGTCATCGTGGAAGCTAAAGCGTGAATGAAAATGAAAAGTTTTAAAGGAATTTGAAGACACATAAATACATTTAGGCAAAAATGGAATAATCACCTCCATCGAAGTGAGTTAGTAAGAATAAAAACAATATGAAAAATGGTGATTTAGAAAATTTACCATTGAGTAAAACCCAGAGCATTAACTATAAATTTGACGTATCATGATGTAGAAATAATGAGAATGAGTACAGACATATCTTTATAAGTTTATTCTAGTTTTAAAAGTCGTGTTTTTAATTTTGAAAAACATTTGATTTCTTGTAGTATATTTCTGTTTCATTAAATTATTAAAGCACGGGCCTTACTTTATTCCCCATTATACCAATTATCTATGAATAAATCTTATATGATGTTTTACTATAAACAAAGTGAAATGCAATTCAAAATAATTAGCATTTGCTCCTTAAGGGGCAAAAATGAACGTCGGTAGGAAAAGAGAAAAGTTAGAAGGAACAAAAACATAGGCACGGGCAGCGAAGGGCACTGGTAGGAAAAGAGCAAAGTTTGTAACAATCTCAGATTACAAAGACATAGGCACTCAACCTATAACAAAAAATAATGTTAAGTTCATCAACACAGTGAGCCAACTACAATTGTTTTTCTCACAATATCTGTAGTAGTAATATCAACACTATAGATTACTACTATATCTGGAATATATAAGCAATTTGAAAAAATATTTCTGCAATAATATCAATGAAAACAATTATTATAATAGCTCCTAAACTGCAGAAACTACTTGTGAACAAAAGTTTGCTTTCATGCCATGTACTGTAGCAATAAATTTAGGAATCTCCATATACAAGTATATGTATAGAATTCTTTACATTTACCAGATTACCAATCTCTATAGGAAAAATTCCTGAAAACTTGTTGGTTCCAAGATACAGGTCAGTCAAACTCACCATGTTTCCAATCTCTTGGGGAATGATGTCAGAAAGAGAGTTGTTTGAGACATCTAGAGACACAAACCTGCTTCGCTTCCCGAGCTCCGATGGAAAACTACCTGTAAGAAATTTGTTACCCATATGAATTATCAACCGATCAAATGAACTTTTTGGATTATCAAACGATGATTTTTTTCTCCAACGTGTTTCAAGTGAACTTTTCACTCATCATTGAGGTCAACCAAATATAGAGGAAATCTAAGGGGGTAACAAGGAAAATTTTGAGGTTACCCCACAGTGAGACAATGGTTGTTTTGTTGTTACCCCAAAATGTGCAATAAAACGCTGAAAGAAAAAAAAAAATGGGAAGAAAAGTAGATGTGATGAAGTGGAAAATATAGTAGTATTTTTTGTGAATTTTTATTGTTATAGTTTGGGATCCAACCCCATGATCTTCCACATAATGGTGGAGGTTTACCACTTACAACAAAGGGCAAGTAATGTTTATGAAAACATGTGTGCTAGTGTTGAGGTGGTGGTAAATGGCTTGCAACAATGGGTTAGGTAATCAAGGTGGACAAGGAGGGTGTAATGATGTCAATAAATGAATTACAGTAGGGGATTGAGAGATCAAATTACAATAGGGACAATTGATACAATGGATCAAAGGGGAAGGGGGATCCACGGGTTGGGTAATGTTTTTGAAAACACAATTTGGACATCATTATGGATACACAATTTGGACATCATTAAGGATCGAGAGATCAATGCAAAAAATTAGGCATAATGATGAAAGCAAAATTTGGGAGATGAAATTATAACATGAGCAAACAAGGTTGCTAATCAAGGAGGAGGGGGTTGGAGACTCAAGGATTCAATGATACTTTTGATCTTTTTCATTAAAAAACCTTAGAATATTCTGCATTGGGTATGTCCATCATAGTCATGTTGATTTTTCAAGGTGAAGTTCGAGTTGTTGACAAGGTGTTTCACAATAATATGTATTCTAAACATATCTTTTGAGCCTCTATATGTGATAGGTTTAATAGGGTTTCAGTGATTAAAATAATACTACAATTTCAAAAAACTGACTCAAATGAGTTTGCATTATTGGATATCTTCATGGGTCTTCAATATGTGGGTACCTTGGAATTTGTTGCTTCTTTATGTCTTGTTAGAAAGTAATGTAGGTTTAACTTGTGGGTAGCCCATGCATTTGATGTGTACCTTACAATAGATGATTGTCATGTAGAAGCCCATGCTTGAAATGTGTGGAGAACTAAGAATTGATTTCCTTGAAGAAGTTTATGTATATTTGATATGTGGTTATTTTAAAATTGATTGTAGTCCATATACATTTGAAATGTGTGGATAATTAAGAATTGATTGCTTTAAAGAAGCTTATGTTATATTTCATATGTGGTTATCTTAAAATTGATTGCAGTCCATCCACATTTAAATGTGTATAGCTAAGTATTGATTGCTTTGAATAAGCTTATGCATATTAAAAATTTGTGGATAGCTAAGAATTGATTGCCTTAAAGACATTTATGCATAGTTGATATGTAGTTATTTTAGAATTGATTGCATGTAGATTGTGTGTTAGAGTTTTTAGATATCTGTAAATTGATTTCAATTTGATATTTCAACATGTTTTTTTTTGTTATTTGAAATCAAATATAAAATAATCGAATTTCTATATAATGGTGGATTGTTATTATTCATTAAAAAAATAATTATTTTAAATTATATTATGTTTGATTTTGTATATATTTAAAATCATATGTAAAAGAATTGAATTCATATGTAAAAAATGAATATTTATAGAAATAGAATCTTGATAGATTAGATAACACTTCATTTCACAACCACTTAAACTAAACTCAATTAATATTAAAAATAATTTATAAAAAATTACAAAATCTTAAGCTTTATTTAAAATAAGCAATTTAAATTCTTAATGTGGAAAATTATCATTATTATTTATAATTTATCTATAATATTACATTAAGAAGTCTTAGGCGATCTGATTCTATTCAAGTTCTAAAAACCATTAAGAAAATTCAAAATAATAGTGAGTTTGTTGAAAAAATTAGAGAATAATGATGTGCTATGCCATGTTATAACAATGTTTTCAATTTCCATGGATTCAATCTTCTCATCTTTTTTGAAAATATGAAATGAAATTGTCACTGAATATGTCATTTTAGGTGTAATATTAATACCAAATAAGAAAAATAAAAATCAAATAAATAAATACATTAAAAACCTTCTCTTCAAATGGGCACTTGAGAAACATTGTTAACATCGTCTGACAGAGAATTTGTTCTCACACCTTTGGACAATGGGAAATAAACAAAGTGATCAAACATCATGTTGCTAATCATGTCACAACATCTTGTACTTGGTGTTGTCTAATAGGGTTGTTAGACATCAACCTTTCAAAATAGTGATGAAGCTCATCATAGCGCAAATCTTCAAATATCTTAAATATTTACAGTTTGGCTTCTTTTCTGATTTACAAAAGAAAAGCATCACAATCCAAGCTTGTCTATCTACTTTTTTCGACGTTGGCATAATTCCAGCACTACAAAGCACTAATGCGATATGAAAATACACACTGACTACACATTTTATTAACAACTCTGGCTACTGCATCCAATTTATATGCTTCTATCAATAACTAAAAACTATGTGCCAAAGCTGGACAGCCCAACCAATATAATAACACTCCATATCATATTCAAGGTCACTTGAGTTTGTTTACATGTGTTTTCATGTTGGCATAGCAGGGGCAAAGGTTTTTGTTTCCAGATGTACCAAGAGGAACACAGTTGCATTTGGCACAACATGTATCACAAGCTCTTAAACATTTTTCATGCAGAGATGTTGCTTTGCATCTTCCTCCACATGTTGCTTTGCAATTTGCATCAAGCAATCCAATGAGGACAATAACAAGTGATGTAGAGGATAAGCCTTGCATTCATAAGAACTAGGTTGAATTTACAAAGAAAGTTAAAGCAATGACAACAGTAGCAAGTTGAGACTTGAATTGTTAAGAAAAGTTAAATATCGGATAAAAATAATTTGAGCTTTACATGGACAAGAAAAGTTAAACAACGAACAAGAAAAATGAACTTCGATTTCATATGCAAAAGTTAGCAACAACAAATGATATTGAAGATGAGCCTTGAATTCACATGAAAAAGTTAACAATGGACTACTGTAACAACAACAACAACAACAAAAATGCTAAAAGTGATCCATGAATTCACCAAAAATGTTAACATCACCACATGATACAAATAAAAACTTGAATTCAAAAGAGACAAATATAAGCTTGGATTAAAAAAGAAACAACAACGGAAACCACAAAATCATATTGATTAACACTCCGATTAATAAAAAAATATAATCTATAACTTTGAGGTACAATACAATCTATGACTTTGAGAGCAATATACCAATGTTCTGCAGAAGGCTCCTCTTCATCACACTTCTCTGTAGTTGGATTCAGAGGAAAGGGGAACTCAAGCTATCTAGAAGTTTTCCACGGCACCATCCACGTGGCAGCTTTCTGCAATTTAGCTATCTAGAAGCTAAATTGACTCCTAGTCCCATCTGTATTGATCAAAATTTCATAATAGTATTGATATCCACATACATTGGCTAAGAATACCCTCACAAGTCCATGCATAGTGGTTTGAGGTGCTTTTATTGGCCATATATGTTTAGAATATTCCTATAAGACTTAAGGTAGAAGTGTCCTCCCCCAACCATGTCTAGAACTCCAAGACCCTACCTAGTGCTCAAATCATCCTAGTGGAACTAATACCCATCAAACAATTTGATAATTAATCATTAAGATTAATAAAAAAATATCATTCAAATAATTGCATACCCAGAGGAGCTAGGCGCTCTACAACCCAGTATGGGGGAGATGTTGCAACATTCCTTCATTTTAAAAAAAAAATACACCTCAAGAAATTGGATCCCTCTCGGTGCTTGCTAGATCTGGGTTTAAGATGGATCTATGCTGTTAAATTTCAATTCAAAACATTTTTATCACCATCTTTATAATCTTAATAAATTAAAATTCATTATCTTTGTTCGTCTTTCAATAATAATTTTGTAAAATACATTTAGTTATTTACGTGAAGTGACAATGATATAAAATGTAAATAATTGAATCAATTATTTACAAAATAATTTTGTTTTATTTAATTGTTAGTGCAAAGCCTAATATTAAACACATTTATTTGCTTAAATAAAATAAAAGATAAATTATTGAAGTGGGTTATTTATAAAATAATTACTTTATTTTTTTAAACTTGTTATATATATGGTGCAAAGATATTAAAAACATTTTTTTGAATAAACTAAAAGATAAATAATTGAAGTGGGTTATTTAGAAAATAATTACTTGTGAATTTGTCTTATGGTTGGTGCAAACTCTCATAATTAAAATTTATTTGTAACCGCCAATGTGGCAAAGAACTTATCACCACTTTATTGTACTTGTCAAAGTATCATATGCTAATATCCCATATAAGTGGGGCTAACTTGTGGTTCTAAAAATGGACTTAAGCTAGTGATTAAAACCTAATAATTATATCAAACTGTTCATTAACAAATTTACTAAGCTCAACATAAATAATTCCAATTTAATAATCAAATTTCAATTTAAATCATTTTTATTGCTACTTTATAATATTAATAATCAAAAAATGATTTTTGTTTGTCAATATTAAGAGTCCTAAGTATTTATTTTTTAAATAATATTAAAAATGAATTATAATGAATGAAGCGAATTCATTTGTTTAAATAATGTAAAAATAAGAAATTGAATTTGTTGTGATTGTGGTGAAAAACTCATAAATGAATCTTGATCATTTATTTGAAAAAAATATATAAATAATTAAATTAAATTACCTGCAAAATAATTATTTGTGAAATGGTTATGTTTATGTTGAAAATCCTCATAAATAAATCCTACATGTACATGTCCATGTGACAAATAATTATTAGCATCACGTTATGGTACTTGCCAACATGGTATTTCTCTCACTTAATAAAAGTCCAGCAGAGAGGTCATGTTGTGCACTATAAGTTCTAAAACATATCAAAGTTCATGGCAACAAGCCTAAAACAAAAGCATAAGACATAAAATCAAAACTGAATTGGCCCAGGGCCATATTCCTGACCAGGAGCATGTGTCCAAGTCTGCCATATGTCATCACCAAAATCAAGCCCAATTTTAGATGACTCGTCCACCACTTGATTCCGTTCCCTGTAAATATGGCAGAAGGATATCTGAATAAATGATGCAGCCATTCTTGCAACCTCCTCATAGATAGGCAACAATAAAATGTTCTTGGGCTTCCACCTCGACTTCATCCATTGGATTATGAGAGATGAATCTCCAAAGACCTATAAAGTCTTAATGTCCTTCAGAATGGCCACATGTAAAAGAAATTTCAGAGCCAAAAGCTCTGCTCGATTGTTGGTACTGAATCCAGTGGATGCTGCAAATTTGAACCAATGAGTAGGGGAAAAGTAAATGATACCTCCAGCACCACCGCGATAAGGTGACCCTTGGGCAACTCCGTCAAAAAATCCCCATGGGATGTCCCTATTGATTTCAACCTCTGAAACAACCGGAGTGTGCAGGGTCCTGTTAATAGGTGGAAGGACATGGACCAATCCCATACAACGGATTGCAGTGGACTCTGGTGAAATGTAATAGTCCTGGAAAGTAGCATGATACCGAGCCTTCCAAGTGTGCCAAATGGTGATAAAAGGAAGAGATGGGAATCGAAGAGCATATGGAGAAGAATCCCAACGTTGAAAGGCCTCAGAAAGTGTAGAACCCGACCAAAGATGTCGGATGCCTGATATCCTTAGAATATATAACCATAATTGTTGGACATATAAGCAATTGATGAGGAGATGAGTGGCTGATTCATTTTGTAATCTGCAGAGGGGACATCTCCCAGGTCCCGCGAAAATAAATCGCTGCAAACGATCCCAAACAGGAATACGGTCTTGAATGGCTTCCCATAAAAAGATCTTGATCTTCAGAGGGCAGTTGATAGCCCAGAAAGCTTCGTGCCACCAGCCATGAACCAAATCCTACCATTGAAGTTGTAACTAACGAGATTGAATTAATAAGTATATTTTAAGGAAGTGATATTATTTATTTAAATAAGATTATTAATTTGTTTTTTTCTTTTATTTTTATTTAATACTAATAAATTTGTTTTTGGTAATGTATAAATTTATTAATAAATATTATATTTTTACTTTGAAAATATGATATTTCTAAGACAATTTTTAAACACATAAAATTAATTACTTATATATATTATATTATAGATTCAATATTTACATTAAAAATATATGTTATGACGACTTTGTATAAACTTTAAAAAGTTCTTATAAATTTGACATAAAATTAATTACTTACATATATTATATTATAGATTCAATATTTACATTAATAATATATGTTATGGCGACTTTGTATAAACTTAAAAAAAGTTCTTATAAATTTGATCATTTAAATTGAAGGACAACCTTCGGAAGTGCACTAAAGTAGTTGCATTGTTTAAATTCAAATAAAGTTAATGAAAACAAAAGGCTAACAGAAACATATATTAAATTCAATGAAAAAAATCACAAATTCATAAATGCTGACAAAGAATCAAGGAGAATGCCTAAGAGAGTAAACATCCCCAAATTCAAAAAGCATGCGATAAAGAGTAATGATTAACATACCATATTTGAAAACCTATTATGAAACACATACATTTTATCTTATGAAACAATCTCAACATTCAAGTCCTCATTGTTCCTCATTCCCTTTCTCCCCTCTCAATAGAAAAAGAAGAACAAAATTGCAACTAAAATGTTACCTTACATATTGTCTTCGGTTTGAATCAAGCAAAGCTCTTATTCCTTAGAGGAATCACAAAAGGATTCAACAAGAGTTTGGATCAAATGCACAACCATGGATGATTAAATTATATTAGATTACTTTGGATTGAGGTATAGGACATCCACTTATGTTTTAAATTGTTCCTATCATGCATTAAGGAACCACAAAGAAAATTATAATATTGATAATGGCTTATTCCTCATAGGTGGAGTTCAATTGCTTTCACCATTTTGCACTTGGCTTGGTTTGGAGGGAGGGGATGTCTTTTTGTATTCTATTATATCATGTAAGATGAGAGTTGGTGATCTTAGACATATGGACAATGGAGGGCGCATCGTAGGCCTAATGCAAAGCAAATGTCCCATCATGGACATGAGCTTCACAATAGAGAAACACCTCAATTACAATGTAAATGTACAATGATCATTGTGTAAAATGTAAAAGAATACCATGCAGTGGTAGTCTTTTGGAGAAGTATTAAATAATTCAATGTGAGTTGTACTTGGGAAGACATGAAAATACCATGGTGTTGAGAGAACAAATACATAAGTACACGTCAATAAAAATGGTTAAGTTTATTTTTATTTGTTAACTAGTAAACAATGATTTTTTTGTGGCTTGAAAAGAGGTTAAACCAATGTTTTATGTTTAATCAAAATGTAGGATTTTATTTTATTTTAATTATTATTGAAAAAAAAGTATTTTCCATATAATCTTTAGAAAGTCCTATCCTTTTGTGGCACATAAAAGCAAATTATTAATGGAACAATTAGAAACATTAGTTCTAATGGGGGCAAGGAAAAACATCAATATTAATAAGTTTAGGATTGTATTAATGAGTTTCACATCTTGATGTTTGCAACTCCACATTTAATGGAGTTTGAATTCATCATCATCAACAAGTTTTACTAAACTCATTGCTTTACAACAAGATAAATAAAAGTTCAACACAAATAACTATCATAAGATGTAACTCAATCATGTTGTAATTGAACCATCATCAAGATTGATTTCCTATAAACAACAACTCAACCTCAAATAACACAACCAATACACCCTAGAAAAGCCTAAGGGATTGTGGCAAAATTAGAAAGAACATAAGCAAATAGGGAAGTGGTGGATTTAGCACAAGATTTCCATGCATTTTGACAAATCTCTTATAATGAAAGTGGTAGAACCACTAGTCTCCATCTAACTCCAAATGTGAATCACTAGTCTCCATGGTATGCATTATGCAAGCAAAGATAAAGAAAATCGTTTCCCATCATATATGATGATAAAAGGATAAGCTTTGCTAACAATGGCATATGAGAGAATATAATTGCGCCAAACACTGCCAAATTCCTAAACCTAGCCATTGTGCCATGCCCACAACGAAACACGAATAAAGTAAATCAACTTTTCTACGATGCTCGTTGCATGGATGCCACGCAGTGTTCCCGATTTCTCCCATGCCAAGACACAATAATATTATACCTTCAAAACAGAAATATTATCTATGCCTAATTACTTGATTAAACCCCCTCTCTATGATGCTCATTGCATGAATACCACACGGTGTTTCCGATTTCTCCCACGCCAAGACACAATAATATTAAAAAAAAATCAAAAGAAGAACCAGGTGTAAAACCCACCCTTTTCATCACTCGGCGCATTATTCATCACTATTTTTTTTAGAAAAGCTCTGCAACTCCATGGTTCGACAAAGAGATTTACGGCTCTAGCATCCTTGCAGCTCAGCCAGTAACTTCTCTCCCGCTCGGTAGGATCCCATCCACATGTGATTTTCATTTTGTTTTTTTCTTTGTTATTTAGAATGCTCATGGTTCGGTTGGAGGTCGCTCTATAGCTTCTCGGTTGGAGGTGGATCTACAACTCATTCTACCTCCCTCTGCGAGGTTTTAAACCACAACAAGTTTCACGGGCCCCCCTAATTTTATTTTTATTTTTTATATATGCTTATATATTTTGTTATTTTCTTTCTCAAGAACGGTTATGGCTACCAGGATGACCTCGACGTAGCTCCCTTTAAGTGATCGCTAGAAGAGCTGGCGAGTATGGAAACATTGGCATCTTCCAACCCAGCAGAAGGGTTGGCGCATTTGCTGGATGGGTGCTCCAGGCGGACTTACTCGTGATCACCCAAGCGAATTATCGGAAAAGGATTTGAAAAACTTTGCAAATATAAAGAGTGAATGTGCTGAAATATGTGATGTTATGAAGGAGATCAATCAGCTACGACAGCTAGAAGTGCTTCGAGGTCGCAGATTGTGGGTATGATAACCACTGGAGCAGCGTTGTATAGGGACGTTCTTAAAAGGATTCGACCTTGAATTATTTTTGTGGAAGAAACAGGTGATATTTTGGAACCTCAACTGCTCGCGGTGCTTGAACCGACCATTCAAAATCTAATAATGATTGCTGATCAATATCAGCTATCTCCCGTGTAGCATGTTATGAACTTGAGTGATGGTATGTACATGTGTCTTCTAAGTCTGGTTTCTGGTTTTAGTAGATTGTCCCGAAAGTCTTATAATAAAAAAACAATATACATCTTATAATCGAAGTAGAGAGAGATATATTAATGTGGAAGGAACTGCACATAACCCTGACCCAAATTGCCTAAGGGTATGGTTCCTTTTTCAAGGGTAACAGTGGTCCTGAGTTCAATACTGTTCTTCTAAGAAATCGCATCGTATGTTGCCATTGTCTGTGCACTCGTTTTTTATATTAGACACGCGCTCTAACTTTGCTTCCAAGGTTTCAACAGTGGTTGTATTGAATTGGGTCGGCGGTTTCCCAGAAGTCTGAATATATATATGTGGATCTGCCTTCCTATGTTTTCGCACTTTGTTAGGAATTCGAATTACTTCACTTCCAGCGTAGTTTATTTCAGTTGTTGAAGAGAGATAATCTGATTTCAATTTGGATGTTTTAGAGGATCAATATGGGAATCGCAGAAGGATCCAAGCGCTCCAGGGAATTTTCACTGAAGATAGGAGATATTCCAAAAGCCGCAAAAACTGTGCTCAACAATTTTCTGCAATCAGATCCAAGCCTGCCTTCGACCAGCAGCCGTTCATCAAACGAGAGTTTTGGCCTGAACAATCATTGAGAGACTGAAATGGAATAAACATAGTACTATTATATTGTTGAGGACAACAACTGTCGGGGTCAGAATTAAGGTGGGACACAGAGTTCATATTAAGGTCAAGTACTGCCTTGTAAGGCAAGGGTTTGCCAAGCAGCTACCAATCCTGCCGGCCTACATGTGCAGAGAAATTAGTAGGGTTCATGGTTGAATATCCAAAGGGGGTTTCAGGAATACCCGTAAAGCGCTGCACCATGGCCTTGAAATTCTAAGCGTTGGTGTTCAGCAGCGTCGTCGGCGATCTCTTAGAGTCTCTAGATCATTTCTTACCCACCTTGTTGGTTCCTCCGCCATTCACAGACAAACCAAGGTATCAAGACGGGCAGAATGAGGAGGTCATAGCTCTATGGTTGTCACCAGCGATGCTTCTGCAGAGTTGAAGTCGTTCGCCATGGCTTGACGTCGAAATTCCGGTTCACTGTCGCTTGAGATCATGAAGCGCTGTGTCTGTTCTTGGCTATACTCGTTGCCTGCCTGCTTCTTCTGGATAATTTGCAAAGAGCTATCTAGAAGCTAAGGACTCCCAGCGTTGTTAAATCCATGGCACCATCCACGTGGCAGATGTCCATTCGCTCTATGAGCGAGGAATCTAGCCATCGTGTATGGTTACACTTCTCCTTGTGAAACGCCTACGGCATAATTACAATATAAAAAGAGGAGGATGTGTTGCATGCAGGATTACCATTATATATAGACTTTGTGTTTTGGTTCATTGTATTTAGTGAGGGATTTTGATCCTTCCATTCAAGGTTTCAATTTTACTATAGATGATACCCATTGTGGATTTTAATTAGAAATGAGGTTCATTATAACTAAACTTATTAGACCATGTATACTCTAATAATGTTTATGTTTAATGTCTTTGGAAAAATGTTTATGTTTAATGTGGAAAAAAAAACATACATATGTGTATGTTAGAATGGTGATGATGGTATTAATGTCCATTAATATAAACTTTGATTTATCAAACTTTAAAAAAGGTAAAGAATCACTTGATTTACCTTTTAAAAAAAATGTGTTCGAATGAATTTAAGAAAAGCATTCCAAAATCACCATATAATTGTGATGAGTTAAAAGGATAAGAAGATCAATATTTTAACAAATATTTTGAAATTGCAATACAATAGAGACATTTTAAGAAAATATAATTTTTATCTTTAATCTTTTCAATATCACAAAAATAACAAATAAATAACCATTAATAATACAACGCTACATTTGTTTATTAATATTATAAAATTAATGCTTTCCCAAAACCCCCCACCCACCGTATTGGTTTGGAATCGAGATGCGTACTTTTTTTTTCCAAAGAAAAAATCATATTCTTCTCATTCATAAAGAAAAGCAGAGAATACATTTTTCTTTTACAATAATGGTTAAAGAGCTTTGTATTGAAAAGGTAGGTCTGATACAAAAAGTGGGAAGACTGCACCCACCAAAAAAGAGGGAAGAGGTCACCTCATGTCCAATCTTTAAACTTCACCGAAAACAGAGATACATAGCTATATATGACTAACTGCTATTACAACCAGTTATATAACTTGATCTTAAACAAAAAGAGTGAACCTAGCACAAAGATAACAGACTTAATTCTTAGCAGAGCGACGAGCTTTTTTCTTGCTACTTGAAGCCAAATTCTCATTTTCTTCCATGCCCAAAATCGCAGCAGGGCTGTTGCTTTTGCTGGTGCAAATGCAGTCTACCTTGGCTTCTACAATCCTGAGACAACTGTGCATGGATTCCATTTTTCCAACCATGCCATCGTGGTACTCCTTCATTTTGTTACTGTTGTTTTTAACTTCAGAAATAGCAATTTTAACAAAGCTGGACAGATGAGAAATAGTTTTCTTCAGTTCTTTATTCTCACCTCTCAGCCAGCAAACTTGCGTTTCAATGTCCTGCAAATGGGAAAGCATGCCTGGAGGTGGACTATTTGGCCCACCTGGAGAGTCCAAATTCACTACACCCATGTCTTCGGTCTGGTTCCAAAGCTTGCCAGCACCAGTCTCTGCAATGCCACCCAAAAGCGGCGGAGCGCCATGTTGAAGAGAACCACCAGGGCTTTGAAAATTGTTGGCAACAAGTGGACGTCAAATTTTCCCCGAGTCTAGCTCCAAACCATTTTGAACGTCGTTGACAGAGTTCCTCGCTCCCTGCCCAGAGCCCTGCTGCACCCATCCTGTATTAGTTTCATTGGGATTTGGGAGAACACGACGGACGTGCCTCATCCTGTTGACAGGACGGTCATGAGTTTCTTTGTCACCATTGTCGTTCCCCTGAACTACTTCCAGAGCAGAGAGATATCGATTCAAGCCAGTTCCCTCGTTGTTAACCTGTATAGAAGTCTTGCAATGGCGACACTAAAGCGCGGGAAGACAGAATCCGGGGTTATTTCCCACATTTCCACTATCCATAATGTACCATGAGCCAAGATGCCTGAATTGAAACTGTTCAGTCTCCCAGGGATTGCAGAGATGGAATGTTTGAACGATGCATTCATCCAAAGGCTTGAAATAGGCGATGGATGCCACACCTTCTGCACGCATTGAATTTTCGCATGCATGACAGAAGGAACTAGACAGAGAACGCGGGGGCAAAATCCTTGGGAAGGGTGGATGTGATCTTTGGTGGATTTCGAGCGTGACCCAAGGTTCCGTCAAGCAATAAATTGAGGTGGTCGTTTGGTGAGTTTCAATGTGATTATACCTCATGGGGAAACGGTAAGGAGAGGTGGATTAACCATGGAGATCCCTAGAAAACCCATTCAATCGTATAGTTTTGTCCATTTTTAACCATAACACCTTGGTTTAACTTGGATCCAATATTTTCCATTGAATTTGCTTGTTGATTGTTGATTCTTAATATGTGGCGGAGAGTAATGGATCTAAGCTCTTTTATCTTGTGGAAGAACTGAAAATGATATTTGGAGGAGGGTTGATGATTATTTTTTATTAGGGCCCTTGCTTCTTGGATCACAATGAGAGAGTCGCTAATGGCCATCAAATCTTGGATATTGTTTTCCTTTGCTACATCTATTCCTTTGATTAGAGCCAGCCACTCTGCGACGTTGTTGGTCTGCTTTCCAATCCCCCATGCATAATCTGACAGCCTGTTTCCATCGGAGTCCAGGAGGACTCCCCCCGCACCTGCCAACCCAGAAAAGCAGAGAATACATTCCACAGGTACAAATGTACGATTTAAAGTTGAAAATGTCCCATTCTAAAATTCTAAACTATCCATACTAGACAAAATAGTTACATTTACTGATTTTTAATAAACTGTCCAAAATATCGAAATGCATACCTATCAAGATGTTGATATGATTATATATTTTAAATAAAAATTCAGTCAAATATTAATAACGATGGCACTTTCGTTAGTTAATTTTATTGATGTTTGTGCTCTTTTGTGCTTGAGAAGGTTGGGTTTTATGTCAATGTAACAAGAATGTTCGTAAAGTACAAATAATGTGTTCTTTTTTAGCTTTTATAATGTGATTTAAGGATGGCACTTGCGTTAGTTACTTTTATTGATGTTTGTGCTCTTTTGTGCTTGAGAAGGTTGGGTTTTATGTCGATTTTTTCCAGGAGAAAAAAGAGTCTCTTGCTATTCATGAATGAATCAAAGAAACTACACAGTGATTCTTGTCCAAAGACAAATACAAATATATGGATTACAAAGTAAACAGATATATCTAGATGACACTAAACCACGAACTCTAAGCGTTCATCAAGGGTAGTGATCTATACGACTGTCTCTAATATCCTCCAAAAACTTCATACAATCAAATCCAAAAAGAGAAAAGCGCATAAACATATGTGACAACCTGTCCATACATATGTAGCATCTAATCCACTAAACAATCAAAACATAGCCGAAAAACAAAAAATGGAGCAGAGTATTTAGTAAAGGACTGTTTCCTTTTCCTCCAAGAGCTTATTCTTCTGATAAATACTGATCCTGGCCTTTCCATCCATATAACTGAGGCCCTTCTTACATAACATATCAGCCCTTTGATTAAATACCCTGCTAACCTGGCGGAAGTTCAGGATAGAAAAGAAATCTCTCAAATGTGTAATCCTATTTTTCCAATGAAAAAGTGCTGGAACTTGAAGCATGTGTATTCCCGTACACCAATTGATAATGGCTGTAGAGTCCCCCATAATATCCATCTTTTGGACCCCATAAGATTTTGCCAGCATTAACAATCCCCATAAAGCCAATAGTTCAACCCTAGAATTGCTTCCCACTCTGCAACCAAAGGACATTTCCACCACATTATCCTGGTCCAGAATCAAAAAACAACCATGTTCGATGTAACAAGAATGTTCGTAACGTACCAATAATGTATGTTTCTTTTTTAGCATTTATAATGTGGTTTGATAGTTATATTTACTTAATTTTAAAATGTTTATAATAGAATTTTTTTATAAATAAATAAATTTTACAAAACTTCGCAAGTAAGCTAACTTATAATAATGATGTTAAATTGGATATATACTTTTCTGGTTTTGTTTAAATTAAAATGTATTATCATTTATAAGAAAAAGTGATGTCAATACATATTTGCCTTTTTCGAGTCTCATGGCATCTTTGCAATTGAAAAAAAGGAAATGACATGGCTTTGTTAAAAAGCTTTTGATTGATGGGGAAATGACATGGCTTTGTTAAAAAGCTTGATTGATGGGAGGCATTGTTGTTTTTGTTTTAAATATGGTACTCGGTATATAAAAACTAAGGATGCATATTCTATCTGTAATAAAGTTTATTTTATGTTATTAAATGGTTACAAACTTTAATAAACATGAATTGTGATATATGAAGATGTTTGTGACATAAGTTTTTGTGATTTTTAGTACTGTTGATAAATAGAAGAAAGATAATGGGGTAACAAAATTATCAATACATCCAATCTAGTAATAGAGGAGTGGTTATGGAGGAGATGATGTAGTGTGATGATTTAGTAGTGACGTTTACAACAAGCATAAATGAGTAATTAACGTGAGTGATCAAAGGTTGAGACACAACCTCGAGGGTCAAACTAGTCTCATTTTCATTAAAGAGGCTTTGCAAGCAATGATAGTAAGCAATCCTGATAACAAAATTGATCTCAGGGTTGTTAATACAATTATGGGTGCAAAGAGTCAAGCTATAAGAGTTAGGGTAGGGCTTCCAAGAGTTAGCAATAAAAAAGCTCATAGACACGAATTTAAGTAAGAAACACACCATGCGCACAATATCCATGCCTACCAAGCATACTCTGCAGCTAAAGAAATTTATGACTCATCAAAAGGACAAGATGGTGGTTGAGCATTATTGCGGTGATTAAGGTGAATCCAAATTACAAAATTCTTGTATCGAGCCACTACAATTTGTATAGTGAGCTAGGAACAAACGAACAACTACTAACACAATGTCAAAGGCTAGACAATGTTTACCAATCATTTGACAAAATAACATATGAAATAATTGGTGTGACATGGACTATAAGAGTTAGAGAATACCCTTGCTAAGGGCATGGTAGAAAAGAATTAGATCTTGAATTGGTCCCACATCATGGTCTTTACTTAAAAAGGGGATGTAGATCTTTGCCAAAACTCTTTAAGGGAAATAGATCAAAATGGAGTTGAAGCATAATTGGACATCATTGATAATCTAAAAGCCAAGATTAAAGCTAGAGTAGGGATTCTTACCAACCATAAGATGTTGATGATGTTGGTATTTGTAGCTTTGGGAGGTCTCATCCTCAAGTTGGCCCAAAGAAGAAATAATAATAAACATTTATTATTGTGCATAAAAGGCAAGTCAGCCCCAAGAAAAAGTGAACAATCAAACATGAGAAGAGTATAAATAGAGGACGCCTTTCTCATTCTCACAATAAGCAATTTGCTCACCTCTTCTACAAGTACGCAAGAGAGAGAAGAAGACTAATTTTGGGTTCGTTGTCATTGGAGAGTTCTTCCTCTTTGTTTCTTTAGGTTTACCTACAGCAGGTCTATGTGATTACTATTGTATCTGGATGTACTTTGTATCTCGATCTGAATATCTTCATAATAAAGGTTGTTGGGTATTCTTCCCTTGTGTAGAAGGGTTTCCCGAGATAAAATCTTTTTGTCTTTGTTTCTGTGCATGGTTATCTTCCTTATTTTGTTTATGTTGTATATAATTAAAGTTATACTGCTATATTAAAACTCAATATGGTATCAAAGCAGTGTTGAATATATGTCATTGCCAGAAACTAGGGCATCCAAGTTTGGACCTTTCTCTCCATAGATTGACTTGGAAATAACACTTGTGAAACTTGCCCTAGGAGGGTGCACCTTTATGTGGAGGCAAATTCCAGTTTGGTAAATTTTCAATTTTTGACCTAATTTCTATCGGGGTCAAGAACTCGGATTCCTGGTTTAACCCTTTCTGACCACTAATTTGGTTCGACCTTAGCATTCTCCAACTTTCTCTAGGAGGGTACACCTATTTGTGGAAGCAAATTTCAGATCCGAGAATTTTCAATTTTGACCTATTCTCTACCGAAATTGGGAGAACTAGGGATTCTAGTTTTGAGCTATTATGTCCACAGAATTGATCAGAAAATAGTGTTTTGGAAATCTACTAAGGAGGGAACATCTTTCCTTGGGATCAAATTTCTCATTTGTGAAACTTCGATTTTGATCTAGCTCCTGCTAGGGTTTTTGAATTAGATTTCAGATCTCAACTTGCAGTCATAATGAACAATGTGAAAGTGGAAGATAGACTTGATGGGGATTCCAACTCCAACTCATGGAAGTCTAGGGTACTCATCATATTGGAGGAGAATGATCTTCTGAAATTTGTGAATGAAAAGGTACCAAAACCAGAAGAAGAAGAGGAAAAGTCTAATTGGAAGAAGAATGATGCTAAGGCAAGAAGGATTATTATAGACTCTGTTAAAGATCACTTGATACCTCAAATCTCTCAAAAGAAGAGAACCAAAGGAATGTTTGATGCCTTGAAGAAGCTATTTGAGAACAACAATGTCAACAGAGCATTAGCTTTAAGACAACATTTATCCAATGTCAAGATGACTGGAGCAGACTCAGATGCATCTTACTTCATGAAGATTACTGAGTTGAAAGATCAGTTGGACTTTGTTGGAGAAATAATTGAAGGCAAAGAACTTGTCATGATCATCCTCAATGGTCTTCCCCGTTCTTGGGAACCATTCATTCAGATCATTAGTGGGTGATCTAAATTTCACAAGTTTGAACGATTATGGGCAGATCGTACTCGGGAAGAAACTAGACTTGCAGCCAGAGACAGTAGGCATGGTTCTCAACATGAATAAATGCAAGCCCTTGATGCATATGCTAAAAGAGGAAGAGGAAGGGGAAGGAAGAGTCATGGCATAAAATATAAAGGTGAAAGATTAGGTTCGGTTCTAGAACAGGAAAAGAAGAAGGATATTTCACATACTCAATGCTTCAAATGTGAGAAGTACAGTCACTATGCCAGACAATGTCCCTTATCGAAGAAAAGAAAACAGCATGCCTCAACCAATGATGTTGATGAAGAGAATCCACTAAAAAGGTCAAAGAATGAAAATGATGATCTTAAGGAAAGCAAAGAAGATCGTCAAAAGGAGTACTTATTCTAATACACTCTATGAGTACACCAATGAATGCGGTATCTAGTTGATGTGTTTGTCATTGGTGTTGGATGAAGATCTAGGTTGTAGAAAGAATATGAAGATCTGAGGACTCTCGTGATTCATGCAAGGAGGAAGAGATCAAGAGGGAGCCAACAAAACGACAAAAGATAAGTATTTTTATTTGTATCATCATTTGTCATTATTTTAATTTTTTCTCTTGTAGATCAGATCTGAATGTTTTGCACATATTTGAAGAATATGTTTTTTTAGCTTTATTCATAACAGTTGTATGCAAATATTATTCCTAGAATCAAGAAGTGTGTTATAGTGTAGCATGTTATGCATTTATATGAATAGGATTGATGAGTAGTGTACATGTGATTTCAAGTAGCCCATAACAATGCACAACATTCCATGAGCCCTTAATGGAGTTAGACTGCTAGTCTAGGATGAAACCTCTTTGCGAACATGTTGGGAGCAGTGCACGCTTTGATAGTATGTTCTAGTGGAGATGGAAGGCATCCATGTAGTCACCACATGTGTTTGGGATATGGATGGGTGTTGTGCTGAAGAATTGGATAAGATGCTTACATAACTGTGTGAACTATTTCCATTGCATTGAAATGTCAATATGATTTTATTGAACTTCGTAATTATGCAATGTTGCTAACTATTTGACTAAATTTGACTTGTAGGAAAGACCATACGCTATGGCCTACAATAGAAGGATGATGAGACTTGTTGTGAAGGACAATTGATGGAGGTGAATTTAACCTAGTTGTACTAGATCCCGTTGGATGCTCAGAAGTGGAAGTCTTCTAGGAGCATGGCTCTCAGTTCAGGTAGCAGGATGGCTTTCGTAACAAAGGGAACAACTAAAATGGATGTGATGATTGAAGAACAAGTGATGATTGTTCAACAGTGACAACATATATACATAGATCTAGTACATTCAATCATATGTGGACACATGACCCACAGTTCCAAAGGATCTTATATGGATATTGATGGTTGGAAGCAAGAGGCTCCAACGAATGTTGGTCTCTCTACTACATATGCTCATTCTTTCAATGATCATGAGGAGCAGTTAACTTCCAGTTGGAGTCATGGCAGATTCTAGAAGTGGTTAGAGCATTACTTGTGCCAAAGTGGAGAGTTAGTATGCTATCTATTTTAGTCCTAGAGGACGATATCTACTTAGTTGACTTATGAGGAGGTACAGATCTATTTAGTTAGAGCAGTAGCTTAGGATTCATCATGTATAGGTTGTTTATGATGATTCATTGATTGTGATATTGTATATTGTTTCTCACCAAGACAAAGAGACTTATTAACATGAGCAAAGAAGATGAGGATCTATTTACTGTTGTATTTCTTGATATTAAAGGTGTGGCAAAGAGCTGATGAGATCTTCCTGAGTTAGGGGAAGTACACAGTTGAGATCCTAAAGAGATTTAGGATGGTGGATTGTGAGTCCATGGCTACACCGATGGTGTCTATTATAAAGAAGTTGAGTAGTACTGTCTCCGATCCAGATTTTGTAGATCCTACCATGCATATGTAGTTGAATGGGTCCACAATATACCTGGTTGATACCAAACCAGTATACTCTTGTGAGAAGTTGTGATTATTTTCTTTATGAGAGTTAGTGTTTAGGGTGTAGTTTAGATTTGCATCTAGGGTTACACCTTGTATAAGCTGATGGAATAGCCACTAAGCAAATCTAGAGGGAGAGTATGATTCAAAGTTGCAGAGGGAGTCTATAAACCAGTATACTCTTGTGAGAAGTTGTGATTATTTTCTTTATGAGAGTTAGTGTTTAGGGTGTAGTTTAGATTTGCATCTGGGGTGACACCTTGTATAAGCTGATGGAATAGCCACTAAGCAAATCTAGAGGGAGAGTATGATTCAAAGTTGCAGAGGGAGTCTATAGCACAATTCCATAGGGAGTCTGGAGTGATATCTAGTGACATAGAGAGAGCGAGAGGCTAATCTCAGTAGAATCACGTGATGAGAGATCACACTGATGGAGGAGCAATAATGTCCAGTAGTGCACCTTGCAGTGGTATGCTATGGTGTAGAGGGGAGTAGTCCATATCTTGTATATTCCTACAAATGATCATATTGCCAACATTCTCACCCAACCTCTTCCCAAGGTGAAGTTTGTGTACTTCCGAGACATGATTGGAGTGGTGGAGAATGTCTCCCTCATTGAGAGGGAGTTTGTAGCATCAACAATATATTATCCATGGACTAAGTATGGTGAAACTCTCCATGTGAGGGAGAGATCTCTGTTGTGGACATATCGACGTACTGATATGTTGTGCATGGGTGCACTACTCATGGAGTTGAGTTACAATGATATGCATGGGCACACTCCTTGCTAAGTTGAGTTATCATGAGATGCATGGGTGCGATCCTTGCTGAGTTGAGTTACCACGAGAGGCATGGGCTCACTCCTCACCAAATTGAGTTACCATGAGATGCATGGGTGCACTCCTCGTTGAGTTGAGATACCATGAGATGCATGGGTGCACTCCTCGTTGAGTTTAGTTACCATGAGATGCATGGGAACACTCCTTGCTGATTTGAGTTACCATGAGATGCATGAGATACATGGGTGCACTCCTCGATGGACTCAGTTGAGTTACCATGTGATACTATACTCCTCAATGGACTGAGTTGAGTATGACACTTCTTGATGGACTGAGTTGTGTCATGTCTCTGGATTGGTGCCAACAACCCTTGTGGTTGGGAATGACAACACTCCTTGATAGATTGATTTGAGTATGACACTCCTCGATGGATTAAGTTGTGTTGTAGTCTTTGGGTTTGTTCCCAACAACCCTTATGGCTAGGAACGACTACACTTCTCGATGGATTGAGTTGAGTTGATTTTTACTCCTCAATGGGATGAGTTGAGTATGACACTTCGATGATGGAGTGACTTGTGTTAAGTTACTGGTTTGATGCCCAATAACCCTTGTGGTTGGGTGACTTGTCACTAGGTTGGTTCCCAACAACACTTGTGGTTAGGAGACTTATGGGTTGTCTCCCATTGTCATCAGTCGGTTGTAGCCACCTGGACGCGAGAAGAAATTTCTTATGATGCATAATTGATCAAGACAAGACGTTATGCACATATGTGTTCTAGCATGATGATACCTCCCTAGCTAAGATGGATCCTCAAATCGGCCCAAAGAAGAAATAGTAATAAACATTTATTATTGTGCATAAAAGGAAAGTCGACCCCAACAAATGGGCAAGTTAGCCCCAAACAAAAGTGAACAATCAAACATGAGAAGAGTATAAATAGAGGATTCCTTTCTCATTCTCACATTACGCAATTCATTCATCTCTTCTACAAGTGCACAAGAGAGAGAATAATACTAATTATGAGTTCACTGTCATTGGAGAGTTCTTCCTCTTGTTTCTTTGGGTTTACCCATAGATGGTCTATGTGATTACTATTGTATCTAGATGTACTTTGTATCTTGATCTGAGTATCTTCATATGAAAGGTTCTCGGGTTTTCTTTCCTTGTGTAGAAGGGTTTCCCAAGGTAAAACCTTTGTGTCTTTGTGTTTTTGTGCATGATTATCTTTCAGCGATCCTTATTTTGTTTTTGTTGTATATAATTAAAGTTATACTGCTATATTAAAACTCAACAGATATTTATGAAAAAATCAACTATAATATAGTTATACTCTGGTTGATTATAACATTCAAAAGGAATCAACCCTTTTCATGGTAATACATCTTTGTGGAATGGCTTAGAGCATAAGACCGACCTCTTTCTTGATGGCTATGACAGCCAACCCATGTAGAGGGAATGATGGTGGGAAATATTTGAATCCTTATTCTTTCAAAGATGCATTCCATAATGAATCATCTCCCCCTTGGAATCCAAAACTCCTCAATCAGGAGCCTTCATCGTGGAGAAAGTAGAAGGTAACCTTGTGTTACAATTTTAGTGGTTGGAGCTTAACAAATACATTAATGACTACAACAACAAGGCCTTGAACTATAAATTCAATGGGTTTTGGCTATCCTCCATAGCTCTCATGGGATGGATTGGAAGCTCCAATTGGACCACATGATTTTGCTCTAGATATTTACTTATTGTCTATAATACGAATCTTGAAGAGCATTGAAAGGTCATGTGGAAAACTTGGCCTCTTCTTCAAACCACAATTTTGGATTTTAACACTACTTCAATATCTATCTCATCAAACAACATATTATACAACTTGACGAGATCCCTCCTTAGCTCTCGTTTTTTTGGAGATCACATTTAGTGGTTGTTTTTACCCCCATTTCAAAAAGTGGTACGACTAGTAGCACCCTTTTTGAGGTAATTTTTCAGATTTTGAACCTTCTTAGCCATAAAATATCAAAAAAATTATTTTCAAGTGTGTTTTTGTACAAAAAAAAATCATTTTTTCTATAAAAAAAATTTATATGGTGTGTTTCTTGTTTTTTCATTTTTTTGTAAATGTTAAAAAAAATCTAGAATTTATCAAGTTAATTTTTTAATATATCATGTATTTTTTTCAAATTTATGATCATCAATCTAATTGTGTGTTATTAATTAATTTAGGATGCTATACATTTTCAATACAATGTAAAATAGTGGTCTTTTAACACTTTTTAACTTTACCTCAATGCATGGTTTTGATAGTTATATCTAACTAATACAATCTTGGGCATTTGACAAACAAATATACATTTAAAAGCTAGTTGTAATTAGAGACATATACATTTTGGAAGCTTTTTCTTTGAACTTTCATGTCAAATAAAACATTTTTATGGCCAAAATTGAAAAAATATAGAGGAAAAAAAACAGTTTAATTTAACAAATTTTTAGAGATTTTATGTATTAAAATAATAATATTTAATATTAGTTTCCATAAAGTAATGATTCACATAAAATGAAACACACAAAGTAAGCCATATACTATGGTCAATAGCATATAAAAAGGTTCATCATAAAACAATAGTATATAGATATTTATTCTTGATATAAAATCTTAATGTCATAACATTAGACATATATCTTATAAAAAATTTGTCAAATGTAACATGTTCCTCAAGGACATCTTAAAACTAATCAATAATGTCATATATGACATCATCGGCATTATCATTTTCCAAAGCTTGGCTTTCTTCTTGGACGTCATTGTGCTCTTCCATTGGATTTTCTATTTCTACAAGTTGACCAAAGTGATAATTTCCAAACAATCCTTTTAATGGTGGTTGAGGCTCGTTTGAGATTTTTGTCACATGTGATTCACTAAATTCTCCTTTCTTCAAACCAAATTCTTGGGTTTCATCTAGAAGAGCTTTAATAACAGTAATTCTCTGCTTAATATAATTGAACTATAGTGGATCATTTCCAATGGGTATGCAATTTCTTCCTTTTTGTAAGGAGCATGTCAGTGTTGTACCTAATCACCAAATACATAAAAATAAATAAGTAAAATATTTTAAAGAAACATAAATTAAAAATGATAAAGATTGAAGAATTAAAAATGAAAGAAATTGAAGTATGCTTTCGTATATAATATCATAAATATTACATACACTCGATAACAAATCTATAACCCAATCTCCTTCGCTTGAAATGTATCTAGGGGATAATTAATCGATGTTTTTGGCTTTTGATAAATGTTTTTTGTTTCCTCATATGTTAGTTTTTTACCACGTCATTATAAGTCAATAATTGACTATGTTGGCCTTCACTCTTTTCATTGATAAGAAGAAGATCATAAATATCATCTTTTGCCTAGCATGCATGATGTATGCTTTCAATATCACTCATAAATGAATCACGGTTCGATTTACAAATATTAGGGTTGTGCCTATAACATACGCAAATAACAACCCAACTAAATTATAAATAAATAAAATGGTTTTTTAATTTAAACACTAAATAATACACTACAACTATCTTACCAATAAAGTCTCTTCCTTGAATTTGCTTTATCCTTGAAGGATGATAGCACTAATCCTCCTTCTGCGTCTGAATGAAAAACAATAAATATCCAAAATGGTGATGTTGTCATATCTACAAATCATGTAATCACTTGATTTTATGTTTGGTAAGTATAAGTTTCACAATCATAACTAATGTTTTGGATATTATAAACATGAGGGATATATGTAATAACTAGGGAGTACTTTTTTTAAGGAACAAGACCTGTAATGTTTGCAATATCGTTGTAAATTCATATTTTAGATTCATCCCTAAGGTTGAAATCTCATAGGAAATAGAATGAGGAATCAAATCATTCATTGTAGAGATTCTAATAGTTATAAAAATTGAAAGAATAAAACATATTAGTCAAATGAATGCCTCTCGATTGAAGACATTTTATAAATTAAGAACATGAGAAGGTTGGAACTTGAGGACTATTGGTGTTGGTAGTGTCGGGAGGTATCCTCCCAAGTCGTCCCAACAAAAAGAAATAATATTTATTATGAAATGACATTTCGGCAAGCAATAAAGAGACATGTCCTTTCACTTCATTCACTATAAACTGAAAGTTATGAACTTGCCATTAATAAAATCATTCATCTCTCTCCACTACACTGAAGTAATAAGAATGATGTAACTCTAATATTAGTATAAATCTATTTTTTTTGTGCATGGTTTATCTTCCAGTGATCCTATTTATTTCCATTACATATAATTGAAATATATATTGTTGTTATCTTAAAATCTAACATGGTATCAGAGCACTACTGAAAGAAACCATTGTCAGAAACTAATTACTCTGGGTATTTTCCATATTCTCATTAGATGTGGTGTCTTGGTTCATGGTTTGGAGTTGTGAGGGAATTGGCCCATGGTATTCCCTTCCAACCCATGGTATTTCATTAGTATATGGTATTTACTAATTTCTATTTACTAGAGTTATTTTATTGCATATGTTTGATATGCATATGTGCTAGGGGTTTCTTTTATTTATTTTTTATGTCATGTGAACCATGTTTAAAACCTAGCCTCGTAATAGTTTCCATTCATGTTAAGTGGCACTTGGTGATGGTTATTTCCATATGTATTGTGGAAACATGCAAGCCATGGTATGGTTTTGCATTTGAAATATTAATTGTTGCACATTATTGTAATTGGGCCATTTTCCCTTGTACGGGAGTCGAAAAGATTTGTTTTAGTTTATTTTGATTCAAGAAAAAGTGTCAAGACTCAGTAGGAGTCAAAATACACAAAAGGTAGGAAGGATTTTTTCCATGACAAAGAGGGAGCAATCTCAGGACCTTGTGATAAATGGGAAGACATCCCATATTTGCAGATATTATACATACTCCAGGATTAATGATTGAAAAAAGGATTCTAGTACTCCAGTATTGATGATTGTCAAGGGGAGCTAGCTTCAGGTCCTAGGGGAGCAAGATGCTCGGATGTAGAGCAAGCATGATGCTCAGATGCATAGGGAGAAATATGCTCGGATGTAGAGCAAGCAGGATGCTCATATGAAAAGGGAGCAAGATGCTTGGATGCATAGCGAGCAGGATGCTCAAATACAGAGAAAGCATGATGCTTAGATGCAAATGGAGCAGGACGCTCTAGTGCAGAGGGAGATGTGATGAGCTTAAAGAAATATGTTTGCATCATCGGGCATAAATTCCCCCAGTATTATCCATGTGACTTGGCTAGGGGTTTATGGCCCAAAGGCATGGTAGTAGCAGGTCCCAACCACCCTATGACGGGGTGGGATACCGACCCTTAACGATTAGTGTTGATGCATCGAGCAGGTGTTCCCCCAGTATTAGCCATGTGACTTGGCTAGAGGTGAGTGGATATGAGTGGGGAAGTTCCCTCTTCTAGACATCCTGTGATGGGGTGGGAATATTATCCCTTAGTGGCACACACTATCCTCCTAGAAGTTGAGCATTGGGCATTCCTCCAGTATTGGCCTTGTGACTTGGCTAAGAATGAATAACCCAAAGCAGGGCGACGCCTTCTCCCTCCCATCCATCCTGTGATGGGATGGGGATATTAGTCCCTATTTTATCACTCATCAACTCATGACTCAGGATGGGATAGTGCCTTCTCCCAGCCATTCTGTGACAGGATGGGGAGACTAGTCCCTAGATGGTCACTCATCACTTATGCAAGCTTATGAACTACCTCTCAAGTGCAAGAAGAATATGTTGATGCTTCAGGATGTATTCTGTTGATGTATTTGTAACTTCGGAAGATATTCACTTGTATATTGTATGTATTACATTTGTACTTTATTGTATCCCCAACGGAGATGTATTATTCCTCCGATTGGAAGTGTCGTCAGTTGTACTTGCAAGTGTCGCAAGTTATATTGTAAGTGTCGTAACTTATACTTGATGGGTTATTAGACCACCTTGATGGGGTCGGCCCTGTATGAGTCATGTGGGTTAAAGGGTAATTAGACCAACCTAGTGGGGGTTGGCCCAGTCAACATTATATTAAGTGGTTAATTTGGGGCCGACCTAGTTAAATTTAAAAGACAAGTGAAGTAGTGTATAAATAGAGAGTGTGTCTCTCTCATTTTACACATTCTCTCATTCACTCACTTCGCATTAGTGAGAGAGAGGAGTGCGCACAAGTGGAGGAGGAGTATGCTACTGAATATATCTATCTCTTGGGTTTGATCATTGCGATCCTTGTATTGGTGCTTATTCTATCTCTTAGGAAGTTACGGGGTTTTTCACCTTCTTGGTTTTCCCCAGTGAAATGTTTTGTGTCTCTTGTCTCTTGTCTCTTATGCTTGATATGTTGTACATGTTGTTCTTTCAGTTATGATCCTAGATATATTGAATTAAATGATGAAAAACTAACATGGTATCAGAGCTAGCCTAAAGGAAGGCATGGTATGGCATTTATGACACTTGTTGCACTTGCAACAAATTGGAAGCTAGGGCTTGATATAGCAAAAACCAGTCATCGTGGCACTTTCGCTATAAATCCATTTTGGAGAAGGTTCAAGTTCTGAAACTTCTACAGGTCGAATATAACATCCCCATGTACCTTGTGTCCAAAGAACAACATCTAATTCGTTGTAATTTGTGATTTATGATCCGTACAAGGTAGGGTTTCTGCCTCTTCCAGATCTCGGTCATAAACAAGTGACCTAGGAAAAAAGGTCACAACTTGGGATAGGAAGATCCAAATGGAATTCTGTAAAAAGTGGAAGTAAGGGAATGGACTATAGTTTCACAGGTCCTTTTTTCAGAGGCCGAAGTTGAACCAGTGACACATGGCACTCCGTACAACTTTGTTATCCTGTTTTATCCCATAAACAAGTCACGTTGCAACATTTGGCATATCTCTCTCTTAGAGAATCCATTTGAGGTCAGACCTATGGGGTTGGAAAGATGAAAGGTCAGGATAACACAGGCCAAAGTTTCAGACCCTGTGGATTCGTAATTTCAGAGATGCACCAGAAGCAATAATGCACATATTTCTGTGAAATAGAATTGGATTCTAAGCATTCTCATTTTTGGCTTATCACTGCTACGGGAAATTAGCGCTTTTGACAGAAGTGGAATTTTGGAGTGGTCTCAGCATAGGATTTCTCTCCTCAGAAAAATCAAAATTTAGAGACCAATATCAAAGTTTTTGGTTGGGTATAACCCCAGTATCTATCAAACCCTAGTTCGGGATTTTGATCGGTAAGGTGGAAAATTAGGGTTTCTACAAAAGTTGAAATTTTTGGAATCTGAGACCACGGCTGGAAGCTCCTCAGAAAAATCGAAGCTTAGGGTACAAGATCGAATTTTTTGGTTGGGCAGAAGACCGGGCTTTATCAAACCCTAGTTCGGGATCCTGTTCAGAAGATCCGAAAGTTTCAAAGGCAATTTTGAAGGGTCAAATTTTGCGGTTTTCAAAATTGAAGTATACCAACTTGATCAGCTCAACAAGGCACATCTTTCCATCCATTCAGAAGTTTGAAATTCAAAATTTGAATTTTTAGGGGTTCCTCTGACAAACCCTAATCCAGCTCCAGATCGAGTCTCAGCAAATAAAAGTGGATTGGGTTAATCCTAGAAGAGAATGAATTGGACACCAGCATAAGTGAAAAAGTTCTAGTTCCAGAGGGAGATGAGGCTAAGGCCGTACATAAGAATGCTACAAGAAATCTCGACAGGTATGACTTGAGGAGATACAGTTATGTTTTGAAATTTGTTTATTTAAGTTTATGATATGTTTATCTTCATATTATTAAGGTTAGTACAATCTTGATTAATTTTAGACTTGTCTTATCACCTTAATAAAAGTATGAATGCATGTGAATGATAGAAGACATTCATTGATTAGGGTTATGACACTTATGATTGTACTAATGCACTGTGGTGTTGTATGATGATGATGCCATCCGCTAACATGAAAGGTACATCAAGAAAGTTCTAGATCAAGAACATATGAGCATGGTGACATGAAGACAAAGACTCATCCATAGTCATGGATCACATAGAAGCTCTACTTACGAGGTATGTATATTTTGGTTCTATAATGGTTAACTTATGAGTTATGCAGGTTACTAGCACAGGTCATTGAAGAGAACAAGAAGACATTGCTTGGGTATGCTAGACATAACTAGCAAACATGATAACCAAGTATGTTTTTCCTATATCAAGTTAGAATCCTACCTTGTGTTAGGATCTTATACTTTTGTATGATTATTCTTGAAGTTAGAAGTTTGAGTAATCAAGGGTTTATGCATATTCTATTTCTTACTTTGATTGATGATATGACTAACCAGAAGAGTCCTATGGTCAAATAAGAATATGCATGAGTAAAAGAAGTCTTCTCTGAAACCTTGAATACTAACGCTTATTACCTATGTATGAAATGATCATGACCATACATATTCAGAATCATAATGTTTTGATAGTATTGAGATTATACTAATGAATGTATGATTATGTATGAGATCTTAAGAATGACACAATGATGACACATGTGCATACTTAAGCATGCATAGTGGTCCAGGATGGATATAAGTTCAAGGACAGATAATCCAAGAAGCAAAGATCAAGAGGGAGCACACTCCAGTAGTTCCTGCAAGGAAACAAAGATTGAGAGGGAGTCCACCCAACAACCAAACAAAGATAAGTATTTGAATTGTCATTTATTATATATATGATTACTTAAATGATGTTGTTCATTCATGTACATACTTATATTCCTAGATTTAGGATGTACATTATGCATTAATGAACAAGATACTACTAATATACAAGTAATGGGTAAGTGGCTTATGGTACTGTACAACATTCCATTGCTACTTATCTAGAATGAAACCTCTTTGCTGACATGTTGGGAGTTGTGCACACTCTTAACAATGTTCTGGTAGAGATGGAAGGCATCTAGAAAGTTACGGGATATGGATAAATGTTGTATTGAAGCATTGGCTAAGATAATTGCATGAATGTATGACATATGTCTTTATGAGTAAGAATTTGTTCTGAAATATATAAGATGTTTCTAATCATGCAATTGAACTTGTCTTGTAGGAAAGACCGTGTACCATCACCTACAAAAGAAGGACTACAACATTTGTTCCAGCAACAAAGTTCAAAGAAAACTATCTATTGAAGATATTGAAGAATCTGAAGTTCCTAGGATCTGGGATGCAGTAATGGAAGAATGCCATGATCGAGGAATACCAGTCGATCATAAAGAATGATGTCTGGGATGTGGTCCCGAGACCAGAAGGGAATTTTGTTGTGACTTCCAAGTGGATCTATAAGATCAAGCATGCTGCATATGGTAGCATAAAGAAATACAAGGCAAGGTTTGTGGCTCGTGGCTTCTCCCAAAAAGAAGGGATAGATTATGAAGAGACTTCTGTACCTGTAGCCAGATACACTTCCATCAGAACAGTACTTGCTCTGGCTGCAGTGATGAAGTGGAATATACACCAGATGGATATCAAGACATCTTTCTTGAATGGTGTAGTCGAAGAGTAAGTGTATGTGGGGCAGCTACTTGGTTTTGATACACATAACAGGGAGTCATATGTGTGCAGGTTGAAGAAATCCTTGTATGGCTTGAAGCAAGATCCTAGGACTTGGTATGGTAGAATATACAGTTTTCTATCCAGTTTGGGCTTTACTAAGAGTAAAGCGAATTCCAACCTTTACTACAACGTTGACGAAGGAAATCCAGTGATAATACTACTGTATGTGGATGACCTGTTTGTTATAGGTGAGGATGGGTTGATTGCCAACACCAATAGGAATCTTGCTGCCGAGTTCGAGATGAAGGGCTTGGGGATGATGCATTACTTTCTAGGCATGGAGGTGTGGCAGAGTGCGGATGGAATCTTCCTTGAACAAGGGAAGCATGCAGTAGAGATACTGAAGCGGTTCGGGATGATGGACTGCAAGGACATGGCCACACATATGGCATCGAACCTGAAGCTATTATGTGATGCTTCATCTGAGTCGGTTTATGTGTAACACCCCGTTTTGACATTGCTACCTGAACTACTATTATATGTTGTATTTATTTGACTGTGAGACCTCGTCGGTTGACGACACTGTGGACATATGGTTCTATTATTTTGCCGATATATATATAAGTGTGTGTGTGATGCTAGTATAATGATCAGTAGTCATGTTTAGATATGTATCATGTGTTAATTATGTCAAATATATGGAAATTTACTAAATGATGGGTACGTGGATACCGTTACAGTTATATGTTGAAATAATGAATGTTATGCCAGGTGCATGGCGAATGAATGAGTTTATTGTCGTTATGTTATGATGAAATATATGTGTGTACATATCAAGGATTTATGCACGATATTCTATATTGTATGTCGAGGACTGACTTACAGGTTGAAACGGCTAAGTGATAGCTGGATCCTACGAGGTGGGAGGGCCTCGGGGACACGGACTTCGAAAGATAAAATGGTATGCGGGTGATGCATTATTTACTTTCGTATGGTTATTATGCTGTTTATTATGATGTATGTTATGACATGGGTGGGGTAGGGTTTCAGGAAACTCAACCGCCCAGATCGGTTATACGATGACAGACCGAGTACAAGTGCAACGCTGTTGTTATGTCGAGTAGACATAATCCCTTGTTCCATTAGGGGGGTGGAGGCTTTACCCACCGTTTATCCCCGAAACCCAGAGTCATGGGAGGGCTGTGCTACGGCGCGCTCCCCAAGGTGTGTGATGATGACTGGTGGTTGCCTGCTGGGGAAGCCGGTCGATGTAGTCGACACTTCCGCTTACGGGTTCTAGCTGGAACCGGTCATGACTTGACATTCCAGGGTAGTCCAGCAGAGGACAGGATAGGATGTGGAAGTTAGTAATGATGTAGGTAGATAGGTGTAGTGTGAAGTAGGGGTGAAAACAAGATCTAACTGTAGGTACGTAAAACCCTTGTTTGAGTATGTGTCGTAACTCAGAAATGTATGAATTGTCGTAACTAATAAGACTTCAGTTAGTTAAAGGATTGTACCTTGCAAACTATGTTAAAACATGTGTCAGTAAATAATAAAGTTTCGTGATTATGATCGGTGTGCGTGAATTATTATTGTTAGTGTACTTACGCGAGGTATGTAAGCAGTAGCTACGCTTACATAACTCGCCTACATATTTATAAATTGTGTAAAATATTGTTGAATAATGATGTTAATTATTGTCGTTTCATAATTAACTATTGTTGATCAATGTTAATAATGTCGATTAAAGTTAGTAATGATGATTAAGGCTAACAATGTAGATTAATGTTAATTACTGTCAATTAAGGTTATTAATGTTGATTAATGTTAATTATTGTACATTAATGATTAATTATTGCTGAGTAATAAACAAGTTACGGTTAAATTATGTAGTAAAATAATGCAACCTAGTTAGTAATGATTAATCGAATGCTAATGAGATGTTTAGTAAAAACTAAGGGTTAAAATGGTTAAATGATTATTGTAATGTAAAATTTAGTAGTATTAATTTGATAAGTAAATATTAATTGCAAGGTTATGTAATTAATTAAGAAGTATGGATAAGAATTAAGTTATAAACCATTAGTTTTATAAGGATCATGCTTAAGATTTATTAGAAAACGGGATTATTATTGGTAATTAATAAATTGAATTAGTGAATTTATAATTAAAAGAGAATTTACATATTAAAAATATTAGAAACCATTAATTAAATGATTAGGTAATTATAATTAATGGTTTGATAATTACTGTTAATTAAATTAAATGGGGAAGCATGCAAGTTAAACTATATAATATTATGTAACATTTATTATTTATTAATTAAATGGTCAAAAATGGAAAGAGGAGTTAGGATATGTTTAAATTATTATGTTAAGTAAAATAATTAAATTTAATTGAATTGAAGTTACGGTTGAGAAGTGACCCCAACCAACACTTTTAATATTAATTTAATATTTAAAAGTCCAAGTCCAAGTTGAGGGCTGAATGGGTTGGAGGAAATTTAATTTAGGGATAAGGGTAGTAATGGGAAGAGTCGGCAAATTTGGTATAAGATGGTGAAAGGGGGAAGGAGAAGGGGATCCTTTTTCTACCTTAGTTATTTTGGGAGGAAGTTTTGGGAGAGCAGAGACAGAAATTTTAGAGCAGAGCTGAAAGGAGCTGAAAGGGGGTTTTTGCCGGAGGTTTTTTTTTCTAAAGGGATATAACGGGTTGGCTTGTACTCGGTTTGGGCTCGGGGGTCCAAAGGGGTACCTTTGGAGCTGGGTGGTCGGCGAGACCTCGCCAGTTGGCAGGGTGGCAAAACTGGTTCGGTTGGTTGAGTTTCAGAACTGTGGGAAGGCTTTTGACTGCAGGGAAAAAGGCAAGGAGAAACGGCAAACAGGGACAGCAACAAAGGGGATCTGCAAGCTACCTACAGGTATTTCCAGCATGTATGTTTTATCATTCTACCTTGTCAAATTCAGTTGTAAGTTAATTACAAATGGTTATATGTTGTAATTATAATTTGTTACCCCGCACAAACATAATTGGTAAATTACATGCTTATATGCTTGCGTCTGAGAATGAAAACCTGTAAGTGATGTTAGAACAATAACTAGAAAATATATATATATATTTGAAACTGTAAATACTGTTTTTACAGCCAATAGGAACAGCAGAAACTATAAAACATAAATTTAAAACAATATGTAAACAGTAGAAGACAGATTTTATTTAGAGTTGTAAAACAAACTAAGGACCCGGTTGGGGGTCTTACATAT
Organism: Larix kaempferi; assembly: GCA_027924585.1. Taxonomy (NCBI): domain Eukaryota; kingdom Viridiplantae; phylum Streptophyta; class Pinopsida; order Pinales; family Pinaceae; genus Larix; species Larix kaempferi. The sequence goes on from BSBM01000030.1 coordinate 13,775,142, forward strand.
GGTATCAGAGCCATGGTTCCAAATCTGGAACCAGAGGGCTCACTACATGGAATAAAACAGTAAATAGAAAAGAAAAAGATGATTCCCGAGCAAGTAATTACTGCTGCTAAAAACTATGGCAAGTGAGCAAGTAATTACTGTGGCTGAAGCTTTTGGCTCAAGCTTTAGACCTGCAAAGAAAAGGGAAGATTAATTACAAGTTAGAGAAAATTCATCTAAACATATAAATTGCACAAATAAGGGAATCAATGTGAAATTACTACTATCTAGGTAGAAATAGGTAGAACTACGTTTATGCAACAAAAAAAAAAACAAATTAGGGCAGACAATATTAGCATATATGGGGAAACGTATATATAGATATATGCATATAGCAATTTATTTTATATAAATCAAAAATTATGTATATGAACAAAATTTGATTTAATTTCATTTAAATTTAAATTGAAACAAAAGGAAGAGAGAAATATAAGATTTACGAGTGTACATAATTGCAAGGATAATATTATATCCATAAATTATTTGAGAAATTGTTTTGTTACATTATACTAATGTAAAACGTTTCTTTTTCCCATAATATATATATATGAACGAAAAGAAAGAAAAAAAAAATATATATATATATATATATATATATCTATATATATATATATATAATTTTTATATATATAGTAAGAAAAAAAAAAAAACACTGCATTTATTTACATAAGAAAAAAAAAAAAACCAAATAGAGTTTATCTATTTATTAAATAAATAAACAAATTATATATATAAAAAATATATATATATATATATATATATATATATAAATATAAATAAATAAAATAAACTATGGAATGTTGTATTTTGTTAAAAATATATAAAAAAAAATTTATATATAAAAATATATATACATATATATGTAATAAACAAAAAAAATATATATAAAAAAAAAAATATAATGAAAAAAAAAATTTCTGGTTCGCGGGCATGCAGCCCCGGGCGCAGCCCACAGGGCGCGCAGCCCACGAAGGGCGCGGCCCGAGGGCGCTGCCCACAGGGCGCGGCCCCAGGGCGCAGCCCACAGGGCGCGCAGCCCACGAAGGGCGCGGCCCGAGGGCGCTGCCCACAGGGCGCGGCCCAGGGCGCAGCCCACAGGGCGCGGCCCAGGGCGCAGCCCACAGGGCGCGGCCCCAGGGCGCAGCCCGCAGGGCGCAGCCCGCAGGGCGCGGCCCCAGGGCGCAGCCCCAGGGCGCGGCCCAAGGGCGCAGCCCAAGGGCACGGCCCGAGGGTGCAGCCCCAGGGCGCAGCCGAGGGCGCGGCCCACAGGGCGCAGCCCCAGGGCGCGGCCCACAGGGCGCTGCCCACAGGGAACGGCCCCAGAGCGCGGCCCAGGGAGCAGCCCGCAGGCGCGGCCCACAGGGCGCAGCCGGCCGGCATGGCCGTGAGCCTGCGGCTTGGGCTCGGCCAGGGCAAGGCACACCAAAAAAAAAAAAACAGCTAAACTGTGTTAAAACGAAATTTTTTAACATGAAAAAAGAGAAAAACGTACAAAATTTAAATCGCCCACGGCCATGGCAGCCCGGCTTGCAGCTCCAGAGGTCGCGGCATGGGTGCGGCTTGGGCAAAACAAAACAAACAGAAAACATAAGCAAAAAAAAAAATATATAAGTATAAAAGAAAAATAATAAACTTGCAGAGCCCTCCCTTGTTGAGTGCCGAGCAGAGCTCATGGAGCCTTCGCCCTTCCTTGACCGTCGAGACCACCAACTGCAGAGTTGCAGAGCTAGCTGGGTGTTGTAGAACTCGCTCGCCATGGGAGGTGCAGAGCCGAGCTCACTAAGAAAATGGTGGAGAAAAATGACGGGCATCTAGGGTTTGAGGTCCTTTATAGAGGAGTTTAATAATATTTTAATGCATGGCCCAGATAGCCTAGAGAGGCCGCGTGGTCTTAGGAGGTGTAGCATGTAGGGTTTGGTTACGTTAAATATCCTCATTATTATTTTCTTTTATTATATTTTTTTTTATATATATAAAATAAAATAATTAGTGTTATTTATTAAATATTTTTTTTATATATATATGTTATATTATAATATTTGATTTATTTTGATATATAAATAAATATTTGTATATTTTGTTATATGTTGTTTCATAATAATTTATTATATAAATAAATATTAAATAAATAAAAATATATATATATATATATATATATATATATATAATTTTTATTAATGCCAATTACTAATCAATTAATGATTATTTTAAATTAATTAAGTTAAGTTAATTATTAATGTAGTAAGTATAATGTATATTAATTATTTAAAATGTACATTAAGGTGAGTTAGGATAAATATGGTGAATATCATTATGAATTTAAATTTATTTAATTTATTAATTAATTGATGTAATGTTAAATGTTAAATAGGATGTTACATTTAATGTTAAATAAAGATGATGGGGAATAAATATTTGATAATAAATTTAAATTTAGGACGTAATCATTAGATATATGGTAAATTGGCATTAGCGCTAATTACCTTATCTTTTCTTGAGATGTTCCTTGCCGAGACTTCGACGTAAGGTCGAAGGGGCAAGATGGACCCAGAATCTCGAAAACAAGACACCGCGGCGACCAACGTGACGAGCTGATCGCTAGAACGCTGATTTTACCCCATGACAAAATGTTTGATAAACACGACTCTAGACTTAAAACTTAGGTTATGTTATTATTAAATTATTAAGTTATTAATTAATTAATGAGACCGAGGCAGTAAACCTTAATTGAATGTCTTGAAGAATTGATGGCGACCTGATGAGGATTGTGTGGAGTCCAATACCTAAACCTACGTGGAACTATCGTAGTATGTCTAGTACCGGGTGGCCTCAAGATGGCCTGATCGAAACGTCCTGAACTATAGCTCTTAAAGTAAAACACTCGTAAAATTAGTCATGACGCACTTTTGAATTAATTGTTGAGATTGATAGTAAATTAGTCATGATGTCATTGTGTGCTAATTATCCTATTATTCCATGAGCAGGAATAATCATGGTAAGAACTCGAGCGGGTCGGGGGCGAGGTCAGGCGACGGCATTACCTGAACCGAATGTGCCGGCACCATCGCCAGAGACCATTCTTATACTGCGCTCGTTGGAAGCCATAAACGAAACACTCAGGGGACTAGCACAGAGAGGAAGTACTACCTCGGAGGTAGAGGTGGAGGCCCCTCCACTAAGGGAGGAAGTTCCTGTGGTAGAAGCGAATACGGTACCAAGAACTCTGCATCAGGATATCAAAAGGGAGCTTCAGAAGATAAGGCTTCCAGAATTTTCAGGGGGTCGATCAGGGATACGAGCAGAGTCGTGGTTGGAAGAGATGACCAGGTGCTTGACCTTGCAGGAGTACACCTCCACGTCCAAGTCCAAACTGGCCATATTTCAGCTAAAGGGGGCCGCTTTGAACTGGTGGGGAAACCAAGAAAGGCAGCTACACCTTACACCAGACACGGTTCCATGGGAACTGTTTGTGGAAAAATTCAAGGGGAAGTACCTACCCGCATCCTACCAGGAAGAACAGGCAGGGGCTCTTCATGCCTTAGTACAAAGGCATCTATCAGTGGAGGAGTATGAAGAGAGGTTCATGGAGTTGGTGAAGTATGTCCCTTACTTGGACAATGATGAACGCCAAGTTGAGCGCTTCGTGTATGGGCTCAATGCCAAGATCAGGGCTCAGGTACGGATGTGGAAACCGACTTCGGTCGCCGAAGCAGTCGATTGTGCTCGTTACACTGAGGAGATGTTGGGTGCAAAGCCCATCAGGTCATTCAACTCTCAGCAGTCAGGGTTTGTGGGGAAGGCCCCTCGAAGCTACCCTCGGGGAGGATATGCGAGGCCACCTCCCTACGGGAACAGGAGCACACCAAGAGTCGCAGCGGTTGACAGATCAGTGGCAACTAGGGCGGTGCCCCAGTCGGCCACAGGGACTCACCAGGGTGCGAGGAATTTCAGAGGAACAGCCGGTAGAGGAAGGGGTCCTAGGGGGAGGAACCCCTCTCAGAGGTCTGAGCAGGTTATCTCGCCCGCTCCATTACAGGTTGCTTGTTGGGGATGTGGAGGTCCACATTACCAGCGTGACTATCCCGAATTACGATCCGGTACAGTGCAGCGAGAAGGAAAAGCTCCAATGGGGAGTGGGGGTAGTAGGCATCAGATCTCGGCTGCAGTAAACAACCATCAGGCAGAGCACCAATCCACTGTGGTGGAATCATCAAGTATGGTCAATAATGTCAAGCTTAGAATATTGTTTGATCCTGGTGCTACTGATAGTTTCATTTCTCCATATGCATTAGACAAATGTGGGTTGGCAGCCTACGAGCATGATGATTTCAGCTTAGTCGAAATGGCTTCAGGGGTAAAGCAAGCAGTAGGACCTAGTGTCGATAAGTGTGTAGTGGATCTCGGGGTGTGTGTTACACAAGTCAAAGTGTACGTCACCACCCTCGGAACTTATGATCTCATCATAGGTATGAATTGGCTTGAGGAACATCGAGCTTTCTTGGACTGTTATGGGAAGAAAGTTCTTTGCATTAATGACAACGGAGAGGCCATCAAGATCCAGGGTATCAAACGGAAGGTGTCCCTACGTTTCATATCAACGATGAACGTAAAGCGATGTATGCGACAAGGATGCCAGTTGTACATTGTTGAAGCAGTAAACAATGAGAAGGGACCCTCCTTTGATGACTATCCAGTGTTAGCCGAGTTCAGTGATGTATTCCCAAAGGAATTACCTGGGTTACCTCCTAAGAGGGAACTTGATTTTACCATTGAGGTAAAACCCGGTTCAGAGCCAACATCAAAGACACCTTACAGGATGACGGCCCCAGAACTTTGTGAGTTGCAAATGCAGTTGAAGGAACTATTAGATCTAGGGTTCATCAGACCAAGTATTTCACCGTGGGGTGCGCCAGTAATCTTTGTGAAGAAGAAGGATGGTTCCTTGCGTCTTTGCATTGATTACCGAGATTTGAATAGGGCCACCGTGAAGAATAGGTACCCGATACCTCGAATTGATGATCTCTTTGATCAAATGAAAGGGGCGACAGTCTTCTCAAAGATCGACTTACGATCAGGTTACCACCAGCTACGGATTAAGGAAGGTGATATACCTAAGACTGCTTTTCGAACAAGGTTTGGGCACTATGAGTTTGTGGTGGTACCCTTCGGTTTGACCAATGCCCAGCCGTATTCATGAGTCTCATGAATAGCGTGTTCCGAAAATACTTAGATCAGTTTGTGCAAGTCTTCTTGGACGACATTCTCATCTACTCCAAGAATGAACAGGAGCACGAGGAACACTTGCGAATAGTGTTGTCATGCTTAAGGGAGCATCAGTTGTATGGTAAGTTGTCCAAATGTTCGTTCTATCAGAAGGAGATCCATTACCTAGGGCATATAATTTCCGGTGAGGGAATTTCTGTGGACCCTGAGAAGGTGAAAGCCATAATGGATTGGCCCGTGCCAAAGAATGCGCATGAAGTAAGGAGCTTCATGGGGTTAGCCGGGTATTATAGAAGGTTTGTTGAGGGTTTCTCAAAAATCGCAAAACCCATAACTACCCTACAGCGGAAAGGCACTAAGTACGAATGGACGGATGAATGCGATGCCGCATTCGCCGAGCTGAAAAGACTATTGACGAGTGCACCAATTCTACGGGTTCCAGATATGGAGAAGGAATTCACAGTTTGCACCGATGCTTCAAGGCAAGGTTTGGGTGCAGTATTGATGCAGGAAGGTGGGGTAATAGCTTATGCGTCGAGAAAGCTAAAAACACATGAAGAGAATTACCCTACTCATGACCTAGAGTTAGCTGCAGTGATGTTAGCTTTGAAGCTTTGGAGACATTACCTTGTTGGACGAAGCTTCGAACTCAAGTCTGATCACCAAAGCTTAAGGTATATCTTCACTCAGAGAGACCTAAATGCTAGGCAAAGGCGATGGAGTGAATTCATGAGCGAGTATGATTTTGGGATTTCCTACATCAAGGGGAAGGAGAATGTGGTAGCGGATGCCTTAAGCAGAAAACCAAGACTTTTCTCTCTTATACCTTTGAAGGTAGATTTGAGGGAAAGAATTTTAGGGCAGCTACTTGGGGATAGTTGGTACCTAAAGGTCACAGCGGCACTCCAGAATGGGAAACCGGTGGGACCAAAGTTTGAAGGCTATGAGTTGGAGGCCGATGGTTTGTTACGGTATCAAGGGAGGATGTATATTCCTGAGGAGGGAGATATTAGAGAGACTATCCTTAAAGAAACCCACAGAGCAGTGTATTGTGCACACCCGGGTGTAAAGAAGATGTATGCAGACATGAAGCGACTCTTCTTTTGGGCAGGGATGAAAAGCGACGTGGTCAAATTCGTCGCTAGGTGCCTTGAGTGTCAGCAGGTAAAAGCTGATCATCACCACCCGGCAGGTCTGTTGCAGCCACATGACATTCCTATGTCGAAGTGGGAGGTTATCTCCATGGACTTCGTGGTGGGATTACCTCTTACCTCTCATAGGCATGATGCCATTATGGTCATCGTTGACAAACTGACCAAAACTGCTCACTTCATTCCAGTTAAGGAGACCTATGATGTCACGGATGTAACGCGAGTGTTCATAAATGAAGTTGTTCGTCTCCATGGGTTTCCCAAGAAGATTATATCGGATAGAGATTCCAGGTTTACATCCAGGTTTTGGACGAGTTTGCAGTCAGCGTTGGGTACTCAGTTGAACCTAAGCACTGCTTACCATCCAGAGACAGATGGGCAAACAGAAAGAGTGAATCAGGTGATGGAGGACATGCTTAGAATGTATGTCATGGATCAACAAACTCATTGGGAAAAGCACTTACCTTTGGTAGAGTTTGCTTACAACAACAGTTACCATAGCTCAATTGGGATGCCTCCATATGAAGCTTTATATGGAAGGCCATGCAGGACACCATTGAGTTGGGAAAGGTTAGAGGATCGAGTAATTATAGGACCTGAGTTGATTCAGGAGATGGAAGAACAGGTTGTTCAGATTAGGCAGCGGTTAAAGGAAGCACAGGATAGGCAGAAGAGTTATGCTGATGCGCATAGGGTTGACCGAAGCTATAAGGTTGGTGATGCAGTGTTCGTCCGCATCAGGCCTAGCAAAAGTACCATCAGGTTTGGGAAAGGGACAAAGTTGTCGCCACGATTTATAGGACCCTTTGAAATCTTAGAAAAGGTTGGACCCGTCGCGTATCGTCTTGCGTTGCCACCCCATTTGCACAAAACTCATAATGTTTTTCATGTATCTGTTTTACGACATTATGTAGCTGATGAGTCACATAAAATAAATTGGAAGGAATTGCAGGTTTCGGACGAGGGAACCATCAGGGTCGAACCATTACTTATATTGGACCGCAGGGTTAAACAGTTGAGGCACCGTTTGGTGGACCAAGTTAAGGTCCAGTGGGACCGATATAGCCCAGGTTCTGCTACCTGGGAGGACGCAGAGACTATGCGTCGTGATTATCCCACACTATTTTGATCATAACTTCGGGACGAAGTTTCCTGAAGGGTGGGTGTATGTAACACCCCGTTTTGACATTGCTACCTGAACTACTATTATATGTTGTATTTATTTGACTGTGAGACCTCGTCGGTTGACGACACTGTGGACATATGGTTCTATTATTTTGCCGATATATATATAAGTGTGTGTATGATGCTAGTATAATGATCAGTAGTCATGTTTAGATATGTATCATGTGTTAATTATGTCAAATATATGGAAATTTACTAAATGATGGGTACGTGGATACCGTTACAGTTATATGTTGAAATAATGAATGTTATGCCAGGTGCATGGCGAATGAATGAGTTTATTGTCGTTATGTTATGATGAAATATATGTGTGTACATATCAAGGATTTATGCACGATATTCTATATTGTATGTCGAGGACTGACTTACAGGTTGAAACGGCTAAGTGATAGCTGGATCCTACGAGGTGGGAGGGCCTCGGGGACACGGACTTCGAAAGATAAAATGGTATGCGGGTGATGCATTATTTACTTTCGTATGGTTATTATGCTGTTTATTATGATGTATGTTATGACATGGGTGGGGTAGGGTTTCAGGAAACTCAACCGCCCAGATCGGTTATACGATGACAGACCGAGTACAAGTGCAACGCTGTTGTTATGTCGAGTAGACATAATCCCTTGTTCCATTAGGGGGGTGGAGGCTTTACCCACCGTTTATCCCCGAAACCCAGAGTCATGGGAGGGCTGTGCTACGGCGCGCTCCCCAAGGTGTGTGATGATGACTGGTGGTTGCCTGCTGGGGAAGCCGGTCGATGTAGTCGACACTTCCGCTTACGGGTTCTAGCTGGAACCGGTCATGACTTGACATTCCAGGGTAGTCCAGCAGAGGACAGGATAGGATGTGGAAGTTAGTAATGATGTAGGTAGATAGGTGTAGTGTGAAGTAGGGGTGAAAACAAGATCTAACTGTAGGTACGTAAAACCCTTGTTTGAGTATGTGTCGTAACTCAGAAATGTATGAATTGTCGTAACTAATAAGACTTCAGTTAGTTAAAGGATTGTACCTTGCAAACTATGTTAAAACATGTGTCAGTAAATAATAAAGTTTCGTGATTATGATCGGTGTGCGTGAATTATTATTGTTAGTGTACTTACGCGAGGTATGTAAGCAGTAGCTACGCTTACATAACTCGCCTACATATTTATAAATTGTGTAAAATATTGTTGAATAATGATGTTAATTATTGTCGTTTCATAATTAACTATTGTTGATCAATGTTAATAATGTCGATTAAAGTTAGTAATGATGATTAAGGCTAACAATGTAGATTAATGTTAATTACTGTCAATTAAGGTTATTAATGTTGATTAATGTTAATTATTGTACATTAATGATTAATTATTGCTGAGTAATAAACAAGTTACGGTTAAATTATGTAGTAAAATAATGCAACCTAGTTAGTAATGATTAATCGAATGCTAATGAGATGTTTAGTAAAAACTAAGGGTTAAAATGGTTAAATGATTATTGTAATGTAAAATTTAGTAGTATTAATTTGATAAGTAAATATTAATTGCAAGGTTATGTAATTAATTAAGAAGTATGGATAAGAATTAAGTTATAAACCATTAGTTTTATAAGGATCATGCTTAAGATTTATTAGAAAACGGGATTATTATTGGTAATTAATAAATTGAATTAGTGAATTTATAATTAAAAGAGAATTTACATATTAAAAATATTAGAAACCATTAATTAAATGATTAGGTAATTATAATTAATGGTTTGATAATTACTGTTAATTAAATTAAATGGGGAAGCATGCAAGTTAAACTATATAATATTATGTAACATTTATTATTTATTAATTAAATGGTCAAAAATGGAAAGAGGAGTTAGGATATGTTTAAATTATTATGTTAAGTAAAATAATTAAATTTAATTGAATTGAAGTTACGGTTGAGAAGTGACCCCAACCAACACTTTTAATATTAATTTAATATTTAAAAGTCCAAGTCCAAGTTGAGGGCTGAATGGGTTGGAGGAAATTTAATTTAGGGATAAGGGTAGTAATGGGAAGAGTCGGCAAATTTGGTATAAGATGGTGAAAGGGGGAAGGAGAAGGGGATCCTTTTTCTACCTTAGTTATTTTGGGAGGAAGTTTTGGGAGAGCAGAGACAGAAATTTTAGAGCAGAGTTGAAAGGAGCTGAAAGGGGGTTTTTGCCGGAGGTTTTTTTTTCTAAAGGGATATAACGGGTTGGCTTGTACTCGGTTTGGGCTCGGGGGTCCAAAGGGGTACCTTTGGAGCTGGGTGGTCGGCGAGACCTCGCCAGTTGGCAGGGTGGCAAAACTGGTTCGGTTGGTTGAGTTTCAGAACTGTGGGAAGGCTTTTGACTGCAGGGAAAAAGGCAAGGAGAAACGGCAAACAGGGACAGCAACAAAGGGGATCTGCAAGCTACCTACAGGTATTTCCAGCAGGTATGTTTTATCATTCTACCTTGTCAAATTCAGTTGTAAGTTAATTACAAATGGTTATATGCTGTAATTATAATTTGTTACCCCGCACAAACATAATTGGTAAATTACATGCTTATATGCTTGCGTCTGAGAATGAAAACCTGTAAGTGATGTTAGAACAATAACTAGAAAATATATATATATATTTGAAACTGTAAATACTGTTTTTACAGCCAATAGGAACAGCAGAAACTATAAAACATAAATTTAAAACAATATGTAAACAGTAGAAGACAGATTTTATTTAGAGTTGTAAAACAAACTAAGGACCCGGTTGGGGGTCTTACATTATGTCACGGTGTATCATCAGATGATTGGGTCCTTGATGTACTTGACAAACACGAGACCAGATATTTGCTGTGTGGTGAACACTTTGAGCCAGTTTCTGACAGATCCTAGACATGTTCACCTGATTGTTGTAAAGCATATTCTGAGGTACCTGAAGGGTACAATTGATTATGGGCTCAAGTATGATGCAAATCAAAATTTTAACCTGGAGGGTTATGTTGATTCGGATTGGGCAGGCAGTGATGTAGATAGGAGAACACTTCGGGGTGTTGCTTCAGTATGGGATCAGGTGTGATCTCTTGGTTTAGCAGGAAGCAATCCTGCGTAGCACTGAGTACAGCCGAAGCAGAGTATGTCGCAGCTTGTTCGGCCAATTGTGAGGCAGTATGGTTTAGGAAGATATTGTCTGAGTTATTTGATCTCCCATTGGATGCTACGTGTATCTATTGTGACAACCAGAGTTGTGTGAAGTTGTCAGAGAACCCGATGTTCCATGACAGGTCGAAGCACATCGAGATCAAATATCACTATATCGGGGATATGGTGCAGAGAGGAGCAGTGAAGCTCCTATATGTTGTGACGGATGAGCAAATTGCAGATGTGTTGACCAAACCACTAGCCAGAGTGAAGTTTGAGTACTTCAAAGAGAGGTTTGGTGTTCTTCAGATAGAAGATAATTCGAGGAAGAAGTGATGGGACACATTTGCAGGAGCCATTCCAAGCATGGTGATAGGAGGATCCTCCCATGGATGTGGATGTAAGCGTTGTGTGATGAGCATCAGGACGATGCTTCAAATGACATACATGAGGATGATGTTATGACGATGATCAGGATGATCATGTGTGATGAGTATCAAGATGATACTCTGGATGATATGCATCAAGACAATGATATGACGATGATCAGGATGATCATGTGTGATGAGTATCAGGATGATACTCTAGATGATATGCATCAGGACGATGCTATGACGATGATCAGGATGATCATGTGTGATGAGTATCAAGATGATACTCTGGATTATATGCATCAGGATGATGTTATGACGATGATCAGGATGATCATAAGGATGATACTTTGGATGATATGCATAAGTACGATGCTATGATGATGATCAGGATGATCATGTGATGATGGTGTGCATCAGGTTGATGCACTGTGCGATGATGATCAATTGGATCATGAGTATCAGGATGATACTTCGAGGTCATGGATGATATGTGGCAGGTTGTGGAGTAGCATGTAAAAGATCTTGGGAGATCCAATAGGTTGAGCTATGTGCTCGTAATCATTCCTGGGATGCTCTTTCGAGGTTTTGCTACGGAGGCATGTAATCAGTCCTGGAGATCCAATAGGTTGAGATGTGTGCTCGTAATAAGTCCTGGGATGCTCTTTAGAGATCTTTCCGGTCGTGCTGCGACACATAAATGTTTCCGGGATGCTCTTTAAAGGTATTGCCTATTCACATGTAATCAGTCCTGGAGATCCGATAGGTTGAGCTGTGTGCTCGTAATAAGTCCTAGGATTCTCTTTAGAGATCTTTCCAGTCGTGCTGTGGCACATAAATGTTCCTAGGATGCTCTTTAAAGGTATTGTGAAGGGATGCATGTAATCAGTCGTGGGAGATCTTGACAGTCGTGCTTAGGCACATAAATGTTCCTAGGATGCTCTTGTCAGGTATTGCATCAGCACATAATTAGTCCTGAGAGTCCACCTCTATCAGACCGTTCACACAGATGATGAAGACCTACAGGAGGCTAGGCCTACACCCAGCATGAAAAAGGATTGGCTCTGTAGAACTTCCTATGATGAGAAGAATTCAGAGATAGCCCAATGATCGAGATGACGGGTACAACAACAGTGATGATGATGATGCTCCGTGATCCAGTGACGATGATCCATCTTCAGAATTGAAGACTTGTGCCTATATGTATTGATGACTTATGTAAAGAGAATACCTTCCTAGTTAAGAGGGAGTGTTGACGTATTTGTAACTTCGGAAGATATTCACTTGTATATTGTATGCATTACATTTGTACTTTATTGTATCCCCAACTGAGATGTATTATTCCTATGATTGGAAGTGTCGTCAGTTGTACTTGCAAGTGTCGCAAGTTATATTGTAAGTGTCGTAACTTATACTTGATGGGTTATTAGACCACCTTGATGGGGTCGGCCCTATACGAGTCATGTGGGTTAAAGGGTTATTAGACCACCCTAGTGGGGGTCGACCCAGTCAACATTATATTAAGTGGTTAAGTTGGGGACGGCTTAGTTAAATTTAAAAGACAAGTGAAGTAGTGTATAAATAGAGAGTGTGTCTCTCTCTTTTTACACATTCTCTCATTAACTCACTTCGCATTAGTAAGAGAGAGGAGGAGTGCGCACAAGTGGAGGAGGAGTATGCTACTGAAGACATCTATCTCTTGGGTTTGATCATTGCGATCCTTGTCTTGGTGCTTATTCTATCTCTGAGGAAGTTGCGGGGTTTTTCACCTTCTTGGTTTTCCCTGGTGAAATGTTTTGTGTCTCTTGTCTCTTGTCTCTTATGCTTGATATGTTGTACATGTTGTTCTTTCAGTTAAGATCCTAGATCTATTGAATTAAATGATGAAAAACTAACATATTCATGAGAATTCCTCCCTCATTGAGAGGGAGTGTTGATGATTATAGCATCGATGAGACATTGATGTGACTTCTCTTGACAAGGAGAGAGAAGGAGATTAACACTTCTTGACGGACTGATCTCTGTTGAATTCCTTCCTTATGATGACGAGATGTTCAAGACAAGTCGTGATATAGATGTGTTCCATCATGATGATACATCCCTAGCTAAGAGGGAGTGTTGGTGTTGGTAGCATCAGGACGTATCCTCCCAAGTCGACCCAACAAAAAGAAATAATATTTATTATGAAATGACATTTCAACAAGCAATAAAGAGATGTGTCCTTTCACTTCATTCACTATAAAGTGAAAGTCCTGAACTTTCCATTAATAAAATCATTCATCTATATCCCCAATACAACAAAGTAATAAGAAGGATGCAACTCTAATCTCAGTATAAATCTATTTTTTTTTCCATGCATGGTTTATCTACCAGTGATCCTATTTATTTCCGTTACATATAATTGAAATATATATTGTTGCTATCTTAAAATCTAACAAGGACAACCCCAACCAACCCCATAGAGATGGAGGTACTAGTATTACCTAAAGGAGGATGATAAGTACCAAAGATTAATTTAAGGCAATGCCCACCCTAATGAGGAACAATAAGATTCAAATGGAAGCACATGAAGGAACTAGGTATGCGGTAAGGTATGGTGTTTTATTCTATTTTTGTAAGATGTGTTGTACTAGTACTAAAGATTGATATTGGCATAAGACACAAACAAACATGGCTTTGATAGGAAGGAATTTTTTAATATGAGAACTAAGACTAGAAATATGACATTTGAAGAGTTTGGATAACCAAGATGATTCTCTAAGAGCATCGGGACGTCAATTGCTTACGTAGTGGACTCCTAGTAAGGAGACTATTTAGGGATAAAAGTTGTCATAGGCAAGCCATAAATCAATAAAAAAACATTTTAAAATAATCCTAAGACCCCTCAAAGTTATAAATTCTTGATAAATGATTATCTTGTGGATTTCCATAGTCACAAGAGCTACTACATAAATCAAGGAAGTTGTCATTGGATACATCAACGTAAAATAGCCATCACCTCAGTAAAAGTGACTCCAATTGAGATAAACAAAATGCATTCGCTAAAACCAATAAAAAACTCCAAACCAAAAATAACTTGGAAGAAGTCATTGGGAAAAGGTCAATAAAGGTTTGAGTAAATTCTTAAAGGTAGTAACCCGGATGCGGGTCATCATAACAGATCATAGCCCCGAGGCCTTGCAGATGGAGCACATGTTGGAGATAAACGTCCATACTGGGCATTAGACAAGGGACATTTGGTGGAATTGAATGCATGCATGGAGGGTTAATGAAGGTCGAGGGGCCTTTAAGACCACCAAGACGAGGGGACAATACCAGGAGTGCAGATTTAAGGATATGGGACGAGGGAGAAAACTGTAGATATCCACGATCCTGCCATACCCATTAAGAAACAAAAGGATATGTAATGCTCAAGGACAATGGGATGAAATATATGGGTACAGAGTGCAAATCTTGCCTAACACTACCTGGATGCGGAAAGAGAAAGAAGTTTGGAGTTGGATCATCGAATGTGTGAAGATGACAGTATGGTGGTTGGAAGTTATTTGGCTCCATATCTTGCACAAGGTAGACCATGGTTATTGAAAGGCCACCAAAATAGGAAAGGAAGCTACATAGATTAATAAATATTTCCATGATATCTTTCCTAAGCCAGAAGAGAGTTGTGAGGGATAAGTCACTGGTTCGTGCGTGGCTCCGAGGAAGCGCATGAGAACTCGCAGGGGTGGTAGTAGAAGAAGTGAGGCCCAACCTCAATAGGTTGACTGTAACCAAATTTATATGGTTGTCACACCTCAACACATCGATGCGGCTATCTCTGAGAGGGAGAGTGAAGAAATTCGCAGATGTGAGGAGGAGCATGGACTAGCGTTGGTAGCTACTCCATATTGGATAGTTCGCACCTTGCTAGCAAGATTGATGATGGAACGGGATAAGTTCGAGGAATTAGTGGAGGAACTATTGGGAAGGTTACGTAGTACAATGCTCCAGGAGATAAATTCAATGGAAGTTGTTATGGAGGTGGCGGAACCCCCTTTTAAACACGATCTAAGCTGCTATGAAGATATGAATGAGGAAGGCAGAGGGCCAATGCATGGGGCATAGCAAAAGATGCCAACCCACAAGGAAACACCAGGCAGATCGACTTCTCCAACGAATCTGCACCAGGAGAGGACGCATAATGAAGACCAAATGGAAAAGGAAGATACTACAACTAAGGGCTCTAGGTAGGTCGAATGTTGAATCATGTCGTCTTTTTTGTTCACGCCTTCTGGTTTTTTGTGGCCATAGTGCCAAATTAGAGGGTATATGGTATCTCCATTTTTTGTGTGTAATGTTTAGGGGTCTGGGGGCCACAAGGTGGAAATCAATATTTTTTGAATGTTATCTTTCTTTGTAAGGTCAAGTGGGATGTTTCTGAGGTTTCTTCTGTGGGTACAATCTGTGGACATTCGCTGTGGGAACCATATTTTGTCTCTGAGGTTTTCAATGTTTTTGTTAATGTTCTATCTTAGCGAGCTAGAGTATTTTCCAACCTTATTTGATGCATTCCATGGGAAGACCAATTTTGTAAACTATTGTATACCTATTTTCTTCTTTCATTAATAGAAAGTTTTTATCTTACACACAAAAAAAATCTTAAAGGTAGTAACCAATTAAAAGGCATGGATATTGTCTTCAAAACTAGTATGGAAGGATCCATGGGGTATCAGACTCAAGAAGAATAACAATGACATTTCAAGGACAATAAAAATGACATTTTTATGGATAAAAGGACCCAATGAGAAACAATAAAAGACATTGAGAAACAACCTGGAAAAGCCATCAAGTATTGCAATGAGGGATAATGCCAATAATATCTTAATAGAGATACACAAGGGAAGAAAATATATGATGGAAAGGACGAAGAATATAAGTAAAGATATAAGTCGGAATATTAATATTTGATCATCTCTTAAAAGAGATATTTTTCACATGATTTGTTTATATTATAATGATTAATGTTGTGAAAATGTGATAGTTATTTTTTTACTACACAAGTCTAAGGTCGTTGCTACAAGAAAGGCACCATCTACATTAGAGTAATGGGGAAAGAAACATATAAGTCAATGGAAGAAATCCATTTAATGAAAAAGTATGGGACACAATCAAAAGGGACACATCGCGTTATGATGTGGTTGATCTTGGGTAACCAAGGCTAATCATTTCCTTTGTATAGGAGTATTAAGAAGGATATAGTATTAGAACAATAAGAGAACCATTTGAAGAAAGATACATCTAGAAAGCACAAGTAACAAGAGAGATAGAAGTTGATCTTCAAATCTCTAGTCATAAAAGTCATATCAGAGAAATATTTAACCTTAATGTGAGAAATGAATTAAGAGTTCTTTATGTACCAATATGTACCAATATTGATAGTTTAGCAATAAACCTAATAATGCCTAATTAGATCATATACCCTTACTGTCTAATTGTTAGTGCATAAGGCGGAAAGAAATATTTCAAAGCATGAAACATGAAAGTGTGGCTTTAATCAAGTAGCAAGAGTAACTTTAACTCTTTGGGTTTGGCTTTGGTGAATCAACATTGGCTTCATTGCTAGTGGCTTCTCTTGAAACCATAAGGCGAGATCACTAAGACTTATTTCTTATATATTGTACTACATATTAAAACTTAAGTCTAGCCGAACATTATTCTTTTACACAGTGCATGTATCGACTACTTTTAGACTTCAATTATCTATAGTTTGTTTGTTTTTAAGTATATGAGGTTTATGAAGACTAGCATGGTTTGATATATCCAATATTAATGAGAAACCTAAAGAACCATTTTCTCACAATTAAACTCAACTACATTACATCACACGAGGTGCAAATTTATTTAGTAACATCATGGCATAACCAAAGTAAGACTGGAACAAGCATCATAACCATTAATTAGAAATTGTTCGATATTAGAACATTGTAATTGGATGGGAAGTGCATAGACTCGAGATTACCACCAAGGAAGGAGAGAGCTCAAGAAGCTATTGGAAAAAACCTCGATTCCATGAACCACCTTACATTAAAGCATAATGTGGACAATGTGTATGAGAAGGAAAGCAACTTCTCATTAACAACTAATTGATCACATGTAGCCAGTAGTGTCTAGAAGTTTTACTTCCAGAAAGTGTAGATAAAGATGGGTTACAATCCATGCATGACACACGTAAACTTCAACTTTTAGCAAATAGCTTGTTGCATAATTTTATAGATATCAAGACCACAACTCTAAAACCTGTCAAGTCTGCAACGAGTCACATTCACAAAACATCCCTTGAATCTAAACCCTAATGCTCATTTGCAACATAGATTTTGATTAAGATTCTACATAAATATATCGAAGGGATAGCCAATGAGTTAATGCAAAACCGATAGGGCATTATAGTTAGGTCACTTTTAAGAAAAAAAATAAAATTAATATACCTAATTTATGAAAATGCCTTTATGCAAGATAGAACAATACCGAGTTTTACCTATGGCATACAAAAGCAAATGGGGGAGTCAATTATGTGTTGCGGTTCAGGTTTTGGTTTCATTGGAAAGAAAGAATAACATGGATAATAGGGCATTAGAGTTATAGGTCACTTTTAAGAAAAAAAGAAAAGTAATATACCTAATTTATGAAAATGCCTTTATGCAGGCTAAAACAATACCAGGTTTTACCTATGGCATACAAAAGCAAATGGGGGAGACAATTACGTATTACGGTTCATGTTTTGGTTTCATTGGAAAGAAAGAATACCATGGATAATAGTGTATGCTTGCCGCATGTTCCTTATTGCATGATAACCTTTTTGTTCTTTGTGTTGCCATCACCAATGCACTTGTTAAGCATATTACCTTTGTAATACATGGGGCGAATTAAGGAGGGTGTCGCTCTGCACGTGGCACGCATGAAGCTCAATTTCATGTTGTTGCTTTGACATAGTATTACTGATGCTCACGCAAGGATAATATTGACTGTAATCATACGTTTAATTCAACATGGATTACAAATGGTTATTTGTGTTTCTGTATTTTTATTTCACTAAAGACTATTTTGGGTTGTTTGTGTTTATGTCCAGGGTGGTTGTATAGTTTATATGTAGCTATATCACGCTTCCACTTTATGCACTTGTGACACAAGTTAAGCAAATTCTCGAATTTGAGCGTTTTAATAGAAAAATTGAACATGAAAGCATTTTGAATTATCTCAATACAAACTTTATTATGATTATGTTCCCCCACTATCTCTATTTCCCTGTTTATTTTATATAGAAATTATATGTAATCGAGAGATATACCTTTTATAGTTTTGTCTTTAAATTTTATTGTTGTGATACTTACTTGTTTCACTAACAAATTTTTCACTAGATGATTTTCAGTAAGACATATGAACATTATGTTGTCAATGAAACTTCCTTGGTTTGATAATAAAAACAATTCTACTATGTAAAAAATGATGGGATGTATTATGCAGATGAATTCTCACATGAAGAAGGCTATATTTGAAGAACAAATAGCTATTGGCTTGAAGAACTGGAAAAGAAAAAAGGCTAAGTAGGAAAATACAGGCTATATTATAATTTCCTAACCACAATAAAATTCTACTAATTTATTATATATTGAATGGATAAAAAGCTAACTGCAATTTTTTCCAGTTTCCATACTATATGTTTTCACCAATGGAATATCATAGGGATATCAAATTTAAATGGGGATTAGAAACTAGAATCCAAGGCAACCTAATTCAAAATTTTAATTTCCTACCTTCAATAAGAATTTTTTTGTTTGTATTTCTCACTTCGGGATCCATTCACTATCCTTCAAGCACTCCAAAGGTTAGTTTTGATAACGTATTGTCTGTGTATTCTAATCAACATTTCTTTCCTTCTGTTATACTATGTCTAGGTCACTCTATATATATACGATAAACCTGTATCTTTCCTCTTCTCTTTTGAGGATATATATATACACATTGTATATACATATCAATTCATTGGTGAATAATGGTTAGTTACTATTTATATAATTGTATATTTTTGTGGCGTGGGTTGATAGACAAAGCTAAAGATGGAAGAATGGATCGCATTCAAACCTATGTTTTCTGGAACATGCATGAACAAGTTCATTTTTTTTATAAACTGGGCAAACTTTCAAATTTTTTTATAAATTGGGCAATCTTTGATTGAAAAAATTTTAACATGTGTATCAACAAAAACTGTTTATTTTTATTTTCATGACAAAACTTATGAATTCAAGTTTCTGATAGGAAAAACCAACAAGCAAAAGCTTATGTGGGAATATTGAAGTGTTACAAACGTACCTTAGATAAGGGTGGTTCTTGATTTGGAAGTGAGCAAACAAATCCAATCCTTAGAGCTTCTCCCTTGCACTTGCTCCACAGATACAAAACTGTAAGAGACACTGAAACCCCAAAGATATCTCCGAGAGGTTTGTATTCGGAATATGAAACATCATATGTGGAAATGAATGCTCGGGAAACAAACAAACATCCCATTTAAAAAGCTGTGAAGATATCTGTTAGTTTTTCTACTTGTTTAGCATTATAACATTAAACAATATATCACTGAAAGAAATACAAGCACAACAAACACAATGAACGCAATATTTCTCTCAGGGAAACCACAAGGGAGAAAACCCCGACAAAACTTCCTCAATATAGAATTCACAAAGTACAAAGATAAACCCCAAGACAAAATTAGCTTCTCTTCCACTTATGCGAGCTTCTCTCTCTCTCTCCTATGCGAACTTGTGTGAGTGAGTTGAGTGAATACAAATGAGAGACTCATCCTTTATTTATATTCTTCCATTGGGGTGACCTTTTCCCCAACTGGGCTAACTTTTCATAACTGACTAGGCCGACCTCTCAAATACATAATATAATGATCGTTTATGGGTTCTTCTAGGCCGACATAAGACCTAGGTTTTATACTGACTCTTACATTATTAATTACATCAATGACATCTCCTGAAGGAGGAATACAATAATATAATAGACAAGTACAAATAGAATATATTATGCAGTTACATTTCTTTAACACTCTCTCTTAACTAGGAAGGTATTCTGCAGGTAACATCAATAGTTGCACGACTAACTTGTGAATCTCTATATGTCGTAGGAAGTTTTGGATAATCATATGTCTGGGGTATCATATGTTGTAACATCCTCATCATCATCATCGTCTGCTGGAATAGCACCATCAGTAGCATCATCCTCATCATCAGCAGCATCCTCTTGCTGGAACATCATCTTCAAAAACATCCTCTGTTGGAACATCATCAACAACATCCTCTGCTGGAACATCATCAACAACATATGTTGGAACATCATCAGCAATATCTCTGCTGGAACATCATCAATAGAAACATTTGTTGGAACATCATCAACAACATCCTTTGCTGGAACATCATCAGTAAACACAATACTAGAACAATAACATCAGTCATCAGTAAACAAAAATACTGGAACACTATCAGTCAACAAGTATTGATCTTCAATCACCCCTGGACTGGCATCAACCACCTCTGAACCAGAACTCTATCAGTCGGAAATTACTAATCTTCAGTCACCTCTGGACCAACATTAGTCACCTCTTGACCGACATTAGTAACCTAAGGACCAAAACTCTATCAGTTGGCAAGTACTAATATTCAGTCACCCCTGGACCGACATCAGTCACCTCTGGACTGGAATTAGTCACCCTTGGACCGACATCAATCACCTAAGGACCGGAACTCTATCAGTCGACAAGTACTGATCTTCAGTCACCCTTGGATCGGCATCAATCACCCTTGGACTGAAACTCTATCAGTCGGCAAGTACTGATCTTCGGTCACCCCTAGACCGACATCAGTCACCTCTGGACCGAAACTCTATTAGTCGAAAAGTACTGATCTTTAGTCACCCCTAGACCAGCATCAGTCACCTCTAGACCAGAACTCTATCAGTCAAAAAGTACTGATATTCAGTCACCCCTGGACCAGCATCAGCCACCCTTGGACCAAAATCAATCATCCTTCGACCGACATCAATCATCCTTCCACCGGCATCAGTCATCCTTCGACTGACATCAGTCATCCTTCGATTGACATCAGTCATCCTTCGACCGACATCAGTCATCCTTTGACTGAAACTACTCCCTCTTTCGAGGGAGGTCCTTTTGGACCCCACTCCTTGTTTCGAAGGAGCTCCAATCATCATCATCACTCCATGTGATCATCCTATTCCATAGGCTCCTTCTGAGCCCGTACAAAGTATTCTTCAATCTGCACACACTTGGTTCTCTGAAGAGAGTCCTGAGTCTTGGAGGTTGCTTGATATATTCTTCTAATTTGACTACACCATCTACCTAGTGTAATATCCACCACTAGGTCTGGACATTGGAACAACATCTCGTCATAGTCGACTTCCTCTTTTTGAGAGAACCCTTGCTTTGTACTTCTTGATTTCATAAGTCTTGTTCTACGAAAATCTCATCATTCTTCATTTGTAGGTAATCGTACACGATATTTACTACAAGTCAAATTCAGTTGCATGGTTAGAAACATTTCATAGTTTCCAAAACATTAATAATGACAAATTCACATAGTCATGCAACTATCTTAGCCAATGCTTCAACACAACATCCATCCATATCCTCTATTCATACAATAACTTTCTACATGCCTTCCATCTCTACCAAAACATTATTAAGAGCGTGCACTAATTCCAATATGTAAACAAAGAGGTTTCATTCTAGATAAGTAGCAATGGAATGTTGTACAATACCATAGGCCACTTAACCATCACATGCATATTATGTTCATCAATACACATATTAAATCTAGGAACATAAATATGTGAACAACAATTCAAATACTTATCTTTGTTTGTTTGGTAGGATCTCTGAAGCGAAGAGATTTGTCTGCTATGTAAACTTCCAATGTAAATAAGACAACAGCTCCATAAATGTATAAATAGTAAAATATAATTGATAAGATAATTGGTGTGATACAATTTACATTTGATTGGATTTTATAAGCCCATTGTACCTTTTTGTAAAGTCATGACTCTTGACTTATAGTTGTTTAATATTAACAATTAATATTAATAATATTAATATTAAATGTTATCTTATTACTAAGATATTATATCTATATTTTTACATAACATTGCCTTCCCCTTAAGGGAAGATTTGTCCTCAAAGCTTTATTGAAGACAAGGGTTATGTCTGAGTTTTTTCTTGAAATGCAATCTCTCTAGATCCTTTATTTTTGTACTTGCGACACTTGATGAAATGAGACGATATGAGTTACGAATTCCAAAGAAGAAATGTCACATTGTTTTGGATGTGATCCATCCGAGATCTATTTTCATCGGAACTATTTGATGGCTTTGTGGAGTGGGTCTTCTCGTTTGTTGCTTAGTATGTTGATTTGATGTTCTTGCTTGTCTGACAACATAACTCCTCTGTGTATGTTCATTTTGACCCTGTCATTGGTCAAAATGACGTTTATAATTGGGGTGTCAATAAGGAGTTTTTGTTATTTGTTGTTCTGTAGGATTGACTTCCTTTTGAACTGTGACGAAGAATGAATTTGTATTTATTTCTTCTTCCTCAACTTGAATTTTTTTTTTTTCTGGAAAGTCTGGATGCTACCTTTTGGATTTGTGCTACTTTGTTTTCCAGTAGATTGTTATTACTCTGAATCTTCTCGAACCTGTCGTCTTGCGATTTTTTGTCCTCTTTTAACTTCTCGATTTGTTCCTCTAGTTCTTGATTAAGATTTCTTAGGCGTTGATTTTCTTCCTCTTTATCCAGTAGTTTTCCTTCGATATCTTCGTTTGATTTTTCTGTCTTTTTAGTACTTTTCAACTTCCTTATTTTTCCAATTAATGTTTTGTTATGGTTTCTTAACCGATATATTTCTTCATTATTATTTGATAACGTGCTCTTGGCAGCTGTAATCTCCAGCTTATGCATCTTTCTAATGTCGCCATATTGTTGTTGGAGTTTTTCCTTCTGTTGCCGATGTTGACATAACTCAAATTCTTGATTTTCTAACTTTCTCTGGACTTGCTCTAATTCGTTTCATTTGTCCAAGATGAGCTTGTTTAGATGCTTTATGTCATATTCTAAATCGTTATTACTTCCATATGAAGATTCTTCGTTATCTTCGAACTTTTTGATTTTGTCTTCAATATCTTGATTGTGATTTTTTATTTGAGATATTTCTTCATTCTTAGCTGATAACATTTTCTTGATATCTTCATTTGCTTTTTCCGGCTTTTGATTTTGATCTTTTAAGTGACGATTCTCTTGTTTTGTCAATTGATCAAGAATGCTCCGCTTATTTATCTCAAATTGTAGATTTTTATTGTTTTCCTTGTACTATCTTAATTCTTTTTCCTGTTTCTGTGATTGCAATTGTAAGTTACCTTGATCATCCTTCATAATAAAAAATTTACCACATATTGGACAAGAGCGATTGCAATTTTTAAAAAATGTCGGATATTGGAATTCCATTTCACAATAAAGACATTTAGCCCAAAATTTGGATTTATATATGGAATCCATAATTTCTTCAACAATTCACAATTGGCTTCAATGAATTTTCAATATCTTCCGAAACTTGATTTCCACTCTTTTTAATATCTTCTTTGACTTGGTCTTCTTTGATGAAAACTGGTCTCGACTTTCTTTGACAATAATTAGTCTTCGTTGACTTGACTTCTTTGACGATAGAGAGTCTTGACTTCTTGATAAGCCTTCCTATGACTCCTTTTTTTTGTCGTTTGATTTTGTTTTGTTCTCCAATCACTCAGAAAAGGGTGCATGAGGCCACAATCAATTGCAATCGGAGCATAAACTCCCCACAAGATTAAGCTAACTCAGGTGGACTAAACTAGAACACCGAGTTGGCTCTTAAAATGTAGGGAACTGCCTCTAGTGGTCCTAAATCATGCATGCAGTGCACATTAGGTGGCTAATGGGTCCTAGATTACATATGCATGCCACTAGGTGGGAAATAACATCACTAGGTGCTAGCAAATGGTAAATAATGCAAGTAGGACAAGGATGGAGTATTACAGTATCCTAACCCCCCCCCCTTAAGCCAAACTTGTACATCCTGGGCCCTGGTTATTAAGACCAAAGGTCACCCATACAATCAAATAAATGATGAAAATAAAATAATTGTCCATGAAACAAGGTAATGGGGAAAACCTCATGGGAAACCCCCCAACAAAAAAATTGGACAACAGTAGGGAACTCAAATAACATTCAGACTAAGCAGAGAAGGAAAAAAATTCCTGAGTGAAATCCTTTGTAAAAATGTAGGCAATCTGCTCCTATGTAGGATAGAAATGCAAGTGTTGGATCTAGATTTAGATCTGGATCTGCACCTCTGATGTACCTCCCACTATGTCGAAGTTGCATTTTCCAAAACAAGTCTTCCATGAACCCTTCTTTCTACTAGAGAAAATGGATCATCGTAGTTCAAATCATGAACCTTTGAGTACCCTTTGTCAACCAGATGATATTTTTACTTGGTTATATATCCCCCATGGCAAGTCTCTTCAAGATATTGTGGATCAAACCCCACCATCATGTAGCACCTGTTTGAGAGAGGTAGATCGGCATGGCATGGTGCAAGGTTTGCATGATACTGAGATCTAGTGGTTCTATGGTCATATGGATCCCCAAATATGTTCCCAACATGTACAAGGACTTTGTGAGCCCATATTGGCCTTGGCCATGGATTGGGAGTAGGTGTTAGATCTGGATCTGGATCTGCTTGAACTTTATTCTCAACATCAATATCTTGATCCTCATCTTCATTAGAAGAGATATCACTCCAACCTTCATTAGATGCCAATGGAGTGGGAAGAGAGTATGGCAAAAAGTGAGAGAATTCATATGCCTTTGAGGCATGGTTTGCAAACCCTTTCGCTATAATCTTCCTAGAAGAGATCTTTGCAATCTCAACTGTGCAAGGACCAAAGACCACTTTCTTCGGTGAGCCTGTGTGAGTCATCTGATAGACAAACAACAAATCGATTGACAAAGAAGACACAAATAGAACATTTTTTAACTTTCCATGCTCTAATTGTATTGTGCCCTTCCCTTCAGCTGAGAATTGAGAACATTTTTTAACTTTCCATGCTTTAATTATATTGTGCCCTTCCCTTCAGCTAAGATTTGAGAATCATCCCCCATGTGAATACTAGGACCATCATTGAGATCTAGAGAAGAAAATGATTCTTTGGAGGCAACCATGAGATTGGAGGCTCCTAAATCTATGAGGAAGGCTTGTGATTGTGAAAATACATCCTTTAGTGCAGGGCATCTCTCGTGACCATCGGACTCACTTCCAAAATCAGTCTCTCTTGCGCCTTCTGGGAGGAAATGTTGTGTTGTTCAAGAATTTTGGTCATCTAATCTGTCTTCTTCTTCATGCATGAACTATCTGGATGGTTTCCTTTCTTGAAATAGGAACACTTGGATTTATCAAATTCCTTTTGCTTATCTGCAACAACCGTATCCAGTTGGCGAGCAATGCAGCAACAGTATCCGATTGGCGAGTTAACCGTGTCCGGTTAAGGGTTAAGAAGCGAGATCGTCTTCCATATTTGAGATAAATGATAATAATATATTGATTAATGGTGATAAAGTTACAATAAGCTCGCCTTTATAGGGCCTGAGCAAGAATAGCGAAGGGTTACACCCTTTCGCTTTTTAACCTAATAATCTATTTAATATATAAATAATAATATTAATTAAATATTCATAGCATTGCCTTCCCCTTTTGGAAATCTTTGTCCTCAAAGCTTGAGTATTTTCCTAATGTAGTCCTTCACTCAGATTCAGTGTCGGTATTAGAATCGGACGCGATTTCTTGTGTAGAGACTTGCACTTCCTTCCCATTGATGATTTTGCACTGTATTGTTTGATTGTTCCTACATTTATGGCCTCGGGTCCAATCATCATCGCATCGACGACATATGTTTTTCTTCTTTTTTCTATTATCAGAGTAACTGTTAGATGACTTTGATCTATTTTCAATTTCATAGGCATATGGTTGAGGTTTGTGGCATTGATGGCCGGGTGACCAAGTATCTTCACAGTACCTACATTGTGTCTCTTTTTCTTGTCGATAATGGTTATCGCCTCTTGTTTTTATTCCTTCCAGTTTGCGTTCTACGGATTTTGCTTTATGTCTTGCTACCTCTACGTTAGGTATGTCATGTAACTTTAAATCTTTTTGGAGGTACAGTTTAAGACCTCCTAAATAGGTTTCGAGTCTTTGTTTGTCCGACAACCCAAATACTCGTGTTGATAAAGATTCCCACTGATGTGTGAATTCCTCCACGCTTCCAACCTGTTGTAATCTGGTAAGTTTACTGAAAAATTCATCTTCTTTGATTCCTTGAAACCTATTAAAAAAATCATTTTTGAACAAGTTCCAGGTGTACGCAAAATTGTCTCTCTTCCACCATAAGTACCAATTATAGGGGTACCCTTCCATATGCATTGACGCATATTTCACCTTCTCCTCGTCAAATTGAATATTGTAAATGTCGAAGTATTCTTCCGCTTTGTTTAGCCAAGCAACGCACTGGTCTTCACTTCCATTGTATTTCGACAACTCTATTTTTGCCTTAGGTGGGTACACTATGTAAGGGTGATATTGATTCCCTCTTGCTTTATGGTATGATGGTGGATCGGAACTATTGGACGATGTAAGTGACATATTTGAACAGCTTCGTTGTTGGCGGTGATTTTTATCTTTTTTATTCTCTACTATCTTACTGATAGCTTCTATTTGGCTATTCAATCGTGCCTCCATATCTGGCAATACTTTTGTTTCTATCTCTTGCTTAAGCGTGGCATTGTTAATCTTTATTTCTTTTTGCAATTCTTCTTGATTCTTGGCAAGTGCTTCCTGTGTGAAAATATGAAATGAGGCATCTAGCATGTCTGGACTGCTGACTTGGTCTGTCTTAGGCGTTAGTCTTTGTAATGCCTCCATTAATGTATTATGGTTCTATGTCATGGTGCTCAAGTTCTGGGTTATGGTGTTTATGTTTTGAGTCATAGCACTCATTTTGTCATCCAAGTCTTTTTGTTTTTCGTTCAGAGTGTCAAATTTTTCACTCAACCTTCTTTCTAGTACCAAAACAACTTCATCTTTGATTTCTTTTTTAAGCACGGCATTGTTATTTTTCATCTCTTCCTTTAAATCTTCTCGAAACACTTTCTCAAGTTCGTCCATTCTAGAGTTTAGACCTTAAACGATTTTTAAATCTCTAATTTGGTCTTTTTCTAATTTTTCTAGTCGGTCTCATAACTCGGCCATGGTTCTTGACCTGGTGTGGGGAGGTGAATATTTGGATGCAATTTTGGTTTTGGAGATGAAAGACTCTTGACAATTAAGCTAATTATTGTTTAGTAATAATTAACTTATGAAAAATATGATATTGGAAGAGAGTAATATTATATTAATAGTTTAAAGGATAATACTATTAATATATATATTATTTACTAATTAAAACAAATTATAATAACGATATTATTATAATGTTTTTTTTTTTTTTGGAATGTAGGTTGACGTGATAGGTATGGATGGCGGCTAATGGCGTGAGCAGGAAGGAAGGGTGGATAGAAGAAGATGTGGAGGAGGGTTTGCGTTGGAATGAGAGCGGAATAGTAGTAGGGAGGAGCGGCGATTGGGGGAAATGAGTTGCAGGAGATGGGAACGGTGGCGGAGGGCGTGGGAGGGAGGAACGGCGTAGGGAGGAGCAGAGATGGTAGTAGGGAGGGATGGGGAGCGCTGGGAGGGAGGGCGACAGAACAACGGAGTGGAGGTTGAACTGCGCGGAGGTGGGATCTGCGCGGTGGGTGTGGGAGAGTGGTAGGAGCGCGGTGGGTTTGCAGCGAGGCGTGGAGTGTAGTGGTGTGGGAGGAGCACGCAGAGGGAGTGGCGCAGGAGGGAAGGAGTAAGGAGCAGGCGCGGGGATTTTAGATGGCGTGAGCAGGAGGGAGGGCTGGGGATTTTGTGAAGCGCGGTAGGAGTGGCTCGAGGGGAGCACGTAGGGAGAGAAGGTGAGGTGTAGAGGAATGAATGGCTTGGAGAGGTGATGTGTGGGTGGAGCGAGGAGCAGTGGTGTGCGGGGAAGAGTCGAGCAGAATGGATGGAGGGTGGCTGCGTGTGATGGCAGACGTGGAAGGAGAAACGATGTGAGGAGTGATAGGTGGTGAAGTGGAGCAGCGGAAGAATGTTGATATGAGCCGAAACCGAGCTCAAAGGTGGACGTAGCCAAATCCGAATCCGAGTTCACCTGAGGAGTTGATGAGCCGACTCCAAGCTCAGAGTGCAGGAGCGAATTCGCTCTGATACCAAATGCAGCAACCGTATCCGGTTGGCGAGTTAACCGTGTCCGGTTAAGGGTTAAGAAGCGAGACCGTCTTCCATATTTGAGATAAATGATAATAATATATTGATTGATGATGATAAAGTTACAATAAGCTCGCCTTTATAGGGCTTGAGCAAGAATAGAGAAGGGTTACACCCTTTCGCTTTTTAACCTAATAATCTATTTAATATATAAATAATAATATTAATTAAATATTCACAGCATTATCCTTCATGGAGCTAGAGACTCCTTCTGATGGATTAGACTTTGGATTTTGCTTGGTCTCAAATTGCTTCTTCTCTTTACCCTTGTTCTTCCCTTTGGAATTTGCACTTTTTGACTCCCCAGCCATAAGAGCCTGATTTTTGGAGGCTTAGAAAGCACCTATCTGAATAAGTTTGTCTTGTTCTTGGATGAGAGATTCGGTGAATGTATCTAGAGATGGCATTTTCCAACCATGGATTGACAATCTCCCTGAATGGAAGGTATAAACAAATATGGATAACTCAGGATCAAGCTTTCTCAGAATGGATAGCACCAACTGCTCATCCTTCTTCTCAATGCCACATTGCTTGTATTGCATGACCAAAGATTTGAATTTGGAAAAGAATTGTTGGATGGTGTTATCTCCCCAAATAAATTTGTCGAGTTGATCAATTTTAGATGATAGGATGTCATTTGAAAATTCATTTCTAAATTTCTTAAGGCTCATTGTTGATAGCTTTATGCATGTAATAAGGTTTGAAAAACATTAGATTGGGTTTTCATTTCAAAAATTTGAAAAGACAGGTTTTGTTAGCTAAGCGCTTATTTAAAACAATCCCTAAGCTACCGAAAGCTCTGCTTTCGGCAGCTTAAACGAAATTTTTGGGGCTCTCCTAGCTACCGAAAGTGAAGAAATTTTAAATGAAAGTAGATCAAATAAGAAGATACCCGTGCCATTGCAATTTTTTTTAAACAAAGCTTAAGATTTTGATTGCCTTGGAGAGGATCCGAAAGTGAAAGCTATCGTGCAATTGTCAAGTCAAAGTTTTCATAGACTGCTGCAAGAGAAGTATTAAAACAGCAAACAAACCAAATGACTCTTAGAAAACTACAAAAATGTAGATTTGTTTTGGTAGCTTAGGCGATGGTTCATTAGCTACCGAAAACCCAGCTTTCGGCAGCTTACAGAATGGAAGACAAAACTCTTCAGCTACCGAAAGGAAAGGCACGTGTCAAGTATCGTGGAACAGTTTCGGTGGCTTAGGCGAACAAGGCGATGGTTCATTAGCTACCGGAAACAAAGCTTTCAGTAGCTTACAGATTCAGACTTTGGCTTTCCTAGCTACCGAAAGCTAAAAAAACTGGACAGAATGTTACCATTTTTTTCACAGATCTGATTTTTACTGATCCAAACACCTCAAGGGCAGTTTATAATGTTATATAATAATCAAAGACATCGTGATCAAGGTTCTGTTTCAGATTTAAAGGTGCCAGCAAGGTGGAGGCAAGGATATTTACTGAAATTAATGGCATTTTTACTATGAAAGGTCATCATTTTTAAATGATGATTCTGAGCGTCTGGAGAATATTTTTGCAAAACGCTTAGAGGTTTATGTCCCTAACATGTCAGAGAACAATAACCTCTCTATGTTTTCCTACAAGTGTTGCAGATTGAGAGAATCAAATCCGTCACTGAGCCCCATTTTTCGGATCCCAGAATCTGCCTGTTTAACACATGTTTTTGAAATGCAGATCTCAGGAAAATGAAAACGAATTTCAAAGATCCGAGAGAGATTTTTGCTCAAAACAAATCAATGTACAATAACCTCTTTCAATTTATACACAGGTGTCACATATCTGGAGAACTGAACCCATCTCTGAGCCTCTTTTTCAGCAGTTTCAGCAAAAATGGCGTTTTTACTGTGCAGAGTCATCATTTTAAAACGATGATTCTAAGCGACTGGAGAATCATTTTGAAAAACGCTCAAAGGTTTTTTTTCCTAACATGTCAGAGAACAATAACCTCCCTCATTTTTACTACAGGTATCACAGATTGGGAGAATCGAATCCATCTCTAAGCCCCTTTTTTTCAGCAATTTGGCCAAATTAAAGAGGATTTTTTCCTGGTTTATTAAAAAATGGTTTTGGTTTTCTGTACCCCAGCTTCTTAGGACCTGTGAAGATGTTGTAAAGGCTATAAATCCTAGAACTTGAGAGCAAGAAAAGGTTGGACTTTGAAGACTCTAAGACACTCTTTTTGTAGAAAGACCTCTTTTTAATATATTAAGTAATACAAGCTTCTTTCACTGTTGTTTTCAAACCATTATCTTCTTCTTTCTGTACTTATGAGCAGAGGTTCTCTTGTCTATGTTTACTTTAAAGCTGGTGATTGTCATCTCACTTTCATATCAGTAACCTAGGATCATAAGTAACTATTGCTAGTTCTATTGACCCATCATATGTACTGTTATATATGTATGTTCTGGTTAATATAGTTAGTTTTTCTCCACCCATCTAATTCAGCGAAAACTATTTGATTAATGGCTTTTGAAGGCCTTGTCCTATCTGGATATTACTAAGTTGTCTTGAGTGCAGAAATCAGTGAGTGATTTATTCATCTTGATCCACCTACATATCCATTATTGATAAAAAGGTTAAGTTACCAGGCTCCTTTGACTTACAACCTAGAAGGACTCCTGGAGAGATAACAGATGGTTTCAAAACTGCTGTGTTGAAGAGCAATCAACTCAATCTCCAGAATATGTCCCCTTAGCTTGTTTGCCGAAGAGGGTCTCCAACTTCAACCAAACCTCTCTTGGAGTCTTCAATCCATCGATGTGGAAGAGTAGATCTCTGGAAATATGAATACACATGAAACCAAATGCTTCATCCAATCTATTCAGATACTTGGCATTCTCAACAGTTGGTTGAGGTTCGACCTCCTTTCCCATTGTTACCGGTACAGTGACTTGTTGTGCAACACCATTTGCATATCAGCCCTCCAATCAAGATAATTAAAGGATGTTAGGATCCTGGGAGAGGGAGGAGCATTCGGTTCTCCATTGGAACTATTGGAGCAAATACAATGTGCTACTGCTGCACTGAAAAAAAACTTTCAATATCCTACAAAAAACTCTCAATTTTGGAGATAGACTACTACTGAGCACTGCTTTAGGACAATGGCCACATTTTTTTGGATCCTTAACACCTGGCTTGACCTCAAAGGATTTCTCCAATGAATTCAATGCAATGGCACCAATATTTTTGTGGAAATCTAGAGGCTTCTGGTGCACTACTGAAAATAGTTGCTCAACCTACACTCACTGATCTCTGATACCATGTGAAATTCTAAATCACAGCAGATCATGGAGCTGAGTATACCTCACAGAGAAAGAATGAGCAGAGAAATTGAGTTACAGGGAAAATTGCAGTAAAAATGTGCAGACAATTGAGCATGCATGAGAACTTAGATAGGAACAAAATAATGTCACATGATCCAATAATCAGTATAATGAACAATGATGTTGCAATGGAGAGAATTCAAATCACCTAGGAGAATTCGAGTCGCAGTCTGTCTAGCATAGAAATTGTCACCTCTATCAATGCTTTGGTGCTCCCAAACTCAATTAAACTCAACCAAATCTCAGTTAATTGAAGCTATTGTTAGTTAATTGAACAAGGAGGGTGCGGTCATGAGTTTGTCATGCAAATCACTCAGAAAAGGGCGCGTGAGGCCACAATTAGTGGCAATCGGAGCATAAACCCCCCACAAGAGTCAACTAACTCAGGTGGACTGAACTAGAACACTGAGTTGGCTCCTAAAATGTAGGGAACTGCCTCTAGTGGTCCTAAAATCATGCATGCAGGGCACATTAGGTGGCTAATGGGTCCTAGATGACATATGCACACCACTAGGGGGAAATAACATCACTAAGTGCTAGCAAATGGTAAATAATGCAAGTAGGACAAGGATGGAGTATTAAAATATCCTAACAAATAGATCAAACATTGAAGGGTAGGTGTTTAGTACGTTAGTCGTAACACAGTTAACTTTGACCACTATCAAACCAAATGAGTAAAGAGATATTATTGAACTCTTTCACATCAAGGTCCACTAGAAGAAAACTAAGGTAGATTGCTTATTTGATCCTAGCTCACATTCAAATTTGATTTCAACCTAGCTAGTGTAGTAGCTTGGATTGGAGATGCATTCTTAGCCACACACATTTTGTTGGCTGAGACAAGATATGCAACCCAGACAAAGTAATGTGGGTTCAAATTTACCATTAGTGCAAATTTTATTTATGGGGTAGAAGTGATGTCATTTGATTGAATCTATGTGGAGTAATCTTGGGGAGACCTTAATATATCTATGTTAGGGATGTCATCTTTAAAATAAGGGATAACTAATCCAGACTTGTGAAGGATGGGAAGTATTATACCATCCATGCACACAAGAGAAAATCAAAACTCTCACTAATAAGTGCACACTTGGCTAGAAGGTTGATCATTACAAACAACAAGTTTGTATTGTTGTCTTAGATAAAATAAAAACAACAAGGAGAATGTAATACATATATTAGTGCATCCTTGGAAGGATGTGACAGTAAGTAGAAGAAACAAGTGGAACAATTGACAGAATACTATAAGAAAGTGTTTCGATAACCTAAAGGTTTACTACCAAAGATGAAAATTTAATCTCCATTAACTAACATTGGTATAAACAATCCATTTTGGAGGGAGTTGAAGTTAAGAAGAAATTGCAACAGTTGTTGGAGCAAGGAGTCATGATCCCTAGTCCTTCACCTTATGGGTCAAGAATCATAATAGTTCCCAAGAAGAATGGAAGTTAGAGGATGTGCATTGACTACAATAAATATTTGAACAATGTGACCATCAAGAATATATATCCTTCACCAAGGATTAATGACTTGTTGGATCAACTGCAACAAGTTAATTTCTTCACAAACTTGGACCTCAAATCAAGTTATTGCTAAGTGATGATAAAAGATAAAGACACTTGGAAGACAACACTCAAGACAAGGCAAGGTTTGTATGAATTGTTAGTTATGCATTTTGGTTTGTGTAACACACCTACAAATTTTATGCTTTAATGGATGAATGATGTACTAAATCCATTTATATATTCTATTGTAATTACATATTTGGATCACACATAGATATTCAATGCTACTTAGTAAGCACGCATCTCACATCTGAAATATGTATTGAACACACTTAGGAGAAAGCAATTGATTGATAATCTCAAGAAGAGTGATTTTGGAAAAGAATCCTTGGTGTACCTTAGACATGTGATTGGTGGATAAGCACTATTGGTGGAGAAGCACTAGAGGTTGATCCAACAAGGATTGGATCCATCAATAAATGGCCTAAAGTTATCAATGTGATAGAAATGAGAATTTTCATGGGAGAAACGTACTCAATATCTAAGGAATTTGATTTCATCAAGCTACACCATTGCATGACATAACAACAAAAGGGGAGAGTTTTCATAGGATAAAACAACAACAAAAGTATTTTGAAAAACTGAAGGAAAAATTAGTCAAGCCCCAATTTTGGCTATGACTAATCTACAACGACCTTTTGATATTGAAACTAATACAAGTGGGTGTGGCATGTGAGAATTCTTCATGCAAGGAGGAAGTCCAATTTGTGATCATTCAAAGTTGTTCCATGGGGTGGTGTTGAAATACCTTACTTATGAAACTATTTGTCTCGGTTCAAGCAAGCAAGAATTGGAAACACTACCTCTTAGGGATGGAAACGATAATCCATATCAACCACCATCCATTTCAATACTTGCAAAGTCAAAGAAAAATGTAACAAATAAGGCATCATAAGTGGGTGGGGTTTTTGCAATAGTTCCAGCTACTTATTAAATATAATAAAGGCATGACAAATAAACTTGACGTTATAATGTCAAGACCACCCATGCAATATTGTATCTATGGGGGTTGTTGTTCCTTGAGAAGTTCCAGGCTAGGGAACAGTGCCACGGCACCCTGTCGAAGTATTTAACTTCCCCTCTTTAGCATAATAAGAAAAATCCAATAGCCAAAGGGTGTATCCCTCGTGCATAAGATATCCAATACAACTCATTTTATGAGAATAGGAAAAAAAAGGAAATATCATGTATAAGTAAGATGACACATAATAAAACTAAATGCACGGTTTATCAATTCCAAGAAGGCATCTTTACCCCATCTTCCAAATATAAGAATTTATTTCAAACACCATCAAGAAAAATTTGAAATATGACAAAAAGGCTAAATCACCAATGGAGGAAGGCAGTCCAAAAGTAATGTAAACAGCTAAAGAAAACATACAAATAACAAATTGATTTTGTAGTAAGAAAATCATTCTAAGCATTCATCTATAAAATCCAAAAGAATCAAAGTGTTTCTATATCACAAATAGTGAGACAGTAAATAACATAGCGTTGTAATAAAACTTGCTAGTAAACACATTGATGCACTCTCTAGATTCTTTCAAATTTCATATAATATAACACAGTGACATAATACATATCATTCACTAGTAAATGCACATTGCATATCATGTAAACTTCATAAGATTTAGAGAGAAAATGCAAAATAAAACATTGAGTGAGTCAAGCAATTATTATATAATTACACTTCCAATTAGTTTCATTCAACATATAAAAAAAACTTGTGGGATAGATAGTGAATAAACATAAGATAGATAGTGGATAAACATAAGATAGATAGTGGATAAACATAAGCAAATATTATAAACTTACAAAACAGAGGGATGGATCCTCTTTTTCTTTCCAAAATTGTGCATCAATTTTCAACTATCCTATCATGAAGCATATATCGATTATCAACAAACTTGAAAAGATAAATTTTAGTTCTTCCCTGCTTATCCTTTTCTCAACAGTCTCTCTGAGCTAAATAGTCCAAAGTTCTATTTTTTTTTGTTAGGCAATGCTAACCATTCGCCCTAAATATATACAATTTCAACAAATTGTGGTTTACACGAATTACAAACGAATTGTATTAGAACCAATTTCATAGAAGAGTTGAGTGCCAGTTGTCTTTCTTCCATTTTTTTTTTTGCTTCAACTTTTCTTGGGGTATACTTCCTATGTGTGGTTGATGATGAGGTTCTTTTGTATACTTTCATTATCTTCTTCAACTTATATCTTAGAATATTTTTGCAAGTATGTACCATTGGGTGAACAAATATTAACATTCTCTTGTGAGAAACATATAATTCATAGTATAGTTCATATGGAATGGGTGGTTGGATCTTAAGCAAACTCCTAACTAAGGCCAATATACTAAAATCATAAATCAATAAGTCAACAATTTTCTTGGGAGAGAGTGAATGATTTCTTCCTGAAATTTTTGAATGTTACTTTGGCAAGCTTTGAGGTCCTCATAATAGGCTTCATCTCTTATCCATATAAGATCTTTAGTCCAAGGTGATGGTACACCAACTTTATAAACTAGTGAAAACTGGGTTTTGAATTCCCTGGAAACCTTATTGAATAGTGTGCACTTCTATTTTGTAGCAAGGATTAACTCTTTTTTGTATGCACTTTCTAGGTCTCCATGATCATCTATGCCCTATATTTGACTCCAATTGTAGTTAAGTGCTCAAGAGACTTGGTATTCAAAAATTCATTAACTTAATTGGCATCATATTCTTTTTCATACACATCAGTTCACCATTTATTGATATCAAGATGTGCATCTTCACCCAAATGGATTCATCTATATGATAAAAAAATAAAATAATCCTTAAGCATTTTCATTTGGTCAATAATATGATTCGAAATTTCATATTTGGAATCAATCAAATATTGCTTTCCTAAAATCTGCTTCAATGCATCTTGAAGTGAATTATTCAACTTCTCTTGAGTTTGTGTCAATATTTCAATGGTGGATTCTATGTTTGATATCTGGGATTGCAAACCATGAAATTTAATACCCCTTCCTTTCAACACTTCATGTAAGTTAGCCACCTTTTCCTCTTAAAATTTATTTTTTGTCCTCGATAATTGGATTGTTGTAGACATCTCGGCAACTTTTGCCGTGTAGATGGTAATATTCTCCAAGATATCATCAGCACTATCTCTATTTCCTCAAACATCAAATTACTTATCATCTTCATCCAAGCTATTAAACATTTGAAATGGTTAAGATAATGGCTTCTCTAAGACCCTTTTTTTAGCGAGCTCTTGCTGCAAACTCTCTATTTCCTGCAAATGTCCCTAATCTAGCTTGGAATTTTCCCTGATTAACTCATCAATCCTTAATGTAAGTCGAGAATTTTGATCCTTCAACTTCCCATTTTCCAAAATAATTGTTTCATTTTACTCATGTGCAACAATTAGTTCAAAGGGTTCAAAATGTTCTCATTGTGGCATCTTAAGTTGTGATTTCAGAATATTTATTTCCATTTCTTTAGAGTCTTTTAGGCTCTTGAAACTTTCAGTTGCATTAGAGTTAATTGCTAAAGCTGCAATTTTCCCTTCAAGATCATTTGTCCCAGTTATTCATGCTTTGTTGATTATCCTTTCATGCTTCAATTGTTTGTTTAACTTTGTTACTAGTGTCTGACACTATTTCAAATTAACTATAGATTAGATCAATTTCTTAGACACCATTTCATATGTTTTTCTATGCCACTCTATCGTATCCACCACATTTACCTGATTCAAACTAACCTAAACCACGATGATTTTATATTCATTCTTATTGGAGGCACTATCAGTATAAAGGACTAATAAATTAATCTTATTTTTCTCAGGATTCATCAAGGTTAGAAAACTTGGGATCATAACCTCATTCAATATTTCTTGTGAACCCTGATAATATTTACAATAATTATTCCCTTCCACCATGACAAATTCTTTAGACATTGGAGTGGAATGAGGAGTTACCATGACCACAGGCTCCATGTAGCTAGAAGGCGTCAATTCCTACAACATATTATTCACTTCAATTGATGAGAGTGCTCTACTTTTGTCATGTTTGGGGCAGTGATACCACATGTGAACCATGTTCACACATCTTTGATTTCTTCTTATTAGACTCACTTGAACAAACTTCAAGTTCACCTTCTCCCTCAATAGCTTTCCTTTTGCTTAAAACCTCATGTTGTAAGAATAGAGGGACATATTCAAGGCCCCTTTCTCTTGTTTTTACATATGAATAACAATTTATCTATCAATGTGTTCATCAATTTGTACAACTATTGCACCTGCAACTTGCTCTTTAACAATTTTTGTCTTTCTCACTGATTCTTTTGCACTTGACTCTGAGCCATTATCCTCAATTTCCACCAATCTAGAAGGAATGGATTTGGAGGTAATACTAGGATTAACATCCTTTGCTCTTTCATTTGTGATTTCCTGCATATACATAAAACTTTGCATCAGTTCCCAAGTGTCTTTGATAGCCATCGTTTCTTCCTTTAGGTTAAGATGATGCAAATATGTTGAAGACTTTAATTTCACTATTTGTTTATAAATTAAATGATAGGGGTCATAGTTCCATACAATTGAGATCGCCAAGATCTCATGCATTCAAGAAGAGATTAGAGGCACACATAAGCATAACATCAAGAAGAATAGGTGGGAAGGGACATCCAATCCAATTGTATTCATGTACTAATGTGTATTCATACATTCTAGGGATGGTTGGAGTGGTTACACTCACTCCAACTAATCACATGTTAAGGTTTGCTTACATATATTCATGCACTTGATAGTATATTATTACAATATGATGGCATAGGCCTAAAAGCCCCCCCTCTCAACATCTCCCCCACCCCAAAACTCTTCTTCGTCCCGAAGAGACTACGCAGCAACATCCTAGGTCTTTGTTCCTACCGAAGTAATCCTTACTATGCATCAACCATGCATCCTATTATGCATAGATAAATTAGCCACAACAGTCGTTAGTTGGGTAGGAAGATACACATATATAAGGTTCTACCGTTACTTGTTACTCTTCAGCCTCTGTCTTCAATCCGGTAGGTGCTTGTGCAGTGGGTGAGTCTTCATTATGGCTCACCTCCCTTGCCACTACATAGCACTCGCATCAAGCACTTTCCCTGCTATGTCAATGGGAGCATATTTCCCCGATCACCTATCCTTTCTTTGTCTTGTGGCCTCTGAAGTCACAACCCAAAGACTACTCTACAATTCTACACCGAGGGGCTCAATCAATTCAGTTGTTCTCACGTCATCATCTATGCACTGGGCTCATTATGTGCATCATCTGATGTCTCTTGCATGAATGTCGTCTTCTTATGTCATTATGGTGAGTATTGATAGTGCCTACAAGTTAATTATATTGTTTGATCAATGTTCATGGTTACTCGTCGTCAACTGTTCTATAATGCATATGGATGGACTCAACTTAAAAAATTGATGTCGACCGAGATCGACTTGAATTACAATGGCATAGGGGATCGCCTCCCTTATAGTCTCACATTTAACCCCATCTATTCTTTAAACAAAGACTCACGACTTATGACTTAATCAACTTCAATTTTTTACACTAGAGTCACTTGTCAACATTTAATGACTCAATCGACTCAACACAAATTTTATTTTCTTAAGATGACTAGACTGACTGTAATAAACTCGACTCTATTAAGATGACTCGACCAAAATTGACAATATTTTTCATGTATCACAAAAATTCCGTATAACATATGATTCCATTTACAATAATATATATGTACTTGTCAGCATTTAATAACTCAATCGACTCAACACAAATTTTATTTTCTTAAGATGACTAAACTGGCTGTAATAAACTCGACTCTATTAAGGACTCGACCAAAATTGAAAATATTTTTCATGTATCACAAAACTTCTGTATAACATATGATTCCATTTACAATAATATATCTGTAACCATGACTAGACCGAGACCATATACAAAGATGCACCAATAAAATTTACACAAAGTATTAATAAAGAACGCAAACCACTTTGTCCATTTCACCGTGTGTACGCCGATATAGTCAACTCATGTGGTCGATGTGGCTAGCCGTTGTGGTTCATGGTCGACTAACAGGTACTTTCTTCATTCATGATTGATAGTTGGGTGAATGTCATAGTCGATGCTTCCGAGGTCGGTTCAGTATGCATTAGGGAATGACCTTCAATCCAATTGTATTCATGTGCTGTTGTATATTTATACATTCTTGGAGTGGTTACACCCACTCCAACTAATCACATGTTAAGGTTTGTTTATTCATGCACTTTATAATATATTATTATTTACGTATATTCATGCATTTTATAATATATTATTACAATATGATGACATAGACCAAAAGGGCTTCTCAACCCATATCGACCATTGCCCCAAAGGCTTGTTAGAGTTTTATTGATAATTTCAATGGCAGGCATACTCTTTACAATGAAGGAAAATATTTGTATAAGTAATACAAAAGATGACTTTTCACTTTTTGAAATAATGTACATGTGATTAAAAGAAAGCTTCTATCTAATGAATCCTAAAACAAACAATCTAAGAGGGATATACATAAAACAAACAATCTAAGAGGGATATACATAGGAAAAATATAGGGTGACTCTTCAAAACCATAAATTCTAATAATAGTGCACTCTACAAAGAAACCAATCACCCACCCTAGTTTCGGGACTTAATTAGAGTATCTCCCTAAACTCTTGTGGCATTGTAGGAGGAGGTTCCCCATGAAACACGGTGTGAGGATAAGAGATAGATTAATCAATGAACTCCTTATAACTAGCCCAAGACTAAGGATTTACCACATTTTTATTCCAATCCACTATAGGGAGGGAATCACCTTCTCTATCCAACTTTCTTAAGCTCAAATGCTCAGAGTACTCAGACTAAAGAAAAAAAAGGTACATATAAGCCAAGTAAGACTGGTATCTAAACAAATTAAATTTATGAAAACCACAAGTTTCTCTTGAATCCACTGGGATCAAAACTTAGCAAACTGAAATTTGATAAGAGAAGAATTAGTAACATGAGTAATTGAACTCATCACTCCTATTATGACTCCATCTACCATTAAGTCATTGTCATACCCAAGGATAGGCACAATCATGGCTATCATTATTTTGGGATTGCTCTAAGAAAATATAATTTTGCATAGGAAGAGTTAAATTAGGTAAAGAATTTCCTTCAGAGAGATAGGATTGAATCATCTCTCACTTTGAACTAATAGGAAACTTAGAAATCCTAGGTGTTTGCTCTTCTTCATTCATAATTGTTTCCCCTTGGGGAAGATGTAGAATTGTCGACATGGATTTTGTTGTAATTCAAATTTTTTCAATAACTCCACCTATAGAGACCATTGCTCGAATCAATAGGTTGTATCAATCAACACAAATCGAAACAAAATCAAGAGAGTAATAAATAGATTGCACAACAGCTTGAGGGTGAAAACATGAAGTTGGGAAACAATTTTGGCTTGTTTTTAACAAAAAAAACTGCTAATTTTTATGTTTTTCAACTTCGACCTCTTCAAACCCATATCTCCCTTAGGAATTTCAACTTGAAGTAAACACAAAGGTTTTACATAATTGAATTATATTTCTACTCATATTTTTTAAATTTTTTTTATGGACATATCGTGGGACAAATTTGTTGTCAACAAACGACATATACTTGAAAAATTTAGGTATGGATAATGAGTGACCTGTGTTGACGACGGTTTTTTGATAGATGGTTATTCATTTTAGGGAAAAAATTGTATGCTAATAATCTACACACACTAAACTTGATCCTAGACTATATTTCGAGTTTTTTAAGACTTGAGAACTACTTTTTATTATTTATCGAAACAACATATGTTCAGAAAATGGTGCATTATCGACACATGTTTTTGTCTTCACATTTTTTTTCAAATGTTACTCTTATCAAACAAACTAAAACCAACCCATTGAAGAGGACA
The DNA here is from genome assembly GCA_027924585.1 of Larix kaempferi. NCBI lineage: Eukaryota > Viridiplantae > Streptophyta > Pinopsida > Pinales > Pinaceae > Larix > Larix kaempferi. Next base: position 13,816,598 of record BSBM01000030.1, read on the forward strand.
CTTCAAGGAACATCCTTGTATTTAAAAAAAAAAAATTGGCTTCGTCATTGTGATGATATTGAATTTTCATTGTGACTGATTTTTCAGACACTTAATTTTTTAATGATAAAGTTTAGTAAAAAAATAGTAATCCTAAATGAAATTGAAAAAAACTTATATTACTAGAAAGTAGATTGAATGATGAATCTACTGGTATAAACTCCAACATGTAATTCTCATGTTTTGCAGTGGTCCGACCTTGTTAAAGTGACACATTTCTGAATTCTGCAGAAATGGTGCTGGAATTGTTGACCAGAAATTCTCGGGCGAGAAAATGTCTTCCAAACTCTCGGCCTAGAGTTTAGTTCAAGCTCTCATCCGAGAGTTTTTTTTAAATACAGCGTGGCAATTGGTTGAAACTTTTAGCCTAGAGTTTTTTTAAACTCTCGGCCCAGAGTTTGAACTCTCAAAACTCTCGGCCTAGAGTTTCAATTTGACTTTTTTTCGCGTGATCATCTGCCTGCGCTTCGTTTTTTTCACTCCGTTTGTCAAAAAGTGTTTCCCAAGTTCGCGATTTCACCCTTGAGTGAGGCCAGTCAACCAATTTGATGGGCTATCATTACCAACCGGATAAAGTTCCTAGCCATTATTCTTTGAAGCTTCAATTGAACTCATAGAGACTCTAGACTCAAACATCATCATAAAGGTATACGATACTATCTAATTCAGAAGGCACCTACACTCTCTCTCTTTTTCAATAGTTAATGTACTATACTTTAATATTAAAAGCATATGTAAATACAGTGAAGGCACAAGGATGGTCAAACAACAAAATGCACCCAGTAGTCAAGAACCAAAAAAGACACGGGTCCAATGCGAACATGCACGAAAAGGCATAGGTCCAAAGCAAACATGCACGAAGAGAGAATGCCAGTAGCCACAAACCAAGCCAAATAATGAAGAAATAGGCCGGCGACAGGTCGTTTGTGGCGTCATTCTCGTCAAACCTATGAAGGTAAGTATCCTTCGAAGGAATAGGTGTTTCTTTTGTTGTACTTTGATTTTTGATTTATAATGTAACAGGTATATAACTTCAAACTTATCATTTGTCAGATGCAGGGTTCTAAAGAATGTTTGAGTGGGGTTTTGGAAAGGGTATCAGCGTGCCTCAACACTGGTAAGCCTCAGGTCTTCCATAAACCCTCATAGTGCTCTTGGACAGTGGTTGAAGTAGTTCATAGAATGAGTAACAGGTTTTGTCAAGACTCGTCGTTTCTCTGTCGAAGTTGATGGTTGAAGAACTTTTGAATCACGCTTGTTATTTAGTGATGTGACTCTCGTTTCGTTTAAATAGTTCTTGGTTTCTATACTTTAAGTTGTGGTGAAGCCAACTGGAGCTGTGACTCGTCGATGCTCTAGAAATTTGGGTTCTTTCAAATAGTTGAAAACATGGTTTAAATCTTGTATAAAATTATTTGCAAAAACGTATTGTAAATCTTGTTCTGAGAATCCACGACTTCAATGGTTAAGTTTTTAAAAAGAGCCATGGGCTCGTTCACTATGTAATTGATACTTCTCCTTTCGGCAATGAATTATTATGCTAAATGTTTTGTGTAGAAGTCTATAATATTTGACTTGATGCCATTGGTTAAAGTCGTATTTCTTTGAGCTAGATTAGGGTTTGAGAACTTCGTCGATGAAGATAACTATGTAGAAAATCTTCTAAGTTACAGATGTAATGCTGTAGGTTTCGTTTCTATGTTTAGGTTAAGTGAAACCTAGGCTCAGATAAGTTCTATCAAAGGAATTTCAAAATAGTTTTTCTTTTGTTGAAGATGAAAAGACAGGACTGAAACTTAAGTCAATGGAAATATTTAAAGTTATGAGTCTTTTAAATGATTTGGATTTCGATCTGTAAATCGATGTGAGTTGAGTTTGTTTTGAATGATGAAACCAATCATAATGTAATTGTTTATATAAGTTGTTCTAAAAGGTAGAGAATTCGATTGTAATGAAAACAAAAAGGTCAAACCCTAAGTTGTGTTAGTTTGCGTAAGTACTGAGAACATTTACTTATCAGCAACAAAAATGTTTCTAGTATATCTATTATCTGTTTGAACTGTAAGTTTATGAAAATGATAGAATAAGGAATGAAAAATATTGTGTGTATAAGTGTATTGTGAAAAACTGGGAATTATAGAATGATTGTGAAAAGCTTTTGTTTACAGCATGTAAATAATGATAATAATACAGTGAGATAATAATCTTGAACAACCTTAACAGTGATAATGAAATCAAAGTGTCTGTAAACAATATGAGGACTGGGTAATGATTGTTATGTACAATCTTAACCTGATGAACACTATCATTTAATTTGCTACTCTATTATGATACATGTATACCTGTGATTTCTATATTTTTCTGTACAAAATAATGATAAGAATGTAGAAATCATGCATTATTTAAACTTTCAGAAAGCTCTGATACCTTATAATACATACATAGATATTATGTAGAACTTTCTATTGTTATTTAACTTGGGAACAGAAAACTGATACATATATATTTACTATCTATCTATCGAATTCAAAATGGCAATTTGCCTATCTTCTAATCTATTTTTAATTTTCGTATCTCTATTAGAGTACGATGCTTCAAAACAGCATGTGGAAAAATAGAGGTATTGGTTTATCAATTCAATTTCAACATTAAACTTAAACATTCAGACTTAAAACAATTTCTAGGATTAGATTCCTTTTCGAAAAACAAATAAATAGAAAATACTAGTTAAATAGAACATAATTATTTACTAAGAATAAGTTAGAAATTCTGTAGAACCTGAGAAAGTCTGTAGGGCAACAAACAGCCCAAGAAGACTGTTCCACCCAACCAATTCCTTAAAACAGTCAAGTACTGTCTTAGGACCCTCGAGCCTGTTCACTGAACCACTAGGAGGAAGAAACTCAGGAATGAGGACTTCTTCTTGCTGTAGCAATTCACTTTTGAATCTTCAATAGATAGCAATCCAATAGACTTGCACCAGCATTTTTGGTTCCTCTCAACAATAATGCAGACTCAAGATTACAGTCACCACTAACCTCCCTATTCGAATCTCTCTTGTAATCACCTGATTCACAAGAGGAAAATATTCTGTAGAAATATTGATTAAGAGTTGCCTGCTCAATTCGAATTTGCCTTTATAGGCTGCCTACGCCTTTTTAGATGTTACTGGGTCATTAAATGAGCTGCCTGCTCACTCCCTCCACATGGGGGATAATGCCCTATTTTAGGGGTAGTTGTCCCATAACCAACAGTTAGTGGTGTGATGCAACTGCTACCATGTGTCCCATACCTTCCGACAGCTTCCATTCCTCCTAGTGGGTCAGTGAACACTCATTCAACAGTCCTCTTGGGTGTTTGTCTCCTAATTAATTTATTTAAATTATAATATTCAATAATTACATTCATCCATGATAAAAAAATGATCATAATTACAAAACTTTGTAATTAAATTTAACATAAAGTATTTTGCAAATAAAATAATAATTCTCATAAATTTGGGTAGGTGACATACACCCCCCCTTAAGTCTCAACATCGTCCTCGATGTTGGCTAATCACTCCTTGAGTGTTCTTGAAACAAAGTTGGGTATGCTGCCCTCATACTACTCTCCAACTCCCAGGTTGCCTCTTATGGGCTATGGTGCTTCCATTGCACCTTCACTTGCCCAATGCTACGATTCCGGAGAATAGTTTCCCTCCTTCCGAGGATACAATCCAATTCCATCGGAAAATCTCCATCTTGTCCCACCTGTACATCATTCCAGTTTATAGCATGAGTAGTATCGTGCACATATTTCTTTAAAAACGATATATGAAAAATATTATGTATTTTCAGGTTAGGTGGCAAAGTTAGTTGGTATGCCACTGCTCCAACCTTAGATAATATTTCAAAAGGACCGCAATACCTGGGTGCCAACTTGGCACAACTCCCCAATTTCAATGAACTATTTTTCGGTCTTACCTTGAGAAACACATGTTCACCCACCTAGAACTCTTTATGAGTTCTTTTTTAATCTACTTGACTTTTTCTGCCTATCTTCGACAGCTTTTAAATGTCCTTGCACCTGTTTCACAATTAGTTCTAACTCTTGCAATAATTAAGGTCCTAAAACAATTCTATTTACTGGATCATTCCACAAAATAGGTGTATTACATTTCCTACCATAAAGAATTTCAAAAGGACTAAGTCTGGCCGATGCATGATAATGATTATTATAAGCAAATTCTGCTAAGTGCAGATAATCTTCCCACTTACCAGGTTGATCCTTAACATACATTCTTAATAAATCTTCTAACACTTGATTCACCCTTTCTGTCTGCCCATCCGTCTGTGGATGAAATGCTGTACTGAAATTTAAAGTTGTATTCCATCCCTTAAACAGTGACCTCCAAAAGTTTCCTGTAAACTTCGAGTCACGATCGGAAATTATTACTTTCGGTATTCCATGAAGTCTAAAAATCTGTTTCATAAAAATTTATGCAATATCTGGGGCTTTATGCGTGGTCTTCACCGGTATAAAGTGTGCTGCCTTGCTGAGTTTGTCCACCACCACCATGATAGAATCATGTTGTTTCTAATTTTTAGGCAATCCAGTAATGAAATCTATGCTGATCACTTCCCATTTCCAACTTGGTATTGGTAATGGTTGCAACAATCCAGTAGGATGTTGGTGTTCAACCTTCACTTTTTGACATTCCAAGCATTTTTGGATGTACTCTGCTACTTCATCTTTCATTCTGGGCCAACAGTATTCTTTTCTTAGCATAGTAATGGTCTTTTGATATCCTAGATGACCAGAATAGTGACTTTTATGCATCTCATTTAATATCAAAAATTTTATTTCTGGTATATCTAGTACATACAATCTGTTTTTATACAGTAATAGACTATTTTCCTTAATTCTGTAATCTGCCATACAATTTTCAGAACTGTTATTGGCTGTCTTTTCTTTCATTTTTCTGTATTCTTCATCTGTTTCACCTTTTTCCATAATCTGATTTTCCGAATCAGTTGAATAATTACTGATTGTTGAAATGAAATTTAGTTTTTCCTTGCAACTCAAGGCATCTGCAACTTTGTTCTCCTTTCCTTTAATATGCTAAATTTCGAAATCATACTCATTTAAGAACGTCAACCATCTAGCTTGTCTAGCGTTCAGGTTTGTCTGATCCAATAAATATTTCAGACCCATGTTATCTGTTAATAATGTAAACTTTCTGCCAATAAGGTGATGACGCCACATTTTTAAGGCATGAATAACTGCTAATAACTCTAAATCATAAGTAGAGTAATTCTTTTCGTGTACTTTCAGCTTTCTAGATTCATATGCTATCGCATGCCCTTCCTGTGTTAAGACTCCACCGAGTCCATCATTGCATGTGTCTGTACAAACTACAAAATCCTTGTTGGGGTCAGCTATCTTCAAGATAGGTGTTGTCATCAATAGTTCCTTTAATTTCTTAAAATTCTCAGCACATTTCTGATCCCAAACAAATTTCTTCCCTTTCTTCTGCAAGGAAGTTATGGGGTTGGCAATTTTTGAAAAAATTTCTATAAACTTTCTGTAATACCCAGTAATGCCCATAAATGATCTTACATCCGACACATCTTTAGGAACTGGCCAGTCATTAATGGCCCTTATCTTGTCGGGGTCAACCGAGATTCCTTTTGCTGAAATTATGTGTCCTAGATACTGAATTTTGTCTTTGTGAAAGTCACACTTACTAAATTTGGCGTATAGTTGGTGATCTCTTAATACTTGTAAGATAATCCGTAAATGTTCATCATGCTCTTCTTTGCTTTTTGAGAATACTAAAATGTCGTCTATAAACACAACAACAAACTTGTCTAAGTATTTATGCAAAATATTATTCATCAAACACATAAATACAGCAGGAGCATTAGTAAAGCCAAACGACATTACTACGAACTCATAATGTCCATACCGAGTTCGGAAAGCTGTCTTGAAAATATCTTTGTCCTTAACCCTTACTTGATGATACCCTAATCTTAGATCAATCTTCGAAAATACTGTTGCTCCACGCAGCTGATCGAATAGATCATCTATGCGGGGCAATGGATACCTATTCTTGTTTGACATCTTATTGAGCTGGCGATAGTCTATGCACATTCTCAAGGTTTCGTCTTTCTTCTTAACAAAGATGACAGGTGCTCCCCAAGGAGACACACTGGGTCTAATATACTTCTTGTCAATAAGCTCCTTCAACTGTGGTTTTAATTCGTTTAACTCCAGTATGTTCATTCTGTACGGAGCTTTAGAGTTTGCTACTGCTCCTAGTATCAACTCTATGGTAAAATCTAAATCTCTTTTGGGTGGTAATCCTGGAATCTCCTCAGGAAATACATCTTTAAAATCCTTTAGGACATGTATGTCCTCTAATTTCAGTTTGTCCTCTTTATCCATAAACTCATCATTTACCACGTTTACTGCAAACATTTGGCATCCCTTCCTAACTGCCCTCTTAACTTGCATGGCTGAAATCTGTCTAAGGGTTATCTTCCTTAGAATGCCTTTTATTTCTACAGTTTTCCCTTCATAATTTAAGCATGTAAAACTTTTTCCATAACAGTCCAGGATGACATGATGGGCTTCTAACCAGTCCATCCCAACTATAATATCATAAGAACCTAAAGGTAGAATATTCAACTTGATCTGTGTTTGTAAATGATTCATGGACAACACACAGTTTTCTATAAAATCTGATACTTTCCTCTTTGTTCCAGTTGCTAGTCTAACTAGCCATGATTTACTAAACTTTTTAGTTTTCAGTTTAAGTCTTTCCACAACATCTGGTGATATATAACTTAAACTAGCACCTCGGTCAATTAAAACAGTAACAGGATGGTCATGTATCGTACCTTCAATCTCTACCATAGATATTTGATGATCTGCTTGCCTGTTGTCAAGTGTTGCGTTAATTCTTGGCATCTCCCTTGCTACATCTCCAACAGTAGGTTCAGTCTGTATAGAGTTGATGTTGTTTGTCTTCCGCTTCCTTAAGGGACATTCTGATGCGTAATGGGGGCCTTTACATTCAAAACATTTAATATGTGCCTTTGGTTCACTAGTCTTGGCAGTATTAGATGCATTTTTCGGTGCTGTAGAATTCTGCTGTGAATTATTTCTGGAATTATTCCCTTGGGAATTTTGATTCTGAAAATTCTTCCTTGGAAATCCGGAATTTCCACTGAATCTGAAATTTTTCTTCTTCTGTTCAAAATTGTTGGGCTTATGATTTTTCCAATTAGACATACCCTCTCTCTTCCGATTTGTATCATAACAGAAAACTGCCTTTCTCATAGCCTCCTCTAATGTTTTAGGACTGTCATACTCAATTATGTCTTTAATGCTGAATGGTAAATAGCTGAAGTACCTTTGAATTTTTTGTTTCTCTTCTATGAGGTATGGTACATATCTCAGTAAGTTCAGAAACTTACTGTTCATTTCCTTCATATTCATACCTCCCAACTTCAAATCGTAGAATTCTTTAGATTTTTCTTCATAGTACTGCTCAAATAGATACTTCTTTTTGAAATATCGTTTGAAAGCACTCCAGTTTACATCTTTATCTTTGATGCGCTTTACCCTTTTGATGTCTTGCCACTAGATGTTCGCTTTTCTGGTCAAGTTATATATGGCCATCTTTGCCTTTAAGAACTCTGAATAGTTGTAGATCTGGAAGTATTTCTTCATCCTTGACAGCCAAGCTTCAGCTGTCTCACCTTTCTCAGTTTCTCCATTGAAAGTTGGAGGTCTTATCTTCTTGAATTCTCCAGAAATCTGCTCATATTCCTTATGATCTTTCCTTCTTGGTTTGGAGTCTCCTTCACTGCTGTCACTGGTATAGTTACGCTTCCTTTTGCGTACTTCAATAGCATCTCATGATGAATTTGAGCTGTCTTTTACTTCGCTCATTTTTATGTTATGATTTTTCTCAGTGTGAGGCATGTCCTCAACTTTGGAAATATCTTCATTGTTTCTCTCTTGTTCCTCTGTTTGGCTGTGTTCAAACAACACTTGATTGAGTTGTTCTTGTGCTTGCAGAATCTTTTCATTATCTCGTTTCACAGATTTGATTTCTGCCTTTAATTCTTGAAAGGCACGTAACAGTTCCGTTGAACTGTTATTTAATTCCCTGTGACCTTCCTCTACAAAGTGTTGTCCCGAACTGTGACTGTTTGGCTGAAATCTGTCACTTAAATGTTCGGTTGAGTTCTCCATACCTGTAACTGAAAATAATTTCTGATAACATAATAATAAAAATTTTAAGTTAGTAAAATTTTCTGCTGCAAAAAGAATTTTCTGTTGTATATAAAAAAAATTTGTTGTGTGTTCTGGACCTAAATCAGGCCTAGAGTTTGAATCTGTGCTCTGATACCACATGTAACATCCCATATTTTCATAAAAATTTAAAATTTTTGTTAATAGCAATAATAGCTTAATTTACGATAATTTATGATTGCGGAAATAATAATTTCTGATTGTAACAACATTAACTAAACAACTGTTTGTACTAAACACAAATGAATTTATGTTATAACTAATGCGACAGTGAAAACTTAATTACATTCGTAACAACTATCATTAAGATAATTAAATGAATGATTAGTTCTGACTTTTGATTGCGACACTTTTCAATGCAATGATAAGTCTGATTGATGTAATAACGAAATGCCAGGTTAGAAATGTGATATGATACTTTTTCTTTGAGATGATACTGACAGTTTGCTTCTTTGCTGTCCAAGGGAGTCCTATGAGGGACCCCGAAGCTTACTTAGTTGTCATGCTAAAACATTGGACCTGTTCTATGTGCAGACGACAGGTAAGAAGTTTCATGATTGCAATAAAATCCAGTTCGTGTGAGTTCAAATTCATTGTTGATAATAAAATAGAATAATTAGAGACTGTTGCAATTGTAAAAGCATATAGGTACGACTCACATGCTTAATCTTCAACTTTCCAAAGTTCGTCTTGTATCTGAGTAAAATCAACCCAAGTAAACATGGTCACTGTAGTCGTCATTATACTAGCTGGTTTTGTCGTCGTCATTGTACTCGTTGGTTCTATCATCGTCATTGTATTAGCTGTCTTGTTGTCACCATTTAACTGGTAGTACCAAGATGGTACAGTACCATTGTATTGCATGAATAAAGTGGATAGGAAATTGGAGAACTTATTGTTCCAATTTACCAACTATATGTGATAGCATATATATATATTTGCGAGTTTTATAAAACACTATTGATTAACTATTATAAGTCTTATGGTTCACAATTCATATTCACCACTATAATTATTTAGGTCTTAAGTAAGCAAAAGTAGTATTTCCCAAAGATTAGATATTGGTAGCAATTAGATATATAAACAAATACAAGCCATAGGTTGACTATGGTGCAAGTAAGACTTGAACTATTTAATTTTCATTCTATAACGTGACAAAATCTAGGTCTTACGAATATAGTGGTGCAACTATATCGATCTTTGGTTTCATATCAATATTAAAACATATGGTGTAACTATTGCAATAACATGCAAACATTGGAATTATATCCAAACTATAATGTACGTTGCAAATTGTTACCAACATTGTAATATGTCGGATTCGATGGCAATGTAAAGCAACACTATAACGAAATCTTGTGTAGATGTTAATAATGCTATGTCGTATTTTAGATTTGTTATGTTAACAAAAAAATGAAAGGGTTACTGTCGCGTCAGTTTCATTGACAGTCATTTAATTTGAAACTTGACAGGTTGCTGGTTCATTTAAATGGCGTTGGTCTCGAGCTGTGGTAGAGATCACGTATCCAACCTGCATTTAAAGCTTAGTACCAAACACTTCCCACATGGGATTTGCCAACGGTCCACGTAGATGTGAACATCACTATGCTCGTCGATGTGTAAGAGTAATGCACCATGCATGGGTTGTGTTTGCTCCTTGGTGTGCCATGGTGGCATTGTCAACCTGTAATGTAGGTCGGGCATTTAATGGTGACATCGTTTGTACCAAAGCTAAGATCACTGACAATATAGAGACCATCGATGGTAATGAATTTGAGCCGTTGGATTTGAAATCCCACCATCGTCGCTGTTTTGGTTTATGAACTTGGGAAAGCAGTTTATTGTGCTATTGTTTCGGTTGGGGGTGGCCGACAGGCTGTTGAATTTTTCGTAGAAGCCATGGGAGAGGTTTCGACCTCGAGACCTTCTAAAGAAGTTGATGTTGTAGGTTTTCTTGCTATGATAAAGATGTAGCTTTTAAGGGATTAGATCTCTAGTTCGAGGGATTGTAGTTTTAGTTTATGCTTTTGAGAAAAGAGAGGGAAGAAAACTCAGAACTTCAAGAGGATAAAGCTTCCTGGTGTAGTTCGTGGTGTCGTTCTCGTCAAAGCTATGAAGTTAAGTATCCTTCAAAGGAATAGGTGTTTCTTTTGTTGTACTTTGATTTTCGATTTATAATGTAATAGGTATCTAACTTCAAACTTATCATTTGTCAGTTGCAGGGTTCTAAAGAATGTTTGAGTGGGGTTTTGGCAAGGGTATCAGCGTGCCTCAACACCGGTAAGCCTCGGGTCTTCCATAAACCCTCATAGTGCTCTTGGACGGTGGTTGAAGTAATTCATAGAATGAGTAATAGGTTTTGTCAAGACTCATCGTTTCTCTGTCAAAGTTGATGGTTGAAGAACTTTTGAATCACGCTTGTTATTTAGTGATGTGACTCTCGTTTCATTTAAATAGTTCTTGGTTTCTATACTTTAAGTTTTGGTGAAGCCGACTGGAGCTGTGACTCGTCGATGCTCTAGAAATTTGGGTTCTTTCAAACTGTTGAAAACATGGTTTAAATCTTGTATAAAATTATTTGCAAAAACATATTGTAAATCTTGTTCTGAGAATCCACAACTTCAATGGTTAAGTTTTTAAAAAGAGTCGTGGGCTCGTTCATTGTGTAATTGATACTTCCCCTTTCGGCAATGAATTATTATGCTAAATGTTTTGTGTAGAAGTCTGTAATATTTGACTTGATGTCGTTGGTTAAAGTCGTATTTCTTTGAGCTAGATTAGGGTTTGAGAACTTCGTCGATGAAGATAACTATGTAGAAAATCTTCTAAGTTACAGATGTAATGATGTAGGTTTCATTTCTATGTTTAGGTTAAGTGAAACCTAGGCTAAGATAAGTTCTGTCAAAGGAATTTCAAAATAGTTTTTCTTTTGTTGAAGATGAAAAGACAGGACTGAAACTTAAGTCAATGGAAATATTTAAAGTTATGAGTCTTTTAAATGATTTGGATTTCGATCTGTAAATCGATGTGAGTTGAGTTTGTTTTGAATGATGAAACCAATCATAATGTAATTGTTTATATAAGTTGTTCTAAAAGGTAGAGAATTCGATTGTAATGAAAACAAAAGGGTCAAACCCTAAGTTGTGTTAGTTTGCATAAGTACTGAGAACATTTACTTATCGGCAACAGAAATGTTTCTAGTATATCTATTATCTGTTTGAACTGTAAGTTTATGAAAATGATAGAATAAGGAATGAAAAATAGTGTGTGTATAAGTGTATTGTGAAAAACTGGGAATTATAGAATGATTGTGAAAAGATTTTGTTTACAACATGTAAATAAGATAATAATACAGTGAGATAATAATCTTGAACAACCGTAACAGTAATAATGAAATCAAAGTGTTTGTAAACAATATGAGGACTGGGTAATGATTGTTATGTACAATCTTAACCTGATGAACACTATCATTTAATCTGCTACTCTATTATGATACATGTATACCTATGATTTCTATATTTTTCTGCACAGAATAATGATAAGAATGTAGAAATCATGCATTATTTAAACTTTCAGAAAGCTCTGATACCTTATAATACATACATAGATATTATGCAGAACTTTCTACTGTTATTTAACTTGGGAACATAAAACTAATACATATATATTTACTATCTATCTATCAAATTCAAAATGGCAATTTGCCTATCTTCTAATCTATTTTTAATTTGCATATCTCTATTAGAGTACGATGCTTCAAAACAGCATATGGAAACATAGAGGTATTGGTTTATCAATTCAACTTAAACATTCAGACTTAAAACAATTTCTAGGATTAGGTTCCTTTTCGAAAAACAAATAAACATAAAATACTATTTAAACAGAACATAATTATTTACTGAGAATAAGTTAGAAATTCTGTAGAACCTGAGAAAGTCTATAGGGCAACAAACAACCCAAGAAGACTGTTCCACCCAACCAATCCCTGAAAACAGTCAAGTACTGTCTTAGGACCCCCGAGCCTGTTCACTGAACCACCATGAGGAAGAAACTCAGGAATGAGGACTTCTTCTTGCTGTAGCAATTCACTTATGAATCTTCAATAGATAGCAATCCAATAGACTTGCACCAGCATTTCTGGTTCCTCTCAGCAATAATGTAGACTCAAGATTACAGTCACCACTAACCTCCCTATTCGAATCTCTCTTGTAATCACCTGATTCACAAGAGGAAAATATTCTGCAGAAATATTGATTAAGAGCTGTCTACTCAATTCGAATTTGCCTTTATAGGCTGCCTAGCCCTTTTTAGATGTTACTGGGTCATTAAATGAGCTATCTTCTCACTCCCTCCTCCTTGGGGATAATGCCCTATTTTAGGGGCAGTTGTCCCATAACCAACAGTTAGTGGTGTGATGCAACTGCTGCCATGTGTCCCATACCTTCCAACATCTTCCATTCCTGCTAGTGGGTCAGTGAACACTCATTCAACAGTCCTCTTGGGTGTTTGTCTCCTAATTAATTTATTTAAATAATAATATTCAGTAATTACATTCATCCATGATCAAAACTGATCATAATTACAAAACTTTGTAATTAAATTTAACATAAAGTATTTTGCAAATAAAATAATAATTCTCAGATTTTCCACCATCGGTGTAGTCATGGACTTGCAGTCCATCACACAAAATATCCTCAGGATCTCAACTACATACTTACCCTGACTACGGAAGATATCATTTGATCTTTGCCACACTTCCAATCCCAAGAAGTAATGCATCAACCATAGATCCTTCATCTCAAACTCGGAGGCTAACTCCCTCTTGCACTCAACTATGAGTTGCTCTGCTCCGGTAATAAATAGGTGATCAACATATAGTACAAAGATCAGAGGATCACTATTGAAAACCTTGTAGTAAAGGTTGGGATCCAAAACACTCTTGGTGAATCCCAAACTCATCCGGTATTTGTTAATCCTGGAATACCAAGCCCTGTGTGCCTACTTGAGTCCATACAGTGCTTTCTTCAATTTGCAGACATGGGACTCCTTCCCATGTATCACAAAGCCCATAGGTTGCTCTATGTACACCTCTTCCTCAATTTCACCAATGAGAAACACAGTGTTACATCCATATGATGTAATCTCCAACCCATCATTGGAGCTAGTGAAATGATAGTTCTAATAGTAGTGTACCTGGCCACTAGAGCAAACATCTCCACGTAGTCCACTCCCTCTTTCTAAGAGAATCCTCGGGCCACGAACCTTGCTTTGTGTTTCTCGATACTACCATATGTTGTATGCTTGATCTTGTAGATCCACTTGGAAGTCACCACAGACTTACCCTCAAGTATTAGAACAATCTTCCACACATCATTCTTCGTGATGGACTAATACTCCTGCATCATGGCATCTCTCCAAACCTACTGATCAACAACTTCCTCGTAACTGGAAGGCTCAATATCAATGATGTGACTCATAAGTTCCATGTAACTTAAGAATATCTAAGGTCTCTTACTTTCCCTAAAGGTACCACTAGAATTCGAATGCTTCTCTGCCTCTTGCAGAGTGTTACAAAGCCAAGCTGGTCTTTTCTTGACCATTACAGCATCTTTTGGCCTATCCACAGGCTCTGTTGGCTCTATTAGCTCCTCCCTCTGGTCATCTGAAGGATAATATATGGAGTAGAGTGATATATATCTTTGGGAGCCTCCTACTCTTCACAATAAATCTCCATGTGAGATTATCTATATCTCCTGAAAGCTACCTCCTCATCGAAGGTGACATCCTGAATGACCTCAATTTGTCTCTGACCGAGGATGTATATCCAGAAAGCCTTCAATGTCTCACTATATCCCACAAAGTTCCCCTTCTTTCCTAAAGGTTCTAGCTTCGATCTCTTCTCCTTGGGTAATTAAATGTACACCGGGAAACCAAAGATCCTCAGATGACTGACTTCAGGTTTCATGCTTGTGATACCCTCCTTTAGAGTCTTGTCCCCCAATATTTGATGAGGGCTCCTACTTTGAACATAAACCGCAGTACTGAATGCCTCTGTCCATAAAGCCATGGGTAAGCCTTGGTCATGGGTCATTGCTTTGGTTGCCTCACAAGCCTTGTTTTTCCTTTCTGCCACCCGAGTATGTTGTGGATTGTAAGGAACTAGCAGCTCCCTCTTGATTCCTGCATCCTTGTAGAAATTATTGAAGTCATTAGAGGTATACTCTCCTCCATTATTTGTCCTCAAGGTTCGGATATGCCTCCCTATCAAGTTCTCCACCAAAGCCCTGAATTCCTGAGATTTGTTGAAGACTTCATCCATGGTCTTCATGAAATATATCTAAGTCTTTCGATAGTAGTCATCAATGAATATCACATAGTATAGGTATCCAATCAAGGAATGAACTGTCATTGGTCCAAAAACATCAAAATGTACCAAATCCAAGATTCCCTTGGATTGATTGTCACTACTCGAAAAATATCCCTTGGTATTCTTACCAAGTGCACATCCTTTGCAAACACCATCATGCTCCATTTAAAGCTTTGGTAAACCTGTGACCATCTTCATTAACCTGGGAAGAGCTCTATAGTGTAGGTGGGAAAATATATGATGCTTTAGCTCACATAAACTGATGTTGTCATGGATCAATGCTTGAACTGGGTGTCCTTTCAACCTATAAAAGCTCCCCTCTCGAACACCAATCACTTTAGTTGATTATATGCTTGAGTCCTTGTGCCATACCAAAACTCGACCTTCCCCAAAGGCAACTCTAAAGTCTTTGCCTTCCAAGACTAAAATATATAGGAGGTTCTTCTTTAGTCCTGGTACAAACAATAAATCATTCATATGCAGAGTGTCTACTGAATCCAAGTGGAAGGATGTAGATACAACACCCTTCACTTCATATATGGAATCGTCCCCAAGTTCCACATGTAGTGAAGAATTTTCTTCTAACAAATTTGTGAGAGTACTTTGATATCTTGTCATATGCCTGGAAGCGCCACTATCTACCAACCAACTCTCACTGTTGTTGATAATGGATCCTGAAAGATTAGAGATAAAGTAGTACTCCTTCCTAATACCATAAACAAGCTCATCAAACTGTGATTCTTTGGTACTCTTCTATGATAGGTCCTCTCCTTTAGAAACAAATGCATGTTGCTGACCTTTTCTTTTCTTCTCAATACATTTGTGAGCAAAATGGCCAAAATTCTAAGAGTTATAGCACCTAATATGAGAGACATCCTTTATCTTATGTTCATGGGCTAGAGCTTGTCTCTTCCCTTTGTTTTTTCTGTAAGGAAAATTCCTTCCTTTCCCTTTCCTTGCTTGAGCTACAAGGGCTAAATTTTCCTCATCCTAAGATTTTATAGGGCCACTTTGAGACGTAATTCTTCCTTCTCCTTGGACATAATCAATCCACAATTGATTAAGTGATGGTAGTGCATCCCTGGCACAAACACCCTGAATGAAAGGTTCCGATGAAGTGGGAAGACCATTAGGAGCTAATGAGACAAGCTCTTCGTCATCAACTTTTTATCAAATAGCTATGATTTGATCCCTTGTTTGAGTAATCTTCATAAAGTATGTAGCAACAGTATCTGACTTTGTCCTCTTGATGTCACAGAATTTATTCTTCAATGCTAACTTTCTGTTAGGATTATTGGTTTCAAATAGACCTGTCAATGCAACATACATTTCTTTAGTTGTCTTCAATTGTGCAATTTGTGGGATCAAGTGATATTTTACTGATTCAAACATAATCCTTTTTGCCTTAGATTCATTTTTCTTTTGCTTAGCTTTCCCATCATCATCTGTAGGTTCATGAATAACTTTGCTTGCATAATCATTAACCTCATTTTCTTTCAGGATGAACTGTATTATGATTTTCTAGGATCTAAAGTTCATAGCACCATCAAGTTTGTCTTCAACCCCGAGCATGGTCACTATCTTGACCTTAGCACCCAACCATAGATGCTTAATAGTTGCAAATAAATTCGTTCCGATACACTGTTTAGGACTGCAGTTGCCTAATATGACTTCAAAACTAAGATCTAAAACCTTGCTGCTCTGATGCCATATTGATTTTACCACTTTCAAATCTGATAATTATTTCCCTTATGAATTTTATGCAACATATTCTTCATAAAATAATTATACACTGAAAGATTCAACCATATGTTACACCTTAAATGTTTTATATAAAAGATGAACGATTGATAATAAAAAATGAATGAATTCAATGCAATACATGGACCATTAAATAAGTCTCATCGTGCCTTTTCAAATGTAAAAGGCACATCCGTTTACTCTTTATTTAGATGCTTAGTTAATTAATTATTATATCATCGCCTCTCCCATGGTTTCATAAAACCGTGGTATTTTCCCATGGTATTGGCCCATGGTATTTTATTTCTTTATCTTTTCATTTTATTATCTAATTTCTTATTATATTTATTTATTTGCACATACCCTCAACTGTTCTTTAATTATCATTTATGTACGTAACAAGATCTAGAAACTTAGTCTTCATATCCCAAGAGGGATTTCCACGAGCTTGATTCACATGCACGTCCATCCATGTCAGAAGGGATCTAGTGTGTGTGCACCCACACTAAAGTAGACTTGACCATTCCAATAAGGGTAGTTAATCCCTAAGAATGGGCAAGTCAAATCCACTCTATTATGATAAGGAATACCAGAGCTAGGTAGGCATGCGATGGGAAACCCATGTCCTATACCACTTGATAAAGTACCATGATCAAGAAGGACTATACCAGGGCCTCCCAGAACCAAGGAATAGATATGCAAGCATCCAATCCTTCTACCACTTAGCCAAGCACCATGACCAAGAAAGGACACATCGACGGGCCTCACATACACCAACGAGTGAATCATCATCATCATCCATAGGTCAAATAACCATGACCCATCGAGCGAAGCACCATGGCTACGTCCATAAGGATGTCCACCCTAAGTTGCCCCAAACATCAACAGGAAGCCAGGTTCTACTAATGGTCAAACCATCATCACAATTTAGAAAGTTAGGATTTTAACAATCACAATTGCCTCTCTTGAATCATGATGACGGTTTGACCATTAGTAGAACATGGATTCCTGCGCTTATTCAATGATAGGATGAATGAAAGGAGTAATGGGATATTTTATTGACCTCTACTATCCAAAGTCTAAATGGGGGTAGTAAATGATAAAATTAAAAAATTTAAAACAAAATAAAATATATAAAATGGGATTTGGATTACCTCTCGAAATTCGGTTGGTCGAAGGAACCACATGGAATAAAAATGTTGTTCCTATTTATCCCTAAAGGAGAGATGAAAAAAACTCGACATCGCCAATGTCTGGAAGATGAGCCTAGAAAGGGCTCGAAACATCGACAGATATATGGATTCCACTACAATTTCTCCAGTAGATGCCAACAGGGTAATATTGTTCCTTAACGACATATATAAAAGAGGCCCAAGTGGGATTGACATCAAACATACTATTTTAAGGTTTTCTCACAATAAGTTTCCCACCAATGTTTTACATGGGGGACAGCCTTAAGGAGCGCAAAGGTGATATTTTTCCAGTTGGAGAAATTGTGGTCAGAGAAATACCCTTCTAGCAGACTCAACCATCTATCTAGGGAATCAGCATCGATATGGCCTTCAAATAAATGAATATCAAAGTTAACTTGTACCTTGAAGGGTATGTCTCCTCTGAAGTGACTGCTTGATGATGCCTTCGTTGCTGCTAGCATCCATCGAAGGATATGGGTGAATTCTATCATCTCATTCCTCTGTCGCGCGAGGACTTCCTGAAGCAACAAATTGATAGGATCCTACTCCTTTGTCTCTCTTTTCTTCCACCATGGGAGGATTCTTAGGGCAACGAGAGTGGTCTTCCCCAAGAGAAACTAGTTCGATATCCAACTCTCTATACCCTTACCTTGTTAAGGGCCCTGCACTGACAAATAATCAAAGAGTAGATTAATCTGATA
This sequence comes from Larix kaempferi, assembly GCA_027924585.1. Lineage (NCBI taxonomy): Eukaryota > Viridiplantae > Streptophyta > Pinopsida > Pinales > Pinaceae > Larix > Larix kaempferi. The sequence goes on from BSBM01000030.1 coordinate 13,834,942, forward strand.
CCATTGATCTGGATTTACGTGAGAACAAAATGAAAGAGCATACATAGAAGAAGAAAAAAAGAAAATATAATGCAAGGAACACAATGATACAATAAACTCAAATTCTATTAATTGAATGAAATAGAACAAACTGTAAAATAAAAGCAACTAGAATGGTGGTAGCTTTATCTCCGAGAAGAGATGTGGAAGTTATGCTCATTTGTCACAAGTTGATTACAAATGGAGGCCGAAGGGCCTTTTTATCATAAGCATGAGGACAAAAACCCTAACATCCAAAAACCTAACCCTACAAGATGATCCATAAAAAAGGTTTGCGGGTTCGGACATGGTTATTTGAGGTGTCAACTCATAGGGGCATAAATTTTGCATACGATCTCCGTTTAGGGTGTTCGGTAGCTTGTTGGAAATATCTAATGGAGAAGTACACATTTCGCCCATACAGTCTTGCATTTGACAATGAATAGACTGTGGCATTGCCAAAAAACATTGTTTAGGGCCTCAAAATGCCCTAGAATTTTTGGACATGAAAATCCGTACAAACTGGAAAAAATTGCCTTGAGCTCGTGGAATAGGTGGCCACTGATATCCATCTGGAGTAGTCCTCCAACTCGAATAACTACCAAACAGGAAAAGTTGTCTTGAGCCAATGGAATAGGTGGGTGGCTACTCATACCCATCTGGATCAACATTGAAGAAGCTAATGTCTTGAAACTGAGATGTTTCTTTCTTGGTTTGAGAAAAGTATGGTGAGGAGTAGATTGGGATATTGGGAGTCCTTGTTCATGTGTTTGATTATAATTGTTGAGTCCCCTATCATAAGAACATGTTTTATCTTGGTAGAGTAGATGCTTTTTAACCCTTGTAGTAATGCATAAACCTTTACTTGGTTGTTATTGGCTATTCCAAGTCCTCATGTGTAGTTGCTTTCCTTGGTTCCTTTGGGAGATAATATGACCCCCCCCCCCTGCCAACACCTACCACCCCCCTTATTCAATGTTTATTATAGATGCACCGGTGTGCTTAACATGCACAAATACATCATATTGGTTGTGTTTTATGGTGCACCAATAACATAATCACAATGGAGGTACACTATTAGGGAGCACACTGATCAATTTTTGTTATTTTTAAATATAAACCCAATATTGTATAAAAAGATGGCTAAACCTTCTTCGACATGTCTGAATGAGGATGCATCGATGCAATTCATTTATTAATAAATGCGTTGGTAAGAAAATGTTTTCTAGTGCACCGTTAACATAAATGCACTGATCAGAGACATCTACGCGAGCCTTCTAGATCGAGGAAGCTTCATGACTGCACGAGCCACCTGCCCTCTGCGGCTAGGGCTCTACCCACGATCCCCATGCATGTTGCACCGATATGCTCTTCCCTTCTATGGTTAGGGCTCGGCCATCAAGCTCTACTCAATGGCCTCCGGAGGAAAAGTCCCTCCCCTCCCTTATGATCTACCCAAATTTCTGAAACCCATTGCAGCGCAAGGGAAAAAGACTCTCACAGCTTCTCAACAGAAGTTCGTGAAGAAACTCAATGAGATCCCCACCGTTGCGTTGTCAGTAGAGCAACCCTGCAAGACAACTCTTAATCTATCAAAACGAGGACTGATTGGCCAGTTCGCAGGTTTATGGCCCTCTCTGAAATCCACTGAAATTTGGGTGCAAAAAAATTGGAGACCTCTGATCTCGAAAGAAGTAAAATATTACTTCCTAGGAAAAGGCTTCTTCGCATTCGTATTCAAAAGCAAATAAGATCGCGAGTTAATATTCAGGAATGGGCCATATTTCATGGGGCCACAAGGACTTTACATGAAGAAATGGAATCCTGATTTTGACCCATCCCAAGATATCCCATCTGCAGTTCCGGTTTGGGTGAGACTCTCGCATCTAACCCTCCATTGTTGGAACTCAAAATCATTAGAACCCATCGGAAATACCCTCGAAAAATACATAGATAAAGTAGATCGAAAAGATCAATTTTCATGTGTAAGAATCTGCGTTGAAGTAGATATGGAATATGGACTCCTAGAAACAATAAATCTCAAAGTGGCAGATTGGTCTCACATCGAGGAATTAGATTACGAACAAATTCCATTTAAATGCAGGTATTTCCACGAATATGGGCATTTCGCTCGATCATGCAAGAAGAAGTCCGCAGATCCGGAGGCAGGAGGGAAAACAGAACAATGGATAACTATTAAAAAAAATGCCAAATCGGGATCAAAAACCTTACCAAAAGGCCAAAGCTCAAGGAAAGCAGACCACCAGCATCAAAATCCTATGATCACCAACTACATGAATAGATTCAAATTTCTTGAAATACCAGAGATCTAGGAAATCCCTGAGCAGCAGGAATCTTAGCAAGTACCCCAAATCCAAGAAGATCTGAAAGATCTCCAGCCCCAAAACACCCCAAGCCCCAAAAGGAATAAAATCTCACCTTCCTATGCAAAAGTTACAAAAGCCAAACCATCGGCCTCCCCTACATCATCGGAAGAACTCACTGATAGATCATCCAAAAAGCTAGGTCGAAAAATAAGCAAAGACCTAAGGGAAGAAAAGCAGAACGTGAGAAAATCCAAGGATCTCAAGCAACAATAGACATGGGCTTCAGTAGGAACACTAGAGCCAGAATAATAGGGAAGAAAATGGGAGACTCCACAGGAGGAGGGCCCTCCTCTATCCACAATAGTAGATAATGAAGCTGGTCTCTTGGAATTGTAGAGGTCTAGGAAGCCCCAACAAACTAGAAGCAGTTAAAGATCTCCAAAAAATTGACATGTTACACATCCTCTTGCTCCAAGAGACCAAAATCGATGAAAAGGTCGTCCTTTCCATTGGAAGTGAAAAATGGAAGAAAAATACAGGAATTGATATCAGCACCAGAGGGGCCTTAGGTGGCCTAGCAACCCTATGGTCTTCAGACAAATTCCAGTTGCATAGATCCTTCGCTACTCAGCACTGGATCTACACAGAGATCACTCATACCCAAAGCAACAATCAAATTGCACTCTTCAACCTGTATGTTCCTAACATATACTCTGGAAAAAAAGATTGTTGGAAGCTCTTGGATGACTTCCTAGATGGATTTACTCCATAAAATATTATTCTAGCTGGCGATATGAACATAACTCTCTCCACAATTGAAAAAAAAGGGAGGACTCATTGGAAAAGATATTCTCAGATCTCAGGTAGAATCCCTTATTCAGAAATAGGACCTGCTTGATATCAAACCCAAGAGAGGAAAATATAGCTGGTCCAACAAGCGATTAGGCAAAGGAAACATAATGGCTAGGTTGGACAAATTTCTCGTTCAAAGTAGCCTCCTGAACGATAGACATGCAATCATCTCAAAAGTCATGGTAAATTTGGCCTCAGACCACAAGCCGATCCATCTTCAAATTCAAGACAATGAAGATCTTGGCCCGATTCCCTTCAGATTTATCCCCTAATGGCTAGATCACACAAGTTTCTGGGACACACTGGACAAATCCTAGAGAACCCCCATTTCAGGTTCCCCTATATTTTTTTGGGAGCAGAAGCTCATTATAACCAAAAAGGCTCTAAAGGAATGGTCCAAATCTAACTGCCCCCCCACCCCCCCCCCCCCCCCCCGATCCAATCTCAAAAAGAAAGCGGTAGATGAATTGGAATCCATCCAAAACCTACAAAATGTACATCCAATTGATAACTCCGGCCTATCAAGCCTTCCGTAAAGAAGAGGGATTTTGGAGATTAAAATCTCGAAGCACATGGCTCAAAGCCGGGTAACAGGAATACCTCTTACTTCCACAAACAAACCGAAGTTAGTCATTCAATTAACTACATCTTAGAAATCAGAACAGACAATGGCTCGATTGTCAAAGGACAAGAAAACATCAAGATCGCAACACACAACCACTTCTCAAATCTTTACACGGAGGATGACAATGATGGAGATTAAGGAAAGCAAATCCTCCTTGATCATATTCCAAAGAGCATTACGCCTGAAGACAACGCTAATATTCTCAAGCCATTCTCGGAGTAGGAAGTCATCAATACCATATGGTCTTTTGATCCTAAGAAAGCGCCAAGACCAGATGGATACTCAATACACTTCTACAAATCTTGTTGGCAATACATTAAAAAATATTACATGAGAATGGTCAGGAGCTTCCATTCAAAATAAAAGATCGATGGATGTACCAATTCCACATTCCTAGCTCTCATACCAAAAGAGACAAACCCCAACTCCTTCGGTATATTTCGACCAATCTCATTATGTTATTTATCATACAAGATAAAATCCAAGATGCTAGCAAACAGAATGAATCCTCTACTCAATAAAATCATCTCAGATAACCAAGGAGGATTTATGGAAGGGAGACAAATCCTCAACAACGTCATTCTAGTACAGGAAACTATTCATTCTAGCAAAACTCGCAAGGAAAAAGGTATGTTGATCAAACTCGATATGGCCAATGTATTCGATCATGTCAAGCATTCATTCCTTTTTAAAGTCATGAAAAACTTTGGAGTTGGGGAAACCTTCATAAGCTGGATCTCAACCTGCATAAGAGGGCCTTGGATTGCCCCATTAGTAAATGGTCGCCCCACTAATTTTTTCCAAGCCACACGCAGACTTCGACAAGGATGTCCCTTGTCCTCCTTCCTATACATCCTTATGGTTGACTCTCTCAGTCAAAAACTGAATTCAGATCTGAACACAGGCTTCTTACCATGTCTCAACCTAGCCTCTGATTCCATGCCTCTCAATCACACTCTCTTTGCCGATGACTCTCTCTTATTAGAAGGAGGCTCTTCCATTATTGCTCGAAATTTCAAACAAAATTTGACCTGGTACTGCAATGCCTTAGGAGGCAAGATCAACCTTCATAAGAGCGTTGTCTACGGTTGGAACTTGAACAATGTCTCTGCAGCCAACATTGGCAAAATCCTTGGAATCAAAGTTCACAAGCATTGGGACAAATTTACATATTTCAGCCTCCCCATTACATAGGGACGCACAAAGTCTGGAATTTAGGATGAAACGATAAGTAAAATTAAATCCAAAATAAGAATATGGGGAGGACAGTGGCTCAACAAAGCTGGAAAGATGATTTTAATCAAAGTTGTCTTATCAGCTCTACCAATATACCAATTGTCCATCATGTTGGCATCTAAAGGAGTATCCAAACAAATCAATAAGCTCCTGAGAGAATTCCTCTGGACGGGAGGCAAAAACAACGAAAACAGAATTCATCTAGTGAATTGGAGCACCATAAAACATCCAAAGCTCTCGGGTGGCCTCCAAATTCATGATCCTTTCCAGGCAAAATTGCCATTGGGAGGAAAAATGCTTTGGAAAATTTTGCACAACAGACAACATCATGTTAGTCAATTGCTAAGAAATAAATACCTTATTGGAAATAATTTGAGATGCCTAGATAGCAAACCCACCTCCAAAGGATCCTCGATATGGTCCTTATGCAAAGCCGCATGTGAATCCTTCTCTCAAGAACTTTATTGGGTTCCTGGAGATGGAAGAAAAATAAATATCTTCATTGATAAAAATATGAGAAACAAACCACTACAGGATGTCCAAGAGCTCAATGATATAGTTAAATGCCTCATTCATCAAGGAATCAAAACGTTGAACGACTTCAGTTGATAGGACACCTTTGGTATATGACAGAGTCGAAAAAACATATCAATTCCATCCAATCTTGAATCCTCCAGATGTCTCCTCATAGAAAAAATGAATGGTTGCGCTCCCACTCATCTCCAGGATAAGGATGAACGTGGATGGGGTCGAAAAGGAAATTACACTACAGTTCTAGGCTTCAATACTCTCCAAAATCATGAAGATTCAAGAAAAAGTTTATGGAAATTATTTTGGAATCCATTTGGACTCCCCAGGATAAATTTCTTCATCAGGACAACTGTTCACCGGAAGGTGCTTACCAGAGACAACCTAATCAAAAGAGGAATCATCGGGCCAGATTGGTGCCCTCTATGCTGCAGGAACTCTGAAACCTTAGATCATCTATTCCTAGATTGCCACTTTTCAAAAAACATTTGGAACCACATGCTCCATGAACTTGGTAAACCATGGCGTCGTTCAATACCACCACCTGCCTGTTCAAGGAGTGGAATTCCATTTATCTTCTTCCCCTTTCCAAAAAAAAACTCTGGTTCCAAATCTGGATAACCCTTCCCAAATTCACCTGCTGGAAAATTGGATTGCCAGGAACAAAGCCATTTTTCATGAAACCCACTACACTCCCCTGCAAGTCGCTGGACAAGCCAAGGGCTTGCTTATAGAGTGTCTGAATTCCTCCAACCTCAGGACGGACACAAATATCAGCACGAATGAACTGAACTGGATTGGAACCATTTCCCCAAGTTGAAAAAAATAAAAATAAAAATCTAGGACCTTGATACTCACCGCCATGGAAAATCAGACTTTCAACTCTGATTTTCAAGAGTGGAGGAATAAGCAATATATGGACAACCTACATTTTGATGGTGCATCCAAATTAAATCCCAGAGTGGCAAGAGGAGGGGGGATTTTGTTGTCTGATCGGAGGTTCACTGAGATTAAGATACAGATGGGGATTGGGAACTTGTTCAAACAACTTAGCAGAAGCCTTAGATTTGCTAAAAGGTTTCCAGATCGTCGAAGAACAGAGAATTGAAAGGTTACAGGTGTTCAGAGATTCTCTGGTAATTATCAAAGCCCTCAATTCGAATACAAATTTCAACAATTTGGCACTAAAACAGATTGTCCATCGAGTTCAGCAGATTGCGAACTCTTCCAACCAATTTAGAGCATTCCATATCATGAGAAATATAAATTACGATGCAGATTCAAAAGCAAAAGCTGGAACTAGTCTTGATTTCAAGAAAATTGAATTCTCCAATAAATATACTAGCCATCATCATATCCCCTGAGCATTTCAAACTCACAGACACTGGTTGAAGGATCTGAATTCTCCTTGATATGATGTGAAGGACTCTAGAATGTTTGGCATTACACATAGAGATTTCATGCTTTCATGCATACTCATGAACACATGGCATCACGTAGAAAGACACTGAGCCATCATGCAGTTGCTCCATGGGTTGCGAATAGAACATTTGACACTCCAGTGAGATATTTCGAGCTATCACGCCGACTCAAGAACACTTGGCCATCACACAAAGAGACATCGAGCCACCATGCAACTGCCTCATGGAATGTGAAAATGAAGCAGTTATCAAATGAATGCAAATGGATAATGAGAAAGAACAATTCCAATTGATTGCAACGGTTATAGACCAAAATTAATTGAATGCATTGGTTATGGATCAATTTCCAGAATCTTTATGATATCAAAATCGATGGAAAATCAACATTCTGGCCTACATAAATCAATTTCAAATAAAGAAAGAATATCAATTCATAGCGAATTGCTGCTGATTTTTCTGAACATTGTAATTAGCCGGATTCGGCCTCAGCCACGACTCTACCATTTTTTTTATTTTTTAATATTAATTACCCGTTTCAGTTTAAAAAAACATAAGTGCACTAATGCATAATTTAAGGAAGTGCATTGATGAGTTGTAAGTTTTTAAATAAATTGATATTGTATTACAAAATTGCCAAACTTACTTGGTATATTTGATGGATGTATGCACATGTGCACTTACTATTTAAAGGTGCACTATCATGAGTTTTATCACATAATAGAAAAACATTCTCGAATGCACCTATATGGGAATGCATCGGTGTGTCTTCTATGGAAGCACATTGATAATTGTTATTTTATTTTTTACAAATAAAAACTCATATTGTATAACAAATCTATAAACTTCGTTTTGGTGTGTTGTATATAGTCACAGACCGGTGCATTGACTAGTATACAATAAACTATTTATAGCATGTTTAGAATTAAATTAAACTCGATAAGTTATCACAGATTAGTAATAATGATATTTGGTATGTATGTTTCTTTAACGCATTGGTGCACTATATATAAAATAACACTGATGCATTTGATACGATTTGAATTAGTGCAACAACCAAAAAGCATTTGCTAAAACCTCTACCCAACTTACTTCACTAGCAACCTCCACTATAAAAGGAGAAGGGAGAATTTTGTTGGGAAGGTTTCGCAAAAACCTCCACTAGAAGGTGTTTTCCTTGTAGTTCACGAGTTCTACATCAATGTCATTGGATGAGGTGTTGCCATGCTTCTCCCTAACTTAAATTTCTATCCTTTCCATCTCCTCCTCGATTGCAACTAGGAACCTTCTTTTGTATTTCATTGTTGTTTCCGTGGCCTTTGTTTGGTATCTATTTTTCCTAATAGGAGGACCACCTTTGCTATAATATTTGTGAGTCCACGGTCCTCTTCTAGCCACAATAGATTTGCTGCTCCCAACAATCAAAATTTCCTTTGTGTGCTTCTCATTCATTTTTTCTAACCAAATCGGTCCCTTCCAAAAGCCATTTATTGAGAATTGAGGAATTCCTACCCTCCTCTCACTTCTCTTCCAACATATCATTGAGATCACAAGAGAAGGACAACCTCCAAAACCGAGCCTACTATAATACTATAAAGAGATTGTCATTTTCCCTCAAACAAAGTCTTGACCCTTGCCTAACTACTAAAAGTACAAAGTCTTGACCCTTGCCTAATTATCCCAAGGCAAACCCCCGAGTACTTCTCCTGATTTCAAGGATGGTACCCAGGGTAAGCCTTAGATCCTTTAAGGAATAGGCCAAGTCAATGTGAAAATCCTCACAATAGATCTAAGAGATGATGTATACCTCACAAGAAAGTAATTGATTAAGCAAGAAAATAGAAGAAGAGTGGTCAAGGCAGTATAATGAGCAACAGAATAATAATACAATAGAACTCGGATAGAAGCAAAAATACTTCACACACACTAATTCATTAATCACAAATGGACAAATAAATAATACAATGCATGAGGAATTCGAATGCCTAAGGTGGCAATTCGAATTAGCCTTCATGGAGTGACCAAAAGATCACTGGAGTGTCATTGGAGCACAACTGGTGTCATCGGAGCACAACTCGAAGTCTTCATCATCATTAGTGGAGTCATTAATGATCAAGTAACTGTCAACCATCAGTCAAACTGAGTCTGGTAGGTGTAACTGAGTGTAACTGAAGACAACTAGACTGGTAGGTGAAGAAGGGCGAGTTGCTTCCTAAAATCAAGGAAGAAGGGCGCATTAAGCAACTGGAGGGCTAAAACTAATCAGTGAGAAGCTCTCGGGGGTTAGCTAACTGAGGGCTAGGTGCTGGATTGATGACTGGAATGCATGCAAACCCTAAGTTATGCATGCAAACCCTAAAAGTGCATGCATGACTGAAAATGTAAATGATCAAAATACTGGTGGGACTAGGATGGAGTATAGAAATATCCTAACACACCCCCTTAATCCATCCTGGGCACTGGTAACTAAGACCAAAGGTCACCCAATACAATGAATAATAACAGTCAATAAACCAAGGAAGTGGGGAAAATTTCATGGGAAAAATACCCCCCCCTCAAAACAGACTGTAAGGCACACATAAAAAAATAAATGCTCCAAACTCAAGCAGGTGTGATGCTTGGTCATATGTCTGGAGGTATCTTCTTCTTGGGAAGAAGTGGATCATGCTCAAAAAGCATGTGCTTGTACTTGCTCTTCAGATCAAATGTGATGAGAACAAATCCAAAAGTATGAGGATGATCCTTGAACCTGTGATTCGAATCAGTTGAGGTAGGGTAAAAAAAATGAATATGCATATAGTCTTTTGTCTTCTCCCTCGAACCATCATGGGTGAGATTATGCCAAAAAGAACCATCAAATAATAAAGATTGCTTGGAATCCAAATTAGATCCAAGACTTGAATCATGGTTGCTTAAGATCTCCTTTGAACCATTTGAGGTGAGATCTAAACCAGTAAGTGCATGAGAAATTTTCTCAAGTGAATGGCAATGGCCATTATCTTCAATAAACTTTTGAGAACATGAAATAATGATCTTACAGTAGTAAATGAGAGGTGATTGCTTGGAATCCAAATCAAATCCAAGGCTTGAATCATGGTTTTTTGAGATCTCCTTTGAACCATGAGAGGTGAGATCAAAACCAGTAGATGCATGAGAAATTATCCCAAGCGAATGGCCATGGTTTCTTGAGATCTCCTTTGAACCAACAGGGGTGAGATCAAAACCATGATGTGCATGAGAAATTATCCCAAGCGAATGGCAATGGCCATATTCTTCAATAACCTTTTGAAAGCATGGAATAATGATCATATAGTAGTAAATAAGAGGTGATTGCTTGAGGAGAGCGAATGCATTACCTCCAATAGCTGATTTTTCCTCCGAAATAATCATGTGATCATGATGCAAACCAACAGACTCTGGTGCAAGAGAGGATTTAGGACCTTCTGCAATATCTAGAGTGTGAGCTGGCACAGAAAGAGAAGAAAGTTGGAGCATGAGTGTAGAATCTGCAAGTTCTTTGTGGACAACTTCAATATGAGATGATACTGGTTCATGATCTGAGAGACCATCAAGGGGAGCGAATGCATCACTTTGCTTGTTCTCGAAAGGGTTTGGACCAATTCCTTCATTCTGTCTGCCAAATCTTTCATCCAGGTAAGCCCATATCTTTATTGGAGATGAAATATAAGGGAGGTCATATACCATGCATAGAGACATGGCATAACACATGATTGCACAAGCTTGTTCACCTTCACTTAACTAGTCATACTCTTCATCATAGGATTCGAACTCTCTTTCAAAACAATAATCAAAGAGACCATGTCTCTTCGAATGTGCTATCATTTATGGTTTCCATTCATCATAGTTGAATGGAGAAAGAGGAGTAATTCCTGATGAATACATGGAAGTTGTAGAAGACCTGCAAAAACAATAGAGAATATCTACAACTGCTACTGCTGCAAAGATGCAGAAATTGCTGCAGCTATTGCACTCGAAATCTTGGTAATAACCTGCAAAAAACTCTCAAGAATGGAGATAAACAATACTCTCAACATGCTCTGATACCATGTGAAAATCCTCACAGCAGATCTAAGAGATGATGTATACCTCACAAGAAAGTAATTGATTAAGCAATAAAATAGAAGAAGAGTGGTCAATGCAGTATAATGAGCAACAGAATAATAATACAGTAGAACTGAGATAGAAGCAAAAATACTTCACACACACTAATTCATTAATCACAAATGGACAAATAAATAATACAATGCATGAGGAATTCGAATGCCTAAGATGGCAATTCGAATTAGCCTTCATGGAGTGATCAAAAGATCACTGGAGTGTCATTGGAGCACAACTAGTGTCATCGGAGCACAACTCGAAGTCTTCATCATCATTAGTGGAGTCATCAATGCTCAAGTAACTGTCAACCATCAGTCAAACTGAGTCTGGTAGGTGTAATTGAAGACAACTGGACTGGTAGGTGAAGAAGGGCGAGTTGCTTCCTAAAATCAAGGAAGAAGGGCGCATTAAGCAACTGGAGGGCTAAAACTGATCAGTGAGAAGCTCTCGGGGGCTGGCTAACTGAGGGCTAGGTGCTGGACTGATGACTAGAATGCATGCAAACCCTAAAAGTGCATGCATGACTGAAAATGTAAATGATCAAAACACTGGTGGGACTAGGATGGAGTATAGGAATATCCTAACAGTCAACAAGAAGGTTGAAAGTTATTACAATAATATACTCATTTTTTTTCTAAGGAAAAAAATGCATTTTATATTCCAGGGAGAACATAAAACACACTCTTCTTCTAAATCGCAATGAAATAAGATGTTATTCTAAATATTTACAGTCCCAATAATGATGGTGACATAGGCCCATGCAGGTATACATATACACAAATCTTAAATGTCATTCAAAGTTCCAAAAAGAAAAACCAAATCAAAATATTTTGATAAAAAAGAAAAAAACAGACCCTTCAAAAGTAAAAATAATTTCCATATTTAGGACATAAGTACCAGTACTCAAGAGTAGGAAAGTACCAAGTGTTGGTAATATGATCATCCTAAATCTCATCAAGAATAACTATACCCTCTTGAATTTGAAGTCCAACCTTTAACAAGGAATCAACAACAATGTTCTTCCCTAGATACACACGAGTGAAGGTCATTCTTGAAATAACCTAGTCACCTCCTTCAGTTGCTCACCCAATGAGTTCAAAGAAATATTCTAAACTTGAATATGGTTGTTCATCCACTTAATAACCATGAAGTAATCACCAAATACTTGGAACTTGGACCGACCTTTATCAAGTGTTGTTTTCATAAGAAAATTAAGGGCCATCAATCCCCCTACATTGTTGGTCCCTTTACCTAGCTTGGATTAATATAAAAATAGTGGGAGTCTGAGATATGTAATACCCCTCCTAGACTGCAGAAAGACTTCGGGCCTTGAAAAGCCCCATCGAAAAATCCCTAAGCGAGGGATCTATCCACCTCCACTTCGACAATAAAACGAGCAACTACAATCTTATGAGAGGGTTTAAAGTATTGGAATATAACATTGACTCATGCAAATGTTTGAAAAGAGGGAATCAACTTTCCATCGGAAACTTTAGCATTTATGTCTATCCAGATGCCCCATACAACTAGGAATGTAATAAACTTGAATTATTTTAGATCGTTTTAGGAAAACTATACCTTTAATAAATTCTCTAAAACCCACCTCCTTCCATAAATTAGTGAAACCCAACCATGTTCCACATCAATCTCGGTTTTTTCAGCATAAGGACATGCATGAAAGAGATGTACAATAGTCTCCTCCACCTAGAACATAAAAGACAATTCCGAAGCCCAACCTTGTTCCTCTTTTGAATAAATTCCCAGCTTAAAAGCTTATTATATAGGGCTAACCACACAAGTAGCTTACACTTCATCAAATCTTTATTTTTCCACATTTGTGGGCACCACCACTTGACTTCCCCATGATCCAAACCTTTAATAGACCCATAAGCTAGCTTAGTAGTATAATATCCAGATATCTTATTCAAAGCCTAAATCAATTCAATAGGATCTCCTTTCAGTCAAAACTAAAAAGTATTCTAAGACCTTTCACCGAGATTTAGTGAGAGATGATGCTCACTGACGTTCGACCCTGATGCTGTTTGATCACTGACTAGGGTTTATGACCGCTCTCAGCTCCCATCCTCTCAGACTGTTACCCTCCTAGTTCTTTCAGGGCCCTCTGCCCTGCACCACGCTATGACTTCTGCACAGGGTGGGGGGGGGGGGGGCGAGGGCCCCTCCTGTACCACGGCTCAAACACCCCATGTCTCCCCTCATTCGTTTGGTCATGCCTCCTCCTTGCGCATTGGCTCTGAAGACATCCCGATCCCTGAGGCCGCGAAACCCTCCTCTTCGACCACTCCCAGCCTTGCTCCACCTCCTGCTGATGGAACGCCTAGAACTAGCACATGCATAGCCCGTTCGGTTGCTCGCCCTAGTCTGACCCTTCCTCCTGAAAGGATTAATGCCAGATCTCAATATCTGAAGGACCACGCTCTCATCTACAAGTTGATGGGAATTTGGCCCACGGAACAGGTCCTAAAACACTGGATCGCAATGAAGTGGAAACCAAAAGCGCACTACGACCTACAACTCGGCTCCAAAGGCTTCTTCACCATAATCTTCCACCATCTGGAAGATAAGGCAAGAGTGGAAAATGATGGCCCCTACTTCTTTAATTCTGGAGGTCTTTACATGAAAAATTGGATCGAGAAATTTTCCCCAGAAAAAAAGAAGACTTCACCTGGGCTCCGGTCTGGATTAGAATGTATTCTCTTCCTCAGGAATACTGGGATGAAGAAACCCCGAAAGACATAGGGAACACCCTAGGTACTTATGTAAGAGCAGCGGACCAAACCAAGCTTTAGCGCTACACCTCCTATGCTCAGATATGCGTCTACATGCACATCGCCAAAGCCCTCCCGGGCGCTATCAGTCTCTCTCTTGAAGACTCGAAATGGATCCAACCCTTGGATTATGAGCACATACCTTTTTGTTGCCGCAAGTGCCATGAACACGGGCACCTCTTCCACGATTTCCCCCTGAGCAAACATCGATCAGAAGATACTAAAAAAGACACACCGGATGCAAAAGGTTTTCAAAGAGCTGGTAAAATCAGGTGGCACAATCGCAGATCTACAGGAAAAAATAAATTGGAAATCCCTCCCACCAGTAATAGCTTTGAAGCCATGGCAGAACATACCACAGACTCAGAAATGGATCCAAAAAAGAAAAAATCGGTTAGCGAGGATGATGGTCCACTTATGCCTGATAACACTGATCAACCGCTTGATATGGATGGTACTGACCATCTCAGCAAATCTACCTCCCATGCAGAGCCTCAAGGTACTTCTTCTATCCTTTCCAACCCTTCCCTCAAACTCCCGGTGGATCCCTCCTCGGATATCACCATGGATGAAGAAATGACCGGATTGGATCTGGGAGATCTTGATCTTCTGGGGCTGGAAGATGCCTGTACGAGAAAAGTTTTCGGTTATATTCCTCCAAACCAGATCCAACTCCTCAGAGAATCCCTAGCTAAATTCAAAGCTCATGATAAATTGGGAATACACAACCTTCCTCAAAAAGATCGACAGAAACTTTTAAGGGAACTTAAGAAAAGAGGCAGAAAATCAGATCTGCAAAGAATCAATCTGTTGGGTACAAGACTAGTGGAATCAGGGCAATATGCCCAACTTATTGAGTTCTTTCCCTCCCTTACCCCCCCAATGAAGATTATCTCCTGGAATATTAGAGGAATCAACGGTTTATCTAAACGTCGTATGTTGAAAAGAAAAATCCTTACAGACTCCCCCTCTGCTATCTTCCTCCAAGAAACTAAGTGCTCTTCTGAAACCCTCAGTCTCATTATGTCCAAGCTCTGGAGAGGCTGCCAAAGTTTTTCCATTGATGCCAATGGGGCTGCTGGGGGTATTGCAATTGCCTGGAACCCCAATGTTCTCACCCTTGATAATTATGCCCCCACACCCCATGCCATCTCCGCCTCTTTCCACATCCTCGGCACCGGCCTTCACGGTCTTCTCCTCAATGTTTACAGCCCCCCAGCCTTAAAGCCTTCCTTCTTCATCACCTCAATTGGTTTGTCTCCCAGCACTCAGACTCCCCTCTCATTATCGGAGGCGATTTCAACATGATCACTGCCCTAGAGGAAAAAAAAGGAGGCCTTCACTCTCTCTCCCTTGAGGATCTCCTCTTCAAAGCCTTCATCGTTGATAATCATTTGGTTGATCCGACTTCTTCCTCTGGCTTCTACACTTGGAACAACAGAAGAGGGGGCACACACCAAATCGCGAAGCACCTTGATAGATTTTTGGTCTCTGAGAACCTCACCATGATAGGTGGTATCCTTACATCCTCTGTTTTACCGGCTGCTTGCTCTGATCATTGGCCCATTGACTTAACGTTGCAAATTCAGGGCGCTCAATCCCACAAGCCTTTCAGATTTGAGAAATTCTGGCTCTCCCATCCTAAATTCTCAAACACTGTTAGCACCTGGTGGGCGGAGATGCGTGTTGCTGGCAAATCTAAAATGGCCATCCTTCAGAAAAAACTTAAACTCCTTCACTCTAAGATCATGGACTAGAACCATTCCACCTTTGGCAACATATTCAAAGAAAAGCATCTGATCGAAGAAGAACTCGACTCTCTCCAACGTAACATCATGGAAGACGGCCTCTACCAGGCGCACAAATCCAAAGAAAAGGACCTCCTGGAAAAGCTCAATCTTCGTTGTCAGCAAGAAGAAACCCTTTGGAAACAAAAATCAAGAGTCTCCTGGCTCAAAGAATGAAATCGAAACAACTCCTCCTTCCATCGTTCCACCCTCCAACATAGAATGCATAACCATATCAACAAGCTTAAAGGGGATTCAGGTGTGGTTCTGGAAGAGCAAAACGACATAGCACAAGAACTCAAAAGGTACTTTCAGGATCTCCTCACTGAACCTCCAGACTCCAGAAGTGTCGCCATTGCTCAGGTCACTCGCCATATCCCTGCTTCTATTATCGAAGAGCACAACATCTCCCTGATGCAGCCTATCTCTCTTTAGGAAGTGGAAATTGCCATGAAACAAACGGCTGATGATAAAGCACTTGGTCCGGATGGCTTCACGACTAAATTCTTTCACCACTGCTGGGATCTGCTTAAACTAGAGGTATGGGAAGTGGTTGAGGAATCCAGGCAAAAGCGATGGATACTTCCTACCCTTAATGCCACACATCTCTCCCTCATTCCTAAAGTTAAGGAAGCTTCCCATCCCGATAAGTTCCGTCCTATCTCCCTCTGTAATGTCCTCTATAAAATTATTTCGAAAGTGATTGCAAACCGTCTTAAGCCTCTCCTGCCCCTGCTCAGCTCCCCTGAACAAACCGGCTATGTTGAGGGCAGACAATCTTGGACGACATTATCCTTGCTCATGAAATCACCCATTCCCTCAAAACTCACTGTACCCCCGGTATGCTCCTAAAGCTGGATCTTTCCAAGGATTTTGATAAACTTAGCTAGCCTTTCATTAGGGAAATGTTGTGTGCTTATGGCTTTAGCCCAGCCTGGATCAACTGGATCTCCTCCCTTGTCTCCTCTGCCTTTTACTCCATTCTCGTCAACGGTTCCCCCTCCCCCACTTTCACCCCTTCTCGTGGCATCGGTCAAGGCGATCCCCTCTCCCCGTTCCTTTTCATCCTTATGGCAGAAGGCCTGGGCAGAATGATTCAAGCGGTGGTAGCCTTCGGCTCTCTTCGTGGTCTCTCACTCCATGGTGGAACCCCCACCGCATACCAGCAATTTGTAGATGACAACCTCCTTTTTGGCCATCCCTCTGTGCATGAAGCTCGCTCTTTCCACAATATCCTCTTTCTTTTTTATGAAGCCTCTGGCACCTCCATCAATCTTGAGAAGTCTCAAATCTTCTTCTTCAACACTGATGCCATCACCAAGCGCAATATCACTCGTATTCTTGGCTTTGCTACCTCCACTCTCCCTACCAAGTATCTTGGAGCCCCCCTCTTTGACTCTGCTATCAAGCACTCCTCTTGGAAAGAGCTCCTTGACAAGATTGACACTCGCATCTCCTCCTGGACCTTCCGCTCCCTTAACCTCCCCTGTTGCCTCACCCTCCTCAATTCCGTCCTCCAATCCATGCCCCTTTACCTCTTCTCGGTTCTTGTTGCACCCAAGTGGGTTCTTAAGTCTCCCAGAAAGCTTCAACAGTCCTTCCTTTGGGGCAAAAGTCAACAGAACAATAGATGGGCCTTGGTGAAATGGCAGACAGTATGTCTCCCTAAGCGGGAGGGAGGCCTTGGTATAAGACACCCTGACATCAATAATGAAGCACTCTCAGCTAAAATCTGGTGGAGATGGATCACCAAGAACAATTCTCCCTGGGCGCAATTATGGAATCGCAAATATGCCCCCCACCAGGATCCCACCCAGCTCATCAGGTACGACTTTGACCCCCCGGGTTCTCTTATTTGGCACGTTGCTAACTCACAAAGAGCTCTCATTCAACAACATAGTTTTTGGGAAATCAAAGATGGCACCTCCGCCCTCTTCTGGCAAGATTCGTGGCAGCAATTGCCCAAACTTAGGAGCCTCCCCACCTGTAGTGCTGCTCCAGCTATATGGCAAACAACCTCTGACTCTGTTGTCTGTGATTTCTGGGACCCAGCTGAGATTCCCCCCTTCAGATTTTGGAAGAATCCTAGGCATTGGCAACCCGAAATACCAGCAGAAGACTATGATGAGGTTTGGACAGATCTTCAAATGAGGCAAATCAGCCTCTCCCACGGACATGACATCATTCGCTGGGGGCATCTTCCTAAGGGCTCCTTCACCGTCAAAGAAGCCTACTCCATCCTAGCGCAAAGAGATGTCATCACCCACTTCCCTCTCTGGAAGAAGATACAGAACCTCTCCTTATGGCCAAAAGTTTCAACTTTTCTTTGGCTGCTGGCTCATAGAAGCATTCTCACCTGGGATATCCTGCAAAAAAAAGGTTTCATCGCCCCCCCCATATGCGTTATGTGCAAACGCAATATAGAAAATATGGACCACTTGCTTGATTCATGCGGCTTAGCCTCCATGCTCTGGGATAAAGTGGCGGAGTCCTTCCAACACACCAACAGAGTCAGAGGCGACATCATCGGCAGTCTACAACAATGGGACCATGAGCCTTTTCAAAGTAATCAACTTAACAGGACGTGGGATCTCACCCCAGGTCTCCTAGTCTGGAACATATGGAAGGAAAGGAACTTCAAAATATTTGAAGGAAAATCCAACCCGATTGACAAAATCTGGGATACCCTCAAGACTAATCTCCAGGAAACCCTGTTCATCACTCCTTGGAATACCTCTGACCTTCCCACCACCGATCTGGAGCGGTCCATTCTCCTCAGCTGGAACTTCTCTTAGCCTTTCCCCCCCCACGCCTTGTTGCGCCCCCACCCCCATTCCTCCAGCCCCTCCCACTGGTCCCCCCCCTCTCCTGGTCTCTACGAGCTTAATTTCGATGGAGCCTCCAAAGGCAATCCTGGTTTGGCAGGTTTTTGGGGTGTTTTCCGTGATCATGAGGGCAACACTCTCAGAATTTACTATGGTAATATTGGGCACGACAGCAACAACGCAGCAGAGTTTGATGGTCTCCTGCAGGGCCTCATGGTTGCTAATGATCATAATCTCCACCCTCTCATAGCTTAAGGGGGCTCTCAACTCATTCTTACTCTGGCCTCCAAGCTCCAAAATGGTTCTCAAGTAGCCAAACTCTCCTCTAGTTGGCGTTTGGAAAGCAGACTCCACAGGCTGGCTACTACTTTGAATAACCACAAGAATATTACTTTCCAGCACGTGATGCGCCAAGCTAACTCCCTTGCTGACGGATTAGCAAATGAAGGTGTTTCCTGTAATCATACTCTATGGACAGATAACCCTCACAACTCCTCCACTTAGCTTAAGCAGTTCTGCTTCCAACAAGCCTGAAAGGACTTCTTCCTCTCGGATCCGGGTGACACATCGACTGCCAGCAGGACTGCAGGAGCAGACCCGACATCTCCCCCCTGCACCAGCTTCTAGGTTGTGCTTCTCCCAAGACGCATGCATTTACTATGGACTTGACCACTCTCCAACTGGCCTTCTCGCATGCTCCAGGTCTCCTCGCCCACATGGCCTAGTGGGTGGCATTAATGTCAGACCAGTTTCCTACGTCCCCTCCCCCTCACTGGTTTCACCTCACCATTAATCACTCTCGTGCAACGTCTCTCCCTCCCAGAGGCCCCCTCCGAGATATGAAGATCCATATTCATCCTCCTGCGGTCATTACCCGCCTCCGCTATTCACTGTCGGCTTCCACTGTAGAAAGCTCGGCCCCTGCTCAGTCCCCTTGTGAAGTTTCCAACACAACCATGAAGCGCACACGAGGCACCTCCAAGCACGGCTCTGGAAAAACGGTGTCTGCGGAGATGGAGATTCCTGCTAACATTGGATACAAGGACGGTGTCACTATTCGCTTCTTAAAAATATGATTGGTCCATTGGTGGAAGAAATGCTCACCAACTGGAACTTGGCGAAGATGGACATTATGGACACCTGGTCCAACATGGCCCATCTAGACGGAATTCTCGTTGCGTTGGAAGCTAGCCTCACAGGTCATAGATACTCCTTGTTTCCTCATCCTGTCTTGCCCATAGAAGTTGGTCCAGAGGGTCTAGTTGCAGGCTTTGGGGAGGCGATTGTTGTTCAAAACAAAGGCGTTGTCACGGAAGCGGCTGCGCAGGCTACCGGCAACTCATTACATTATTCCATGGGTCTCACTGCTTCTGAGGATGTCACTCTTGCTCCCGGACACACCTTCGGTCCTGACTCTCCTGCAGCAGTCGTGGTTCAAGGTGCTTCCCCACTTGGGACTTCTTTTCTGGTTCCCTCTACCATTGCTGTCACTTAGTACAAGCGCATACGCAAGGAAGAGTCTGAGGCGATTCTCCCGTGCAAAGCCGAGCCTCTGCCCATCAAGCTCCCGGAGCAACAGTGGACAGATGACTTCTTCGGCCCCTGCCCCATCTCTGAGGACATTCATGACTCCAAATGCGCGGAAGCCAGTTCTTGAAGCGGCTTGTTACGAGCACAACACTCCTGGTTTTGATGCTCTGAAATTCCAAAAGCATTGACAATATTTTAGACATTTCAATTTCAATTATATTTATGTTAATATTTTTTATTACTCTACAATATAGTATAAAGAAGATGTCATGTATGTGAAAAATAAAAAAAATTAAATAACCAACATAGATCCATCTTAAATCGATATATCAAGCACCAAGAGGGGTCCAATTTCTTGAGGTGTAATTTTTTTTTTTTTGCAATTTAAGCTCAAGAAATTTGATCCCTTTCTTGCTTGATAGATTTGGGTTTAAGTTTTAATTTTTTATTTTAGAGGTCGACATGGATTTTTTAATTACTTTTCAGATTTTTTTTATTTTTATTTTTATTTTATGAGCCAACATGTATTTTTTTAATTACTTTTTATTTTTTGTAATATAACGTTATGTTATGTTAGGTGACAACATCTCCCTCATACCGGGCTGTAGAGCACCTCGCTCCTCTCGGTGCAAAAAATTATGTCTTTTTCATTTTAGATTTTATAAAACATTAAAAAATCATAATCAATAAACTCAACAAATATATAAGATATATATCTAAATCAAATACATGTAGAATATATTTATTGTATTGATTAAAATTGGTAAAATGATGATGATAATGATGATAGTTACTAACATTCACCGAGGCCAACTTTGGTCTATCGAACCTTAAAAAAGGTAAGGAGTCACTTGTTTTTTTATAATTTTATTTCTATGCTCGAAAAGTTCTAAGATAAACATTCCAAAATCCCCGTAGTTGTGATGAGTAAAAGGGTTAGGAAGGTTAGTATTGTAGCAAATATTTGTTGAAATTGTTCTTTAATGTGGGCGTACGCATGCCATTTTACGAGGAAGTGATTTTCATCTTCAACCCTCTTTGTGTCACAAAGATGACAAATTATTTCATCCCACAACGTTTGCTGATTTTCTTCTTTACACTAGTTAATAGAGAGATACTTGATCTTCTAGATTAGTGTTGATCACCTTTGTATATTATCTTAATTTTCTCTTATCCTCTAACTTTTTATTGCATCATATTTGATCATTAAATTTGGATGTAATAATACTTTTAATATTATTACTATTGTACAAAGTGACTTCTTCCTCGACTTCCCATATGCCAACCTTAAGTTGTATTTGGTTTTGACTAAAGTATAAAACAATCTTATGAAACCTCTTGTCTCCCATATTTTTTTTTTGTTATGTCCTCGACAAAGAACATATATAAATAGTGCAAGCCTATTAATCCAAGTGTTAGAGATTTTTTTTTTTTAACGCCATGGTTGAAACATTTGTGTTTTGATTTTTTAATTTAAAGTTTTTTAAAAACAATATTTATTCTGCATTTGATTGGGGCTGCACATGGTGACATATTTGTGGTTTTCTGTGCTTCAAGACGCGACAGCAGAGTTGAGTCAATGTTTGGGGCTCGTGCCTTGTACTGAGGCTGGACACTAGAGGGCGAATAATATTGGTGCCTAGTACAGACACTAGAGGGCGATTAATAGTACCAATAATACTACAAGACTCTCATATACAAAAAAAGACGATGATTAATGAATTTATCTCTTGTACTTGGTCCAGTAAGCGTACCTTCGCTAATAAATAGTTAACCCTTCCCTTATTCATTCATTCAGGTTATGGAATGGTAAGTCATCGACTATTTGGACTATAGAAAGGAAAGGTCCTTCGTGGGGAGAGCCGCGAGTCTTTTGCTATTGGTGAGCCTAGCGAGGTTTTAGATTTGCGTATCCATGAGAGAGAGAGAGAGAGATCTGACTCCCCATGTATAAAGATATAGGCATAACAACTCTCAATGGAGTAGTAGCTCTCAATCCCTATTCACTTAGTTAGTTAAAAGGTGTCATTGGCATAATGGACTTGATAAATAAGTGTTGCAGTTAGTGTGGTAAGTCCTATAACTTTCCTTTACTACGTGGTTTCATGGTAGTTAGAATAAGGGAACAACCCTTGATTGTTATTAGGCATGCTTATTCCTTCCTATGCTCTCTTTGTTTCAAAACTATGGCATCCATAGAAAGATATCCCTCAACATACGCATGGTCCCTCCTATATATAGTACGATGCTTCATGCAGCTGCTATGCACTAGGTTCTATAACTGCCCCACAAACAAAGATCAAATTCACCAAACACAGGTATTGAATCAACACATAGTAAGAGCACATCGATGGCTAATCGATAGGCCGTATCCATTCCATGAACTCAGATATAGATTTATAAAAGGGGGCTTAACGAGCAAAGAGATAGGTTCGTACACCTTCCAACTATAGTAAGTTCCTCTGTCAACTTTTACATGCTTATTTGTCTCGTGTTATTCAGTACCCCTAAGATTGGTTCGATTCGAGTATGGAGTTTAGTGCCTCGCTAGTTTAATAGGATCAGTCTCTTGTGGGTGACTTATGTGGTCATACTACGATCAATAGTTATAGTTGATTATCCTAGCTTGTTCTAACTCAATCACAAAATGGAGCTATAACCCCACCTGCCTCTTAGGAGTCATTACAATGTCTCAAGGTTTTGGAGCTTTGTTTGTTTGTAAACATGAGTAGCTTTAGGCTCCATACCATTATTGAGCGGAGACATACATCCATGTTTAACAAACGGATCCAAACATGGTTTTCTGTCTACATTCTTGTGTCTATAGCTTTCATCTTATAGTAGGACCTATTTGCAACGCCAGGGACATTGCCACCTCCTGGCTCTTGTTCTTATACATTAAATGTATATTCATAGTTTAATCTCGATCGATTTTTTTTATAATAGTTTATACTCTCAATCAATTTTTTTTTGCACGGAGAGGAGCGAGGCGCTCTACAACCCAGTATGGGGGAGATGTTGTAACGTTCCTATCTAACAAAATAATAAAACTTAAAGCCCGATCTATCAACCGAAAGAAATCAAATTTTTTGAGTTTAAATTTAAAAAAAAAATTACACCTCAAGAAATTGGATCCTTCTCAATGCTTGATAGATCCATGTTTAAGATGGATCTATAAAAAACATTCATAATCACACTCTCATTATAATAGTCATTAAAACCAAAACAAAGAAGAGGTGTATTACCTCGAGTACATAGAAAAAAATAGTTAGGGTTGGGTTAACATAGGAAAAAGGTAGTTACGATTGGGTTAACATAGGAAAAAGGTAGTTAGGATTGGGTTAACATAATGAAATAGCAAGGATTAACTAATTATTGTTTAACCTACAAAAACAAGCTGTTATTTTTTTGCAGTTTGGCTTGAAGTAGCCATTTATTTTGAAAATCCGCAGCTATCGAATATTTTTACTCCTCAACCAGCAGAACTCATGCGCGGTTCATTTCAGCGGATTGACTGAGAATGGGCCATTAATGAAGTCGCAGTCGCAGTGCTGATAAAGTTTGTTTGAAGGATTTTGGGTGGACAGTAAGAAAGCAGGAGACAATGGTGAGGGTAACGGCAGACTTAATTTATCGTTGTCCTCAATATTTCAATCCAGTTCGCGAGCGGGAGCTTGACCTTCGAGGTATGTTTATTATTTTTTTTTGAAACCCTTAGTAAAAGATTATAAACCAAAATTTGAAACAGTATTCCCCTAACAAGGATACAGAACCAGACTAAACGGAGACCCAGAACCAGCAAGAGACACATTTCAGAATTTTAAAATAGAGGAGAGTTGCAATAAAATGATGCACCACGGTGGTGCCTCTTCCAGCTCGTTGCGCCTACCCCCCTCTGTGCAAACTGGTGGATTCTGCTTCACAGTGAAGTCTGTTGGGTACTCCAGGCTGTGACGGATCGATTTCTCGAAGAGTTTCTCCTTTCGTTTCTCTTCTTCAGAAACGGGGGTTAGGGCAACCAGCTTCTCCAGCAGAGCAATCGATCTCTCTTCATACTTTATCTAACAGTAACCCCCTAACAAGAACACAGAACCAGATTAAATAGACACCCAGATCGAGCAAGAGACATATTTCAGAAATTTAAAACATATTGTTCCTCCTCTGTGTAAACTGGTGGCTGATGCTTCACAGTGAAGTCTGTCAGGTACCGCAGGCCGTGACTAATTGCTTGCTTGAAAAGCTTACCCTCTCGTTTCTCTTTTTCAGAAATGGGGTATAGACACTAGGGCAACCGGCTTTTCCAGCAGAGTGATCGATCATATTTTGATTCTCCGAGGTCATTTTTTTGTCCGTCTCTTAGAAACGATGCCCGTCTGGGGTGGCAAAGTGAATTTCATTAATAGAATTTGTCTGGACGGTGTCCAAGCAGTGGTTCCTATCCACAAGGATTCCAGGTAGCGCTGCCTATCTATAAAGATTTTTGGAGAACAACGTCTGCACAAAATCTATACATAACCCTGTACCATCATTTGAGGCTGTCCCATCATTATCATTTGAGGCAGGATGGGGATGGCAGGTCCAAGTGTCTAGTCAACTCCTCTTTCCAGTTTTTTTTCCTACAAAAGTGGAGTTCACCTTAACTCACACTTGGCTACTTTTGGAGAAGGTGACAGTTTGGTTTGCAAACCAGTTTATGACCTGGTTTGCTTTTCTCCTAACACGGGAAAATTTATACTCTTCTAGCAAGTTGATCGCTCTTTTATACTGTTCAGAGTAGCTCATCATATACCACAAGGAGCTCGCGGATTACCATTTGGTATAGAAATTATTAGCTTTGAGTCGGCTTCGAAAATAATAATTCTGAAACTAGTGAGTGCTTACCTATTTCCTAGGGCGATGACCTCCAATTCAGGCTTGTTATTTTTTCCTTTGCCTACTAATACATATTTATAATGTATCCGTGATTATTTCTAAAACCTTTACGCCACACCTATCCGTGTTATTCTCCCCACTTTTGGGGATGGAAGTTGATCTGTAGAATCCCAAAAATTCAGGAAGATTCATGGTAGTCGTCATTGTTAAGCATCTTAATGAATCATTAAGGTAATGCAAACAAATTAAAAACCGTTTCTCAACCCTAACTGCCTTGCAAGTGATAACTACCTTCCTATACCTTTCCAATCGATGTTCAAGCCACTCTCAGGTTTGATAGTACCGGCATTGAGTTCTATCAATTTGACCCAACTAGGAAGGGTGAGGATCCTGCTAGAGTTGTAAGAGAAGCTCTAGTGAAGGTTTTGGTGCCATACTATCCTTTCGCCAGAAGGCTGATAGATGCACCTGCGGGTAAGTTCGTGGTGGAGTGCACGGGTGAAGGCTTCCTAACAATTACAATTCCTCGTCTCCTTCACTTTCAGGTTAACTCATAATGCCTGATGAACTCAATTCACAGTATTTTGCCTTGGGTGAGATGCTGATCAGAATAAAAATATTTTGTCATTCATAAACAACAATTTGATAAACAATATAAATATTTAATATTCATTTATGAAAATAAAAGAAAAATCCCGAAATCTTGCAATGAACTATTTTATGTTTTTCAATATGATAGTTTGCAGAGTCTGCGCCTTTGGGTGAGATGCTGGGCAAAAGAAAAATGGTTCATCATTCATCAACAACAATGTGATAAACATTATAAATATTTAATATAAATCAGAAAAGAAAAATCTTGTTTGAATCAGAATAAAAATGTTTCTTTTTTTTAGTTTTGATTTGCATTGGGTTTTGATCAATAGTTCGACAATTGATCAAGATCTCCAGCTATCTATCACCTATCAGCGTTCACCAGCGACAAATTAAATGGCTGTGCTAGTCTATCTATGCTGTGGTGGAGTTCACATTTGATAAACATTTTAGGATTTATTGCTGTCTATATCAGTGACCATTTCTAGCCATAGTTATCTAATGCTTTCTTATTGCGTGTTCTTATCTATGAACTGTTATACGCCTGTTTCGCAAGCTATAGTCATTTTATTTACTTTTACTTTTTCAAGGAAAATCTTTTGCTGAAACCAAAGGGATCATTCCCCATATTTGTGGATGGCATCCCTAGTAAAACTGCCAGAGTAGGCTAGTGCACCTAACCCAGGGGGTTTTGAACTGGGCACTTGCTGACACAGAACTAGTGAAATTCCCAGCAACATTGGCTGTCAAAGTTCAATTTAATCCATCTACGCTGTGGTGGAGTTCACATCTGAGAAACATTTTAGGATTTATTGCTGTCCTATCAGTGACAACTTCTAGCCATAGTTATTTAATGCTTTCTTATTGTGTGTTCTTATCTATGAACTGTTCTTTTATATTATAATTTACTGGAATGTTTTGCTGCAGTTATATGCCTCTGTAGCAAGCTATAGTCATTTTATTTTTTCAAGGAAAATCTCTTGCTGAAACCAAAGGGATCATTTTCCATATTCGTGGATGGCATCCCTAGTAAAACTGCCAGCTTAGGCTAGTGTGCCTAACCCAGGGGGTTTTGAACTGGACTCTGGCTGGCACAGAACTAGTGAAATTCCCAGCAACATTGGTGATAACTGGTCGAGATAATCCCTTGGGCTGGATGTAGTAATTTTATGTTACAGAAGATGAAATCATATTTTCCTTTTTGGTGTAACTTTTGGCTGGCATCTCTTTGTCTATCTGTGTAGAATCAAGATATTCAGAACTAGTTAGCACTTGGAGTTAAGGGTCATTATTCCAGCCAAGGAAGTTACAAAGCATTTTGTTCCATAATTGACCTAAGTGCACTGGTTATGAATCATTCCTGCTAGAACATCAAAACCTGAGCTATTCCACTCCAGCTATAGTTTTGACCCATTAAAATCCGCGTCAGAATATTGGCAGATAGCTAAAATGCTAGTTAATGTGTGGGTGGGAATACTCTGTGTTACTGGATGAACTAGCAGGGCTAGTGTCCGATAGACAAATGTATGGAAGATGTGACCACTGTCACCTTAATCACACATCCAACTTCTTTGGAGTGTCGTAACCTCCAAGGGGAGAGCCCTTTAGTTGCTCTGCAAGACACTTAGGACAAAAGACCATGCATTCTAGATAATGATGTTAGTGACCGGTGCCTTTTAATCAATTAATAATACGAATGGAGAAGACATGCTAAACAATGACAAGTGCTTGTAGATGCCAATGTAAATGATTACCAAATCAAATATTCTTCCAAGTGTTCAATTCAAGGTTTATGTAACTAGTGATAAAGACATTCAAGAACACTTTAGCGTGAAATAAATTATTCAGCAACCACTTTCCAATGATAAATAGAGAACTAATGTGATGATAGCAGCAGTATTGGAATATGACAGTCCTATTTATCTCAGTTCTATAGCAGCAGTAGTGCAGTATTATGACAGTCCCCTTTATGACAGTTAGAGCAGCACTTAGGAAATAAAAAAGGTGTGTATGATATATACTCTATGCACTCAACATCAATTAAACCAATTCAATATTCAAGTATCCTTTTGACAATGTATCTTAGGTATGCACACAGAGTTGTTTCAGACTTGTATTTATGCAAATGATGTCAATTTTCAGACCTTATAATCACCTTTAATAGGACAGCCTTTAAACAGCAGCAAATTTCAATTAATTACTAACTTTTGTTTGTTATTCTTGTGTAGATGTTGCAGCAGTTTTGAAGGACTGTCAAATTTGTCAGTCTGCAATATTTAGCAGACTTTTATAGCAGTATAAAGAGGGCTGCCTAGGGCTGTTGCAGCCTAGGGCAGACCCTAAAACAAGGGACTGAGGCCTCAAGGAACAAGGATGAGAGAGAAAGGGAGGAGAAAAGGGAAGTAAAGGGGAAGAGGAGAAGGGAAGAGGAAGGAGAGGAGAAGGGAAAGCAGACCGAAGGGAAAAGAAGAGGAAAAACGTAGGCTGAGGTGGAGAAAGGGAGAAGGAGAGAGGAGAGAGGTAGCCGCTAGGGTTTAGGACAATTTTAGGACTGTTTTAGGGTTATTTAGGGTTTTAATTTTATGATTTTGATATTTTTAAGTGTTTAGAGCTTCCTAAAATTTCTCTCTAGGGTTGTGAGGGATAAAGAAGGCAAGCTGAATTTGTAGGAGAGAGGGCCAAAATTTTAGGTAGGCCAAAAATTTGAAAAAATTAGATTTTTGATTTTTTAGGGTTTAAGACTTAAAATTGCAGACCTAAATCTAACCATAATTCTACCATGAAAATGCAAGGGAATTTAGGTAAAAGATGATAACTTAAGGTTTTTATGGATGAGACCCTTAAACCCTGCTCCTAGAGGGAGGTGACTAGCCTTCCTCTTGGAGTAAATTCTCCTTGTCTATGGGCTTCTTATAACAACCTCTAGGGTTCGGTGTAAGAGCCTAATCTAGGGCAAAATTAGAGATCTAAGGGTAAACTTGGGAAAACCTCCTCTAGGGAGCGTTCTCCACCATGCAAAGAGGATAGAAGGTAGATAAAGGCCCTATTCAGAAAAAATGCATCCCTAGGGCCACCATTCAATCGTTCAAGAAGCAAGAAATTCACCTACCTTTCACCAAGCAAGGCTAAAAAGACTAGAATTACTTGAGCATGTGTTCTTCCAACAATTCTAGCATCCACCAAGCATGAGCAAACCAAATACAACATCCAATTTCATTCCACAAGAGCAAGACAGTCTACTCCAAGAGGTGTGCATCACTTCAAAACGAGCTATCTAGGGTAAAAAAGTAAAATATTGAATTTTTATCCCTTGAGTTATATTTACAAATGAAGTGAGGAGGTCTATTTATATGTTTCTCAACTCACTTTACAAAATAACCAGGCCGATAGGTCAAATAAATGTCAATGTAAAAATATAACATTAAATAATATAAAATAATTTAAAGATGGCCTATAGTAGGCTTAAAGTAGGCTACCCGGGGTATTTTCCTCCTAGGTGCATAAAAAATTGCTACAAATGACTAAAACTGAGCAAAAAGTTTCACTTTGAGAGGTGGAGCGAGCTGGGGGGATCGTCATGCCCCATTTAACCTCAATAATGGTGAAAATCCCTCAACGCCCCCCCTTAAACAGCCTGTGGGTTCGATGACCAAAAAGTGTCGTCATCAAGAAAACTTCCCAAGGAAGGAGGGCGCTTTGCTGGAAAGGGACCATGATGGGTGCATAAGGTGACCGGAAATGCCCTTCTTTGCCACTTGAGAGCCATGATTTAACAAGCATACATAGCAAAATATTTTGTTGTGTATACTAACCAACATACACAACTAAATACTTTGTTGTGTATGCTCTATTATAATAAAGTATTTGTTTTGTGTATTAATAAGCATAAACATTTTACTTTAGCATACACAACAAAATACTTTGTTGTGTATGCTAACAAGCCTACATAGCCACAAACTACCTATAACCTAAGTTCTGACTAAAACAATGAAGACATGTAGAACTTAACTTAATCCAATTGCTCCTCAATGTTGCTTATTTGCCTTTGGTGGATCACTGCTAGTGCTTGCCCTTGGAAATTGTGTATGCTTAAGTATTTTGCTTTAGCATACACAATAAAATACTTTGTTGCATATGCTAACAAGCATTCATAATAGTAAACTACCTATAACCTAATTTCTAATGAAAACAATGAAGACAGGTAGAACTTATCTTATTCCAATTTCTCCTCAGTGCTACCTATTTGCCTTTGGTGGATCATTGCTAGTGCTTTCCCTTGGAAATAGAAACCCTTGATCGATCACTGCACAATGGAAACCTCCATACCTTGATTGAACCCTGCAAGTGCAAACTCCTCTGCTCTCATATGATGTAGGAGTTGCAATACTAGGTTAAATCACGTTTGGCTCTCATTACCTAGGTCAACAAATGCATAGGGACCTCTAAAGGCCTTTCCCATACTCCTTTTTATCATTTTTATGTGGATTTTTAGTTGAGGTTCAAGGTGATAATAGGAAACAATTCCCATTGGAGGAACTGATTCCTAAGCTTTTAGAATCGATTCCCCTAACATTGGAACCGAATTCTAAAATAGAATTCGAATCCTAAATGCCAAGATCTGGATCCTACAACTAGAAACAAATCCTTTTCGAAAAGTGATCGAATCTTGGAGAATCAGATCTGTATTGTTGATTTTCCAATTCCTAGATGATTTGGATTCGAGTATGGGGCTTAGGATGGCTAAATTTGGTAACGTTGGTATAAATACATAATGCAAGCTCTCATTTGTATCATCTCATCATATTCTTATACAGTGATGATTCTTCAGCCTACGGGTACCATATCTTGTGTTTCTCTTATTCTTGGGTTCAACTTTATGATGTGTTGATGGTTCATGTTGATTTACGATTTGTTGGTGGTTCCATTCGATCATTCTCTCTCTCTCATGTGATCTCAACATGGTATTAGACTATTAGAGCAGGTGTGAGCTTTCTCTTCCTTATTCATTCACTCACTTGAAGTTGATCTAGAGTTGTACTTGCCAAAAATTGCCCAAGGGTTGGTTTTAGGTCTAAAACTATGGTCTGTAGCCTATTTCTTGGGATGTTCTAGGTTTGAAAATTAAGTTTTGTTAGCATTTTGCGGATGACGCATAATTTTCTAGTGTTTCTACCCTCTTTGTCACCAACACCTTTCTTCTTTGGCACATTCTTGGTTGGTTCAATAGATTCAAGGAGACTTTTGTAGATTTGTGTTATCTTCGAGGGCAATGCACTTGCATTTTTGCTCTCTTTCAATAAAAAAATTGTGATTTTTTGTAGGGGAACATTTGTTCTATTCATCAAGAGGATTGATTGGTGGTGACATTTTTTGGATTATTGCTATTATAAGGTTTCAATCCCCTTGGCCCCTTTAATGGGTTTTCTCTAGGTCTTCATAGAGTCTTCTCTTTTCAAGATTTGATGGACGACTCTCTTGTAATGCATATTGCATGTACTTTACAGATTGTGATGTACTAGATTCAGAGGATGATACCCTTGGTATTGACTCATTATTTGGAGATACTCATATTTTAGGGTTTGGTACTTTTTATATTAGTTATTGCAACTCGTGACATGAGGTCTTCTCAACTTTTGGTGGGGACTCATAGTGACTATGACATGCTTGTTTAGTGGCGGCATTTCCTTAGGAGTTTAGTAGTCCTATGATGACTGTTGGGTTGCCAAATACCCATTCATGCTTGTATTTGTGTTGGGTCATCTCATATCCACTCTCCTTTATATTCTCAGCTTTGATTGTCTCTTTATTGAGTTTTTTATATTTAGGGTTTATTTTATTGTTTTGCAGCTTAACATTGACAGTGAAAGCGAAAATATGAGCGAGGATTCTGTACCTGGATAATGAAGATGAAGATGTTCCCGAGTTGAAGACAAACCCCGAAGACCAAGTGCTGAGCTGGAGTGCATTTTCCCCTTTGCGTTTTGGTGCGGCCAATGAGCTAATGCGTTTTTGTGCCTTCCAGAGAGGGATAAAATTAGTATCTACAGTAAATAGCAAAAACAAACCAGCAAATGAATGACAAATGATGAAGAAAACAAATAACAAAGATGTAAATTCACTTCCCTGTTGAAATCCCGAAGAGAAAATGCTAGCATGGAGCTGCTAGCTCAAGTGCTGCGCCTTCCTCAAGTGGTTAGCTTCACCTGCAAGTCGAAATGGCCAAGGACAGATAGGGACACCACAAAACAACTCAGCAATGCATCACAAATATGATCTCAATCAACACAACAAAGATCCCACACCATATCACAAGCAACTTGGTAGAAAATGTCTCTTAATAATCTCAACCTCAAGTTTTCCAAATGCCAAGAGGAGTTGCAAATGAATGAGCTTCTTCTCTTATAGAGAGAGCTCCAAAGCTCATCCCCATTCCCACCAAAACGAGTGGTTGGGATTAAATCCCAAGGGTGCCAAATGAATGGCCAAGATGGAGTGAAGGAGGGGGGGGGCGAATTACCCTCTAGCGCACAAGTGGAGGATGGGGCCCTTTGTGGGGCCCATAAAACATGCAAAAGGGTGGTTGGGGGTTGGCTATGGACTGTTTTAGCCCACCATACCACTTAGCCAAAGTTTTAGTACATTACATTTGCAAAATATGAAGTTCTATATAGTGAAAAATGCCCAAATATGGGCCAATTCGCCCTATGTGTTGGGTTGGGCAAAACTGAGGGCCCCACAACATAAATACAATGTCCAAACATAGTAAAATTACCTTAGGAGACCCCCTTGTATTATCCAACCTTTGCATTTGCCATTTTCAATAGTTACCCTTGCCATATTTTGATTTTCCATTTAAATTTATTGCTGGTTTTTATTGTTGAAGATGTAATTTGGCCTTTTGACCCACTTATATTGCCCGGATTGACAAACCGTCTATTGCAATGGGATCGTAGATCCCAAATATAGTAGACATGGTCACTTGAACGACCCTGATCCATCAATTAGGCATTGATTTCCCAAAATCCAAGATTTTTAATTAAAACAGGTCTTTGGTGACCCATAATAATTAAAAATCTCATCAATGCTTCAACTTTTCTCGAATCTGACACTTAGAGGCTCATATGGGACTCCAAGACATAATAAATGACCAAAATTGAAATCTTGGTCGCGACTTTTTTTCGGGCCCACTTATTCCTAGTCAACCTGGTTTGACTAACTCAAATCTGGTCAAAATGGTCATGGCTGAAAATCTGCATGCAACATGAAGCGTTCAAGGCTTCCTTATTGCGTCGAGAGGCGCTACAACCCAGTATGAGGGAGATCTTGTTAGTCGAGTGTTTGTTGAGTTTGTCCAGTAACAAAATAATACAAAGTAAACAAAAAAGAATAATACAAAGTAAAAAGTAATAAATATTATGTCGGCCATAAACAAAAAAGAATAATACAAAGTAAAAAGTAAATATGAGGGAGATCGTGTAATTTCTATTTCTTATGTCGGCTATAGTAATTTCTTTTTACTAGCTCTCCTTGAATAGCTCCTTGAGTGCAATACTTGAGCCAAGGTTTGCACCTCAGGAGATTTGATCCCTCTCTGCGCTTGATAGAGCCTAGGATTTGGATTTAGGCTGGTTTATATTAGTACATTACTCAAAACACATAATGTCGATATGGTGATCAAAACATATAATGCCGATATGGTTATCAAAACAAACAATTTCTCAATAAAAATAGGCCCTGGGTGAGGTGGGCCCACCACCTCCAACCAAGACTCAAAACTGCTATGCACAACTTATAGACTTGACCACTTAGCTAACTTTGGGTGAAGTGGATAAACAAGGTGAAGGATACGGGAAGACAAGGACCAAGACCATGTGACCCTTCGGATAAATGGGGAAGGCGGGACCCACTGACATAAGCATACCACAATAATACATAGGGAAGGGCGGTGCCTCACAAATGGGTATAGTGCAGGGAAACCACCACTGATCATCTAACATGCACCGTGCAACTCACATCTGTGCCTTCAGAAGACTCCGTGAGGATCTTTTCTAGAGCCGCCATGACTGGGTGTCCGACAAACCGTAACTTGAGACTCTAGGGGACAATTTGCATAGCTATCCCTTACTCCATCTCACCCCTTGCCTCGCAGGACTAGGTGAGGAAATAACCACTACAATGCTGATACATATGGCAGACCTATGTCCGTGTGTGTTCAAAAGCACATTACTTGGATTTTACATTTGACTTTCATACTTAGCCTTTTTGGCTTGATTTTACATTTACATAGCCTTTTTGGCTTGCTTTACATTTCTTCATTTCATTACATTTCATGGCCCTTTTTGGGCTACATACACATCTCAAAAGATATAACAAGGTGCTCATACTACAAAGTAATGGGGGCAAGTGTACATGCTTCGATGACCAATGGGGAACACCCAGTGAGTCTACACAATCGTATACTGCATTGCAACATTGGGGGTAACTTATGGGAGCAAATTCCAGGTTTGAAAATGCATCTCACACACTAAAGAGCCAAGGCACAAGAGACAGGGAATCATGGCATACTCAGAGGTCAATGGGGGAGGGATCCTTAAGGCCACAAATCAAGGTCTAAGTTGGGAAAGACCAACATGAATGAGTCGGATGGGTGGATCCAAGGTTAGTTGTCAAGGAGGATGAAATGACCAAGTCTATATCGATAGTGGGGTAGGAACCAGCGTGCATATACATGAGTCTACTACAATGGGGTGGACTGACATCACCAAGGGCCATACACATCATAATGAAAGACCGAGATCACCACATCAAACATCATACGTCAATTCCGTGTACTATCATAAATAAACAAGTCTAAACAACAACATGAGCAATAAACCATAAAGTGCTATACCTGCCATACCATATACCTGCTGTTGAAGCTGCATCTGGAACTGGATCGTTGCTGAATCTGGGCATTTAGTGGCAAACCAACAACTCTGTAGTACTCTCATCACAATATGGCTAAGTAACTCTCTCAATGGGATCATGCAAAGCTTGGCAAGGAAAGGTGACCCTGTAATCACTGCTCTGTAATACCTTTGGACCAATACAAAACCATTTGTCCCCTCTGATATCTCTGGTCGAGGCAATCTAAATACAATGCATGCCCCCTCTGTAGGCATCTGATCTCTGATTTGGGAAAAAAAAATGTAGTATGGTCCTCGATCACACAATCTGCAGCATGGTAGCTCTAGCTAACATGGATGTGATAACATCTGGCTCCAGTTGGGACAAGTGCTCTAAGGGAGAGAGTGCTTGAGAACCACAGAATCTTTGGCTCGTAGCACCCCTCTCGTCATCATCAAAATGCATGCACATACATGCTATTTGCATCATCATCATATATGTACCTATCCCTGTAAAATGCAGACGCTATACCAATCTCTGCAGATCGCTCGTCAAGACATACAATATATATATATATATATAAAATCCAGTAGAAATATAAACAAAATGACAAATGCTGAAATGGAAAGATATAAAAAATGAAATGTATTTTACAGCATTTTAAGTTTTATTACGTCGATTAAGGAAAGTGTGAAAAGGTGAAAGGCGAAGGAAAAGAGGGCTAGGCTAAACAATCAAAAGAAAGAGAAAAGTGGGCCAAAGGTGAGAAAGACAAAAGAGCAAGACAAAAAGGACAACTAACTACTGCTCACGAGAGCTTATTCAATTTACCTACCCTACTCTAACCAGTTCAGACCAACACTAAGTAAAATCATAGATCCAATGCAACCACTCGTCCAATAGATCAATAGTTCTCCTCTAATTTTGTTTAGCAAAACAAGTCAAGATTGGATTACAAATTAATGAGTTTAAGATCAAAATCCTCTTGACTTGTACACAGATTGGAAAAGGGTTAGAGTGGTGCAAAATGAAATCATGCCGAGGTTGAGACTAAGTTTCACAAGACACATCCATTAATAAGCCAAAGGGGTCATGAAAATGGTGTGAGTTATTCTTTAAATTTGATGGAAGAAAATGACATAACATTTGACTCAACTCTTCTTGAGACACATTGTTTTCCTCGTCTATCAATTTGGCATTCTCGATGTCGTTCATCCTTGGATTGATGAAAGGACCAAGTGGGAACAAATTGGAGTTTACTAAACCTAAGATCAGAATTATTCCCACTTGTTGCTCAAAAATTGCGAAAAGATGAAATTGATCTTTGAAAAGCTTCTTGATCAACCAATCAATAGGACTATTAGTTTGGAAGAAAAAGAAAATAAAAGGTTTTACCATCAACCGCTTGGCATTCTATAAACTCCTTATCGAACCCTTTGCACAACAAAATTAGGTTTGAAAGAGGCATTGACTTCATGAGTTGGGATGGGAGGGAGGTTTGAAACGTAGAGGCTTGTTTAGCATTTCCTAAAATTGTCCTCCCCAATTCTACATGAGATAAGG
This sequence comes from Larix kaempferi, assembly GCA_027924585.1. Taxonomy (NCBI): domain Eukaryota; kingdom Viridiplantae; phylum Streptophyta; class Pinopsida; order Pinales; family Pinaceae; genus Larix; species Larix kaempferi. Next base: position 13,870,908 of record BSBM01000030.1, read on the forward strand.
GACACTTGTCAAGGAACTTATCAAGGTCAACACCAACTTCCGAAGACAAGACTCATTTTGATTCCTATTTCCAATCAATTCATTGTGACCAAGGAGAGAGCAAGGAATTGTGCTAACATTAAGCATGACACCTTTTGAAGGTTCTTTGTGACATTGATTCCATCTTGTAGGTTGCAACAAAGAACACTCAAGGTCGAGTTGATACATAACTGGATCATCATCATCTTGACAGGGAGGTATATTGATATAATCATTTTTAAAACCCCTATCATCTTCACACATTTGACTTTCAACCACATGATGATCGTTTGATCCACCCTCAACAGGAGTTTGATTATTTTCAATATTTTCTTTTTCTTTTTCAAAGATATGATTGGAAAATGAAATAAGGTCGGGATCACTTGAGCATTGATTTGAACAATCACTAATGAAGCAATGACTATGTGGTTGCCCCTCAAGAGGTCTTTTAGTGGATTCACTGGTTGAAAGCTCAACCACAAAATTTTGTCTCTGATGATCAATGGGATCCCCTTCTTCATTTGTGCCTTCTCGAGGTAAAGATGACAAAGCGCTTCGTATGATTTTGATAAGTTCCCCTTCTAAGTCAATATCAAGGTCAAAATCTTGAGGGGTTGAGATTTGCTCACTATCATACATAATTGCATCATGAGATTTATGTCCTATATTCTTCAAATACTCTACTACATTCTTATAGACTGAAGGCTCATTCAGAAGCTAAATCAAAGGCACATTCACCATTGGTTCGGGAGAGGAGAAATCAAATTGATAAGGACAATCACTGCTCATTTCATCATCACTATCCTGATCATCTTCATGACATTGATCCTCCACCACATAATCCTCATTTGATTGTTCTTCCATGGACTCATCAATGTTTTCACCCCATTCATCTTCACAAAGTTGGTTTTCAAATAAATGATGATCACTTGGTTGTTTCTCAAATGCAATCTGACTACCCTCACCTTTCTCCTCCTTTTCAGAGAGATGATTAAGATCTGAGTCAAAATTTGGATTGTTTGAACATTGATTAGGACAACTGTCAACCACGTGGTGATTGTGAAGTTGCTCTTCAGGTGATGCTTTACTGGAGTCACAAATGGAAAGGTGAATTAGATCCAGAATTTGGCTTGCAGCTGCCTCAGGCAATGATAACAAAGTATCTTGTATGATTCGATTGATGCCTCTTTTAATTTGCACATGAGATCTTGAAGCATTATTCTCAAGATACTTTGTAACATTCCTATGGGTTCTTGGCACACTCATAATTTGGAACATCTCAGGAGAGGAATGATCCAATCAAGAAAGCAGATCATCAATATAATCATCATCCATGACACAATCAGTGCTAGATTGACATTCCAAAGACTCATCAATGTTCTCACCCCATTTATCTACTAGCAACCTCGTGAACATGTCATACCCAGTGATGGATCTCGGTGCTAAATTATTAAACCATAACCCAGCTCCCCTGCCTAAGGATTCATCTAGGGCTCACATATAAACATCCTCATCATCAACCCCTTTAACTTCCATATGATCCAAAAGCATTTGCAAATGTTTTTCATTAGAGATATAATTGTTTCCATAAAACTGAGGTAGCCTTTCAGTGTTCTCATTCGGCATCGGATGAGGTGCCCCACATATCTCCGAGAAGTCAAATGGAGAAGGTTTTGCTTGCCCCACAGATATTCTCTCCATTCTACTTGGGGCTCGAGTAGGATGTCTAATTTGGTTAACATGATGATTTGATCGCCATTTTGGCTATAAATCCTTGGTTGGGATTGACATCTAGATTCAGGTCGACTTACCAATCTATCAGGGGTGGATAGGACAAAGATTCCATTAGAGTGATGAGGAGGATTGTGGGTATCGTGAAAATCTTGATATTCAGTTTGATACCCATACCCATAATCATATTCATATTCATCCCCATACTGAGATTGTGCATCCCATTCATTTATTTCCTCTTGTCTCCATTCAGACCCATTCACACGTTCATTTAATTCTTTAATGGCTTGTGAGAGGCCAAGGAGAACATCTGGGTCCATTCTGATTTATCAATTTAAGAGTTCTCAGTGGAGTCTCATGTGAAGTGTCAGAATGATTTAAGCTTCTAAAGTTGCAAGGATGGGTTTGGTCTCCAGTGGAGCCGCGGGGTGGAGTCCCTAGGTGAACGTGAAACCTTGTTCACCAAAGGTAAAGATGTCGAAAGGGGAGTAGAATGAAGAAAAAATGATGGTTGCAATAAATTATGCAAACGAAAATTCAGCCAACAAAATCAAGTTTGAATGCGGTATGATGAAAAGCAAAATAAAGCAAAGAAGACTCAAACGCAAAAAGACCTCTGGGTAAGCCTCTACCTCCCCGATAGCGGTGCCCAAAATGTTATCACACTAACTCTAGCTACTACTGAAGGTATCCCGTCCGGGACAGTTGAGGGAAAGGAGCAAGGTAGGTGACACCTGCAAACGCCAAGTCCACCGTTCAAGGAATGGTAGTCACACCAGACAAGGCGTTCGTCACTTTAGACGAGGCAAGTAGCCAAGTCAGGGGGGAGAACCCGCTCAACCAGTGATGGTTGAGAGACAAGATAGACACCTAAATCCCTAAAGATGAACAAGTACAAACGAGAGATGAGTGAAAGTGGGCCCTAAGCTTGATTCCAACCAACAATTTGACACAAATATGAAGTGAGCGTGACAATGAAATGCGACCAGCAACTTAAGGTGATGAATTGAATTATTAGATTATCAATTATATGGCTAGAAATCCACTAGAGATGTCAAAATACACTGGAAGTGGTGAAATGAAGTAGCTCTGCCCAAGGAGGAGGATTGATTTAATGGTTGAATGGACCTAGGGAAACGATAAATTAGCAATTATAAACACTTCCAACAAACTATAGCTTGATTTCTAATTATGAAATGACGATTAGAACCCAAATCAAACACACCCAGAACTTGGAAATGACCCCGACAACGTGACTGGGCAAACTGCCCAAGGAGGGCTTAATCAGAAATCTACCAGTGCCTATGGGAATGGGCAAATGGAGTCGGAAAGGTCTGAAATTTTGAGAGTGGACTCCTAAAATTATAATAGAAGCGGGTTTGTGATAAAAATTAGTTTCTAACGGTGAAATTTTGAGTATTTTATATTTAGGGTTTATTTTATTGTTTTGCAGCTTGACATTGAAAGCTAAAATATGAGAAACAAGCGAGGATTCCGTACCTGTATAATGAGATGAAGATGTTCACGAGTTGAAGACAAACCTCGAAGACCAAGTGTTGAGTTGGAGTGCGTTTTCCCATTTGCGTTTTGGTGCAGTCAGTGAGCCAAAGCTTTTTTTTTGCCTGCTAGAGAGGTATAAAATCAGTATCTACATCAAATAGCAAAAACAAACCAGCAAGTGAATGACAAATGATGAAGAAAGAAAATAACAAAGATGTAAATTCACTTCCTTGTTGAAATCCCGAAGAGAAAATGCTAGCATGGAGCTGCTAGTTTAGTGCTGCGCCTTCCTCAAGTGGTCAGCTTCACCTGCAAGTCGAAACGGCCAAGGACAGATAGGGACACCACAAAACAACCTCAGTAATGCATCAGAAATATGATCTCAATCAACACAACAAAGATACCACACCATATCACAAGCAACTCGGTAGAAAATGTCTCTCAATAATCTCAATCTCAAGTTTTCCAAATGCCAAGAGGAGTTACAAATGAATGAGCTTCTTCTCTTATAGAGAGAGCTCCAAATCACATCCCAATTCCCACCAAAACGAGTGGCTGGGATTAAATCCCAAGGGTGCCAAACGAATGGCCAAGATGGAGTGAAGGAGGGGGGGGCGAATTACCCTCTAGCGCCCAAGTGGAGGATGGGGCCCTTCGTGTGGCCCATAAAACATGCAAAAGGGTGGTTGGGGGGTGTCTATGGATTGTTTTAGCGCCTCATACCACTTAGCCAAAGTTTTAGTACATTACATTTGTAAAATATGAAGTTCTATATAGTGAAAAATGCCCAAATATGGGTCAATTCGCCCTATGTGTTGGGCTGGGCAAAACTGAGGGCCCCACAACATAAATACAATGTCCAAACATAGTAAAATTACCTTAGGAGACCCCCTTGTATTATCCAACCTTTGCATTTGCCATTTTCAATAGTTACCTTTGCCATATTTTGATTTTCCATATTAATTTATTGCTGTTTTTTATTGCTGAAGATGTAATTTGGGCCTTTGACCCACTTATATTACCCAAATTTGACGAACTGTCTGCTGCAATGCGATCGTAGACCCCAAATATAGTAGACATGGTCACTTGAACGACCCCGATCCATCAATTAGGCATTGATTTCCCAAAATCCAAATTTTTTAATTAAAATAAGTCCCCGATGACCCATAATAATTAAAAATCTCATCAGCGCTTCAACTTTTCTCGAATCTGACACTTGGAGGCTCATATGGGACCCCAAGGCATAATAAATGACCAAAATCGAAATCTTGATTGCAACTTTTTTTTTGGGCCCATTTTTGGCCTAGTCAACTTGGTTTGACCAAGTCAAATCTGGTCAAAATGGTCATGGCTGAAAATCTGCATGCAACATGAAGCGTTCAAGGCTTCCTTATTTATGTTAGTACATTACTCAAAACATATAATGCTGATATGGTGATCAAAACAAATAATATCTCAATAAAAATAGGCCTCGGGCGAGGTGGGCCCACCACCTCCAACCAAGACTCAAAACTTCAGTGCACAACTTATAGACTTGACCACTTAGCTAACTTTGGGTGAGGTGGATAAACAAGGTGAAGGATACGGGAAGACGAGGACCAAGACCATGTGGCCCTTCGGATAAACGGGGAAGGCGGGACCCACTGACATAAGCATACCACGACAATACACAGGGAAGGGTGGTGCCTCACAAATGGGTATAGTGTAGGGAAACCACCACTGATCATCTAACATGCACCTTGCAACTCACATTCGTGCCTTCAGAAGACTCTGTGAGGATCTTTTCTAGAGCCGCCATGACTGGGTTTCCGACAAACCATAACTTGAGACTCTAGGGGACAATTCGCATAGCTGTCCCTTACTCCATCTCACCTCCTTGCCCCGCAGGACTAGGTGAGGAAATAACCACTACAATGCTGATACATATGGCTGACCTGTGTCCGTGTGTGTTCAAAAACACATTACTTGGACTTTACTTGGACTTTACATTTGACTTTCATACTTAGCCTTTTTCGCTTGATTTTACATTTACATAGCCTTTTTGGCTTGCTTTACATTTCTTCATTTCATTACATTTCATGGCCCTTTTTGGGCTACATACATATCTCAAAAGATATAACAAGGTGCTCATATTGCAAAGTAATGGGGGCAAGTGTACATGCTTCGATGGCCAATGGGGAACACTCGGTGAGTCTACACAATCCTATACTGCATTGCAACATCGGGGGCAACCGATGGGAGCAAATCCTAGGTTTGAAAATGCATCTCACACACTAAAGAGCCAAGGCACAAGAGACAGGGAATCATGGCATACTCAGAGGTCAATGGGGAAGGGGATCCTTAAGGCCACAAATCAAGGTCTAAGTTGGGAAAGACCAACATGAATGAGTCGGATGGGTGGAAGGAAGTGACAGGTGGATCCAAGGTTAGCTGCCAAGGAGGACGAAATGACCAAGTCTATATCGATAGTGGGGTAGGAACCAGCGTGCATATACATGAGTCTACTACAATGGGGTGGATTGACATCACCAAGGGCCATACACATCATAATGAAAGATCGAGATCACCACATCAAACATCATACGTCAATTCCGTGTACTATCATAAATAAACAAGTCTAAACAACAACATGAGCAATAAACCATAAAGTGCTATACTTGCCATTCCATATACTTGCTGCTGAAGCTGCATTTGGAACTGGATCTCTGCTGAATTTGGGCAATAAGTGGCAAACCAACAATACTCTGTAGTACTCTTATCACAATATGGCTAAGTAACTATCTCAATGGGATCATGCAATGCTCGGCAAGGAAGGGTGACCCTGTAATCACTACTCTGTAATATCTCTGGACCAATACAAAACCATCTGTCCCCTCTGATATCTTTGCTTGGGGCAATCTAAATACAATGCATGCCCCCTCTGTAGGCATTTGATCTCTGATCCGGGAAAAAAAAATGTAGTATGGTCCCCGACCACACAATCTGCAGCATGGTAGCCCCAGCTAACATGGATGTGATAACAGAGCAATGCCATGAAATGTTGCAAATTGCAATTCAGCATCAAGCAAACAATAATTTATGGCTTAATATATTGTGACTTGAAATTGTCATACTAGCACTGTTGTGGAATCCATTTTGGTGTTTTGGACTATGTGGCACTGGCAACGACATCTTGTAATCAAGTTGAAATTTCAATATGTTGCCGTTGTTTCACTGAATAATGAATGGCATTGGTCACTTAGTATGTAATTACTAATTAGTTATGATTTTCAATTTTGAACTTTTCCCTTTGTTTTTTGGATTTGTAATTTTTTTCTAATGTAGTTTTCAATATATATTATTGTCACTCCCAATCAGTCAGTTTCTTGCAAATTTGGGCAAAACTTTTAGCTATTCTTGACATTCATACTTGTGTTCTAGACGTTTTGGCGTTTCCAAACTTTTAACAACATAGTAATGGCCTCCCCATCCATTACTTAGAAGATTATAAATTCTTGGTTGTAAGTACTCATTTGTATATAATGGGAGATGGAGTTATTATACTATTTATAATTTATATCTTGCATGTGCATTGTGTTATCCATCTTATGTTTTTTATCACGGGATTCGAGCAGGAACTATGTTGATTCTTGGTCCAGAGTTGTCATGTGTGGTTTGTATGGACTTTGATCTGCATGTAGGCATTGGTATGTGATGGCAGAGTGGTAATGCTCAATGTTGTTACCAGATTCTAATTTTTTAAAATTAAAATGGCAAACAATCCATTGGACTGAAAACCCTGAAATAATTTATTTTCTTGCTTTGACACATCTAATGCAAGAACGATGGTGTCGGTACCTTGCTGCCTTGTTACAATAATAACAATTGTCAGCATTAATAGCCACATACAACAATGGTAGGAGCATGTCCACCAGGATTGAACCTGGGTCATTGTGGCGGGAGTCATTAATACTTATGCCACGTTATCTATTAAATATGTGGCCAACATAATTTTGGATGTTTTAATTCGCAAGTACCTGGGATTAATATAGATATGGATATGGATAGGTATCTACCATAGATTTGAAAATACAGGATTTCAGTGATCAAAGTTAATCATAGTTCTTGCCATCAGAAATCCCCTAGACCGAGCTTGTAAGGTTGTTCATTTCTTACTTGCATAGTGGAGGATATGTGGCCAATATAATTTTGGATGTTTTAATTTGCAAGTAACTGGGATTAATATAGATATGGATATGGATAGTTATCTGCCAGATATTTGAAAATACAGGATTTCAGTGATCAAAGTTAATCATAGTTCTTGCCATCAGAAATCCCCTAGACCGAGCTTGTAAGGTTGTTCATTTCTTACTTGCATAGTTGAGGATGACAGAACTCACATGATCTTCTTTTGACATGACATGCCTTCTGATTCCCGGGCCGGGGAATTACGAAGCATTACATATGCAATGCTGCTGGCCCCCCTTGGTCTGAGTCCCCATGTAGTCCTGGTGGATACTGTAGGGAAACGAAATGTATTAAACTATATATTTATATTTAATAGTTAAAAAATATAGAAAAGTTTTAGACTAAAACTTTCCTATTTTCTAAAAACATCAAAAGGAATATGCATGATTATGCCAGTGTACTACACTATTGGTCACATGATAATAGCTTTACAGTGGAAAACAGTTTTATTGCACTGAGAGTAGTGAGGTACTCTACAATCCAGTATGGGGGAGATGTTGTTATGTTACGTAACGTAAGTTACATAACATTACCAAAAATAGAAAGTAATTAAAAAAATTCACGTCGGCTCATAAAATAAAAAATTTAAAAATCAAAACCAAATGAATAGTAATTAAAAAAATCCATGTTGCCTCGTAAAATAAAAAAAATAAAAAAAGCATAGATCCATCTTAAACTGGGATCTATAAGCACCGAGAGGGGTCAAATTTTATGAGGTGTAAATTTTTTCTGGATGTGTAAAAAATTTAAGATAAAAATTTAAAATTTTAAGAAAATGGATCCCTCTTAGTGCTTGATAAATATGGGTTTACATAGCTACTACTTGGCCTTAACCGGTGGGTACTGCCACTTGTCATAGCTGCTACTTAGCTTTAACAGGTGGGTACTGCGGCACTGCCACTTAGTTAAGTCTATAGCAACTACAAAAAATATTGAAAACCCAATTTGCTTTTACAAAAAATAGACATAGCAAAAGGCCCCAAACAAAATTGATCTGAGTGCTTGACTACCCGTCACCATCTGCTGCAACTTACCCCAGAGAACTGTGTCATTTCCTCCCCAAATACTTGAAATCAGTTCCCCAGTTCTATCTTGGCCCTTGGGCTATAACCACACTACGAAGATTAGGAATCCTAATTTTTTAGGCATGGAAATAGGGCCATCATAAAAATATCCACATGTCTAAGAGAAGGCAGTGCAACACTTAACATGCATTGGTGATCTCTACACCACGCTCTGTAATTGAAATATTGAAATTTCTAGAAGATAGATTAAAGCATCTGAAGCGACCAGTCTTCTAGGAGCCATATACACGTCTAAGAGAAGGCAACGTAGGTCATCAACAATTATTTTTAAATAATGTGTATGTTTAAGCAAAATTAACATTGATGGGTAGGGTGGACACTGTGAACTCTAATCTGTAGACATAATTTGAATGTCACTATGATAGTTTTGAACAACATGATGTTATATTTATGGACCAAGCTATTGGTACATAACATGTTTATTCCATGAGAGATAATTGAGAAAAGGTTGTAAATTGATAGTAATTTGATTTAACCTCGAAGTTTCTTGAGACATTGATTCCAGTGATCCATGCTTTATGATAAATATTTTGTTGAATATTTGGGGTTCAGTTTTGATTGATCTATTTAAATCAGTAACATAACTAACGTTCTGATGGAACTCTAATAAACATCTATAGGTATACAATGGTGCCTTGATACTAATTAGTCATAAATCGTTTGTAGGCAACCTCGAGGAACTCTAATTGTTAGTAATTTGATTTCACCTCGCGGTTTTGTGAGACATTGATTCCAGTGATCCATGCTTTATGATAAATAATTTGTTGAATATTTGAGGTTCAGTTTTGATTGATCTATTTAAATCAGTAACATAACTAACGTGCTGATGGAACTCTAATAAACATCTATGGGTATACAATGGTGCCTTAATAATTATAATTCTTTTGTAGGCAACGAAAGTTGGTGTAGCAAATTCCTTTGACTAAATCTTTACTAACATTTATTATTGCAGTGAACAAATGTCTGCCTTACAAATGTTTTCTTACATATTCTTGCTATGTAATTTTCCAGGCAATAAAATTGCAGTTATTGAGAACATGGGAGCAACAGAGGTATGTTGTCTTGTTCTTCAATTGATATTTGTAAAATAAGCATTTTTGTATGATATTTATTTTTGTTGTATATTAAATCTTTGTAATTGTCTTGAATATTAGATCCTTGAATATATTGTGCTGAAATCTAGCTATCAAGAAATTTATATGGGTCATGTAGTATCTTGTTGTAGGCATGGGTGTCTCTCATGTAAATTTTTTGTCAGAGTAAGGGTGTCTCTCATGTAAATTTTTTGTCAGAGTAATAAATTTAAAGAAATCTCTAATTTTTTCTTAAAAGTCCTTGCACAAGGAACCTCCTAAGCAGCAACGCTGAGGGCTATCAGTATGTGACGGAGGGTTGCATCATGTTCAATCCTTTCTCATGTTGTTCTAGGAAAATGTGGCCTTGTAGTCCATGACTCCATGTAATGTGAACCTCTTAGATACATTTTAGTGAGTTTTGTTACTGTCCTAACTATTCTTATTGCTTTAACAAGCAGCAAAAGACATTGGAGAACTACGTACATCAAGTTTGGAGATTAATAATGCCAAAGTGCTACATTGTGGTTTTGTTGCATGCTTCTGTGTAATTGCAAAGATTAGTTTAATCTTGTGTTTTAGGAAAACACCCACAATTCAATTAAGTGGTTGGTAGTTGTCTTCTCGTGATTTGGGAATGTTTGATTAACCGTGTCAATTTCTCCATTTTGCATTTTCAATAGATTTATATCCATATGGGATTTGTTTACAATGAAGAATAAGAAGACACCCTTCACCTTGTGACCTTTTTGTTGTCTTCTTGATTTGTTGCCTTTAATCTCTTGCCCTAATTAATTTCTTACCATATTAATGTATTGATTGAAGGTGATAAAAGTTTCAAGCTAGATTAGCTTTGTTGTATTTTTCCAATTTTTTTTGTTAGAGATACCTTTAGTGCTATCTTATAAAGGACTTAACATGCTTGATTTCAAGCTTGTCTTGTTGAATCTTTTTCGAAAATCATGGGTGACAAGGTAATGCATTGTTTTTTCGTGTTTTCTCTTCTTTCTTATCATTATTATGAAAATAAGTTGGATCATGAAAAGCTGAAACCCTACATATGGTTGAGAGTCGAGACAAAGATACACACAATAACATGATACTATATTAAGAAAATACTTCACACGATTACAATGGGATTCACCTCTCTTATATAGAGTTTTAGAGGTGTTATTTTCCCAAAACCCTAAAAGCTAATAATAACCCAAAACCCTAACTTTTAGATTAAGTGACTATAGTGGCTTTATTACACATGTAAGCCTTATTTTCTAACACCGTCTCTTAAGGCTCACAATACCAAATAACAAAACCCATTGAAAGCAAACACACTTTGATTGCAAACACATTTATTGGAAACTTCTCCCTATTCCTTTGAAAGCTATAATCTCCGAGCTGTAGTCTAAGTTCCAGCATCATTGGACATCATTTGTGTTGCTATCTAATTCGCATCTCCGGGTGAGAAAAATCTTGAACTCATTGGGTGCAGCCTTGGGGGCAAGCCTTGAGTTGGGTGAACTATTACAACAAAGTCAACGGGGGTGGTCCCTAAGAGAAAATAATTTAAGGATGTTAATTGCTTCTAAAACAAATATTTTTAGGAGTTTTGTAGAGAAATGCAACTAGGGAAAATAAATCTGATTTATTAGTGCATGGCTAATATGAAGTTGAAGACCAGTGCCTTTCAATTAACTACATGCAGTATGGAAAAATTTGAAAGTACTTACCTGTTGGAAGAAATTTAGTAGAAAGGGTTGGAAAGTTTGCTTGGTAGGAGTACCGATCAACTGCCCTCTCTGATGTTACAGGGCTGCTGCTTAAAGGCTGCCTTGGGACTGTTTAAAACAGCAAACTAATGAGGTTGGACAGCGAGCAAAAATCAGCTAGAAAAGTGCTCCTAAGTTACACTGAAAAACGTGCTTATCAAAGGACATTGGAGGCATGCATTAGTGGTTCAGAAATACAAATGGAGAAGGATGTAAGTGTCTGTAACACAAGATTTTCTCACTGTTTGGACAGTGGACAGCCAGCTAAAGTATGCCAAAAATTCCAAATAAACACTTTAAGATAACCTTTGATGATGCATTGACATGGAAGGTAAAAAGGTTAGGAATCTATGCGTGCATGTGATTATTTTGGACATGCATGTATCTTTCGATGACATGCATGAACATGCAATACTTTTCCTATATCTACTCTTCAGTCTTCAAATTTTTGTCTGCTTAATGCATGCAAACACATCTACTTAGGATTAGTGTATGCATAAAATAAATAAAAAGGGACTAAACTTTTTGTAGCACGTGGAAGGTGAGAAGACAAGTAAGAGAGAGTCGTGCTTTATACCAAAATTTCGGGCAAATGGAGTCACCAAGGAATGACCCTGAGGGCCTTGCTTTACTTGAAGATTTACTGAGAGCGAATGGTTGCTTTAGGCTAACCTCAAGCTGCTCATTGGATGGGATGACTTGCACAAACAATATTAAATGGTGCAGTATGAAAATTACCAGTCGGGTGAAAAAAGGTTGGTTCCGTATGGAACTGGCTGGTCAGGTGAAAAAGGCAGGTTTCATACCGAATCGGTCGGTTCTGTATGTAATTGGCCATTTTTGATTCAGGGTGGTGGTTTGAATCGGTTGGGTACCTAAACTAGTTGAACAGGTTCGTCTTGTCGGAACCGGATTGGTTTTGATAACAATGCCTGCACATGCAGCAGCTGTATGAGCTGCCAGAATCGTATGTATTCATTAGTAACATTGTACAACCAGCCACAATTTGAGTTTTTTTGTATGGATTTGGAATTTTGCTGTATGGATGTGGATTTTTGATTTTTTTCTATAGATTGATTGCCCTGCAAGTGAATTGTACAAATGTGTACAAGCAAAACAATTTGTGTTGTCGTTGATTTGTATGTACAAGAATTAAAATTCAGCTGCCAAAGCTAAAATTCTCTGTACAGAATCACAGATGACAAATTGAGGTCAATTTTAGATTGTGCAGCCTGTTATGCTTCTGCAGTTTACAGCATTCTAGCAGGCCGTTTTGTAGAAGAGGGCTAAGCCATAGTACTCTTGGAAGTACTATGGCTCAGTGGCATTGTTGACTGCCCCTTTATAGGGCTTTTAGCCCTGGGGTTTGTGTCCGGGGCTTCCTAGGGTGGGTCATTGGATCACATGACCATCATGTTTTCCTGCCTTTACAGTGACTATGTTTCATCTAAGGATGTCATCCCTAGTCCTTCACCCCTCTCACACCCCACTTGGACCATTCCTGGAGCAGTTTAGACCCTCTCTAGCCAAAATGGCCCTATGACGTCATCCTTTTTGATCAAGCCTCAAGCTAATGCAAGGGGGACGTTGAGAGACTTTTCATCACCCTGGGGTTAGTTGGGGCATGACCTCCCCATTGAGGTCACTCTCTCCATCAAAGAGAGGCTTTAGCTTGCTTATCTTAGCATATTTCATCATTTTATGCTTGTTTTAGGGTCTAGTCCCCAACATGTGGGTGACATTCCCTAATTTAGTCTTATTTTAGTATTATTATTGTTTTAATTTTAAATGACAAATTAAGACATGTAGGCTTGATAAAATTAAAACATTGTGATAGGATGGATATAGTTATCCTATCAAAATTCATTTGTAAATCACAACACATGGGATAAGACTATGTTTATTCTTTCTCTCCTCTTGTACGATGCTACTATGTGATGCGCACCTCTTGGGATGATGTTTTCTTGGCTTGAATGGTGAATGAAGGTGAATTTTAAGATTTCTTTTTGCACACACATGTTGATGATACAGTGGTTGGTGAACTCACGCACAAAAGGTGGTCTATTGTCTAATTTTTGCTCATCTTTTGTTAAGTATTGGTAAGTCTTTCTCTACCTTCTGTTGAATGGTGCTGTTAAGTGTATTCCTCTTGTTTGGCTAGGGTTTTTTTGTCAATGGTGAAAAATGTCTTCTTGAAGGAGTTTTTGTTGTTTTGGGCCTTGGATCTCTTATGTTGCCCTAATTAGGCTCCTTAAACGAACCCTAGAGGTTTTTGTTGGATGCCCTAATTTGCAAGCTTAGATAAACATTGCAGGAGGAACGATCATTGATCCCTCATGCCCTAGGGGATAAGAAAATAATCATACCCCTTGTTGAGTCACTCATTTTACAAATTCCTTGCATTTTATACCTAAAAAACCCTAAAAATTCAGAAAAATCAGAAAACCATAAAAATCTAAAAATTCAAAACTTCAAAAATAGTTAAAATTTTGCAAAACTAAGCCCACAAAGGGCTGCGGCTTGCCTTAATTGCCCATGAATCTTGAAAGGCGTCCTTATTAGGCCTTATTTTGACCATCAAAACCCTAAAATGAACCTGCAAAAAACCAGTCAAAACAAGTTAGGGCTGAGGACTGTGTAAGTTTTGGTCTTCTCCTTGCTAGGGCGAACTGGAATATGCACTTGATTTCCCTTTAATGTTGATGCATTGACTGTATACTGCTAGTTCAAGTTACTGTACACTGCTGCCTGCATTTCTGCTATTCACAGTGATTTCAAGTACTGGTTTAAAGGTCGAAATACAGTGTTAGTGTACACAATTTACAGCTGGTAAACACTACTGCTGATATGAAAATGTTTAAGATGAATGCTGATGATTACTGCTGTTCATGAAAGAGTCTTCATACTGATTTATTAATATAATGCTGAAGTATACTGTAGCTTACGAACTGATGATGTTACAGACTTGGTGGTTACTAGTTGGATACTTATAAAAGCTCAGCATTAAGGTCATACCCACTCCTGATCATGCTAAAACTGATATCTACTGAAGAATTGCTGATACTAAACTTGGTACAAGTATTAACGTTGAATATTTACTTCTTATAAAATCTGGTGCTGATGTGTATTGTGTGCAAATAGCCTATGACGTCATATGCTTGGTAATCACAGTGTCCACTGCTTATCTCATTGGGCTTACTATTGCATTCTAAATTACATTTTTGCTTATACCATTGAGTGAGTATTGAGTGATAGTGATCATTTCGTTCAAGAGTGGGATACATTACGATTTACATTAACCATATAACTACTCATTTGATTAGTAGTTACATTCTGACCGAGGCATAATATCTTGATTATCATAAAGCATTACTGATTTATAGGGTTTTACTTTGCACACAATAAGTGCTGATATACTTCCAGATACTTGCCTTCCATTACTAACTTTGACTCCTACCAAGGCACTGGTTACGATTATAGAGTTGCATAGAAAAACTTGTGCTTTGTTAATATTGTTTGCAGGCATTAAAGGGCTCTCCCCTCGGTATACAACTCCCAAAGAAGTCAAGGAGCTAGACCGAGGTGACATTGGGTCTAGCCTTCCTTTTACATGCTTGCCAAATTGAGCCATGCTAGTTCATTTGGTAACACAGCCCATTTTGATAGTCAATTGATGGAATTTCTACTATTTTTGTCGAATTTGACAAATTTGAGAGCAGATTGAATCTATTCTTATGTCAATTGGTGCCCAGATTGAACGTTTTAGCTGCAGATTTTGTGTTTTCAGCAGATTTATGAAGAAATTAATTATTTTCCTGCTGATTTGATTGTTTTTTTGCTTTTTGTGAGCAGATTTGTTTAGATCTGCGTGTTTTACAGCTATTTGAGTAAAGATCGGGGATTTACGAGGTTGATTTGGAACAAATTTGTCAAAATCTATGTTTTAGAATTGTTTGTGGGTAGATTTATTAGAAATCTTCTTGTTGATCAACATGTTTTAGCATTTCATTTTGTTTCAGGACATTTTAGTGCATTTGTGACTCATCATTATGGCACCTTTGACCAACATCATGTTGGAAGCGAGCTAGAGGTTCTATGACAAGAACTACAATACGTGGAAGCAATGTATCTTGCCGATTTTTGAGTATAGTTGCTAGGGTAATATTGTCTTGGGTACTGATAAACACCCCACAATTGTGGGTAAAGACCGGGACACATTTTATGAGCGAGAAAAAGAAGCAATAATGCTACTTAAGTTGTTTATGATAGATGCTATGCTTCCTGAGGGCCAGATTGGGAAGACTTCAACAGAAGTGTGGAAGGAGACTTCGGACAAGGGATGAGCCGTCTTCGTGAAGAAAATGTTGTTCTTGATTATGATGGCTGAGAGTGCCTCATTGAGGAAGCACTTACTCAAGATCAATGATATTCAAGAGCAATTGGTTGCCACTGAGATCAAGATAGATGAAGAAGAAATTGTGGTAATCAGGCTGAAAAACTTACCATGTTTTATGTAAATTTCATTGAGACCCTGACTATCACCTGTATGGATTTTAACTTGAAGTTTGATGAGATTTTGAAAAATCTCTTCAACAAGACAGGATGGAAGAAACATTTTAGTAGCAGTAGTGAGAGAGAGGGTTCATAACAGACCTTTGTTGCCAATTTCAAGGGCAAAGGTAAATGGGCCAAGAAAAAAGGTCAAGGTAGCAGAGACGATGCCACATCGAGTTAGAAGACCATTACTTGTATTGACTACTGTGGTTAGGCAAGCCATATGGAGTTTTGTAGAAAGAGGTTGGATGAACAAAAAAAAGAACTAGGGGGGGGCCTAGCAAAAAGATCGAACATAAAAAGGAGGAGGATCTGCTTGGTACATTGACTCAGGTGCATCTTTCCATTTCACCGACAGGTAGGATTGGTTTATGGAGTACACTCCTAGTGTCTCTAAAGATTATCTTCGGTGGTGGTGGTGAAGAGTGCATGGTCATTGGGAATTGAAATGTTTAGCTTTCATTTGGAGGAAACATGTTGATTTTGCTTAATGGGCATTATGTGCCAGTTATGGAGTTTAATGTGCTATCATCAGTTGGTCAGATTATGAGACGTTGTCCTCAGCTTGCTGTCAATGTTAGGAATCATAAATAATATGTATTTGACAAGGAGACTTAGAAGACTATTGCAAATGGTGTGGAGGATCATGGACTATTTCAACTAGTTGACAGTCGACAGGTGAGAGAGCATGTATTGGCAGACAAGAGTGCATCAGGCGTCTGTACATTATGGCATTATTGGTATGGGCATTTTAACCTCACCTACTTGTATATGGACTTCTAGACATCCAACAAAAGATTTAGGGAATATTCAGAGCTTGCTAGGTAAGGTAGCATCACACAACACCATTTGACAAAAGAAAAGCTTGGAGAGTCACCAAACTCTTTCAATTGGTTCATGTAGACATTTGTGGACCAAGGAACACGACATCAATCATAGGTGCTGGGAATTTCCTTCTATTTGTTGATGACTATTGTAGGAAAATGTGGGTGTATTTTTTGAAGATAAAATCTGAAGTGTTTAAAGAGTTTCAAAATTTTAAAGCATTTGTAGAAAAAAAGTTGGGTTGTCCTATAACCACTCTTAGTTCTGATAATGGTGGAGAATTTTGCTTCAAAGACTAAATGTTTTTGTGCTAAACATTGGATCCAAAGGCAGTACAATACGCCAGACACTCCACATCGGAATGGAGTAGTTAAGAGACAGAACCACACAATCACGAAGATGGCTAGACGTATCATGTAGAACATGTGCATGTTCCCAACAAATTTTCGGATGAGGTAGTCTACAACAATAGATCTACTAAATAGATTTTCAACAATGGTGGGGAAGCATAAGATGCCTAAGGAACCATTGTTTGGGAGGAAGCCTAGAGTCTTTTGGTTCTATTTGCATGTGCCTAGATTCTAGATAAGAAGAGGACCAAGTTATAACCTAAGAGCAAGAAATTGATGCTTTCAAGGTACAACAACATTCTTAAAGTCCGCATGTTGATTGATGTGGAAATCAATTGGGTGAGCTTTAGTAGTGATGTTTTAGACTAGGAAGTCGAACCATTCCATTCTTCTTCTTTACAGTTAAAAATTAGCATGGACTCGCCCATCATGACTTAGGATTCAAGTGTTCAACTTCATATAGCTCCACTTGAATGGGGGGAAGGTTTTGAACATTCTCAAGAGTCTCCCAAACCCAGTTCTGTAATTTTTCATCAACATAGCCTGAATAATCATTTGGGTGACATAAGTACAAGTAACCCAAGTTCCAGTGATGACCTGGATGAGGAGGTTCCGAAGAAGAGAAACAAGTGTTTGCACAAAACCGTTAGAGATCTTCAATCAACATAAATGATCGAGGGATGATCTTTGAGAGGAGAGGGCAAACAAAAACCCAACACGACTAACTTCGCTCTTATGGCCAATGTACATGAAGTATTTGAGCCACAAGTGTTCGATGAAGTTAAAGGGAGACTTGAATGGGAGAAGCCCATGACTGATAAACATAAAAGTTTGATGAAAAATTAGACTTGGGATCTCATAGCACTTCCATCAAGGAAGAAACCCATTGGATGCAAATGGGTGTACAAGGTCAAGTACAAGGCAGATGGCAAATGTGACTAGTACAAGGCAAGATTGGTAGATAAAGGGTTCTCTCTAGTAGAGAGAATTGATTATGAGGAGACCTTTGCTCCTACAACAAAGATGCACACCATCCATGTTGTTCTAGCCATGGCAGCATAGTGTGGTTGGAAGGTCCATCGGATGATTGTGAAGAGTGCTTTCCTCAATGAAGATTTGGAGGAAGAGGTCTATATGTATTAGCCACAAGGAAGTAGCATTTTGTTTGCAAATTAAAGAAGGCTTCATATGGCCTAAATTAGGCACCTAGGACATGGTACATTAAGATTGACAAGCACTTGGTTGAACAAGGTTTCTGGTCGAGACCTTTAGATGCCAACTTATACATCAAAAATAGTGGTAATGATATCATCGTATTTGGTCATTTATGTTGATGACATCATTATTACAGGTATCGAGGCAAGCATGATTGAATATATAAAATCAAACATGATAAAGCTTTTGACATGATCGATCTAGGTCTCCTACATGACTGTCTAGGTGTAGAAGCTTGGCAAATAGGTAGCAACATTTTTGTCTCACAAGCAAAATATGCCAAGAGTTTGCTTGACATATTTAGAATGACAGATTGCAAGATCTCTTCTACACCTAGGGAGAAAGGGTTGAAACTTTAAGCTAAAATTGAATTTGAGCTAGTTTTTGAGCCAATCTACAGGTAGCTAGTCGGTAGCTTGATATATCTTATGATCACTAGGATTGATTTGAGTTATGGTGTTAGCCTCATTTTCAGGTTCATCACAACACCAAAAGCAGAGCATTGGATTGCAACGAAGAGTGTGTTGTGAAATGTGAAAGGGATACTTGACTTTGGCATTCTATACAACAAAACCAAAGATCCCAGGTTGTGTGAATATTTAGATAAGATTTGGCAAGTTGTGGATGACAAAAAATCAACATTTGGATTTGTATTCAACCTTGGCATAGGTCTAGTCATATGGATTGACAAGAAGCATTTGGAAACAACCTTTTCATCGATAGAAGTAGAACATTGAGGAATAGTGAAAGGAGCATGCGAGGCAGTTTGGGTCAGGAGGATGCTTTCAAATATGAAGATGCAGTAGATAGAGTTGACACCCCTACTTTGTGACAATCAGGGCGTGCTAAAACTAGTTAATAATCTAGTCTTCCATTAACACAACAAGCATGTTGAGATACATTGCCACTTTATCAGACATCCTGTAGAAGATGGAACTGTGGAGCTATAGTATTGTCCCATAGAGGACTAAATTGCAGAAATTTTGCACCAAGTCTTTGGGTCCTGAAAAGCATGTAAAATTTCAGGATAAACTTGGTGTAATTAGTAGTTTGTCCATTAAGGGAGGGTGTTAAAGTAAAATGTAGTATATAATGGTCAATTAGATATAAGACTTGGGCAATAATAAAGTCACTTCCAACTTTATGTTATTTTGTACTTTATTTCACTTTATTGTGTTTCTCGATCTATCCCACATTCATGATGTGGATTGACTCGACCTAATTGTAACCATATAATAAAGCTTTTGCTTTCTCATCTATGCAATATTTTATGATAACTCATCAGAGTTATTCTTGATTTCTTTATTTGCTTGATTTTTTGTGATATGTGAGAAGAACAAGGTTAAGGATTTAAGAAGAGTTGATTAATGCCTACAATTGACTTTGCCATAAACTTGTTGACGTTTAGTTAAACATTATTTGTAGGCTTAAATCCAAGCAAATGATTTTTCTTTTATGTCTTTGTAGTGTTTGGAAACCCTTCCTTGAACCAAAGAAAGCCTTTTTGCATATTCCCTCAACCTTGGAGGCCTTGCTTTTGGTCATTAATTGGTCCACTTTGGTTGTCCATTAGTCGATATGCCCCCTTTATGGTCATTATGAGAACCTTAAATACCTATTTTGATGCTATGTCTATTATAAAGTTGCTTGGAATTGGGTCATTAGATTGTGCCCAATTTTCCCTAGCCACCACTTCCTTGGAGATTGTTGTTCTCTTAGGGAACAAATTGCTCCAAGCTGTTAAATTCTGAATAACATGGCAACTTGTCAGAATTGTAGTTATATTTTTCATTTGGAAGATATTCTATGAGGCCCAAGTTTCCTATTTTTGCACGATTTAGCAGTCCTATGATGCAAGGAATATCGATTAATAGACTTGCACAACCTCAGGATTTTCCTCCAATGTGTCACTACCAAGGAAAATCCTCTCTTTTTAGGTCTCCTAAAACTCGTAAGGAAATCTAGACTATCCATGAGAGGTGTTCCCAAATGGATTTTCCAGGGTACAAGTAGAGATTCCACATGCAAAGCCTAAAGAGGACAATACAATGTGGGCTAGCTAAGTTGCACAAACGGGGAAACAAGGACGAAACGAGGAAACGTTGGGAATGTGACCCGCCAAATTTTGGAAACGGGGAAATGCTATATATATCTATATATCTATATATATACTTTTTTTTTCCAGGGAAAAAAGCGTAATTTCATTATGTATAATCAAATTACATCTTGCCGAAAGGCTTTTATGAGCCCTTTCCAGTATTAGCTTTTCAGCTTCATATATAAAAAATAACAGTATCTTGTAAAAGTCCCATAAAAAATGATTCCAAGTTCTCCAGAGGAACCCAATGTCCAATAGATATATACATAAGTTAAACAAAAAAATAAAGTAGGAGTGCCATTGAGATATCAAGAGTTTTGTTGTGCTGCCCCTTCAATAAACGACCTGTGATAATATTCGTGAAAAGTGTCATTTATCTGTTCGTTGATTTTCCACTATCCAAGTTGTAAATTCAGTCCTAGCTTTGAAAGATAATCAGCTGCACTGTTTCGTTCCCTGTAGACATGACGACAAGAGAAAGTGTCAAAATCCCCTAAGATCCTCAATGTTTCTATCAACATTGAGTTTAAGAGCAGATTGTGACATCGTTGTACTTGATTAATCCAATTTATGATAATCATTGAGTCTCCAAAAATCTGAAGATGTGTGCAGTGTGTTTCTCTCGCAAAGCATATCAGAAGTTTTAGAGCAAATAGCTCTACGTGGTTATTCGATCCATGCCCAAGGCACATATGAATCTTGTATTGGTGGTTTTTTGATAAGTGGAGGATTGCACCTCCTCCATAAACATCATTTTGAGATGCCCCATTGAAGAAAGCCCATGGCTTTTGAGTGTTGATTTCTTCCACCACAATATTATGGGGCACGAGTTAGTTTTTTTTCCTGCGGGAAGTATGAAAGAATAGAGATATTGTTTTGGGCCTCAAGTTCAGGGGTGGTCTGTTTTTCCTGGAAGACCGCTCTGTTTCTGGCAAGCCATATGCCCCATATGGCGATTAGCGATAAAGCATAGATAAAAGCCGTCTTCAGGGTGTTGTTCCAAATTTTCCAAGCTTCCTCCACTGTGTTTCTACTCCACTCGATAGAAGGGAGAATCAATGATTTCATCTCAATCCATAAGTTTATAGTGAAGGGGCATCTCATGAAAAGATGTGTTATCGTTTCCTCACATTGTTTGCATAATGCTCACTAACTTGGTCCTTCGATGTTCTTTTTTTTTCATTCGATCCCACATAGGAATCCTGTTTGCTAGAATACAGCACATGAATAATTTTGCCTTTAATGGACAATGAGTTTTCCAGATTTTTTGCCACCACCACTTTTTTTCCCGGATCTGATGTTGTTCTGCCAATAGTTTGTAGCTCAACTTTGGTGTGTATCTGCCATATGAGGCTGGCAACCAGATAAGTTCATCCCGTGAATCAATAATTCTTACATGCGTGCTTTTGAGGGAAAAAAATGTAATCATTCCAAGTGTTGTGCTCCTCAGGTATGCCCATATCTTTTGTGCCCAACTAGCCCTGTTGCCAGAGATTTGTTGAGTGGAGGTCCACAATGTGATTCAAGTGGAAGATGCCCTATTGATGGAGAAACTTAATAAGGGGAGGGGGGAGAAGATGTTTATTTTGGCAGCCCAACCATGGGTCAGTTCCGAGACGGATCTGTGATCCATTGTCGACATTCCACGCGAGCCCTCGCTCAATGAGCGGAAGTGATGAAAGGACCACTTTCGAAATAACCGAGATCCCCACACTAGGCTTTGATGGGTTTCTAATCCAGTGGAGTAGAGGGTCAAGAGCTATTTATTTCTGTTTTACTATCTCAGTCCATAGATTTTCAGTTGAGAGGATTCTCCATCCAGCCTTTGCTTCCAGGGATTTTGCAAAGAGGTGAATGATTTTTAATCCCCATCCACACGAAGATTTCGGTTGAGCAAGTCTTTCCAGTTGACCCAAGGAGCAACATAGGATTCTGAACTCCCAGACCACAGGAAACGAAAGCATAATTTCCTGGCTTTTTCTAGAATTCCTTTTGGAATCCAAGCCAACGATATCCAGTAAATCGGATGGCCTCCAAAACCGATTTGATGAGAACGAGTCTGCCAGCTTTGGAGAGCCATCGGTGGCTCCAGGCCATTAGTCTTTTTTCCAATTTTGCAAGAAGCCAACCCCAATCACTCATTTTGTAGCTATTTGGTTTTAAATGGAAGCCAAGATATTTGAGACCAACATCCAGATTCATGATTTCAAAAGGGAAGAGATATGCATACCTTTGCCTTTCCTCCTCTTTTAATCTGAAAAGAGTGAGGGTTGACTTGTGTTCATTTATGACCATACAAGTCGCTGCTTGAAATAGTTTCAGTATATTATCCAGCTTTTCTGCATCCCTTAAAGTGCCATCACATAATAGAAGTATGTCATCTACAAGAAGTAGATGGGTGAGACTTAGTGTGTTGGTGATGCTAATTCCATTAAAGGATCCCCGTCGTTTTGTGTCCAATATGGCTTTACTCAGTCCTTCAACTACAAGGAGGAAAAGGAGGGGGGATAGTGTAAATTTTAATCCAGAGATCACCACTCCCTCTGGATAGCCTCGAGATCTCAAGTAGTTTGAGTCTCTGTAAATCAATAATATCCTAAGGACTTAAGAATCAACAACTATAGATCTCTTTACAACTTAAATACCGAAATGCTCAATCAATCACACATATAACACTGCATATACCCTGGAAACCCCAAACGGGTAAAACCAACAATCCTCTGGGGCTTTCTTCTATCTCGATCCCATAGCACTATGTGAAATATGCAAATACAACAATGTTACCTCAGATGTAGCACTCAATCCTAACGGGTCAATACCCTAGATCTGCATGCATTAGTTGATGCATGCACTAAGGAAATGTGCCCTAGCTGTCAATCTGGATCTGAGCCTGTCTGCAAGTAGCTCTGATTGTACTGCCTCTCCCACTGCTTTGCTCTGCTCCCAGTGTTGTATGGACTTTAAGCAAGCTCCTAGAGCTTGGTATTCTAGGATCGACAGTTACTGGAAACAAATGAGCTTTGAGAAGAGTGAGGCAGATCCAAACCATTACTTCATTGTTGTTGGGGAGGATCCTCTTATTCTTGTTCTATATGTAGATGATCTATTGCTGATGGGATCAGAGAAGCTCATTGAGGGGTGCAAGAGAGATCTTGCTTGGGAGTTTGAGATGGAGGACATGAGGTTGATGATTACTTCTTGGCATTTGAGGTGTGGCAGAGGACAATGTTGGATTTTGTGCAACTTCGGAAGATATTATTTATTGTATTTCTATTGTATTTAATTGTACCTCCTGAGGGAGATGAACTTGATGTAAATGACCATGTAAACCCTTGAAAGAATCAATGTAAACCATGGGGAGAAAAGAAGCAAAGTAAAAGATTAAAAATTAAATTTTTATTTCCCCCCCAAGTGAAGTCGACCCAGACAAGTAGATAAGTCGGCTCACCTAGGGTAAAATTCAGTTTTACACTTGTATAAATAAGAGGTTATGTCACCTCATTATTACACTCACTCATCCTCTCAAGTATGCATCACTTGGGAGAGAGAGAAGTTCGCACTAGCTGAAGAAGAAGACTGTTTTGGGGTTTCTACTTTTGGAAGACATTTTCCATCTTTTCTCTTTTATGATTGTACTCTGATCTCAGGATTATCATCTCTATCGAAGGTTGCTAGGTTTTCTCCCATTTGGGTTTCCTAGGATAAACTCTGTGTTATTGTTTTGTGCTTTGTCTTTCTTCTAGTGATCCTACTTATGCAATTAAATTATTACGCTATGAATGTTTGAAATCTAACATGGTATCGGAGCAGTTCTAGAAGAAGTCATTATCGGAACATTGTCGGAACCCTGCCAGAACTAGGGTTTCATCTTCTGAAGTCTTCACCCAACATTTTGGAGAAAAAAAGCCTTGGGAATTTCGCTTTTAGGGAGGCGCATCTTTTGGTGAAGAAGGAATTCAATTTCGATAATTTGAGTTTTTGACCTAACTCTACCGCTGGAGCAGAAATTAGGGTTTCAGTTTTGACCTACTTCTCTCCACAGATTTGGATCAGCCCTACCACAAATCAACTCGCCTTGGCAAGGCGCATCTACCTGTGGAATTAGTTTTTCCAAATTCCAACTTTCATTTTTGACCTAGCTCGGTCATTGAACTAGATCTGCAGTCAAGATGATTGGTATGAAAGGTTGAAGATCGTTTGGAAGGAGCTTCCAACTTTATCTCTTGGAAGTCTAGGGTTCTTCTACTTCTGGAAGAAAATGACCTATTACAATATGTAAATGAGAAGGTCCTTGAGCCAGAAGCCGAAGAAGACAAATCTCGATGGTGGAAGAATGATGCTAGAGCAAGAAGGATTCTGGTGGACCATAAAGAAGTTGTTTGAAACTTTGAACACACTAGCATCAATGTATTCATCACATTGAGGAACCAGCTTTCAAATATGAAGATGTCCAAGTCAGAATCCATTGCCTCATACTTTATGAGGATCACAAAACTAAGGGACAAGCTTAGCACCAGTGGAGATCCCATTGATGATAGAGAGCTTGTTATCACCACTCTGAATGGTCTTCCACCATCTTGGGAGTCCTTTATTCAAAGCATAAGTGGTAGATCTAAACTACCCAAGTTTGATAAGCTATGGGCAGATTGTACTCAGGAGGAGACAAGGATTGGAGCACGACAAAGACTCCATGGCACTCAACCAGAGGAGAATCAAGCATTCATATCCCATGCCAAGAAAGGCAATGGAAAGGGAAGAAAGTTTTATAAACACAAGCACCAAAATAGGAGATCTAGTCCTTCCCCAAATCAAAAGAAGGAGAAGAAGGACTTATCTCAAGTTCAATGCTATAGGTGCAGGAAATATGGACACTACGCCAGTAGTTGTCGAAATTCAAGTAAAAGGAAGCATGAAGCCTCAACTACTGATGTAGAAAAAGACCATTATCACAAGAAACCAAGGGATGATGATCGTTTGGAGTTCTTCTTCTAGGAGATATGAAGATCCAGATTGCAAGAACACAAGTCTCTCATGGTTCCCACAAGAAGGCAATGGGAGCCCACACACAAAAACAATAAGAGATAAGTATTTTGTTTTCTTGCCTACATAGATATGTTTTGTCTTATATGTCTTCATAACTATTATATGCGGATCTAGTGCACTGAGTAGTTGATATAGTTTACATTGTTATATTCATTATGCATATAAGCTATACAACATTTCATGAACACATGATGGACCTAGTCTAAATGATATCTCCTTCCTGCATGCTTAGAGTAGTGCACACTCTTGATGGCATGTTCTAGTGGAAATAACAGACATCTAGATAGTCCCCAGATGTGTTTGGAAGACATGTGTATGATTGTTGTGCTAAAGTATTAGCTAAGTTGTCTGTGTAAACTATTGCCATTACATTTGATTATGCAATATCACTGATCATCAGTCGGGATTTGACTTGTATGGAAAAGACCATGTGATATGGCCTACAAGAGAAGGATGATGGGACTTGTTCCGATGAATAAGTGGTGGACACATGAATCTCGTTGATGTTCAGGATGAAGCTTCTAGGAGTATTACTCTCAGCCTAGAAGGATGACCTCGGAGGAAACTTTCAGAGAAGTAAAACTAGAAGTGGGCCACCTTCGGATATTTGGCTGTCCAGTCTTCATACATGTGCCCAAGAAGAAAAAGGGCGAAGTTAGAACATTCAGGCAAGAAGGGAACTTTCGTGGGGTACAGTAAGTCTTCAAAGGCCTACAGAATCCACATCCTAAAATCCAGACAGATTGAAGTCAGTGGGGATGTGACCTTTGAAGAAGAGATGGCTGTCAGGAAAGGCAGAGGATCGGACATGGAGAACGATGATGAAGAAATGCTAGAACCAAAAGAGATGAGATCATCTCCCCCTCCAATTCAGAGGTAGTCAGCTGAAAAGGATGAACCTATCGATCCCATTGATCCAGTTGATATCCCAGAGATGTTGCAGGTCGGAAAAGACCTAGATGGGCACAACAAACATTGTAGGATGCAGAGGGGCATGAAGCTCCACATGGTGCTTCCAGAGAAAGCAAAAGACCTCAGAGGTTCTCCAGTTATGTGGCACTGATGAGCAACATTATTGATTTAGAACCAACCACTTATGAAGAAGCATCCAAACATCAAGTTTGGAAGGATGCCATGATGGAAGAATATCAATCCATCATGAAGAATGATGTGTGGGAGGTTGTGTCGAGACTCGAGGAGAAGTTAGTAGTGACTTCTAAATGGCTATACAATATCAAGCATTGAGCAGATGGAAGTGTTAAAAAAAATAAAAATAAAATTACAAGGCCATATTTGTTGCCAAAGGATTCTCTCAGAAAGAGGGAGTCGATTATGATGATACTTTTGCTCCTGTGGCTCGATATACTTCCATCAGATCGATCATTGCTATTATGGGATGGAAGTTGCATCAGATGGATGTGAAGACAACCTTTCTCAATGGTGTTATTGAGGAAGAAGTTTACATCGAAGAACCAAATGGGTTTATTGTCCTCGGAAAGGAGTCTCATGTATGCAGATTGAAAAAGGCACTGTATGGACTCAACCAAGCACCTCGTGCTTGGTATGGACGGATAGACAGATTCTTGGTGAGCTTGGGATTTACCTAGAGTGATGTAGACCCCAACCTTTACTACAAGGTTGTAGATGATGAGCCACTGATTTTGGTACTATATGTTGATGACCTGTTTCTCACAGGAAATGTTTAACTTATTGGTACGGTGTAAGAAGAATCTCACCTCTGAGTTTGAAATGAATGATCTTGGATTAATGCACTACTTCTTGGGATTAGAAGTATGGCAGAGGCAGAAAGAGATTTTCCTAGGACAAGGAAAGTACACCATAGATATATTGAAGAGATTCAGAATGTTGGACTGCAAGTCCATGGCCACTCCGATTGATGCAAATTGGAAGAAGTTGAGAGATTCTACTTCATATTCTGATTTGATTGATCCCACCATTTATCACCAGTTGATTGGGTCATTGATGTATCTGACCAACACCAGACCAGATATATGTTTTGCTGTGAATGCTCTCAGTCAATTCATGTGCGAACCGAGGCAGATTCACTGGATTGTTGGAAAACATGTGCTTAGATACTTACTTGGCACTGTGGGATATGGATTGAAGTATGCTTCAGATTGTGACCTGAGATTGCAGGGGTTTACAGACTTAGATTGAGTCGGATGTGTTGCAGATCGGAATAGTACTTCCGGATATTGCTTCAGTTAGGGTTCTGCAGTTATTTCCTGGTGCAGCAGGACGTAGAACTCGGTAGCACTCAGTATTGCAGAGGTCGAGTACATGGTTGCTAGCACAACAACTCGAAAAGCAATTTGGCTTCTTAAACTACTGGCAGGATTGTTCGGCCAGATTCCATAGTTGACCGTGATTCACTGTGATAACCAGAGCTGTGTGCAGATGTTAGTGAATCCTGTATTTCACGATAGGTCGAAGCATATCGAGATTCAATATCACTTCATTCGTGATATGGTGTAGAAAGGTGTGGTCGAGTTACAGTTCCTGTCGATAGACGACTAGACTGCAGATGTTCTCACCAAGGCTCTTCCCGGGGTGAAGTTCGAACACTTTCGCGAAAGGCTTGGAGTCGAAGAGAACGTGTCCCTCCTTGAGAGGGAAAGATGACATTGAGATGCTTGCCCTGCTTTGCCCAGGTGCCTTGCAGTCCAGTACTCAGCCAGATATGGGAGAAATCCCATAGGCAGATGAGTAGGACAGTCAATAGTTGGTCGGGTTCACACAGGTGCCAATGCATTCTAGTTACTTAGCCAGGTATTGGAGAAATCCCATTGGCATATGAGTAGGACAGTCAGCAGTTGGTCGAGTGATTGCACAGGTGCCTCTACAGTTCAGGTACTCAGCCAGGTATGGGAGAAATCCCATTGGCAGATGAGTCAGACAGTCAGTAGATGGTCGTGCCCATTTGCTTGTCTAGGATCTCAACTAGGTATGGGACAAATCCCATCGGTAGATGAGACAGACATGTAGCCAATGGTGTAGCAGAGATGGCACAACTGATAATCTCAGATATCCAGGATTGAGTGATTCTCCTGGACTCACCGAAGGATTGGTGAAGATGATGCATGATGACACTTCACGAAGGACTGAGATTGTGCTGCCAACCTTTAGTATGTATAGAGATGATGGAGACAGTATAGATGTACAAAGATGAAACCCAGATGATCATGATGCTGATGAAGACTGAAGAATACCTTCCTCGTCGAGAGGGAATGTTGGATTTTGTGCAACTTGAGAAGATATTATTTATTTTATTTCTATTGTATTTAATTGTACCTCCTAAGGGAGATGAACTTGATGTAAATGACCATGTAAACCCTTGAAAGAATCAATGTAAACCTTGGGGAGAAAAGAAGCACAGTAAAAGATTAAAAATTAAATTATTATTTGCCCCCGAAGTGAAGTCGGCTCAGTCAAGTAGAGAAGTCAGCTCACCTAGGGTAAAAGTCAGTTTTACACTTGTATAAATAAGAGGTTATGTCACCTCATTATTACCTTCAATGTCTAAAGCATGCATGAGATGTCCAGACTCCATGCAAGTGACTTTTATTATTTTTTCGGTGAAAAAATGAATGAATTAATTTATTAATTAATTTGACATTATTATTCTAAAGTGAGTTGGAAAAAGAGAATTAGGGTTTTGGAACCCTAAAAGTCACCAAAGGATTATAAAAGAGAGATGTAGGGGGTAAAAGTTTGACACACAACATTCACTCATTTAGAGAATAAGTTACCGAAAACGTCACGGTAAACCCCCTGAAACATCGTTTCCCGTATTTGAAATGGAAATGTACGGATCCATTGACTGAGATATGGATCAACAGAAACGGAAACATATCAGAGAAATTTGAAAATGAATCAGAGAAATCTGGAAATGGATAAGAGAAACTGGAAACGAATAAGAAAAAATTGTGATACAGATCTATTGGTGCTGGTGGACTGATCCACTCCACAATAGAAAAATGCATCATATCATAAAATAAAGTGTGTATTTCCCCGACTTACTACGTCTTTCCTCCTAGTGCTGAGCCTGTCTTCTGCCTCTTTTATTGGGTATTGAATAGGATTTCCAACCGAGACTG
This sequence comes from Larix kaempferi, assembly GCA_027924585.1. Taxonomy (NCBI): domain Eukaryota; kingdom Viridiplantae; phylum Streptophyta; class Pinopsida; order Pinales; family Pinaceae; genus Larix; species Larix kaempferi. The sequence continues at coordinate 13,900,508 of BSBM01000030.1, forward strand.
AGCAAGATGATGGTTGTGATGGTGCGTTTGCTTCCTTTATTCTTACTGCCTTAGGTTTCGTTGCAACTGGTGCTGCTTCCATCACCTAAATTGCTGCTTTTATAGATGCTGTCAAAGTTATTGGAAAAACAACCCCCATTGAGTTATATTTGGTATTGATCGTTCATTTCATGGATACTTAGCCTTGGGAAAACTGTGTTTGTCCATCAACAATTCAATTTGGATATTTTTATCAGTGCATCGAAGACTATAGAATGGGCAATTCAATCAAATCAAGATACCTTATTACCTTGTTTCTTCGTATTCACTTCAACAAAACCTCTTACTATATAGGCTGGGTCATTATTTTGGGTATGTTCAATTGCCTAGGATTAGGTTCCCAATTCACAAAGATGGTCAAAAAGAAATTATCCTAGGCCTTTGTTGTAGTCACAATTAATGGTACATTCTTTGACTGGATTGTTTTAATTTTCACCATTCTATCAAACATGGAGGCCCCTTAGCCCCTGCTTATCTATGTTTGTCCCTGGCGCACTAGGATATTTACTTCTTTCAATGAACATTTAGGATCACATTCTTGTAAGCAAGATGCCAACCCATTTTGTTGATTACTTCCTATTGTCTATTCACCTCGGTCTTAACTTAGTGTAATCCACTTTAGCCTACCTTGACACCTATTAGCCTTCGGGAGTTGTGGCCAAAACACACACATACGAATTTTGAAATTTTTTGTTGTGGGTTGTAGGACACTTGCGATTGGATTACTCAAGCCTAGAAGCACATTGGGCCTAAGATAATTGAATTGTATCTTGGTTTTCCATTTGGAAGCTACTCTTTCATAGTAGTTGTTCTGATTTACTATTTCAATTTTTCAAATCTGATTTAGCTAAGACATCACATTGAAGTTTGAAGCCCTTGTTTACTGTTGATGTGGCTTCTATCAAAGTCTGATCTAATTAGCATTTGGAAACCTTTATTTGGTGCCCTCAGTAGTTAGTTTACTGTTTAAGGGGTAGACCTGATCCTTGTTTCAAATCGTGTCATTTTACAAATCATTTGGGTTTTGAATGCCATATTTCCTATTTTCAAGTTATGTGATATGATACTCTTCATTCACTTATCTAGATTACTATTCATATTGCTATTGCAAGTTATAACATATAACTTTGTATATTTTTTGGTCTTGCAGGGTATAGCAACATAGCTATAGCCTACTATTCATTTGCATTATGGAATCGTCATCCGTCAATGTTGGGGAGCCTATAGAGAAGATTGATCCAAAGTCTCCTCTTTGGAAATATGTCACTGTTGTGGGGAACATCCAAGTAGGGGGGTCTTTAATATGGATTTGCATGAATGCCAAAAGGAATTCAAGGCATCCTACACCTGGGTGAAAGCACGTTTGCTTGGGATAAATTACACCAATATTCGAGTATGCATCGACCCACCTAAATCGGATGGAAAAGATGTAAAGGGTTTGACCAAAGAAAAAATAACGAAATATAAGAAAGAAGGGGATGAGGTAGATGCTAAAGCAAATGAGTCAAACACTGCCTTTCAATTCAAACAACCAACAACAAAGGGGCATATTTATTAAAGACTTGATCTCTCTCATGAAATTGGTAGTCCTTCAAACTCAAAGAGGTCTAATTTGGGACCGCTTGAAAAGAGTTTTAATAATGATGCCCGAGGCACAACAAATGAAGATATAGGTCAGTGCATTTATGCAAATGGCCTTCCTTTTAACCTTGGGCTATCTCCTTTTTGGGTAGGGATGATTAAAGCAGTTAATGATGCCCCAAAAGGATATGTTGGCCCTAGCTATGAGAAGATTTGCACTACATTGTTGACAGGTGAAGTTACGTTTGGAGGGTGCATTGAACCCCATCCGTAATTCATGGCACATTTCAGGGGTGTCAATCATTTTTGATGGATGGAAAGATCAAATGAATAGGCCATTGATCAATTTGATTGCACAAAGCCCTATAGGGGCAATGTTTCTGAAGGCATTGGATTGTGAGGGGCAACAAAAAGATGCTCAATTCATTGTTGACATATTGATTGAAGCAATTGAATTTGTGGGGGCAAAAAATGTTGCCCATGTCATCATAGACAATGCAAAGATGTGTATAGCAACGCACCGAATTGTTGAAGGAAAATATCAACACATCTTTTGGACCCCTTGTGCTATTCATTCATTGAACCTGATGTTGAGCAAGATGGGGACTCAAATTGAGTGGATGCAACTTATTTTTGAAGAGGCAAAGGAAATCCAAGCCTTCATCACAAACCACCATATGTGTCCCAAGATATTTACAGGGAATTTGCGAAGTTGGAGCTTCTTAAGACACCAAAAATTTAAAGTATACACTTTAAACTTGTAAAGTTTGTTTAATAATTCTTAGGACTCTAAATTTTAATTTTTAAATTTTAATATATTGAAATCTTGGCAGTTGCAGGTTGCAGAGACTCGTTTTGCCTCTCACATCATAGTCTTGACGAGGCTTATGTAGGTAAAAGAAGCCTTACAATCAATGGTATGCAGTTCACTTTGGAATCAATGGAGGCAATCCTAGACTGAAAGAGCACAAGTAGTGAAGAGGTTGGTTGTTGACGAGGAATGGTGGGATAAGGTGGAGTACCTCTTGGCATTTACTATGCCAATTGTGGGTTTGCTACGTATGTTTGACATAGACAGGCCCAGTTTGGGAGAGGTGTATGAGGACATTGACTTCATGATAGAGAAGATAAGAGTGTTCATCAATGCCAAGGAGCAGAACCCAGATGAAGTCTTTTACAGAGAAGTAAAAGACATACTGACCAAAAGGTGGAACAAGATGACCACTTCATTGCACCTTTTGGCCTATGCAGTGAATCCTAAATATTATTTTGCAAAGTTGCTAAATGATCCAAAAAGAACTGCACCAAACAACGAACCAAAGTCTCCCAAGGGTTTAATAAAGATTTTAGAAAGCTATTTGAAGATCCTGATATTGCCTATCTGATTCGTGAAGACTCGAAGAGTTTTCACATTTTGTGGGATCTAAGGGTTTGGGTATAGGTATTGATCCTTTATCATCTTAAGAATCAAGATCATTGTTATTTCATATTGGTTTCTTAGAGCATTTCATATTCGTTTAAGATTTGAGGGTTTGAAGTTTGAAATTTGGGTGCAGATATTATAACTATGTGGGACAAGACCAAACTAAGTCCAATTAATTGGGGGAACTTCCATGGTGTCAAATTCGAAGTATCCAAAGATTGGCTATCAAGATCTTGTCACAAGTTGTTAGTTCCTCGTCAGCAAAGAGGAATTGGAGCACATATGGCTTCATCCATTCAGTGAAGAGAAACATATTGGGATCCAAGAAGGCCGAGGAACTTGTATATATCTATCAAACCTTCGCTTTTTGTCACATAAGAAGGATGAATACAAATTGGGGTCCACCAAACTATGGGATCTAGAGCTAGAGTTGCTTGACTTGGATATAACATTGAATGCCATATCTCATATGAATTTATTTGATGAGGGGGCACCATCAAGTGGACAAGGCAACAATGCTCCTGCTTCAACTTCTAGAGATAATGTGAATGAAAATGCTGATGTGGATCTTCGTCACATGGACAAGGACATTTTTGATGATATGTAAATGTAATTGAACAATGTACATTGAATATGATAGAAGGTTGCCACTCAATTAATTTTGTAATTTTTATATTTGAGTTATGTTGATGATGATGATTATGTGGTTTTAATTTAAAATTTAAATGATGAATGGTAAATTTAATTTTTGTCTCATGGTGTGTGTGTGTGTGTCTCTCTCTATATATATATCTGTGTGTGTTGTTTCCTTGTATCGTATCCAATTTTTTTGAAAATTTGCCGTATCCATATCCCCCTGTATCCGTATCTGTTTAAGTGCAACTTAGTTCAGAGATTGATTGAGAGGGAGCGATTTTTCTTGAGTAGCCAAGAGAAGAAGAAGAGGGCACGAATTCCAGAGAGGGGGCACACTTTTCAGTTGAGAGGATAGAAAGAGGGCATGGATCCCAAGGAAGCTGTGAGGGATAACGTCAGTAGAGTTTCAGCAGCAAAGAGGGCACACGAATCCCAAGGCAGCTATACAGCAGCAAGCTGTACAACTGGGGCACATGTGTGAGCTGAGGCATGCTCTCTTAGGTGCAGTTTGTGACTGGTTTTTGCTTGCGTCGAATCAACCAAGAGATTTGGCAGGCATTCCAAGTCGTCAGGTTCCTTCAATTGTGAAAAATTCTACTGTAATAATTTCCTCTATTTTTCTGGCACGATTATCAAGAAAGCTCCATTTTGCTGGTTTTTCCCAATGGGGTTTCCAGGGTAAAAAATACTGTGTTTATGGTGTGTCTGGTTTCTTTTTTCGTTGCGTATTTTATCAGTGTTATTGAGCTTATGTATTGCTGTTCATATAATCAGATTTAGGAATTTTTTCCTTGCATGCATCTGGGTTAATTTATTGGAAGTTGCAATCAGAATATAATCTCTAAGAAAATTTACACCTAACATTCCCTTCTTCCCTTCTTGAGCTTGGATCATTCCTCTTTCTCCACTTCTTGCTACAGTTCTACAAAGACAAGGAGGCCACCAACAATCCAGAAAGAAATGTAGTTTACATGTGTATGAGATTGCCATGTCACCAAAGAAGTCCTTTGATCACCTGTAAGACACTAGGAAGCCTCCACATAATCCCCAGGAGTGGCTCATAATGCCAAATCATCACTGAGAATTTCTTGTAATGGCTTAATTATTAACCAAACCATACTTACATATTTTTAAATTAAAAGTTAGGGAAACATTTTAATTAAATGCCATTAATCCAAAAATGTATGTATCGATGTGAACTGAAAGGGGAAACTACCTCTGTTGAGTCCAAATATCCTCTGAAGACCATAGGTGTCTATGTGTCTGCTCAAATCATCCCAGAAATGCCTCTATAGTTTCGATCAAACGAATGCAAATCCAATTTTAAATTAAAACTTGAGGAAAGTTTTAATTAAAATCCAATCACCCTAGAGTGACATGTGACCAAGGAGAAAAGGGTTAGAATGACTCCCAGAGTCAGGATCACTGCTAATTTATGTTGACAGCTGCCTCTGCCCTGTTGTTCTGCCATGTTGACCAAGTCAAATTGCTGAGAAAGTCAAACTTACTCAAATTGACTACTTTGGAAAAGCGTTCTACAATCTGACTCAATATGTTGATAGAAGAGCCAAATGATTATCCAAATCTATCAATAGACTTGAAAAACCTGTGCATGAAAGCCATGCATGATCATGGAAATTTGACTTGAGAACACTGCAGAGAGTCCACCACTCTACAATAATGACTGGTCTATGGCAGTAGTGACCAATGGGGTGGCATATGCATCGATAAATGCCAAATGAGTATCCAAATATGCGTTCAGAATACATAGATCCGATGTACAACAAAAGATGGCCAAACATGTCCATCAATGATAGTACTGGCTACACAGAATTAGACTAACATCCATTGAATATCTCTGATGGAGGCATGATGATGCCTCTGTATGTCTGAAAATCTGTCATGATGCTCTTCTGCTACTAAGGAGTGTCCCAGGGGAACTAGTAGTAGTATACATTTGCAGAATCACTGTAGGTAATAGACATAATGCATTTAATTGTTTAAGTGTGAGTCATCATATAGCATAGTCATGAATTCATGATGATATACTCCATAAGTATCTTCAAACAGGTTCGTTGGATTAATGATCTAAGAGCATACTAGTAGCATGCAAATATATCAAAGTATTTACCAATGGACTAGTTCTTCTTTGGGGTGTAGATGGATAACACACAAGAGGTTTAGGAAGTGAATTGACTTTGGTTGAAAGTCTGACTCAAGGTAAGGGAATCAAGGGGTTGTTATGTGAATTGACTTTGTGGTTTCACCAATGATACAGATAACCAAAGCACGCGTCGATCAAAAGGGGTTGTTATGGGATGCCTTTTCCTTGATCCTAACATTAATAGTTTGCTTTTTTTAAACTTTTTTTTGAGCATCGGATTAATGTATTGGAAGATGCTGGCCCTGGTTTTACACCTTTTGGATACGAGTGATGACAAGGCCTTAGCTCCGCTTCCAATGAGCATCCATAGCCTCGAAGCAGTTGCCACAATAATGCATATGAGTGCAAATAGGCATAGCACCTGTTGCTAATGAGCGTCCACAGCCTCGATTGGGATTACCTATTCTTCCAACCGTTAACCAATGTTTTAAAACTCGGACTCAGACTTAGAAACGGTAATGACTCGGTTGAGTTGAATTTAATGAATTCGTTTACTGAAAAATAAATAAAATATAAACAAATATTTAAAGATTCTAATGCATGATTCCAAAGCATTAGAGACAATATCCAAAGTTTTCTCATGTATATACCATGTAAGGGTGAATATATAAAAATGGCACAAAGTTTACTATGCAATACATATCTGGAAGTGGAACAAAATACATAATCAAAGAGGCCTAAATCGCCTGTAGAGTCCAAAAAACAACATGCTATGATGTGACTACATCACAATGTTTTAAAACACAAACTCGTACTAAAGTCGGTTGAGGGTCAACTTGGACTTGGACTCAGAATTGGTATTGACTTGGTCGAGTTGAATTTAATGAGTCAGTTTACTCAAAAATACATAAAATATTTAAATTTTTTAAAGATTCTAATCCATGATTCCAAAGCATTAGAGACAAAATATCCAAAGTCTTAAGGGTGAATATATCGAAATGGCATGAAGTGTACTATGCAGTACATTTATGGAAGTGGAACAAAATACATAATCAATGAGGCCTAAATGGCCTGTTGAGTTCAATAAAAAACATGCTATGATGCCACTACATCATACATGTCATTGATCAACATGATCAATCGTCAAACTTATTAACACTGCTAGAACAGTAGAGCTAGAATCATGGATTCAGGACTGGCAATGGCATCATCATCCGACTCAAAGTTGGATTCCTGAAGGTCATCTACGTTGCAATCCTGAAATCCTGAAAACAGTAAGTCTGTTGAATTTTGAATTGCATCTAAAATTCTACTTTTTGCATATGAAGTCCAATGAGGTTGGAACCACTCTCAAACATCCTGAAACAATTAATGGTAATGTTAAAAAGTTTAGTAAAAGGATAGAAAATGAAAGATAAGGAGACTGTCACTTTTAATTCGAGAATTTAATATTACCATTTAGTATTATCAAAAACTACCGAGTAGCTGAACATATCGGATTTTTTTTACAGACAACTTGGTCGGTTTAGGACGGGACTCATCCGAGTTGAATGGTTTAGTATTGAACCGGTCGAGTGGAACATCAACTCGGCCGGTTTGGTATCGAACCGGTCACTTGATTTGGTTTGGAGGCTGAGTCAGCTCGGTTGATGCTCAACTCAGTCAACTTGGCCGAGTCCGAGTCTGAGTTGATCGAGTTTTAAAACTATGCCGTTAACCATTATATAACAATAGCATAGGGAGTTTTGGATCTTAAGAGAAAACATTGCTCAATTGTAGCTCTTTTGACTATTGACAGTCGACCTTGGGGAGCATACCCCAAAGATTCCTGTACTGAGGTTTCACTTCAACACAGCAACCCTTAGACACAATTATGAGAGAAGCAAAGCATAGATGGTTACAGATCCACAAAGGGGGAGAATAAGAGTCAATCAATCAACTTCAAGTTAATTGGATGCGAACACAAGATGGAGTGGTATGGATGAAATGATAAAAGTTAAGATGGAACCAAAGAAGGGGCCAATAGTTCTTAGAAATTCTGAAATACCAAATTAAGAGTAGCCATCTTGGTGCTTGGTATCTGATCAAACCAACAACCCATCACCCTCATCAACCTATGCAAGGTACTACTAGCTATACTCATCAAAACAATCAAATACATTATATCATGCTTTAACAGTAGACGTTTTAGTACAACATTAAGTAATAAATCATCATCATCATAATCTGACATGGCATAGCAGTAAAACAAGGCAAAAATATAACATCATCTCATGGTCATCACATCACCCATATCACATAGGTGACCCATAAGCAGAAAAATGGGCCACATCAATCTGGAATACATCAGCAAACTGGAATAGAATGAAGCAAAAATAAGTCATACTATGACTATACAGTATGTGGCGTAACAGGTCCATGTGCACCGTTTTTATCTTGTGATGAAAGTGGACTAATTTCTGCCAATCTTTAGATTGTTGTCTAGGTATCAAAGGGGGGGCTAGATGTGCTTTGTGACAATATAGCTCTTTCTTTGTCATATTGGTCATCCTTTGTCTCTTCCTGCTGGAGATCACATGTTCCTGCTCTTATAGTATGTTTACCTCTTTTTGGTACATTTTAATTGTAAGTTCTCTATTCTGTAAATTAATCCGGAAGGAATTTCATGGAGCAGAAAATTATGCTGAAGTGATTGTCTTACTGTTTCTAAAAATTTGCATATCTCTTGCATAGAATCACAGACTATTTGCTAGACGATTTCTGGTTCGTTCATTTTCCATATGTAATCACCCATGTATTGCATACACTTCTTTTTTCTTTTGGAATAAATCATAAATTTTATTAATACAACAAAATTACATTCAGAAAATGCTTGTTAATTATTTCCAAACCATTCTGGCACATACTTGATAAACAAATACTGCTCATAATAGTAACCAAGTTCTTGCCAATTTTTTTATTTTTGATTCTTCCACTGCAAATTTCACAATGCTGCCAACAAGCAATGCCAAACACATTAGGAAATGGCGCCAGATGTATGATTTGATTATTTTACTAAAATAGACTTACAGATATTCAAAAGAGTAGGTTGAACCATTCTAACATTAATGTTGAACCATTCTAACATTAAAGAATCGAGTGTAACATTACACTGGTGGGTTTGCCTCCTGCATGACCACACATGCATAAGATACAGCAAATATGTTTTTCAGAGGTTACCCCAGGTTGTGGCAGTTATACTTAATCATTTGCATTTCATATTTCTGATTAAATACTCATCTGAAAGTTTGTTTAATGCTTTCTCTGATAGCACAGTTTTATTATTTCTGAACAGGTATAATTGTGCTTCTTTTAATTTGGACCCATTTTAATTGAAAAATATGCTTGTTTAGTGTTAATATTTTCTAGCTTCTCAATTGACCTTCATTGTTGTTCTTTTCAGGACCAATTTGACAGTATAGATCTTTCAGACAATGAAATTGTTAAACTGGAAAACTTTCCTTATCTGAAGCGACTGACCACATTGTTAATAAATAACAATCGTATTGCCCGCATCAACCCAAATGTTGGAGGTGATTTATTGTTTGTCATACCAATATAATTTTCATTGCATTTATATTAGCAGCCTGGTTCGTAGCACATGTTTGAATTTGTCTTTACCAAATTTTTTGAATCAATTTACATTGATCTTATGTGCAGAATTTTTGCCAAAACTTCAGACACTGGTTCTTACAAATAACCGCCTTGTGAACTTGGTGGATCTTGATCCACTTGCAGCTCTTGTGAATTTGCAGACACTTAGCCTGCTGGACAATATAGTTACAAAGAAACCAAACTATCGCCTATATGTTATTAACAAGTTGAAGAAGCTGCGGTTGCTCGATTTTAGAAAAGTAAAGAAGAAGGTGAGTTAAAATGTTGCCTCTGATTGATGGATTTTGTTCTGACATTCAGTGCCGAGTGTTATCTCATTTCATTCTTCAGTTTTAAGGCTTGCATGAAAATAATGGACATTATGACTAAGCGTATGAATAAATTTTCTAGGATGCTGTAAGGATTTAGAATGTCAAGGTTTCGTTGTTTTGCTTGTTTGCACCTGATGGCGGGTTTGGTATTTGAATTTTCTAAGCAATGTATGCTAGTATTAGCATATGGATATCTTATTGGTGCAATTCAGTGATTAAGTATAAGTTGCAACATACTTTGTTTCAGTTGTACTCAGTGCCACACACGACTGCTTCCTACTAAACCAAGAGATCATACCGGATCCCATACTGAAGCAGCATCCTGAAGTGCTCTTCCTATCAGCGGCAATGCCTGCCCAATCCGAATCAACATAACCCTGCAGGTCAATCTTCTAATTCGTTGCATACTTGAGCCCATAATCCACTGTACCCTTTAGGTACCTCAATATATGCTTTGCAGCAACCAAGTGAACTTGTCTCGGATCCATCAGGAACTGGCTTAATGTGTTCATAGCAAAACATGTCTGGTCTCGTGTTCGTCAGGTACATCAATGACCCAGTCATCTGACGATACATCGTGGCATCAACTGACTCTGATGAAGCATAACATAGTAGCTTCAAGTTCGATGCCATGGGTGTGGCCATTTCCTTGTAGTCCATCATTCTGAATCTCTTCAGAATCTCTATTGCATACTTCCCTTGTCCAAGGAAGATTCCATCCTTACTCTGCCACACCTCCATGCCTAAGAAATAATGCATCATACCCAGCTCCTTCATCTTGAACTCTGCGGCAAGCTTCCTCTTTGTGTCTGCAATGAGCTCATCCTCCCTTGTTACAAACAGATCATCAACATAGAGTAGAAGTATCACTGGATTTCCCTCTTCAACCTTGTAGTAAAGATTGGAATCTGCTTTACTCTTGGTAAAGCCTAGCTCATTAGGAAGTTATCCATCTTGCCGTACCACGTCCTGGGTGCCTGTTTTAATCCGTACAAGGCCTTCCTCAACTTGCACACATGAGTCTGCCTGTTATGTGTCTAAAATCCAACTAGCTGCTCCACATACACTTCCTCTTCTACTACACCATTCAAGAATGTTGTCTTGTCGTCCATCTGGTGTACCTTCCATTTCATCACTGCAGCCAGTGCTAGTATTGATCTGATGGAAGTGTATCTCGCAACAGGTGCGAATGTCTCCTCATAGTCTATGTCTTCCTTTTGGGAGAAGCCACGTGCTACAAACCTTGCCTTGTGTTTCTCAATGCTACCATCTACAGCATGCTTGATCTTGTAGATCCACTTCGAAGTCACAACAGACTTCCCTTCTGGTCTCGGAACTACCTCCCAGACATCATTCTTCATAATCGATTAGTACTCCTCAATCATGGCATCCTTCCATTCTTTCTTCTCTGTCGCTTCCTCATAGTTGGAAGGTTCTTTGTTGATGATGCCGCACAACAGGGCTACATAGCTGGAGTATGGGCTAGGTCTTTTGCTTTCTCTGTGCATCCCCTCTGGAGAGCCATACTTTGCCACATCTTGTATTGCCTCTCGTGCCCTATGTCACATGGTTCAGGTTCGAATTCGAGTTCGGAAACCTTGAAATTTGGTTCGAATTCGAATTTTTTTATGAAATTTTGGATGAGGTTTGGCATTAGGTTCGTCCGTAACATATTTTCTAAATATAAATATTTTATGATAAACATGATTAATTAAGAAAAATATAATATAATAAACATTATTAATTATTAATATTATAATAATGTTAATGTTACATTAAACATTATTAATTATTATTGTTAATGTTATAATAAACATCATTAATGTTATATAATAAACATTATAAATTAATATTATATAATAAACAAATTATAAATTATAAGATATAATTTATATAACTTATACCTTGCAATCTGGTGATCCTCGACACCCTGCCTAATCTGAACACATAAATCAATGAATTCAAACCTGCAATCTTCGATTTCCTAACACTGATTGCGTTGAAACTTGACGCAGTAATCGTAGACACTAGAATCGGGGCCCTTCACACGCAGGTAAGACGAGAATGAGCTGCGAGTCATCCGCCGAGGGTTGCGAGTCGGTGCCACAGAGACACGACAAAGAAGGGGTCGACACCATTCGAATTGAAGAGTTGCAGGAAGCGGAGAGACTCAACGTGAGTGCAGATAGAGGAGTTTAAACGTAGGCCTTTCACTTTAAAAAAACGTAAATAAGCCAGCGAATTTCATGCCCTATAAAACCATACTTCGCGTATAAGCCAGCGGATTTGCTCTATAAAACCATACTCTGCGTATAAGCCAACGAATTTCATGGCCGAATTTGATCGAATCTGATTTTTTTTTTGAGGTTCACCGAATTTCGAACCTCAAGGTTCAAGTTCGGCGAACCCTGTGACTTAGCTCGTGCCCATGTTGCTCTTCTCTTGTGGGAGTTCTTCTTACATGGTGGATCTACAACTTCTTGTGGTTCTTCCATGTCGCGGTCTTCATGAGCTTCTTGAATTGTCTTTTACATAACTTCATAAATCTTCTTGAATGTTATAGCTGAATCATCGTTAAAAGTTTCTCACGATCTTTCCTACAAGTAAATTTCGCTGTGTGATTAGAAACATTTCATAATTTTCAAAACGAATTCTTATGCATAAATACATAGGTCATACAGTTATGCAACTATCTTAGCCAATGCTACAACATTCATCCATATCCCGTATTCATACGGTAACTTTCTAGATGCCTTCCATCTCTACCAGAACATTATTAAGAGCGTGCACTACTCCTAACATGTTAGCAAAGAGGTTTCATTCTAGATAAGTAGCAATGCAATGTTGTATAGTACCATAGGCCACTTACCCATTACATGCACATTAGTAGTATTATGTTCATTGTTCTAACATACTTAATCTAGAAACATAAATATGTAAAGAACTGAAAAATATTTAATCATACAAGAAATGACAATTCAAATACTTATCTTTGTTTGGTTTTTGGGTGGACTCCCTCTTGATCTTTGCTTCCTTGCAGGAACTCCTGGAGTCTCTGACAGTGTGCTCCCTCTTCATCCTCTGCTCCTGAGTTCCTGTGCCTTATGATCGGAAATGTTGAGCAAGTATTCCGCACTTGTTCTTTGTGCTAGAGTAGACTTTGTATGTCCTTTTCTTATATATCCTAACCAATGCTAAAATGGATGAGAGGCTTCGATGGAGCATCGATCTTTATTTGTTTTCCATAGTCCAACTCTGCAGTAACTTCTTCTACGCCTTCCATGTAATACTCAAAGTCATCTCTAGCTTCACCTTATGAGGTGGAACCTTCTGAATGAAACCATGTAACTGGTTACCTTCATTACAGTAAATATTCTCCATCACTTGAAGAATCATCCCTTTCTTCTTTGGTTCTTTTCCTTGCTGGTTCATCGTCTTCAGCGGTGTGAGCATGATGTCTCTTCTTATTTGTCTTTTTGTTGGAGCCTCTGTTTCTGGGACAATCTCTGGAGTACTGTCCCTTCTCATCACATGTATAGCATCTAATGTTGGATAGATCTCTTCTGGATCTTCTATCATAGTTCTCCGTCTAATTTTGATGGTGTTTCTCCCTCTTAATGTGATGATGGTGCTCCCTCTTCTTATGATTCCTTCCGGCGTGTGCCGTGAGAGCTTGATCATCATTTGCTCACATCTTCTCTTCTCGTGCCACAAGTCGAGCTTCTTCTTGTGTACATTCTTCCCATAGTCTACTGAATGTAATCAACCTCTTTCTGGCACAAATCCCTTGAATGAATGAGTCCCATGATCTTGGGAGACCATTCAAGGTGGTCATAACAATTTCTCCTTCTACCATCTCTTCAACTGCTTCAAGTTGCCCCTTGATTTGTGAGACCCTAAGAAACCGGACACGTCCCTCTTGGGCCAAGTGTCCCGTGGGCCATGTTTGGGTGCGGACACGACTGCCCCACGTGGGGGACACGACTTTTTTCGTGTCCTGATTTCGGGACACTCGTGTCCTGCCTCTGCACATCGTGTCCCAATTCCAGGACACTCTAGGACACGTGAACACTAAAATTAACTTTGAAATTATTGTTCAAGCTTTTGTAATTTGTGATGGTCCTATATTTTATTGATGCTAAAAGGTTTCTCATAAGTTCCACCTCATTTTTTATCTTCTTAAGCCTTCCTAAAACGCACACTAACATGATAACAGCCACAAAGTCTAACATTTAACTTCCATAGCCTCGAGAGTTCATCAGTTCCATAAAACACTGTTGTCTTCTTCACTACTGAGTGCAAAACTTGCATTGCTTGGCCAATTTATATTGGTAACTGTGAAATAAAACATTATGACAGTCCATACCATTCTTAATGGTTTTAACTTTTAGGAGTTTATTCATCTTTTGAATGAAAAAATAATCTCCCAAATTCATATGGGAATTGAAAAATAAAGCTTCAAGGCAATCTATTAGTCTATTTGGCATTTGCCAGTGCCCAGTGGCATTCCGACATCTATGTAATACATTTTGATTTTGATGACTTAATGAGAAATATGGTTTCGACATGCATCTATGTGTCTCATTGTGATTTGTGAATGACAAATGTGTTGTGAATTGTGAATGACAAATGTGTAATCATTAATGTGTTTTGATTCTAATTTCTATTGAATATTTGTAAATGTTCTAGTTTTAAATTTGATTGGATCTATATGTCTATTTTTAAATTTTAATATATTTAAAAAATATATATATATGTATATAAAACGTGTCCTTCGTGTCCTGATTCCGGGGGTCACCGTGTCCCGTGGGGACACTCGTATTTTGGGGACACTTGTGTCTCGTGTCCTCGTGTCAGGTGACTTAGAGTCTAACTGTATATAAGACATTTTATTTGCAACATAAAAAACTGTATTGGATCTTGCTACTTGGTATAGTGGTGAAGTTCCTTTTCAGCTAACCGATAAAAATGGTGAAGTTTAGATGTTAATTTTTCAGTGTCAATTGCACATAGGAGTATTCTGTGGCGACAATGTGAAGAATAGAATGGGGATTATTATCTGCTATAATGTTTAAATATGTTGCACTGTAGAGATTTAATTTTGTTGGTTCTTTCTCCTTTCATTAAAATTTTGAGGCAAATTAGTTCTCTATCGTCTTTACTGTGATTAACGAATGTCAGCCTGCTTTCTTGGATCTAAATTAATGGAAGCCTGAGTCAAACAAGGATAGATTTATCGTGAGAGATATGTGAGATAGATTGATTGCAGCTACAAATCGATCATTTGCAGGCTTCACACTACTGTTGCAAGATGTTTTCGACTTTGGGGCTGGTGGAGCATTTGGCATTTGCAGGAATGGGCCGTTATGTATCAATGACCAAGATTTTCTTTAATTTCATTTGCTGACATTGAGGGTTTGTTGAGAACAGGAGAGGTTGGAAGCAGAAAAGCAGTTTGCATCAAGGGAAGCTGAAGAGGAGGCTAGGAAGGAACCTGCAAAAACATTCATTCCTGGTGAGGTTCCAACACTGCTAGAGACACCTATTGAAGATCAGGCGCCAAAAGTTGTTGCTCCCACACCAGAGCAAATCTTAGCCATAAAGGTGCATTTCGTGCCCGTGCCCTTGACTTTAGCTTGTACTATTGTTCTGTTTTGTTCTTTAGTTTCTTTATTGTTTTCAGATAGGGTATTAATTAATTTGGAATCTATTTCGGCATTCTTCATGCTGCCATATTGGAAGGGCCATTTCTAGGGTGGTGGGGCTATGCTAATTGTCATGGCCAATTTTTTCTTTGAGTAGGAATTGTGATTGCACTGATCAACTCATACTTGTGCATCGAGGTCTCCAAGTTTGCTTGTGCAAGTTGTTGCTTATCAAATAAACTGTTGGTTTCATGTTTGAATTTTCTCTAGTAATATGTTGAAAATTGATTGAAAACTGTTTTAGTGGTTTTCATGCTTTTGAATTCCTGTGGAAAGTGTTATTGATGTATCTGCCATTCTTTCAATTTGTATTTTGATTTGCGATAGTTTTCTTTCAATGTTGTTTTCTTCTTAATCTCCTGGACTGTGGAAATGGTGAGATAGTTTACTCTATTTGAGCTTTAGAATATTGATTCATAGTGTGTTATACTGTTTTTGAATAACAGTGAAAATTTCCAAATAAAACAAGGTGGTCTAGGTTATTGATGAGTGTATTTGCAGGCTGCAATTGCCAACTCTCAAACTCTTGAAGAAGTTGCTAGACTTGAAAAGGTACTTTGTTTACATCCTGCCTTTGGAATAATTGAGGGTTTCTTAATAGCAACACAAACAATATTTCTTTATTTAATGGTAACATTGTTGGGAGTTTACTATCACTGCAGAGTAATTGCTTTTGCACAGTATATCTGTGACATTCAATATACTTCTACAATAAGTATTGTAGGACATCTCTTTTTCATTTTTTATACAAATATTTGCATATTTCATTTCTATATTGCACTTGTTTCTTTAATACATGGTGTTTGTCATGTACAGGCATTAAAGTCTGGTCAGTTACCTGCGGATCTGAAGATCCCAGGTGATGATGTGAAAATGGATCCTGCCAAAGACAAAGTTGATGAAGAAATGATTACAGAGAACCAGAATAATATTTCTGAGAAGATAAATGAAGATAATGAGAATGCGGTTGATGATACTGCGAAGACAGTTGAGAGTACTGTGAATCCAATGGAGATCACTGAGAATCCAATGGAAAGTGCTGAGAACCCAATGGAAAGTGCTGAGAACCCAGTGGAAAGTGCTGAGAAGCGATCAGAGGAGACCGGGGTTACTTCAATGGAAGAGGTATAGCTGATAAGCCAGTTTTTGCCTTTCATTTCATTTCCTTTTCTTCTTTGCTTTGTATGGATGTATGCATAAAAAATTATTGAACCCCTGAGTGATTTATCATTAAGAGGGATTGCTGATCTATTGCATATTGATTACTTTATAGAGTGATACATTCACATTTCTTTCTGTTGTTGTTGGTAAGTGGAGTAGACACAGACAACTAAATCATGATTGAGAGTTGTTTTTCTTAAAGAAAAATTTAAGTAGGAAAAATAAATTTCTAATGGTACACAGGAAAAGCTAGGGTGTTTCAATCATTTTTGTCAATTTATAGTTCCACTACTTACATATGCAGCAATCTATCTACCAATTTGATGAAAACATCAAGCAACCGATATCCTTATTTTTTGCACCAGCATATATATATCCAAAGGAAAACCTTGTGGGATGACCTCTCTTCCCCAGAATATCCAGATGGAGGGGCAGTTAAACTGCCAACCACAATAATGTTGTATTTTTAGTACCTCAGAAAGTGTATGTCAGAGTGCCATTAATGGCAGCAGCAAGTAGAGGTGACATGTGTGCAGCTCTGTACAGCAGCAAGGCAGCCCTCCTTCAGCAGAGTTCTGTACAGCAGGTTCCTTACATCCCTGATTCTGCAATTCCGTATAGTAGTAATGAGGGCACAGGAGCATTTATGGAGGAAAGAGAGGGTGCATCCCATGATTGCCATCCCTAGTTTAGATCCAGTTTAGATGCCCTCTATATTTAGCAGTTCAGATCTATTTAAATTTGTATCTAAGTCACCTGACACGGGGACACGGGACACGTAGGACACGAAAATACGAGAGTCCGACACGGACACGGTGACCCCCGAAATCAGGACACGTAGGATACGTTTTATATACATATATATATTTTTTTAAAAATATATTAAAATTTAAAAATATAGACATATAGATCCAAAAATATTTAGAAACTAGAACATTTACAAATATGCAATAGAAATTAGAATAAAAACACATAATGATTACACATTTGTCATTCACAAATCACGATTCACAACACATTTGTCATTCACAAATCACAATGAGACACATATGCATGTCGGAACCATATTTCTCATTAAGTCATCAAAATCAAAATGTATACATATATGTCGGAATGCCACTGGGCACTGGGCCACTGGCAAATGCCAAATAGACTAATAGTAAATACAAAAAGGGGTGGATCAAGATGGGAGAATCCCATATGTCAGTAGTCCTCCTCCATGCCTGAATCAACATACTCATCACTGCCACTGCCACTGCCACTGCCCTGATCCTCATCCTCCCCCCCCTCCTCCTCCTCTCTGCCCATCTGACGATCTGCATCTGCTGCTGTGGAGGATGACCCCTCTGCACGATCACTCTCATCAAAAGTGACCGGCTCTAGCACTGGATCATTAAGATCCATGTTGGCTAATGCCAACTCAGTACTGCTGTCCAAACCCATATCATCAGGAAAGACATCCCACATCTTTGTCTTTCCCTTCACCCACTCCTCCCTCTTCCTGTAAATAAGACGAAGGTTGGAGTGCACATACACCATGGACTCTGCTCTGGACTGCTCAAGCCTGCTCTTCTTCACACTGTACAAGTTCCCATATGTGCTCCAATTCCTCTCACAACAAGAGGATGATGTAACTTGAGAGATGACCCTGAAGGCTAACTTCTGTAGAATAGGGGATGTTGCCCCATGAGTTGCCCACCAACGATAGGGTGTCTTACCCTCCCTATCTCTAAGCACATCATAGCCTCCAAATCTCCCAGTGCCAGTGGAAAAATCTACAAAGCCATCCTCCACCTCCTCAAGCATGTCTCTATCCTGAAATAGCCGTCTAAGTGCTATCTTCCTCCCATTTGCAATCTCTGCATCCATGTGAGGAGGGACTCTGTGTGAGGCCCCCGATCCACCAGTGAGCCACTCCTGAGTGTAGAACTTGGGGTTCAAGGAGTGGGCCAAGCAATGCAAAGGTGTGCAATTCTTATCCCACCTGGAGATAAGAATATCCCGAATAACGGTCCATAAGTTCTCTGCCGATGTCCCATACTCGGGACACTCATTCTCCATGACAATGGACCTCGTGGACTCAATCATGGAATCCCACCCCTCATAAACCTCTGCTAGGATGGGTTGGTCCGTGTCTGCAAACCGCAACAAAGAAATGATTGGCTCCATGATCTTAATGCTAAGATCTACCATGTCCCACCAACCATCATTTAACGCCGTGTCCTTCACCTTTTGTGAAGCAGCCTGATCCGTCTTTCTCCAAAAAGCCCAAAACTCTGAAATCACCATGGACCCAAGAGCGGTTTTGACCTCCCTCAACCTCTTGAGCATGATGAATGAGGAAGCAAACCGAGTATCTGCAACCTTCAGCAATGAAAGCTGTGTGTATTGTTTGTAGATGGTGAGGGCATTTGTGTGGTTTTGCACAAAGTTACGGATATGGCGTGCATCCTCAATAAGGTTTCCAATCCATGTCACATCCGAAGCAATGGCTTTCAGTGCTAAATTCAAGGAATGGACAATGCAAGGTGTCCAAAAAACCTGTAAGAGCAATAAAAGCATGTATCAATGACTCTACAACACTAACATTGCAATGACCAAATTCAAACAATGAGCAAATTAGAAATGAAAGGTGTCCAAAATGAACATACCTGTGGATATTTAGCTTCCACAATCATGCCAGCAGCCTTGCAAACAGGTGCATTGTCCGTGATGATTTGTACACACGAATCAACACCTACTTCTTCAATGGTTTTGATGAATAAATCGCCCATAAATTGTGCATCCTTGTATTTCCCAAGAGCATCCACCGCTTTCAAGAACAACGGTCCATTTTGGGAAGATACCATGAAATTGATGAGTGGATGGCGTGTGGGATCCGTCCATCCATCAGAAACAACACTCACACCGCATGAGGGCCATGTTGTTCTAATTGGCTCAAGGATTTTATCTACCTCCTTCTTTGCTTTAACCAACAATGTGGTTCTAAGCTTCTCTGAACTAGGAGGCACATAACCACTTGGAGCTCGATCTAAGATAGTTTTAACCGTCTCAAAATACAATGGTGACCGTGCAACATTGAATGAGATGAAGTTGAGGTAGAAGAAAAATGCAATGGTAAGGTCTACCTCTTCTCGCGCCTCTTGTTGGAAAATCCTATCCATTGGACCACCGATAGATTGCCTCTTTCTTGTTTGATGAGTGTCCCCACGTCCATGACTGCTAGAGCTAGGTGGAAATGGAGGCTTGGTGCTAGAGGGCTTTCTCAAAAATGGAAGAGGATCATCCTCTTTTTTCTTGCTTGCTGCTGCCACCTTCCCTAAGCCAACATGATCCTCTCTTTCCATATCCCTCCTTTGGTGAACAGTCACCGCTTTGCATGAAGAAATCCCACAAGAAGGAAGGGCCAACAAATGGCCCTTAACCCGAAAATATGTGCTCATGAAGTCATGCTTGCAAAAATTGCATCTCCAAGACACATTACCTCCCCCACCAAGCTTTGCCCCGGGCCCATCTTTTCTTGTCACATACTTCCACAAAGGGTATTTTTTTTCTTGGGCTTGTTGTCTTGCTAAAACAGGGTTAAATGGAGCATGAGCTTGAGCTCCACTAGCAGCCGATGGAGCACTTGACGGAGGAGGAGAACCGCTTGTGCTTGGTGGAATACGAGGGGAGGCACTAGATGGTGCATTTCTCCCTCTCCTTTGCCCCCTACCTCCTGCCCTAGCTGATTGAGACATTCCTTTTGTTGTGTGATGGTTGAGCTTGCAATCCTCTCCACAAATCCACCGGAATGCACTTGGAATTGCTTGGATAGCCTTCAAATCGCCTTCAAATCGCCTTCACCTGCACATACAATCACTCTTAGCCAACTCCTTCCTTGCAAATGATAAAAATAAACTCAAATTTTGGTTTTATAACTTACCCGGCCGCACTTTTCCTGTTTTTTCGCGCACTTTACGTGTCCTGTTTTAGGGACGCGTGTCCGACAGTCGGGACACGTTACGAATTCGTGTCCGACTCGTTGGAAATTCGTGTCCGAAAAACGGATTCGATGGAAAAGCGAATCGGACACGACCTCAGGTCGAATCGTGTCCGATTCGATAGGGACACGACACTTGGCCTGTTTTGAACGAATCCTGTTTCTTAGATTTGTATGCATTAAGTTTCTAATTTATGTTTGCATGCATCGGTTAGGTAAGGTGCATGCTGCCTAGCTCAGTTTAGTGAAGTGCATGTGGCTTATTAGTTAAGGCAGAGATATCAAGGAGGATGCATGCCCCAGAACATCTTCATTTGAGGAACTGTTGTGGAAGTGTCCAGATTCATTGTACCTACTGTTCTCAATACATGAAAGAGAAGACAGAGGTATGAGTTTATTAATTCAGTTCTCCAAGTAGAAAGAGAGGGTGCATGCCATGATTGCCATCCCTAGTTTAGATCCAGTTTAGATGCGCTCTATATTTAGCAGTTCAGATCTATTTAAATTTGCATGCATTAAGTTTCTAATTTATGTTTGCAAGCATCGGTTAGGTAAGGTGCATGCTTCCTAGCTCAGTTTAGTGAAGTGCATGTGGCTTATTAGTTAAGGCAGAGATATCAAGCAGGATGCATGCCCCAGAACATCTTCATTTGAGGAACTGTTGTGGAAGTGTCCAGATTCATTGTACCTACTGTTCTCAATCCATGAAAGAGAAGACAGAGATATGAGTTTATTAATTCAGTTCTTAAAGTAGGAAGCAGAGGGTGAAGGGTAGAGTTTGAAGCTTTCAAAGTAATTCCTGTTTTTAAGATTAATAAAAAGTGATGTGATTTGAGTTTCGGATCCGTGTGCTTGCTACTACTTTCTTCAGTTTGATGTGTTTTAAGTTCTAGTAAAATTCAGATTTCAATTTTGATAGAGATTTCAGTTTTCTATTTTTCTAAGTAGGTAGGTTATAAATCAGCCCAGGACTGTTACCAAGTGCTGAGGAATTTTAACATGGTATCAGATTGTTTTCTAGGAATCCTTGAGTGGATAGCAAGGCTGCTAACTGTGAGAGGGAGTTGTCGAGAGGTTGTAGGTGTGAGATGTCCGTGATCCGTGCTTGAGAAAGGCACAGTGGACCTGTGATAAGGTTGCTGTTTTTCTCTTAAAGTTGCTTATCTGTTTTTTAGCAGAATATTCTAGTATAGCAGTATGACTGCATTTAGTCTTAGATATGAAGATAGATCGGAAGGTCCCTCTAATGTGCCCCCCCTGCCCCGCTAGTGCATTTATTTTTGCCAACATTAGTGCCTCCATCTCCTTTAAGTGGAGTTGAAGTTGCAGCTTCCTCTGCTACAAATAATGCTGCTGTTGCAAGGTAGCAAGCACAATAAATGAAATATCCACTGTGGAATTATGTAACAAGACAAGAAGGGCTCGGGGAAAGGATTGTTGGGGGAGGGAATGTTCGTTGCAATGTAGTTTTTGCAAAATATCATTCAAGAGCACCTACTACCGAGTCAAGGGCCATTTGTTGGGCACTAACTATGGACTTGGAGCATGTAAAAAAATCAGTGCTAGCAAATGAAAAGAATTGGAAAGAGAGGTCAAGGTTGGCTTGGGGAAGGTGGCAGCAGCAAGTGCGAAACATAAAAGTGAAGATCCTCTTCCATTCTTGAGGAAGCCATCTAGCAGTGTCTAATTTGGAATTGGGAGTAGGACCCAAAATTCAATTCAGCCACCAAAAAAGAGGACAACTTCAAATGTTGGTCCAATGGACGAGATCTATCAACAAGAGAAGCGAGATGAGGTTGATCTTACCATTGTTTTTTTTTCTATCTTTAACTTCATTTCGTTTAATGTTGCATGGTCTCCTTTGTTTATTGAGATTTGTCGAGCTCTATTTGAACAAGCTCCAATCAGGTATGTGCCTCCTAGTTCAGAGAAGTTTCGAAACACATTGTTGGTTAAGGCAAAGGAAGAGGTGGATAAAATCCTAGAGCCTATTAAATCATCATGGCCCTCATTTGGTGTTAGTATTGTTTTCGATGGATGGATGGATGGATGGAAGACGTCATCCACTCATCAATTTTATGGTGGCTTCCCAAAATGGACTAGTCTTCTTGAAAGTGATGGATGCTCTTGGACAATACAAGGATGCACAATAAATGGGTGAGTTGTTCATTAAAGTTATTAAAAATGTGGGTGTTGATTCTTGTGTGCAAATTATTATAAATAATGCCCCTGTTTGCAAGGTTGTTGGCATGCTTGTAGAAGCTAAATATTCACAGATATTTTGGACACCTTGCATTGTTCATTCTTTAAATTTGGCACTTAAATCTATTGCTTCGTATGTGGTATGGATGGGAAGTCTTATTGATGATGCACACCATATCTGCAATTTTGTACAAAATCATAACAATGCCCTCACTATATATAAAGAGTACACACATCTATTGTTGTTGAAGATTGCAAATACTTAGTTTGCCTCCTCATTCATCATGCTGAAGAGGTTGAGGGAGGTCAAAATCGCTCTTGGCGCCATGGTTATTTCAGAATTTTGGTCTTTTCAGAGAAACATAGATCAAACTTCTTCAAAAAAGGTCAAGGATATAGTGTTAGATGATGGTTGGTGGGAGTGGGTAGATCTTACTATTAAGATCATGGACCTTATCATTTCTTTTTGCGGTTTGCATACACAGACCAACCCATCTTAGGAGATGTTTATTAGGGGTGGGATTCCATGATTGAGTCTGTGAAGACCATTATTTTGCAGAATGTTTGCTTTGAGTATGGAACATCAACAGGGATCTTATTCACCACCACGTGGGATGTTCTTATTGCTAGGTGAGATAAGAATTGCACACCCTTGCATTTCTTGGCTCACTCTTTGAATCACAAGTACTACAATATTGTTTGGCTCAATGGTGGGCCTTCACGCAAAGCCCCTCCTCACAAGGATGGAGAGATTTTACATTGGAGGAAGGAAGCATTTAGAGAGATATTTCATGATAGAGCATCCCTTAATGAGTTGGGGGAGGGCTTCATAGAGTTTTATACCGGCAATGGGAGATTTTGAGGCTATGATGTGGTTAGAGACAGGGGGCTAAGAATGCCTATGCTTGGTGGGCAACTCATGGGGCAACATGCCCTATTCTACAGGATTTAGCCTTGACGCTCATCTCTCAGGTTACTTCATCCACTTGTTGCGAGAGGATTTGGAGTACATATGGGAATTTGTACAGCTTGAAGAAAGACAATCTTGAGCAATCTAGGGTAAACAAAACAATGCATGTGCACTCCAACCTTCATCTTACTTACAAGCAAAGGCATGAGTGGTTGAAGGGAAAGACAAAGATGTGGGATGTGTTTCTTGATGATATGGATTTGGACAATAGTGTTGAGATGCCTTTAGCCAACTTGGATCTTGATGAACCGATGCTAGAGTCGGTCACTTTTGATGATGGTGATCTTCTTGAGGGGTCATCCTCCAAACCAGTAGATGCAAATCTCAGATTGGGTATAGAGGAGGAAGATAGGGGAGATTATTGTGGTAGTGGTTATGATTCTGTTGATGTTGACATGGTGGAGTACTTGGACTAAGAACCAATGACATCTGTGACATTCTTCCATCTACGATTCAAGTATCTACCCCTATTTTATGTTTGCCATTGGCATTCCCTCCTATAGTATCAATGATTTAGAATCTACTATCTATGTAATACATTTTGATTTTGATTACAGCAAATGACTTAATTAGAACACTGCAGTTTATGGTTCTAGCTTTCGAGTTCTAAACTTCTAGTTCTATTTTATGACGTGTATAATTTGAATATTCTAATTTCTTTTGTTTGATCACGATTTATCATTGATGTTACATGTACGATGTAGTAGTACTAGTGACTAGTTGTATTGTTCTAGTTTTGGATCTTTATGTCTATATTTCAGTTTTATATTTTGTAATTTGTTAAACACACACACACTCACAGAGCACATTAAATGGGTTTTCGTCGTCTTGGAAATCTTTTGTTTTTTGGGTTTGTGCTTGGAATAAGCTTCCCACATTTGAGAGGCGATGGAAGGGCTTCATCTGGGAGATGAGATTGGAGATTGTTGTTTGTATGGAGGAGTGACATCTTTCTTCTAATAGGAAGATGTCTGGGAGTTGAGATTGGAGGTTGTTGTATGTATGGAGGAGTCAATATTGATTGGCTCAATGGTGGGCCTTCACGCAAAGCCCCTCCTCACAAGGATGGAGAGATTTTACATTGGAGGAAGGAAGCATTTAGAGAGATATTTCATGATAGAGCATCCCTTGATGAGGTGGAGGAGGGCTTCGCAGAGTTTTATACTGGCAATGGGAGATTTTGAGGCTATGATGTGGTTAGATACAGGGGATAAGAATGCCTATGCTTGGTGGACAACTCATGGGGCAGCATGCCCTATTCTACAAGATTTAGCCTTGAGGCTCCTCTCTCAGGTTACTTCATCCACTTGTTGTGAGAGGATTTGGAGCACATATGGGAATTTGTATAGCTTGAAGAAAGGCAATCTTGAGCAATCTAGGGTAAAGAAAACAATGTATGTGCACTCCAACCTTCATCTTACTTACAAGCAAAGGCATGAGTGGTTGAAGGGAAATACAAAGATGTGGGATGTGTTTCTTGATGATATGGATTTGGACAATAGTGTTGAGCTGCCTTTAGCCAACTTGGATCTTGATGAATCGGTGCTAGAGTCGTTCACTTTTGATGATGGTGATCTTCTTGAGGGGTCATCCTCCACACCCGCAGATGCAAATCTCAGATTGGGTATAGAGGAAGAAGATGGGGGAGATAACCGTGGTAGTGGTTATGATTCTGTTGATGTTGACATGGAGGAGTACTACCCCTATTTTATATTTTCCATTGGCATTCCCTCCTATAGTATCAATGACTTAGTATCTACTATCTATGTAATACATTTTGATTTTGATAACATCAAATGACTTGATGAAAACACTGTAGTTTATGGTTCTAGCTTTCGAGTTCTAAACTTCTAGTTCCATTTTATGACTTGTATAATTTGAATATTCTAATTTCTTTTGTTTGATCACGATTTATCATTGATGTTACATGTACGATGTAGTAGTACTAGTGATTAGTTGTATTGTTTTAGTTTTGGATCTTTATGTCTATATTTCAGTTTTATATTTTGTAATTTGTTAAACACACACACACACTCACAGAGCACATTAATTGGGTTTTCGTTGTCTTGGAAAGCTTTTGTTTTTTGGGTTTGTGCTTGGAATAAGCTTCCCACATTTGAGAGGCGATGGAAGGACTTCATCTGGGAGATGAGATTGGAGATTGTTGTTTGTATGGAGTAGTGAAATCTTTCCTTTAACAGGAAGACGTCTCAGAGTTGAGATTGGAGATTGTTGTATGTAGGGAGGAGTGAAATTTTGCCCCAACAAGAAGATGGAGAAAGGAAATAAGAAAGGAGGACCTAGGAGGGGTCATAAGAGCAAGGAGGAAGAATTCGATTCTTCATGTTAGGAGAACAAAGACATGACCCATATCTAGTGCTTTAGGTGCGCCAAGCATGGTCACTGTGCTTCTCAATGTCACGAGAGGAAGAAGGGGAAGGGCTAGTAGCAATTATAACAAGAGTTTGCAGGAAGTGCATAAGCTTCATGTCTAAACGAGTCTATTGCTAGGCTTGGTACTGCCTTTTCGATGGTGTTATGTCTCTCCACAAACACAAATTTAGGTGATGGATGGTATGTGGACAGTAAAGCTTCCATACATATCCGTTATGACATAAAGATCTTTAGTAGGTGTCAAGAGCAAGAGGGAGGACTATGTGTGGAGTTGGGTGATGATGCCATGTATCTTGTGAAGGAATTGGGTTCCATATCTTTCTTTATGCCTTCAGGTGGTGTTCTTGAGCTAGATTTTGTTTTATATATTCGTGAGTTAATTAAGAGTATTCTTTCAGTTTCTTGCATGACACATTTATAGTCTTTGGTTGAGTTTGATGGCCCACAAGTCACCATTAAATACAATAGCCATGGAGCTAGTCCTGTTTTGGCTAGAGCAGTGCGTGAAGGTGGTCTCTTTAGGCTACTCGTAGATACATTTGAGTAGGTATGGTAGGAATCCATGATGGAGGAGTGTGACTCTAGCCTCGAGGAGACAATTATAGAACCAATTGTGGAATTGGTGATTGATTCTATGATTACAGTTGTGGGAGTATGGAAGAGTGTTGGGATAAGGTTGTATAAAAGGGAGTTGACCTTGATGAGACTCTTACTCTAGTTGTCGGAGTATTCTCCTAGGAAGAGGGAGTTGCCTTCAATGGGTTGATTCATGCACCGCCCATTTGGGTTTTGATATCAACATGTTTGTACTCATGTTGGGCCTTTCTGAGCTTAGTGTAGATTTCAGTTCATTATTGATAGATTTAATACACTTGTCTTGGTCGTATATACATATGAGTTCATTATTGCATAAAATTTAGAACAATTCATGATGTGGTGTGAGAAGATTTTGACTAATGAAAATGGCATGAAGGACAAAAGAAGGTTGGCAGGTCGGTGATGTAGTGTTCCTTGTACAAAAGGTTTCACCTTGAATATTTTGAAGAGAGTTTAGAGTATAGAAGGAAGAAATTATCCTAATTCGTGTTTCTTCATTTTCCTTGGCGGTCAACTATTTGACCAAGCTCATAGCAAAGGGGAAATTCTAAATGCAAAGGGAGTATCTTGCGTCGAGCATAGAATACTTTCGTTGGTAAGAGGGAGCGTTAGATGATTAGGAGCTCGAAAGGTGTATGCCAAAGTGCCATTAATGGCTGCAACAAGCAGAGGTGACATGTGTGCAGGTTTGTACAACAAAGCAACTCTCTTCTAGTAATGAGGGTGCTAGAGCATTTATGGAGAGAGATAGAGTGTGCATGTATTACAAAAACATGCATGTGTCATCCTCAGTTTAGATCCACTTTATATGCCCTTTATATTTAGCAGTTCAAATCTATTTCTGGTCTTGCTTTAGTTAGAATTTGGATGCTTAAATTTCTAATTTAAGTTTGCATGCATCAATTAGGTAAGGTGCATGCAAACTAGCTCAGTTTACTGAAGTGCATTTGGCTTAGTAGTTACAAGTTACAACACATATCTCAAGGAGGATGTATGCTTGCATCCCTTAGATCATCTCTAATTGAGGCACTTTTGTGCATGTGTCCAATTTCATTGTACCTCCTCTTCTCATCGGTTTATTATTTTAGTTTTCAAAGTAGGATGCAAGTTTGTTCGCTTTCTACTACTTTCTTTATATTGATGTGTTTTAGTTCCTAGTAAAAATCAAATTTCAGTTTTGATAGGGATTTTAGTTTTTTGTTTTTATAAGTAGGTGGGGTAGAAATCAACCAAGGGTTGTTACCCTTTCTTGAATTTTTTTAACAAATAGCAGGATTTGAACCTCAATTGGACTAGAATTCATAACTCATGACAAACTTTGCCGTGAAATAGTTTGTTTGAAGTTGAACGTCGCAATGTTGAAAAAGTCGGCATCAACAAAAAGTCGGCAAGGGTCCTGAATACAACTTCTCGGCAACATCGGCTAAAAAATCGGGAAAAATCAGCAAAAGTCGGCAAACATTAAAAAATACAAAATACATTCATTTTTTTTCTTCAGAATTTTAAACATTTAACGCAACAATAACATCAGATAAACACATTGGAACATAAATATGGAGAAAGTGCTAATATATAGATGTAGTGGGTGCAAATAACTTAGAGCGGTTTGATTTCAATGACTTAGACTGTTAAAAAATACATAAAATTTTACAATTTTAATGAAAAAAATATATATTGAAGATTCCAACCTATGATTCCAAACCATTAGAGACAAAATACTATCAAAATGGCACCAAGTGCAATACATATCTAAATCAAAATTGAAAAAACATAATCATCAAAATCATTGTCTATGTTGAGATCATATTCATCAATAGCACCATGTTCCCCCACCTCTAGGCTCTAGACCTTGCCTCTTCCTCCAATCTCGAAGTTGATCCTCCAAGGACATCAATTAGCACCCTACAATTTTGATGAAACTTCTTAATCCAAGCGTTAAAATAAGGTAGAAAGAGCTTCCCATGCTTAATAAGTGATTTTGCTTGACTGAAGGGTACCTTTTTTATTAAGGTCATGACAGAGGAATTCAATCAACTTCAACAATCAGGCATTGACACCACCAACATCAAGGTACATAGAGAGTTTGATTTGCTTCATTAAATTCCAATCCCTTACCCACATACATGATAGAATCCACGGGAAACATTGGAATCTTGAAATCCTGAAATCCTGATAACTAGTAAGTCTGTTGAATTCTGAATGGGATCTAAAATTCTACTTTTTGCATATGAAAAGTTCGATGAGGTTGGAACCACTCTCAAACATCCTGAAACAATTAATGGTAATGTTAAAAATTTAAGTAAAAGGATGGAAAATGAAAGATAAAGAGAATGTCACTTTTACTTGGAATAAGCTAACCCCGAGTTTTACTTTTATTGACATCAATGGCACTTGTACAAAACTCATCAAATTAAAAAAAAAACCCGAGTTTTTAAAACTGTGAAAAATCCTCAATGATTTTTTCCAAAAAGTCGCGATTTTTTCAAAATTTAAAAAATTGCAATTTTTCCTCGTCGAAAAAATCGGCTAGAGGAAAAACTCGTGATTTTTCCGCTCTTTCCCAAAAAATCGGCGACTTTGTCAACACTTTGAACGAATTAAGCTAACCTGCTAGGCTTATCTATATATTTTTTCAAGGAAAATATCTCCAGGAAACCTAAAGGATTCTTCCCAAATTCATTTCAAACTCATCGGCATAGACTGCACCTCTCCTAGGCGGATTCAAACCAACAAGTTGACCTGGAACTAACCAAATGCCCAACCACATTGCTGAAAATGTCGGAAACATGTCGTCCTCCCTCAAGCACTTGAGTGAGAGCGAGATTCCAAGTGCCTTGTAGGATCCTCCCCCTTCACTAGAATATTGGGATAGAGGGTTGGCTTAACCACCAACCACAATAGATGTTGGTAACCCACCGGGATTCAATTGGACTAGATTTGAAGACCTCATGACAAACTTTGCCTTGAAATAGTTCATTTGAACTGGTTGAGCTAACCGATTGTGCTTCATTTTTGTAACAA
Source organism: Larix kaempferi (assembly GCA_027924585.1). Lineage (NCBI taxonomy): Eukaryota > Viridiplantae > Streptophyta > Pinopsida > Pinales > Pinaceae > Larix > Larix kaempferi. The sequence goes on from BSBM01000030.1 coordinate 13,930,288, forward strand.
CATATATCACCATTCTCTCCTTTCAGAATATTTCAATTTGTAATTTGAAAACGTTGCCATGACTAAAAGAATAGCCTTGAGTTCTCGAAACATAAGCGCAAACTTTTTAAACATTTGCACTCATTTCATCAGAGTGCGTTTCTTTTTGTGAAAAATAATTCTACCACGGGCGTCGATTCTTCAATTGGATGACATATAAAAGGGGATATATTAGAAACGATAGTTCCCACCTTTTCTATTACCCCATATTCAAATCAAAATAAAATGATGAGGGAAAAAAATAGGGGAAAATCCTAATATGTATTTAATGTCCTTCTCACACATCTTCTAAGTTCTAATATTATGAACAACAATAGTTAATATGATTAGGATGTCTTTATAATTTCAATGTTGGTTGCTATAGAGCTGAAATACGTTGTTGATTTAATATTGAGTCCATAGTTTCAAAATAGGTCCCAGGAGTCCATAGTTTAGAATGTACATGTAGGTTTGTCTCTGAAGTCATTTAATAATTACATATTAACTTAGTGATATGTAACAATATTTTTTTTAAATGGAAATCCCATTCTAACAAATGTCATCGTATAGATATTAGAACTGTAATATCCCAAACCAAATCCGGACACTTTAGGTTCAGCTTGTTGAGGTTATTAGTTCGGATATATATATATATATATATATATATATATTATTTTGTCAAAAACTTTGTTAACTACGACTGTAGATGATAATGGGCGTCAATTGTTCGACGTCATGCAACCCAAAATGGGACCCAGTGTAACTGTAACTATCAGTCTGCTTTAAGTAGCAAATACTCCATTGTAGTTGAGAGTTTAATTAATATTGAGCACTACCCAGCATTCTAACTCCCAATGAAGACTGTCTATTGTTCACTGTTTCAACATCCATTTACTGCTGACGATTACCAAGTGTCTAACTATAACATTTTGCCCATTCTTCCCAAACTGATAATGGATACTATCTAGCCTTTGGAGTGATTTTTCCAAGTGTTAAGCACTGATATCAAAGCTTAGGAACTGCTGTAGAGTCTTCCCTTGATGTAGGATTAGTTGTGGCATTCTAACAAACACTTTAAAGATTTTTACTGTAGCTGGTTGCCCCTATATCAGACCTCTGAACCTTGCTATATTTCACTGATAAATGGTTTCTAGAGTTGAGGTTTTTGGATGGGATAAATGAGCATTCAATTGCTTGTAATAGTATGACCCACAATAACTATTATCACACCAAACAACAGACTCAAAACACAATTCTCAGATCTGCATTTTATTTAAATAAAAGAGTTTACAATCCTGGAAAAGATATAGATGAATCTTGCATTGGTTGCTTGAATTCTAGAGGCAAGGATCATGACTCCAAAAATTGCTGCTCCACAAATGAGAGGCACACCCCCTCTGAAATGTTCCAACTCCCTACACACTGAGTGTTACAGCCACTCTCTGCTACAGGACCACGATTTTGTGCAAAGAGTGAGCTGTTGCAATACGCCCTCCACTGTGCTACAGCATTAGATTTTCCCTTCTATTATGAACCCCCAATATAGTGCCACGATTTTGCTTGGCTGGAAATGATGACCACAGTGCCAAGCTTATCTTCTATGCTCCTTTTTCACTGGTTGTTGCGCCTTCCATACTGATTTTTGGAACAATATAAACTCAACAGATGTGAGAGGCCTCACTACAAGTGCGCTCTCTTCAATCTCCAATATGAAGTGGAATGCTATGGGAGATAATAAGAGGATAATACTGACATTTGAACCCTTTCTCAGCTTCTGCGTCCTCCCTTGTTGACTGTGGGTGCGCCCTTCTCAAACTAATCACCAAACCTCTTTAATGGACTCAACACAATGAGAGAAGTTTATCCTCAAGTGCGCTAAACTCAAGAAGATCCACGAAGCTTCTGCAAATCCTCCATAAAGCTCAGATCTAACAACAAGAAACAAATCCAACTTACGCCAATGAAGTACTATTGAGAAATCTGAGATGATTCCTCCTCAATAGATGGCTATGATAGATTGTCTCACTATCGAAACCATTCCTCCTCCTAGGGTTTCGTCCAAGAGAAGCTTGAAGCTCAAGAGCTCTAGTTTTAGAAAATGCAAAATAGACAAGAATGAAGAGAATGAGCTCTCATGTCCTTTTTATATTTTTTCATTAACCCCATTTGTGACTCTTCAACTTCCCTTGACCAATTCTCTTATTAAAATATTTAAAAAGTGACTTTATGGAGAAAATGACCCCTTTTGTCTTTTAATTTTATTTTCAACCCCTTTTTACACTTTTGCATCACTTTATGACTCAAGTGACTTTTATAAAGTCACTTAGGGATTAATTATTAATTGTCACTTTATAAAACACATTTAAGCCTAGGTGACAATTTAATAATTAATTAATTCCCTTCTATTCTCGACTATAGCCTACAAGAATTAAATAGGCTAATAAGTCGTCTCCATGGTGGTCATCCGGAAAGGGACACGACAAGAACACAATTAGAGTTTGGTAAACAAGTTTGAATCCTTTTTTGTATGCGGCAACAACATTATTTACTTTATAGGTTATAGTTGAAAGGACAAGAAATTTCCATTCATTTTCGACCATCTTGGAAAAGGTTTCCTTTTATCCATGTCCTCCTCATAGGCATTGAAATAGTAAGGTTGCAACTTAGAAGTTGCATGATAGTCATCTAACATCCTCCTATGATGAAGACTATTTTATTATATTTGGCATGCATTTGTCTTGGAGGGCGAAGTTCTTGTGGATATTTTAGCTTGTTGTCATGTCAACAAAGCTGATCTTAGTGAAGCATCCTCTCTCTTGGAGATTTCCATTGCTTATTTTATCATATTTCCTAGTGGAGTGAATTCTCTCAAGAGTGGATGGAGACCATTTGACTTGGCATGATCCAACTCCTATAGTTTATTATTCTTGAACTTGTCATAAAGTTAGTTAGGACAATAATGTATTTTATTGTAAGAGAGACTTAGGTCATTTTATATAAAGGAGCTTTCTATCCATTTTATTTGTAATTGGTAATTGAGGAATTGGGAGTTAGAGAAATGAAGAAGTGATGGAGCTTAGGAGTTGAAGCTTAATGGGTCTCCCTTGTACTATCAAGATTGAAGACTAATGAAGACACGAGGTAAAGCTTTTTATTTTGTGTAAGGTTTCATGCCTTCGTTATTGTGAAATTATATTGAGTTTTTTTTAAAAGTTGTTAATTTAATATTATTTAGGTGTCAATTAATGTGAGGTGGTTTCTCCCTCTTGATTTATTTCTTGTTTGATTTCTGTGCATTGCCATTCTTCTAATAAAGTAATTGTGGATGTGAAATAATAATTCAGAATTTTTACCACACTTTTGTATTTTATTGACAAGCAGTACCTTCTGGGGCCCTCAAAGTTTTATTTCTATGTAAATTTTGAGCAAGTACTCTAAGGATAAATGTAACAAAACTAATCCATTTTCCTTGAGTATACATAATTAGAATGGAGAATGTAGCAAACAGCCTTTTATCGACTGTTGGTTGGAGGTGGGAAAGCAACCCTTTCTTCCACTCAACACCTTCATTGAAGTAGTTGTGATGTGACAAACCTAGCCCCTCTATTTAGTAATATCTCATGAATCCAAGCCCATGATTGATAGGCACTGTTTTTTCCATCTTTTCTCTCTTTGTTCTTGTGCTTCATTTCCCTATCTTTCCCTTATCCCTTTTCCCATTTCCACCTTTTTTCATACAATACAGTTACCATACATTTTGTTAAGGCTTGTTCTTCCTATATTGCATAGAGCTCGTGCTCCATAGCTTTCGCAATCTTACTTAGGGACACCCCCCTTGAGTTGGAGGAAAGCCAACCTTTGCAATCTTACTTAGGGACACCCCCCTTGAGTTGTAGGAAAGCCAACCTAAAGACAAGGGAAGAGCTACTGAGGTGACAGTGGGTAGCCTTCCTGAGTTGCACAAGATTAGCCCCTTGATGCTTGGGACTTTACATCATATAGGGGTGCTAGATATTGTTGTAACAGGTCCTTTGGACATCATATTACAGACACTTGTTCCTTTTTATGTGATGGCTCAATGAATGAATTGTTTGGTTCATCACAATGGTGTCAGAGCCCAACTTGGGTCGGTTGGATTACCCTACTGGCTGATGGTAAAATCTAGTTGCTTTCGGCAACAATTTTTTGACTTGTTGCCACACATTGTTCATAGCTGTGGTTCCTTGTTTACTCTGGAAATTTATTGAACATCCATCAAGAAAGAGTGCCAATATAGTCATGGGCGTATACTGTTTTGTTTTGCCAACTTAGAAGTGCCATTGTTGCTTTTGTAGGGAGATTAATTCTACTGATGTGTGACAATATACAACTAGTATAGTAAGGTAATGATTTTTGAACAAATTGCCATGGCATGTTCATCAGACTGGAGTCTAGCTGAATCGATGACATTAGGTCAAACAAATTAGAGGAAAAATCACCATTGTAGTGCGAACCTCATGAGAATGACTGTTGCGATATCTAGATGCATTGATTGAAGATGTCACCACTATTGTCCAGTGTATATCGTGATTTGCTAAGATGACAAATCCAACCGTTTGAGGTCAAAATTAGAAGAGCCAAAATTTAAAGTTAAACTTGTGTAAGTCAACGCAACTTATATTCCTTGTGAGAAAGCACAAAGGTCAAAAGGTAATTGATTGTTGAGATATTGTAACTTCAAAGAATATTATATTTGTACTTTATTATTTTGGAGATGTTTCATTCCTCCTTGAAGATCTTATTGTATATCCGGAGATGTTTATTCCTCCGTCAGATTGCGGTAACTTGGGTTATTAGACTTCCTTAGTGGGGGTCGGCCCTGTATGTGTTATGTGGGTCAAAGGGTTATTAGACCACCCTAGAGGGGTCGGCCCAGTTAGTTGTAATGGGGTATTTAACCCAATGGTTAAATACGAGCCTACATGATTTGTGTAAAAGACAAGTCGGAGTAGTGTATAAATAGAGGAGGTGTATTCCTCATTTAACACACACTACACTCACTCACTTGAGAGTAGCGCACTTGTGGAGGAGAGGTCTGCTATGGTGGAGGAGGAGATCATGTCTTTGGTTTGCATCTTTGTATATTGCTGGTCATCTATATTGAGGAAGCTTTGCTGGGTTTTCTACCCCATGAGGGTTTCCCAGGATAAATCTGTGTCTCTTGTGTTTATGCTATGCTTGTTTCTTCAGTGATCCTGTATATGATATTATTGTGAAATGGAATGTAATGCTGCTATTTTCTGTCTTAGCATATTAAATCTTAACATGGTATCAGAGCTAACCTGAAGGAAGGCAAGGTATGGCACTTACGACACTTGCTTTACTTGCGACAATTTGAAGGTTTGGGTTTTATATAGCAAAAACCAGTCATCGTGGAACTTTCGCCATAAATCCATTTTGGCGAAGGTTCAGGATCTGAAACCTTTACAGGTCGTAGATAACATCTCCAGGTATCTTGTGTCCAAAGGGCACCCTCAGATTCGTTGTACTTTGTAAGTTATGATCAGTACAAGTTAGGGTTTCTGCCTCTTCCAGATCTCAGTCAAAATCAGGTGACCTAGGAAAAAAGGTCATAACTTGGGCTAGGAAGCTCCAAATGAAATTTCGTAAAAAGTGACAGGTCGTACATAGACTGTACTATCTCAGGAAATTTTTTCAGAGGCCGAAGCTGAACCAGTGACACGTGGCACGCCGTACAAGTTTGCTCTCCTATTTTATCCCATAAACAGGTCACGTTGCGACACTTGGCATAACTTGGGCTAGGAAGCTCCAAATGAAATTTCGTAAAAAGTGACAGGTAGTACACAGATTGTACTATCTCAGGAAACGTTTTTAGAGGCCGAAGCTGAACCAGTGACACGTGGCACGCCGTACAAGTTCGCTCTCCTGTTTTATCCCATAAATAGGTCACGTTGCGACACTTGGCATAACTCACTCTCAGAAAATCCAATTGAGGTCAGACCTGTCAAGATGGAAAGATGACAGGTCAGGCTACTGCAGAAAAAGTTTTCAGACCCTGTGGAGTGAAAATTTCGGAGTTATAGCAGAAACAATTAGGTACATATTTCTGTCAAAACAGAATTATTTTTGGAGCACCTTTATTCATGGCTTCCGGAATTTAGGGTTTCGGAGAAAGTTAGAATTTTTGGAATCGGAATCCACGGCTGAATGCTACTCATGAAAATCGAAATTTAGAGACCAAGATCGAATTTTTTGGTTGGGTAGAAGACCGGGCTTGATCAAACCCTAGTTCGGGATTTTGATCGGAAAGATGGAAAATTAGGGTTTCAGCAAAAGTTGGAATTTTTGAAGTCTGTAACCACGGCTGGAAGCTCCTCAGAAAAATAAGAGTTTAGAGCCTTGGATCGAACCTTTTGATTGGACAGAAGGGTGGGCTTCATCAAACCCTAGTTCGGGTTCCTGTCGAGAAGATCCAGAAGTTTCGAAGGCAATTTTGAGAAGTCAGATTTTGGAGATTTCAAAATTGAAGTATGCTAGTTTGATCAGCTCAGCAAGACACATCCTTCCATCCATTCAGAAGTGTGAAAGTCAAAGATTGAATTTTTAGGGTTTCTCAAGCAAACCCTAATCAAGCTCCAGATCAAGTTTCAGGGGGAGTTGAGGTTAAGGCCTTACATAAGAAGACTACAAGAAGTCTCGACAGGTATGACTTAAGGAGGTTCAAGTATGTCTTGAAATCTGATTCTTGATTATGTTCATAATGTGTTTGTCTTCATATTATTTATTAGTACAATCTTGATTAATGTTAGAATTGTCTTATCACCCTAGTAACATTATGAATGCATGCGAATGATCGAAGACATTCATTGATTAGGGCTATATGATTGTACTTATGCATTATGGTGTTGTGTGAGGTTGATGTTGTCTAGTAACAAGATACAGGTACATCACAAAAGACAAATCAAGTTGCATGACCATGACATCATGAAGACAAAGACTCATCCATAATCTTTGTTCTACTTACGAGGTATGTATAACTTTGTTATATTATGCTTAACTTATGAGACATGCAGGTTCTAGCTCAGGATCTCTAAATCATTGAAGAGATTGCTTAGGTATGTTGTACATAACTAAGTAGGTATACTAATCCAAGTATGTTTTCCTATGTCATGTTAGAATCTTACCTTGTATACTTGGTATGATTGGTTATGCTTAGTCATAAAGTTAGTAATCAAGGGTTTATGCATATTATGTCTCTTATCTTGGTTGATGATTTAAATAACTAGATCAAACAAGAATATGCATGAGTAAAAGAAGACTTCCCTGAAACCTTGAATATTATCTATAATCATGACTATACATTTTCAAGATTATTTAGAACTATAATGTTGAGAATATACTAATGAATGTATGTTTGTGTATGAGATCATGAGGATGACACTTGAGCATGCACAATGGTACAGAATGAATAGAAGTTCAAAAGACATACAGAAGATCAAGCGGGAGGCAACCACACAAACGTAAAAGATAAGTATTTGAGTTGTTATTTGAAATAGTAAATGATATTGTCTGTAATAGGTTGTATGCATATTTGTATTCCTATAATATATCATGCTTAGTGTAAACATTCATAGAGCATTGAACAGTATACTACTAATATGCATATGATTGGTAAGTTGGACAAACATTCCATTGTTGCTTGTCTAGAATGAAACCTCTTTGCTTACATGCTAAGAGCTGTGCACACTCTCGATAGTATGTTCTAGTAGAGATGGAAGGCATCTAGATAGCCACTGTATGCATACAGGATATGGAAAAGTGTTGTGCCAAAGTATTAGTCAAGATAGCTGCATAACTATGTAAATGATATCTGTATGCATAATAGGTTATCATGTCAACATGATTTCATGATTATGAAGTATTACTAATCATGTACTTAATTTTGATTTGTAGGAAAGATCATGAAGAATGATGAACACCACACAAGTGATGGATGTTCAACAAGAATATTTACAAACATAATATAGAAGGCTCGTGGCTAAAATATTCTCTTAGAAAGAGGAAGAGAATCATGACGAGATGTTTGCTCCAAGTGACTCGATAAGACCATTCTCTTAATGATGTAATTAAAGAAGAAGTGTGAATCAGGTTCTGTATGGGTACCCAGGATCGGTAGTCAATTGATGAGCTTAATGATCATCATGGGTGATGTGGATCTCAACCTTTGCCACAAGGTTGAATATGGCTTCTATACACAGATGACATGGATGCAAGAAGGAACTCACCACAGAGTTTGAATGCTGTTGAGGTTCATATCAGTAGACCCATCTAACGAGAGATGGCACAGATAGATGGCTGCATAAATGAAAATGAAAGATCTCAGTTTGATGCATTACTTCGTAGGTCTAGAAGTATGGCAAGGCTCGTAAGCAATCTTTCTCAACCAGGGAAAGTATGCTGAGAAATCTTGAGAAGACTTGATGTGTTGGAATGGCCTCTCTCATGGATTCCAACTTGAAGCTGTTAGCAGATGACTCTTCAGAGTTAGTGGATATAACTCTGTATAGACAAATTATTGGGTCATTGATGTATCTGATAAATACTAGGTCAGATATATGCTTTGCTATAAATACCTTGAGTCAGTGTTCACCTATTAGTTGCAAAGCATGTGTTCAGGTACCTAAAGGATACGATAGACTTTGATCTATGCTATCTTGGAGATCATGACTTCAGATGACTACACAGATGTTGATTGAGCAGAAAGTGTATTAGACAGGTAGAGCACATCAAGAGAATGTTATTGTCTAGGAACAGTCATGATCTTGTGGTTTAGCAGGAAGCAGTCCAGTATGGCTCTTAGCACAAGCGGAATATATGGCTGTTTGCTCTGCTAGTTGTGAAGCAGTATGGCTACAGGATTGTTTGACTTAGAGATAGACCCAACTGTAATACTATGTGACAAACAGAGTTGTATCAAGATGGCAGAGAATCCAGTGTCCCATGATAAGTAAAGCACATAGAGATCTGACATTTCTATATACAGGATATGGTGCAGAAAGGAACTATAAAGTTCGAATTTGTAACAAGTTACCGATGTACTAACCAAACCTCTACCGATTCGATGTACTAACCAAACCTCTACCGATTCGATGTACTAACCAAACCTCTACCTCAAGTAAATTTTTTCGAGACAAACTTAATATAGTTCAGAAGGACCCTCCTCGAAAGGGGGAGTGATGTGATCACTCATGATAAGATTGCCTGCATCGATAGTGAGGTCGATGATGAGGATACCTATATTAGTGATGCCAATAGAGAGGTTGGTGGATGGTCCTTAGACAGGGTCTAAGTTGGCAAGGGGATTGCATCATCCTTGAACATATGTTCTAAAAGGATCCGTAGACAGATGTCTCCGAGAAAGAAGAGGGATTGCATCATCCTTGAACATATGTTCTAAAAGGATCCGTAGACATATGTCTTCGAGAATGAAGTCCTTAGTGGACATATGAGGATCGTATCATTCGTGGACTTTAGTCCTAAAGTGATCTGCAGACAAATGTCTCCGAGAGTAAGAGGATTGTATCATCCGTGGACTTTAGTCCTAAAGTGAGCCATAGACAAGATGTCTCCGAGAATAAAATCCTGAATGAACAGGTAAGGGGATTGTATCGTCCTCGGACCATAGTCCTGTGAAGTGAGCCGTAGACAAGATGTCTCCGAGAACAAAATCCTGAATGAACAGGTAAGGGGATTGTATCGTCCTTGGACCATAGTCCTGTGAAGTGAGCCGTAGACAAGATGTCTCCGAGAACAAAATCCTGAATGAACAGGTAAGGGGATTGTATCGTCCTCGGACCATAGTCCTGTGAAGTGAGCCGTAGACAAGATGTCTCCGAGAACAAAATCCTGAATGAACAGGTAAGGGGATTGTATCGTCCTCGGACCATAGTCCTGTGAAGTGAGCCGTAGACAAGATGTCTCCGAGAACAAAATCCTGAATGAACAGGTAAGGGGATTGTATCGTCCTCGGACCATAGTCCTGTGAAGTGAGCCGTAGACAAGATGTCTCCGAGAACAAAATCCTGAATGAACAGGTAAGGGGATTGTATCGTCCTCGGACCATAGTCCTGTGAAGTGAGTCGTAGACAAGATGTCTCCGAGAATAAAATCCTGAATGAACAGGTAAGGGGATTGTATCGTCCTCGGACTTTAGTCCTGTGAATTGAGCCGTAGACAAGAGGTCTTCGAGAATGGAATAATAGGACTGGATCGTCCCTGGACTTCGGTTCAAAAGGTACATGATAGGATTGGATCATCCCTGGACCTCGGTTCAAAAGGTACATGGTAGGACTGGATCGTCCTTGGACCTCGGTTCAAAAGGTACATGACAGGATTGCATCATCCATGGACCTATGTCCTAAAGAGAGCAGGATTGATCATCCTGTAATATGATCGTGTGTGTTGCAGGGTATGTTGCTATTGTGTGGATACTTGTATTGATGATGTGTATACTTGTATTGTGTGGATACTTGTATTGATGATGTGTATACTTGTATTGGTGTGGATACTAATACTGTTGATCTAGATGAAGATGTAGATCGAGATGATCCAGTTGCTGTAGATCGAAATGATCTAGATGTTGTAGATCAAGATGTTCTAGATGCTGTAGATCGTGACGATCCAGATGCTGTAGATCGAGATGATCCCGATGCTGATGATCGTATGATGACGATGCTGATGATCGTGAGGATCCAGATGTTGATGTTGTTGTAGCTGTTCGAGTGCTGCAGAAGATAAAGACTCAGTACTGAAGATGTTGATGTTCCAGTATTGAAGATGTTCCAGTAACTACTTGAGTTATTGATGATGTTGAGAAAGCTTCCAATGATTTATAGATGTATCATGTATGATGTTGATGACTCCTTGCTCGTGTAGATGCTGTTATAATATCCTTCTCGTTAAGGGGGAGTGTTGAGATATTGTAACTTCAAAGAATATTATATTTTATTCTGGAGATGTTTCATTCCTCCTTGAAGATCTTATTGTATATCCGGAGATGTTTATTCCTCCGTCAGATTGTGGTAACTTGGGTTATTAGACTTCCCTAGTGGGGGTCGGCCCTGTATGTGTTATGTGGGTCAAAGGGTTATTAGACCACCCTAGAGGGCTCGGCCTAGTTAGTTGTAATGGGGTATTTAACCCAATGGTTAAATACGAGCTTACATGATTTGTGTAAAAGACAAGTCGGAGTAGTGTATAAATAGAGGAGGTGTATTCCTCATTTAACATACACTACACTCACTCACTTGAGAGTAGCGCACTTGTGGAGGAGAGGTCTGCTATGGTGGAGGAGGAGATCATGTCTTTGGTTTGCATCTTTGTATATTGCTGGTCATCTATATTGAGGAAGCTTTGCTGGGTTTTCTACCCCATGAGGGTTTCCTAGGATAAATCTGTGTCTCTTGTGTTTATGCTATGCTTGTTGTTTCTTCAGTGATCCTGTATATGATATTATTGTGAAATGGAATGTAATGCTGCTATTTTCTGTCTTAGCATATTAAATCTTAACATTGATTGAGGAACACAACCTTATCAAACCAAAAAACAGAAAATAAACTTATCACAATGTTAATTATATATTTTAATTCTTTTAAATATCTTATATTTAAGACTTACGTTACAAGGTAAAGAAAGAAAAAGTGAAGATTATTTCAAAAATAAAAAAGAACCAATTTTCAATCAAAGTGAAGGGTACCATTTTAAGTGGTAAATAACCTTATTATCTAGTAAAAGTGAAGAAAATTGAAGTGAAGGGAGACAAGAACACTAATTAAAGTTTGTTGAAACAATCTTCCATCTATGATTGACAAGCATCCATAAATAGTACCTAATAAAGGGTTTGTCAGCAGCCACATGGAACATATCAATAAATAGTACTTTACCAAAAACTTTGACTGGAAGGATTTCTTATATAATATTTCTTTTACAACATTTTCCAAGGAGAGGGATTTATCTCCCTTATTGCTTTACAGAACAGATCTCAATACTGTTCATGGTGACTCTTTTCAATGTGGTGTAAAATGTAGCAAATCTCGTGTCACTAGGCATGGTTCTCTAATGTAGCATGCTTCCAATAGATTCTCAACAAATGGTAATGGTTGGCAATAAAGTTTCTAAATGTTTTTCCTTTGTGAATTGGTTCATTTACCAATGACAATTTTCTTAGCTCATTAACAATAAGTCCATGGTGTGAGCCATCCATGCGCTCGGAGGTAAATTGTTTTAAACCTCTCCGTGGTTCACTGATTGTAGTAACTTGTAAAACATTTTCTTCTCTGACATTTGAGTATTTGTTCCTCCAAGATTTTGCAAATATGCTAACTAATTCTCGACACATTTTATTTGTCTATCACCTTTAAAAATAATACACCTTGGGGCGAATAAACTGACATTAATAATAATAATAATTATCTATTTTTAAGGTCACAGCCAAGGCAGACACAAATTTGGTTGTATGAGACCCCCTTGTTTGTGGGACAAGGGACCCCATCTGCGCAGTGATTTTATTGCTAAAGTCTACAGAGGTGTACATACCCTACCCCCCTCCAGATTTGAACCTATGACCTCCTAGGAGGAAACACGTTGTTAACCATTATGCCTACTCAGTCTGTTATTAAGAGGCCTAAGTGATATTTGACCAAGTATTGCATAGGATTGTGCAACTTGTATGTTTACAGGACACTCTAATCGAATCTAATTTGTTTTTGACTCTTTCCTATTTAATCTGGCTATATTAATGGGATATCCATCTTTTATTTGACTGCTGGGCCTGACAGTGGGGTAGATTCAAGCTCTTTAGACACTCGACCAGAGAAATAAGTATTGGGCTGTCAATGATGGTGTAAAATCAAAACACAAAAGTATCCAAAACATTAAAAAACCAAAATGCAGGAAGTATCAGTTCTTAGCTTGCTTTATCTTAAACATCATCTTTATTTTCATGGCAGCAACCCTTGTTACCCTTGATCACAGCATCATTTGTATAAAAAAGTGAATCATATTGATCAACCTGTTCTTTCTCTACTGGGTCATGAGAGAGTTCATTTAAGAAAAATACGAGGTTTCTGCACATTTTGATGCATGGGCAGTACAAGATTTGGATCCATTAATCTCTCTCTCACAAACTATTGCTTCTTGGCACCTTGAATTTTCCTGTGAGTTTGTCGACTTTTCAATGCATCTCTTTTTGCTAGGGTCACATTGCAATTCCATGAATCCCTCTGCACTTGGACCAATAGAAAGATGGTGAGATCCCTTACCATATTAAAGCCCCTATGAATCTATGCTCATTTAAAATTGCATTTGAGTTTATTTGGAATTTCTGAAGTTCCATGTATCTGTTCCTATACTTTAGACTTTTGGAGTTCCATTTCTGAAGGTAATAAAGTTTCCTTTTAGGGATGAATTGTTTCAAAGAGTCTTTCTTGTATCCGTAGGCCTATGATACAATTTAAGATTTTTTATGGCAAGTTTTGGTGGTCCATGAGGTCTTTACTTTCATTCTACTTGAGTTGTGTATATCTTTTTTGGATTTTAATTTTGAATATCTCACGATTTGGCCTTAGCTTGATCGCTTGTTTATTCTTTTCATTTATATAGATAATTGACAGAAGCACTTCACATGTTTAGTTTCAAGTTCTGTTATGGATAGCAAGGGGCAAGCAAGGTTGAGTGCCTTTGTGTTTGATTTCAGTTCATTTGCATGCTGTGTATCTATGTTTACCCAATTTTAAGAACTCATTTTCAAAGATAACATAATGCATGAGTATTGTATTTTACACTGACATTCTCTATCGTACTATGATGCAGTGATTTCTTGTTACAGTGAAATGATATGGAATCACCTATTTAAACGGTTGTCCAGTTGGCATACTGTCTGGATGTCAGCTTAAGCTTAATTATTGTAATTCTACATCTTGAGGAGATAGTGATAGAATTTCTAATTGAAGGTATCAGGTAATTTGAATGCATGCAAGAGAAGGGCCTTTAGTGCAATCCACGTGGTGTTCAATGCCATTGTGTTATTATGGTATATTTAATCTCTCCAAAATCTTGAGTTTCTAGATTCAAATATTGTATTGTCTAGGATAAACGGACTGGTTATGCCATATGATTGATGCCAAACAAGTTATGACAATTTTTGACAATTTGACACCTTTCAACTCAACAAATAGGTAATTTCTCTGAGCTGTAGACAGTTAATGGTTAATCTTTATTGCCTGTTGAATAGTGCAGGGGTCCTGCACAATTTTAAGTCATCGACAGTTTTATCATCTAAATTCCTTGGTAGTGAACTATTTACCATGGACTTTTCTCTTGTATATGCTTACAATTTTGATAATGTTTTGCAATAAAATACTGTTATAAATTCTCAAATAAGGCACTAGCTCTTCAAGCTAAATTTTAAAGCTTTTGCAAGAAATTGAGAGGCCAGTTTTACCTATGCCTAGTTGAAGTGTTGGATAACTATTGAACTTCTTTATATGAACCAAATTTGCTTCCAGGAAAACATATGTAGCTTACACGGTTTGATTGCCACCGATGCCCAGCTTGTAGAATTGCTTTTGCTAACAATGGAGAAGCGGGTTGTTTTTCCAAAAATGACACAAAATCTAAAGTAGTTCAAGTGTGTTATTGTGGCGTATGTCTTTCTTACAATACCCCACCAGTAAATATATTATGCTTGTTGCAAGGCATATTATTTGTTTTTTAAAATTTCCTAGAGAAATAATTTCTTACTCTCCTGCACTTATGCATTTAGAGTGAAGGCTGGTATACTAATTTGCATGATGTTCAAACTCGTAGGATTATTGGTATATTCCTCTCTAGGACATGGCAAAGAAACTGCTTATTTCAGTCATTTTATCTTCTAGGTAAACAGATTGGATGTATTTTATGAACGAGTTGAAAATGACATTCCAAAGTGATTTCAAAACAATGGGACAAGATTATTTTGATTTGTCTTTTTTCTTGATCAAATAGTAGAGTCGTTCCATTATGATTTACAAGGACAATCCTTCCAACTGTTAAACTGCAGACGTGGGGCAAACAGGGAAGTGAAGGTTTTTAGTTGAATGGTCACAAACTAGGGACTATAATTTTAGCATTACATAAAGTTGGTGTAGTTGTTGAGTGCATTAGAAAACTAAGGGTGTGTGGAAATATGAGAGGGACTAAAAGGAGAATTGGCCAAACGCTGTGGAGTTTGGGGGGAAGTTGGTACCGTAGTAATATGGAGTGGCGAACATGAGGGAAAGATACTTGTGTAAATTGACCTGATGAAATATGGAGTGGCGAACATGAGGGAAAGACACTTGTGTAAATTGACCTGATGAGATCTTGGAGGGCTAGGGAGGGGAATGGTAGCATAGGTGAGTTGATAGGTTTTGTCTCTTTCATTAATTGGTAAGTGTTGGTGTTATCATTGTATAGGGCACTACATTACTGTCGACATGGAAATATAAGGATTAAGTTTGAGCAATCCAGAGGAGATATGTCAGTCTATTGTTTCCTGAAAACGACAAATGACAAAAATAACTCAACATCGTTAGTTCATCAACAGACGAGGAATGCCTTGTTGAATCTAACCCAACCAAAGTGATAAGATGAAGAGTGAGGGGTGGTAGGAATTTAGAGATGGTAGACGATAGGTTTCGTCTAGCATAGGTGAGTTGACAGGTTTCGTCTCTTTCATTAATTGGTAAGTGTTGGTGTTATCATTGTATAGGGCACTACATTGCTGTCGACATGGAAATATAAGGAGTAAGTTTGAGCAATCCAGAGGAGATATGTCATAGTCTATTGTTTCATGAAAAGGGCAAATGACAAAAATAACTTAACATCGTTAGTTCATCAACAGACGAGGAATGTCTTGTTGAATCTAACCCAACCAAAGTGATAAGATGAAGAGTGAGGGGTGGGAGGAAGCTAGAGATGGTAGACGAATGTCTAAGAGATGTGGTTCTTTTGGATTCCATTGTTTAGGATTATAGTGGGGAGTCGGTCTTTCATTTGGAAATATTGAGTGAGCAATAGAGTTGGCATTGATGGTGAGTTGGAATGGGTCATCAAGAGTAAGGAGGGATTTGATGAGAGAGATGACCTCAGAAGAGGAGGAAGAAGGGGCTGTGATGAAGTCACTGTCTTGTTTATGAGAAAATAGGCTTTGGATTGAGCTTGGCATTGTAAGAAGCAACATTTGTAGTGTCATGAGTAGGGGTTTTGTGGTAATGGTACCATCATTGCTATAACATGAAGTATTGAGATAAGGAGTGGGTTTGGAGGGAGTACGTGCTTGGGATGGGGGGGAGTTGAAAGAGTTAGGGTTGGGAGTATGTGCTTGGGATGGTGGAGGGTTGGGGTAGTTGGGACTTCAAAAGGACTGAAAATGAGGCTTTTGTTTGTATTTTTGTTCAATGGCAAGGGCATCGAGAAGGCTTTGTCAATGGTAGTGCTCTGAAGGATGTAATTAATTACAAAAAACAATAACCATACCATAACGAAATTCAAGTACAAGTATATGTTTTGGATCTCTAATCTGAAGCTGGGGGTGGAGCTTGGTGAAGAGTTATATAGATTGCGTTAGGGCTTAATACAATTACAACCATTTGCTAGGGGTGGAGCTTGGATAGATTGCGTTAGGGATTAATGCAATTACAACCATTTGCGCATGAGGTTAGATAGGTAAGATGGTCGATAAACTAATCTTCTCAAGGCCTAATAGATGACCTTCCATGTATAAATGATGCTCGAGGTGTTGTCCAATTGCTTGTCATTTATTTCCATATATAGCTTGGTAGATTCTTGGCGAGGCTACCATCAAGTTTGAACAATTTTTTTGAATTGATTTCTTGCAAGCAGAAGGTGTTGTTCTTTGGTCATGGTTGGACAGATATGGAGTGATGTTGTAAGATTGCATATTCAAGAATCAAGGACATCTCCGTGCATTTGGATGCCATACTTAGGTAAGGATATTGTTTGTCCAACACTAAAGTCGAGGTGGAAGGCCTAGGTTGCAGATTGAGGGCTTTGGTGAAGGTCTTGGCTAATTTTTGGACAACACTATGCAAATTGGGCTTTGTCCTTGGAGGATTGAGTGCGTGCATTAGAGAACTAAGGGTGTACGGAAATGTGAGAGGGACTAAAAGAATTCGCCAAATGCTATGGAGGTCAAGGGGAGTTGATACTGGGGTAATATGGAGAGGCAAAAGTGAGGGAAAGACACTTGTGTAAATAGACTTGTTTAGATGTGGAGGGGAGTGGTAGCATAGGTGAGTTGATAGGTTTTTCCTCTTTCATTAATTGGTAAGTGTTAATGTTAGCATTGTATAGGGCATTACAGGGCACTACATTGTTCTTGATAGGGAATTACGAGGAGCAAGTTTGAACAATCTAAAGGAGATACGTCAGTCCACAGTGTCCTGGAAAGGGCCAATGACAAAAATAACTTAACAACGTTAGTTTATCAACAAATGATGATCGTCTTGTTGAACCCAACCCAACGAAAGTGATAAGATGAAGAGTGAGGGGTGGTAGGAAGCTAGAGATGGTAGACAAAGGTCTAAGAGACGTTCTTTTGGATTCCATTGTCTATAATTGTGGGGAGTTCGTCTTTCATTTGGCAATTGTGAGTGAACAATAGAGTTGGTGTTGAGGGTGAGTTGGAATGGGTCATCAATTATAAGGAGGGATTTGATGTAGTTGGGTTTGGGAGAGATAAGATCTTAGAAGAGGAAGAATATCTTGTTTCTTAGAAAATAGGCTTTGGATTGAGCTTGACATTGTAAGAAGTGACATTTTGTAGTGTCACGAATTTTGGGGTTTTGTGGTAGTGGCACCATAATAACAAGAAGTATTGGAAGGAGTGGATTTGGAGGGAGTACGTGCTTAGGATGGTCAAGGGTTGGGGGATTTGAAAGAGTTGGGGTTGAGAGTTCAGAAGGACTAAAAGCGAGGACTTTATTTATATTTTTGTTCAATGGCAAGAGCGTGGTGGAAGGCTTGGTCAAAGGTAGTGCTCTTGAAGATATAATTCATTACAAAAAAAAAAGCATACCATAATTAAATTTTAGTACAAGTACATGTTCTAGATCTCTAATTTGAAGCATGTAGTTGGGGGCGGAGCATGGTGAAGAAATCAATGAATTGTTGGATAGATTGGCCTGTGGCTCAATGCAACTGTGACCATTTGCACATGAGGTTATATAGGAAACATGATGGATACAATCATCTTTTGAAGGCTTAATAGAAGGCCTCCCATGTATAAATGATGTTGTTGAATTGCTTGTGATTTAGTTCCACACATAGCTCGATAGATTTTTCAGTGAGGCTACCACCAAGTTTGAACCAATCCTTTGAATTGGTTTCTTGTGAGCAGAAGGTGCTATTATTCGGTCATGGTTGGATATGTATGGAAATATGTTGTAAGATTGCATATTCAATAATCAAGGACGTCTCTATGCCTTTGGATGCCATACTTCGGTAAGGATATTGTACTGTTCGACAATAAAGTTGAGGTGGAAGCCCTTGGTTGTAGTTTGAGGGCTTCAGTGAAGATGTTGGCCAATTTTTGACAACATTGCAAATTGGGCTCTATGAAGAATGAGTGCATTAGAGAACCAAGGGTGTATGGAAATGTGAGTGGGACCGAAAGGATTGTCCAAATGCTATGGAGGTTGGGGGGAGTTAGTACTCGGGTAATATGGAGAGAGGCGAAAGTGAGGGAAATGCACTTGTGAAAATTGACTTGGTGAGATGTTGGGGGGATAGGGAGGGCAATTTCAGCATAGGTGAGTTGGTAGGTTTTGCCTCTTTCATTAATTGGTAAGTGTTGGTGTTAGCATAGTATAGGGAAATACAACGTTTTGTTTCTTAGAAAATGGGCTCTGGTTTATGCTTGGCGTTGTAAAAAGCCACATTTTGCAATGTCATGAGTTGAGGTTTTGTGGTAGTGGCACCATCATTTAGTAACATGGATTATTGGGATAAGGAGTGAGTTTGGAGGGAGTACGTGCTTGGGATGGTCAAGGGTTGGGAGAGTTGCCACTACCATCATTTAGTAACATGGATCATTGGGATAAGGAGTGAGTTTGGAGGGAGTACGTGCTTGGGATGGTCAAGGGTTGGGAGAGTTGAAAGAGTTAGGCTTGGTTGTTCAAAAGGACTAAAAGCAAGGCTTTTGTTTGTATTTTTGTTCAAAGGCAAGGTCATGGAGGAAGGCTTGGTCAAAGGTAATGCTCTTAAAGATATAATTCACATTACAAAAAACAAGCAACAAACCAAAATTAATTTCAAGTACAAGTACATGTTTTGGATTTCTAATATCAAGTTGGGGGTGGAGCTTGGTGAAGAGATAAATGAATTATTGGATAGATTACCATGGGGTTTGATGCAATGCAACCATTTGCACATGAGGTTTGATAGGTAACATGGTGGATAAAACCATTTTATGAAGGCCTCATAGAAGGCTTCCCATGTATAAATGATGTTGGAGGTGTTGTTTTTGAGCTATATAAATGAATTATATAGCTCAACAACAACACCTCATGAATTATTGGATAGATTACCATGGGGTTTGATGCAATGCAACCATTTGCACATGAGGTTTGATAGGTAACATGGTGGATAAAACCATTTTATGAAGGCCTCATAGAAGGCTTCCCATGTATAAATGATGTTGGAGGTGTTGTTGTTGAGCTATATAGTTCCACATATAACTCATAGATTCTTGGCGAGGTTGCCACTAAGTTCAAACAAGTCCCTTGAATTGATTTTCTGCAAGCATTGTTCTTTGATCATGGTTGGACATGTATGTAAATATGCTGTAAGACTGCATATTCTAGAATCAAGGACATCTCTGTGCATTTGGTTGCCATACATTAGTAAGGATATTGTACTATCTAGCAATAAAGTCAAGGTGGAAGCCTTCGGTTGTAGTTTGAGCCAATTTTTGGACAACACTATGCAAATTTGGTTTTATGTCCTTGGAGGATTGTGCATTAGGAGACATGTAGAGAAAGTAAGACATGTGCAGTGAAAAGCCTAGGATTTGGTTAAGGTGGACAACACTATGCAAATTTGGTTTAATGTCCATGGAGGATTGTGCATTAGGAGCCATGGAGAGAAAGTAAGACATGTGGAGTGAAAAGCCTAGGATTTGGTTAAGGTTTTGTAGAATTGCAGAAAAATGAAGGTTGATGAGGTGGTATAGCCCTAGTAAAGATGATGCAGGGCTAGAAGTGATTTTTGCAAAGAGTGGTCGGTGGAGGAAGACCTCCATATAACCTAAACCCTAAGAGATACTGTGCTCGAGGAGGAGAGCAGGGTGGGAAGGCGTTCTCCATATAACCCTAATAAGCCAATACCTTATTGCTCTGATACAAATGATAAGAATCTAAGATTTGCAAAAAGAACCATAGGAAATGAGCCACAATACAAGCTTGAATTTGATCCCAGTAGACAAGCAAAGACACTATATGATGCTATAGCTAATCTAAGAGAATAACTGGGACGTGAAAAACCCATAAATTAGCAGTGCACCTCAACTTTTTGCCTATTAATGAATCCAAGAGGTATTTTTTATAGGTTTATAAAATCTCAAATTCCAAAATCCTAGTCCAGGTATGCATGCCACTAAAGACTAGAATTAATAGGCATTTTTTATAGGTTTATAAAGTCTCCAATTCCAAATCTAGGTATGCACGCCATTGGAAGATTATAATTAATATTATATGAGAATGCAACTAAATTATTAATGCTAGGTCAATTAGAAGCGAGGCACTAATTATGCCTCTAATTCATAGTTTATAAATAGTAGTAAACAATGTATCAACCATCTAGAAGGGGGTGATCTAGATGGACTTCTATTCGAGGTCCTTGGCTAAGCTTGTGATGTGTTGCTTCTCTTTGTGGGTATTCTTTACATGTTAATGTTCCTTACCAATATACTAAAATCTTAATTTATTGTTTAATAATTAATGTGTTGAATTTAAATTTTTTTCATAAGCTATTAATAATCACAAAAAGTCGTAGAGAGTCATGATATTAGTTCTATGGCCAGCTCGAAGGAAACCCAGACCACATATTAAACAAGTTTTTTGACATTCCCAGTTCTAGTAGACGAGTTGAGTCTGTAAACAATAGTAAAATTAAACCTAGGTAGTGTTTTCATAACCTGGACATATGTATGCTAATTAGAAAGATAAGATTGAAAGAAACTAGTTTTTGTCCGTGACACAGTCATCGGGAAAGTGGCCGGCTGAGACCTTCTCATTGGAGATTGGTGGTTCTGTTGAGGTGAAATCCAACCCTGTAGTGGCCTTATAGATAGCATCCATCTTGTTCTGCATCCTTCACTTCTGGGCCAAGATTTTATTGTTCTATTCAATGATTTCCTCCATCAGTAAGATTGAAAGAAACTAGTTTTTGTCGGTGACACAGTCATCGGGAGAGTGGCCAGCTGAGACCTTCTCATTGGAGCTTGGTGGTTCTGTTGAGGTGAAATCCAACCCTGTAGTGGCCTTATAGATAGCATCCATCTTGTTCTGCATCCTTCACTTCTGGGCCAAGATTTTATTGTTCTATTCAATGATTTCCTCCATCAGTAAGTCCAATTCATTTTGCTCTTTTACATCCAATAGAACCTTGCCCAACAGTGTTTTAATATGCCAGTAGAGTGCAGTAGTCTTGAAATACTTTGTTTCTTGGGCTCTGGCATTCCCAGGATTAGGAACAAAAGAACCCATTTTATCTTGGATATCGACGTCCCAAGTGCAACCGCGTTCTTTTTTAGCCATTCCTCAGTTTCAACGAGCACCCTTTGAATATGGGCAAGGGTAAGTCTAAAGTAGGAAGTCTTAAGGTCTCCCTTTCTTTTGAACCTACAGTTCATTGGTTGGGCTTTTACCTTTGCAGAGGCCTCTAACTTGGGGACCTCTTGCCATGCTTGGAACAGGGGAGGTGAGTTGGATGAATGGGGGGGTTAGTGACAAGTGCTTGGGAGAAGGGCTCAAGACTAGTTGTTAGAGGGAGATGAAGTTGATAATACAGTAGACTTGTTAACTATATCAAGGCGAAAGTCATATGGGTTAAGGAACAGAGAGATACGGGTGGAGGGGAGTCTAAACAAAAGAAAATACACCATCCATTATGTAATCCATGAATTAAAATCACTTGAATCAAAATGAGAAATGGAACAGAGACTAGGGAGTCGAGACCAACATGTTTATAATTTGCAACCACCACCATAGAGCCGAACTTCTTGTTTGCAGTTTCCAAATGCATTAGCTGTGAAGTGATGTGTCTATTGACATAATATTTTGATTGTCAACCTCCTTAATGCTGCAAATCCCGACTATAATTTCCTTTGTGAACCGTCGAAGGGTCGACTTGAACTCACACGCTATTCCCATTCGCTTGTACGAGAGGAAGATCCCGGAATGAGGTGGTGTGATCATATAAAGTGCAGGTGGCTGAGAGCATTGCTTGAGGGTCGACATTTGGCTTACCTGATGTCCCCTTGGCATGGTTGGGAGGCCCATCTTGATTACATGCATCATTTGATAGACACCCGATTAGGGTCATTTAATTATTATTTAAAAAATTAATAGAAAAATTATATAATATTTATTCGTTATTTTAAAGTTCATTGTTAATTAACATATAAAATAATTTACTTAAAATATATGTACATGTTATTGATTTTTTTTGTAAGCTAGAGTCTAAATTATATTTTGAGGTAATCACAAAAACACATTGGTTAATGTGGCTGGCTTTCCACTAGGGAAACAAAACCACAATCTGTCATTAGGAGTCCATTTCATAAAAAAACCAAGATTCAGTGCTTTCTTCCCATCTAAACTATAAACAGATTGCTTAGGAACTGCAACATGCAAGTAGGCATACTCTATTATTTTACAATATTTTCTAAAAAGCTAGTAGTCCCTATGCACCACCTACTTAAACCACTGGACCAAATAGATCAAATAGACTGAAAACTAGGATTCACTAGATATGGTGACAATGGTAGGCACCTTAGGCTCTTTTGATGCAGAGCTTGGTTTCCCCATAGGAACTCTCTCTGGAAACCATTCCCGAGGTAGCTTGTGCTGGAACATTCATTTTTGCTCCAAGCTCCACATGGCCTTTTGTAAGCTATTTGAGGGTTGCCATGATTAGCTTTTGTTGATCAAGAATTTCATCCAATTGTAGCAAAATTCCTTTTTTTTCTTCTTGCTCCATAATGGCCTTCCCCAATAGAGTTTTAAGCTGCCAATACATGGTAATGGTCTCCATATATTTACTATAACAAGGTCGGGATCAACTAGCGTCCTCCACCATGTGCTCGGCCTTGTCTAGGATATATTCTAGACTCATGATTTTCCTCTCTTCCCCCATCCGTTCCTCCATTTTTCAAGTTGGGTTTGAACCTGACTCGCTACAACTTTTCCATAGGTAGCCCTTGCAACTCTAGTTTCTTGAAACACGCAGGGCATGTGCGTGGGGCTTTGCAATCCCCTTTGAGATTGATGCCCTCTCACCATATTTTTCCAAGGAGATGGACATTAGTGCCTAATAATCAGGTACCACGATCCAAATTCTAGGCTCTATCAAGCGTCGAGAGGGATCAAAACTCCTGAGGTGCAAACCTTGGCGTCGACTATATTTTTTTTTTACGTCTTTATTTTATGTCGGGAATAATATTATGTTTCTACTTTTCATATTCACTATAATATTTTTTTAACTTCTTTATTTTATGTCGGCTATAATTTTACTTTTACTATCGGCTATAGCGGACTATAATATTCTTTTAACTTCTTATCCACTGTAATATTTTTTTAACTTATGTTATTATGTTTTTACTTTTCATATTCACTACAATATTTTTTAAACTTCTTTATTTTATGTCAACTATAATTTTACTTTTACTATCGGCTATAAACGACTAACATATTTTTTTAACTTATGTTTTTACATTAATGGCCGACATAATATTTATTACTTTTTACTTTGTAATATCCACTATAATATCTTTTTAACTTACGCTGGTCCATACCAGACCACAGCCGTCGGAAGACACATACCTTCAATACCTAGCATACCCTTAGGGGCTACTCGACCATTACATCATACCACCATGACTAGTCATGTCCCAGTCACTATGCCACATCCATCGGCCAATTTACCTTACATGGCGAGTCTGAACTTACCAGACTTAGCTCGGCTAACCAATGATCCTATCAGACACAACCTTGCGTGGCCTCACATGCCCACCAAACTCCCCTCCGACATCCCTAAGTTTGAGGGCAAGGCAGGTGAGGACCCCCAGAACCATATCATGTCCTTCCATCTATGGTGTTCCTCCAACTCCATAGTGGATGACTCTGTCCGCCTCCGTCTTTTACAGCGCACCTTCACTAGCTCTGCAGCTAAGTGGTATATCGAGCAACCCCATGGGACCCATGCCACCTTTACCTCCCTTGCCTCGACCTTCCTACAGTTCTTTCAGTTACCTGTCCGCTATGATGTGGGAGTCGAGATCCTACTGTCTTGCAGACAGAACACGGCCACCCACATCACTGACCACATTCATGAGTGGCGTCGACGCCGAAGCCTCTGCAAAATCAAGTTAGACGACCGTATCTTCTTAGATTGGTTTATCAAATCCCTCCTCCCTCTCATTGCCAAGGATGTGGCATCTGAACGACCCCAGTCTGAAGAGGAGGCCATCCTCAAAGCCCAGCAGTTTGACCTCATTTACGCTCAGTCGGGTTATCTGTATATAATTATTTCGGACGCCCCTCGGGGTGATTCATCCCAACACGATGCGTCGGGGGCATCCCATGCCGCTGATGGCATCATTGGTCGTATGGCCTCGCATCGTCAACCCTTCTCCATTGCACATCCTAGCCATGGCCCCGACCTTTCGCGGGCTACATCTCAGTCTGGAGCAACCAATTCATAAGCTCCCATGGCACATCACCACCATACCCACGGACCCTCATGTCCACCTCAGTGCTTTGGCCATGCACCATCCACATATGCCCCCCCAGCCGCACCTCAACCAATGTATTACCCGCAGCAAGCTGCGACGGTTAACCCAACACCTCCAATAGCTTAGAGTTATCAACAACCCCAGCAGGTAACTGGACCACCTCCAGCCCCACCTACTTATTATCCACCACAACCTACGCCCGCACCTGCGGCAAACCAAAATCCTCCCACTGCTCAAGGGCAAGTGTACACACAACACAATCAGCCCCAACATCATAATAACCAGTGCAACCAGGGTGGGCAACAAAACCGTGGAAGAGGACGCAACCGCGGCAACAACCAACAACACCAGCAAGGTCCACCACCTCCCAATCCCCCGCATAATAACAACGCTTCTCCTCCCAACCAAAACCCGGATCGTCATCCCAAGCAGCCTAAAAACAATAATCTCAGAACAAACCACCCTTGTTCTATATGCGGGGTCTATGGCCACTACACACATGCTTGCTCACATTTGGAGCGAGCTCGACAACTCTGGACTGATGATGCCCATCGCCAAGGAAACGCGGCTCCCCAGGCGCCACCCAAACCCCCACCCCCTCAGCAGCAACCAATGGTATTACAAAACCCCTTACCAAATCAAGGTATAGTGAACGCTCAGCCGTTGGCTCCTCCTCAAGGCAACGTGCCCCCACAACAACAGATCACTTATGCCGCTCCTGATCAACCCATGTTCGATTCAGGTACCCACCATTTGTTAATGATGTCATCCGCTGATATCAACATCCAAACTCGTCGGAACCAATATGGCCCCTCCTACCGACAAAAACACTAACGCTCATCCCATTGATCAGACGTTACGTATACCCCCGGTTACACTTGATGGCGCCTCTAAAGCACCTCGCTTCCCACTCCGTCGCATCAACAATAACCCCAATGCTCGCGTCGCGTCAAATTACAGCATTGTAGATGACTTAGCCCAGTCTCCAGAAGCCATGTCTGCTTTAGAAGTCTTAAAAAACTGTCCTTCGCAGCGCAAGACTTTACTCTCTGCTATTGGTGCTATTGACCCCAATGATTCACAATTAATGGCATTTGATTCGGACCAGTCTGAACCACGCCTGCCTTCCACTGTAGCATTCCAAGTTTCTGTCTCCATTCGGAATCTTGTCATCCATAGGTGCATTATCGATGAAGGCGCCTCTACGTGCGTTATGTCCACATTCGTTTGGCAGAAGTTGGGATCCCCTACTCTCCAGCAGTCCACCACTGCGTTGCGAGCCTACGACGGCCGTTCGGCTCAACCCCAAGGCCTGTTAGCTAATGTCCCCATCCAGCTGGCTGGTAAAACCGTGCTCATTGACATAGAGGTCATCAACGCCCAATTAGATTATAACCTCTTACTTGGTTGCAGCTACATGTATGCCATGCGGGCGGTTGCCTCATCTGTTTTTCGTACCATGATGTTCCCCCATGAGGGACGTGTGGTCACGGTTGACCAACTCACCTATTACGACCCCAAGGCCCCCGCTACACCCGAAAATGTTCTCCCCATGGTTGAACAATCTGCTTGCGGTGCCACTACCTCGTTTGTATCCTCCATAGGACTCGGACTGTACATGGAGTCACCTATGACTTCCACTTTTCCTTCAATCGCACCACCTTTACCGATGACAAAAACATCGGATTTGTGCACCCTGTCGCACACCACACAGCAGCCGTCATCACTACCACAAACACCCACAGTGCCGACTCATATTGGCACAATGCCAATTCACACCATCCCATTCTTGTTCCCATTATCTGGAGTTGTCAGTTCGCGAGTAATGGCTACCCTCAACCTTCCTGGCTTAACATTAGGGATACCTGTATGGTACTTACCTGCGCTGAATCCCCCACCGACACCGACTGTTATTTTACAACCGGTACAACCTATCCCCACTACCAGCCACCCACCCCCTCCGGTCACTCAACCGCAAAACAAACCTCCCCCAATGGTCACTACGGCATCAACATCTAGGAACGCTCCACCTCCGTTACGGAACGCAGGGGGCAGAGGCCCACCAACGTATAACACTGGACTCATAACTCGCACCCCCCCCAGCAACCCCCAAGGTAGCTAAGAACCCCCCAGCTATTCGTATTCCCCCTAAGTGCTCGTTGTGCGACGACGTAGGCCATGCCACTCATCAGTGCCCACAATTACCTACACTACAGGAACACATGAACATGTTGGATGATGACACCGACATTCCAGTAGTAAAACTTGAGCCACCTCCTCAGCCTCGCGATAAAACACTCCGCACTAACCACCCTTGTGAGATATGCGGCATTTATGGCCACTATTCACACCACTGCCCTGATCTCCCAGATTATATAGCAGTGTTATACAAGTTGAATAACGTCGACTTAGAGATATCTCCTCCCCTCATCGAGGAGATCCACCCCCCGAAACCGTCTTCTTCGGAAGAAGTCAATACCATATATATGATTTCAACCACGTACAAACCAAAACCCGTTGATTTATGGTCTGACTACTTCCATACTGATGAACAAATTTTAGAAACACTCACTGCACTGGATTACCCTTGGGACGATATGCATCATCGCTCATACTTCCTCCCTGAGGCGTCTACATCCACCGCAGCAAACCAGCTATTAGTCGAGTCAAAGGACTTTCTACCAACTAAGGTTGATTGGTTAAAGGACCCCATCCCAGCACCTGATGCCTTCGAAGAAGGGAACATGTCTAACATATCCCCTACTATCCAAATCGACATTTCCACCACACCTGGAAAACCTGAGCTCATCTCGCTAGGCGCATCTTGTACTCAAGCGGAAACTCAGGCATACAAGAAACTCTTCCAAGAGTTTCGTGATGTCTTCGCCTGGTCTTACACCGAGATGCCTGACCTTGATCCCAAAATTGTGGAACATCACATCGATACTTGGCCAAATGGGACCCCTGTCCGACAAAAACAACGGCCCATTCACCCTTCCAAACTCCCAGCTGTTAAAGCTGAGATTGAAAAACTTCAAAAAGCATGATTCATATATCCTATTGCTTACACCACTTGGGTTTCAAACCCAGTACCAGTAAATAAGAAAGTGGGCACTATACGCGTTTGTACTGATTTCCGAGACCTTAATCTCGCTTGTCCCAAGGACAACTTCCCCACACCTTTCATTGACCAACTGATTGATGAATGCGCAGGACACGAGGTCCTTTCCTTTATAGATGGTTTCTCCGGATACAACCAAATAAAAATCCGTAAAGAAGATCAGTATAAGACGGCTTTCACCACCCCATGGGGCACCTTCGCCTATCACGTCATGCCTTTTGGCCTCAAGAATGCTGGAGCCACCTTTCAACGCGCCATGACTTACTACTTCCATGATCTCCACAAGATCATAAAAGTTTACCTGGACGACCTCACAGCTCGATCCAAAAAACGATCTGACCATTTAGACGACCTTCGGCAAGTTTTCATGCGTTGTCGAAAATACAACATCCGCTTGAACCCCCTCAAGCGTGTCTTCCGCGTCACATCAGGTCGCCTACTGGGGTTTGTTATCTCAGAAAAAAGCATCACTATAGACCCCTTAAAAGTCCAAGCCATTCTAGAGTTACCATCACTCCGCACATTAAGACAACTACAAAGCTTACAAGGGAGGTCCAACTTCCTCCATCGCTTTGTCCCTGACTATGCCACAACCGTCCACGGTTTCCTGAGATTATTACGTCTGCATATCCGTTTCATATGGGACCAACAAGCAGAGACAACTTTCACTGGCTTAAAGAAAGCGCTCACAAATGCCCCGTTGATTTCTCCTCCAGATTTCACCAAAGATTTCATCCTCTATGTTTCAGCACCCGAACATGCTGTCTCTGGAGTCCTTGTGCAGGAAGATGACGCTCGCCATGAGCATGTCATCTACTATGTGAGCCAGACCTTGTCCGGCCCACCCCTTCGATACCCACATGAAGAAAAGATGGCCCTCGCCGTCGTTTTTTCAGTGCAAAAACTGAGGCATTACATTCTCCTCAGCCACACCACAGTCGGAGCTAACTCCAACCCTATGGTTTACCTCTTGACACGTTGCCTTCTTCAAGGCCACGTAGCTAAATGGGTGATTATCCTCCAAGAGTACGACCTTACTTTTAAGACCCCAAAGAGCACCAAGGCCTTAGCACTAGCTCAACTCATCACAGATCTCCCATCCTCTTCGTCATCACCTGCTATCAAAACAGATCTCACTGACGACCACATATTCATCATCTCATCTGATGACCCATGGTACGGCGATATTTTGTTATACCTTCACACGCAGAAGTTCAGACCCCACATTAACCGTGACGGACGCCGTCGTATACGACACCACGCCCCCCGATACCTCTTGTTAGGGGATGTACTTTATCGACATGGCGTTGATACCATCTTACGACGCTGCCTATCCCATAGCAAGGCAGAACAAGTTCTTAATGATTGCCATAGCGGTGCTTGCGGAGGCCACTTCTCCGGCATGGCGACCGCCCAAAAGATCATCCGTGCAGGTTACTTTTGGCCTTCATTATTTACTGATTGCATCACCGCGGTTAGACATTGCCAAAACTGCCAACTTTTTGCCCCAAAGGCAAGAACCCCACCCGCCCCCCTTCATCCAGTTGTCACTGCCGGACCATTCTGCAAATGGGCCATCGATTTCCTTGATTGCAATCCCACGTCAGCCGGCGGTCACAAACACATCATTGTGGCTGTAGATTATTTCACCAAGTGGGCCGAGGCCATGCCAACTTACAATTGCAAGGCCGAAACCGCAGCACGGTTTTTTCTCAACCATGTTATCGCTCGTTTTGGAGTGCCAAATCAACTCGTCTCAGACCACGGCTCTCACTTTGAAGACGTCGTCTGGAGAGAACTATCAACCTTACTGAAATTTGAACACCATTTCTCCTCCGCTTACTACCCCCAAGGAAATGGCCAAGTCGAGGCAATCAACAAAATTTTGAAAACCATCCTCCAGCGCACTGTAGACAAACACAAGTCGAATTGGGCACCACATGCTGTTCCCGGCACTATGGGCATACCGCACGTCAACCAAAACCGCCACCGGTTTTACCCCTTTCCACTTAGTTCACGATGTCGAATCTGTCCTCCCCATCGAGTGCCAGATCTCAACCTTACAAATGGTCGTTGAACTCCTACCGGACACTTCCCCAATCGAGCAACGCTTACTACTCCTGGAGCAGGCCGATGAAGACCGGCGCACAGCCCTTCAAACCATGGAAGCGGCCAAGAACCGATCCAAATTGAATTATGATAAACATGTCCACCCAAGAACTTTTACTGAAGGGGACCTGGTCCTCGCCTACGATCAGGCTCATGACAAAACAGGGAAAGGAAAGTTCGTATCCATGTGGCAAGGCCCATATATTATCCACGCTTGCCTCGGACAGGGGGCATACATTCTAGCCGATTCAGAAGGCAACCCCCTCCGCAACCCACGGAATGGGTTGTACCTCAAGCGATTTTACCCATAGTAAATCTGATGGACACTACCGTCCACTATTGTACAATATTATTTTCTTTTTTCCACAAAAAACTCAAAAAACCTAAATATTTGTTTTCTCTGCATGACCACAGATGGATCCTGTTCCACTCTGCTACTTCGGCTTTGCTGATGGTGCAAGCCGTTGGTCCCCCAATCTGGCCTCCGCAGCTTGGGTAATATATTCACCCTCACATGAGTTGATCCACATCGACGGAGTATGTTTAGGTGCTGCCACCAACAACCAAGCTGAATACGATGCTGTGACCGGTCTCCTCGCTGCATCTCTCGAAATGAGCATACGTCACCTCAACGTTTTCCTGGACTCACAAGTCCTTGTTTCCCAGCTCAACAATGATTACCAGGTACGCGACCCCTGTCTTTTCAGAAAATTCCTGCGCACTAAACAAATGGTTAGACAGTTTGAATCCATTTCATTTACACACGTCCCACGGAACCTCAATAGTGTAGCGGACCATATGGCCAACAACATTCTAGACTTGCACACTAATCACATTATACCATAAACAAATAATGCATCCACGTGCATAACATGTGCCTCCACAGGCATACAGAATAAAAACATGCCTCCACGGGCGAACATAAAGACAACAAGTGCATCCATGTGCATACACGACTATATACCAACATCATATATATATATATACATCATTGTATAGTCAAAACAAGTCATAGGTGCCCTCAGCACCCAATATACAAAAATACATCAACCGTACAAAAAGAGCTTCCCCATATGCTTATCAGCGTTTGGGGGCAAATACATATCATCTACTCATCACGGTCCTCTGGCGCCTCCTCCGCTGGCCCCGCCGGATCATGGCGAGCCCGAACTCTCCGCTCTGTTGGCCCCGCTAGATCATCCCGTAGACGGATCCTCCTCTCAGCCTGCCCTGCTGGGTCATCCCGAACACCATCCCTGTGCTCTGCCACAAAAACCGCTGTCCTCAACAAGATCGACCACCACTCATGCGGCGCACCGAAGCAACGATCCACGATGTCCCGGTCCAAGTCTCTCCAGCCATCCTTAGGGAGTCCAGCTAGAATCATGTCAAATGTTTGTCTGACACCCTCTATGGCATCATCTCGAGGGCCAACCCCTCGCCCACGAGCCGCAAATCCTCCACCACGTGGAGGCGGTACCGCTGCAGGAGGTTGAGCAACCACCATCGCCCGCCCCCGACGAGCCACGTAGTCGGCCGGTGGTACAGGACCAACATCTGCACAATGCAAGTAAACCATCATATACATATCTAACTATAATCATAAACAAATCACATGATATAGTATAAAACAAACCACAAAACATACTGTCTAAACCCCAGCCCTGTCCCTGGGCTCGAGGCATCTCTGGGTCACCTCGATAGTCCATGCCAGCATAGGGGTGATCCTCAATCACCAGGGGCATCTGTTCCCACTGCTCATATACCTCCTCCGTAAAAAACCCACGGACACCACCACCGCCACGAGGCATCATATGTCCCCACCGCACCATGCGCGGCTCGCTCA
Organism: Larix kaempferi; assembly: GCA_027924585.1. Taxonomy (NCBI): domain Eukaryota; kingdom Viridiplantae; phylum Streptophyta; class Pinopsida; order Pinales; family Pinaceae; genus Larix; species Larix kaempferi. The sequence continues at coordinate 13,962,433 of BSBM01000030.1, forward strand.
CCAGACCATCACGAATGGGCACCCGTGGTCGCAAGGTCAGCACCCGCTCGAAGAAAAAACAACACAGAAAAGAGGCATAACAGAACTCTCCTCCCTCTCAACTGACCTTGTCCAGATCTCTCCGGACACCAGCCAGAAACATCTGACCCCATGCATAATAGGTCCCCCGAAGCACAGAGTCCACCATCATCGTTTGTCCCCCTAACAAACGATGTGGCGCCGCAACACCCAATACACGCAGAACACAAGCCCCAACAGCCCGCATATCCCACTCCCGTAGTGATCGCAGACTCAAAGCGCTATTCTGCAAAATGGCCCCATCAACACAAAAGGTCTGCAGCAAATCCTCCATATCAACACCTGGCGGGATCCTCGGCAGAAGATCTCCCACCTACCCTAAACGAGGCAACCTAGTGAGAAAATATACGTCTGTGAGGGTGATCTCCAACCTCTGTCCCCCAATAATAAAAGCACCCTCTGCAGGCACCCACCAACTCACCAACTCGTTCAGGAGCCGTCTCAGTGAACGCATCAGTGGGATCTGAGCGAACTTCAAGAGTCCACTCACCGCCAGAGTCTGTCGGACCCCCGGATCAGTCTGAATCCTCTGCATCAGATCATCATCTATCTCCCGCTCTCGCCATGAAGTCAACGGTCTCCTCAACATCCTGCCAAAAAACAGAAGAAATTTTTAGCTCCAGCAAAAAAAAAAAAAAAAAATTTGCAAAAAATACCATCGCGGCTTTTCCATCAAAAGCCGCGATGATCATCGCGGCCTCCATACAAGAACCCGCGATGAACATCGCGGGTATTGGCCAGACAGTCGCGATGAACATCGCGACTGTCTCCCATGAACTCACGATGAACATCGCGGGTTCCAACCTCATAGTCGCGATGAACATCGCGACTGTCAGCCTAAAACCCGCGAGGTTCATTGCGGGAAGAGACCCGAAATCTGCGATATTCCACGTTGGAAGGCCAACATGCAATTTCGCAGCCTTCGGGGGCCCATCGCTAAACAAAAAAGACATAATTGAAAAGGCTAAGGCAAATAGGATTACCTGAAACTCGTGGAATCGAAAACCAACGGTGAAATCTCCCGGAAATCAAGAAAGAGCTCTGACTGCTCTGCCAAAGTCGCACGTAACAATGACACGTCATATGGGCCCCACGCCCTATTTATAAAAATTCCACCATTTTTCCAACAGCCATTCCGGTGTCATACGACGTCCGTTTTTCAAACCGTTGGTACCGTTGGAATCGGCACAGCGAGAACTTCATGATAAATCTTTCATTTTCCTGTTTTTATCAGGTCCATTTTTTGACCATTTTTTGGCCCCCCTCGTCGCCTCGATTTGCATGCCACATTGGTCATTGCCCGTTTTTGACGAGCCTTATCTCGTCGGATTCAGTTTTCCGCGCTCGTGATGATGCTTGAGATCATTTCTCGCTCTCACGCCCAGATTCTTAGAGCATTTTTCCATGCCCCCTTGTCACCTCGGTTTGCGTGCCATGTTGGCCGTTGCCCCTTTTTGACAATCTTTATGTCGTCGGATTCAGTTTTTCGCGCTCGTGATGATGCTTGAGATCATTTCTCGCTCTCACGCCCAGATTCTTAGGGCATTTTTCCATGCCCCCTTGTCGCCTCGGTTTGCGTGCCACATCGATCGTCGTCTATTTTTGACATGCCTTATATCGCCGGATTCAGTTTTCCGCGCTCGTGATGACGTTTGAGATCATTTCTCGCTCTCACCTCCAGATTTTTTCGGCATTTTTTAATGTCACTCATCACCTCGGTTTGCGTGCCACGTTGGCCGTTGCCCCTTTTTGACAATCTTTATGTCACCGGATTCAGTTTTCCGCACTCATGATGACGCTTGAGACCTTTCCTCGCTCTCATCAGCCCCTCTTTGTTCGGTATAATTTTACCCCTTTTTCGGGCCGAGCAATCCCTTTTACGAAAAAGGCACTTAGGGAGTTTCTGTTAAGCTCTTTTTTGACTCCTAAAACACTGAAAAGATCGCCGAGCAACCTTGCTTCCTTTCATGCTCGCTAAACGTATCTGAAAGGGCGTCTACCTGGTATAAATTTACCCCTTTTCCGGACCTTGTAGACTAATTACGAAAAATGAATACTCTAGTCACATCGGCTAGAAGAGTTCTCCATTTGCATCATTTTATGCTTTTTCGGGCCTTGGAGACTAACTTACGAAAAAGAACACCAATGGAGTCCACTTACCGCTTTCAGACTCTCTAAACATGAAAGTGACCACGAGCAACCACCATCCTGGGCTCGTAAAAACAACAGGAGAGTAATCATAACCACTGCAGAGTCTTCTTATCGTTTTCAGACTCCTTAAAAATGAAAGCACCAATGAGCACGAACAGTCCTGGGCTCACAAAATCCACAGGACAGTACCATTTCAGAGCATACTTTTATCCCTTCTTGTAGCTCATTGAAACTACGAAGAAGGACCCAATGGTGCTTCTCGGTGCCACAACAAATCACGTCTACTCATAGGGCAGCTTCCCCATTATGGTCGCCTCTGTTCAGAGTATTCTGCAGTATGTCACCCTGAGAATCCCTCGACAGCACCCATCAGCTTGTCCCCCTCCCCCCAGAGTTGATACATACCCTTCAATCCATAAAAGCTATGATCCCCACACCCACAAGTCAGTTCCCTACGCTGCCAGGACAACTATGTCATCATGCTCTGAACAAAGGAAGTTTGAGTCTATCTACTATATGACCCCAATTACTTCCCATCCCCACAAGTATATCAGTTCTACCATTCAGTACCACCATACTTCAGTTCTACACCTCGTGCTCCTATCAAGGAAACATCATTGCCTTGTTAGTTGCTAGTCTCCCTCTGTCGACGACAACCAAATTTATTCCAGAGGATAGACCTAGAGGTCCCTGTGTCTTGGACTCATCACCATTTATGATGAGTGCCTACGAATCATTTCGAGAAGAGTCCCCAGTGCCTCTCCAAATGGTTGTTTCTCACATGCTCGACTTCAACACCTTGATCGCATCGTTGAGACTCGCACAGGGCATTGGTCCGTTTAGCTATTAGTCGAAGACCCCGTATACAATCTGACTCCTCCACATTTGAGAGTCTACCTACGGATGCAACCAATTATACCTTTCCTATAGATATCCAGGTTGCGCATGGCGACAGTCGTTGAGTCCCTACAGATGTTGGACAACTTCAGTTGCAGCAGTTCATCAGTTATTCCAGTGTATCAGTTATTGAGATCAGTCATGTTATGATCATGAGGACATCCCACAATAATGTCCCCTCTGGACCATTATGATGTACCAATATATTTTTTATGTGTATTAGATCCCCCTTCTTGGGACTAATTGTTATGTATATATCTTGATACGAGCATGGGTATGCCCGCCTCGTCCATTATCAGAGATTCTTCTTCATTCATATTGAGGCCATGTAATAGTTGTTTATTTTTTGCAGCTTCCAAGGGCCATGGATCCAGTCTCCAATCGGTCTCTTCTCCTCCCCAAACCCCAGAAAAAGATAAAAGAACTATGATGTCTATCGGCCATACGATGAGCTCCTGCCCTCACACATCAGGGGGCAATCTGTTAACACCCAAAAAGTGCTCACTAGCTCATTTCCTGATTCACATGACCCATTTGTTCACTTTTCCACCATTTGAGCCTCTAAAGCCACCAAAAGGTCACCAAAAGACCTTAATACACCCATTTTTCCACTTAAAATGATTATTTTTCCTCAAAAAACATAAAAAACCCTCAAAAAGGGTCCAAAATCCCCCAAAATATTAAAAAGGGAATAAAAATATTAAAAATATTCAAAAAAGGAAAAAGGAGGGAAAAGGTACCTAAACCATGTTGGTCAATACCATTGGTTTCCTCAAAACCACAAATGGTATTCCCCACCACCAAAAACTATAAAAAGGTGGTAGGGGCTCCTCACTTTCCATCCATTCATCTTCCTATCCTCATGCTGCCAAAATCTCCCTTGAGCTTTTGGCCATTGTAGCTACCTTGGAGAAAGGACCCTTCGGAGTTTGGAGCTGCTCACCCTTGGAGCTTCTCAACTATCTTCATCACTTGGAGGTATTATTATACTTTTTAGAGGCGCAAATATAATTTTATTATTATTAATATTATTAATATTTAATATAAATATAATTTTAAACAGATGAATTAAATAACAAAGTTTTATGTATTTACTTTTTAAAATAGCTCGATAAAAAAATTAATTTAAAAAATATTGACATATTATTATAATATATGTTTAAGAGCATTTAAACACTAGTTTTTTTACATATATATACACAAATATATATTAAAAGTATATACGTTTATGAAGAATAAACGTGACTATTTCGGCTTCTATTGAGTATTTGGTTGGAATGTAGTGATGTTTTTTTAAGAAATCCAAATTTTGTGCTGTTCAAATCTTGATTTTGAATACATAAATAATTTCAACGCCCTCAAAAACCCCAAGGCACCCATATTATGAGAATTTAAACACTATTATTAAGAATTTTAAGAATGTTTTCAAAATTTCGATCGGATTTCGTTGAAATTGCGTCGGTGAAATTGTCACACATTAAACCTGCACCTATTTTTTTTACATATGCATACATGTGAAGAACCTGCAACAATTAATTAATGAAAATAAACGAGATAACATAAATAACAGAACTCAAAATTGCTTTTATTGATCGCATGCCACTTCGAGGGGGCAACCTCCTTTGAGCAAGCTCAATACAAATAACTTCACGGTAACTTCATTGGCCTCAACACACTTATATACTAAGTCTATGCCCAATACTATGGGTCAATACTATGGGACATATAATACTACGAGACGATTTACAAAGCATATGCGTCCAATACTATGGGTCAATACCATGGGATAATACAAACTATGGATCAACAAATACTACGGGACGACTTACAAAGCATATGCGTCCAACAACAATATACTAACAATGTAAAGAGAAGGGTTGACACGAGTTCCTAACATCCCCTCTCCTTTAGAAAAAGCTTTGTTCTCAAAGCTTTAGATGTGGAAATTGATATAGAATCTGAAGGAGTGGTTCCCTTGTAGCATCCTCGGGTTGCATTCCGTGCCACTGAATTAATGTCTTCGTGATAGAGTGAGAGAAGCCGACGCCTTTTGAGTTTCATGGAGGATTGCTTGGAAGATTGTAGATGAAGAAGAACCATATCAATTGCGTGAAAATGACGCTCAGGACGGTGCTGATCAGCGTGTTGTTTCAGTCGAATTCTTTCCATGTGAAGATTGTCCCGTAGAATGAGAAAAATATGATCGTTGTTTTGAAGAACCGAGTCAATTGCCTGAACTGGGGAACTGCGAAGAGTGTATGGAAGAAGAATTGGTAGTGCCTGTCCATAGACTGCTTCATATGGTGTCATTTTATATGTGGTATTGTACCACCAGGGCACTTCAAAGAAATCCATAGAAATAACTATCCAAATCTGTGTAGGGATGAGCAAGGGTTCGAGCAGTCCTGAAAGGAGTGTCGTTTCACCCTTGGTGACCTGGCAAGTATCACAGTCAGCCACCATCTGTTGAATTGTCATTTTTAGTCCCTGCCAAAAGAAGTTACATTGTTCTCGGTCATACGTTTTGAGGAACCTAGAGTGCCCTGTCGATGGAGAAGCATGGAGTTCATATAAGGGAGAGCCTCGTTGATCAAATTGCAACCAATTTAGAATAAGTAGAGAAATAGTTGAAAGAGAAACTGGGTCATTAAGTGTGCGAGAAGGAGCATCTACCACCAGATTGTCCTTACCCTTCTTGTAAGTGATCACATAGGCATAATCCATGAGTTGGATAACCCATTCTAGGTGTGCTGGGGAGGAGACCCGTTGTTTTAGGAAATTTTCTAGACTCTGGAGATCAATCTTGATGCATAAATAATTCCCTAATAAGGATGGCTGCCACTATTGTACTGCATGCAAAATAGCCATTAGTTCCTTCTGAGATGTAGATGCAGCTAAATTCTTATCGGAAAGGTCTCTTGAAGGCGGCAAGCCCATTGGTTCAACAAAAACACCTGCATATCTATCCAAGGAAGTAGTGGAGATTGTGGATGGGTGCATCTGAAAGGAATGGAGCTGAGTGATGACACCATGTGAGTTCTTCTTCAGGATCTTTTCCAGGCGATGTGAACTGATGGTGCGAAAAGACCCTGGTTGTAATCCTGTAAATTTGTGTTGTTTCCCATTGACCGAAAATTGCATCCAAAGTTCAGCAAAATCCCATAAAATGGGGCCAAGAGTGCGTAACCATTGAATGCCCACAACTACATCACATCCACCTAAGGACAAGGCAAACATGTTAGAGCGCAGGTTATAATATTCCAGAGAGATACACACATTGTGACACTTCCCCTTGCAAGGTAAGGTGCCTCCATTGACAACCATGACTTCAAAGTTGGAGTAAGGATGGACAAAACAATCAGCCTGTTTGGCAATCCGAGGGTTAATGAAGTTATGAGTGCTACCAAAATCAATGAGTATGGTAAGAGGGAGCTTCTTGAAGCAACCCCTGACTCGCATTGTTTGTGGGGTGGTGACGTCGGTTACAGCATGGAGAGAAATCTGTGGTGGGTTGTCTTGAGATGGGGGGTCAACACGCGGGTGTTGAATGTCGACCTGATCATCTATTGTATCTGGAGCTTCTTCACCAAGTTCAGAGGCAGGTAGAGAATCCACATCCAAGAGATAGAGCTTTTGCTCAACACATCTATGTCCCCGAGTGAATTTCTCATCACAATTATAACAAAGCCTTTTTTCTCAGTGTGCCCGCATATCTGGTTCAGACAAATGCTTGATAGGAGTTGGGCGAGGAGCTGGTGTGATGGGAGGTCATTGGGAACCCATATTTCTGAAGGGAACAAAGGTGGATTTGGAGTGTTGTTGGGCTGCGATCTTATCCTTTTCCAACTTAGCCAACCCTAAGACTTCCATCATTTTGTTGGCACAAAACATTTTGACCTTTGAAGGGATTTCATCCTTGAGACCACTAATAAAACAACTCCTGTAGAATTCATCAGACAATCCTTCTGTGTGATTGACCAGTTTCTCAAATTTTGTCTGATACTCTCTCACAATGCCAATTTGATGAAGTTTCGTGAGGGCTCCTGTGAATTCATCAAAAGCACTAGGACCAAATTGTTGCAAAATGAACTAGCAAAAATCTGGCCATTTTGGCTCTTCATGAGCTTTGTTGTACCAACGGTACCATTGAAGAGCTTCTTGTTCCAAATGAAATGATGCAAGTGGAACTTTGTTGACATCAAAAGTATTATGCAAACTGAAATACTGTTCTGCATGATAGATCCAACCAGTCGGATTAGTACCATTGAAGTGGGGAAAATCAAGCTTTGGACCATAGAAATTGTTGGAAGAAGAGATCTCATTGTTTGATGAAGACTTGGACTGTCGTTTGTTGTTCATGGCTGAATGCTCAATATGGAGGCCGAGAAATTTTTCATCTAGATCTTGGGGTTTGGTTTGGATGGTTGCAAGTGCTTCCTCCATGGTTTTTGCTCATGCGCGGGTGACAACCATAACCAGGAGTTTTTTTTTTTGAATGGGTAGAAAAACACAAACAAAAGTTGTTTTAGTAAAAGAAAATTTGGGTTTGGGAAAAACTCGGATGGGTAATTTGGGTTTGACTAGGTTTTGGATACTTTCTGATGGATAAGGAAACAAAAAATGAGGATTTCAGAAGCAGAATGAAGGAATGAGAAAATTGGTCAGAGAGTGACAAAGAAGCAGAAATATGAAATGAACACTATGGCAAAATTTGAAGGCGTTAGGGTGAAAATTGAAGAAGTTATGATAAACCCTAAAAATAGACAAATGTAAGATTTTTGGCTTTAGGAAGTGGAATTTGGGATAGGGTCCTCAGGAATGAAATATGAAGAATGGGATTGCAGGGCTGTTAGTGAAGTTTCAAGGGAAACAAAGTCAAAACAAATGAGATTTGGATATGAAACGGATGGATCTGAAACGGTTGGATTTGAAACGACGCGTAATGGATATGAAACGAATGGATCTGAAACGACGCGGAAGTGATCGACAACAGTGCAGCTGAAAATAGATGTGGACCTCGTATGCTCGGCTTCCTAATGGCTCAGGGGATTCACTCGACCACCAATGCTGTCTGACGGCTTGCGTATTGGGGCAGTACCCCTTACTCCACGGCTCAGGTAAAAACTAATAACCGCTTTGCCACAAACAACAACTCTTGGTTTACCTCACGGGTGGGAACTAGTCAATCAGGTAGGGGTCGTTTTCCTTTTTGTTGGCAGGTCCTCTGAATGGGCCAACTACTTTGGGGTTCCTGTGGTGCTCCTCACAATGAGTTTTATGGCTTATGCCCAAGTACTTCCCACAGTTAAGCGGATAGGGATTATTCCCAGATACGAACTTGCAATAGGTGCGAAAATTTCTTTGGCAGAAATTTCACCCAATGAGCTCAAGAAAGTGCTCTGATACCAGATGTGAAGAACCTGCAACAATTAATTAATGAAAATACACGAGATAGCAGAAATAACAGAACTCGGAATCGCTTTTATTGATCGCATACCACTTCAAAGGGGAATCCTCCTTTGAGCAAGCTCAATACAAATAACTTCACGGTACTTTCATTGGTCTCAACACACACTTATATACTAAGTCTACCCAATACTATGGGTCAATACCATGGGACATATAATACTATGGGTCGACTTACAAAGCATATGTGTCCAATACTATGGGATAATACAAACTATGGATCAACAAATACTACGGGACGACTTACAAAGCATATGCGTTCAACAACAATATACTAACAATGTAAAGAGAATGGTTGACACGAGTTCCTAACAATACAAAAATATATGTTAAAGAGCTCGCCCATTGAGTGCGAATTCCAAGTTGAGTGGACTTGGAAAGGGGGAAAGGAGATTCCAAACTGAAAAGGAAGGTTGGGTGTAAATGAATACTAGGGGAGCCGAGCAACATTGGTACCTTGGGTTCTTCTTACGATCTGCATTGGGTTCACACTTTGTTTATTCTGTAAAAAATAATGGTTTGCAATGGTGTGTGAAGGTACTAAGAGGATAGTTGAATTGATGATGCTCTTGCTTGTCTCATAAAGGTTGCATTGAAACTGGTGGTATGTGGCCTTCATGCTATTCTTCAAATACTTCATGAAGAACCTATAGTTAAGGGATTGACTGGAAACTTATTCCCCATGCTTTTTTAGTTCTTTTTATAACCTTGTTGCCATATTTGTGTGGATGTCAGCTTCCTTGTTGAGACCCCAGTTCTCTTTTTCTAAACTTGTTTCCATATTTGCATGGATGTCAACTTCCTTGTTGAGATCCCCTATCACATAGTAATCACACACTTCATTGAATTTGTTGGCTTTGAGTTGTGCTCATCTTATTAGTTTGTTGATACGCTTCAAATACTTCATGAAGAACCTATAGTTAAGGGATTGACTAGAAACTTATTCCCCATTCTGTTTTAGTTCTTTTTATAACCTTCTTGTCATATTTGTGTGGATGTCAGCTTCCTTGTTGAGAACCCAGTTCTCTTTTTCTGACCTTGTTTCCATATTTGCATGGATGTCGACTTCCTTGTTGAGATCCCATGGCACATGGTATTAACACACTTTGGCAAATTTGTTGGCTTCGAGTTGTGTTCATCTTATTAGTTTGTGATGGGTTTAGTAGCAGAGTGACTCAACCCTTTCATAAGTTTTATAAAAATTGTTGAATCTTCAATAGCCACTAATCTTTTGATCCGATTGGGCCCATGTTTTTGAATCATTGAAATAAAGTGAGGGCCTCAACTTAGCTATTAGATAGAACCCTCAATCCCCATTCATTATAAGATTTTGGATTTCCATCGAGGTCGATTAGGACCCTCACACGTACCATTCCATAAGTATCAATATATTGTAATCTCCCATTATAATTAATATATTTTTATTAAGATATATTTATGTTAAAATATATTAAAGTTATATATTTTTATTAGTCCATAAAAATGAGGTATTTGATGAACATTATATTTTAAGATGGAAATATTTGTATGTCATGAAATATATTATTTAATCTCTTAATATATGTAATAACAAGTGAAATAGTAGCAGAGAAAGATTTAAATTACAACTAAACATTTAGTAAATATATTTAAGCTTTCATTATTTTTAAAAATAAATTTCAATAGGATATAATAACAATTATAGTAACATATATAAAATGGTATAATTAATAAATTGTAATATATACAATTAACCAATATATATATATGATAAATAATTATGCCATTATATATATATATATATGGGGAACACAACGACTCTGATCCTGCCAGGACTTGGAATTGGAGAAGGGAGCGCAAAAGCAGTCCAAGGTTTAAGCGTTGGAGACACTTTTTTGCTTCGAGGTTCTGCTCTTTCCTTTTCCCTACTCGCATGTGCGGAACAGGTCTGTCTCCAATCTCTTAAAATCCCTGGGTAGTTGGGGTCATAATGTATATCGACGAGGTTGACTACGAAGCTTTGAACTCCGAGCCCGTCTTCTGTACGGACGAAGATATCTGTAACTCAGCACATCCAACATTCACTGCGGATTACTGATAACATTTCGTCAGCATCCATAAACTCGCACGTTCCCTGTACGTCTCCCTATGAACTTGATCACTGTCACCAAAGAAGGAAGAAAAGGATTAAGCCAAAGGGTGGTAGTCCAGAACTCACAGTTGACAGAGATATATAGATCACAGAAATCCCAGATTATCTTAAATTTGCATTGGTCGGCCGCTTCTGTGGAAAATCAACAGGAATCGAGGCTTTAAAAAAATGGATGGAGACTAATTGGCCCCCCCTTAATCAGATACCTGCCCAAATTTCATACACTCCTAAGGGGCTGGTTTCTATTTAAAGTTGATAAAGAGGAGGGAGAGAAACTCCTCAAACATCGCTGGAGATGGGGACCGTCAGGATTGATACTGAACAGATGGACCGTAAACTTCAATGCGAGAAGAGAACCTCATAATGTGCAGCAGATTTGGGTAATTCTTCCTGGACTACCTATGGTTTTTTGGCAAAAGCATTTTCTGGAAGAAATTGGCATCAAACTTGGAAATTTTGTAGCTTTAGAGGATAATTGGGAAACCAAACAAGACAGACACTGCGCCCGAATACTTGTAGAAGTGGACGTCAGAGAAGGATTATTCGAATAAATTAGGCTTGAAACGTTTGGCACTATCTGGGTCCAACATTTGGACTATTGGAAACTGCCCTTCAGATGTAGACAAGTCGGTCATCTGCAAAAAGACTGCACTCAGGTGCAGTTTGGACAACCTCAAACCCACTTCAAAAAGGTTTGGCGTAAGTTAAGAAGGGCACAAGTTTCACCAACTGCAGCTTTGTACACGGAAAGATCCGAAGAATGTGAGGAGAAGGAGTTGAACCCGAAGCCAGATGATAAAGGATTAGAAGTCTCTCCCCCACCTGTGTCCAAGGACGTCATATGCATAGAGGAGGTAGTGGATGCGAACTCAGATGGTAAAGGTCCGAAGGTGGCGGTCGAAAAAGCGGAGGATAAAATCCCGGAAGTAGCCAGAGGATGCCAGAACAACAAAGAGATGGTCCAGTCAACCGGTCCCAGTGCCAGCAAGGACATAAAAGGTATTCTGCTACTTTATTAAACTCCATTTTTGTTTTCCCTTCTCAACTCCCCCCCTCTGACTTTCCTCCTACAGTTTCACACCTTTACCACCTTCGGCACCTAAGATACCTTCTCCTACAATAAACGAAAACTTGGTCCCATCCCCTCTAGCTCGACGGGTTTATGGTTTGCGTTCCAAAACAAAATCAATTTTCAAATTGGATCGGGTTTCTTCAGGAGGGTTAGCTCTAAATCCTCCTCAGAAGCTCCAAGCAGGCAAAAAATCCCTCCTCTCGAAATCTCAATTACAGGAAAATCTAGACATAAAAGAGGGAAATAAAAAACCACTGGAAGGGCCCTTAGAGTGGAAAAAGCCCAAGCCAAGGGCGCCAAATGTTTGCTCTCTCCTACAACATTAGGGGGATATGGGGGGCCTCAAAACAAATTGCCCTCAAAAGGTTACTTTTCACTTTAAAACCTAAAGTTTTGTTCCCGCAAGAAACAATGTTGGAAGGAAGCACTACGAAGGAAATTCTAAGTTGTCTTCTAAAAGACTGGAAAATGGAAGCACTAGACGTAGACAACCACTCTGGGGGGCTAGTAACATCCTGGAGCACAGACCTTCAAGTCCTTTCTTCGGCCACGGACAATGACACTCTAAAAAATGTTTTGGAGGTTCCTGAAATCGGGCTTCATATCTCCTTCATGAATGTTTGTGGGTTGTTCATTGGGAGAAGAGAGTTCGGGGAAAATCTACAGAACTCTGGAGCGCTGGATTCACCTAATCTCATATTAGCGGGTGATCTTAACTTAACCCTAAACTCTGGAGAATATTGGGGGAAAAATGCCCGCAGTGATTCTCTAAGCCCTTTCTTTAACAGTCTTTTTGAAGAAAAGAATAGAGTGGATGCTCAACCCCTGAAAAATTGAGCCTACCCGAAGGAACAACCGTAGTGGCGATCAAGCGATTTCCAAAAGATTGGACAGATTCCTGTTCACAGAAAGTCTGTTCCGAGGCCGATTAATTCTAAAATCCACAGTGGAATTGGGGGGCGTCTCTGACCACAGACCCATTTCCCTCTCGATAACAGTATTAGAGAAAAAACCCCCTTCCCCTTTCAAATTCAACCCTGCTTGGTTGGAGGAGGAAGGGTACTACAACTTGGTAAAAGAGAATTGGAAGAAGCTACTCCCGTCTTCAGAAACCTTCATGCAACAATTCTCCAACAACCTGATAAGAATAAAGTTCCTCTCCAAATATGGGAAAAGAGTCACAAAGCCTCATCTCAAAATGACCTAAATGATACAGAGTCTAAATTACAAGATATCTACAGCTCTAATACCATAGGGGTCTTTACTGGTTGAGAACTACAGCATCTAAATTCATTAGAAAAAGAAAGAAATCAACTCCTAGCCAAGGAGGAACATCTTTGCAGACTAAAGAGCAAGGCACTATGGCTGGCAGAAGGGAATAAAAATACAAAGTTCTTTCATCGCTTTGCAACTCATAGGAAAAACATCAACACAATTTCATAAATTAAGGACGCACAAGGGAACACAACTCATTCCTTCCAACACAAAGCCAAAGCCGTGGTGGACTATTTCAAATCTAGGTTTACGACCTCCCCGGGATGCCCTATCCAAGAAATTTTGGAGGTTTTAAACTTATTCCCCAGGCTCATCTCGGAGGACCTTTCTAAGACAGTAACAGAAGAAGAAATAAACACGGTTCTCCACTCCTTCCAGAAAGGGAAAAGTCTCGACTCGGACGGATTCACCTTGGAATTTTACTTAGGCTTCTACGAACTTTTAAAGGAAGATCCGTTGAAGGTAGTCATCGAGTCATAGGGATCAGGTAAGGTCTTGGGATCCCTAAACTCCACATTCATCACTCTTATCCCCAAAAAGTAGAAAGGAGAAACCTTTGAAGTTTACGGATCGATCGCTTGCTGCAATCTGATCTACAAAGTCATAGCCAAGATTTTAGCGCAAAGATTGAAACCCATCCTTAGCAAAATCATCACCGAAGAACAATTCGGTTTTCTCTTCAACAGGAAAATACATGATGCAGTATCCCTAGCACAGGAGGCCATCCACACGATTATAAAGGAAAAATTGCCAACATTTGCTCTCAAATTGGATCTATCCAAAGCATATGATAGGGTGAGCTGGACTTTCATTCAACTATTAATGATCCAAGTAGGGATGTCGATCGAGGTTGTGGAATGGATTATGGGCTGCCTACAATCTACTTCCTTTGCGGTCTTAATTAATGGGCTGCCTTCCCACTTCTTCAGACCTCACGGAGGCTAAGACAAGGGTGCCCTTTGTCCCCCTTCCTCTTCCTATTGGTAGCGGATGCTTTGAGTCGGTTAATACACCGAGTTGTTTAATACCAGTTTACTAGGCCTCTATTGCATACATACCTAAAGGTATACTGGTAAAAATAAGGAAAAAATGTTTTTCCTTCCTCTGGACAACAAGCAAACAAACAGAAGGAATCCCTCTGGTGAAATGGTCCATCTTATCCATGCTAAAATCCATGGGAGGACGGGGCATAAAAAACCCAGACCTCTTTTGCAAATCATTGGCAGCAAAAACTCTTTGGAGGCTTACTGATTCTCAGAACTCTCTATGGGGAAGAACCATGATTTCGAAATACTGTCATCCCCCCTCAATTGTAGAGTCGTTCAGACAACCCAACAAGAGCTTCAAAAATAGTTCCATAGGGTGGAAGGTACTAGTCCTCGCTTTCCCCTTAATCGGAAGCTGGATTGCCTGGAAATTAGGAGATGGCAGAAGCCTACGCCTGGGAGAACACCCCTAGGCTGGTGCAGGGGACAATTACAAGCTCCTAGATGATTTAATTTCAATCCTCAGAGAAAAAAATTTGTACACCTTGGCAGATGTCTATATCCACCATTCAGAGGTAGGGGGAAGATCAAGATGGAAATCGGCCCAAAGCTTAGGCCTCTCTGGAGTCAAAGCTTATGCTTGGAACCGTTATTTGTCACTTGTAGCATCCTGTTTTGCTTACCTGAAGGAAGAAGAACCCGATAAACTGATATGGTCCAGAAACAATAAGGATGGCAGTTTCTCTGCTAAACTCGGGTATGAGTCTGCTATAAGCTCTCTTTGGACAGACGAACCTTGTAACCGATGGAAAAAAATATGGACCATTCCCAGACCCCTGAAAACCATATTAACCCTATGGTTGGCCTTAAGAAATAAACTACTAACTTGGGAAAATTTTAAAAACGAGGTTTTCAAGGCCCCAGTATCTGTGTGCTATGCAATAGCGCTGAAGAAACAAATGCTCATCTCTTCTGCTGCTGTCTGCTGTCCCTATGCAGGATGTCTGGGAGAAGGCTTCTGAAAGCTTAAAGAACAGATCGAAATTAAAGGTGGACTCCTCATTGGAACATAATGTTCTAGCTTCGTGGCAAGATTCCAGGGTATGTAACTTTGAAGTTTTCCCTGCCCCTTTCGTTTTCAACATCTGGGAAGTAAGAAACAAGATGATTTTCCTCAACCAAAAGCCCCTTCCCGAAGTAACTACAACTATCCTATTGCAGAAAGTAAGTGAACATCGTTCAGAACTTGCATCAAACTCTCAAAGGCTAATCTCAAGCCCTTCAATCAACAAAGATCTTCCTTGGGCCCTTTTTGATGGCGCCAGCTAAGGAGTTCCTCTCCTAGGTGATGTCGAGGGTGTGATTCACACGACAGAAGGAAAAACATGGATAATCAAATATGCCCCGGGTAGAGCTTCAAATAGCAAAGCAGAACTGTCAGCTCTTTGGGCAGTACTAAAGGTGGCTCTTATGAAAAATATAACCTCCTTGCAGCTATATGGGGACTCAAAGATGGTAATAGATTGGGTCAACGGCAAAATTCGAATCAACGCTCCCCACCTACAACATGTGCTTTTGCTACTCAAAGAGCTCATCACCTCCTTTGAACAAGTTTCGTTTGAACATGTATACCGAGAACTAAACATGGAAGCAGATGCACTGTCTAAATTGGCGCTTGCTGTACCTCTTGGCCTCATTGAAGTAGAAGGATGGCAAAAAAACTAGTTAGAGAAATGTTTTACGATAATGCATTAATTCATGTAAATGTTGCAACTTGTTTTTGGAAGTGTTTATGTAACTTTTTGAAGCCCATGAGGCAGAACTAAGTTTTTTGGATAAATCCAAAGTGATTGTAAATTTGAAATTTAAGTTATTTGAAGGAATAAAAAGATTTTTTCCAAAGTGATTGTAAATTTGAAATTTAAGTTATTCGAAGGAATAAAAAGATTTTTTCCAAAGTGATTGTAAATTTTAAATTTAAGTTATTCGAAGGAATAAAAAGATTTTTTCCATTAAAATATATACATATATCCCAATTATTTATTATAAAAATAATTATAAAAAGTTTGTTAGAAGATTAATTATTTTATATATATATATATATATAGATATGACGACCAAGAACTTTCACTATATGTATAATTATAATTGAATAATTAAAATAATAAGTTTGATGCCTCTAAGAAAGATTTAAATTCTAATTAAAATTTAGTAAATATATTTAAGTTTTCATTACTTTTTAAAATAAATTTCAATAGGATATAATAACAATTATAATAATATATATAAAATGGTATAATTAATAAATAGTAATATATACCATTAACAAATAGTAATATATATATAATGGCATAATTATTTATTATAAAATGGCATAGTAATAGTAATTATATATATAAAATAGTAATATATTTATTACAAATAAATTTCAATAGCACATAATAACAATTATAGTAATGAATAAATAGTAATATATACAATTAGCAAATAGTAATATATATATATATAATGGCATAATTATTTATTATAAAATGGCATAGTAATAGTAATTATATATATAAAGTAGTAATATATTTATTTATTATTTATTACTAACAGAACTAATTCGAAAAATAATTGAAAAGAAAAAATAAGAAAATTTAAGAACCATTTGATAAATATTTGTAAAGAAAATAATATTGAAAAATATTTGAAAAGAAAATAATAATAACTAACTTAAAGTTATTGATCCATTTGAAAAATAATTGAAAAGAAAACTAAAGAAACTAATAATAACTAATTGAAAATAAAATATTTGTAAAGAAAATAAAATTGAAAAATATTTGAAAAAAAAATAACTAATTGAAAATAAAATAATAATAACTAATTTTAAGCTATTGAACCATTTGAAAAATAATTGAAAATAAAATAATAATAACTAATTTATTTTGTAGTATACGATTGGTAAAATAAAATATTCCTATAATATAGTTGAAATATGGGTGAAAAAATGAAGATGGGTGTCTATTTTGGGGGGTCTCGTGAGAAAATAATTCAGGTTTTTTCATATTTTTCAACTTATGACGAACAAAAGTGATATTTTTGTTTAAAATTTCACTTTGCAGTAAAAAGAAAACTTTTATAGAATTATGTTAGCTTTCTATTCATAATTTTTTCAATTTTTTTAATTAATATTTGATATGTCGATTTCGCAAATGTTTGACAGTGTGATCTTATAAAATGAAAAGACTACAAAATAGTTATGATTTGTTGCGCCACTAAAATCGTTGTTAGACTTGTTTTTTGCAAAAACAGAAAATGCTACGACAATCTACACACAATGTACTAGTGCCTGACTATAAATTTGTAACCAATGGATCTATATACTAATTATTATATTTTTTTAAAGTCGATCAATGGGGAAACTCAGTCGATTTTCAACATGTTTTTTGTTGCGCTACTTTTCTCTCAATCCGCTATAAAAGTAAAAAATCTACGAACACCCTTTTGAAGTAGACATGCCAATTAAGAGTCCCACATTTTTTTCAATTTTTTTGGTGTTGTATTTTTAAAGTTATGAATTTTTCTTTTCACCATTTTTTTGAAGAGTTGAATCCTAACTCGACACATGTTACGAAATAAAACTTAAAAAATATCAGTTCTTATCTATATACAACAAAATTTATACCCACGTAAAGTAGATTCAATGATGAACCTACTGGTATCAAGTCTGACATTCGTTTTGTTGTGTAAGAGGTGGTTTTTCTCTTCCGAAAATGAAGAAACCTGAAAATTCTACAGAAATGTGAATCTTTCATGTCTTAGAGATTATTCGACCGAATAATTATTCGACCGAATAATTATTCGGCCGAATAACATTTTTCCGTAACGACACCGTCAATTATAGTGAAGGTTATTCGGCCGAATAATGAAACAGAGAAAAAAACTCGTCGACCGGTAAAAAAAAATAAAAATAAAATTATGTTTTCCATACTCATATAAATAAACGTAAAATTGATTCATTATTTTCGCATGTTTTAACTTCGCATATTTTTTGTCAAACTAATTTTGAAAGAAGGAGACATTTTTGCAAAATGAGGTTTCTACAAGGTATGTTTCTTCTTTGTTTTTCCAAAAGGCACATTGAAGGAGTTTTTTTTGTAAGGCATATTTGCAAGGAGTTTTTTCAAAATATTTCTTTTCTTATTGCATATTTGCAAAGAAGACATTTTTTGCGAAAATAGGTTTTTACAAAGTATGCTTCTTCTTCTTCTTCTTTTTCTTTTTTTTTTTTTTTTTTTTTTTTTTTTTTTTTTTTTTCCAAAAGACACATTGAAGGTGTTTTTTTTCTAAGTCATATTTGCAAGGAGTTTTTTCAAAATATTTCTTTTCTTATTGTATATTTGCAAAGAAGACATTTTTTGCAAAATGAGGTTTTTACAAAGTATGTTTCTTTTTTTTTCTTTTCAAAAAGCATATTGAAGGTATTTTTTTTCTAAGGCATATTTGCAAGGAGTTTTTTCAAAATATTTCTTTTCTTAGACATGTTTGCAAGGAGGTTCTTTGCAAGGATTGTATTTAAAAAGTGTGTATTCCAAAGTATTTTTGCAAAAAAAATGTATTTTTCCTTCTTATTTCTTTGAAAGAGATTTTTTCAAAGAGTTGTTTTGGTAAGATAATTTACAAATGGTTTTTTTCCAAAGTAGTTTTGCACTTCTTATTTATTTGAAAGAGGTTTTTTCAAATAGTTGTTTTGCTAAGATATTTTGCAAAGGGTTTTTTTCCAAAGTAGTTTTGCACTTCTTATTTATTTGAAAGGGTTTTTTTCAAATAGTTGTGTTGCTAAGGTATTTTGCAAAGGGTTTTTTTCCAAGGTAGTTTTGCACTTCTTATTTCTTTGAAATGAGTTTTTTCAAAGAGTTATTTACTCAAAGTGTTTTTGCAAATAAGTTATTTCTTTACAATGGTTTTTTCCAAGATATGTTTACAAATAAGTTTTTTTTCAAAGTACTTTTTCCTAGTGGTTTTTTTCATAGATATTTTTTCAAAGAAGTTTTTTTTCCAATGATTTTTACAACAAAGATTTATTTACAAGGTGTTCTTATTATTTTCCAATGGGTAGGTAATTTATTGTCAAGGAGTTTCTTATTTATTTTCAAGAAGGTTTTTTTCAAAGAAGATTTTTGTTCAAAGAGTTTTTTCAAAGGAAAGTTAATTCCAAAGAGATCTTCTTCAAAAGACTCTTACAAAATTTTTATAAGGTAAAGTAAATTTCAGTTCATGTTTTTATAAATTTCGTAAATGTTTTTAAATTTTAATTTATTTATTTTTACTATAAAGTAATGATTCTTTAATTTATCATCTATAGATTAAACGATCATGGGCAATAAGAGAAAACATCAAAAAAAGGTGATCGTAAACGTGATGATGATGGTAATAGAAAGAAACAAAAACTCAGATATATTGCCAAAAAACAAAGGGTTGCCCAAACGGAAGAGAGAACTATTGAAGATATAAATACAGATTTACATGATAATGTTGAAGAGATGGAAATTGAAAATAGAGTACAAGAAGAACAAATTGAAGTTGAAAAGAACATTGTAGAAGATGTAAATAGTGATTTACATGTTAATGTCGATGAAGTCAATATTGAAGATCAAGTTCAAGATCCAGAAATTGGACCTGGTATGTATATATCATATATTTTCCAAATTCATTTTTTTATAATGAATTTTATTTTTGGATATATGTTAAATTAAATTAAATTTGATGTATAGGTACTTTTACCATTGATGATGAAATGTTAGAAGACATTGATTGCGACAAATATGGAGAAAAACTACCAATACATGTTGCAAGATATCGTGCTACAAAATTTTATGATGAAGTTCTCAAAGATTACTCAATAGTAGGACAAGCACAAATTTTGAGATGTTTATTAGTGTCCAAGAAGTTAGAAGGTGCTACATCATTATTGGGTATTCACAAAGCGACAAAAAAGTCGAAATTGAAACAAAATGTGATGGAAAATATAGGTGATGCAATAAAAAAATTTGGAAAATCCAGGAAGAAAGATATCAGTGCCGCACATAAAGCAATTCATACAGCAATTCTTTCAGTTGGTACTAAACAAAAGCGTTTGACAACAGAACTAGCAAAAGCAGTTGGAACATCAAGAAAGACATTATACAAACATAACAAATTCAGAATGTAAATAGATGAAAATAATGAACTTGCTTGCTGGACAATTATTTGTAGACAACCTTACAAAGATAGATTGGGAGCAGGTGTTAAAGATATTGTACGAGAATATTGGTTGGAACATGCTCGAGTTTCACCAAATTCAAGAGATGTGATACGCAAAAGAATATCACGAAATGTATATGAAAGCCAACCAAAACATATAATAGACATGACACAAGTACAATTGTTCAATAAATTCAAGGAAGATCATCGTGGAATTAGTATATCAATCACTACATTTGTGCAACAAAAACCATGGTATGTTAGACCTATTACTATACGTGATACATGTTGTTGCCGTTATCATGTGCAATTTCAGTTATATTATGACACATTTCTTGAATTTGGTAAAAAATTTTGGACAAATTCACCACCTCCGCCCATAATACGTGAATTCATATCTCAAATTTTATGTGAGAGAAATCACGATGAAGTATTTTATTCAAAGAAATGTGTCAATGGAAAACATTGTCATCATTGTGAAAATCTGGTGCTATTCCACAATAAATATCCTATCGATAATGATCAATCGTTGTCAAATGTAAATGTTGATTGGAGGAGATACGAATACATCAATTATAGTACAAGTTCTAGTGATTCACATTCCAAAAGAATTGATTTGCTAGAAGACAAAATATGCGTAACAGATTTTCTCAAAAAAATTGAAAGCGAAATTTATAAATACACCCAGCATTCACATAGAGCACGATGGCAAGATCTTCAATTCAAACAGTCTCGTGAAATTTTTCCACCCGGAACAATTTTGTCCATGGTTGATTTTGCTGAAAACTATACATTTGCTGCACAAAAAGAGATACAGAGTGAATATTATCACTCTGACCAAGTTTCAATATTTGTCCATGTTGTATATAGACATTCTCAACGGGATATTGATGGCATTGAAAGCATATATGACAATCGAGATGTGATTAAAGAATATCACTTCTATATCAGCGATGATCGTATACACGATACACATTTTGTTCAACATTGTATAGAAAATATTTTCTATGACTCACTGAAAAAACGCGAAGTTAAATTCAATGAGCATTGGATATGGTCTGATGGATGTGCGGGTCAATTTAAATCTTCACGATCATTTTTTTGGTTATGTCGACTTCATAAAACGTTGAACATTAAACATCGCTGGAATTTCTTTGAAACTGGGCATGGAAAAGGTGAACATGATGGTGCAGGAGCATGCGTAAAAAGAGCACTTCGAAGATGGCAAATAAACTATTCTTCTGCATGGTTTCATTCAGCTGCAGAGGTTGTCCAATGGTGTTAATTAAATCTAAGCCATGATTATAATCAACAATCAAAAGATGTGCGAGGTTAAAGAAGGCCAACATAAGGAACAATTTCTACCTTGTAACATTATACTTAAGAATATAGACTCGGCTTTAGGTCGCGCGCCCTAGCCGAGCCCTGCCTGCAACTGCCGCTCTGGTTCATTCTGGTGCGCATGCCTGCGCCTGAGGGAGGGCTTCCCCCTCCCCACCCCTCTTCTTCTGATACAGATGCATTCAATCTGCTTCTACGCCCCTTGGGATCCAAGCCCGTAACTCCTGCCATACCGAAATTCATCAAAAAGCTTGACCTAATTCCTGAAATCGATCTGCCATGCGAAATCCCCATCAAGGTCGCTCTGGCACTGTCTGAAAGGGGACTGGTTGGCCAGTTCATGGGACTTTGGCCATCAACCAAAACCACAGATGACTGGATCCAACGGAACTGGAGGCCCCAGCTCAAGAATAGTGTAACATGCTACTCCGTAGGGCGAGGCTTCTTCATTTTTGAGTTTATATCCAAAGAAGACCGAGACCTGATCTTCAGAAGTGGTCCTTATTTCATGGGACCTCAAGGCCTGTATCTCAACAGATGGACTCCCGATCTCAATGCAGAAGTAGACGTGCCGAAAGAAGTTCCAGTATGGGTAAGGCTCCCCAATCTCCCTGTCCACTGCTGGAACACTCCAACCCTGGAAAAAATTGGAAACGATCTAGGAAAATACATTGACAAAGCAGATAACAAGGGACAATACTCATGTGCCCGAATATGTGTCGAGGTTGATCTTGAAGCAGGCCTTCCTGAAGCTGTTAAACTCAAAGTTGGAGAATGGCTATACTATCAAAAGCTTGACTACGAACAGCTGCCATTCAAATGCCGCCACTGTCATGAACATGGGCACTTTCAAAGAAACTGCCCGAAAATCCAGAGCTCGGAAGAAGGAGATGGATGGCAAAAAGTCAAGAAAGGAAAGACTAACACCAAGAATCCGAAAAAAAGGATCACTATAGGCATGCAAACCCAACCTCCAAATGCAAATAAGCAGTCCCAGGAAGCCTCAAAAGAAGACCCAATAGTGATTCCAAACCCTAAAGAGCATCAGGATCCCAATCCAAATGGGACGAGTCAAGCAAGAGATGAACCCCAATCGTCCAAGCAACCCAACAGGAAAAAGATTGGAGGCCAGAACGCTGATCATCTGGAAACTGGGGAAATAACCCAACCTTTGGAAGCGGCTGACATCCCATGCTCCCCCAAAGAAGTAATGAAAGACCTAAAGCTGCTAGATTCAGATCCAGGTGAAGAAACGGATGAAGACGCCTCCTCAAGTGGTTTGTACTCTCTTCCTCTCAAAACTCCAAGAGGGCGGAAATCCAAAAAGAAACAAAGAGAAGAAGCAACCTATCTTGAAGTCCTCGAAGGCTCTCAAAAAACTCTAAAAGGGATCATGAACACTCGATCTAAAAAAGGTACAACTCAGGCCTCTAAAGAGGCCAACCCCTTCTCCCATAATCTTTAATGAAATACATTTCCTGGAATTGCAGAGGGCTAGGCTCTACCCTTAAGGAAGATGCAATGAAAGATCTAATCCGAATTCATAAACCAGATATTCTGCTAGTCCAGGAAACTAAAATGGAGGAGTCTGTTATCCTCCAAATCGGGAAAAAATTCTGGAAAAAAGGTACTGGTATTGGAACAACTCCAGAGGCGCCTCCGGAGGAATAGCCACTTTCTGGGACCCCTCCCTGTACAACATTGAAGCTGAAGAACGAACAATGCATTGGGTTTTCACCAAACTCAACCACAAGCAGTCTGGGCGAAAAGTAAGCCTCTTCAATCTCTATGTTCCTGTTTTGCATGCGGAAAAAAAAGAGTGCTGGAACTCTCTCGAATCCTTTCTTCAGCTGCAGAATAGAGAAAATATTATTGTAGTTGGAGACCTGAATGTTACTCTGGAAGCCAATGAAAGAAAGGAGGCAATCCGGTCAGAGATCCTTCAAGGGAATGGGTTGAAGACATCATTTCTGGATGGGATCTGATTGACATCAAGCCTGTCAAAGGTAAGTTTACTTGGACCAACAAAAGAATTGGTCCTGGCCATGTTGCAGCCAGGCTAGATCGCTTCCTTTTCCACTCCTCCTTCCTTGTTCATGGCTTGTTAGCCTCCTCAAAAATACTCCCTCACTGCACTTCTGACCATAAGACTGTATCTGACTCCTGGAATATCCACCTTTCTGGCTCGCCATCCTTCATCTGGGAATCCAAACTAAAAATACTCAAACTCGCTCTCAAAGCATGGGCCAAAGGCATCCCCTCTCCGATATCTAAAAGAGAACTCGCCCAAGCTGAACTGGAACTGCATCAAACCATCGTGGACTCCTCTCTTGCGACTGATCAACTCCTCTTTAAGGAAGAGCTCCTGCAAAAAAACTTCTTCTCCGCTTGCAGAACAGAAGAAGAGTACCACTGTAAAAAATCACGCAATCTCTGGTTATTGAGTGGAGACAAAAATACAAAATTCTTTCATAAGCAAGCAGAGTCACGTAAGAATTACAAAGCGGTGTTGGAAATACAGTATGAAGGAGAACTGATCAATGACGTTGAAGCCATAAAGAAAGCAACTGTGGAAACGTTCTCTGATCTATTCACCGCCCCCATGGAGGACCCAATTAACATCTCCTCCCATCCCTTTGATCTCATCCCTCAGCTCATCCATTTAGAGGATAATAATTTTCTTACTGCGCCTATCACCATGGATGAGGTTAAAACAACTCTCTCTATTATGAAACCTGATAGCACTCCGAGCCCGGATGGCTTCACAACTAGATTCTTCACTTGCTGCTGGACAATTATTAAGTATGACCTCCTAAAAATGATTCGGTACTCACAAAAAACCAGCAAATTGGGAGGCAGCACCAACTCTTCATTCCTTGCCCTGATTCCAAAAGAAAAAGGAGCCACTACCTTCAATCGGTTCAGCCCCATCTCGCTATGCAATACTGGTTACAAGCTCATAACTAAGATCATTGTCTCCAGACTGAAAAAAATACTCCCTCGGATCATCCCAGAAAATCAAGGAGGATTCATTAAAGGCAGGAAAATCCTCGACAACATCATTCTTGTCCAAGAAGCAATCCACTCCAGCTTCCATCGCAAGGAAAAAGGTATGGTCATCAAACTCGACTTAGCCAATGCCTTTGATCGTGTTAAACATGAGTTCTTGTTTGCAGTAATGGAAAAATTCGGCTTCTCCCTCGACTTTATAAGCTGGGTCAAAGGATGTGTAGGTGACCCTTGGATAGCCCCTCTTGTAAATGGAAGGCCCACTAGCTTCTTCAAAGCCTCTAGAGGGTTAAGGCAGGGATGCCCGCTTTCTCCTCTTCTCTATGCCATTCAGGTTGCTATGCTCAGCTTTCAACTTAACCTCAGTCAGGAAATCCACATGCTTCCAGGTCTCAAAATTGTTAGCAATGTCCGGGACATTAATCATGCCCAGTTCGCTGATGATACTCTGCTGCTAGGAGGAGCCTCTGTCCACTCTGCTGAACAATTCAAAAAAGAGTTGGAGTTATACAAAAAGATCTCCGGAAGCAAAATAAACCTCCAAAAAAGCCGAATCTTTAGCTGGAACTGCACTACCAGGGAACTAAGGAACATCACTAGAGCATTGGGGATGGATGGAACAAGAGACTGGAACAACTTCACCTACCTGGGAATACCAATCTGTAAAAACAAAATCAATTTAGCAGACTGGGAACCTATCGTTGAAAAGCTCAAAAGAAAAATCCAAAGTTGGGGGGCTAGCTGGCTCAATCTCGCTGGCAAAACTATTCTCATAAAATCTGTTCTCAATAGCATGCCTATTTACCAGTCCTCTATCTTACTTGCTCCAAGCTCAGTAATTAATAAGATTGAAGGGCTGCTCAGAAAATTCATATGGGAAGGAGGCAAAGGGAATGAAAGGAAAATCCATTTAGTCAGCTGGAACAAGATTAAAAAACCCCGTGAGGAAGGGGGTCTCCATGTGAGAGGCTTACCTACCCAAAACCTTGCTTTGGGAGCCAAGCTGCTTTGGCAGTTGATCTCAGGGAATAATAGCTGGAGCAAAGAAGCACTCCGAAAAAAATACTTCCCTGGACCTAGGAAAAGGTGTTTGGACTTGCAACCCCCTCCAAGGAAGGGGTCCCCTATCTACAATCTTTGCATTAAAGCGTTGATCCCGTTCAAAAACAATCTCTACTGGATCCCTGGAAATGGGAAGTCAATCAACGTTTGGGAAGACTCCATTCTAGGGGATTCCCCTATCGACTCAAACATGAATCTCAACAACATCCAAAGATGGCTTCTAGATAAGGGTGCCACCACGCTTTGGGATCTTTCTGCCTGGGAAGGAGATTACTGGACAGGGTGGGATTTAGGCCTCCTCCCCCCCAATCTGAACTCTGAAGCAGAAACCTTGATTGCCCTCCTCCAAGGCAAATCCCCCCTCAAAAAAGACTCCAGAGATAGAAGAGGATGGGGGACTTCTGGAATTTACACAACTTCTGAAGGCTACAAGGATATTCAAGCCATCTCGTACGCTGCTCCCAACCCTGCTATATGGAAGTTTATATGGACCAAACCTTTCATCCCGAAAATTGATATCTTCTGCTGGTCTTTAGCCCACAAAAGCATACTCACTGGAGATAACCTAAAGAAAAGAGGCATGGAAGGTCCCTCCCGATGCCCTCTCTGTAAATTCCATGAAGAAACTGTGGATCACATCATGCTAGATTGTCCCTTCGCCAAAGCAGTTTGGCTCCAAGCTATGAACCTCAACCAGGAAATCATCCTGCCCAATTTTGTTCATGATCTCTTCTCTTCCTGGATGTCCCTCTCTCCATTCAAGCTGACCAAAAAAGCTCTTCTCCAAACTGCCTGGGCATGGCTCCCAAAAGCCATTTGCTGGAAGCTTTGGCTCGAGAGAAACAACAGAATTTTTAGGAGTCAAGACTCTACTCCCCTGAAAATCGCAGTGCAGGTTAGAGCCTCTCTAGGGGAAGTTCTGGAAAGTAACCATTCCCTAAAAAACTCTGCCCAGCTTCTGCTAGATGAGCTAAGTTGGATAAACTCGCTATCCCCCAATCTCCAATCCCGTGCCACTAACCTCATCTCTCATACAGAGCAGTGGGAAATAAGACTTGACGAAGCTGACTTCAGGAGCTAGAAATCCGCATTGAATGAACATTGCCTCTTCTTCGACGGGGCCTCGAAGGGAAATCCAGGCTCAGCAGGTGCCGGAGGTGTAATCAGCTTAGCTAATGGGAATACGCTCAGCAAATATGCCTGGGGACTTGGCATCGATTCTAATAATGCTGCTGAATTTTGTGGTTTATGGCAAGGTTTAAAAATTGCAAGAGCTAAGGGAATAAGCAAAATTTCAGTTTTTGGGGACTCCAGGCTTCTCATCAAAGCCCTCATAACCAAGAAAATCCCCTCGAATATCAAACTCCGCCATATCTTTCAAAAAATCCTTCATCTGATCAAATACTTCCAAAACATCAGGTTTTTCCATGTGCTTCGTGTGCTGAATATGCAAGCTGATAAAGAAGCCAACAGAGGAGCTACGCTGGACCAAAGCATCTTATGTATTGATGAATTTTATCAAAGATGTGACATTCCATAGCTGTTGGGGATACTGGATCGTCCTACAGAATCCTCATTGGACCTGTTTAACCCACGTTTTTTCCCACCTCAAGCATGACAGAGATTCCCTGCAAACTTGCAGTCCATAAGACGTCCTTTGGGAGGCTCCCTGCAAGTTAAATCTGAAGTTGCTCCTCCTTCATGATCACAAATCCTTCCTCAGTTGCTCTGCGACTACTATTCCGAGAAAGTTCAAGCTCTTCAAGCCTCGCGCTGCCTCCTCCTCCCTGATCCAAGGGCCTACCCTTCTCAATATGGCGTCTGAAGGCTCCTCAAGCTCCGGAGTGTCTGCTGAAGAAAGAATCGGTTCGCTTGAAGCTGCAATGGGTCGTCTCAAAGGCAAGATGGATGACCAAGATAAGAAGCTTGATGCGGTCACCAAAGCCGGCAAACAATCATGGGATCTACTGAACAAAGAACTGAGGCAACTTCGCACTGACCTCACAGGCAAATTGAAGGATTTTAAAGAGGAAACGCGCACTGGATTCAAGGACACGGCCAACACTCATGGCGACTTTGGAAATAGAATCACGGCCCTGGAAGCTGAAGTTGCAAAGATGAAAGCCAAACTGGGAATATGATCCAGCGTTACTGTAGTTGCCAAGATGAAAGCCACAGCACTATCTAAATAATTGTCTCAGGCCGGTGGGAAGCTGTGGATCCCCTGCCTCATTTTGTCATTCTCCCAACGCCTCTTTGTAACTGTGTTATCTCTGTAACTAGCTTTCGGTAGCTACATACCGGCATTAATATAATCTACCTCTATGCTTCTGTAAAAAAAAAACAATCAAAAGATGTGCGCAGGTATGTACACTATTTTTTTAATTTATATTATTTCTTGAAATTTAAAAAAAGAATGTACTTACATGTACACCAACATTAAAAGTTGTTCTTTGAAAGTGATTCATCACTTATTGTGTAGGTTTTTTTGGCATGTTGGGATCCAAGATATAAATAGATCAATACCATACGACGCTAGCACCATACATGGGACTAGAGATTTTCACTCTATTCAAATAAAAGCCTTCCAAAACATTTATGCATTTGACAGTAGAAAGCAATCATGCTTTTGTCATATTTCCACTGAAAATATTGAATCTACAGAAGTTTGTGAAAACATAATGAACAACTACGTGAAACATTGGAAACACACATAAATTAATCCTAAAGGAAAAATGCCACTAGCAAGCATTGAAGAATTAGAATCAGAAGATATAGCAATATCATTCGATGGCGATAGAATTTCAGATCTCGTAAGAGAAGGTAATGATCAAATACCACTGTTTTGTCAATTGCTCATTCTTGTCATTCACCTTATACACATGTATATTAGTGAATTTAATTGAATTAAAAATCCTGACATCAATTGTAATTTGCACAGGAGATGTTTTTGTTGTGATTGCACTTGTCGACAACAGCGAAAATGTGAAGTATTATTTGATGCGATGCACTGAAGAAAAAATGAAGTTATTGGAAGATTACAATGACAACGGATATACATACGAGAGAGGATCTATCATTTTAAAGGGCTATTTTTTTCAACAAACCCATATGACTCAAAATTATGTCTACTTTCAGGATTATGAATCTGATGTCATATGCTGTCAATATAGTCATTTAGTATGTACATCTCGAATAAAATTGGTTCAAGTTTCATCGAAAAAACAATTAAAAAATAAAAAATGGAAACTGTCCAAATATGACCATGAACGGATAATTGAAGATGGCATTCCATTGCGATGTTTTTAAAACTATATATTTAAAATTAATAGATCAATGGTTTTGTCGATGTCATTGTCAAATGTGTACAATATATTTTTTTATTTTTATGTTTATGATCTTGAAAAGAACTATAATATATAAAAGTTTAAATAATTGTATTCTAGTATGCTGAAATTTGAATTCAAAAATTATTTGATATTGAAAACTTCAATGTGTAAAATTTTTGATTTAATTCTGTTTGAAATACTTTATTCGGGTCCCCATATGTCTATTAGACCACTTAAGGGATGAGATAACGGATCTATGGTTGTCGCCACTCTCCGCCCCGAATCTTTAATTTAAAATATCGCTTGTATAAAATTATTTGGTAACGAAAACCTGAATTTATAAAATTTGTCTTAATTCTGTCTGAAATACTTTATTCATGTGGACCCATATGTCTATTAGACCAATTAAATGATGAGATCTAACGGATCTGTAATTGTCGCCATTCTCTGCCCCAAATCTTTAATTTAAAATATCGCTTGTGCAAGTTCACATAACTGAAATCATGGCAAATGGAGACAACGCTTATTTGATTTTTAATCACAAGAAAAAATTCCAGGATTGTGAAGCTTATGCTAAATTAGAGAAATAATTATTTACAACAAATCGATGAAATTCATCAAATTGTTGTTTAAAATCATTGCTCTAATTTAGCACATACTTCACAATCCTGTAATCTTCGCTTATGATTAAAAAACAAAAAATCGTTATCCCCATTTGCCATGATTTCAGCCGCATCAAATGTACCTGAACATTGAAAATAAGAATTATTAATTAAAAATGCATATATCAAAATTTGAACAAATAATATTATTCATTTTTTAAACTTCCTAAAATTTGAACTTAATATGTGTTCCCTTTTAAACTTCCTAGTTCATCCATATTTCTATCAAAACTTCTAATATTCATAAACTTCTTAACATTTAAAGATAACATTTGAATGTGTTCTTAACATTCAATTTAAACTTCCTAATTCATCCATATTTTTATCAAAACTTATATATAACATTCATAATATTCCTAACATTCCTAAGTTTCATAACATTCGTAAACTTCCTATTTCATCCATATTTCTATCAAAACTTCTATCATTCGTAAAACTTCATAACATTCAAAGTTAACATTCATGCTCTTAAATTTCATTTTTAAACTTCCTAATTCATCCATATTTCCATCAAAACTTCAAATATTTATAAACTTCCTAACATTCCTAAAATTTAAACTCAACATATGTTCACTTTTAAACTTCCTAATTCATCCATGTATCTCTTTCAAAGCTATAACATTCAAAAATTTGACATTCATGTTCTTTGCATTCATTTTAAAGTTCCTAGTTCATCCATATTTCCATCAAAACTTATATAACATTCATAATCTTCCTAACATTTCTAAGTTTCGTAACATTCTTAAACTTCCTATTTCATCCATATTTCTATCAAAACTTTTAACATTCATAAAACTTCATAACATTCAAAGATAGCATTCATGTTCTTAAATTTCATTTTTAAACTTTATAGTTCATCCATATTTTTATCAAAACTTCAAACATTCCTAAACTTCCTAACATCTCTAAAATTTGAACTCAACATGTTATCACTTTTAAACTTCTTGGTTCATCCATGTATCAAAACTTCTAACATTCTTAAACATCCTAACGTTCAAAGATAACATTCATGTTCTTAACATTCATTTTTAAACTTCCTGGTTCATCCATATTTCTATCAAAACTTCTAACAAATTATTAAACTTCCTAACATTCAAAGATAACATTCTTGTTCTTAATATATTCAATCTTAACATTCATTCATGTTTCAATCAAAACTTCCTCATTTATGAACTTTAACCTATGTTCATCCATTTTTAAACTTCCTAAATAACATTTCTTAAACTTTATAATATTCAAGAATGTCATGTTCTTAACATTCATTTTTACATATTTATTCATTCATTTAAACATGCAAATACATATTTTAAACCTTTAAATCACACTAAATATGTCAAATAAGCAAAAATAAATTAGATCATTTAAACCAATATTCACAAAATATGTAAGTTCAAAGAACATGTATATAATCTTCAAAAAAATACTCATGAACATGCAAGTTCAATGTATCCATATATGTATATATCTAATCCAAAAATAAACCTTCTCAACATGTCCAAAACAAATGTTTCCAATCTAGATGCATATCAATAACAAAAAAAATTTCCACCATGCTATAAAAATAAAATGTCCACCATGATATCCTCCACTCGGGCCTCCCCCTGGACTCAACCCACCCTGCAACATGTGTAAAAAAAGATTATGAATATCATTTAAATTATTTAAACTATATTCAGAAAATTAAAATATTAAACTTATATATCAAAAAACAATTCAAATATTAACAATATTACATCAAATTCTCCAAATATTTGTCCACCACCATCCTGCAAAGGAGTTTTTCCTTTGCCTCCAAAAGATTTGAGAGACCCAAGCTGCAACATATATAAAATCAATTTATGAATCTCATAAATCTAAATCCATAAAAATTAAAATATTAAAACAATAAACAAAATTAAAGCACTAAACGAAATTACCTCTCTACCAATATCTGCTGCATTAAACAAAGAACATATATCTCCGCCCTAAAATTTAAGTTGTATTAATAAATAAAACATATAATGCAAACCAAAAAAATTACTATGTCAATTAACTTAAAACTAAAACAAAAAGATTTAAAAACATTAGCTCACAATAGATGGTAAATCATTTATAAAGTTCGTATCTAAAGAAACCTGCATGGATAAGTCAAATTAACAATAAGATGCATAGTTAAATTAACATTCAAAAAATAATAATATATATATATATATATATATATATATCAAATTCAAACATAATTACAAATATGTTAATAATAAATATGTACCTCTCTCTCTAGATTTTCGCTAGTTGAAATGTGGAAAGAATGTTCGTTTATCATTCTTGAAAACTGCAACCAATTTAAACATTTACATAATGTACCTATTACTTTACATCAAAAAACATAATTTATCATTCATATAATGTAACAAAAAAAATCAATTCAAAATAAATAAAATATTTAATTAAGATCAAGTCATATCATAGTCAACAAACCTCTCCCAAACTCGATGTGTCATTGGATATAACATTTGCCGCTAGGTCACGACAAACCTTCGCATATGCCCTGAGATTTTCAATGCTCATTCCATCTATCTCATCATCAGTTTTGTAAACAAACTTTTGACGAATAGCAGAACGAGCCCTTTCTCGAACCAATCCCACATCTACTCCCACTAATGTTGACGATAAACCATCGCCAACAAAATTCCTTGCAGTTGTCCCAAGTTGAGATGTGGGCTCTATCTCTGATTTTAATGCCACCAACCTAGGTGGACGAGATATCTGGGGTGGAGGTCGAAGAGTTGCAGGATCTCTAAGTGCACCTTCTCGATCATATATTCGACCCTTTCCAACTCCATAAAATTTTGAATGAACATCGGTATAGTCTGGCTTCATATTTAAAAAAAACTCAGCATAAAAAAATCTAGCAAAATATTGAGAAACCTCATCGTTCCATGGAAATCGACCATAGGCTGCAAGAAACCGATCATAAAGTAGATGTGCAAGATGAGGATGCTTGAAATATTGCACTTTCAACATTTCTTTTTTCAGACATTCTTTGAAATTAAACATTGATTTGGTCTGTTCTTTTGTCACTCTCTCCTTCACAACATCCCATTTGTCTGGACCAATCACTTGTTCCCTTCGTCTTCGCATCAAATCTACAAAACCATCTGTAGTTGGTCCGAGATTCTCATATGCTTGAATGAAGTTTTGCAATGATCCCAAAACAATCTCCAAACTTTGTTTACTCTCTGGAGGGAGATCCATAGTAGACAAATCATTTTGCAACTTATCGTAGTGGGATCTACATCTTTCAAGAGTCATTTAATGATCACCACCTTCCCATGGAAGCTCCCGAGGTAGATCAGATGGATATGTTGTAATGGGTGTACAACCCTCAGTTAATTCAACATATTGCGTCCTAGCTCGACCATCACCACCTCGTGTAGAATGGTGAGCCTCTTGAGAACCTTGCTCTGCACCCTCATCCGTCTCCCTTACTTGCTCTGTCTCCCTCCCTATAGAATTACAAGCATCTTCCGAACCATGCTCTGCTTCAAATGAAAATAAAGTCTTATTTAAACACAAATACAAATTTTGCACACACAAAAAAACAACTTGCATATAAATGTTAAAAGATCGATATTCATATACCAATAGAGGGTCGAGATCGACGTTCTCCCATAGAAGATATAGGGGAATCATTTGTACCCCTTTCACCTCGTCGATGTGAACTATACAATAAATTAGAATCCCGAGGGGAGGTTGAAAACCTCCGATTATCATTCGTAACACTAACCCCAGAAGTTTGTGAAGACCTCCTACGTTTTCGCCTCAAAGAATCCTCTCTTTCCATTTGATATATAATGCCTACACTTAAACACAAATATCAATTAATTACATATTCAAATCCTACATGTTAATTCTACGAATTCTAAAACCTAACTACTAAAGAGACTAAGTTATTTAACAAGGACCTAGATTTACCTAATTTATCATCTAATAGTTCTCAAAAAGAGTATAGCTAATATTGTTAGATGTGTGACGAATTAATGTACCAATTTTCTAAGTGTTTTTGATGTTTAAAATGAAGGGAACCAATATAGTTAAAGACTAAGTGAAGGGTTGATTTCTTTATGTCAAAGAATGAGTTCATGAACCTGTTTTAACTTCTAACCTCAATCTTAAATTAATAACTTAATTGATATTTTAATACCTAAAACATAAATTACATCTTCAAATATTTTCATTATTGCACAAAATAAAATAAAAATTGACAATTCATGTATTATGTTTTGAGTTGAAATGTTTTCCAAATTTGTCATTTTTGATAATGGTTTTCAGTTTCTTAAATTAATAATTTAATCAAGATATTTTAATACTCTAAACATAAATTATATCTACAAATATTCTCATTATTCCATAGAATAAAAAAAATTACCGTTCATAGTATTATGTTTGGAGTTAAATGACATGTTTCCCAAATTGGCCATGTTCGACAATAGTCTTCAATTTCAATCTGATAACGGTAACGATTCTTGGTATTATGTTCTCCAAGTTTGCCATGTTGCAAACAAATGAAAACATAATACCAAGAATCACCACCTTTACAAAAATAAAACTCAAGACCATTGTGGCATAATATCACCTAATCTAGTTTATAAAATGATTGTGACTATTATTGTTCAATTGCATAAAACTTACTATAGTACATCTAAATTAAAGCCTATTCATGTCTATAGTTTCGTTGTACCTAAAGTCCATTTAAAGTTTTGTTGTATCAAAAATAGAGTTTAATTGTCTAAAGTTTGGTTGTATCTATAGCTATCTATCCACACAGTTTGTAATAGAACTAATATATTGATCTCTGCACTCTGTAAACATAGACAGAGTTCATGAACTCAGTCCATGTCCTCATCCATTTCAACAGAGTTCATGAACTCTGTCAACATGGACATGTTGACAGAGTTCATGAACTTTGTCCATGTCCATGTTGACAAAGTTCTCAAATAAAACAAGCCTTTATATAAATGGGATATGTCATTTACAAATAAAATTACTATCCTACTTTTATTTTCATTTCTGAACACAGGCAAATCCAACAATTTAAAAAAAAACAACTAGCTGAACACAAACCATATTCCTCTCTATATTTAAATTTAAATCATTTTCGACATACAATTTGACCATAGTACAAGGACTCTGCCCAATTGGGCAGAGTCCATGGACTCTGCCCAATTGGACAAAGTCCATGGACTCTGTCTCGGCCCATTTAGACACAGCCGACACGAAAAGCAAACAAAACGATTAGCAAACAAAACGATTGCAGGCAAGAAGAATGCAGGCGAATTTGAAAAATAATTTCTACTTACCTCTTTAGACGCAGCCGAAACAAAAGCAGGCTTATTGAAATCTGGCCGAAGAGAGCCCAAAGACGAATTTGAAACAGCCGAAACAAAACGAACAAAGTAAACGGAAAGGAAACCCTGCAATAACAACAGCAACTTAAATAAGAAAACCTGCAATAACAATTGCAAATAAATAAGAAACTTAAAGACAGAAAAACACAATTTCAGAAGGAAAATAGGAAGACTTTTACCTCTACACACCATGTTGATATGTCGCCAGCTACAGCACCTCAGCGATGTTCGAACGTCCACAGCATAACACTACAACCAGAAAGCTCCAACAGAAGTTATGCAATTGCACAACAAACATTAACTGTCCAGACGCAGACTCCACCATATGGCTTTCAACGGTCGAAACAAAAATTCGACCACGCAGAAAAGGCAAAACCTCAAGTACGTGCAGATGGCGAAAACAGAAGGTGGCGGACAAACGAATGACAGAGGCGGGGTATGGCAGCAACACTCCAGTTACGACGAACCGCCGAGCATACGGGCAGGGTGGCGGATCAGCGACTACAGCAGCGACGAATCGGGTGGCAGAAAGGTGACAGAGCGGACCGTTGACGCGGAGGTAGGGCCACCATCAACGCCAAAGGGGTCCACGAGATCACGAGAAAGTGACAGGGAAAGGCCGCGACCGAGATTTTATGCAGAATAATTATTCGACCGAATAATTATTCGACCGAATAATTATTCGACCGAATAATTATTCGGCCGAATAATTGAACACAGCGCCGTGAGTTTCCTCCGTCCGGCTAAAACTTGGCACATACATCGAGGCCACCGTTAGGTCTAACGGTGGCTCGTTAACTGTTATTTATCCGAATAAATACTAAGTTATTCGGCCGAATAAGTTTAATTATTCGGCCGAATAATTAAAATTAGTCGGCCGAATAACCTCCGCTATAGTTCTTCGCCCGCTGATTCTCACCAAAGTGTTACCCACCTTCGCGTTTCCACCCCCATAGAAGGGCTGAAAACTTATCTTAGTGATTGGTGTATTTTCTCCTTAATTGTCAAGAAGTTAAGGTTGTTTGAAAGTGAATTATTGTAATTCTTTCATTATTGTTTTGTACTTTAATTTGTAGTAGCCATGGGGCAGAAAATTATGGGTTTCAGATCTAAGGAACCTTCTAAAAACAGGGTGAAATTTATGAATTGCATTGAAGTCTCATTCTGGTGAAATTTCCAACATGGTATCAAAGCAATTGTAGTTGAGATCACTCATGAGTAAGAGGGAGTTGTATTTCAGCTAGTGATTACCTAGGATAGGTACTTGACCTAGTTGAGGTCATTGGGTGTGAAATCTTAGGTTGCTTGAGATAAATACCTTTACCCTTGGAAGGGTTGCTTTGTCTACTTCATATATTGTTGATTTTGTGTACTTGAGAATTTTTTTGGATCTATAAAGTCACTCTTGGTGTAAAAGAGTGTAACAGGTTGGACAAAGTTTTGTATTTTGTTCCATGGAAGCTTAGGCTTAAAAACCTTATGGAAAATTTTAATATGTTGAGAAGTACATTCCAAAACCTACTGACCCAACATAATTGGTCGCTTAATGGAAGAAGGAAGCCAAGGTAAAGATAATATTTCTTGATTTTGTGAGGGATCACTTCATGCATTGTTGATAATAAATCAATTAAGATCGTGTTTGATGACATGGTCAAGTTATTTCAAAATTCGTGTGCTTCTTAACACATGCACTTATGAAACCAACTCTCAATTGTTTGTATGAGCACGACATATACTATGGTGATATTTTTTTACCAAGATCAGTGAATTGAAGGACCAATTGGTCGCCATTAGAACTAAGGTTGAGGATCATGAGATAACATCCATTTCCCTCAAAGGGATTGCTCTTTACTAGGTGTATTTTGTTCAAGGTTTTTATGCATGTGAAATAAACCAGATTTCACAAAGCCTTGGGTAGATATTGTGCAAGATCAGGAAATCAAATTGCAGGCTTATCTAGAACAACAAGCGAAAGTGGATGTTATTCAACTCGTTGAGAGGATGAAGAAGGGTAGCAAGAAAGAACTCAAGAAGAAGGATGTGACAAATGTAGGAAAGAAGGACTTGATTAAGTTCATGTGATTTCAATGTCATGATATGGGACATTGTGTAGGATAATGTCCATTGAAGAAGGGAAAGGGAATGAAGTAGGTTGCAATTGGGATTGTAGCAGGAGTAGAGGAGATGATGTCTCTATTTGACACTACATTTTCCATGGATTCTTGTTTATCTACTAACATTGTGTCTAGTGTTGGTTGGTATGTGGATAGTGGATCTCGAGACACATGACATATAGCAGGTCATCATTTAGCAACATTTAAGAGAAAGAGGAAGGCATGATTGTGGATCCCAGTGATGATGCCATGTAACATGTGAGAGGAGTTGGCGTCGTTTCATTCTAGATGCCTTCATGTGATGTTCTTGAGCTAAGTGATATTTTATTTGTTCTAAGTTTTAGGAAAAACATCCTCTTAGTTTCTTGTATGAAAATATGCATTGGAGAGTTGTCTTTAAGGGACAATAATGCAACATCAATGATTACGGTCTAGTAATTCAGAGGACTTTGGCTAGAGGGGTGAGAGAGGGTGGTATTTTTAGGTTACTTGTTGATCTAGTGGCACTCACATATTCTAATGAGAGGTTGTTAGGGCCTTCTATTTATCAAGAGGCACTTGTCAAGTTAGGTTTTGATATTTGTACTCCGAGATATTTTAGTGTGTAGGGTTCTTCTCTTGTGATTGGTGAGAATGTGGAGATTGTTGATCTAATGGTTCGGGAGGATGCAGAAGCGAGTTATGATCATCATGTAGCATTATTTTCTTCCATCCATGTGATTTCTAGTTGTACAGAGGAGGAGAGGTGTGATGATGAGATTAACTTCATCCACGAGCCTTCTAGTTATTCATTGGAGAGTTGTGATGCCTTGATGGAGGATGTTGTTGACATTGATTCCAAAGTTGTAGCTAATGGGATTATTATATAATATAGGGGATTCTAGATAACCTTAGATAGGGGGGTTTCACTTGATGGGACTCTTGCTTTAGGATTTTATCAATATGAGAGAGTTGGCCTAGTTCAAGATGCTTCATTTGCTAGAGGATTTGAGGTGCATGAGAGGGATTCTCAAGATGGCAGGTTGATGAAAACCTTGCATAGTTTGATGACTACACTGTGAGCTTTGCCTTACCTCATTGAATTGAAATTTTATGGAGATGTGAATATGTTTGCAGGATGTACTTGAGAGTTCATGATGTGGTGTTCTTTGATGGTGACTCGTGATGATGAGGATGATAGAGATTGGTAGTTGCTTGTTGCTCAAGGGAGATACTCCTATATATTCACATATGGTCATCATTCATTAGAGGATCGAGATGTTGTGATAGCATGATTGATAATCTTGTTGCAGATGATTGTGGTTGATTTTTGGGGTGAATCCAATGATGATTTGTATATAGCAGATTTGATGGAGTTGAAAAGGGAGTCAAACATGTGTTGGTGTAAACACCTTCTTCGTAAAGAGGGAGTGTCAGATTTTTGGGTTGCTCTGAAATTGTTTTTACCATGTTTTGGGGTGCTTCATGAGAATTAGGATACATGGTGTATATTCAACTTCTGGATGGTTTGAGATTGATTGTAGCATGAGAAATGGTCCATGATGGATGTGCACTTTTGAGATAGCTTGCTTAGTGGATGCTTAATCTTAGTTGATTGTTGACTTAGTGTATTCCCTTGTACGTTGGAGATCTTTTTCCTAGATAATGTACGCACTTCATGATGGCTACATGGAGGATTCACTTGGTGGGAGAACGCCCTTCACGAGATGTGGAGTATTGTGCATCATGGAAGAAGGAATCGATATTTAGATGGCACATGGAAACTTGGATTCATGTTCACAAGATTGTGGGTGGCTTGGGATGCATGGGGCTTCGACAATGTATTATATAGGGTGGCTAACCTAGTGGAGTACTTTTCTTTAGAGGATAGATGGAATCCATGGAGGCTCATGATGGAGTGGTGTGGACTTTCCTCGTGTAGCTACATCACCTTGGATTCCTTGTTATGTACAATGTCATCATTGGAGCATGCCACTTTTAATTAAGGGTGGACATCTCACTCGTGTGGCCTACAAGGGCTCGTGTAGGTTGCTTGTAAGAAATTGTTCCCATATAGTATTGTTTTCCACCCTTACCTCTTATATAAATAGAGGAAGGAGAGAGTCTTTCCTTCATATGACTTGTGTGTTCATTCTTTATCATGCTTGAATAAAGATGTGACCTAGAAGATGAGCACACTTGTCCCCACTCTCTAGTTCTTCACTTGTTCTTGTTTTTCACTCTCTCTCTTGGGCACAAG
The DNA here is from genome assembly GCA_027924585.1 of Larix kaempferi. Lineage (NCBI taxonomy): Eukaryota > Viridiplantae > Streptophyta > Pinopsida > Pinales > Pinaceae > Larix > Larix kaempferi. The sequence continues at coordinate 14,001,857 of BSBM01000030.1, forward strand.
GGTTTCTTAGTCTCTTTGGATTTTCTTGGAGCAAGTTCAAATTCTAGGGTTAGGGTTTTAGCCTCAAATATTACAAAACCTTAGGGTGGACTTGTGAATAAGAAGAGGAGGATGTCTTACCTTGGAGATAATGTTAAAAGGATTCTTGCACTTATTTTTCTTGGTGGAATTAGGGTTTGATTATTCACCCTATTATGGCATTTTTCTTGGTTGGACTTTTTAGCTTTGAGAGGAGGTAATGGTATGAACTTCATCATTAAGCTTATATGTGAATTTTTTAGCCACACATATTTTGAGTCAATTTCATATTTGATTTTCAGCTACACGTGTTCTTCATGTTTTGTTATTTACATTTATTTATGATCTTGCTAATTGGACATAAGTAAAAGGGGAAAAGGGGTTGATTTTACTATTGTAATGTTGTTGTTATTTCTGTTGTAAAAATACATTTTTATATCTGAATATTGATTGAGCTTCCTTAGAAGGGCTGAAAATGTATCTCATTGGTTGGGGTCTTTTCTTTTTAAATGCCATGAAGCTTAGGGATGTTTGAAAATGAATTATTGTACTTCTTCCCTTGTTGCTTTGTACTTTAATTTGTAGTGATCCTAGGAAAGAAAATTATGGGTTAATATCTAAGGAACCTTCTCAAAAGAAGGTGATTTTTTTTAATTACATTGAAGCGTCATTCTAGTGAAATTTCCAACAAAAATTATATATACACATGAGTATCATTAAATTGGATATGTTGGATGTTGAGTAGCAAACATGGCTTGCGGAGTGATTCCTTCCTCAAGGAGTATTTCATGGCGGTACCCTAACTTAAGGATTCTATTTGTTTTCTTGTGGTGTTTATTGTGTGGATGCATGTTATTATTATAAAGTTAAGAGGTTTATATATTTTATCTACCAAGGTTCACTACAAGATAAGGTAGGGAGAAAGCAAGAGAGGGGAATGCCGCACGAGAGTAATTTTTTAAAATGATTATATTCAATTTTGCTTCCCTCTTTGATCTGAAATGGATCAATATATAATTTTTCACTTATTTTGAGATTTTGGGGTCAAAATATTGGGTGAATTGGCTTGTAGGGCCCATTTTAGGGGTAGATCTTAGTTTTCAAATTTGGGGTAAAAAACTGTTTGAAAACTTCCAAATCCATTTTGATGAATTAAATTATACATTTTTTCAAACCTCAATTTGGAGGAAGATTCCATATTCTACACACCAAGACCTTTCCAAGAGTCCAAAAAGCACCTCAAACAGTGTTCATATGAAGAAGTTATGCCTCCTGCAATTTGACCTATCAAATTGACCACCTTGGTACCGATTGGATTCCACATCAGCTCTCATTTCTTTGTCTAGAGGTTTCCTAGATATCAACCATGTGAATTTTCAACCTTAGGGTTGTTGTGAAATAATGTATAAACCAACAACAGAAAGAGTGCAATATTTCGCTTTCAAATAGTATAATCTTCTATGCAATCCAAGGAGAAAAGATACCAAACAACTTGGATAAGTCCCATCCCTCTAGGGAAACTTATCCCACATAAACTATATCTAAAAATTTACCTTCATAGTAGTTATAACAATAGTAAAACAATAGGTACAACAACATGAAAACAACCCTTAGATTCCTTAAAGAAAATGTTAAAGCACTTACTTATGTCAAATCATCAAGACATATATAATTGTAAAAAACAATACATGAATAACGTATATGGTTGGAAACCAAATCTAGAAAATGCACATGTTTTGGACAGTTGAAAACTTCATTTAAATGCTCAATATGAAGTACATGTACATACCATATCCTTTTGTTAAGGCTAGTACAAGTACACTAGCTCTCCAAATCCCTAGCTAGGGAAAATACAAAAAATCTATCTCAACCAAGGAGCTCAAATATGCAAGAATAACTCCAACACATTCTCCAAGGCAAGATGTGATATTCTCTTGTTCTTCTCCAACAAAAGTATCCTAGGGTTTTATTACAAAACCTAATCTCCAATCTCCAAGGGATAAACCCAAAACCTTGACCTACAGGATAGTCCAAGATACTCGATGAAGACCAAGAAACCTAATGACTCCAAGAGAGAGAGAGAGATATCAAGTACAAGAGAATACTAAAAGATAAATATTGAGTATACGAGAGAGAGAGAGAGAGAGAGAGAGAGAGAGAGAGAGGACTACCACATACTCCTCTCTAGGTCACATCCAATCACAAGAGTGAATACAAGTAAATGAATCAATAATGTAAGATCATCTTCAACATTTTCTTCTCCACAAGAGAAAACCCTAGTCACAAGAATCAAGCTCCAAAAACAAACGGATCCTCTAGACTTCATAATCCCCATATCATTCTTGAGGAAAACCCGGTGACTTCCTCCAAGAAACTAAGTACAATGAAAATAGTACAATGATTATGATAATTAATGGACTCTCTCATTCCTCTCTAATATGAGAGGTAAGTAAGGAAAATAATACAATGCATGCCCAAGGCCTTACAAGTAAGCTAAAATGAGCACTTGTAGTCCAACACAAGGGAAGTGATCCTCTCCATAGTACATGTGTCATTCTCCAAGGTGATGTCATGCACAAGAAGGGATACAAGATGATGTAACTACACAAGGTAAGTCTACATCCATAGGTCACAAGCCTCCACAAAGTCCATCAATCCTTCTAAGTAATGTACTACATTGGGTTAGTTTCCCCTTGCAAGAAAACCGTTGCAACACAAGAATTCTCAAGACAAGTACAAGCCTTTGAACATGAATCAAAGCTACCCCATCCTATCTAGGGCTTGATTCCCTCATTTAGGATGCATAGTGCTCCTCCTCCCAAGTATGTCATTCTCTAGGTAAATGAACTCTCTATGTGGCCATCATAAAGGGCATCCATGAAATTGTTAAGAGAACTCCATTGCCAAAGGGAAGAATACCAATCTAACACCTAACTAAGGTCAAGCAATCACTAAGCAAGCTATCTCAACCATGCAATTTCATCATGGACCATATCCCATATACCAATCCATCTCATACCATCTATGGGCTAAGAATACACCAGTACCCAAAATCTCATGAAGCACCTCAAATATGTTGTAAACACTTTTGGAGTAACACGAAAAACTAATACATTGTGTCTTTGTTGCTCATTGAAAGCTTGAGGGATAATAGATTGGACTCCTTTTGCCTACACTAAAGAACACTAGAAGGGAGCAATATCCCAAAGGTAGAGTTGAGTAAGGAAATGTTTGACATGTGTTGTACTCTTGTAGGTTCCAATGGCAAAGGGGATTTAAGGGGGTTGTTAACCCACCCTGGCTTTGGGGGGGGATGCATGGGATCAGGTTGGGGGGTAGAGCCCTTGAAAGAAAATTTTGGGTCTATTTTTTATTCATTTTCTGCTTTTTTGGCCCAATATAAACTATTTTCAATTAATGAAGTAGGGTTGTAATATAATTCAAGTTAATGGATTAGGGTTTTGGATGCTATAAAAATTATAATGTAAATGGTGAATATGATACAATGAAATAGACTCACTGATTAGAGAGATTTTGAGGTCAAAAAATGGCGTCCTAAGAGATGTACTAAAAAAGTACGAGATATATTAAAATATTATGAGTTAGGGGTTTTATGGGGTAGGTATATATGACAAGTCACCTCCTACATTATTTTCTATGCACAATATAAATAACCATGGTTGAGTTACTTTTCAAAATTCACTAGAAATAAAATTAATAAAATAACACTACATTGATGTGACTAATATTCATTGTAAATTCCCAAAAATTTATTGTCCTTTTGTCATGTCCCAAAATTTTGCATTGGGTCACAATGGCTTAAGCCCCTTGGCCATACTCATGATAGTTTGTCAAATGGATGCTAAGGGTCAAATAAATGCCAAGAATGAAGTCCAAGTTAGTAATAATGTGAAATTAGATCCAAATGGACAAGGTGGGTACATTAAGAGAAATTCCCAATTCAAAATTGTAATATATCCATCCAAATGAACTACCATGGAGGAAAATTACTAGTTCCCTAGGTTCGAGGGTGGAAGCTTTGGGATTTGAAATAAGTGGGATAATAAATTATGTTTGAACATTATAATGACATAAATATTTAATAAAGGAGCTAAATAAATAAATACAAGGGAAAATCAAAGTGGCAATTGATCATGAAGACACATGGAGGATGTGGGACCCACACAAGCTATATTTTCTATGCCACGTGGCATCCTCCTCTTGTCATTTCGAATCCATAAGAATCCCAAGGTTCTTGGGATGAGTTGGAAAGTCAATATACTTGGCATGAATCAATTAAGGTTGAATTGGAGTGGAAGAGTAACTCCCATGGCAGAGGAAGAGGCATTTTGGAGCTAGTGAGACACTTGGACTAGATTCCCTAGCTCTATGACAACAATGATGAAAATGCTATGACACTTATGACACAAATCAGACCCAAGGGCTGACATCTGACATATATGACATGTCAGGGCTAAAAATAGCCTCCAAGAGGGCGCTCAAGTGAGTTAGGGCAGCCAAAGAGACACCAATTCCAATTTGGAGAAGGAGAGGGCTAGAATTGGAAGGACAAGTGACATACTTGGGAATCTCTTCCCAACTTGAGTTGGCATGAAGCTCTTGGGAGGAATTCGACCCATGGAGGACCTTAGAAGCTTATAAAATACAATAACAAAGAATGATGGTAGCTTTTGATCATTTTAGAATTTGCATTTTGCATTTGGAGAGGAGAGCTAGTGGAGTGCTACTCTACTTGCCTTAGCACCAATTTCGAGGGTGAAAGATTCCCATCCTAGTTGGTAATTGGAAAGGTCATTCAAACCTTTAATTTGGATCTTTAATGGAGTCTTTTGTTATAGGTTGAAGCTATAGGGAATCTCATGGTCACATCTCTTTCAGCTTGCTTCTGCAACCATTCTTATATTTCTTGGCATATTCATGATCCTTGAGGGAAGGCGCACTTGGTGAGCTATTGTACTCTTTGGGGGAGCTTCTAATGCCCCATTTATTTTGTAATATGATGAAAATTCTCTGTTCTTCACCTTCATAAAGTTTCAGGTCGAGATTCCAAGTGGAAATGTATAAATTTGATCATTAATGAGAAAATGATGCCTTTTCCCCTCTATGTTGATGTTTGCCAATGTTGTGATGATAATTTCGAATGAATAAGTGAACCATTGATGGAATAATGATATATGGACTATTAATAATGTGTATTACAAGTTTCATGTTCAGTTCATAAGCTTTTGGAGTCATTTGGTTCATTTTCAAAGCATTTGGAGAAGTTTGCCTATCATTTCCCCCAAGGTCGAAACTAATATTTTTGTAGGTGATTGAAGAGGGTTGTAACAAAATTAATAGCTTGAATGGAAATTAATATGAACCTATATTGATTTCCCTCAGATTTCCCCTACCTCTGTTCAGAAATTCGAGAGGGTCCCATAGCACTTGGAGATCCATTTCCAGCATCTACCCAAGGGGGATTTGAACCCCAAATTGCTAGTCAAACTCCCTACTTTGGCCAGAACTTAAACAAGAGTTGCAAAAGCCTTTTGAAGTATATAAAGCATCCATAAACCTCCTATTCATGTTCTAATATTATCCATACACCTTCTATAACAATTTGGGAGCATTTAACGTTTTAGGGCTCGTCAGAGTGCTCTGGTTTGTGGCGATCGGGCCTTCCTCGGCCTCTGAGGTCGATGATGAAGGAGCCTACACAGGAAGACAGATGGCATCTCTTAGATTTAGCTTTTCGATCCTTGGCAGCATCTACCCCGCAACTAATTCAGCCGCCCACTACTGTCAGTGATGCTTTTATCAAAAGAACGGCAGCTCCCTGTATCCAAATCACGTCGGCAGCTTCACGTCTTAAAGCTCTCGCCTTGAGCGAGCAAGATTCAATAGGGAAATTCACAAGGATCTGGCCATCTCCCAGGACAATGGAAGTCTGGATCATGAAAAACAGGTCACCCTTGATCACCGGGAAACTGTAACATTGTTTTTGTGGTAAGGGATTTTTCTCTTTTTTGTTCGAAAATAAATTAGATAGAGATTTAATCTTTAGAAGTGGTCCGTATTTCCTAGGCACCCGTGGCCTCTACCTTAATCGATGGAGCTTAAACTCTGATCTGGAACGAGATGTACCTTCCGCTGTCCTAGTTTGGGTTCGCCTACCTCATCTTCCATTACATTACTAGAATGACGAGACGCTTCAGGAAATCGGCAATGCCCTAGGAAACTATATAGACAAAGCAGAACCAAAAGGACCCCTGTTTGCATACGCTCGTATTTGCGTGGAAGTAGATCTGGAAAAAGGGTTTCCTGAGGTAGTAAATTTGCAAATAGATGGATGGGAACATATACAGAAAATCGACTACGAGCAGCTACCCTTTAAATGCAAAAAATGCCGTGAGTATGGCCATTTTGTTAAAAACTGCCCGAAAACTGCCCAAGAAAATCAAGAACAAATTCAAGAAGAAGGTTGGAAGCCAGCAAAGAAAGGGAGGAAAGGCTAGCAAACCGCACCCTCAAAAAAAGAGAAAACCACGGAAAAAATCAGAGAAAAGGCGCAAGAAGGGACAGAAGCAACAACTAGTAACCAATTCCAATCTTTAGGCATGGAAGAAGGTGAGATCCAGGAACAGGTCAACGACTCAGAGCCTGCGATAGAAACTACTCATATCACCATTATCACCCCTAATCCCTCTTCATAGAAAGAAGTTATAGAAACAACTATGGAAGAAATAGTAACTCTTGGTGGCACCTGGGCGGACAAAGTAAAGCAAAGCACAATGCTGCAGCCTTTCTCACCCGATCACTCATCATCCCAAGAATTTTTGGATCCCCGTGATAGTGTTTCAGTACCAAATACCAGAGGAAGAAAAACTTTAAAGCATCATCGTGAGAAGGAGGTAGAAAGGGAGCTAGAGTTAGGAATACACAAGTGTATAGAAGAAACCAAGCTACGCCAAAATAACAAAAACGCCTGGGGCACAAGGCTAGAAGTAAGATCTCGAGCAGGGTCTCAAGCCAACAAAAAATGATGAAAATCATCTCATGGAATTGCAGGGGTCTGGGGGGATCCACGAAATTTGATGCCCTGACAGATATGTTAAGAACTGAAAAACTAGACTTGCTATTCATTCAGGAGACAAAAATGAAAGGTGTGGAAGCTCTAGCGCTTTCACGTCTTTTCTGGAAGGAGTGTCATGGAAAAGGACAAAGCGCCAAGGGTGCATCGGGAGGCATAGCAACATTCCTCTCAAAAAATTTTGTGATCAAATCCTTTAAAGAAAGTCATCACTGGCACCTTCTTGAGGTACAAGAAAAAAATAAGCAGAACTCAATATTCATCTACAATGTGTATGGCCCCATTCACTGCAGGGACAAAGATTTTTTTGGGATGATTTGATCAAGCTGAAAGACGATCTACATGGAAAAGAGATATTCATTGCAGGTGACTTTAACATAACAAAAAACCAACAAGAAAAGTGTGGCAGAGTAAGACTAAGGGATCCATATGGTGAACGTCTCGGGGACCTAATTCTTGGCCTAGACTTGCTGGATATTGATATGAAAAAATGAAATTTCACCTGGAGTAACTGAAGAATTGGAATTAGACACATCGCTGCTAGGTTGGACAGATTTTTGGTGGGCTCCTCCTTTTTTCTTAAAGACCTTCTTCCCTCGGCCTATAGCCTTCCTTCAACTGCTTCAGATCATAAGCCCATTTGTTTGACCCTCTCCCCTCCTGCCAATTTTGGGCCTAATCCTTTCAGGTTCAATCCTCTCTGGATTCAAGAAGGAAATATTTTGCATTTGATTTAGAATGCGTGGTATTCCAGCTTCTCTGGCTCACCAAGTTATATTTGGGAATGCAAGCTACGTTCTGTTAGAGCAGCTTTAAAATCTTGGAAGAAAGAAAAATATACAAACCCTGGAACACTTAAGGGCAAGCTGAAAATGGAATTGGCTGATCTTCATCTTAGTATGGAAAGAAGTGAGATTTCCTCTTCCATCATTGAAATGGAGAAGGATCTTAATCTCATAATTCTTAATGCATCAAGGTTAGAAGAAGAAGATTGGAGAATAAAATCAAGACAAGCGTGGTTAAAAGCAGGTGACAGCAATACGACATACTTCCATAAGCAAACTAAATCTCGCCTCGGTAGTAATACCATCACAGAACTGAAGAGTCACAATGGGAACTTAGTCTCTGGATAGGAAGACCTGAAGGCTCATGCGCTGGAGCACTTTCCGGACCTTTACATGGATAAAGAGGAAACAGACCCTTTAGCGCAAGTCGACCTTCCTTCAGGTATACCTCAAATCATTTCTGACTCAGACAACTATGAGCTAGACAAACCAATTGTTGAAGGGGAAATTAGAAAGGCAATCTGGTCTCTCCATCTAAATAAAGCCCCCAGGCCTGATGGGTTCACCATAAATTTTTATAGAGCATCCTGGGATATCATTAAGGATGATCTGAAAAGAATGTTTAATTGGACCAGAAGAAAAGACAAAATAGGTGGTGCTATTAACTCGCCCTTCTTGGCGCTCATCCCAAAAGATAGCAACTCGACCTCCATTGGTAGATTCTGGCCCAACTCGCTTTGCAATACTTCTTATAAGATCCTATCAAAAATTATAGCAACCAGAATGAAAAATCTTATGGGAAAAGTCATCTCAGACTCTCAGGGTGGATTTATTGCGGGAAGACAAATACTAGATAATATAATTGTGGTTCAGGAGTCAATTCATTCTAGTATGGCAAATAATCAGCAAGGAATGGCAGTGAAGTTGGATATGGCCAACACGTTCAACATGGTCAATCATTTCTTCTTGTTCGAAATAATGGGCAAGTTTGGCTTCTCCAACAGGTTCATTTGATGGGTGAAAGCATGCATATCCAGGCCTTGGATATCCCCCCTTATTAATGGTAGGTCGACTAAATTATTCCAAGCTACAAGAGGTTTGTGTCAAGGATGTGCGATGTCTCCCTTTCTCTATATTATTGTAGCTTAATCTTTGAGCAGGAAACTCCATCAGATGCAAGGGACAGGAGAGCTTAGAGGGATTTGGATAGCCAGAGGAGTTAAAGGAGCCACGCATACCCAATTTGCAGATGATACGATTCTACTTGGAGGTGCCTCCCCTATCATTGCGGAAAGTTTCAACCAGGCGCTGTCTATCTTTTTAAGAGCCTCGGATGGTAAAATCAACGAGGAAAAATCCAAAATATACAACTGGAACTGCCCAATCGGTACCTTGAACAGAATTACTAGGATTTTTGGCTTTGAGGTATGTCCAACCTGGAATTCTTTTACTTATCTTGGCATTCCAATTTTTAAAGGGATGAAAAAATCGACGGACTGGCAACTCATAATAGATAAGATCAAAATTAAAATATCCTACTGGGGAGCTAGATGGATCATTACGGCTGGCAAATTGATCCTGATAAATTTGATCCTCTCTGCATACCCAATTTATTCCTGCTCGATCTCTTTTGCACCCAAGAAAGTTGTTTAGAGCATCACTAAAGAAATTAGATGGTTCCTCTGGCAAGGAGGAAACCGATGGAATGAAAAAGTTTCACCTGCTGAATTGGGAGCAAGTTTGCAAGCCAAAAATCTACGGGGGAGCTAGGATTAAAGACCCTTTGGCAATGAATCTAGCCTTACGCGCCAAAATCCTTTGGAGAGTCATCTCAGGAAATAGAGCTTGGTGGAAAGAGATTGTCAGGTGATAGAAGAAGGTGTGTAGAAAACATTAACCAGAGCAAAAAAGGTACCCCCATTTGGAACCTGTGCAAGAAAGCAGCTCACGTTGTCCAAAAGAATCTCTATTGGATTCCGGGTAACAGGAAGAAGATAAAATTATGGAGAGACAACCTCGGAATAAACTCATGTCAGCCAACAAGGTTTGCTAGTAATATTGCAGATCTTAAAGCCTGGATGGAGCAAGCTGGACTTGAAACTCTGTTTGACATCTCGGTTTGGTCAAACTTAGGGAGGTGGTCGGGCTGGGCTAATTTAGACATCTCAGAGAACCTTCAAGATGAATACAAATCCTTTCTGGAGTTACTTCATGGAGCCACACCGGTACATAGGAAATTAAAGGATAGTAGAGGTTGGAGCAAGTCAGGTGAGTACATGGTTAAAGAAGGATATCGAACTCTGGACACCACACAAAGAATTAAAGACAAAAAATGGATAAAGGTTTGGGGAAAAGACTGCCCTCCAAAAATCAATGCTTTCAATTGGATGCTAGCACATAGGAAAATTCTCACAACCGAGAACCTCAGAAAAAGAGGTATTGAAGGACCAGCAAGATGCATCCTTTGCAAGTCCTCTGAAGAGACACTGGAAAACTTATTTTTAGACTGCAAATTTGTGAGGGAAGTTTGGCATAGAGCATACATTGACCTGGTTTTCGAGGTAACATTGCCGACAAACTGGGATGACTTATTTGCTTGCTGGAAAAATTATTATACCAGATCTCTCAATAATAAGCCTGACTTTAAAAGGGCTTGGAAAGCCTACCCAAAGTTCATCTGCTGGACGCTATGGGTAGCAAGGAATAAGGGAATCTTCGAAGAAAGCTGCACCAACCTAAGAAGGGTGCTTGCATCTGCGAAAGCACTATGGGAGGAAGCACTAATGGTCAAAGGGTTGCAGAATATAAAAAAGGAGCCTCTAATAGTAGAGGAAAAGATATGGGCTGCAGACTTCCTAAACCCAAGACTATCTCTTACCCCTGCTTCATCCTCAGGAAGGCCAACTTCCCAAAATTGGAAAATAAAAAAGACTACCGAATATTTTCAGAAGTGGAAGAGCAGCATTGGGTGTAATGTTCTTTTCTTTGACGGGGCCTCGAAAGGCAATCCAGGGTTGGCAGGAGTGGGTGGAGTCTTGTTAGACTCTGATGGAAATAAGATGAAGGAATATGCCTGGGGGTTAAGAAGGATGACGAATAATAGCGCAGAATGGCTATCCTTATTAAAAGGTCTGGAAATTGCTAGGGAAGAGGGAATCTCGATCCTGATAGCCATCGGGGACTCAATGATAGTGATAAGAGACACTAGAGACTTGCTCACAAATAGAAAAACTCTCATCTCGAAACACCACCACATCCTCAAAAGCTTAACAAATGAATTCAGAAACATCAATTTTCTTCATATTCTGAGAAGCAACAATTAGCAGGCAGACAGATTGGCCAACAAGGGATTAAAACAAGACCGTGGGGTCCTGGTTATTAACCAGATGGGAGCTAGCCAGGCCTGGATTCTGTAATAGTTCTACACCTGGGATCTACATAATTCTCAAATATGGTTTTTTCTAATTCTTCAAACATTAATTCTTCAACCTATGAGAAGACCATGGAGCATCCTTCATTCCGCTACAACAATCAAATGAAGGGTCCTGCAATATTTGGCCCATTTTGGAGCATTCCCAAGAGTGATAGGAGGCCATTACAGGTTGAGCTGCAGAACGCACAGTAGGAAGGGAAAAAGCCAGTTCTGATTGAGGACGAGGACTCAGACTCGGAGAAAAAAAAAATTGATATACAAGATGTTCATGAGCAGCTGCAAGAAATGGAACCTCGGATTGGCCTGCTGTGAATGAACACAAGAAAATGCTACAACATTTGTTTGCTCGGGATACCATTAATAAGCTCATGGAGATGATAGATGGCCTAGCAGTGGCCATAGAAAGCACTCGCTCCGCTCTTGAACATGGAGATATTGGATGGATATTGAAACAAGATTGGTTTGGGACCAGCACCCTGATGAAGACGTTCATTTTGGGGAACATTTTCAGGTTTTTTTTCTTCCTCAAATTTTGAAAAGCACTGGGAAGACTCAGCAACTTCAGCTTGGCTAGAATCAGCACCAGAACTCGTCGTTTTGCTTTCCACCATACCTTGTCTCAAGGATCCTGACGACAGTCTGATCTCGCACTATATATATTGTTTTTGGTTTAAACTTTAGTAGAGAAGCTTGTTTTTGTCTTAAATTTTACTGTGGCAATAGCAGTTTATGGGCATATTAGCTACAGACTGAAAAGAATGTAAACAGAGACGGGTCAACTCCTACTAGCAGAAGTTTTGACCTGCTCCATCATTGTGTAATCCCTATTGGTTCTACTTTTTTAATATAAAACCCCAACCGTTTATGTAAAAAAAAACAATTTGGGAGCATTTGGAGTCATTTGGAGACCAAGAGACCAATACTAGTAAAAAAGAAATTGCTAGTCAAACTCCCTACTTTGGACAAAACTTAAAGGAGAGTTGCAGAAGCCTTTTGAAGTCTATAAAGCATCCATAAACCTCATATTCATGTCCCAATATCATCCATACACCTTCTATAACAAGTTGGGAGCATTTGGAGTCATTTGGAGACCAAGAGACCAATACTAGTCAAAGGTCGAACTAGTGGAAAAAGTTGAAAATTTCACCATTTTAATCAAATTAAAAAAATGGACATTACACCTTTAGCATTTATTTGTCTTGAACTTGCAAATAAAATTAAATAACAAAAAACATTTTTTAAAAACTATTTTTTTAATTTATGTTGACTTTTTATATTTAGTATTTTTCTCATCAATGTGATTTAATTAAAAAATTATTTACATGTAAAATGTTAATAATATTATTATAATCCACATTGCATTATTATTATTATTATTTATTCATTAAATCTATATTAGTAAATTAATATCAAAATCATAATTTTTTTTGGGATATCTATTTTATTGTAAATGAATGTTATAGTTAAGTCTCTCATAAAAAATAATATAAGAATTAATTTATTCTTAAAAATTGAGTAGTAGTAACTTAATAAGTCAATGGTGGTGCATAAATTCTTTTAATTGATTAGTTGATGCATAAATTATTTTACTAACTAATCATTTTTTATACAAGAAAAAAATTATTAATAAAAAAATATTTATACATTTTGAAAACATTTTTATAATATAAATACTTATCTAAAAAATTATTTTCACTCCTTACAAATAAAAAAATTATAAATACAAGATATACATGTAAAAATTCAATATAAACATTTATCACAATAACATGTTATTTTATACATTCAAACTAAATATAAATGAATGTGTATTATTCAACCTTTTTATATATATGACACTATACCTCATACATAATTAACATACATCTTTCATATTCATATCATTCATAAATTTAACTTATTCTAAAAGTGTATATTATAGAGAGAGAGAGAGCAATGATAGTATAACTTATGCATAACTAACATACCTCTTTCATATTACTATCATTCATGAATTTAATTTATATGCATAACTAGCCTACCTTTTTCATATTAATATCATTCATGAATTTAATTTATTTTAAAAATACAAGGATATATATAAAAATTAGTTTGGCATTATAATATTAAATAAAATAGGGTGAATATATAATTAAAATTTAAAAATATTATTTTATGGAAAAATGTGAAAGAAATATATATATATAAAATAATAATGATAAAATTAGTTTGGCAATATGATATTAAATAGAATGGAGTGAATATATAATTTAAAATTAAAAACATGAAAATGGCAATATATTATTTTATAAAAAAATGTAAAAAGAAAAAAATGTGAAAGGGTCTTCTTTATAAATTATGAGTATTTTACTTAAAAATGACAATAATATTATTTTATGAGAAAGTGTGAAAAAGACATTCATTATGAGTATTTTACTTGAAAATGACAATAATATTATTTTATGAAAAAATGTTAAAGAACTTTCATTATGAGCATTTTACTTTATGATTTAAAAGTACTTATACCAGTACCTTGGTTAACTATGGGTTTTCATCTACCATAGAAAATTTGACAAATAACCATTCTTAACTCATGCAATGCCACTTCAACCATGGGGGATGATGTCATCTACTAGAATGTGATTGTTGATTTTTATAGTACACTTTCTTTATTTTGAGACCCATTTTTTACCTCAAAATTTCTCTAATTAATAGATGAGTAACTCTCACTTAGGCTAGTTTTTCGTATCAAGGGTTTTCAAGGTAAATATTTTTGTATTATGTGTGTATGTCATTGTTATTTCTTATGTTTTTTATTCACTTGATATAGCTTTTCGGTTTATCAAACTCTTCAAGAGAGGCAGATCTTCCTTGTGTTGTCTAAGGCAATGGAAGAGATTGCCATGGATATTTGATGGCTTGATAAGATGCTTGTAGTGCCATCTAATAAGAAGATTGAGTTAGCATGGGAGCAAATGGGTAGAGTTGAATGAGATATAAGTCTATAGCTTGTTTCTTTTGCCTTGGTGGCCTAATAGCTTGGTTTGGGGTGGGTATCTGCATTAGATTCCTATGGTTGGGTGGATAATTGCTCTTATGCAACCATTTTTTTGTACTTTCTTATTTAAAGGATAAGTGTTTTATCTTTGTTTATGGATCCATAATTCACCGACATTTTCTATTATGGAAAAATATTTATTTACATGTTATGTGTGTGTGTGTTTATGTGTTTATGTTTAATTATGAATTTGGGCACTTGGCCACCATGAATTTTGTTGAACTATGCCTTTTTAATTCCACTGCAACCTATCATTTTTCACTTTGCATACATTTATTTAATTATAGTCCTCCCTAGGAAACGTTTTTTGGCTAAATTTATGGTGAATAGGTCCCTAAGGGTCATAGATTTAAAGGCCATGTTTTATGGATACTTATCTTGTGGATGAGAGTGTTAGGTAGGGATTCCAGATGCACTGGGGTGGCCTTAAGAATTGATTTGATCAGGGTTAATCTCCCACCCAATGAAATGCATTTATGACACCAAGTGTCTACCTTTTTTTTAAATCTTATTGTTTAACTAGAGCCAATGGTATATTCCATAATATACCATGGTCATTTGGCTTCATTTGAAAGCCCATGCCCATGTACTTTAGGCCTTTACCAAATAGATAGCTTTAAAAGGGAAAAAAATAATTAGGGTATGCCCACGAAAGGGCTTGTTTTTTGCAGGAGCATCGAGGCCTAGGCAAAATAATTGAACTTAATCGACAGAATAAATCCAACCAGGGGGATTGTCGATGACCACCAGTTCAGGAAGACTGGCAGTCGAGGCCAGGAAGTCGAGCAGGAAGCTATCAAAGTATGGTCGACATAAGTGAGAGTCAACGGAGTCGAAAGTCAACAAAAGGTTGAGTAGCGACAAAGGCCAAGTGTGGAGGATGGGGCGGACCACAGTTGTGGAGACTAAGTGAAGTAGACAAGTTAAGTTGGCAACCAACGAAGTAGAGAATGATCGATGTGTCAAAGTGCAGACCAGTCGAAGAGAACAGTGATAAGACCGACAACTGTAGCAAATCCAAGAGTCACATAGGTCAATAGGTGCAGAAGTCGAGGAAACATACCTATAGTCGTTTTGGGTAGTTGAGGAGGTAATGGCAGTTAAGAAGGTGGTTGGGATCAAGCCAAATGTCACCAAAGGAGAAGGTTGTGAAGGCACGGCCAGGGGGCGCAGACAACTACAGGTCTGCAGGATCAGAGATAGTTCGACGGACATAGTAAGGACACCTCGGGGAGACCGGTAGGGTGGACCCTGGAAATGACGACAGAGCAGAGTAGAAGACAGGTGCGAAGGCACAAAAGAAGGGAGCGAGGATCGATGATCAAAGATCGATCACATAGGCGATGATCGATGATCAGAGATCGCATAGGCATAGAGAGCGAGATCACACGGACAGAGTAGAGATTGCTTCTGTGTATTGTAACAGGATGAGGCCAACGTGTTTATTAGTTTGCGTGTAATTTTTTAAATGACTCAAGTAATAGAAGCCAACTTCTTGGCATTTCGAGTTCACATCTTGTCTTTGTGAGAGTGCTTGTGTAACCTGCGTGATTCTATTAAGCAAGAAGGGTGCGACTGACCCCCACCTTGTGTCAAGTGGTATCAGAGCGGAAGAATCATGAGAGTAGGAAGAGCATGTGTATGCATGAACAACTCCAACTACAGTTGAGTATAGTTGTGCACATGTGGTGAAAGTCCGGTTGCGATTGGACAAGTGGAGATTTTCAGTTGCGGTTGAAAACAATGGCACAAAGAGGTGTAAATGTTCGTGGTGTAAGACGAAGAGCGCGAGGAGGCACAGGAGTCACGGTATATCGTGAAATGTTTGACAAGTGGACACGAACAATGAAAATCTTGACCATTGAGGTCGCAACAATCAAAGAATCCCAAAGACGTGGATGTGTTCTTGATGCACTTGACCATAGTGACAAGAAAGTTGAGGAAGTGGGAGCTCGGGAAGCAGTAGAAGAAGAACTAGAAGATAAATTCATCAAGCTATTGATGGATATGAGGGGTAAGACAAAAATGGAAGTACCTACCTACTCAGGAAGTCTGGATCTAGAAGACTTAATAGACTGGATCAGAGAGATGGAGAAATACTTCGACATAGAGCAACTAGAGGATCCCAAGAGGATTAAAACTTCCAGTCTGAAGTTGAAGGGTCATGCCTCATTGTGGTGGGACAGTGTACAGGCTGACAGAGTCAAGAAGGGCAAGGAGAAGATTATGTCTTAGGACAGAATGGTTTCCAAGCTGAAGTGGAAGTTCTTGCCAAATGACTATGTGATTTCCTTGTTCAGGAAGTTGCAGAACCTTCGACAGAAAGAGATGACTATGAAGGAATACACGGAAGAGTTCTACAGATTATCGATTAGATCTGGTCAAACCAATGAAGGTGAAGAAGCAGTCGCAAGATATGTAAATGGCTTGACTTATGTCATACAGGATGAGTTAAGCCTATCAAAGTTTAGAACGGTTGGTGAAGCCTACCAGCTATCCCTGAAGGTAGAGGAAAAGTTGTTGAGAAGAACAACATCGACCATAGGGAAGATGACTGGTCGAGGTGCGAAGACTGCTCCCATGAAAGGACAAGGTAATGGGACCAGAAGAGAAGCCGTCGAAGATAATCGATGCACAGAAGGGACAACGACTAGAGAAAAAGCACAAGAAAACCGACGGGATGGTCGAGAGACCCGCGGTTGGGGTGCGTTTGGTCGAAGTGGTCCAGCGGAGAGATGAGGTGATGACAGACCAACTATAACATGTTATAAGTGTCGAGGAGTGGGACACAAAGCTTATGAATGCCCAGAGAATTTACATGCGGCAGAGGATTTGAAACCCAGATGCCAATGAGATGGAAAGGGCTACGAGAAGTCAGGCTCGACATCCGACAGTGGAGAAGACGACAGAGAACAAAATAGAAACTTGACAACTAGGAGGACATTGGTTCAGAACAACCAGCGAGGAGAGAAGGAGTCGGCACAATGAAAGGCTATTTTCAAAACCAAAGTGTTGATCGTCGATAGATATTGCAAGACCATTGTCGATGGCGGTAGTACAAAGAGCCTAGTGTCGATGGAGGTCATCGACAAGTTGGTTTGAGATGTCAACAACACCCAAACCCATACAAGATATTCTGGTTACATAAAGGACATCATGTGAAGGTAACCAGATAGTGCATGATCAGATTCAAGGTTGGGAAACTTGAAGACAGTGTATTGTGCGACATAATCCCAATAGACACTTATCACCTGTTGTTAGGAGGACCATGGAAATATGATCGGATGATGATTTATGATGGTCGAGCCAACATAGTCATAGTGTGGAAAAAGGGCACGCGAAGAATGTTGAATCCAAAGCAGGAGGACAGCATCGACTGCAAGGAGGGCGAGAGAAACTATTGGGAGAAGAGAGTGTTGATGTGCTCAACTAAGGAATTCCTGACAGAGGAAGAGAAACAGTTAGGATGTTTCGTCATCATTCCGAAGGGACCGAGTATCGAACGGTTGGAGACGGAGAAAATTTCGGTCGAAGTCGAAAAGATGCTGGATGAGTTTGAGAGCATCATCGTCGAAGAGACACCGACGGGATTGCCACCGACAATAAGCATATCCCATCATATCGACTTGATTCTAGGGTCAAGTTTTCCAAACAAGGAACCACATAGAATGACTTCGACAGAGAGTGAGGAACTCAACCAACAAGTCCAGGAGTTGTTGGATAAAGGGTTTATCAAAGAAAGTCTGAGTCTGTGTGCAGTACCAGCTATACTAGCATTGAAGAAATGAGGAGAATGGAGGATGTGTACAAACTCCAGAGCTATGAACAAGATCACGATCAAGTATATATTTCCATTGCTAAGGATGGACAACTTGATGGACTGTTTGAGTGGATCTAGATATTTCACCAAGATCAACCCGAAGAGTGGATACCACTAGATCAGGGTCAGAGAAGGCGATGAGTGGAAGACAACCTTCAAGACGAAGGATGGGCTCTATGAGTGGTTATTCATGCCCTTTGGATTGACTAATGCACCCAGTACGTTCATGAGGCCAATGAATGAGGTATTGAAGCCATTTTTGGGAAAGTTCGTCGTAGTGTATCTCGAGGACATCCCGATATTCATTCGAACCAAGACGAAACATTTGGAACACATTTAGCAAGTGTTGCGGAAGTTGCAGGAAGAGAAGTTGATGGTGAACCTGCAAAAATGCTTCTTCTTGAAGGAATAACTGGTGTACTTGGGATTTGAATCTCGGGTAAAGGGTTGGTGATGGACCCAAAAAAATTGAAGGCTATATTGGAGTGGCCAGAACCGACAAGCACGACGGAAGTGCATATTTTTCATGGACTTTCCAATTTTTACCGGAAGTTCATAAGAGGATTTAGTCGGATATGTGCACTGTTGACAGAGTGCATGAAGAAAGGGGAGTTCAAGTGGACAAGAGATTCCCATAAATCCTTCGACAAGTTGAAGCAAAAGGTGACAGAGAGCCCAATATTAGCTCTCTCGGTTTTTGACAAATTTTTCCAAGTCAGTTGCGACGCGAGCGGAATAGAAATTGGCACAGTATTGATCCAAGAGGGCCGACCAATTGCATTCTTCAGCGAAAATTTGGATAAAGCCAAGTAGAAATATTTAGTGTATGATAAGGATTTCTATGCTATCATGCAAACATTGAAGAAATGGAGGGATTATTTTCTACCCAAGGAATTTGTGTTATACACAGACCACCAAGCACTGAGGTACTTGAACACTCAGTTGAAGTTGAATCAATGACACGTGAAGTGGGTAGAATTCTTGCAAGGATATACCTTTGTGTTGCGACACAAGTCAAGCAAGTCGAATAAGGTTTCCGACGTGTTGAGTCGAAGAGTTGCATTGCTAAACATGACAAGAGTTCATGCGATGGGAATAGAGTCGGTCAAGATAGAGTATGAGACTGACGAGGATTTTGCTAAAGCATGGAAGGCTAGTCGCGAACCATGGAGTGTCGACAGAACTCCATACTTGGATTATTTTATCCAAGAGGGATACATGTTCAAGGGACAATAGCTATGTATTCCCAGGGGATCAGTGAGAGAAAACCTAATACGAGAACTGCATAGTGGTGGATTAGCAGTTCATTTTGGCATCGACAAGACCAAGGCGTTGGTCAAGGAGAAGTACTATTAGCTAAGGATGGCGATGGATGTCAGTAAGTGGGTCTGATAGTGCTGAATTTGATAATTAGCAAAAGGTCGAAGTCAAAATACGGGGTTGTATGCACCATTTTCAGTGCCAAATGTCCCATGGGAGCACTTGAGCATGGATTTTGTGCTAGGATTGCCGAAGACACAACAAGGTAATGACTCCATGTTTGTGGTGGTAGTCAACAGATTTTCGAAGATGGCACACTTTATTCCGTGTTGAAAGATAAGTGACGCCAAAAGCATTGTTGTATTATTTTTCAAGGATATAGTCAGACTACATGGGTTGCCGAAGAGTATAATGTCGGACATAGATGCCAAGTTTATGGGTCATTTTTGGAGAACCATATGGAAGAAACTGGACACGAAGTTGCAGTTTAGCTCAGCATACCATCCGCGGACTGATGGACAGACTGAGGTAGTGAACAAAAGTTTGGGAAACCTTCTGATATGTTTGACGACCGACAACCCCAAGTAGTGGGAGAAGGTGTTAGTGCAAGCAAAATTCACATACAACAATTATGTGAATCTGTCGACAGGTATGAGTCCATTCCATTTTGTTCAAGGTCGAAGCCCACATGGTGTGGTGGATTTGGTCAAAGTACCGATAGAGACCAGGAAGAGTGTAGATGCAAAGACATTTGTAGAGCACATGAAGGAAGTACATGAAAAGGTACGCAAACATATTGAAAAGAGTAATGCGGCATACAAGCTAAGGGCCGACAGGAAGCAGAGGTTACAGTCATTCAACGAGGGAGACTTAGTCTATGCACACTTAAGGAAGGAAAGGTTCCCAACATGAACATACAACAAATTGAAGCTGAAAAAAGATTAGACCATGTAAGATTCTGAAGAAGATTTTGGACAATGCTTATGTGTTGGAGCTGCCGGAAGAGTTGAACATTTCTCCTATGTTCAATGTATCATATATGTACAGATATGAAGAAGGTTCGATGAGCAGCATCATAAAAGTGACGAACATTGACTAGACAGGATAGATTCCAGGTCGACGAAAGGAAGAAATCGCCGAAGTAATGGATGAGCACAAAGTCAGATGCACAAGGAGTTCGCAGAGGAAAGAATACCTAGTCCGATGGAGGAACGACGAGCTGAAAGAAGCGACATGGATTTCAGAGGAGGAATACAAAATACTGAGGAATACATGAGACTGATGCAGGGGCATCGAGGCCTAGGAAAAATAGTCAAAGTTAATCGACAGAAGAAAGTCGGCTAGGGCGATTGCCGACGACCACTGGTGTGGGAAGACTGGCAGTCGAGTAGGAAGCTGTCGAAGTATGGTCGACAGAAGTGAGAGTCGACGGAGTCGAAAGTCGACAAAAGGTCAAGTAGCGACATTGACGAAAGTGGAAAAGGCCAAGCATAGAGGATGGGGTGAACGACAGCCATGGAGAGTAAGTGAAGTTGACAAGCTAAGTTGAAAATCGACGAAATAGAGAATGGTCGACGTGTCAAAGTGCAGACCAGTTGAAGAGAACAATGATAAGACCGACAATTGTAGCAAATCCAATAGGCATAGAGGTCGAGAGGTGCAGAAATCGAGGCAACATACCTACAGCCGTTGTGGGTAGTTGAGGAGGTAATGGCAGTTAAGAAGGTGGTTGGGATCAATCCAGATGTCACCAAAGGAAAAGGATATGTAGGCACGAATAGGGAGCGCTGACAATTGCAGGTATGTAGGATCATATATAGTTCAACAGACAGAGTAAGGACACCTCGGGGAGACTGATAGGGTGGACCTTGGGAACGACGACAGAGCATAGTAGAATACTGGTGTGAAGGCACATAAGAAGGGTGTGAGGATCGATGATTAGAGATTGATCACACAAGCGATGATCGATGATCATAGATCGCACACGTAGAGAGAGCGATATCACACAGACAGAGTAGAGATTGCTTCTGTGTATTGTAACAAGCTGAGGCCAACTTGTTTATTAGTTTGCATGTAATTTTGTAAATGATTCAAGTAATAGAAGCCAAATTATTGGCATTTTGAGTTCACATCTTGTCTTTGTGAGCGTGTTTGTGTAACCTCCGTGATTCTGTTAAGCAAGAAGGGTCCGACCGACCCCCACCTTGCATCATTGTTTCTTTGGCATGATACAGTGGACTCATAGATGTTTATCTCCATGGTTATTGGATTTCCATATATAGTCAAAATATGGCCATATACATTTGCATATCTAGTGGATCTCTTTCTAAATATAAGAACATCATTGACAAAAAACATGTGTGAGAGAGAGAGAGAGAGAGAGAGAGAGAGAGAGAGAATTGCCACCTATACTCCTCTTAAAATTCCAACCTCTCTTAAATGATTGTTTTGCTTGCTTAGAGCATCACGACTAAAATAAAGAGGAGGGGTACATGGGGAAGTGTTGTTTTATCCCTCTGGAAGGATTAAAAAGGTTGAATTTGATACATTTATTAAAACATGCTTATATACAAATTATTGTACCTAAATTGAAGCCAACATGGATGAGTATTGGTTTGACATATAACCAACTTTGTTTATACATGCCTTTTATAGATCTAGTTTGGAAACAAGCACTAAGTGCCTCTTAGATTTGATGGTATGATATGCTTCATAAACTATGCCCACAACATCATGAATTTTCATCTCATCTAAAAAACAAAATTGTTCCTTCAATATAGTCGTTGAGAGAATAGGCTCAACTCTAAAACTTGTAAGCTTTGCAATGATCTTATATGGATGTACACAAAGATATAACCTTGAATCCCCATATTGGGTGTCCAATGGTGACAGTTCAACCCGCATGAGACCTGGCAGGTGAGTGCATGGCATGAACCGACCACCACCTGGTGGTTTCCTAGATCACAACTATCATCAGATGCAATGGGGTTTTATTCAAGAAGTAAATGCAACTCCTGGAAAGTCCCCCACCCCCACGAAGGTACCAACAACTATTCAATCTGTATTGGTGCATGTCCAACAATTCGATGCCCATTATGAAATTGACTACGCTTACGTCCAATTGAGTTCACCACCATGGGAAGGACATCCATGATTCAATCATGATGAAGCGGTTGGGTGGGGGGTATCATCCTGGAGGTCACCACGATTGGACTCATTTCTCAGTCAATCTAGAGAAATGTTGTCGCATTCTATTATGGGGACACCATGAGTATCTGGATTTTATTGTAATTTGGACTCTAGGGTGTCACTCTGGTGTAGCTATGGTCAGGATGAAGAAGACCAAGTGCAAATGCATGACTAGAGTAAGTCCCTCCGACATGTCGAGAGTAACGGGAGAGTAGGAAAAAGCTAAAGCCAGTTTCTATGGCATGGTCCATTCGAAAGCTCCTCGACATATCAGTGCAATGGAGGTTCATCTACAGATCAACCTCAGGCACCTCAAGACAAAATAACTCATTACAGACATGGGGAGATTTATGGAAGACTTGGGCTCCACTCGCTCGTGGGAAACTCACTACATTAAAACTCTCACTCTTCTTTGGTACATGAAGGATATTTTGGGTTAAGCCATCACTAAAAGTGTAGCTAGGAAGCTCCAAGACGATAACAAGGGCATAAGCCTAGCAGAAAGAATGGGTTGGTTGGAGGGTTGGACCCGACGCTTGGCTAAGGCCTAGATGGACTTCTATGCCAAGCACAATGCTCTAGATAGTGAGCTCATAAGCAAGGTTTTCAGCAAGCCAACTACCATTGCGTTGCATTCTGGCCTCATCTTTCATCGGCTTCCAAACCCCCATTCTCAAGGCAATCCCTCAAGGCCTGAAGGTGGAAATCGACTCATCTGTTGGTTTCGAGAATCAACCAATCGACATCTTAGGCGATGATTAGTCCAACTGCGACCTCTTCTAATTATCAAGTCTCCCTAGTTTTTTATTCTCTCAATTTGTTTTGTTTCAGGTCCTTAAATAACAAATCTTTTATTTTTCACTAGTTACAAACCCCAAACCGTGGGGATAAAAAAATTTGATTTTTAGTTCTCATAACTTTTGTCTTTGGTAAGATTTCTAGCTATTAGCATTCAAATCTCTGGAAAACTCTATGCTAAGACCTCTGTCACTGATTGGCTTGGTGACATTTTTACTTTTCTACATTTTTGTAAATAACATAGTTTCAAATTTTACAAAAAGAAAAAAATATAACCCTGAAATCCTTGAAATATGAGGGGGGGTCTTTCTTTTGAATTGTAAGCAACTATAACCTTACCTTCCTTCTTGATTCTTCTATTCCTCCTAGGAGATCCTCTTTCAACATTACATATAAACCTTTTTAGAATTCAATGAGTCGGTGATATGGACTAGGGATTTTGTCACTTTCAAATGAATGGACCATATGCATGAGCTCTTCCTACTTACTTCAACCTTCAATTCTTCATTTTGCTCAACATTTACAAAATTGTTGAAGAAAGATGAAATAACCATTATTTTTGCAATATTTCGCATAAAGCTTTTATGATTTCCCAAATAAAATTTTGAGTTTTTCTCATTTTTGCATAGTTAATTTTTTTTGTGTTCTCATCACCTGGTTGAAATGAGATAGCCTAGTTTTATTTCCTCCACTTGGGATTTTTCCACTCCAAGATTATTTTTATCTCTACTTCTTGAGGTTTTAATACCTCCCATTCTTCTTATGAGGAAACCCCACTCGAATTTTCCGTAAATATTTTTTTAATATTTTGTACTAGCCCCTTTAAAGATTGTTGGGAATTTCCAAATTATCTTCAGACCATTATATACTGAGCATCTTAATTTCAAGAATGTTTCCTTGAAATTGCTAAATAGTAGAGCCTTCCATGCTTTCATCAAAATGAACCAAGTTTTTAGTGACTAAGAACCTGTAACAATCATAAGATAACTACTAAACATTGAATTTTAAAGGTGATGGGGGATTTTTATCTCACTATCCATCTGGAGTAAAATTGGATTATAATTAGATGCACTATCTAACCCAACCTAGGGTGTGAATCTTGTTCTTTCTTCAAAGAAGCCATCTAACTTCAAGAAGTCATTGAGCCTTTTTCAGGAGGCTTTCTAGCCCTTATCCACTCTTTCTCCATGTCAGGAGAAGCTTTAATGGCTTGATATCACATAAATGGAGATCATATAACTTTTTAAAGGATTGTCTCCTTGTATTCATCCTATATTTCATTGAGCTTAAAAACAAAATTAAGATCTCCACCAATAATTATATCCTTCCTCTAAAAACCTGCATAATTGAATAAATTTCCCCATAACTCCACCTTGTTGTTGTGTGGTTGTTGTAATGCCTATATATGTTCACCAATGATAAAAATATTGTCTTAATTCCTTGAAGGAAAAAAATGTTTATATCATTGAGGGTAGGGTAGTTTATCATGAATTCTTCCACCTAGTTGCATTGCCTCCAGACTTGCCTTTTTCACCTTCAATAACAAAATTCCACCCTTGAAGCCTTCTTGACAAACATTTTCTTGCATCTTCTCTATGTAACATCATTTCTTGGATCATAACAAGCTTTGTATTAGGAACCCATGTCAACCCTTCTCTTTACTTTGTTAGTATATTGTTGTTGGACGCATATGCTTTGTAAGTTGTCCCGTAGTATTTGTTGATCCATAGTTTGTCTTATTGTTGTTGGACGCATATGCTTTGTAAGTCATCCCGTAGTAATTGTTGATCCATAGTTTGTATTGGCCCATGGTTTTTATTGACACATAGTATTGACCCATGGTATTGGCGCCTAGACTTAGTATATAAGTCTGTGTTGAGACCAATGAAGATACCGTGAAGTTATTTGTATTGAGCTTGCTCAAAGGAGGTTGCCCCCTCGAAGTGTCCTACGATAAATATAAAAGTGATTCTGAGTTCTGTTATTTGTACTATTTCGTGTGTTTTCATTAATTAATTATTGCAGGTTCTTCACATCTGGTATCAGAGCACTTTCTTGGGCTCCCTGGGTGAACTTTTGACCAATTTTTTTTTTTTTTTTTTTCCGCATCTGTTGCAGCTTCGGATCTGGGACTAATCCCTATCCGCTTAACTGTGGGAAGTACTTGGGCATAAGCCCTAAAACTCATTGTGAGGAGTACCACAAGAACCCCAAAGTAGCTAGCCCATTAAGAGGACCTGCTAGCGAAAAGGGCAATGACCCCTACCTGATTGACTAGTTCCAACCCGTGAGGTAAACCAAGAGCTGTCGTTTGTGGCAAAGGGGTTATCAGTTTTACCTGAGCCGAGGAGTGAGGGGTATTGCCCCAATACGCAAGCCGTCATACAGCATTGGTAGCCGAGTGAATCCCCTGAACCGATAGGAAGCCGAACATACCTGGGGTCCATATCTATTTTCAACTAAACTGTTGCTGATCACTTCCGCGCCATTGCAGATCCATCTGTTGCCGATCACTTCCGCATCGTTGCAGATCCTTTATGAAATTCGGTTCAGATCCATTCTGAAAGCTGTTTCAGATCTATTCTGAAAGCCGTTTCAGATCCAGCCGTTTTCGATCCATTCAGCGATGTTTCAGATCCATCTATTGTCGATCCCTTCCTCGTTGTTTCAAATCCAATTGTTTCGATC
The DNA here is from genome assembly GCA_027924585.1 of Larix kaempferi. Lineage (NCBI taxonomy): Eukaryota > Viridiplantae > Streptophyta > Pinopsida > Pinales > Pinaceae > Larix > Larix kaempferi. Next base: position 14,027,978 of record BSBM01000030.1, read on the forward strand.
CCTTCCGCGTCATTGCAGATCCAATTTTGGGAAAAAAAAATGTTTTTTCGCCATATCTCCCTTGTTTTAACTCCGTTTCCCTTGAAACTTTCTGGACACCCCTGCAATCCCATTCTGCATATTTCATTTATGTTGACCCTATCCCAAATTCTACTTCCCAAAGCCAGAAATCTCACATTTGTCTATTTTTAGGGTTTGCCATAACTTCTTCAATTTTCACCCATTCACCTCCAAATTTTGCCACCATGTTCATTCCTTATTTCTGCTTCTTTGTCCCTCTATGACAAATTTTCTCATTCTTTCACCCCGCTTCTGAAATCCCCATTTTTTGCTTCCTTGTCCACAGAAAGTGTCCAAAACCTAGTCAAACCCCAATTACCCATCCATTTTTTTCCCAAATCCAATTTTCTCTTTACTAAATAAGCTTTTGTTTGTGTTTTTCTATCCATTCTCCAAAAAAACAAACTCCTGGTTTTGGTTGTCACCCGCGCAGGAGCAAAAACCATGGAGGAAGCACTTGCAGCCATCCAAACTAAACTCCAAGATCTGGATGAAAATTTTCTTAGCCTCCATCTTCAGCATTTAGCCATGAACAATAATCGACAGCAAGAATCTTTTGCAGCCAATGGGTTCTCTTCTTCCAGCAATTTCCGTGGTCTGAAGCTTGAATTTCCTCGCTTCAATGGTACTGATCCGACTGGATGGATCTATCATGCAGAACAATATTTCAGCCTGCATAATACTTTTAATGTCCAAAAAGTTCCACTTGCATCCTTTCATTAGGAACAAGAAGCCCTTCAATGGTACCATTGGTACATCAAGGCTCATGACGCGCCAAACTAGATGGATTTTTTCCAACTTATTTTGCAACGATTTGGTCCTAGTGCTTTTGATGACTTCACCGGAGCACTCACTAAACTTCATCAAAGTGGCACTGTGAGAGAGTATCAGACAGAATTTGAGAAACTAACCAATCACACAGAAGGATTGTCTGATGAATTCTACAGGATTTTTTTTATCAGTGGTCTTAAGGATGAAATCCGGTCAGAGGTTAAAATGTTTTGTCCCAACACAATGACGGAAGTCATAGGGTTGGCTAAGTTGGCAGAAGACAAGATTGCAGCCCAACAGTGCTTCAAACCCACTTTTGTTCCCTTCTAAAATATGGGTTCTCAACGACCTCCCATCCCGCCAGCTCCTCGACCAACTCCTATCAAGCATTTGTCTGAAACAGAGATGCAGGCACACAGAGAAAAAGGGCTTTGTTATAATTGTGATGAGAAATTCACTCGGGGACATAGATGTGTTCAACAAAAGCTCTATCTTTTAGATATGGATTCTCTGCCTGCCTCTAAAATTGGTGAAGAAGCTCCAAATACAATGGATTATCAGGTCGACATTCAGGAGCCTCCTATTGACCCCCCATCTCAGGATGAACAACCAGAGATATCTCTCCATGCTTTATTCAGCGTCACCACCCCCCAAACAATGCGAGTCAAGGGTTACTTCAAGAAGCTTCCTCTTACGATACTCATTGATTCTGGTAGCACTCATAACTTCATTGACCCTTGGACCGCCAAACATGCTGATTGTTTTGTCCATCCTTGCTCCAAATTTGAAGTCATGGTTTCCAATGGGGGCACCTTACCTTGCAAGGGGAAGTGTCACAATGTGCGTATCTCTCTGGAAGATTATAACCTACGCTCTGACATGTTTGTCTTGTCCCTAGGCAGATGTGATGTGGTTTTGGGCATTCAATGGTTACGCACACTTGGCCCCATCTTATGGGATTTTGCTGAACTTTGGATGCAATTTTCAGTCAATGGGAAACAACACAAATTTAAGGGCTTGCAACAAGGGTCTCTCCACATCATCAGTTCACATTGCCTGGAAAAGATCCTTAAAAAGAATTCATATGGTGTCATCGCTCAACTCCATTCCATTCAGATTCACCCATCAATGGTCTCCCCTACTTCCTTGGATAGATATGTAGCTGTCCTTGTTGAACCAGTGGGCTTGTTGCCTTCAAGATACCTTTACGGTAAGAATTTAGCCGCATCTACATCTCAGTGGGAAATGATGGCTATTTTGCATGTAGTACAAAAGCGGCAGCCATACCTATCAGGGAATTATTTCTGCATCAAGACTGATCTCTAGAGTCTGGAAAATTTCCTGGAACAATGGGTCTCCTCCCCAGCACACCTTAAATGGGTTATCCAACTCCTTGGTTATGCCTATGCGATCACTTACAAGAAGGGTAAGGAAAATATGGTGGCAGATGCTCCTTCTCGCACATTTGATGACCCAGTTTCTCTTACAACTATTTCTCTGCTTGTTCCAAATTGGTTGCAATCTGTTCAAAAGGGCTATCTCTTCTATGAACTCCATGCTTCTTCATCAACATGGCACTTTGGGTTCCTCAAAATGTATGACCAGGAACAATGTAACTTCTTTTGGCAGGGACTGAAAATGACAATTCAACAGATGGTGGCTAATTGTGATACTTTCTAGGTCAACAAGGGTGAAATGACACTCCTTTCGGGACTACTCAAACCCTTGCCCATCCTTGCACAGATTTGGACAACTATTTCTATGGATTTCCTAGAAGCGCTCCAGTGGTACAATACCACATCTAAAAGGACACCATATGAAGCAGTCTATGGATCGGCACTGCCAATTCTTCTTCCATACACCCTCAGCAGCTCCCCAGTTCATGCAATTGACTCGATTCTTCGAAACCGCGATCAGATTCTTCTCATTCTGCAGGACAATCTTCACATGGCAAGAATTCGACTAAAACAACAAGCCGATCAGCACCGTTCTGAGTGTACTTTTCACGCAGCTGATATGGTTCTTCTTCATCTACAGACTTCCAAGCAACCGTCACTGAAACTCAAAAGGCGTCAGTGGCCTGGAATGGAACCCGAGGATGCTACACGGGAACCACTCCTTCAGATTTTGCATCAATTTCCACATCTAAAGCTTTGAGGACAAAGATTTTTCTAAGGGAGAGGGGATGTTAGGAACCCATGTCAAACCTTCTCTTTACTTTGTTAGTATATTGTTGTTGGACGCATATGCTTTGTAAGTCATCCTGTAGTATTTGTTGATCCATAGTTTGTCTTTTTGTTGTTGGACGCATATGCTTTGTAAGTCGTCCCGTAGTAATTGTTGATCCATAGTTTGTATTGGCCTATGGTCTGTATTGACACATGGTATTGACCCATGGTATTGGCGCCTAGACTTAGTATATAAGTCTGTGTTGAGACCAATGAAGGTACTGTGAAGTTATTTGTATTGAGCTTTCTCAAAGGTGGTTTCCCCCTCGAAGTGGCCTGCGATCAATATAAAAGTGATTCTGACTTCTGTTATTTCATGTGTTTTCATTAATTAATTATTGCAGGTTCTTCACACTTTGCATATGGAGCGTCTAAAAGGAATGTTAGCATGATATTAATGTTATCTATAAGCACATCTCCTTACTTATGTATCCATATTGTCTAGAAATCCATCACCCATATCAAATTCTACATAGATTTTTGCCATTGTTGTTGATTCCTTCTACTGTGTTTTCTCATCAATGTTTATGAATCTACCCATTTTGTCTTCTATTGCTTTGAAAATCCTCTGTTGCTAAGCCATAGGAGAACATTTTCATTATATTTCTTCATGGGTCAAAACAATGATACCATGATTTTAAATAGAGTAGACAACTGCCCCGTTGCCACTTATCTTTGCCTATGTTGTTTCTATCATTACCAATCTTAGAGATGAAAGTGATACATTATATTGCAAGAGTATGGAACATCAAGTCGTATCCACACCGCTACTTCCAAACTTTTCCTATCCATTGGGATTAAGATCTCCTTTTTTCTCTCTCTGAGATTTTCTTCCCATAGATTTTTCCAATTAGGGTTGTCCCCTAATATAGGGGCTACCTAGTTCGTGATGATATCCTCTCCCAACACTAGCTTCATCTTTTCCTTCAAAAAATTAACACACATCTTCCTTCTTCTTCTTCTCTGCTTCCTTTCTTGAACCATGGCGAGACTATGCTTTTCCTCATCTAATACTTCTTCTCCCTTGCCAACTAACCACCACATATAATCTCATCAAGGAAAAGATCATTGACATGCAAGCTATTTGAAATTAACATATTTAAGGATTTTGAAATAGAAAATATATGGATGACATAGAACTCAAAACTAGAGAACGATGCTTCCCTTTAATCCTTTGAAGGTTTCTTTCATGTGCTTTCCTCCCGAGGGTAACTTGCATTCCTCTCTTCCTTTAATATCCCATGGTTACGGGTTTAAAAAGCAATGGAGGGTATGGGAGAATAATTCTCATGCAACTTGAGGATTAAAAAGGTGTGATTAAGCTCCCACTTTCACCAATGATGTGGTGAATGATATGCTTTGGATGGGATCACATTGCTTGATAATATTGAGCCCCTAATTTGTGTGGTTTCCTTTACTACTCTTAATGGGGATGTCTGTGTGTACTTGATGGACCAAAGATAGAGCCAAATATATGTGTTCATTGTATCTTGGAATGATTTCAAACCGTCCTTCCTTCTCGATTTCGTGAATACTTAAGTCTGCTTCCTTTGGGGTGAACAACATTGTGTATGATTTATGTAGAATTTTTTTTGGAAAAAATTGCCTTTTTTTGCTTGAGAAAAATATCCCCTGCAAGGCTTGGACTCCATTAGGGTTTCTATAATTTTCCCATTCATACTGGAAACCTCCTCCATTGAAGCCTTTATACTTCTGTTATCTTTACATCACTAACCACTTATTACTTATTCTTGTGAAAGGAAAATGAAATTCCTGCATGTTGGGTTGAAAGAGAAATCCATCCACCAACTCACCTTCCCCATAGGTTCTCTCTTTCTGTGTGTGTGTGTGTACATATTAAAAGGAAAACTTCATAGGGAAACACTGATAGAGTATTGAGAATATGCATAAACATACAGCAATCATTTACACTACCATTTAAATCAATAACAAAGATATACTAGTATAACTTTCTATCCATACAAACAACAAATAATCAAGTAAGAAACAAGAGACAAGATAAAATAAATAATACACCGCATATATGTGGTAAAACCCCAAATGGGGAAACATCCATCGGAAGGTATTGTCCTCTTATTCTTTAGAAATCTCCATCTTACAATACATGTCATCCTCACATATGCATCACATCACACTCCATCTTCACTTTATGTCACAATGACACAATAATATCATGTGTGTACAAATGCCATACACAACATGTGATGTGTGATAAATACCATTTACAACATACCCAAAAGGGTCTACTTCACCTCTATTATATATGTATAGGTATGGAAAATTCACATCCCATAACACATGCAGCGTAAATGATTTTCCACCTCTCTTATATAAATAATGGTTATAAGAGATTTTATTATAGGATGCATGTGGGATAATTCTATTTTATAATATTAGAGTTATTTATGCATTTTAATGATATTTTACGAACAATACCACACAAGTCATCATTGCATATTCTAACACTCTTCCTTAATGATGATTGGGAGAAGAATACAAATGAAGGAAGGTGGCATCACACTAGCTCCCCCCTTGATGACAACTTCCAAAATTCCCCATAAGATGCGAACAAGAACACAATTTGCCTCATATATTTGATGAAGACAATAACTACTTCTTACTGAATCATGAAACTCCATCCGAGCTAAGTTGTACAATGAATTCTTGCAGAACACCACAACAATGCATGGCCAATACAACATAAAATGTGGCTAGTAGACAATCATCACAACTGTAACTCAAGTAATAGTTGAAAGAACTCTACAATAGACCTCATCACAAATATAAGAACCATAGATCTATCAATCAAAATGTTTCCAACATACAATCTTCATAACCAAAGAACTCTACTGAAGATTACATCAAAAATACAAGACCCCAATGGTCTATCCATCGTAAATGTGCCAAGCAGACAATATTCACAAATAAGATGAAAGATGTAATAATTATGTAGTAGACCTCATCAAGAATACAATAACCATAGATCTATCCGTTGAAATGTTTCCAGTAGATAGTCTTTTCAACCAAAAAACTCTACTGAATATGATGTTACAAACACAAGACCTCAATGGTCTATCCATGGAAATGTTTTTCCTACAAATAATCATCATGACTTTACAGTAGAAGATGGATGCTCATTTCATTACATTATTACTAGAATATGGTGATATAATACGAAATTTGATTATGTTACATTCCTTCTTAACATCAACCATCCCAGATAACAAAAGGTTTCAACTTGCTGCTGTTAAGGATAAGCTGAAAAATAGGAACAATGTTGAAGAACTAGAGATTGCAACCATCGATATGCTTGATATAGGATGGAATGACATAAACAAGTTGTCCCACAATGCTTTACAAAAATACTTATGGAGAAAGTGAAGTAAATAGAGAGCTAATCTACACAAAAGAACTTCCAGGAGTAAAACATATCATGAATGTGATAATCCCATAAGAATAAATACGTGACATGATATATGAAAGAGAGGAGCATATGAAGTTGCTTTTACATAAGGGTTAGCGACAACATATAATGAGTGTGCAAAATATGATACCAAGATAAAATATTGAGCAAAATAGACCAAATGAAATAAGATATCACTTAAATATGTGAAAATAGAGTCATCAAGCAACTAAGTCCTAAGCATAGGTCCATTTCTTGAAGTCGCCATGAAAATGCTAGAGATCCATGTCCATGAAAATGTCAACATATCTTCCACACAAGAAGGTTAGAGACAAATAAAACAAGAACAAGACAACCTTTGCAAACATGACGATTAAACTAAGAACATAAACCCTAATGCAAAGAGAACAAGGAGCTCATGACAAGAATTTCAAGATAAGAGTGAATAAACCAAATATTTATCACCAATGTTAAAACCTCACTGTACCTAACCGACGGATATACAACTTTACCACATGAAATAGAGAAAGAATTGTTAAATTTCTCTTAACCTAGATCTGATCTTTGATTCTAATAATTAACTCATTAATTATGAATGGAAATAATTAACAACAAGTAGCCAAGCCTGTAAACCTCAAGATCAACCCTTCGATCTTGTTGGTTGGATGCTATCATCCTTGCTACCCCTTTGCTCTGTTCCTTGAACCCTACCCACACACTTGGATGGAATTCCTTCTCCACCCACTTGATGAGATCCCCTCGTTCTATGTGACTGTCATGTATAATCCTCTTCTTAAGATTCTTTTTTATAGCATCTCAATGACCAAAATACCTTGGGCCAATACCATGGGTCCTAAGTCACTTTTTAGTCATTAGCCAACATTAAATTAATAATGTGCTTTTCCTAAGTTATACTTCAGAAAGAGATACAATATTCACTTGATCTCTCAAGCAAGTACCTAGAGAGGAAATATGAACGAATCTTGCATGCCTGACACCTGGCCTATGCAAAGGTACATGTCCGAGCTACAAAAACCAACACTCCCTCTTAGTGAGGAAGGTACTTTTGGAAGAACCTCCACCTAGATCTATCTCCAATCCAACCACATCATTCACTGATATAGTTGCTCCCTCTGAACTGGAAGACTTCCCTGTCACCTACTTTGGAATATACTCTGAATATTTGTTCCTCCTAACCATGCTCCTAGGAATATTCATTTGCTCTTAAGCATCCATCAATGTCATCTCGTACCAACCAGGTCTCTTAGTAGAACTGGAAGAGGTTAACTCCCTCTTCACCTCTGAAGTTTTACTCCCCACATTGGAAGTCTGTGAACTCTTTTCACCCTTCATAGTCTTCTGATCCTTGACCTTTGCTACTGACATCGATCCATGGTCCAAGATCCCCTTAGATCCACATATATGACAACCCAACAACATGTACAACTTACTTGTCTCACACCAATTATCACTGCTACATCCTGGGTAGCTCCCTCTGACCATATGAGCACCTATCCATCCTGGAACACAACCCCATATCCCTGGTCCTCTAGAGCTGAACCTGAGAGAAAGTGGTCTTCAACCCTGGAACATGCATAACTCTTACCACCTTCAAAGATCCTCCTGACTCTAGCTGAAATATCACTGATCCAACCCCCTTTAGCGCATGTATGGTGTCGACCCCACAAATCATATAACAATATGAGTCTGTCTCTAAAACACTAAGAAACACATCTCTCATTCTTGTCAGATGGCTAGATGTACTATTGTCCAGTGAGAAAAGAAAGACTGCCAACTCCTACAACTCTTGCGGCTCAATTTGCTCCTCACATTTTCCCATATCTGTCCTTGATACCGGATATGTTTACTGCTACCCTGTCATCTTCTCTTCTCCTTTACATGAAACTTCATGTCATCCTTTGATCTCTGGATGAAAGTCCATCTTCACCCATCCGAGATCCCCTTGATCCATTGTCCTTCATGGCTCAAGCACTTGAGAAAAAGTCCGTCTTTGCTCCAAAATGGATGACATTGTATGAGCAAAAGTCTTCTTTGCTCTTTTGTTGCTTGCAATTGCTCAACAAGACACTCAACAATTTCCCGGATGTTCGGATTTTCTATCTGGACCCATTGCCCAAAGCTCTGCAGCTAATTGTTGTGGTCGCTGTCCGGATCTGCAACTTACTGCTGTTCGAACTTTTCTTGGTTTCCAAATTCTTCTTGGGCACTGCCCAGGGCCTGTTCTAGGAAGTATGAGGCTGCCCTAACCCTCTCGGGACTACCCACAGCCTTCCCATAGCTACCCTGGGCTTGCTTCCCAGAATTTCCTGAAATTTTTTGTAGCTGATATGGTTGTTCGAAAAAATATTGGGAGGTTTCGAGCCCTAACTTGCTTTTGTGGCCTTGCTAGCGGCTCTAATCCTAGCGATTTCTATTGGTTGGTGAGTTGCTTGCTGACAGTTGTTTCTCATAGTGTCACTACCTCCATGCTTCAGACTGCCTCAGCTTTTGTGCCCTGGATCCTCTCTTCTTTGTCGGCTTCAATCCTATCCATCGGCTCCCAGTACGTTGCCGCTACACAACCCCACCATCCTTTGCCCGAGCTACTACAACAATTGCCTTTTCTTTTCTACTTGCGACTTAGTGGCCCATTCTCACTTTGTTGCACTTCTGGACTCATGGGTTCTCTCAATGGCTGCACACTCCATGCAGCTCCGTTCCTTGGCCCCAATGCTCAACCACTCTACGTGGGGCCTCCACGCCCATGTTCCAGACACTCCTTGTTGGTGTCCATGTCTATCTCAACCTGATCGCATGCCCACTCAATCGGCTGGAGTTTATGTGCAGATGATTGCACTATGCCTCTTGGATTCTCATCTACGTTCTGCTCCTGTGTGTTGGATATGTCGACCCAACCTCTGTCCGCCGTCATATACTGTTGACGGCTCTCTGTAGCTGTCTCATGTTCCTGTAGATCTGCATGCTCGCCCGCTCTGCTCCTGTAACCCACATTCTACACTGCGCTCTGACTATGTCCGCCTTCTCTGCTAGCGCCCGTCTGCCTTACTGACAATCCACGTGACTTTGTCTTGGTTGTGATTATTGAACGCATGTCGTCGACTCTTCACACGTGGAATGATATTTGTTGTCGGCCCACATACAACTCCTGTCATGACGACTCTCCCTTCGGGCTTAGGTCCTACAACCTTACTGCTTTCTTCATGCAACTATCTCTGCCCACAGCCTCAGTTGCGTTTGCACACATCCCACATGTATCTGCAAAGCCTCCTCGCTCAACAACCACGATCCAAAACTTAGCCAGATTCTCCTCCTTCCTAGAGGTTGACTCAATTGTCACGTTTGGCTGTCCTAACGTACGATGGCTGTATGGCAGCTGCTATACGACGACTGTCGTACTAACATTTTTTGTAAATATTGTAAACCCTTATCAAATCGTGATTCCTACTCAAAGCGATCTCTCGCTAAGAGCAAAACCCTGGACTTCATTGGCTCTGATACCATGTTAAATTTCACTTAACCTAGATCTGATCTTCGATTCCAATAATTAACTCATTAATTATGAATGAAAATAAACTGAATTATTAACTAATTATGCAACAGAATGAAATGGGAAATCATCACACATTTGACACTTAGATTTATGAAAACCCCAAACATTAGATTTTATTAATATAAAACCCTAGGCTCCCTTCCTGGGATAATGACCATTGAGGAATATACAAATCAACAAATACCCAAGCCTACAAACCTCAAGATCAACCCTTTGATTTCGCTGGTTGGATGCTATCTTCCTTGCTGCCCTTTTGCTTTGTTCCTCGAACCCTGCCCACACCCACTTAGTGAAATCCTTCTCCACCCACTTAGGAAATCCCCTCACTCTATGTGACTGTCGTGTATCATCCTCTCCTTAGGATTCCTTTAATAGCATGTCAATGACCAAAATACCTTGGGCCAATACCATGGGTCCTAAGTCACTTTTTAGTCATTAGCTAACATTAAGTTAATAATGTGTTTTTCCTAAGTTATACTTTGGAAATAGATACAATAGTCACTTGCTCTCTCATGCAAGTACCTAGAGATGAAATATGGATGACTCCTGCATGTCTGACACCTGGCCTATGTAGAAGTACCTATCCAAGATACAAAAACCAATAAGAATATGATTTAACAACGATTTTTTTGCCGAAAATAAGAAAGATGTGCCCTAGCTAGAGAAAAATTGCATCTCCGATTGAGGGAGACACACCCTAGCTGAAGGAAAAGTGCGTCTCTATATGTCAAAGCCCAAAAATGTAGAAAGAGTTGACACCGAAGCTGTTTGGATAGAAGCCTACAAAAACCTTAACAAAAAATAAACAAAAAAAAACTTTAAATTAGTCTATAATAGATTTAAATTAGATCTTAAAAAAAAACTTGAAAAATTTATGAACTTTAAAGATGAGGGTTAGGGTTAGAAAAAAATTCTCTAATTTGTAGCAAATGTCTAGATCTAAGAAATAACCACAAGGGTTTAATAGATCGGATGACAAATCTACTAAATATGAAGAGTCATTGAAGAAATGTTGTTTGTAAAAAATTTAACAAATTTTTTCGAAGAAGGTAGAGCATGTCAACTAACTCTGATACCACGTTAGAATATTGAGAATATGCATTAACATACAACAATACATTTACACTAACATGCAAATCAATAACAAAGATCTACTAGTCCAGGGGACACATCCACATGAAGGTATTGTCTTCTCATTCTTCAAAAATCTCCATCTTACAATACATGGCATCCTCACCTATGTATTACATCACACTCCATCTTCACTTCTTGTCACAATAACAAAATAATACCATGTGTGTACAAATGACATACACAACATGTAATACATGTGATGTGTAATAAATCACATTCACAACATACCCAAAAGGTTCTCCTTCACCTCTATTATATAGCTAGAGGTATGGAACATTAACATCCCATAACACATGTGGGATAAATGATTTTCTGCCTCTCTTGTATAAAGAATGATTTTCTGGCTGGGAGAAGAATACAAATGGAGAAAGGTGGCATCCCACTAACAAATGGATGCTTTCTTACACTCATGTATGGCATTCTTAGTAAACCCGTTAGCATAGACTAGTGGGTCTCACTTAGAGGGATTTAAAATGGGCATTTGTTGTGACAAAAATATCCAAATGCCCAACAACATTAACAATGATTTATTGAGCTAACCCCAAGGGCTACCACTAAAACCTTGTAGGGAAACCCAAGGGATGCTTGCCCACCTTCAAGGATTGGAATGCCTGGTAAACTCATCAATGTAAACTAGTGCGCCTCACCTAAGGGAGATTGAAGCTGGCACTTGTTGACACAAAACTACCCAAATGCCCAACAACATTGACAACAATCTATTGAGTTAACCCATTGGGCTATCACTATCTATCTATCTATCTATCTATATACAAAATTTTCATAGAAAACCTCTAATGATCCTACTCTTCTCTGGAATGTTTGGAAGGAGGGTGACCCAATCGTGAGTATTGAATTTGACCCCTTACCATTTTTTCTCTATTTGTAACCTGCATTGGGTTTCAATCAAAAAGATTCAAAGTGACACTTGTTATGACACAAAAATAACTAAATACCCAACAATATTAATAACCACTGATTGAACTAATCCTCCACATAAATAACAACAAACCAAGGCAAAACACCAACGAAACAGATTTCCAAAACCCAAAGCCCCAATTTTAAAGCCGAAGAAAACAAAATAAAAATAAAAAGCCCCTTTTGTCGAAGGGAAGTCGACATTTTAAAGCCGAAGAAAACAAAATAAAAATAATAAAAATAAAAAATAAAAAGCCTTCATAGATGCGAGATATTTAAACACAATATATTGTAGCCACAAGATGGGAATCCAATGGTTGGCATAATCTGCTCGTCTGGAACTGAGAGAGAGATAGGAAACCGAGAATATTAAGAGGCAAGCAAGGAGTTAGGCGCACGTTACAGTCGCAGCTTAGGGTTTGAGAGCAAATTTTTGCCGAGATCCCTGCATCTTAAAATTGTTGCTCGAGCCCGAAGAAATTAAGATCCGTTGTACATGACGGTCACGGATTCGATCTCGGCAGCCATGGACGCGGTGGCCTCCAAGAAGGAGCGGCTCCACAAGGCATACCTGGAGTTGCAATCGCATTCTTCGGCTCTGGTGAACTTTACCGTCCAGTGGAAGGAGCTCGAGGATCACTTCAATGACCTGGAGAAGCTCATGCAGAAGCGCTTCGAAGAGCTCGGAGAAAAGGGGAAAGAAAATGTTAAGGAGAAAAAACTTGCCGCAGAAAAGAGCAATGGAAACCCTAAGGAGAAAAAATCTGCCGCAGAAAACAGTACGGGAAACCCTAAGGAGGCCTCACCTGCCTCAAAAGACGATGTGAAACCGCGCCCGGAGCTAAAATCTTTGTGCGAAAAAATGGACAGCGAGGGCCTGAAGATTTTCTTGGTCGCTAACCGCAAAGACGTCCGTGATGAAGTCCACGCGGCCCTGAAATTTGCCCCGGACCCGGCCAAGCTGGTTCTACAGTCCCTTGAGGATTTTTATCCGCCCGAGTTTATTGGGAACCTTCAGCCGAAGAGACGGGCCTGTGATTTGCTCTTAGAGTCCCTTGCTCTTGTTACCTCGCCGGACGAGCTGTCGTCCGAGGCCAAAAAAGATGCTCAGAAAATTGCTGCCGCATGGAGACCTAAGCTCAACCTCGGCACTCCATCCAGGAACGGTGGTCATTCTCTAGAGGCACACGCGTTCCTGCAGCTCTTGGCTTCTTACGGAATTTCGAAGAAATTCAAGGATGATGACCTTTCTGAGTTAGTCCTTCACGTTGTCCACCGACGACATGCTGCTGACCTCTGCCGTGCGCTTCACATCGGTCACAAGATACCGGGTATGTACACTTTGCCGTTTTTCTTGCAGCCCGCCTTTCTGCTCAGTTTAATTTTTTTATTTGGGTAAAGTTGCTGAGGATTACATTATCAGTTCATACTGTATATTTTATATGCAAAATAAAAAATGGACCTCATTGGCAGCCAGCTATTTTCTACGCTTTAATGTTTTCTCCCCGTGTTTCTGTAGTGGTTCGTTTCAGTCGTTGTTCGTTTTCAAAGTAATCTTCTCTTCTGTCCGTCATCGAGACTTCTCAGTTACTGGCATCATCTTCTTTATCTTTCTTGCTCTTACACCTTCTGTTATATATTCTTTTAGCTAGATATTTAGCTTTTAGTGATACACAGTCTTTTATCTTTCCCTTTCTCAGTATCGATCAATTGCATTTCTACTGCCACTTACACTGCTTGAATTCTTTAAGCCCCATTGGTCTACTTGGTTTGGTTATTTGTTAAACATCAATAAACCTATTTTATTCATATTCATTATATAATTAGACAATTATCTTATCTTATATATCTTCATTATAGAACTTCACCGGTCATCAGTACACTTATCTAATTTTATCTATCGTCATTATATGCTAAGACCACACTCATCAGCAGAAGCTCGCAGTTGAGGTTTTGCCTTATATGTTAAAATCCTGTAGGGGATGGGCCTATAAAATCACTGCCATCCTTAATTTGACAGTTTACCCAGAACTCATCTATATACCACTTCCTGGCCGTTCCCTTAGTTTGTACGTCTAGCAGAGATAATTACGCAGGTTTTGACGGCCCAAAATCTCTAGATTCGAGCAAATGAGTCCTTCAAATTCTGGCATCTGCAGTACCCTTTTTGCAATGAACTGTTCACATGCACGTCCTGTGGCCTCCCTCCCTGTTTGGGAATGAATTTCAAAGTATTATTTCATATAGTAATTATTCTTGAAAGGATGAGGTCGATGAGCATTGCAGCCTGTTTTTTGTTTACCTTGTTGGCAAAATCGCCCTTTCTTAGGAAAGTGGACTTTACTTTTGGATTAGATGGCGCAACTGGAGAGGGTATTCTGCAATTTTTACCAGTGTTTGCGCCTGGCCTCATCTGTTGAGATCTGTGGTATCTGTTGCTTGTCAGGGATATGAAAACTTACACCTGATCTTGGATGTGGTAATTAACTCTGTTTGTCAAACTAACACATCTATGTCTTCAGGGTGGTTGAACCTGGTTGTGGGCATTTAAAGTGCATTGGTTTAACCACTTGACCACAGCCCACTGGATACCTTGTAACCTGCTATAAGTAAAACGTTGCAACAACTTTGTTTTTCTTGGCCTCATCTGTTGAGATCTGTGGTATCTGTTGCTTGTCAAGGATGTGAAAACTTACACCTGATCTCAGATGTGGTAGTTAACTATGTTGGTCAAATTAACACAGCTATGTCTTCAAAGGTGTTGAACCTGGGTGTGAGCATTTAAAATTTTAAAGTGCATTGGTTTAACCACTTGACCACAGCCCACTGGATACCCCGTAACCTGCTATAAGTAAAACGTTGCAACAACTTTGTTTTTCCTGAAAACAGTTTATAATTGAACTTTAAAATGGATCGAATTTTAGGATCTGCATGATTCAAAATGCATGCTCTGTGTGTGTATGCATGCCTATTTAGAGCTTAATTTAGAGCCTGGTTTAGAGCCATGTATGGAATTTAATGTGAACATCTGCTGGACTTCTATCATGCTAGTTTTTCCTTGTGATAGTTTTTTCTTAATAGAAATGCAAGTCCAAAATCACCTTGACTATTTTGGTTTTGCTCAAATATTTTTTTGTGATATTTTATTTTGTATGTTGTGCATGTTGAATGTCAATTACCAATGTTTTAAAAGTTGGAATGGATTTGGAATTGGCTGAGGGGTCAGACTGGACTCAGATTGAAATTGCCTGGACTGGTCAAACTGGCTGGTTTGGCCCAGGTAAAACTGGTTGAACTAGTTCACAACTCAGTTCAGTATCCCGAAGGGGTGAACTGGTCAACTGTCTTGTTCTTGTTTTTATTTGGCTGGTTTTTAAAACACTGTAAATTACTACTACTTTTTGTAGGCGGATTTTGTCTTGATAAAGTTGGATTGAGCTTTCTGGTCAATTAGTAAGATTGTGGTGGTGCCCAAAAAGGTTTGGGTTTGATCCAAACCACATTGATAGGCTCGGTTTGGTGGTGAGAAGGTAGTGATATTTAAAAAAAGGTTAACTTATAACCCCTCCATCTGTCTGGATTGCTAACGCTTTGCACAGCTCCAACCCACCCATACCTATTGCACTCCACCAAACAGATATTATTTTAATTAAAATATAAATAAGATAGGACAAGCTGTCCAATCTTTGTTCCAATATCCCATCTGAACTTGAGAGCTGGCTAAACTTTTGAGCTAGCTTAAATTAGTTTAATCCCCAGTTGATTTTGTTAGAAAGCTGTACTGTTGCAGAAGTTAAGTAAATTAGCTTACTTAATAACTAGAGAGTTCTGAAGAACATGGACCATTGGCCAATGAGTTGAATGACACTTAGAGCAGCTCTGCTTATCTCTACAGGCAGAAGCCAAAGGATTCTTGAGTAGTTTTTGTATTGGCTAGTTTGTTGAGCAATTATTTTGATATAGTGTCCATAAATTCTAATAGGTGCATTTATAGGTGATTCGCTGATTGCTTGTAATTTTATTAGATTAGCTGTCCAAATGCATAGAAATTCTTTCAAACTACGCACCTAATATCCTAAGATCAAATGAATGTTAATCTAATTTGTGAACTCTTCTATCTAGTTTTTCTCATTAAAAAATGCCAATTTAAGGGCTGGATTGTTAATCGTCCGATATTTTGGTTCTTCAGAGAGATGTTTGTTCTTTCAGCAGAAGGTTAGGTGTCTACGAACCATGATTTCTGTAAGTTGCCATAAATGGTTTCAGATGTAGGGTTTTCCAAAGGGAAGCTTAAAGGATCTATTCCTTGTCTAGTGTGAGGCTGTGTTTATTTGCATGGGTTTCCACCTGGCCCAATTATTTAGAAGTTAATGTTTTCTTTATGTATAAATCCTGGCTGGCTGTTAATTTCGTTCATCAGACATTATTATGCCTAGTGGTCTACATTGTTTTGAAATTGCTTATCAAGTTGGGTCACCTTTCCAACGTGGGGTTTATTAAAGTTGTTAACAACACATGTATAATTTTTGGTCCTGCATGACATGTTTGGTCTTGTTTCTTGCAGATGTTGTGGAAAAAATGATTAGTAGAGGAATGCAACTTGAGGCGGTAGAATTTGTGTATGCATTTGGACTTGTAGAAAAATTTCCACCTGTACCTTTGTTGAAGGCATCCGTGAATGATGCAAAGAAAGCGACAGAAGAAGTATTAATGCGCAATGGTGTTGGTGCACGTGCACAGGTATGTTTATTCTTGTGTTGTGTTGGGCATGTTTCCTTGTCAGTATAAATTGATCAAAACATTAACTTGTCATTTAGACATGTTCTGAACACTTCCATGTCTTGTCACAGAATTCTGCATCCTCAAAAGAAATTGCTTTGTTGAAATCTGTAATGAAGAGCATTGGAGATCACAAACTTGAATCACAAATGTCTTCTGAAAATCTTCAAAAGCGTGTGGCTCAGTTAGAGGAAGGCATTGAAGAGAGGAGAAGATCTGCAGATGCCAGTAAAGCCAATGCAGACAAGGAAATATCTGCAGATGCCAGTAAAGCCAATGCAGACAAGGGAAGATCTGCAGATGCCAGTAAAGCCAATGCAGACAAAAAAAAATCTGCAGATGCCAGTAAAGCCAATACAGACAAGAAAAGATCTGCAGATGCCAGTAAAGCCAATACAGACAAGACAAGATCTGCAGATGCTAGTAAGTCTCAGAATAAACGGCTTCGTGTTAATAGTGGTGTTGGTGTTGGTGTTGGTGTTGGTGTTGGTGTTGGTGCTGGTTCTGGTGTTGGTGTTGGTGTTGGTGCTGGTTCTGGTGTTGGTGTTGGTGCTGGTACTGGTGCATTTCTCTCTACGCCTCCCCCTCGCAGTGTTGGTGTTGGTGTTGCTTTTGGTACTGGTGCAGGTGCTGGCGCACTTCTCCCTACACCTGCCTCTCGCAGTGTTGGTGCTGGTGTTGGTACTGGTGCTGGTGCTGGTGCTGGTGCATTTCTCTCCACTCCTCTCCCTCGCAGTGTTGGTGTTGGTGCTGGTGCTGGTGCTGGTGCACTTTTCCATACACCTGCCCCTCGCAGTGCCTTTGCCCTTTCTAATTCATCTGACTTATATCAATCTGCACCGCCAGCCAGTATTCCATCTTATAATTTACCTAGTCAGGGTGTATATGACAGGCCAAGCCAAGGCATCTATCGATCACCCTATGGTATTGAAAGCAACCCATCATCCCTGTCAAGACCTCATTTATATCCATCAGACAGTGTACAATCGTCTTTATATGGTGGTGGCTCGTTTGGTGGATCGACCAATTATGGAAGTTATAATATTGGCAGTGGTGTGCCTTCATCAACACCTTACCAGTCTTCATATCTACGTTAGGTCTGATTTAGTTGGTATTTTGGAAGCCAAGTCCTGAGCTGCTGATGCTCTCTGAATTGTCTGCTAATTGAACTTTGAAGTAATCACTTCTCAGTTGCAGGTCTAGGAAGCAAAATCTTTTCAACTATCCAAATGTAATTTTTTCTTTTGGCCATGGGATCAGCCAAATAGTTTTGCTAAACTGTCTGAAAGTCATTCTTAGTTTTATTTGGATGTAAGGATTTTGTTTTGAAAAAAGTACTCGGAAATTGTCTGGTTGCTAGCACATATCATGTCGTGGCATCTGTGACAAGTTCTGCTTGGCATATATGTTAAAATGGTATGAATTGATTTTTTTTAGTAACTGCTTTATATATGATCCATTCCGATCTTCAATTGTAGGGTCTACCACCTTACCTTTAGTTAAAGGACAGATGATATTTGAGAAGTAAAGATGTGCTTTATAATCGACTCCTTTTTGTTTTATTTTTTCTTGGCTTTTGCAAGAGCTAACACAGAATCAATGTGAGTGAACTTCCAGTATAAGGGGGCAACTTGCTTCCTTGCTGGGATGTTATTCTCTCCAACCTCTGTGTGTAACTTTACTAGTCACTAGATATGCGCATGTATGTATAATGTAAGGCACTTACTATTTTTCTCCTGGAATTTTAAATTGTTGCTTGTTATGAGCATTATTTTTGTTGCACATTCTCACTGCAAGTTGAAGGCTTTAAACTGTTACTTTTTTACGAACATTATTCTGGTGGCATCACTTCAAGTTATTTCATTTGATGGAGATGGCTAAGAAAATTATGTAAATATGTCCTTCCTTCCCACTTTTAAGTTTTATCTCTGTTCAATTGCTAAAGAGTTGCACTCCATGTGTGTGTTTTATTTGGGATGTGCAATGAAAGTTACCTACTACTATATTATCAGTCGTGCTGCTTGCTTTGCATTGTTGGGTCTGCTTGAAGTCCAAACTCCCTATGATGTTCTCATAGGGAGTTTGGACAAGTTGC
This sequence comes from Larix kaempferi, assembly GCA_027924585.1. Classification (NCBI taxonomy): domain Eukaryota; kingdom Viridiplantae; phylum Streptophyta; class Pinopsida; order Pinales; family Pinaceae; genus Larix; species Larix kaempferi. The sequence continues at coordinate 14,046,955 of BSBM01000030.1, forward strand.
CTGCCGGCATAAATATTCTAGACATGAAAATTGAATGTGCACTGACTTGGGCAAACGCACATTTCAGCTGTGTTAGAGATTCTGTGGACTCTTTTGCAAAACATCATCAAGGTATACCTAACTTTTTGATTAAGATAATTTTCTGTTATGTTTCTAACCGCTTTATCATGGAGTAGTGTTGACTGGTTTTATGGAGAACAATAAAATAATAGACCCTTATTAACAAAGCTCAATGTGTAGGAAAATGCTACAGGTCCACCACCCCATAGATTTTTAAGCTGAATATTTGGACAAAAGTTAGTCTGGGTCTGCTTTCCATGGTACACAAATTAGTCGGTTCCTAGGATTGGAGCCCATACATAATCGTAGGATTGAGCTTGAACAGTGACTTCATACAGTAATGTGATTTCATACATACTCTATTCTTTCACTTACTGTCACTTTGTGCTGGGTCTTTGCCAGATTTGTGTAGGGTAGGCATTAATATTTTATGCTTGAAAAGGCCTTTTCAGTCTCTTTTCCTTATTATATGTGAATGAGTTGTGGTGTTAAGGTATGCGTGTTGATTATTAATGATACTATATACAGATGAATCTTTACCAATTTTGGTGAAAGCTTTAATATATTTTCATGTATTTTAGTTTAACTCTTATTAAATTTCATTTTAATATTTGATATTTGTATGTTCATACCAGAACTTTTTAGAAGCTGAATAGTTCTACATCATCTCACAATTCTGACTGTATACGATAGTGACCTTATGTTTAGGATTTAGACTGTACCAATTCACAATTAATTATAAAACTCTGAACTTCAAAAATTCACCAAACCTTTACTTAATAAAGGGAAATTGCTATTAAGAGTTTGCAACTTAAATAATAAATTAATCTAACCGTCATTGTGCTCTTAACGCTCAATTAATTTAGAATGTGTATTCTACTAAGATTTTGCAACTCAATCTAACCGTCACTGTGCTCTTAATGCTCAATTGATTTAGAATGTCTTCAACAACAACATTAATACTAAAGAATAATTTAGTAATTTAGCAAATTAGACCAACTACATTTGAATACTGAAGAAGAGAATACCCATTATAATTTTAAAAAAAAAATCCATTAATCATTCATTCTCTAGAATGTATTCAACAACAACATTAATACTAAAGAATAATTTAGTAATTTAGCAAATTAGATCATAATTTAGTAATTTAGCAAATTAGACCAACTACATTTGAATACTGAAGAAGAGAATATCCATTATAATTTTTTTTTAAGAATATCCATTAATCATTCATTCTCTTTTTCGTTTATAGGTTATTTCACATAAGAGCTACTCTCCAATCAACATATCAATTGCCATTAAAAAATTGGCACTCTTATATTTGTGTTTGAGCTTTCAGTGTCTTTTGGTTTCTTATAGGTGTTCTTGGACCTCTGAACAATTGTTGAGATGGGGTAGCCAAGTACATCTCAAAACTACCTCATTTCCACCGGTTCTTACCAATAGTGCTATCTGAACAATTTTAAATGTAAAATTATGCCATTAAAAGTAGAGAATATTTAATGTAAAATTATGCCATTAAAACTAGAGAATATTTAATGTAAAATTATGCCATTAAAACTAGAGAATATTTATATTGTGATAATTGAGAAGCAAATTGAGCATCCGATTCCGAAGATGAAATAAATAAACCTTGCTAATTTTTTTCAAATGATTAAGAATAATCAAGAGCGTTTTAGGTCATTTTTTCTCAAATAACAGCTCAATGTTTTCCAAGAGATGCTCCAGAGGCACTTGTATGATTGAATACACCAATAATGATTGATCTTAAAACCAAAACCTCACATAAAATAAGTCACATTCTTTGAGGTCAGTTTATTTCAAAAACCTACAAGCCACCATAGTAGAACAAGCTTATCCAAAGAAACTCCAATAATTACGATCAAGGATAGGGAGAGAGACTCTATAGCTTTGGTACAGTGTATAAATCAATCAGAAAGGATGTCCTTAAACATCCATAAACATTTATTCATTCCATTAGCATACGCCATGCTTATTAACTAGGACCAAGGGCATCAAGACCAAGGCTTGATCAAGTAACTTGGAAATTGCCCCCAAGTGAGAACTAGAGGGGGTCAAGCAACATGAAGAATGTGACCAATAGTGGGCATCAAGTGGTCCTTATCAAAATGTAGGAAACAAGTGGATAAACCATGGTCATGTAGTTAGCATAGACAAGATGCTTCCAACAATACATCGGTGAGGCCACATAAGAGGATCACAAATATTAGAGATGTCATGTCAATAGTGGCACCAATAATCGAGCTAACTCCTGAGACTTTTAAATGTGGAACTTATGAAATTATTTGTTTTGAGTAACATAACAAACTAATAAATCAATAATGAAATAATCATTGTAACTAAGGAGACTTGTCCAATGTGACTAAGGATTGTTCAATGTAACTAGGGAGACTTGCCACCTTCTTACCATATTGATCATTCAATCCAATAACATTTAATAGTAACTAAATTAGTATGTGCATATATTAAACTCGGTCATTGAGAGTAGTTAATTTGATGGTACTGTGATCATAGTGTGAGTTGTGGATAGTCCTCTACGTGTAGTTTCCAACACTTCTAGACTGTGACCATACATGATATGTGAGATGCTAGAGAGACCTTGGTCAATGAGTTTACTATCATCCATCGAAGGGATGTGCTACTAAAATATCATGGAATGGTTAGATGATACCAAGATCTATAATATAAGAACCTAAGATCCCTTGTACATTGAAACTTGTTTTTGTATTGAATCATATCATTTGTTAATTTATATGCCTCAATCACGTGTTATTAGAGAAACACTACCAAACTATTTCTTGAGTCAATATCTCTTGCATTAGCTCCAATAGCTTCTATCATCTTGAAAAGGTCTATTACAACTTAATCAATTATGTTGTGGGAGGTCAATTGTAGGTTAATTCAGGGAAAGAAGTCAACTGACAAGTTGATGGTCCTATGAAGTAGTTAGTCGATTAGGATGTCCTATATTTTCCAAAGAATCATTGCTCAATAAGACATAAGAGGAATTCAATAGAGTGATACTCGAGGTTTTCTCGTCAAAGATAACATATCTTTTGTAGTTAATCTCTTGTTTGGCATGATCAAACAACTTGCAGGCCTTTAACTATTTAGAGTAGCCCCCATGATATAAGCATGGCCCTTTGCATCCATTTTCTTTCTTCTATCATCTAGAACATGAGCCCAAACGATGCATCCAAAGGTTCTAACATGTATGATTAAGGGCAAACCTTCAGCACGAAGCAAACAATGTGCCATTTCTACCATAGTCTGATTTTTTCTTTCAACTGCACCATTTTGTTGAGGTGTGTGAGGAACATACCTTTGTCAATAGATATCATTCTTGACAAGTGTTTTTCAAAATCCTTGCCTATTCTCCTCTAGTGTTTGCTCTTAAACATTTCACAAGTCAATCACATTGATTTTCAACCATTGCCCTCAATTCCTTGAAATTTTAAAATACATGACAATTATTCTTCAATAAATATACCCAACTATACTTTAGAAAAGTCATTAAGGAAGGTCAATACATACCTTGCATTAGCTAGTGATGGTTTTTTCAAGGAACACAAGTTACTAAGGACAAGTTTTAAGCGAGTCTTTACTCTCCGAGATTTCCATGTTTCAAAGGGAACTTGATGATGCTTGTCAAGCATACATCCTTCACATACTCCATCAAGGGGAGTAACCTTAGGTAATTTAGTAACCATGTTGTGTTTAACCATTAGTTTCAAGGTCCTAAAATTTGTATGTTTGAGTTGTTCATGCTGAAGTCTACATCAAACTAGGTACATGGTAGACACCAATGATCACACCATTCTAACATTCAATTTTACCACAACCAACAACAGTAAGTGCATAATCAACAACAGTAAGAGAAGCATCTATAGCCATATGATGGGTGTAACTAGAGTCAACTATCCATTGAATCTAAGAATTGTGAGCATGCAAGGTATGATAAGCACTAACAAAAAAAGGATAGTTATCTACCTTACATTTTGAATTTCATTGCAATAGGTCAATCGATCTTCTAGTTGACTTATTCACCTTCTCCTCTGGTCTTCTACCAACAAACATTCTCCATATGTCCAAATTTTCTCCAATAATTGTAGGTCTTATTTTTACCTTTCTAGTTGAAGTTTGATTAACATGCTTAATTTTAAATGTCTAGTCAATGCAATCATGTTCTTTCACCTAATTGCACTATCGACCTCTTTCTCTACAATTTGGTCAACCTTTACCCTTCATCAAGTGGGATTGTTGCTTGACCTAAACTTTCCCTTTATTAAGCAATTTTTCCTATGCCCTATTCAATAAACCATTGAAAGAATCAAAGGGATAATCCTAATGATAATCTTTCCTAGAGGTCCATTGGCACATAACATAACACACCATAGGGTTTCTTTAGATTCATCAGGAACAATTCAATGAGTTGACCATATTTGTTTGGAAAATCCTTTATGCATTCACTGAATTTCAATTGAATATCCTTCACATGAACCAAGTAATCTTCAATTATTTCAAAATAGAGAGGGTAAACTCTTTCTCAATATGCAAAACTTGACTTTTGTCGAGTTTATCAAATGGATTCTTAATCTTCAAGACATCACCTGGATAGTTGATCTCAATTGTTTGAAATTGAATCTCCCTAGAGATGAAGGTCATTATGACTCCTACAACCTCATCCTTCTTTTAAATTCTTTTGGTCATACTTTGAATCTAGAACCACAATTTTTGTAAAATTTCTAGAGTGCTTTACTCTTAAATAATGTTTCCATATCTTTTGACCATATTCCATAATTGTAGCTATTAAAAACCACATGCTCTTACTTGGAGTTCATAATGTCAATCTACAAATCTAATCACAAATGTAATCTATGAGTTGAAGCCATAAGTTAATCTATTACAAAGATTCAACTCATCAAGAGCATGTATAATTGATAGCCTCCAAAAAACTTGTAGATAGTAGGATAGATCTCAAACCACTAGCTCTCATACCATGTTGGAGAACCAAGGAATTAGGTAGATTAGACAACTAGTATTCAAAGAGAAGGTGGTGTCTAAAGACATTGCTACAACACATATCACAAACCAAAATATTTCCACACACAACACATATCACATATATTCATATCACTTATGAATGCTTTTTTTAGATTGATCCATATGGTTGTCTCATACAACATTAAGATGTAGCTAACTCCCTTGAAGTGAGGAAGATGAGTTCCACATAGATTGGTGATGGAACATAACAAACTCCTTGATTTTTGCTTGTTTTGCACACCACTTGATTGCTTTATTCAAACTACCCAACAAGTTGAATTCCCATTCAATCATTTACTCAACCACTCATTTGATTGCTCAATCGACTTTCCTAGTCAATTGTCGATTGTCTCCAGAAGATCCAAAGGTGTGATGAACATGCATAACTTGTTGTTCCAACATACTTTTAATGCATGAACAATAGAAGCTAACTCTATATCATGAGTAGCATAATTCAATTCACAAGTCTTCAATTTTTGAGAGGTACATGCAATTGTGCCACCCTCTTGCATTTTTATTCCATTAAACCATCGAAGGAAGCAATAATGCATACAAGGATGCCCTTATCCATTTTAGGACCATCAAAATTGGACCATTGATTAATAGGTGTTTGGGTTTCACAAAGTTTTCACATTTATCTCACTAGATATACTTTTATTCTATATAGATGTGATAGTATTGGTAATATTGGAGAATCCTTTCATAAATCTCCTATAGTACCGTGCTTACCCCATAGAATTGAACACATCGTGAGCATTTTTGGGTATTAGCCAATCCATAATTAGACGGATCGGCTAAAATTCTCACAATAGAAATATTATAACTAGGGTATTGAATTTTCGGAGAAAAAAATACTAAAGAGTTTAGTGCAAATAGTCTAAAATGTTGTTTGTTGTAATAATAGTCTCAAATGTTCTTAATATTCTTTAAAGATGAAGTTGTAAAATTTAGGATTTTAAATAGTCTAAGGAGTTAACTCAAGTGTTTATTGCTAATATTGTTGGATATTTGGCTCGTTCTAGGTTAGAAGATTCCTACTTTGAATCATTTCTAGATGATGTGCAGTAGTCTATACCAAAACATTCAATAAGATTGTGGGAAATAATCCCTTATATTCTCAACAAGGTTTTCCCCGAAGAAAAACCTAAAATTTAAGTATTATTTTCATTGTATTCAATGGATATAAAACTAAAACCATGATGATTATACATTTAATTTGATCTAACTAATTTTAAGGATATTATTTATTTTCAATAACAATATTTATTTTTCTTTAAATATTGAAACAAAGATTTAAAAATTTATCTAACTTACAATAAAAAATTGCGCAAGAAGAAAATACTAACAAAAACTTTTACTCCACGTAATTTGATTGAGTTAATTTTAAAGATTTTATTTCTTTTCATTTATTATTTTTTAAATATTAAAACAAAGATTTAAAAATCTATCTTGAAGAAAAGAAATGCAAAAAGGAAAAAACTACCAAACAAAAACTTTTACTTTACATAGAGACACATGAAAAGAGGAAGGGATGCATGGAATATAAATGAAATAAAAGGAGGTTTACAATGGGAAATATATATATATAATTTTTAAATATTTTTATATAAATATATATGAAAAAATAATTAAGATTTTTTTTTAAAATGTTGATTTTATAATTAATTAAATTTATAGTAAATTTTGAGAGTAAATTATGTTAAAAATAAAAAAAAGAAATTTACAATTAATAATGATTTTTTTCTTTTTTATAATTCTTTTTCTTTTATATTCAATAGATTCTTCAAGGCTCAATACTAGGTTAATAACCAACAATTGATTCATAAAGGGAGCAAGCATGCTACATAGTAAGATTTGAACCCGAGTAAAAGAAAATAACAACCTTTTTTAACCACTTAATTTATACCCAATTAACATTATAATTAATTATTTATATCTTTTGTAAATTTATTTAATATTAATATTAATGTGAATATTTACTTCCTTAATATTGTTATAAGTGTAATTGATCTTTTGTGTTCCGTATCTTATTGATTTGACCATTTAATGTTTTTTGTTTGTTTTTAAATTATTATTATCGATTAACAATATGATTCATTAAAAAAATTAAATATGTTTAATCTAAAAATAAAAAAAATAGGAACAATTTAACACAATAAAGACAACTCATTAAAATATAAAGGATTTAACAACTAAAGTGGATTTTCAAATCTTTCCAAAGTTAAATTCTTTAAAATATTTATTTTAAGTTCCATCAACATGTTAATTCTAACCGAGTTCGGTTATAAATGGATTCTTTTTCTTTACCTCTCTAGGCTTCTCATGCACATACCTTTAGGTTTATTGGTCTATTTAATAGTTTCTAATAATTATGATTTGCTCACAATATTATAATCTCACTCCATTCATCTAAATATAAAAAAAAAAATCCTTCATTATTTTTAAAAAGTAACTAATTTAAATCAAGTAACCAAAACCAATATGTTCAAACTATTTTTAATTTAGAATGATATTTGGTTTTGGTTAGGTGGAAATAAAATGATAAAGCTTCAAAGATTTTGTTAGGATAGTATACAAATGGTCATGTTAATAAATATATTAGAATGTTATTTAATATTGTAAGATGTTATTTAGTTAATTTTATTTTATTTGCATTATCTTGTCACGTTTCTTTCTATCGATCTGATATAAGGAAGGGAATATGATGCTAACTGTTATTCCTAAAGTTGAACCTAGACTATTGGGATTCAAGCTTAAAGAAATCTTAATAGTAGATATAAGGTAACTGAACAATAACTCTATGGGGTTTGGTGGTAGGTAAACATATACAGAAATCAGAAAACATCAAATGCTCAAATAGTAGGGAGTATATCAGTGTTACTATCATGGACATTGACAATACATAGCTATGAAGAATGACTTTGTGAAAAATATGATTTAGACTCTGTTTTCAAACCATTATAGATAGTTGCATGTTAATCAAGAGAATCATGGCATGGAATGTTAACACCATAGACATACAGAATAATGGTAACATGTACTTTAATTATTAAAACAAAATAGGCTCATACATCACAATCATTTCAAAAAACAGCTATTTCTTATCAATATGAAATAAAACCATATACATGCCTGCGCATCCAGCTTAAAGTCTGATTTCCATCATAAGTTCCAAAATCTCCTTCTCAAAAGAAGATCCCCCCTACTTGCTAAAATGTTACAATATGCATTATATAGATGGTGAGGTCGAAATCCTCCCTAGGAAATCGAATTTCCTCCCAAATCCCAAAGGTAACAATCAATTACAAATAATTTTTGAAACTGCCTGCCACAAAAATTGGGCCAGACTGCTGAAAACTAGGGCTCAGAGATGGAGTTGGTTCTCCAACTATGTTACACCTGTGCATATAAAAAAAGAGGTTATTGCAGATTATTTTGTTGTGAGAAAAAACCTCTCTCAGTTCTTTGAGATTCATTTTCATTTTCCCGAGATCTGCATTTCAAAAACATGTGTCAAACAGGGAAATTCTGAGATTCGAAAATTAGGGCTCAATGATAGATTTGATTCTCTCAATCTGTGACACCTGTAGGAAAAATTAAAGAGGTTATTATATATAAAGATGTTTCTAAGATAAACCTCTTTCAGTTTGTCAAAATTCCCCTCCAGTTGTCCATAATCAACTCTGCAAAAATATGACTCAGACTGGAATTTGCACAGTCAGAAAAATAGGCTGAAATGACGAGAGTGGATCTTCTAATCCTTGATACCTGTGTAAAAAGTGAGATAGGTTTTTGTAGTTTGGTATCTTAGGAATAAAAACCTCCTCCAGTTTTCCAAAATTCATCTCTTATTGGCCACAATCTATTATGAAAAAGGATGACGAAACAAGACATTTCTAGAAAAATCTGCCTTCATAAATTCTCCAAGACTAGTGATATGTTTTGAATAAAAATCTATCCTTGACGCTCTTCAAAACTTCTCCACTATGTGCTGTCTATGCTTTAATGAATAAACATGGTTCGTTAAAATCATAGTATAAGATTTTGCCACCCGTATCAATAATCAAATGTGTATATTCTATCACTGGCATCATTTTCACATTTAGCAGTTTAATATATGTTGTCAGGCCACAATTTATTATTCAAATAAATAATATAAATGTTCTCAAGCATAATAATCTTATTTGAAATGGCATTTAACTAATCAACATGAAATATGAGCCTTTTTGAAAATCAATATGAAATATGATCCTTTTTGAAAATCAATATGAAATATGAGCCTTGCTTTTGTTTTAATAATGAAATTTTTTAAAAATGGACTAGGGTAAAACCTAGGACAAAGAAAAAAATGAAGAAATTGATAAAATGAGAAAATGAGAAAGGAAAACTAGGATGAAATTAGGAATGGTAACTAGGTAAAGAAAAATAATCTAGGTGACAACCCTAGAGATAACACTAACATTTTGGGATTTTCAACAAAAACTCAGCCTTATTCATCAGATTCATACAAATAAAAACACATATGTGTGCAGATGTATAAATATACTAAACACAACAGAATGAAATTTCTTTACACACACATATATCATGCAATTTCCAACATATTGATAACATGCATGAAATAAAACAATGCAAAAGTAAACACATAGAGAATACTCATCTCGAAGGTGAAGTTGTCCCAAGCAACTAGTTATGCAGCTGCAACGTTCCACCTAGCCATAGGCCAATTGTGTTCATTAATCTCTCAACACAATTGCCACCCCCGATCTGGGCATGATTTCCACAAGGAAAGGAAACACTCAAGCTCATGCAAAACCAAAGCAATGGACACCCATCTCAAACCACAACATTATCTCCCTCACATAACAATCTCAAATACTGGGCATGGATACACATTTTTAACAATGGGATTTACAAAACATGGTCCCCATTGGTTCTTCCACTTCGTGACACATCCAAAATGAATTACGAGGAGGGAAAATTGACCACAGGGAATAAAACATTTTTCCCCACATGTATATGAGCATTTGCATGGCAAAAAACGGCCTCTATGGACCCCCAAATTAAGCTCCCTTCCTCCTAGCCTCCCCGCAACATAAAAAACGCCCTCTTCACAGTTATAAATCCATGAAACATAGGAAAAACGTGGAGGAAAAACGCCTCACCAGTTAAGACTACGTGAGAGAACCCAACTGCTTGATGAATAATGGCTTGGGGAGCAAATTCATGGCTCTTTTCTTGCCCAAGAAGCCAAAACACGTTTTCCAAAAATGGTGGCTTGCCCATACTTGAATTTGGACAACCATACCTCTCCATTCCCCAAAGAATTAACTACCTCAACCAACTCGTGGGAGAAATAAATGATTGGGTACAAAAGTCAACATGGGTACTTGAGGGTTTATGGGTTCTCTCATTGACACTTGGCTTGACTCCATTGGTTCAAGGGTTTGAATATTTCCCTCCCAATTCCTTGTAAAAATCATGCCCCCATACTTTTGTTGCATTGCATTGCATAGCTAGTTGTGGGTATTTTATTAAAATGCATATTTACATGATATTTACAATTTCTATTGTGCTTGGATAGCACACAAACCATATGCATCAATTTTAACACTAAATCAATAGTGGGGCCTTGGCCTTGAGCTCCTCACCACGATTTTATAACAATTTTACATCATTTACATGTTTATGCAATGGGGTCAAAATCGGGATATTACAATCCCTTCCCCCGTGGAATGACACCGTCCTTGATGTTCTCTTTATTTTAGCAAGGTTCCATGTCCTTCTTTTCAACTACAACTGAAATTCCTTTCTCTCCCTTCATTAACGTCCATTGGATCTCTTTCCAATATTTAGTTGCTCATACTAAGCCTTGTAGGACAACCACATGTCCATTGTATCCTTAAAATGCCTTCAAGGTCCTTGCATCCAGCACTACGTATACTCAAACATTGAGTCAATTTACATGTCAAATCCATTTTCATAGGATTCATCTCTTAATAAGAGTTTAAAAACCATAGCCGAATCATATACACACGTATATTCACATTAAATAATCAAGAAGATGAAAGATAAACCAAATACTTATCTTCAAGAGCATCTTCCTTTAGCTCCATAAGTATCCCGCATTGACTTCAGACAACTATGGCACCCACAAGACCTACCCCACCCAACACAATGATGGTACCTCTTCTCTGTTACACAGTCCCTCGAGCGTACCCACCCCTTCTAGTGCTCTTCAGGGTGTGCATCGAAAGGTAACCAAGTTTTTGCAAGCCTCAGATTACTTAAGCATATGTATAAAACAAATGTTACGCCAGTACACTAGCTGCACCACATTATTCAAATAACCAATGCCAAGCCAGTACTTCGAATGGGTTTATCAGGCATTCCATTGACCAGTATGCTAAGCCAGTTCTCCGACTGGGTTTATCAAGCATACAAAAATCATTGCCAAGCTAGTACGCCGACTGGGTTTATCAGGCATTCCATTAACTAGTATGCTAAGCCAATTCTCCAACTAGGTTTATTAAGCCTACAAAAACCAGTATGCTAAGCCAGTTCTCCGACTGGGTTTATCAAGCCTACAAAAACCAGTATGCTAAGCCATTTCTCCGACTGGGTTTATCAAGCATGCAAAAACCATTGCCAATCCAACATCTCTATTAGGTTTATCAGGCAATAAGACAAAAGAATACAATCACATGGATCCTTCTCCTATGCAAACCAGTGGTTCCTTCCAGCAACTCCATAGGTGAATCACTTGACTGCAGGCTAGCATGGCCCCACAATACCCACTCACACAACACAAGGATGGTACCCCTTCTATGCTACACAGTCCCTCGGGCATACCCATCCCTCTAGTGCTCTTCAGTGTGAACGCAGAAAGGCTACCAATGCCCATGCAACCTTCCTGAGTACCCATGCGCTTACTGGGTTTAATAACACTGCGGAGAGACAAGCACATGTAAGGAGTTTTTATAGGGTTTCTCAAACCCAAGCCATTCTTGGAATTCTTTTTATTTTCATCTTTAGCAGCCGATATCTGCACCAATGGCATATTTTCACCATCTCACCTGCATTACACACAAGCATGCAGTTCACGTGAGATGTCATCATAATAATTTCAATTAGAGTTTCTCAAATATGTTTCATATGGAAACTAGATTTCCAAAACATGAGGTCCTTCTCATGATGTTTAACTCTTGTAAGCCATAACACATGGTCTTCCTGCATTGTGTCCTCCTAACACAATTCAAAAACAATCAACCAATCAATGGCATTAATAATCAAATTCAAATCTGAATTTACAATTATGGTTTGGTTCTTGTAAGTGGTATCACTCTGTCCATTATGGTTTTACACTTGCTACCATGACATGAACATCCACCTACAACACATCCTCTTGAAACAATTCTAGAGAATCCAAACAACCATTAGTAATTATTAGCAAAATTTCAAACCTGAAATTCACAATATGTTCTGTACATAAATTAAATTTCACAACCATGAGACCCTTCTCATATTTTTTTTGGCTTTTGCACATGGTAGATTCCAGTCTCTTTATTATGGACTTACCCACATTGCCATACCCAAGACATTTCTACCTGTAATCTGAAAATTTCAATCAGTCAAACACTTTGTGAGCATCCGTGCAAATAATCTTTTCATTGCAAAATTTACAGTAGTCACTGAAGTGATCTCAGAATTATAATACTCAATAATTCAAACACTATCAACTATTATTATCTCAGAGGCAATGAAATACCTTTACTTTATCTGCATCATTATCACAATAAAATTGCAAGATACAGTCACATTATCTATGCAATTTAAATAAAACTTCCAATTCTCATGATTAGACAATCATATCCATTCAGGAAACTCTGCCCTCCTACTAGGGCATTCTTGGTAGCCCATCAAACATGACTACCTTCTTCATGCAATCATTTTCCTGCATCCATAGAAGCTCATGAAATGATCTCATAATTTCCAATAATTCTACCATTTCAGTTATTAATGAATTGCAATGAAACATATATAGCACAACCATGCATTCACATAATGAATCTCAACATGTGTACCTGCACATATGCATAAACAATCAAAAGGTTTACATAATATTTTAATGTGCATTCAATCAATGCCTCCTTGCATTGATTCATGAATACCATAATGTCATGTCATGCATTCCACCATGATGTGTTGGAAGGTATGGCTATTGCCTCGAAACATCACCCAACCATCTCCCTAATCACTTGGTTAACTATTTGGGTTCCTTCCTTCTCCACCCGAACATGGGATTTAACACGTCAAGATTTTACTCACTCCTTGGTTGTTGGTAAAGAGGTTTCATCCCAAATTAACACCAATAGGGGGTTCATGGGATACTTGTGTAACAATATAGCATTACCATTCCAACCACATTATGGCATTAACCATGACTACCTCATATGGCATGCACTACCACAACAAGACCATAAGTCCTCACTTAATTTGGTAATTAAACTCATAACCAACATACACAAATGGCATGATATATTTTCATATGAATGCATTTACAATTCACAACAGATAGATGATATAAGGATCCTTTCCTTTACTACCACATACCTCCCCATACCCGGTGGGATAATGTTTTATAAATGCATTAAAAATCACATACATACCAATTTACAATTATTAAATATGGCTCAAGGGATTCTTACCCAATCCCCTTTTTGTATGTAATCATAAATAAACCGTTACCTTCATGGATTCCATTAACATCTTTGGTGTTACCTGATCAGTTGGTCTCCTGCAACGGATTACACCATCTTTCCACCAACCTCTTGATCATAGATTTGTTTCCCTAACCTTTCTTCATAAGGTTGTTGGTCGCATGCAACAACATCATCGACATCTTTAGCCATGCTTCAGTTGTCTTTGGCCCTAAAACCAATGTGAACATCACTAATTATTAACAACCACAATAATTATCTTAATTGACTCATTGCATATGTAAAACTTCGCTAGCTTTACCAACATGTAACATCACATACATGCACAAACATCTTCACATGCACTATGCAATATCTAGTATTATGCCCACTAGTGCGTATTCATTTCCTCTATATAATCTCTTGCATTTTCAACATTCCTATAACATAATTTTATGTATATAAAACTCATAAAATATAAATACAATAGCAAGAGAGGAGTTAAGGAATTCTCTCTTTCCAATCCCTCATCATTGCATGGAATTCCTCTTCCACATCATAGCTGATCCAATTTCATGGCCTCTCTAGCGAGCACACAATGAATCATTAGCTATGATTTTCTCACCAAACAACAATTCAATACATATACTCATGTATAACATTCCTAGTTGTACTTTCCAAGCATGCAATTCCTATGCTATAAACATAAATAGTTTAAGGTGAGAAATTTTCCTCTTTATCAACATTGCCTTACTGCTCCAATTGCTTTAAGAAATTATGGTCAAGTTCAAATTGAGCTTTCTTAACTTCCCAGCACTAATAAGCACTACAATTGATTCAATATAAACTCCATAAGGAGTCTTTGCAAGGTCCATTATATGCCCTTGCACCCTATTCAACTATAATACTTTCTTTCCTTTCTCATGGAAATACTTGGCACAATTCTGAACCACACAATTGATTCACACATGGGAATGCCTCATTCCCCAATTAACAACCTTTGCATGGCCACCATGTCACTATCATGAGCTGCATGCCAATTACACATACTGGGATGTATTATTCCTATGAGTGACAACTTTTGGGAGAATGGAATTGCCTTACCCATTCTCGTTACTTACTCATATGTTACTAACTCATATCTTGTAACTTTTCTTATCATGCATGCACTTTCCCACAAGGATGATTTACCCATCATCTTTACAAGTTACATGTCCCTTATATGATAACCTATTCCATCACTCTGTTCAACATTCTCTTATGGAATACAATATCTATCTTTGATAATCAAGATCTCCCATGGCTCTTCCTTGCAATTCAAATTGCATCTATTACTGACAATAGTACACTGGATGCATTCTTATCCAAGGCACCAATGTCCATTATTGAACCCTTTCATCCTTCGATGGTTAGACATGGCTATTACAACCAATTACTCTTAATAAGGCTTCTAAAACCCCTCTATGCAATTCATATTGCACATTCTGAGCATAGGGAATGCATTCTAGATAAGGAACATCACTTCCTTTTAGTTCCTTTATTCCATCCCGTGCTTATAAAATACAATATGCAAGAGTGTAATTTTTATCCACTCAACCTATTTCCCACCTTGAGTCACTTTCACCTCAAGTAATCTTGCACCATCATATAAGTTCTTTCCAAAAATGTTGGTTGCTTTGGAGGTCACCCACAATGAGAATTTCTTGCTCAATCAAGCCTAAAGGCTTTACTCTACCTTCTATTTGAAACAAATGGAAACCTGTTTCAAAATAAGAATCATTCTGTTGATTCTTCTACATTTTAGCCTCATTGCATTCTTAAAAATACCAAAATAATTTCCATGCATTATGGAGACAATCCATATTGACAATTTCCGTCTGCCAAAAAATTCTCCCACAATCAACGACTGTCTCAGGGGGACGACGGGGGTCAAGGGGGCTTGCCCCCACTTGTGGCTTCCCTGGAAAACTGCTGAAATTCTCTGTTTCGGTGGAATTGTCCTTTTGTCTCCGATCGACACATTTTCTGTTTTGCTCCGACCCATTTCGACGGACTTATCATTTTGTCTCTGATCGATGCACTTTCCAATTTGACGCCGACCTATTTCGGCGGACTTGGATTTTTGTTGCCAATCGACACACTTATCAATTTTGCTCCGAAAGCCTTTTTCGGTGCAATTTCCACTTTGTCACCGATCCATTTTGGAGACCCTTTGAATTTCTCGCCAATCAGCGAACTTCTGACTTTTGCGCCGACCGTTTCGGCGCACCTTTCACTTTTTTCTGCTGATCGACGCACTTTTCACTTTTTCGTTGATCGACACTCTTCCACTTTTCTACCGATCGACACACTTTTCAGTTTTTCGCCGACCTGTTTCGACGCAAAATTTGTTTTTACGCCGAACTGTTTCGGCGCAAAACTCAGTTTGTCGTCAATCGACGAAATTTTCATCTTTCGTCGAAAGGCCTCTTTTCGACAACTCTTCCATTTATCGCCGACAATTTCGACAAACTTTTCTCTTTTTCGCCTAAACGCCTTCGATGGACTTTACCATTTTTCGCCGAAATCTTATCGGCGGAACTCTGCGAAACTCCCCAAAACATGTTGGTGCAACTTTCATTTTCGTGCCGAAACACCTTTTCAGCAACTTTCTACTTTCTCGCCAAAACGCATCGGTGACCCTTTCATTTCCTTGCCGACAGTTTCGACACTTTTTCCAATTTTGTGTTGACATACACTTAGCAAAAAAATAAAAAACTTAGAAAAATTAGAAATTTTTTTCTTTCTTTTTTTCTAATTACCAGAGATGAGCAGGAAGAAAGCTTAGCTCAACAAGCTGTTAGATGTAGCCCATGTAGGCCCAATGTTGCAACCTCGTGCTCTGATACCACTCTGTCACGTCCTCTCCCATCGATCCGACACAAGGAAGGGAACATGACGCTAACATTCTAGGCTTTCCAACAAAAAATCATCCCCATTCATCAGATTCATACAAATAAAAACATGTGTGTGTGCATATGTATAAATCTACTAAACATAGAGGAATGAAATTTCTTCTACACACACATATATCATGCAATTTCCAGCATATTGATAACATGCATAAAATAAAACAATGCAGAAGTAAACACATAGAGAATACTCATATTGAAGGTGAAGTTGTCCCAAGCAACTAGCTATGCAGCCGCAATGTTCCACCTAGCCATAGGCCAATTGTGCTCATCAGTCTCTCAACACAATTGCCACCCCTGAGTTGGGCATGATTTCCACAAGGAAAGGGAACACTCAGGCTCATGCACATCCAAAGCAATGGATACCCATCTCAAACCACAACATTCTCTCCCACACACAACAATCTCAAATACTGGGCATGGATACACATTTTTAACAATGGGATTTACGAAACATGGTCCCCATCGGTTCTTCCACTTCGTGACACATCCAAAATGAATTATGGGTAGAGAAAATCGACCACAGGGAAGAAAACATTTTTCCCCACATGTATATGAGCATTTGAATGGCCAAAAATGACCTCTATGGACCCCCAAATTAAGCTCTCTTCCTCCCAACCTCTCTGCAACATCAAAAGCACCCTCCTCACAGCTAGAAATCCATGAAACATAAGAAAAACGTGGAGGAAAAAAGCCCCACCAACTAAGACTGCGTGAGAGATCCCAACTGCTTGATGAATAATGGCTTGGGGAGCACATTCATGGCTTTTTCTTGCCCAAGAAGCCAAAACATGTTTTCCAAAAATGGTGGCTTTCCCATACCCGAATTTGGACAGCCATACCTCTCCATTCCCCAAAGCATTAACTACCTCAACCAACTCTTGGGAGAAATAAATGATTGGGTACAAAAGTCAACATGGGTAGTTGAGGGTTTATGGGTTCTCTCATTGACACTTGGCTTAACTTGATTGGTTCAAGGGTTTGAATATTTCCCTCCCAATTCCTTGTAAAAATCATGCCCCCATACTCTTGTTGCATTGCATTACATAGCTAGTTGTGGGTATTTTATTAAAATGCATATTTACATGATATTTACAATTTCTATTGTGCCTGGATAACACACAAACCATATGCATCAATTTTAACACTAAACCAATAGTGGGGCTTTGGCCTTGAGCTCCTCACCACGATTTTATAACAATTTTGTATCATTTACATGTTTAATGCAATGGGGTCAAAATTGAGATATTACACACCTATATTTGAAGTGTTCCTTTTTTATAAATATTTTCCTTTTGATTGTGATGTAATAAATATTATTTCTTTACATACAAAAATCCAAATCCATCATAGATTGTTTATTTTATGGAAATAGGTGTAACTATATATTCATCACATTTGAAGTTTAGAGATAAAACTTTCTCTTGTAGTCTAGTCTAATCATCACCTTAGAGTAATTTTTTACTAACAACTCTGATCCAATCTTAATTTGATTTGTGGGGAGCTCTTTTTAAAATTATTTGATGAGTTGGTATTTTATCACTAAGGAGAAATATAATTTATCCCTATGACCATGTCATCATGTCATGTTGACATGGCTCTCTTCCCCATTATGTTGTGGCACTAAGCTAGCTGGTCCTCCTCACCCACACCCGCTTTGACACCCATCCTTTGGTAGTAGATGAGATATGGATCTACCATTAATGTTAGCATATTGTACTTCGTCCCTCTTGATATCACATGTATGAGGTATCAAGGGAGGGAAGGAAAGGTAGCTCTAGGGGAATTATGGTAGGGAATGTTTGAATCGATCATTGCTTCCTTCCCCAATATTGTGGTTTGGACTTGGGAAATTCTAGGGACCATCATGTTGACGAGTGGATAAGTGGTGTGCTCATGGAGTACAACATTTGATATAAATTTGTACCATACAAAAATGTATTATCTTGGCTTTACTCACTAAATCCCAATCCATTCATGTTACCAAGTCCATGTGTATCTATCTGCAACATGAATGGAATGCAAAGTGATTTTATTTTGATAATTATTGAACTATTGGTGGGGATGAATGACATTCTCTTGTTATTGAAAATGTTCTCACCTACACATAGAGAATAGACCTCACATCCTAAGAGGACAAATAGTTATCTAACTAGTCGATAGCGAGTTGTTGTTGACATGCATGCCCATATAGAGGATGGAGTCACATGATGTTTCATGTAGGTGTGGATGTTGCATAGTTCATTTCTAGTAGTGATATTGATCAATGCAATTCTGGACAAGGGATTCAATACATCGCTATATAGAAAAGAACCAAACTCAAAATAGTTTGGGGTTGATTTAGTGTACCGTAAGAATGTGGCAACAACTACCCAAGATATCACCCAAAACAATCATAAAAATGATGCCATAGGATTTTTTTATGATGCCATAGGAAATCCTTGATAGTCTGTTTGATTTCACATACTTAAAATGTAATCTATTATAGTGCTAGAGTATTTAGGATGAAGTCACTGTTATTCCCTTTGAATATCTTAATGAATTTGAAAAGAAAGAATTGAGCTTCCAAGACTACAAATAGAGCTTTCTATGGCATCAAAGAAAAAACCCGAAGCTGTGATTATTTCCTTCACTCTCTAAGGAAATAAGATTATATATATAAAAAAAGCCCTTCATTCTTTAAAGGCATACCGAGTATATGTATATATTTTTGAACATCAATTTTTTTTCATATAACAAAGTATTGACTTATTCTCTCCATTAAGGAATTCCATTTTTTACCAATAATTCTAGTTATTAAAAAATAACTCTAAAAAATACTAAGATGATTATTGTTTAATTCGAATCAAATTTATTTAATATTTTTTTACTCAAATTTTGATTTGTAAATTATATAGCTTTTTAAAATCTCAAACATCATATACATTCATGCTTTTTAACACTTAAACCTACAAATTTGGAGGTGGCATGTTGAATCAGGACACAATTCTACCGAATGATCTTTACCTCTAAATTTAGAACATTACACACCTTAAATTATGACCTTTAAATTTAGAACATTACACACAAAAAGATATGATATTATACACTAAAAGTTATGATATTATATGATACTTTTTAAGAAATAACTAAGCTTTATGATGTTAAAGGATATTTTTAAAAGTAACTCAGCTTTATGATATTAATTGAAACTTTTTAAAAAGTAACTAAGCTATTGATATATACATAAAGTAGCCAAGTTTATAGGAATGTGAACGACTTCAAACTTCTTTCAAATTTAATTAATATTTGATTTTGGTATGTGGAAATGAAATGAAAAAGCTTTAGGGGTTTAGCTATTTTAAAATGATGTACATAATATTGAGATTTATTTAGTTAATTTTATTTTAATTGCTTACATGCATTACTTATTGAATTGTCCATGTGCGTTCTTTATGATTAAAATGTTTTTAAAATTTAAAGATTAAACAAAATAATTTGTGAAAATGCTTTTTTTTTCCATCAAAAAAATACATATTATTAATATTAAAAAAAACTAAATCAAATAGTACAAAAATTTGAGTATGTACCAAATACAGTCTCATAAACAGGATATACCTATGTCTTTCCTTTTACATATCAAAATAGATAATCAGAACTGTCTGCCAATCT
Source organism: Larix kaempferi (assembly GCA_027924585.1). Lineage (NCBI taxonomy): Eukaryota > Viridiplantae > Streptophyta > Pinopsida > Pinales > Pinaceae > Larix > Larix kaempferi. The sequence goes on from BSBM01000030.1 coordinate 14,067,380, forward strand.
TTGAGAAAAAACTACATCCTAGCAGAAAACATAAGATTATGTTTAGTAATAAAAAATTCTTACATAACCCTGTTCCATAGTCTGCAAGTCGTGGATGTCCTCCCAAAAAATAACCCCCTCCTCACCTTCGTATGCTATTTTGGATAGTGAATCAATCATTGAGTTGTTATGTCGATAGATATGATCGAAAGAGATATTGCTGAAAAGCTGAATTTCCTCCATAATCCTACTACACCATTTGTTGGCTGCTTTCTTGGGCAGACCCGGGTTTTAATGAAGCGCAGCAACAAAACCCCTTGGCGCACTGGCCCTCTCGGCAACGAGCTGCGCAGCAGCTCGAGGTCTCACCCGAAGTGGCTATGGGGGGGTTAAGGAATCAGGTTTCCTTAACTTGGGTGACGCGGAGATTGCTCTTCCTTGAATGGTTCCTCAGATATCGGCGGTCGGACTTTCCCGCAGGCCGCTCGGCGCAGCTGCGCGGATTCCTTCCTCGGCAGGCCTACTGCGCAGTTTCTCCTCTCTAGCGCAGAAGGCAACTATTCCTTGCGTCGACGCGCTAAATACTTCCTCGCCCTTCACATCCAGCGCAGTAACGCAGTCTTCTCTCGCAGCAGCGACCGCGCGTTACTACTTCTTCGGTACTTAACACTTATAGCTATCAAGGGACCTTTCCAACTCGCTCAAACAGTCACAAAGATAATACAGGAGTCTTGCATACACAGATAATGAACTCTAAATAGTTATCATTCACGCAAACACTATAACAAGAAGATATATGTGAAACTCATCTCCTCAAGGAAAACCACGTCCACGGGAGTTTATATTAACCAGAAAACCATAGAGTTATACAATATGCTGCGCACACAGCTGCAGCCTTAGATCTTTACAGGAAACTCCATGCACACAGCTGGGAGCCCTTCTCTTCACTAGTCTCTTCTCTATAGAGATTACAAAGGCGCAGACGTCACACAGACTGTCTGGCAACTCAGGGATTAGCTCCTCGGCTATCCGATTCTACTCTAGTTCTACACACAGTAGAAACATACCAAAGGACAATCAACACATGATCTATCCTCAAGAGTGTCTAACTCTTACTTGCTAACTTTCTCTCTATCTAACATCCAACTTACTCTAGCTAACGTTTATCCATTACAATTGTTCATATATATAGGTGGCCATGGCGGTCGCACCTTTACAAAACTGTGGGCCTTTCCCAACAGTGATTCCCAAAAACCCTAACCACGCACATGGCTAGGTGTACTGTAGGCGCCGCTTGCAGTCATGTCGCCGCTTCCTGCAGGCTCCATGAATTCCGGCGCAGATTGTGGGTATGGGCGATCGTCCTTCGCCTTCAATGCTCTGGTCCGTTGCTCCTCCTTGATCCGAGCAACCATAACTTCTGTACTTAGCCTTTAAATGAGGGTAGCTGAGCCCTCTACTCCATCGCCTTATTTATTATGGTAGCTGAGCCACCTTCTTTCTTCGATGACGTGCGCGCGAGCTCCGCGATTTCCGGTCCCTAATCTTTACTGAGCTTGTCCATCTGGCACCGTACTGCGCACCGTCTCCTTCTTGCCCAAAACTTAGTGCTTGTTCCAAAATTAGCACTTTCCTTTCATACTTGTGTCTTTTCCCCAAAATTCGCAGCTTTACCGCAGCTACGACCTAGGCTCCAACACCATTGATGAAGGAGTATGACATTCAAATTGTACTCCCCTTGAGCACATTTTATGGTGACTCGAGAGTCCCCAAAGACATCAATCTCCCGGAGACCAAAAGAGTTTGAAACTTTTAATACACACCAAAGGGCTAGTAATTCTGATTTCATATTTGTGCCTTTGCCATAGTTCATCCTTAGATTGATGTGATATTCTTTGCTGAGATAAATAATTCCTCCCGCAACACATAAGCCATTGGTAGCAGCTCCGTTAAAAAAACCCAGGTCTATGGAAATTATGATGAAAAGAAGGAAGCTTTTTGGGTTTTATCTCAATCACATCCGAGGAATGTTCTCTTGTCACCAACAAAATTTTGTTAAAATTTCTTGATAGGCTAGGATCATGGTTATCAAAGATTGCTTCATTTCTTGTAAACTAGATAGCCCATGAAACAATCGCAGGCAGAAAAGGAAAATCTCTGCAATTTCCGTGCCAATTGAGAGCACAAATATCGAAGTTTTTAGTTCCCCAGACCATATCAAAGTTGAAGTAATTTGTGACAGATAACCAGAGATTTTTAGTAAACTGACATTCCACAAGAAGATGTTGAGTAGATTCCACAATGTCTCTACAAAGAAAGCACATTCCCGGGCCCATCCAACCCTTCTTGTCCAAGTTGTCCCATGTCTTCAAGAAACCTTGTAGAGCTTGCCACATAAAGCATTTAATTTTCAATGGAATTTTCCACTTCTACAGTTTCTTGTACCACCAATTCTGGGGATAAACGCACACACTGTTGATGTTTGCCTTATAAGAAATATTTGCAGTCACCGTGCCATTTGCTTTGTTATTGTTCCAGACCAACATATCTTTATCTTTCGACAATCTGCATCCCGTAGCATTTAGCTTCCTTATATAATTATCTCATTCGATGGCAATACTGTCAGTGAAACCCAAATCCATAGCATTTAGCCAATAGATTGACTAGAATCAGATTTATTCCGTTTGATCTTGTTAAGAGTGGCACAGTCAAACCAATGTAGAATGTTTAGAATTTCACTGGAAAGGGAGGAATCTTCATCTATACCCAAGATCAGATCTATTCCCACCAGAATGTCTTTACCATTACCAACTCTCCATGTCAGGTCTTTTGCTAACCAATTATAAACTTTAATGAATCCCGTCTAGATAGTGGAAGCACCTTTGGTTATATTTATTGGATTTCTTCTCCAATTTATAACATCTCCCTTAATGTATTTGCTCACAAGTATCTTGGTCTAGAGAGTAGGGCCAAAAAGGACCCTCCAAAAACTTTTAAGTCGTAGGGCACAACTAAAGAAAGACAAGTTTCTGATCCCCCATCCTCCACAGGCTTCTGGAAAAGCTAATATGTCCCAACTTGCCATCACCAATTTGCTTTTTTCTGGTCCTCCCGTCCACAAGAAATTGAAGAAGAGCTTCCTAATGAGTTGATGATAAAACTGGGAATTGGATTATGTGTAAACCAATAAACTGGTATACCGGTAAGAACAGACTTCACTAGAGTGAGTCGACCCCCAATTGAGAGTAATCTAAAAGTCCATAGATTTATTTTTTGCTCAAATCTATTCACAATCCACATCCAGTCCTTTATCTTGTATCCATTTGGCTTTAAAAAATAGCCGAGATACTTAAAACCGTCCTCCATCTTGTAGCAATTATATGGTAACAAAGCTTTGATAGAAACAAGTTTTGCATTCTCAATTTTGTGATAAAATAAACTAGATTTTCTTATGCTTACCAACATACTAGAAGCAACACAAAACCTTTTAATGATAGCCTTATAGTTTTTCCATTCTTCAATAGAATCAGATCCTGCAATCAAAACATCATCTGTGAACATAAGGTGTGAGAGATACAAATCAGAAGAGAGATTTATACCTTTGATGGAACCCTGGAATTTAGGAGAACTGATCAATCTACTCAAGCCTTTGATGGTCAACAAGACTAAGAGTGGTGACAGTGGGCAGCCCTGCCTAATTCCCCTAGTCATTTTGAAAAACTCAGAAGGTGCACCGTTGACCAAAACCGAAATATTAGCAGCTGTAACACATGTCATTATCCATCTGAGCACCAACGGAGGGATGCCAATTTGGATAAGAACCAAATGCAAAAAAACCCAATCTACTCTGTCAAAGGCCTGTTCAAGATCCATTTTAAGCATAACAGATTTCAGATTCCTTTTTTTAATTGAGTGTATAAGCTCCTGCGATATACCAATGGCGTCTAGAATTTGTCTGTCCTTGAGAAACCCAAATTGCTCAGCAGAGATGCAATTAGATAGGGTAGACTTTAATTTGACAGAGATAATCTTTGAAATCAGTTTGTGATAATGATTATAAAGAAATACTTTAAATAATCTCTTTTTATACTGTGATGGAATAAGTTGTAGCCTAACCATCACCTCATAGAACTTTATTTTACTAACAACTCTAATCCAATCTTAATGCTTCATATATTCCCATCACTTACTCAAACCATATGTTTATATAGTATATGTAAACACTTTTATTTGATCTGTGGGGATCTCTATCTAAAATTGTTTGATGGGTTGGTAGTTTATCACTAAGGGTATATATTATTTATCCCTAGGAGCACATTTCCATGTAAATGTGGCTCTGTTCCCTATCACATCATGGTGCCAAACTAGATGGTCCTTCTTGTTGACTTTAAAAGTGGTCAAAATGCATACAATTGTGAAGTTTTGCAATGAAGCTACCTACCCAAAAATTTCAAGATGCCTTCAGAACACTAAGATGTCTTAATATAAATTTGGTTTACAATCATTCAACATCGATCACCCATTAAGTATTATAGGGTATCCTCTTAGTGTGCACTATGATCATAATGATGGATAAATTATAATCTGTCGATGCATGGCTTGGTTAATGTGCCTATGATACTTGGACTTTTCATGGTGGGATTCATACTATTACTAGTGATACTACCTATGTGATATATGTTCATCTGATTTGCTTATGTTTTCATGAATGATATGCAAATAATTGGTTTGTGAAGATGAAGTATCAATTCTATATCAATCATTTCATTAGGATGATATGTAGCTATAATACTTAGAAGCATATTGCAATGACAGATGCTAACATTTATTTGGATGCTTTCATATGTTAGCTCAAGTTGATCCTGATCACCTACAACATTATAGTTATCATAATGTGTCTATGAAATGGATCCAGGCCTGAAAACCTACACTCATACTTAAGTACTATGTGCAAGCTGTGAGTAAAGAACCTCATTGCAAAAAAACCTATAAAGGGTTATACATAGAGGATCACTATCCACTTTTTTTTGTAGAATGCTTCTTATATTGACATGGAAATATTTACAACCACACCCACAAATGGTTTTGAAGCCGGGTCTCCACTTTAACACAAGCCCGATCACATCGCTACTTGCCATTAGACCACACTTCAGTGGGACGTTATCCAAATCTTATATTAGTTTGATACATTGTAAGGTTATGGACATTGACAAAAGCAACTCAATGACATAAATTGCAATAGAAATACATTAGTATATGTGGTTTTAAATGTTGATTTGGGAAAACGAATTGCCATCATCCTTTTTTTTTAACCATGGGAACAACAACCTCCCAAGGATATATCCAATAGCCCTCAAGCCAGATATACCAGAAACTTGTGATTCAGCAGGGGCCGAGACATCCTGAGACCCTTTATCCCAGGGGAGAGCCTCTATCCCAGGGGTCGCCTACCCTTTGAGCCTTGTCACAATGGGCCAATGAGCAACCCTACCCCCGCCGGTTTTACGAATTGCCATCATCCTCACATATCCAATGGTGGAGGATTGAAGGTCAAAACCCTTGTTTTTCAAGTCTTGCTCCATACCTCATTTCATGGTCTGCTTCACCCTATTGCTATCCATGTCATGAGAGGCTTGTTTAGTATCGATTTTCACAAGTAATATTCAATGCTCCTTTGCATGTAGTGGTACCCTTTTCTATTAGTTTGAACACACTTGATTATGGTAGGTGGAATGAAAAATTCAATTTATATTCTTCAGCTTGGAAATTTATCTTTGGAATCTAAAGATGAGCCAAGTTTCAACACTTATTTGAGTTTTTCATTCAACTATCATGGCTATGTGAGGGAGCACAATCTATAGGAAGTAATTTGTAGTTTGAAAGGGTGCAATTTGGAAAGAAGAGGACACCATGGATAACTCTTAGCTATCAACCTCACAAGGAAAAGGGAAAGAGGTAACTCTCAAATCACGAGAACAATTATTGGTTTTCCTTCACTTGTGTGTGTTCTACTGGAGCATTGGTGGTTTTGGGTTCATGAGCATGTAGGCAAACCTTGTTAAATCCCCCCATCAATTATGACCCAAGTTGTATTTTCTCTTGCATGTAAATTTGCCTTCACTTCTCTCTTATTCCAACTTGTATTTGACTTGGGTGGCCATATATTAGGGATTGAAAACCCCTATTCCTTAACCCAACATTTTTCTTCTCCAATTGCTAATTTATTGGAAGCAGGTTGCGGTCAAATTCTCAATTTCATCTACTATATAAATGGATAATGAATAGTTTAGAGCACATATATTTTCAACCTTCCTTTTGTTAGTTGACTTTGGCATCAAGTTAAATATGTTGGAAGCATTGCAACCTTAGCTTAATGGGATTTTGGGCATATTTCTACCATTGATAAGGGTTTTATTCAACTGTTACTTGGCATAGTATGGTAGGCCATGTTGGGTTATGTTTCCCAATTTTGACAGTTTGACATGAGAATGAGAGTTTCTTTCTTGTAGGGTTATGCTAACATATTATACAACTTGATGAGAACCCTCTAGAGTTCTCATTTTTTTATAGGCTACATTTCGTGGTTGTTTTAACCCCTGAATCAAAAAGTGGTGGTAAGCCCCAACCGACCATAATTGGTGCCATTGCAATCAAAACTGTAAATTGACACATGAATAAAAAAATGGTTCTCCCAGAATCACCCTCATCTTTATGCATGGTTAAAATTACATCTTGTTTGAAATCAATGTTGCTACAATCAAAACCCTAAAATGGTGCTCTCGAAATCACCTAGAATCACTATGGCACCTTTCTTTTTTCTGAAGCTAAAAGTACAACTTGCCATGAAATCATGACCCTAACAATCAACACTGTTGCAAGGAAAATGTCAAAATCAAACCCAAATCCAAAAGAGATGCTACCAGTAGCAAAACTTTCTTTTTTCGGATTAAAATTACAAAGACTTGAGAACCACGACATAAACATTTTTTTAAAATCACTATAAAAATTGAAAAAAAAGACAAAATTGACTTAAAAACATTAAAATTTTGAAAATAAAACACAATTTTCAAAAGATAAAAAAATAAATAAAATACATTAAAAGAAAAACATTAATCCTTAAAATACATTCAAAACATTTAGAAAATAATAATCATAATATACATCGAAAACATTTAGAAAATAATAATTATGTATAAATAATATACATCGAAAACATTTAGAAAATAATAATCATTATATACATCGAAAACATTTAAAAAATAATAATCATAATATACATTATAAAAATAGAGTAAAACATTAAAAAAATTAAAAATAAAGCTAAATATTACAAAATTAAAAACATTATAAAAAAAATAAAAAATAAAACATTAAAAATTTCAAAATATCATTAAAAATATAAAAAAGAAGAGATGCGTGCAGCTTAGTCCCTGCCTTATATCACAAAACCAAAAATAAATATTAAATACTAATATGATACAATAAAAATTGAATAAAATGGTTCACAGATTCAATATAAGTTGAGCCATGTAATTGAAACCCTCTTGTTGTTGACCGTATTCAACTTGATTTTGCAATATTAAAAATTGTTATATGTAAGTCCATTTCTTATCATTAATTAAATGTTCCTTCTATAATAGTTCCATCAATCCAACTTAATTCCTATTATGGTTGACCCTATTCAACTTGATTTTTCAATATTATAATGATAATGAAGCCAATTAAGATTCTTTCAAAATAAGTGGAATAGGTAGCTTAGTTGTTAGTGGTTTACTACGTTCCTTTTATGTGAAGGATAATTGTAAGGTAAATTATAAAGCTAGCAAATGTCATTGTAAATAAGTGTTTGATTTTTTCACCTAAATGTTTTTGAGAAAAAAATAAAAACACAAATAAATATAAAGTAGAATAAACTTATAAACCAATAAAATAGATAGAAATAATACCTAATATACATTTTAAAATAAACAATATTAAAATTATATTCTATCATGGATTAAAAGTCAATTAAAATTAATTCATATATTCTATATATAGAGAGAGTGTCAACAAATCTGGTTATATTTTTTCTATCCAAAACAATTTTACATTAACAAATTAACACTATACAGTAAATTATTTATTTACCATCAAGCTCTAAATTACTTATTCATAATCTTAGATAATGATTGAAACTTCAAAAACTATGCATTATGCATTAGGTCTACTATTCATGCATCTTTATTCTTTTATGTAAAATATTTTGGAGAGCCAAGATTGTGAGAATTATTAAATAGTATGCACAATGTCTTAATAATTGATTGGTGAATAATAGATTGAAAATATGAAGATTATTTATGACTTTCACACTTTGATTGGAATATGAGTGAAAATTATTTTTGATTCCTACCTTTTTATTTATAGCATACTCAAATTTCAAATTACAATGACATATTTATGAAAAAAATTGTTGGTTAATAATGTTTGTTTTTAACTCAAAATTAGTTAATAGTCTTCTCTTTTTAAATTTGCATTGCATAAACTCAAGATATGACGACCACAAACAATGTAATGATAGTAATAGAGATTTAATATAATATTGAAAAAGAGATTGGACAATTTTTTTGACGCAAGGTGCCTTAGGCATTAAGGTTCTTGCTTAACAATACACACAACACTACCACAATGTTTACATGAACAAGGTGTAAAACAGGATGCCAGAAGTGGCTTATATTACTTCTCAATTCGGTTACAATGCGGAATAACTGAAATGCAAATAACTAACTTAACTAGTCGGCCTCAACCGTTACAACTCCGAAGTAACTGTGGTGTGCTTTCTTTGTGTGTCGATCCTCAACCTCCCCTGGTCCGCTGCGGAACTCTGAGCTGTTGCTTGATCTCCCCTCTGTTATCAGCATGTGTGACTCTTCTCTGTCACAATCTCAGACCCTGCTCTCGTCTATTGTTTTTCCTCCCAAAAAATGAGTCCCCTCAACTGATCTCTCTCTCTGGTCTTCTACCCAACTGCTGCTGTTCTCGAGGTCACTGCGACCCCTGAGACATGCATCCTCTGTCAGCCGATCCTTCCACGATCCAGCGGACCTACAACTGTCAGCGCCTCTGCCGTGCTGCATAGCCTCCGCCGGTGGTGACGTCTGTCATATCCTTCACCTACCTACAATAACTGTATTAACTTCCTCAACAACCCTAAATGACTCCCAGGTACATTTTTCTTGACTTTCTGCTCTCCCAACCCTGCTACAGTAGTCGGTCACATCTCGACTTTCCCGTCGGCTCAATGGTGACTCCTACGGCTCGCCAGTCCTCCCCTTCCTCCACGCTTGGCTCCACCAAACTTGTCAGTGTCGTGATTCGATCACCTGTCGATCACTCGACACCTTACCTCCCCATTGTCGTCTGTCGACCATAACCTGTCGACTGTCGACTTAACGCAACACCCATCGTTTAATGCCTCGATCGGTTACATACCGACTGCTCCTGCTCGACTTATTGACTTCGACAAGTCAATCTGCTCCCCATACCAGCGGTCGTCGGCACCCTCTCTGGTTGGCTCCCACCTGTCGATCAACTTCGATTGATCTGCCTAGGATCCGATGCTCCTGCATCATTTTTTATCATGTTGCCAACTTTGCAAATGACATCACATTAAAATGAATTAGTTAATACATACAATCACAAAATTGAATTATATAGTTTGAAAGAATATGTATCATTATAAACTATTTTTTGCATTCTTGTATTTTTAGTTAATTTAGTTTTTCTAAAATATATGTAGATATTTGATTTCTTGATTTAAAACAAAAAAACTAAAACATATTATATAGAAAACATTATAAATTTTTAGAAGCATAGTAAAATCAATAATTTTACAAACATTAAAATTATTATATATTAGTAATTTTAAAATTATTATTATTTAAAAATGTATTTTATATTTAATTGGACCAAAAAAGTGTTGAAAATACATAGCAATTGAATTATTTTTCTTAACCATTAACATTAACAACAATCATTGGTATTGGAGTATTTTAAAAATAAGTTATGGAAGTTCACATGTGATTTTATATTGGATGATGCATTGAACAATATTTAAAACACCTTGACACTAAAAAAGTTAGTTAAAAGATAGTATACAATTTCTTTTGAAATACCCATTTCACAAAAAAAAAAAAATCTAATTTTCAAAATGCCAGTAATAAAATTAAACTTAATTAAACTTAATAATTATTAGAAATAAAAACAAATGAAAAAATAAAATAGGACCAGTGCTTACAAAGAGGACCAACAGTCAAACTAATTCATACCCTATGCCACACAAACAAGCACTCGGGCCTAAAACAAAGTTACAAATGTGAAACCTCAAGAAGTATGTAAACTAGTAAACATTAAACATTAAACAACAACTTGATTTTGTTCCTCCATACATCAATCATCCACGGCCAAAAAGCCAGACCAAGGGCAGAGTTGTTTGACAACAGACTTTAAACTTGTAAAGTCTTAAACAATAGTTTAGAAAATGTTTTTAACTTTTTCCAGACTATCATTCGAGTGTTATTACCATCGCATGAACACAAGGAAATGATGTATCGGTCATTGTGTCTACATAATATTATTAGAGCTTCCAATAACAAACATTAATAATAAATAAACGGAGCAAGAGCACAACTGTAATTCGGCCAATAGTCTCAAGCAGCAAGAGTACTAGACTAAAGTAAAATTAAAAATGGTGAATTGTTGATGCTTAAGCTTCACAATTTGAATATATCAATTGTAGCTTGCTGCCCTGTGCTTTTGAAGCACCCTCAATCCACCTCTCCGAGTCACATTGCAAAAATTTTCAGGACCTTTCAAACACATTTCATACATGTATTCATGCCTTAAACATCTTGGGGCACGAATACGAAGGGGTAGGGCATTGCTGCAACTTAGATGCACAAAAAATGAATGAATATGTAGAAACCATAATGACGAAGAAAATATGGCTAAAGCCAAGTTGATAAAGAACAATAAGAAAGTGATTTCTTTACTACAAGTGCGCATAGCCTCTGTACAAAAATATACTTGTTGAAATAGCTTCATAAATGAGAATGTAGGATTTCTTTTGATATGAACTGTTACACCAAAACCTCGAGATGTTAGTGAAGGCCACTCACTAGGATCTTAACATCCCACCATGCTCTGCAGTCCAGACTCTGGGCTGGATGTGCGCCCATACGGTGGTGTCCCCTTTGCACCGTACGAGCCCCGGACGAACACTGCAATGCCGACGTTGCCATCCGCTCTGTGACTTGAACCTGGGTGGAGGCTCTGATACCAGATGATACGAACCGTCACACCAAAACCTCGAGATGTTAGTGAAGGCCACCCACTAGAATCTTAACATCTTTCCAAGGTTTATGCAAACTTGTTTATGTAGCTTCTAAGTTGAACTTTTGCAATTCTAGAATTTTAAGGTCTACTTGCCACACAGTCACCCCAACTTTCATCTCTATATTATTTTATTTTGCATGTAAAACTGTAATTTATTTTTTCCTTTACTAATCCCAAAGTTCAAATGAATATCCACCTATATATATACTTACAATATATTTTATACTTAAATTATAAAAAATAATGAATAAACATCCTACAACTCAACATTGATTGCCAACTATTTTCCAAACTAAAATGTTTAACTAAGAGCAAATCAATAAGCATCACACAATGATATATTTTTCCAATATAAAAAGTTTCACATAATATTAATCAATAAGCATCTCACATTAATTACAATATATATTTTTTAATTACAATATATTCTTTGATTATGTATATTGCAAAATATATTATATTTAATATATTCTTGTTAAATATATTATGTTTATTTTAGTATTAATTGGATTTAATTTGGAGGTGGTAAAGAATGTTATTTTTTATTTGAATTTTTAATAAATATATTATTATAAATTTTTTGACAATATTAAATATTTTATTAATTAAAAAAATATTTTATTTTTTTTAATTTAATTAATTATAAATATACATTTCATTTTTTTCAGTTCAAGTAGTGCATATGAGTTTTTGGACTTGCTGAAACTCAACATACCTTAATCTTAATTCGGAAAATGGTTACAACTTGCTCCACGCTTTTATAAGAAAGCTAGTTGAAGTTCATATATCATATTTTATATTTATGTAACTTGACATTATTCTTCTCTCATATAATGAGAATGTGAAAGTAAACTGAACAAGAAAGAATCAGAAATTTCAGGCTGTATGCTTTATACAAAGAACAATTAGAGAGCATGTTGAATGTTCCTAGTTATTTAATTCAAAATTTTGTGAGATCCATAACAGGTGCTTTAGAGCCAAACACTAAATGTTACTCAATCAGATGTGAAAATTCCCATGCCTTCCAAGTTAAGGCTCATTGCCAAATATCCTACATGTAGGGGTGGGGTGAGCAACTTCCAAGCTACAACTAGAATGTAGATGTTAATAAGTATACAATATTAAGTCTAGTTGCTAGCTATCCTACATTGAGAGGTGAGGAGAGGGATTAATATAGACCATACAAATTACAGTGATTATTATATAAGTTTTGGAACCTCGAATTTACACCAAATCAAAATCAAAATTAAGGTTAGAATTTTCTTTTGTTGGTAAGCGCAGAAAGAAGCAATGGTAAGCTCAAAAAACATAACTAAAATCTCCTCGGAAAGCTACTATTTTTCAAAATTAGGTTTTACATTTGTAGGTGAATGGCATTTGCAAGCGGGTAGTGAGAGGCTCAATCCTTTGGACAACCATTGTGCACTTGCCCAACATCATTATGAAACATGCAACAAAGCAACCAGAAAATAACATAATCCATGGCAGGGCGTGATACAGAAGATCAGATAGCCCGTCGAAATTTAGGTTCTCAATCTCATCTTAAAACCAGACAGTACAATATTTTGTAATAAAATGATGAAGAACCTGTTGGAAGAAATAGCCAGTTTGTTCCTTCCAAGTTGGGCTGAACCCATGACGGACTGACCCATTCCCTTGGTCGCTTCAGTCGCTTGAGAAGCTTTCTGTTGAGTCATGTCCTTCATCTGACCACTCTTCTCCTGAGCAGTCCCCATCATCCTCTGTCCAAAACAAAATATATACAATACCAGTTTCTAAAACAGTCCTGACTAGAGAGAATGAGAGAGTACAAATAATAATAATGGTTACCTGTGTTGTTTGTTGAGCTTCTTCAGCTTTTTTTTTCTCCATATTGCTTGTATTGTTAAGCCATTTTTGCTTGTACTGTTCATCCATTTTTGTGAATACAGAAAGATTGATGACTTATTCAAGTGTAATGCAAAGTATGCAATGCTATGAAGCTTGTTGAAAAGAAGTGTTAATATTTGCAAGTTTAAAGTGGTGGTATATTTTCATTTTATTTTTTTATTTTTTTAATTCCTAAACAATGAGAAAAATTGTCTTTTCAAGTACTCTCCATTAATAAAATTTAGTCCACTTATTAAAACATTTTATTAAATAAATACAAATAAATAAATAATTTTTTTGAACATTGAATAAACTATAATCAAGTTTTAGAAATACTTTTGTGCAAGATAAATTATTAATAATAACAAGAGCCACGAGGTGGCAATGTCCCCGACATTGCCATTTGTTGTAGCGAAAAAAAGGAAAACCTGCCACTTGCTGTAGTGAGAAGAGAAAAGTGTCCTTCGACCTATGGCTTCAGCACGAACTATAGCCCCATATTTTTGGCAATGACATCAATCTTCTTGTGCATTAGTCACGATTCTGCATGGTGTTCCTTCCAAAACTTCACTGGCTCCTCATCCACCTTTTCCTTCTCACCACAGTCCATCAAAACTTGAGCTAACAAAATTTTCATCACCCAGAAGGTGGCCATGGACCTCTCATACAACACCATACGGGCATGGGTAGTTCCTGGGTCCTGTATCCATTCTGCCAACGCCTCAATCTCCTCCACTAGCTGCGTGGCTTCCAAATCCTCCTACAATCCCTTCTCCACTTCCTCAATTTCCCTATGAACCAGCTTGAGGACAGACAATTTGAAGAACTGCGCCGCTTGCGTCACCTCCCACTGCTCCATATTGACATGAGGGGAAACAACTTCCTCTTTTCCCTTAGCTTCACGACCATTCAACCGCCCATGCATCTCAATTACTCCACACCAAAAGCTTCCAGAATTCTTCAAGTTCGCCCCTCCCACCTCTTCCAAATTCTCAGCAGAGACAAGCACCACTATCAACCAACCTTTGCACCAACCCGTATGCTTCGCATTCATAAATACGCCATTGATATCATAAATTGCCATAAGGACACCCAAGGATCCCCACAAAGTCTGTCCAATCTCCGTACCCATCGCTAATCTGCCACCCTACTCCATCTTCATTCCCCGTAACTGCAACATTAACCTCCTCCTTTGTTGTACTTTCAAATGACCTCTTTGTTTGCCAAAGTAGCGTCCTTTCTATCTCCACTTTCCTCCATAAATTTGCCATCCTCTCTTCACATCATCCTCTTCTCAATAGCTAATTGTTTCCTATGCCAGATGACACATCTTTCAGGCCACATAGCCCCCACCTCGTGTCTGTCACCCACATCCAGCATACCCTTAACAACTTTTCAAACTTTAATGTTAAGAATTAATACTTTGAAAAACTTCATTATAATAAAGATTTAGAAAATTCTTAAAATATCAATACCTTAATTAAATACTCTGATTAATGATTTACAAAACTTTGTATACTCTCTTAAAAGACCTTATATGCTCACGAGGATGATGCATTCCAACTTTGAAAAGCCTTATTTTAAATCAAACTACAAAACCTCCTTAACAATAGCTAGCAATACAAAGTCAAACTTCCATCCTTTTATCAAATCTTAACTAACAAGAAAATAATTACCAAATACAAAACTTTGAAAAACACTCTTTTTGAATTGATTAAGACATGGAAAGCATTATATATTTCAATTTATTTGTTGCTTGAAATAAATTGAAATATAAAAAAAAAATTAAAATCAAAGAATTTAATAAGAATATAATTTTATTATTGAATCTTATGTCTTACAAAGGTTATTTTTCAAATTTTGAAAGAAAAATTTAATAAAGATAATATTTATGGTGAAAATTATTTAAAAATAGTTTAAAAAAATTGTATTTTTTTATTTTAAATTTAAATTTAAGAAAAATATTGAAATAATTTAATATATTAATTATTAAAAATTATGAATTTTTAATAAAAATATTTTTTTAATATATATATATATATATATATATATATATATATTATAATAAAGAAATTTCAATTTTGATTCTAGACTGTAGGTTATGTTTATGTTGACACCTACCTAGTATGTGACACATTTTTTTTAATCAAAATTGAAATTTGATAAAGTATAAATTAATAAAATTAAAAAAACTTATATTTCCCTTCAGACTTAACTGGTCTGGTATATAGCATGCCATGCTTCTTTTTTAATAAAAAGAGAAATTTGATAAATTATAAATTAAAAACAGAGATATCTTCAAGCTTTTTTTTAATTTAAATTGAAATTTAATAAATTATAAATTAAAAAACAAAGATATCTCCATTCAAAAGTCTTTGCAAACTGAAAGGAGTTTATTTTAAGTTAAAAAAGTGAAAATAACTGAAATCAATTACATACCCGAGGATAGGTTTAAGAGAAGGAAGTTGAGCATGTGGTTTTCAAACAAAAGCAATGTGCAAATTTTCAAATCCTTCAACAGTGACCATTCTAAAAATATTTTAATAAAGAAATTATCATGTTTCATACACACTTAATTTTAGCAAACGGGTATGTTCTAAACTAAGAAAAAATTATTAATGTAGAAATATAAATAAAATACAAAATATAAATAAAATAAAATATATTTTAATACAAAAAGTTATGATTCATACACATTTAATTTTAGCAAACGGGCATGTTGTAAAATAAAGTAGAAAAAATTATTAATATGAAATATAAATAAAAGAAATATAAATAAAATAAAATATATTTTAATAAAAAAAGTTATGATTCATACACGCTTAATTTTAGCAAACGGGCATGTTGTAAAATAAGGTAGAAAAAATCATTAATACAGAAATATAAAAAAAAATGACAAAAAAACAAAATTGAAGCACCATAGATGTCAACATATAAATGAATTGTTATATAAAGGAATTGTTATAATAAATTGAATCATAAACCTCTCTAATGAATTAAAAAATATTCTTAACATCAACTAGGACCATACATCCCTCAGTTTTAACACTCGTACATAAATTTCTTCTAGTTTTACGTTTAAAGTTTTAAGGTATGGCAACAAAATAACTTGAGGATTCTTTAGTAGCTGGCAATCTGTAATAATCACAGGTATGGCCACAAATCATTGATTGGAGTCAGCTTATGGTGAGGACTTCAACTAACACCAAGTTTTATGACTTGGATTCCCCTGGAATTTTTATTTAAACCTTGTCAATTCATCTTTGCGTCTTTTGTGTTTCAGTTTTTTAATGACACTGATTTTCGGATGATTATAAATTTGTGACGGTCTTTGTGAGTGATAGGAAATGTAGTAGCTCCAGTTAAAGGAAATGTATAAGCCCACAAAGCAATAGAAAATCTGTAAATAAGGGCAGAATAACTTGGTAAATAGTTGGCAACATAACAAAAGACATGAAAGGAAATAGACCATAATTCTAGTAGGTACAACTTCCACAGTTCAAACAAATTAAAAATTGAAAAAATAATACCTGAATCCACTAAAGAAGTTAAGTTGGACCACCTGATGTTATCAAATACAAATATTAACTTTTAAGAGGAATTTTTTCTTAAAAGAACACTAATCTGGATAAAAGCTTAAAAGTAAAAAGCAAATTTGTACATACCAGAGATGTAGAGAGAAATGAAATAGGCAATCCTTGAAACATAGCCAAAGTCTCATTGAATTTTTTCCCAAGCCACTGACGCCACACTAGGAGCCGCTACAAATAAGAAAAAAAATAGGATGAAGCTCTTTCGGAAGAGCCCCATTTGTGGGTAATCTATGGGTAATAGATAATGGGCCAGCCCCATAGCAAAGAAAAAAATAGCTCCCTCTTTCCATCCAATTGTTGCTCCAAGCAATGCCCCAACTACATTTCCAACAATAGCCAAGTTTGAAGGATTTCTGAGAAGAAACGGTCAAAGAACCTAATCAGACACGAAAAGCTTGACAAAAGGCTTGGCTAAAGCACTAAAAAGAAGCAAGAATTATGTAAAACTCTTAGAAAATTAACCTTTAAGACGCTGAAAACAAAATTGCAACTTAAACAAGTTGTCAAAATGATAAAATAAAATTGTTTAGAAATACATAAAATTATTCAACTGCATCCCCAAATTCCAACCAAGGCTACATGAAATGAACGTTTTTGTTGTGTGGAAACAAATGGACCCGAACACCACTAGGATACATTCGTTTTAACCTTAACTCTTATTAAATACAAATTAGTCTAAGACATTCCCACGTTGGAAAAATATGTTACAGATATTTATTGAAATTACAGACGGGAGATTTTTTCAAAATGAGCCAAACCTGCAATTCTGAAAAACTGAACTGCAAATAGAGAATATAGGTATATCAATTAATGCCACTTGTATGGTTTTAAAGAAGAAATTCAAATAACTTGTAAACAATAACTATCAACAATCTACACAGTTCTCAACCTGGAGCTCACATCTTCCGAGAGCCTTCCATTTCAAATCATGTACGATTCATCAACCCTAAAATAGATATGAACAAGTCTCCACTATGCACAAAAATAACACTCTGCACCCATGGTATTTAGTGGCAAGCCTCTGCATGGAATAACCTCATAGAGAAAAAATGTCATTATCCATGCTATAAAACGTATTAAACATACATGTAGAATGCAACATGATGAAAATCGGATTAAAGTTTTCTTCACATTCTAGTAAAACCAGAAAATTTCTCACTGTAATAGATGAACATCAAAATTAATCACAGGCCCTTTTGGTTGTATAAAACCCTCCATATCAGATGAATGTATCTAAAAGCGAAAAATTCATCCCAGAAAATCCCCCAAAGCCATTGTAACCAGTCACCTTTTCTCAAATAAAGAAGATAAAACATCATATATTAAAATCTTATTAACATCAAGTCATTTCTATCAACAAGAGTCAGGTGGTGATAATGTCCCAGACATTACCATTCCCACTTGTTTTTGCAATTTTGATATTAACAAATTATTTTGATAAATGGTTTAAACTATTTTGATCATAACATTACCATTTCCAGGTACTTTTGCAATTTTAATATTTTGATAAATAGTTTAAGCTATTTTGATATGATCTTGTCTTCAGAACTCAGAAGCCGCGCCATTAATTATATGTTTATAATTAAATAAACATATAATAATTAATAAATATATTATACATGACCATTAACAAAGGGTGAGCTAAGGGTTTAAACTGTAGTGCCCAACATCGCTGCATAAATTTAAATTTCCATAAGCGTTCTCAGGGATTTGGCCGCAGTGCTTCCAAAGCGTGATATTAGTGTACCCATTGGCGCTCGAAAATTGAGAAAAGGGTTATGCAATTAAATAAGAAGATGAAGGAAGTGGAAACGAGTTGGAATTGCAGTTGGAAGACTGCAAAGTTAACAAGTGAATTTGTCTTTGATGGACTTACGATAACCAAGTTTTTGGATTGGCCGGGGCCTGGAGGTGAACAATATCCATCTTCCAGCTTCCAGGATGGAGTAAGCGAACTTGCTCTAGCGTAAATAAGACCATTACAATTTAAGCAGCTAGCTCTAACAAGGAGTTTATCCTGTTCATATTAAAAAGTGAAAAAGCCTAACCTACAAGAACACATGTAAACCGCCCTTCAAATTAATTAAAGGTCCTAACTTAAGTTAGAGAGAGCCCTTAGAAAACAAGAAAGAGAATCAAAGTGCCTCAATCAAACAATACACCATAGTACACTTCCAACGAGTTTTATCATATTTAGAGGGATAACAAATTATGCAGGAGCTTACAATATCATATAACCCACAGCAGAATGGGGTTGCAAAACAAAATAATGGGTCCATCATCAAGACGACTAAGGCCATGATTAATTAAATGTACTTGCACATGCGCCTTTGCGCAGAAGCCTATAATATTGATGTTTACATCTTTAAGAGGTGTGTACACCACTTCCAGTTGCATTTAATGCTTTGCTGAATAGTACATGATACACAATCTACTCTGAATAGTAGACAATATACAATTTTCATTGAAAGATTGCTCAGGCCTTGCATTTCCAACTCTAGACTTTTACTCTCCGGTAAGCCTGGAATTTCAAATTTTATGTGCCTGTCAAAATAAATTTGACTGTCAATTTATTTTGATATTATATATAGAAAATTTGACTGTCAATTTATTTTGATATTATATATAGAAAATTTGACTGTCAATTTATTTTGATATTATATATAGAAAGATGATTAAAAATCCAAAAACTACTTAAAAGTTGATAGCAACAGAAGGTTAATAAAACTGGAAGCACAAAATCAAAATAAATACAATACAAAATCTATATAAATACAATAACTAATATATATAAATACAATAACTAATAGTAAATATAGAAATCCAACCATAACTTTATGCTTGGTCTGTTCCTAATAACAGGAAATAAAGTAAATGATAAGAAAACCTTTTCCAACCTTGGCGATAATACACATCTACTGCACTCCACAGTAAGTTAATAAGACAAACAAAGACATAATACTTTCATGGCCTGAAATACAACCAATGAAATAAAAACATAAAATATCAGTAATGTCGGTTGTAAGTTCATAAAACTAAAGAAAAATGCCATGGGAGACTTCAAGACTTTGCGTAGGTTAAAAATACTGAGTACCCTTGAGATGCGGTCTATTTCTGCTATGTTATTTTGGTAGAAGAGACCTAAAAGTGCCAGAGATATCAAATCGTTTGTTTAAATCAGGTACTCATAAAATAGGTTTGTTAATGGTCAAGCTAAGTAAAATAGGTTCTTTAGACGAACACAAAGGCCAATAAATTATATATCGCTTTGGGCAAAGATAAAAGAAAATAGTCTACGGATCTTACTTACCAACTCTTTCAATTGCAAACTCTGGAGTGCATTTAACCTTCTAAGATCTAGGGGATTCTCTGGTCGTGTGTAAATATGGAGTGTATTTAACCTTCTAAGACCTAGGGGGATTCTTTGGTCATGTGTGATGCTCGGAGGCTATCCATAAACTACCCGCTTGCCCAAAACAATAAACCATTTCTTCCCAGGTTGCCTTAATATATTAAATAGGATGGGCATGAGCAACCGGCCAACCCCACCCATATTCGATTGGATACTCACTGCCTTATTCGGGATAAAGGCATAGAGAAACCCAAGGACAAAAACACAAACAGGAATGCCAACTGGGTATTTTCATTTGATCTGAAATGTGATAAAAAGAAAAAGAAAACCAGTATTGTCATAGTACCAAAACGCAAAACGAAAAAGGAAAAGACTAAATTTTATCAAACACCTACTAGTTACCACATTTCATATTCACCAAAATACATTTGCCCTAAGCCATGGGAAAGCTGAAATAATCCACAAAATAAAATCAGCACATTTTTCAGCTCATAGACATACCTTGACAAGCAAGCTTGTAATTTCTGGTTACATCTAAGTTAAAGCTCGAAATTTTCTCCCGCGGTGTGTCAAAATGTAATCACTCTGTGTTTTATCCCTTCATCCATCCATAAATCCAACATGGCTATTAAACCCTTAACCAAATGTAACATGCATGCATGGTCCCAAGAATCAGAGTGGTTGTCTACCATACCTCCCAGGCTCCCAATCCCCCACTAGGGAGTTGGTATTTCCATTGATGGACAAGACGGGGCATGCATTGTAATAGATTGGCAGTGAGCGGCGAACCCGGCAAGTATTAAGTATACGACTAAAGAAACATTCAGAGGTTATGGGTTGGAAACTAAATATTTTAATCCAAACAAAACCAGTAGTGCAAGAGTGTCCCAACATAATAGCCAAGATTAATTATTAAAAAGTACAGGGTATAGTATCACAGGCATTAAAATTTCTGACAGGAAATGTAAATTCATGGACGTCAAATAGAGTTCTGAATATTTTGGTAGCTATCATTGTTGACATGTCGATTCCAAATTTATCTGTAAAATACATGCTACAATGAAAAAAACGTTATGTACGCAGTCAAATTCCAGGCCTGCCTCCAGCTTTTTATCAAGGCCAATGGCTTATTTAAAGCATAAAGCAACTGTCTTGCTCTGCATGCTTACAGGTTTTGCCTGAGATGAAATTGTGACCTCGAAACCGTCTTTCCAATCCTTGACTTCGTTTATTTCCTTTTCATCGAGCTTAGAAAAATCTTCATCATGAGAATTGGAGGACCATTGAGAATAGGCGGAAAAGTACCCGAATCTCGTCTAAATGCAAAGGGACACTTGCTCTGGGAAGAGCGCCATTGCCTCTGAAACCAAGCATTTTCTGACCAAAACCATGGAAATATCTGCATATTTTGTGTAAAAAGCGAGCCCATTTTTCCATGACTTATGCATGTATTCAGGTGCCGAAGAAACAATAGTGTGACTGTCCTGGGAAGATGGAGAGCAGTAATTGCCCAGGGTGCAGGGTCCAGAGCATTTATGGGGAGAGCTGTGATTTCTGCCATGAGAGATGTCAGGCCGATTGTTAGGCTAGAAATGTAAAAAGCTGTTCGGACAATAGAAATGTAAAAAGCTGTTCGAACAATAAGAGGGTGAAGGAAAAAAACTTAAGAACGCCCATTGATTTAATCATAAAAGTTTACCATAAAAACTTGTAATTCATATTGCACGACTGCCAAAGTGTATTGGAGTGTGCACTGTGCTGCAAGTCAGACACTCCAGTCCAGGCTAACGATTGCCCACCTCCCCCTCCTGGGATGGGAAAAACAAGGCAAACGTCAACAAATTAGAGCCAATCACTATTCAAATAAATGTTTTTTTTTTTTAAATTTTATTTAATATATAACATTGAATACATTGTTTAAATCTTACAAAATGTGAAAATGTGTAGTCTCTAAACCAAATTAATAGGAGGTTGACGATATATATATGTTCCCCTTCGAGAACATAAAAAGTAGAACATATAATCTCTACAACACAAACTAATAAAACATTAAAAAAATTAAAACTAGGTAAAACATTAAAAACAATTAGAAAAGAAAACATTACAAATTTTAAAAAATCATTAAAAATATAAAAAAATAAAACATTAAAATTAAAGTAAAACATTAAAAAAATAAAAAAAATAATAAAGGGGAAGGGTTCACGTGGGGTGGGAAGGAGATTATGGAATTGAGAAGGGCCACATGGGGTAGGAAGGAGGGGGAAGCTCCATTATGGAATCCAACCCTCTTGCCTTTTTCTTATGAGTATTTTTACTTCACTTTTTTTATTTTTATTTTTTTATTGTAATTTTATAGTATATTATTATTATTATTATTATTTTGTTTATTTGAATTTTTTTAACTTGTAGTTAAAATTGTCTAAGGATCGTATTAGACTTAACTTAGGTTTTTGGGTGTTGTCTTTCAACTAAGTCATCCTTAAGGGAAATTGAACTCAGGTCGTCTTGCTGAAAAGATTCACACTTTAACCAAATAAGCTAATGAGAGTTAAATTAAATATTAGAATCATCCTTAAGGGAAATTGAACTCAGGTCGTCTTGCTGAGAAGATTCACACCTTAACCAAATAAGCTAATAAAAGTTGACTTAAATATTAGAACACAAGAGTAAACTTTGATCCACTTATATGTACACAAATCACAAGTTCATTTAATAAAATCTCTCTGAATGAAATTATTATTATTATTATAATTATAATTTTACATTATTAAATTAAAATAATATTAAATTACACAAATTAATCAAATTGTATATTTATTATCTTAAAATCATATTAAATTACACAAATTACATTCCTAGGAAAGGGAGTGTGGTGCTCAATTCCAAGTTTGATTCCATAATTGAGCTCCATCCTCCTTCCCACGCCCTCTCCACCCTAAGTGAGTCCCCTCCCCCTTTTAATATAACTCAATCTTTTTTATATTATTTTTTAATGTTTTGTTTTACCTTTAAAGTATTAAATGTATTTCAATGTTTAATGTTTTTAAATTTAATGTTTTAATTTATATTTTTTTGAAAATTTATTTTATTTCAAAATTTTAATGTGTTATTTTATTTTATTTTCAATTTTTTTTTTGGTTTCTTTTTTTTATAATTTTTCTAGTGATTAAAAAAATCAAATATTTTTTTATGATGTGGTTTCTAAATGCTTGTAATTTTAATTTGATTGGAGAAAGTGGTGCTACTGGCTACATTCTTTTTCGATTCAGAGGTTGATTTTGGACATTTTCATTGCAACGACATTGATTGTTAGGGTTATAATTTCAAACAAGTTGTAATTTTAGTCCCAAAAAGAAATATTAGGGTGCCATGGTGATTCTGAGTGATTTTGGGAGCATAATTTTAGGGTTTACATTATAGTGACACTAGTTGTTAAGGATAAGGTTTCAAACAAGAAGTAATTTTAACTCTGAATAAAAATGAGATTGATTTTTGGGAGGACCATTTTTTGATTCAAGGTTCGATTTATGGTTTTGATTGCAATGGAATCGACCATGGTTGGCTGGGGTTTCCAAAAAGTTGTAATTTTAGTCCCCCCCAAAAGTGCTACCAGTAGCACCACTTTTCGATTCAATGGTTGTTTTTGATGTTTTTAACGCAAAAATATGAGTTTTATGGCTAGAGTTCTCGTTTTGAGTATAATGTTCACGTCAAGTTGTATAATGTGTTGTATGTTATGTATAGTCAATGAGTTGAGAAATGCATAATTTGCTTATACGATGAAGATGACACCATTATGGAATATGAATACAAATGCTTGTTGGAGTTATCACTATATGTCTATTTATATGCTCCATTTGGAAAAGTTGTAGAATATTTAAGACTTTCATTATTAAGGTTGTTTGTTCCTTCTTAAGATATGATACATTTAAGTGGATTTCAAGTTGTAGATTAGCCTTGATTATGGCATTGTATCCTTGATAAGTTTCTCAATGTGAAGATTGGCAACTTGTGCATGTCTTGAAGATAGAATACAAATGCTACCTGTAGCATGCATATTTCATAAAAGTTTGTTCTTCCTTACATGCATGTTTGAAGGTTGAAATTATGGAATTCTTGTTTACTTGATTTAGTTGTTTTCATTTTGATATCAATATATGTAGGGTATTTTGGCCTTACTAACTATTTATGGGTTAGCAATAATTAAGTCTTTTTATGAGCTCCTAATCCCCATGGGTCAACTCAAGCTATCATGATTTAGATTTTACATATATTCCCCCAAAGTTGGGGAGGTCATAGGTTCGACTCTCTTGATCCTTTAGGAGTTAGGTTCCATAATTAGGGCCGATGAATTACCCTATTTACCATTTATGAATCATAGGGAATTAATTGGAGAGTTTTTCGCAAGGTTGTTCCTTGGAAAAAAAATATTATTTTTATGAGCTCCAAGAGTGGACCCTAGTCCCAACTAATGATAAGACCGTGATTCGAATGATCAAATTCATGTATTAAGAAATATATCTTAAGCATTCCCTACCATGTGAAATATTGAAGTTAGTGCTTGGGTTTTTTTGATACATTTTGTTTGATACATCTTCAATAGTGCATAATTTGAACAATTATATAGCACAACTCGATGGATTCAATGTATATGTTTGATGATGACTATGCCATTTTGGTTTATGTAGCAATGATAGTTGATAATAGTTGATAGTTAAACTTATTTATATGTTTCTACCATTTATTATATATATATGAAGGATGCAAGTGGCCATTGTTGTGTTCACGATTTGCATTTTTGAAATGATGATAGTGGGATAATAAATGGTCGTGGAAATTAAATTTTTCATAATGAAACAATGATATATATATATATATATATATATATATATATATATATATATATATATATTTTCATAATGAAACAATGATATATATATATATATATATATATATATATATATATATATATATATATGAAGGATGCAAGTGGCCATTGTTGTGTTCACGATTTGTATTTTTGAAATGATGATAGTGGGATAATAAATGGCCGTGGAAATTATTTTTTTCATAATGAAACAATGAGTACACACAAATGAGTTGAACCCTTAGTCATCCTAGGAGCTTAAATTATTTTACCTTGTCACCCTTTGAAATTCCTTCTTTCTAAATTAAAACAACCTAGAAATTAATTTTTGGAGGAAAACTGTAGTATACCTTAGATCTAAAATATATGAATTTTTAAGCCTATGGAATAACTCCAAGATTGATTTTACTGGAGACTAGAGATGTAGTATGCCAAGGAGGACAAATCTTAGAGCCGACATAGTAGACGATATGCCGGGTAGAGGGAATATGGTAGATTGAAGAGGCATAAATGGAGTAATGACAAAAGGGATATGATTTGATACCACTATCAGTCATGATGGATAGATCCAAGATTTATTTTAATGAGCATGGATGGTATTATTTATACAATTGAGAGAGGTGACCTTTGGGATACATATTCCCAAGGTACACGCCTCTCCATTTCCATAACTTAAAATTAATAATCGAGAATAATTTACAATATTTACAAGTGGAACCATGATCCTTATGGATTAGGTTTATGAGATCCCCCCTCTTAAGATGAAGAGGTGTTCAAGAGTCCAACCATATTTCTAAACTTTTCAAGCTTCTCTCTTCCAAGTGATTTGGTAAAGATGTTTGCAATTTACTCATTTGTAGGACAATGTATTAAATGAATTGTATTGGCCTCAACATGATATCAAATTATATGGTACTTCATGTTGATGTTCTTGGTTTGATCATGGAATCTGGAATTCTTGTCCAACTTGATCGTATAAGTGTTGTCAATTAGTAGAGGAGTATAATTCACTTGTTTCTTTGCAAATATTCAAGTATTTTCTTGAGCCACATAATATCCTTTGTTGCTTCTTCCATAGCCACAACATATGCCTTTGTTGTGGAATATGCTAGAACATATTGTTTACGTGATCTCTAGGAGATAGCTATTGATCCAAGATTCATCAGGTAGCCTAAAGTAGACACTCCATTCTCTTTGTCACCATAAAAAACAGAATCAGAATAACCAATCAATTTGAACTCATCCACTTTAGAATACCCAAGTCAAAAATATTAAGTCCCCTTCAAGTATTTCAGAACTCTTTTACTAATAGATCAATGTCCTTCATAAGGTTTGCATAAACCTAGAAAGAATCCCAACAAAAAATGAACTATATGGTCTAGTGGTGGTAAGGTAGCTAAGAATTCCCTCAATATGTTTGTGCTTGGTTGCATTCTCAAATTCATTTCCTTCTTTTGACGTGAGTGTCAAATTCCATTCCATTGGAGTAGAGAGAGGGTTGCACTCTATCATGCTAGATATGTTCAACAACTCTCCAACTTACTTCTTTTGGGAGATGAATATGTTCTTGGGATTCTAAGTCACTTCAATTCCCAAGTAGTAGTAAAGATATCCCAAATCTATTATTTCAATACCCTTCTTCAATTCTTTATTTATGGATGCAATGTAGCTTTTAGTGTTCCTTGTCATCAAAATATCATCTACATACACTATAATATATACAACAAATATTCTGAATTTCTTTACAAACAATGTTGCATCATTAATATTAAAGTGTTTGAAATTCAATTTCAGAACATGATCGGTTAACTTTTCATACCATGTGTGAGTTGCTTGTGTAAAGCCAAACAATAACTTGATGGGTTTGTACACCTTTTGTTGTTGTCCCTTCACAACAAAGCCTTCTACCTGAGACATGAAGACATTATCTTTCAAGTCTCCATTCAAGAAAATAATTTTCACATCCATCTAATGAAATTTCTACCCATTATGTGCAACCAAAGATAATAGAGTGCAGATGGTAGCCCATTTTGTTGTGGGGGAGAAAATATCCTCATAGTCAATGCCTTCTTTCTATGCAAATCCTTTCACCACAAGCCTCACGTTATGCTTGTCAAGTGATCCATTTGATTTGTATTTGTTCTTGAAGTCCCACTTACAACCAGTTGGTTTGCTTCCAAATGGAGGGTCGAGCAATTTCCATGTCCCATTCTTGATAAGGAATTATATTCATTTTGAATTGCTTCTTTTCACTCATCATGATCAACAAATTATTCAATGGAAGTTGGTTCAAGGTTAGCAGAAAAATTAAATTCAAAATCATATGAAACATCCATATCTTCTACATCACTTGAATTTGAATTATACGCATCTACTCCATCTTCTTGTCTAATCGAAATTCTTGTTCTTGTTTTTTTTACTTCACCGGGATTCACACTTTCAAGTGTATTTGTGACCCACTTTGGAACTTTATGTGAAGGTATAGGTTGCTCAACTAGTGGTGCTTCATTCTCTTCAAGATTCAGTATTCCAATATATCAATCACATCATCAAATTGAACCTCTTGTTCTGGTGAAGTGGTAGGAACTTGTTGATGAGGGGGAGATGGCGTCAAAAAATGATATTCAAAATATTGATCCAAGGTAGGGATCCTCCCTTCAAGATGTGGAATCTCATTATCAAATTCATGAAAGTTCTTTACATGGGTAAATGTTTCTAGACAATCAAGATGGCTCTCAATATAATTGCCATTTTTATTCATTTCAAGAAAAATGACATATCTATAAAGTATAAAATTTTGTGCACCTCATCATAAAGATGATATGCCTTGGTGGTGTTTGAATAACCCAATAAAATGCACTTTCTAATTCATGCACTGAGCTTGTTTATTTGTTCCTTTGGGATCAAGGCATAATAGGTGGAACCAAAAACCATGAGATCCCTCACCAAAGGAATTCAACCATACCGTAATATCCTATGTAGTATTGTTTTCAAGAGCATGAGTTGGACTCCTATTCCTTAAATAATATGCGCATAAAACTGCATTACCCCAAAACATCGATTTCACATTCTTGAAAATAGCATGGAGCATTCCATATTCAAGAGTGTTCTTTCATTCTTTCTGCCACACCATTCTATTGAGGATTCTATTGAATTGTAGTTTGATGCCTAATCCCATGTTGACGAAGATAATTTTCAAATTCACTAGAAGTGTATTCTTTTCCATTTTCAGTATGAAGAGTGCCAGTGTGAGATTGTGTAGCTTCATTTTCAATCCATACATGATTTTTTTTTAATACCCAACACATCTTGGTGTAATAATCAACAAATGTCATGAGATATTTATTACCATTTGTAGAAGGGACACGCATGGGGCCACGTATGTTAGAGTGTATCAACACTAATTTTCTACATGCTCTGAAATTTGACTCATGAGAAGGATATTGATTAAGTTTGCCAAGAATACCATAATCACATTATTTCAACTTGTTTGGAATGGTGGGAAAAATTCCTTTTCATCAATTGGAGACTATCATAGTTGATGTGTCCATATATAGAATTCCATAAAATACTGGAAGAAAATGTACCTTCTTCATGCTAAGAGAGGCATGCAAAATGATGAGATCTTGCCGATGTTCCTTTTATTAGTTTCTTATCTTCATATCCGGTCATGATGACTTGGTTTTCAGAGGATATCCTTTTCTCAACTATCCCATCAAACATGTGTATGGAATGGCATTTTTGTCGAATGCACATTGGAAGATAGAGAACATTATGAAATAGAAAGAGAATCTAGGTAGTTTGATCCTGATGGAGCCAATTCCCTTGGGCTTGAGGTTGGACTTATATGCAAAACACACTACACCAATTACATTTTCATCCAATTATTAAAAAATATCTCTTCTAAATTTCACGGGGGAGGTTGCACCGATATCAAGCAACCAAGTATCTCTCCAAGATGCAAATGAAGTAATGAATGCGATTTCATTTATTCCAACATTACAATGT
Source organism: Larix kaempferi (assembly GCA_027924585.1). NCBI lineage: Eukaryota > Viridiplantae > Streptophyta > Pinopsida > Pinales > Pinaceae > Larix > Larix kaempferi. The sequence goes on from BSBM01000030.1 coordinate 14,096,418, forward strand.
GCAACAATAAATAGAGCAGATTTAGGAGATTTACCATTCTCATGAGCATTACCTTTGTCCTCTTTCTTCCACTTAGCTTGTATTTAATCATATCCCATGGAGGTCGTTTTGGGAAAATTTACACAAAGGTCTGCGACCCTTCCCACTAGAGGGGGTGAAGCCTTTGAGGTTTTGAACAAGGCCCAATATTATGTTACTAAAGCAAATGTGAATGAATCCAAATTGATTCCGTAATCTCTTGTTAGAAAAAAAAACAAAACAAACCACTTATACTATGAAACGAGAACTCGACACAGTTCTCGTTTTTCTCTCTCCTAATTTTAGTAGGTATTTTTAGCTCCGTTTCAAAAAGGGGTGATGCCAGTATCACACATTTTCATTTCGAGGCATTTTTTGGGACCTTTGAATTATCTTTATCGTAAAAAAAATTTAGTTTCTATTTTCAGGTGCATTTTTAGAAATTTAGCAAAATAGCATACATTTTAAAGCAATTTATAATGAAAAACATATACATTTTGCAATTTTTTCTATAAAATAAGACATTTTAATGGACAAAATAAGACACTTTTATTGAAAAAATTGTAAAAAATTCCAGAAAATATAGACATTTAAAACCATTTTCAATCAATTTTCAGATATGTTTTGTATAAAAATGATACTATTTCATATTATTTTCCGAAAAGTGTTGATTCATATAAATTCAAGAAAAATTATACAAATTATTTGTAAAAAACATATTTCAAACATTATATATAGAAATTTTATATCTAAAATTAATTTTGAAAGTCAAAACATTACTAATATACCTTATCAAAATATTGTCAAACTTAGCATTTTTTTCAAAACATGAAACTAATCAACAATATCATGCAGGCCAAATTCATGTCTTCTTATGCTGCATGTTTCCCCCCTCTAACATTATAATAAAATAAATTAAAAAACAAATTAAACTAACCCCTAACAACATTATAATAAAAAATTTAAAGAAAAATTAAAAACAAATCAAACTAACCCCTAAAAACATTATAATAAAAAAATTATAAACAACTTAAACTAACCTAACAACATTATAAACTAACATTAAAACTAATAGATTTAAACTAATATTCTTATAATTAAAAATTAAAAATAAAAATAAAAACCCAATAAACTAACCTAACATTATAATTAAAAAATAAAACTAATTAACTATATACTAACATTACACAAAATTTAAAAAAACTTAAAAACAAAATAAAAATAACATTATAAAAAATTAAAAATTAAAAAAAAACAAACTATACAAAATTTTAAAATAAATTAAAAACAAAAATAAAAACAGACTAAAACTAACATTATAAAAAATTAAAAATTAAAAAAAAAACAAACTATATATAATAACAAATCAAAGTATATAACATTTAAAAACAAATTTAAAAAAAAAATTAAAAACAATAAAAAAATCAAAATATAAAACATTAAAACAAAATTTTAAAAACAATTAAAAAACCAAATTATACAAAATCTGAAAAAAAAAATAAAAACAAAATAATTAAAAAAAAATTATTCTATACAAAAAAATTAAAAAAAAAAAATTAAACACAATTTAAAAAAAAAAACTAAACCATGCAATGGTCGGGGAGGTGGGTTGCAGCAAGGGAGGGGGCAGGTGGGAAACGACGGTGGTGGGGGAAGGGGAGGGCGGTGGAGGGGGAAGGAGAGAAGGTGGCGGAGCTGGGCGAGGGAAGGGAGGAGGCGGTGAAAGGGAGGGGCGGGCATTGAGCCGCTCGCTTGGGCGCCAAAGGGCCACCCCCGTCGATGCCCGACATCGACGGGGTCCGCCCCCGTTGATGCCTGGAATCGACAGGGGCCGTGAGGGCCGCCCTTTGGCGCCCAAGCGAGCGACCTCCCTCTCTTGGGCGCCAAAGGGCAGCCCTCACGGCCCCCGTTGATGCCCAACATTGACGTCGATGCCCGGCATCAACGGGGGCCGTCCTTTGGCGCCCAAGCGAGGGCGATCGCTCGCTTGGGTGCCAAAGGGAGGCCCTCGTACCCCCCGTCGATGCCCTACATCGACGTCGATGCCGGGCATCAACGGGGGCGGCCCCCATCGATGCCCAGCATCGACGTCGATGCCGGACATCAACGTTGATGCCCGACATCAACGTCGATGATGGGCATCATCATGGATGCCCGACATCAACGTCGATGCCGGCATCAACGTCGATGCCGGCATCAACGTCGATGCCGGCATCAACGTCGATGCCCGACATCAACGTTGATGCCCGACATCAACGTCATCAACGTCGATGCCCGGCATCAAAGTCGATGCCGGGCATCAACGTTGATGATGTTGATGCCGGGCATCGACGTTGATGCCCAGCATCAACGTCATCAATGTTGATGCTCGGCATCAACGTCGATGCCCGGCATTGACGTTGATGCCGAGCATCAACGTTGATGACATTGATGCCGGGCATCAACGTCGATGCCGGGAATCGACGTTGATGCTGGGCATCGACGTTGATGCTGGGCATCGACGTTGATGCCCGGCATCAACGTCATCAACGTTGATGTCGGGAATCAACGTCGATGCCCGGCATCAACGTCATCAACGTCGATGCCGGGCATCAATGAGGGCCATGAGGGCTTCCATTTGGTGCCCAAGCGAGGGAGGTCATTCGCTTGGGTGCCAAAGGGCGTGCCTCACGGCCCCCGTCGATGCCGGGCATCGATGAGGGCCGTGAGGGCCGCCCTTTGGCGCCCAAGCGAGGGAGGTCGCTCGCTTGGGCACCAAAGGGCGGCCTTGACGGCCCCCATCGATGCCCGGCATCGACGTTGATGCCGGGCATCAACGGGGGCCGTGAGGGCTGCCCTTTGGCGCCCAAGTGGGCGGTGCCCTCCCCCTCCTTCCTCCTCCCTGCTCCCCTCCACTTCCCCCTCCCTCCACGCCCGCGCCTTCCCTTCCGCCTCCCCCCGCCGCCCTCCCTTCCACTGCCGCCACCCACCACCTCCTCCTCCTCCTCCCTTATCCCTCTATCGCCCTCCCCTTCCCCCTCCTTGCTCCTCCCCCGCCACCCTCCCTTCCACCACGACCGCCCACCTCCCCGCCATTGCATTGTTTCAATTTTTTTAAAATTTTGTTTAAATTTTGTTTATTTTGTTTTTAATTTTGTTTAATTTTGTATATTTTATGTTTTTTTAAATTTTGTTTAATTTTTTGTTTAATTTTGTTTAAAGTTTGTTTAATTTTGTATAGTTTAATTTTTTTTTAATTATTTTGTTTTTTAATTTATTTTAAAATTTTGTATAGTTTGATTTTTTTATTGTTTTTAAATTTTTGTTTTAATTGTTTTTAAGTTTTTGTATAGTTTTTTTAAAAAATTTTATAATGTTAGTTTGGTTAGTATATAGATACTTAGTTTTTTTTTTAATGTATTTTTAATTTTTAATTATAATGTTATCTTAGTTTAGTTTGTTTTTAATTTTTTTTTTTAATTTTTAATTATAACATTAGTTAAAATTTGTTAGTTTAATTTGTTTTTAATTTCTTTTTTAAAACCCAAAGCTAATATTCGTGGAATAGGGAGCATTCGTGCAAGATGGGAGTGTGTTAAACCAAGCCGTAGATCCCGAAGGAATATGACATCTGAAATGATGGGTATAGATGTAAACTCAGATTGTGCACCCATTGATAATAGAGAAGAGTATGGGTCATCTACATCTTCATCAAGTCCTTCATCTGCATAAAATGTAGATTCTGATGGGGTGTCAGAATCCATGGATGAATTTGAAGAAGCAGTGTAGATGCTTTTTATTAGTATGATTTTTGTAATTGAAACTCTAGAGGAGTTTTTGATGATGGGGTGTTAGAATCCATGGATGAATTTGAAGAAGCAGTTTAGATGCTTTTTACTAGTATGATTTTTGTAATTGAAACTCTAGAGGAGTTTTTGAATATTTATATGAACCATTTGTTCTTGTATGGTCTAATATATTATCTCATTATGAATCGCATCATAATTCCTTTGTTTTTATATGGTTTTAATGGTGAAATTATTAGAGAAATTTGTTTTTTTGTTTAATATGCAATTTTCCTAAAAGTTGTAATTTATCTCTTCAAGATTTTTTTTTTTTTTTTTTTTTTTTTTTTTCCAATTTAAGGTTGATTTTAAAGTTTTGTTAAACAACAATATGGGATGTTTAGGCCATGGCTCTATTTTTCACCCTAAAAAAAATACGTGTATACTGGTATCAACACTTTTCTATTTGGGGGGTGTTTTTGGTGTTTTTTTTGCAAAAATCATCGTTTTTATGCGTAGAGTTCTCGTTCATAGTATATAGTTCTCGTTTCATAGTATAAGTGGTTAACAAAATAAAAACTTGAAAATAACTTGAAATTAAGCAAAGGGAATGAGAATATGCAAACCGCAACAAGAATCAAATGCTAGAAACAATTTAGATTTCCCAATGGTCAAGTTTGTCATGTAGTGTCACCTAGGAGGTGTGGGATTCAAGAAAATCCAAAAATATACCTAAGGGCGGTCCCTTTTTTCCACACTAAATGCTAAATAACTTGAAGAACAAATGGGAGAAACAATTTCCCCTTGGAGGAAGGTGGCAAGGGATCTTGAGGAATGCTAGTAGGTGTGGGAAGAGGTGGAAGAAGTTCCAACACAATTCCAGCAGCATAACCTTGCTCTGAATTTATTTACTTAGATGCATGCCCATGGGTTCCTTTTATAGGCCAAGAGGTGTCCAAGAAACAACTAGATGCAAATGTGAACTCATTGACTCCTTGAACTAGCTCCAAATTACACAAAGGGGGGCCATTCAATGTTCCCAAATGCACAAGGAGTCAAATTCAAATTCTTGGAGGTGATGGAGATTTGATGAGCCTTCACTATGTTTTGGGTAGTTGATATTCCACCATTTTTGTAGTAGTGTAACTTTTGAAGAAAAATCCGCGTGAGTAGAGCGACTTTTTTGAAGAAAAGTCATGCGAGGCTAGCACAGGCTCACAGTTATAAATCTTGCGTGAGTAGCGAAATTTTTGAAGGAAAAGTAGAATGAGTATCCTAAAATTCATTGCTTTTGTACTCTGAGGCTCATATTGTTTTTTGGATCTAATGAGGATGTATTTAGTGAGCTACATGATATATGTTGATGACACCTTACTACAATATTAGCCAAAATGTCACATGTGTGCAAAATTTAGGCATTAATAGATGCCCCCTGATGTATGAGTTTCATAGGGTATTGTAGAGCCGATGATGCATCATCATTTATTTTGTGTTATCTCATGTTCTTGTAAGTTGTGAATCTAGTGTGGACGGAACGTTCCTCCCATGGGGGAATACTGCTGGTGACAACAAGTGAAGTCGAAACAAATAATAGTGTTTTATACAAACGAGGCAGGTATACCCATGCTTGTGAAAATCTGTCAAGATGATTACAATGAGAGGGGTCTAAGGGGTCAACTCATAATACTGTTGGTACATGGATGAAGGCGGCCTCAATCCATATGAGAGTAGGTGAACTTGGAAATGATGTTACTGGTATCGAAGAAGCGAAACTGGTGATGATCACGATAATCCCACTGGGGTGGGGGACCAGAATACTGATGAATTTGTTGGATGGAGAATCTCACTGTACCACTGCTACCATGATTTGTAAATGTGAACGTTGCTACCTTCGAAATGTACGACTCCCCCTGATGCGATAGATGTTTTGATGTCGCGCATAAGGTATATTGCTAAGTTAGGGATCACTAATGAATCTCCATACTTAGTTCAAGGCGGTCCCTTATATTGATTGAAAGGGATCCCAAGGTACAAATAAAACTACTGCAAATATTAGAATATGGTTATTTGATGTCGATGAGAGCTGAAGTACATGATAAGACGAGGGTCTTATCTTGAAAACAAAGATCATGTTGTAACCAAATGTGAGAATGATAGACTTGACACAAGATTGGATGATAAGCATGAGGCTCATAACTTCCTTTGATCGATGTAAAATTGGGGAGTAATAGATGACAACATTCTTCAAACAGAGGTACAAAGTGTAATAGAGGGAGACAAACTGCAAATGAAGGGATTTGTTGGAGACACTACACTGAGGGTGATGGTGACTAACAAAACTGACAATGTTGGGGATATAGAGACTCAACTACATCGATCAAAGGAGACCAGGGATTTCTTCCAAAAGATTCAAGGGTTCCCACAGTTTTAAGTGGATTAGGGAATTGTTTATACATAAAGAATAATTGGTGGGGTCCCCACAATTTTGAGTGTGTCGGGGGATCAAATAGATGATGGGTGGGATTCCCATAGTTTTGGGTGAATAGGGGATTCAATTTGATGAAGGGTTGAGTTCCCACAGTTTTGAGTGGGTTGGGGAAATTTTTCCATGATGATGTGAGGGTTGTTTGGAAACACAAAGACGGCTGCCCTGTGAATCAATTCCACATAGACTTCTCCTGTAGGAAGAAATAAATGGAATGGGTTTCTTCTGAGGGTGGGGGACCCATTGTTGTCTTCGTGGGGATGATGATACGGAGAAAGAAGGGTGAAAATGGTAGATTACTCATGGAGGTATGAGTGGTTAATAGTGAATCTTGATCATAACATGTGCCAAATAATATGATGGCATCAACTTCTGAAGGTGGGAGAGTAAATGCACAACTATTAGAATAATGAACTATGGGTTGATATTTTTAGATGTGATGAAATTCCTTAGACTTTTGGGGGGTTCGTGTCACCTACCCAAATTTTGAGAATATTATTTTATTTGCAAAATACTTTATGTTAAGTTTTAATTACAACTTTTTGTAATTATGACCAAGTTTGGTCAAGGATGATTGTAATTACTGATTATTATTATTTAATAAATTAAATAGGAGACAAACACCCAAGGGAACTGTTAAATGAGTGTTCACTGACCCACTAGGAGGAATGGAAGCTGTTAGAAGGTATGGGACAAATGGAAGCATTTGCACTCCACCACTAGCTGTTGGTTATGGGACAACTACCCCTAAATTTGTGGCATTATCCCCCAGGTGGGTGGAAGAGAGAAGGCAGCTCATTAATGACCAGTTAACCACTAAAAGGCCTAGGTAGCTTAGATAAGGCAATTCGAATTGGGCAAGCAGCCTAAAATATTTTTCTATAGAAATATTTCCTCAAGTGTATCAGGTGATCACTGAGATATTTGAATAGGGAGGCTATGTGAGAGTGCAATTATGAGTCTGCTAATTATTATAAGGAGGAAACCAGAGGTGCTGGTGTAGGTCTCTTTGATTGCTGAGTCTTCAGGACTGATAATCTACATTGCTACTGAAATTTGAAGGACCTAAAGCTTCTACAGCTTCTTCTTCCTGGTGGTTCAGTGAACAGGCTCGAGGGTCCTAAGGAAAGTAATCTGGCTGCCTTCTGGAGTAGGTTGGGTGGAACAGGTTCCTTGGGTGGTTTGTTTCTCCTACAAATTATCAGGTTCTATAGTTCTGTGTTAATTTCAGTTAATTAAATTTTGCATTATCAGTAAGTAGTACAATTGAAAGAATACAGAAGAAGTGTCTTATTTTCTGACCTAAATTTGTTTCCTGAATAGAAATGATTTTTTGATTTTGATGAAATGATTGATTCGATAATCTTCTCTATATTTTTTCCCATGCTATTTTTGCATCGTACTCTAGTATAGAGAAGTGAAATTAATAGGAGATGAATGATAGGAAGAGTGCCATTTGAATGATTAGATAAACACATAAGTATTTCTCTTTTAAATTCTGCCATTTCATTTATATGTCAAAAACTTAGGAAAACAGTATAGGATGTTATAAATAGATGCATAGCATTTCCTCTATTTCTTAAGCAAAGAAAAATCCTTTATTTCTGCACAGGATTAGATCTTCAAAATCAACTCTATCTATTTTTAAAAATGATGATTGTATGCATTCCATTATCATAAAAACAATGGCTTTAGGCATTCTATTTTATTTACCGCTGTAATTTGTCTCTACACAGAGTTGTTAATTACAATAGATAAGTAATCATTTTGTCTTAAAACTAGGGTTTTATTTATCAATAGCTAATTCTTTTGAGAACCAATTTCATGCATTCTATCCACCTACTTTCCATATTTTTGTATAATGAAATTTTATTTTCGTCATTTAAATCAGTTTTTCGAAGTACTGCATTTATATTTTATTTCCAAGTTACAAACTGATATCATGGGGTTACAGCTCTCGGCCTCATTCTAGTAATAGTTTAAAATCTAGATACAAAACTCTACATCGCCATAAAACCCTTGGCGTATAGTTTCATTAAAATAACATTGTTTTCAAACTACAACTTAAAAATAGCACAAAAATCAGACTTCACGACTGAACACGATTTGGGTTAACGGCTCTCAGCCAAAAAAAAAAAAAAACATCTTTAAAAACCACTTATCAACTGCATTCATTACAGGAACGAGTCGGCCAAATGGCCTTAAACTTCCAGCAGAACACTTTACGTTTCACACACATCGACAAAGCAAATTTAAACAGTACTCAGAAAACTTCTTGAGTTAAATACTGTATTTTCCCTTCATTACGACGAGGGTCAACTCTTTTTACATTTCCAAAACAAATTTACATTTCAACCAAACTCTACAACTAAAACTTTGCCGAATAGAGTTTTTCAACAAGCCGAGACCTTAGATATTGGACTTTGTTTCCAAAAGTTACAGACACTAGGAAAACTCTTGCCAAAAACCTAAGCAACAGACGGTGGTCAAATATAAGAACAATGGTCACACTGAGCCCAAGTTAACTATGAGGAAGTGAACCTCCAAGGCTTACCCGATGGTTGAGCAACATCTTTTCCTTAAAGCCTAAAGACCCTGAAAAATTTCGACGAATTCTTCACCTGTCACAACAACGAGACGAAGGTTAAAATGAGATTTAAATCTACGAGCTAATTTAAAACGTAAGAAAACTAAGCCATGACTACGGGTTGAAACCTTACTAGTATTCTGCAAAATCCAGGAGAAAGACGCCGGATACTTTTGGCGTTGGCACCATTTTGTACATGCATCAAAGTAGGAGAAAAACTTCATCTCCAGACAAGAAATACACTCTGAAAACCTCATCCATTTTCCTGGTGGCTCGATATTGCAAATTAGTTAAACCTAAGAATTTCCAGGTTCTTTCCACTGGTTTTAAGTTCGAATCCTTGGAGTGAATCCTCTGTTTTACACTCTCCCCAAACCCTACATAGTAGCGGCATGTCGGCCTCGTTGCCTCGAAAACTACCAGGTGAAATGAAGTCCGAAAGAAACTTCAAACATCATTTACGACGAAGAGCTAGGGTTACCATCCAACGGTTAAGATCTATTGAGATCAATGACGGAGCTTTTGTCAATCATCAACGTTGGAAGATGAGCACCTACTGCATTTAATTCTCCACTTAATACTTCATCCACGTCGATGCCAACTCAACATCCCAAAGGGCAGAGCTAGTTACAGCTCAGACTTGTATTGCAATTTTATCAACTCCTTCACGTGCTCATAGCCATGGTAGCATACACTCATACATCCACTAACTACACCTGCCAGAAGACTTCAATGCTAAGACTAGAACTGGTGATGTGCCAGAGCCTTTTCGTACTCAACATTCATTACCGTCGTAACACCTGCCATGTCAAGGTTTTCAACGTTAAATGTATCTCATATCATTCCATTGTATTGATAAATCAAATATATGATTTATGACATTTGTTTATGTATAGTCGACTTTGGATAAGTTGTGTTACATTCCATTATTTTCATATTATTCAACATAAATATATTCGTATAGTTTCTCCAATGAATTCATATATATTCAGAAGTTGATACATATAGTAACCCTTAGTTGGAAATCCATATTGTTTTACATCGTATTAATTGTTCATATAGCATAGCTCATAACATCATGGATTTAATAAATTTAAAAGGGTCAAATCTCTCTAGTTTGTTGCAATTCTATAGTGGAATCATCATTATAATATAAAGGTAGGACACTATTGAATATTACACCAATAGTATGTTTGTTCATGCATTTAGAAAAGCATAAATATTATATTTTCAATTATAATAGCTTTCAATTCATTCATGTTTTTTTTCTAGTACTCTAATTGTTTTCACATTTTTCAATAGTCTAAAGCTCTACCTAGAGTCAAGACGATATAAATCAATACTTGTAGAAATAATATTTCTTATGAAAGTAAAAGATATCAATAATGTCATTTTAGCATTTAGATATTGTAACCTAGTACATTTCTTGGAATTCTCATAAGCATAAGTATTTTCTTTTCTGACAAATGTATCATTGAGTATAGTTTTAGAATTCATTTATTGCAACTTCTGCAACATGTATTTATGCTCAAAACAATACATCTAGGATAGACAAAGACTCATACCTAAAGCAAGCAAGCACTTAGAATCTTCATCAAACTGAAAAACATAGTTACTTTTAATGCTTGAATTGTCATGTTACCCTTACCTGCGAATCTGCGCAAGAGGGACATGTACAAATGCTTCAGCTAACATAGCTAAGTAAGCCTCAGGGTACCCCATAGGACCCCCTTCATAATAATCAAGAAACAAACTATCAGTACACTATCAAGAAATTTTGATCATATAATATTTCGAATTACGGTTGACACAAGCATAACTAATGTCGTAAGCTTGTTAAAATAAGTGTGTCGTGTCACTGTCATTAAATTGTTTTTAGTTATGAGACTCAGTAATCAATTGTTTTCAACACTAATGACCTTATTATCCGATGCTGTCTTGTTAAGCATTTATTATTTCCGCATTCGTAAATTTTAACATTTAATACTGTTTTAAAAGTTTTAAATTTTTATGATTTTATAGGGATGTTACAGTTCGACATCATGGGTACCAAATTATGACGGGGTTTGCAATGGTGGGCACACCCATGGGGGAAAGATGCTATCCTTAGTAATGTCATTGATAACACATATTTACAGGGAAATAGGACCCTATGGGTATCAATGAGAGCACTAGTAAATACAATGTAAACAGAGGGAAAACGTTGCCTATATGCCAGTTTCAGAATGATACCTGTGATGCAATTCTTGCGCCATTGCTGAAAGGGTTGGAATCTCATATTCTTGGTCATTATCTTGCACACATGATGCAGATACCTAATTTTAATAGAGAACATGACACAGGTATTGATGATGTAGAAATAATAACCAGAAACACAACACACCTTAGGAGTGCGAATAAACATTGGTGCAAATGGACAATGTACAGGGTGAAATACAGTTCCACCCTTCTGCCAATGGTATGCCTCCCTGTGTTGGAATCTCAAGCTATATCTGGGTGGTAGTATACTCATATGTATTGATAGGTATCCAACACTTGAGAGGAGATATCCTAGCGTCTAGGCGACATGTGATGGATGTGGTGGATCTTGGTCTTCATTAGAAGATGATTAATCATCATTGGTAAGAAGGCCGATGAATGATGATGTATTATCGAGGGTATATGGTGAAGGGGAAATGATTTACTTAGTGGGTAATTCTTGTGGAAATATCCCAATGTGGGGAATTTGATCTTGCATCCGCATAAGCTCAAGGAATACTTCTCGTTTAGTGCATAATAAGGGACACTGAAATGAGAAGTGGGAAGTGTCACCACATGATTAACATGGGTGTGGGATCCTGGCATGGATAGGCGTATGTGCTGAGGTTAAGGGTTGGGTGGCATAGTCAGGAATGAATGTGATGATGTCATTGGGAATCATATGAGTATGGTTCCAAATGGATGTACCTTCATCATGTTGTGATTCTAATGCGCCAGCCTAAGGTCATGATACTTGTTGTGTAGGTGGCTCGATGGTTGGTACCATTGAGATGGCCAAGTCTGAGGTGGGTACAACTAGTGTTGTCACCGATGTAGTGAAAACATTTATTGAATCAATTTCTAGAGCTCTGACAAGGTGGGGCACATGTTATTCGCATGGCCTTGTTCCCACATAGGGAACACAATGGAGTGACCCTTGTTGCATGAGTAGTGGCTGTCATTAATGGGTATTTCAACCTAGATTGGGTTATGCACCCTGAATTAGGCTTGGCGACTATTGATGCTGGTATTTACAAATCCCCCCTTGAAGGGGTAGGTAGATCCTCCACTTGTGGGGGTTCAGGCTCGACATATCCTTTTGATTGACTTTGTAGGTTAACATATGACGTGTTAATGTAGATGTTCTGGAAGGAGCCATAATCGGGGGGGGGGGAGGCTCCTACTGCTAGGTAACGAACCCTTGGTTGGAAAAGGGTTGTTGCAAGATAGCAGTATGTGGTTGTGGAACATTAGGTACTTGAGGGCGATTGGATATTATATTTTTCTTCACTTTCAACAACTGCTAATAGTCGGGGATGAGTGGGAAATGGTGAGTATAGTGACCATACTCTCCACAAATCAAGTAGGAATAGTTTTTCCTAGGGTTAGTGTTTTTTCCTTGTTTGGGGGGGTTATTAGCCCCTGCATTATGATTAACCTAGTTTTGGTTTTTCTGGAGAAGGGGTTGTGCCCTTTCCCCTATTGTTGGTTCTTTTTTTTCTTACCTTTATTCATCCCTTGAATTTGAGGATTCTAGTGGTTCACAATGTTCAACTGCTCAAACTATTGAGCTTGTTATGCTAAAGAAGGTTGTACTAAATTGTCCCCCATGTGTGGTATGGGGGAAGAACAAGGAGGACATGGAAATAGGTAATAAAGACTATACCCTTGTGGTGGGAGATATGTGGTTTGTGCTCCATATGATGTGAATGTAGGTTTAGCTTGTGTCATTTGCGGTGGAGTTATTGTTGATGCTTGGCTTGCATTGGGGTATCTAGGACTGTAAGGTCCATATTATAGCTGACCAAATTAAGGATTTGGTGCAGGTGTAGGGGGTGCCGACATGGGAGGGATGTGTGGGAACTGTGGTGCCATATTGAATGGAATACGAGGGGGAACCTTTCCTTATTGGGAAATGGACCCGATAATTCCATATGCTGAATGTAACGATACTGCAGGCGAGGGATCCAAAGATCGATACTGAGGGGCATCGGGTAGGATGGTGTATAAGTAACTGGATTGCGCATAAATGAGATCGAAATGCTGGGCCTTCGGTATGGCCTATTCCTTAGTTTGGGTAAATGAGGTTTCCAGATCCTTTGCAGTTTTAGGTTGGAGTGATTATCATGATGAACCAATCCAACATGAACTAAGGTTTATATCAATTTTGCACAATGTGCACCATTTACGCCACTTATGGATGTGGTATGCTATGTGGGTAAAGGATTCTGTCAAAATCCTATGAGAATTTCAAGACCGAGGTCATGGCGAATGGGAAGTTGAAATTAAGTGAGAAATACGGTGGCCAATGTCCCAAAGGTGGCATAGGTTTCCCCTGGTAATTTCACATACCATTTTGTAGCCGTTTCGGTAAGGGTTCGTTGAAAGAGGTGAAGCCTTACTGAGTCTTCCACTATACTATTGGAGGAACACTATAAGTGGAATGACATGGCATGGTTTGTTGGGTCATATCCTTGTTTCAATTCAAATTTAAGAATATTTGAGGGGAACTTATCGAGCGTAGTTGACCGTGCTAGATCATATGCTATGGGGTCATTGATCAACTTGGTGAGATCAGGGATATTCAAGCTAGCCATGAAAGGTAGGCTGGTATTAGGTCCCACCATCGTATTCCATGTGGTGTTCCCTTGAGGGGGAGAACAGGGGGTATGTGGCAGTGATCTCTATCTCTGATTGGAGGATAAGGATGCCATATGTCCTACTCCTGAAGAGGGATATGAAGAAGGTGGATTTACTCCGAGGGGTGGGAATAAAGGGGGGCCTCTTCTATGAGAGGGTGAACCAAAGGGGTTAAACTTATCACTAAGGGGAGAAAATCAAGGGTTTCCTCTTCCACGAGAGGATGAAGCAAAACGATCTAATTTTTATCCAAGGCGAGAAAATTAATCAATCAAGGAGTGGCCTCTCCCGAATGATCCTATCAATGTTTCCTGGGAGTGGCCTTGGCTACGGTATCTCCCTTGTGAACCATGGGGATAAAGTGGGAAAACACCCCTCGAGAGAGGGGAAAGGCCTTGTAGCCTACAAGTATGTCTTAGGGGTTTTTTCTACTAAATGGTGGAAGTTTAGTAACAAATGAGAGTGATGATGGAAATAAACACAATTGAATAAATGAAAAAATATTCCAACCACAACAGATGGAAAATGGTGCAAATTGAGTGATATGTGCTATGTCGGTTTAGTGAAAGTGTTCCCACATGTAGGTTCTTTTAATTACGATTTAGTGAACTTATATTTAAAAAGAAAATAAATGTAAATTCCCTACATACCTAATGTTCTTCCTCTCAAATGTAACTGGGCCTTCCAAAAGTGCAACCGTTGGTGATAGTGGGATCCACACAACGATAGACTAGTGAAGGTAACAAAGATTCAGTTATATCGGTGATAGGGCTATGTCCCAAAAGAGATTGGAAATATTTCTCAACGACAATATATGAATTCAAGAGTCAACTGCGCTCACAATTTCTCCTTGGTTGTTAGAAAAATAGGATCACAGAACAATAACATAAAATAAGATGTAGAAATAAAACACATAAACACAATACTGGAGAGACACCAATATAGGTGGTTCACCCAATATGGGATACGTCCACGAAGAAATTGCCAGTCTTTTTATTATACCATCTAGCAAATGAAGGAATATAACCCACAACACATTTGCTACAACTTCCTCTTCACTCTCTCACAGTCTCTCTCACATAATCAAAGAGATATTTACAATACAATAATACCACACACAACCGTATTACAATGCATTGCTTTTAAAGAGGCATTACCATGGGAAAATAACATGGGATACCCAATACCATGGGCCTGCAAATTACCCATTATTGACTAAGTCATGAATATGAAATTACAACAGTGTACAAGGAATTTTCTCGAAATTGTCGCTATGGGGGAATTTCCCCTGAACCCTCTACCCCTCCTGGACCCCCCATGGTGACGTCTGAAACATGACCTATGAATCAGGAAGATCGGGCTCCACAACCAAAAATATACCACTTGGAGACTAATCACAACAACTCCATCGCTACTGCATCTACTGGAATATGCTCCAAACCTTGGACCTGGAAATTTATCATATTCACCTTCATGCTTGAAGGCCAACTGAAACTGAGTAGGAACTCAATTTCTCTCTCGTTACTACCTTTATCAACATGTCTACATGATTTTGGATAGTATGTATCTTTTCCAACTTCAATAGTTCATTATCCAGAATCGATCATATGAAATGGTACTTGATATGTATATGTTTAATATTAGAATGGAAGGTTGAGTTCTTTTGCAAGATGAATGTCACTTTGGTTGTCACTATACAAACTATTATTATCCTACTTCTTACCCAATTCCTCCATGAACCTCTGTATCAAAACAATCTCTTTACCGGCCTCTTAGCAACAACATACTCTACTTCCATTGTTGAAAGTGAAACAACCTTTTGCAGTTTCAAAATCCAACTTACTGTTGTTCCACCTATAGTAAAGACATACCCTATGGTGATTCTCTTGCTATTTTTATCACCTTCCATATCTGCATCAACATTTCCCTATAGAATAGTGTCTGAAACTCCAAAACATAATGCATGAGTAGTAGTACCTCTCAAATACCTAAGAATCCCCTTTACTTCCTTCCAATGTTCTTTACTAGGATTTTTCATATATCTGCTCACAAATCCCACTGCATGTGCAATATCTGGTCTTGTGCACACCATTACATACATTAGACTTCCAACTGCTGATGAATAATGGACCTTGGACATGTATTCTATTTCCTCCTATGTCTTGGGACACATCTCCTTACTTAGTTTGAAATGGATAGCCAAAGGTGTACTAACTGGTTTTGCATCTTGCACTCTAAACCTCTCCAACAACTTTTCTATGTACTCACCCTAAGTCAATGCTAATTTGCGATTTTCCTGTCTCTTGTTATTCTCATACCAAGGATTTGCTTTGCAACACCCAAATCCTTCATCGGAAATTAATTAGATAATTTCCTTTTGAGCACATTTTTATCCTACATGTTAGACCCTGCAACAAGCAAGCCATCCACATACAATAACAAGATAATATATCTTCCATTATCTAGCCTCTTGAAATAAACATAGTGGTCAGAATGAAATATACTATAATCTTGTTCTATCATAAACTTGTTCTATCATAAACTTGTCAAATTTTAAATACCACTGCCTTGGAGCTTGCTTAAGGCCATACAAGCTTTTCTTCAACCTGCAAATTAAATTATCCTTCCGTTTGACCTCATACCCCTGTGGTTGTTGCATATAATTTTTTTCCTCCAAATCCCCATGGAGAAAGGCTATTTTTACATCTAACTATTCAAGATGCAAATATTCTACCACCATTAGACTTCAAATAGTTCTAATTGAAGTCATTTTAACAATAGAAGAAAATATTTCACCAAAATCTATAACTTTCTTTTGTGCAAACCCCTTTCCAACAGGTATGACCTTGTACCTCTTCTTGCCTCCATCTTATTTCTTCAACTGGCTAAACCCATTTATTCTACAATTCTCTTTTACCTACATGCAACTACTAAACCAAATCCCATGTTTGGTTTCTTACCAAGGAGTCTATCTCCTCATTCATGCCTTGATCCCACTTCTTTCAAGTTTCCACTTGTATTGCTTCTTCATAACATTTTGGTTCACCAGAATCATTCATTAGATAAACAATACATTGAAGGGGTCTACTTAACCTGGTAGATATTCTAAAACTTGCAGGAGTTTGAGGTACCTGCTGTTATTCTTCATTTTATGGAACCTTTGGAGTTTCAATTTCTTTGATTTCACCAAGCACTGTGTATTATGTGTTTTCTTTTTCTTGTTTCTTTCCCTGCAACCGATCTTTGTACATGACCTTTTCATTGAATACTACATATCTGCTCCTAATGATTTTGTGATTTTCATAATCCCATAAGCGATAACCAAAATCATCAACCCTGTTCCAATAAAGGTACACTTCTTGGATTTAGCCTCAAGCTTTGTTCTATTTTCTTTATCAATATGGACAAATGCTTCACAACCAAAAGTTATCAGAAATGATTAGTTTACCTTTTTACCTATCCATGCCTCCTTTAGAATGCCACCATCCAAGGAGCTTGAAGGCCCTCTGTTTATTAAATAAACATCAATTTCTACAGTATCTATCCAAAACTATAAGGGCAACCTTGCATGTAGTCTCATACACGTTGCATGCTCCATGATTGTCTTGTCATCCTTTTTGATGCACCATTTTCTTGTGGTGTTCTTGGGACTGTCTTCTCTCTACGAATCCCATGGTATGAACAATAACTATAAAAATCCTTGCCATAATATTCACCTCCATTATCAGATATGAGACACTTCAACATTTTTCCTATCTCATTCTCAACCAGAGCTTTCCATTTCTTAAAAGTAGCAAAAACATCATATTTCTGTCAAATGCAATAAACCCAAGTTTTTCTAGTTGCATCATCAGTAAAAGTAACATAATAATGAGAGCCACCAAGAGATTGTACCTGAGATGGTCCCCATGCATCTGTATGCACAAGCTCTAACTTTTCACTCTTCTTTTGCTTCCCAACCCTAAGTAATATGACTCTCTTTTGTTTTCCATAAACACAGTTCTCATAGAATTCCAAACTAACTTGCTTCAAATCTGGCAACAACTTCCTTGAGTCTAGAATATGCATCCCCTTATCAATCATGTGGATAAGCTTATGATGCCACAATGTTGTATTTGTTCCTATGGAATATAAAGAGATAGATTAATCAGTATTATAAGGACATAAATACAACATACATATCATGTATCATTTTACTATCACCAACGATCCTTTAGTGATCTTCCACCACGTTTCTCCAAATGTAGATAAACAACTAGTATCTCCCAACTACCCTGTTGATATTAGATTTCTTTTCATAGCAGGAATATTCCTTAAATATTTCAACAACCATTCATTTCATCCTTTAACTTTATCTGTACCTTACCCATTCCAACAATTTGACATGGTTCATCATCACCCAATAGAACATGTCCAAAATCACCTTGAACATAATCATAAAGAAATTTCCTATGGGGTGTAGCATGACATAAAGCCCCTGAATCTACCCCCGAGTAATCACCAGTATTATCTAATGCAAGAATCAAAGCATCTTATAACACATCACCTTCTACATTTGCTTCCTGATTAGTCTTCGGTTGTCCATCTCCTTTCTTCTTTAGATATCTGCAGTCTTTCTTCAGACGTCTATTCTTCCCATAGTTCCAACAATCTATCTTTCCCAGTATGGACTTGGATCTGCCATTTCTAGATTCCCCACGATTACCTGGGATATTTCCTCTTTCCCTTTGTCTTCCCCTACTCTCCAAGGTCAACGAATTACCTGATGTCTCACTTGTGCGTTTCCTTTGCATTTCCTCACTAAGAATAACACCAACCGTACATCATCAAATTTCAAGTGTTTGAACCAGAGACAGATTTACTGACAACCATGACCAAGTCATTCCAACTTTATGGAAATGAGCACAAGATTAAAATATCCCTAACCTCATCATCAAAGTTCACTCCTACATAACTTGGTTGATTACTAACCATATTAAATTCATTTAAATGGTCAGCAACAGATCCATCTTATGAAATATTCATATTAAATAAATGCTTCATTAGAAATACCTTGTTGGAGGCCGAGGGTTTTTCATACAGTTTCTCCAATGCATTCATAATATCCTTTGTTGTATTTTCTCTCGAAATATTGAAATCCACCGACCGACAAATCCAAGCACAACTGTATTGTTCCTAGTGCCTTTCTGTCAAGAACCTCCCATTCTTTGTCCTTTATAGACGTCAACTTACTTCTTTTTCCACTCAATGGTAGGAATAGATCCTTATAATATAGATAGTCCTCCATATGCATCTTCCATAACTGATAGTTTTGGCTGTTAAATTTCTCAACCCTAAATTTCATTCTTTCGCCATTGCTCCCACGCAAACCAGGAACCCTTCTTTCCTGTGAGTTTATGCGCCAAATAGGCCTTTGGGTATGGTACCAATTGTTAGAGAAAGAAGATCACAAAACAATATCATAAAATAAGATGCAAAAATAAAACACATAAATAAAATACAATAAAGACACCAATATACATGGTTCACACAATATGGTCTATGTCCATGGATAAATTGCTAGTCCTTTTATTATATCGTCCAACAAATGAAAGGATACAACCCACATTACATCTGCTACAACTTCCTCTTCACTCTCTCACACAATCGCAAAGATGTTTACAATACAATACTACCACACACAACCATATTACAATTCCTTCCTTTTAAAGAGATATCACCATGGGAAAATACTGCGGGCCTGTAAATCACCCATTATGGACCAAGTCATGACTGAAATTACAACTTTTTACAAGGAATTGTTTTCTTCTCTACGGGGGCGCTGCCCCCTACTCCCCTGGACCCCCCATGGCGACTATAGTGGGGGGGAAATACCCCCCACACCCCCCCTTCATGGTATGGGATCCAAACACAGTTGAAACATGACCTATGAACTAGGAAGATCAGGATCCACAACGAACATTGGTGATATTCTAAGTTTGGACACTAAGATATCTATGTCAAGTGTTGATAAGTGGTTCAACATGAGCGATATAGTGTCGCCACCAAAAAAAGTTGAGTGACTCTAAGTGGGGAGAAGGGAAGCTATAACTCGAATTTCACATTCTTGGGCATCGTGCCTTCTTATCCAGGTTGTATTTTGTTAAGGCTTGCCGATATCAGGATTTAAAAGTACCCTATAATTCAACAATGCTATGTTTCAAAAACATAATGAAACTAGATTGGTGGGCATTAATGGATGCCTAGACCAATCAATCCTAACCAAACTATAAATTTTGTTTTGACCTCCCGTGGAGGAATTTAGTTGGTAGAGAATTACAAGTGTTGATTTCAAGGGTCCAAATTCACTTAAGGAGTGTGTAAGAGAGGTATTTCACAATCCTACTTCTTTATGATCCATCAAGATCCCACGAGGTGCGAGATAGAGAGCATACTTAAAGTAAGAGATTCTTTAGGTCTCTTATGTGTAGAATAAGAAAATGATATTGTTGTTGCAACTAACTAAAGAGCTCAATGTAAATGCTTAAGTAGTTTCTACTTTTAAATCAAAAGATGCTAAAGGTGCTTGCAACTAACAATTTT
The DNA here is from genome assembly GCA_027924585.1 of Larix kaempferi. Taxonomy (NCBI): domain Eukaryota; kingdom Viridiplantae; phylum Streptophyta; class Pinopsida; order Pinales; family Pinaceae; genus Larix; species Larix kaempferi. Next base: position 14,116,732 of record BSBM01000030.1, read on the forward strand.
TATGAACAATGCTTATGCACTTGAAAAGTGTGCAATGGAAGTAAATCACACTTCTCTCCTTTTTCTGATTCACCAATATCATATTGAATGCGAGGTGAAGAGTATAATTTGGGATATTGGAGTCTTTAGGTCCTTGCTTGTGTGCAAAAGTGGATTACACTACTTTTCCTAGAACACGAGAAATAAACAAATAACAAGGATGATGTCTTGAATACTAGTGATGACTAGGAGGCCTGTTGAAATCCCCAAAGTATTTTACCTAAGTAAATTTCAAGATAAGACCTCTTTACTTCCTAATATTGAGCTAAGTGAGCTAATTACTAAAGAAAAACTAATTATTGCAAGTTAATTTAATTCTGGTTCATTAGTGAGCAGTCATTAGGACTGCAATATTTGTGCAAAATTGATAAAAAGAAAAATAAAAGATAGTAGCGTGGGTTTTCCCAATACAGACACGCTAGTAGCGGGGTTACAACACAAAAGAGTTGCGCTAGTACAAAGAATATTAACACGCAGAAGAAAGTAGGGAAGTATGCATAGTAACACGAGTGTCAAAGGATAATCCATGCTGGTAATGCGCACGGGGCCCTGGGATACGTGCTTATGTGTAATCAACAATTACAACCAAGAGGAGGAAAAATTATGGGAATGAAGGGTATGGACCTGATCTCCTACACAAGACAGGAACTCAGAATTAGCCAGTTAGCAAGATCAACCTAGTTAATGAGAAACTGACAAAAATAATGTGGAGTCAAGATAAATACTGTTATAAGAAAATTTCCACAAAGGTGTGAAACCCTTCCCACTTGAGGGGGTGAATCCTTTGAGGTTGTTAACAATGCCTAGTATTATGTTAATAAAGAAAATGTGAATGAATCCAAATTGATCTTGCAAGCTCTTGTTATCAAAACAAAAAAAACAAAAAAAAAACTTGAAAATAATTTGAAACAAAGCAAAGGGAGTGAGAATATGCAAACCACAACAAGAAGCAAATGCTAGAACCAATTTAGATTTCCCATTGTTCAAGATTGTTAAATGTAGTGTTACCTAGGAGGTGTGGGATTTAAGGGAGGAAAACAATATCCCTCATGGAGGTCCTTTTTGTCCACACTAAATGCTAAATAAATTGAAGAACAATTCGGATAAACACTTCCCCCTTGGAGGAAGGTGGCAAGGTATCTTGAGGAATACTAGTAGGTGTGGGAAGAGGTGGAATAAATTATAACACAATTCGAGCAACATAACCTCGCTCTAAATTTCTGTACCTAGATGCATGGTCATGGATCCCTTTTATAGGCCAAGAGGTGGCCAAGAAACAACTAGATCCAAATGTGAACTCATTGACTCCATGAACTATCTCCAAAGTACAAAAAGGGATGCCATTCAATGAACCCAATTACATGAGGATCCAAATTCGAATTCTTGGAGGTGATGGAGCTTTGATGAGCCTTCAATGCACTGTGGGTAGTTGAGATTCCACTGCTTTTGTAGTAGCACGAATTTTGAAGGAAATCCATGCTAGTAGCGTGAATTTTCTGAAGAAAAGTCATGTGAGGCTAGTGTGGGTACAAACATATTGCATGAGTAGCACGAATTTTGAAGGAAAAGTAGCATGAATAGCCCAAAATTCATGCCTTTTGTACTTCAAGGCTCATATATTTTTCTAGATCTAATGGCGATGTCTTGGTTGAGTTGCATGCTATATGTTGATGATGCCTTACTGCAATATTAGCCAAAAATTTCACATCTGTGCAAAATTTAGGCGTTAACAGAGGCCAACAATGATTTTCATCATGTCTATTCTGGCTACAATGACACAATGAATATCAGGTGTTTTGTTGTGACAATTTACAACCCCTTCTCTCTTATTGTTTTCTCTTTTAGAAGAATCATTTGTTTGATTATTCCCTGTCTGGGAAAGGTACAATATCTCTCTAGTGGGATGAATTGTATTCTTTCCAAAATCTTTCTTTCTTTCTCCAATATTCTCCACCAAAGTTTCAAAGGTGAGGTATTTCAATTTACCACTAGCTTGAAGTGATTTAATGTAGTGTGAATATTTGGGGTAGAGGAACTTGATGAAGGAAGTGAGAGGAAGGTTTATGTTACACCAAAAAATTGTCATCATGAGATGTGTACCATTGGTTTTTCCGAATTCCTGAAGCATTGATGCCAAATTGCTTGAAAAAGAAGGATTTCCATGTCTTTTTACTCATGTCGTGGCACCAATGCACTTTGCACATTCACAAGTTGTAGCGCCAGTTCTATGGTGACACACTCTACCCATTGGAATAGTGCATCACTGACCATTCTTTCATTCAGTCAACATGCGTCACCCCCTCCCTAATGCAGGTTGCTAGTTAGCAAGGTGTGTCACTTCCAGTTAGAGAAGAAAAAGAGAAGCTTCGAGCGCCTTCTAGAACAAATCCCTTAGTGGATACCTATCCCAAAAAATCAGTGAAGGTGGCAATCAATTCCCTAACTCCTTGGGACAATCCCTTAGTATTATCCATCATATCCTCAACTCCTTCTATCCTCTTTGGCCTATATATACAACCTTCCTCTTCATGATTACGATCTATAGGATTAACTAGAGCACCCAATTGCTGGAGAAATTCTGCTAGAGTTGAAATCCCTTCATCCATTAGAGATAAGGTTGGATATTTGAGGAAAAAGGTTATTTGGAAGAAGTTTCAATGTCAAGGCTTATGTTGTAATCTCTTCCTTTGTATTTTCATCTTATACAATAATATACATGATTTTTACATAAAGATGTGTTCATGTTAGATCTTTAGAACTTGTTTCCTTGACCACTTGTTTAGATTAGTTTATATCACATATTGATTTCACTCTTGTTTCCATTTGTTTGTCTTGTGTTGTTTTGCAGCCGAGATATCAAGATATACATCAAACAAAGAGAAACAACTAAAGATACAAGGTAAGCAATCCTTTGCATTCTTTGTGATTGGATTAATCTAGGAAAGGCATTTATATTCCGTTGTGATTTGTTCTAGATCTAAACCGTTTAGACTAGGGAGATCAGTTGGTGTCTGCACCGATGGATTTATCTGCAAACAAAATTGGTGACCATTAGAGAAATTTTGAGGTCAAAAAAGGGCCTCAAAACAAAGAAAATGTACTATAAAATACAACCAATCACATTCTAGTAGATGACATCATCCCCCTTGGTGAGGTGGCATTGCATGAGTTAATAATGCTTATTTGTCAAATTTTCTATGGTGGATGAAAACACATAGTTAACCAAGGTAGTGGTGTAAGTACTTTTAAGTCATAAAGTAAAGTACTCATAATGATAGTCTTTTCATAAAATAATATTATTGTCATTTTCAAGTAAAGTACTCATAATGAATGTCTTTTCACACTTTCACATAAAATAATATTATTGTCATTTTCAAGTGAAGTACTCTTAATTCATAAAGAAAGTCCTTTCACATTTTTTTATAAAATAATATATTATCATTTTTATGTTTTTAATTTTAAATTATATATTCACTCCATTCTATTTAATAACATAATGTCAAACTAATAAAGAATAATAATAGATTTAATAAATAATAATAATAATAATAATAATAATGCAATGTAGATTATAATAATATTATTGACATTTTACATGTAAATAAATTCTCAATTAAATTACATTATTAAATTCATGAGAAAAGTACTAAATATAAAAAGTCAACATAAAATTAAAAAAAAAACTCTTAAAAATGTTTTTTATTATTTAATTTCATTTGCAAGTTCAAGACAAATAAATGTTAAAGGACAATACATTTTTGGAAATTTACAATGAATCTTAATCACATCAATGTAGACTTATTTTATTAATTTTATTTCTAGTGAATTTTGAAAAGTAACTCAACCATGGTTATTTATATTGTGCATAGAAAATAGTGTGGGAGGTGACTTGTCATATATACCTACCCCATAAAACCCCCAATTCATAATATTTTAATATATCTCATATTTTTGTAGTACATCTCTTAGGAGGCCCTTTTTTGACCTCAAAATCTCTCTAATGCATACTGAGGAGATTCCATAGTCTTTGGATTTTTTAGGTTGTGATTTTCATTTTCTTGTTTATCCTCCTAAATCATTCAATTTGCCTCTTTCTTTTGGATCTCCCCTTTTGAGAGTTACTGGGTGATCCAGTCTATATTAGGGATCTTTAACTTGTCCAATTACCTCTTTTTAACTTGGGATTCTTTATACGTCAATATCAGATTTCGCCTAACACACATGGGTAGTGTTATACCTGCGGCACAGTAACTTTAAATCTCCTTTTCTTAAGGCAAACAACGTCACTGACGCACTTTGATAGTATGTAGACTGCGTCACCGTGATTATGGACAATCTGTAAGAGCGGACTCAAATGGATCTCCCTAGTTTTAATGGTTCATATCTAGAACAAAACAAGTACATAATACAAACAAACTTCCTAGATTGATTGAAATGCAATATAAGTGAAAAAGATGGCTTACCTTATAATTGCAGATCTTTTCTCCTTGCTGATCCAAGTCCCGATCTTCAAATCTCAAGCTGCAAAACCAGTCAAGAACATGTGGAAACAGACAAGTAATAAAATCACATGATTGTGAAACAATATAGATCAAAAGTCAAAGAGGTTAATCCTAAACATTATCAATACAACAAGTTTATGGAAATAATTTGCATTAGATGTAATAATAACAAGTACAAAGAGAGAGGTGTTACAACCGATGCTTTGACATCATAACCTCCTCCCAACAATACTAGCCTCAAGATCAAATGCTTAGCCTCTAATGGATGAAGAGGATCTCCTAGCAAAATTCCACCAGCATATAGGTACTCTATCCTTTCCCCCCTTAACAATGGAGAGGGGGTTCATATATATAGGGCTAAAGGGATAGGAGAGGATGAGGATTTAGGGGAGAGGCTTAAGGTATCATCCCACTAGACAAGGGGATCGAATGCCACCTTTCCATATATGTAGGGATAAGTCTCCATGCCATCCAAGCTTCGATAAGTCGCTCGAAGATTCTCTTTATCCACTTTAACCAACAACGGTGCACCTTGCACAAGGACAACACACACCAATGGGAGATCAATGCACCTTGTGCAAGAGCACAATGCGCCACCGACGCACTCTACTAAGGTGCAAAGCGCGTCACCTTAAGTCTGACGCACCTTGCTAGAGATTAGGACGCGTCGGGGTGACAACATAAGTTTAAAGGGATGAAAAAGAACTTCTCTTCTGATGTGTTAGCCCATGCACTTTAGGGATCAAGGCATATAGAGGACACATAACCCATGATGACGAGATTTCAGTGTAACAGAATGCCTCCGAAAGCATGAAGCTGAAAAAATAAGGTAGGTGAAATGGTTTGTAAAAGGAAAAAAGTCGAGGTAAGGATTATAGGTTGGAGTGACAAACAAAGAAATTCTTGCAGTACAACTGACTCTGAGATATATGTCTCAACTGACTCATAACATGGATTCCGACCAATACATTGCAGATCCATGATAGTAAATACTGACTAAACACAATCATGGCTACTAGACACAATCATAGATCCATGATGAGATGATAACATAGCCACGACCAATACAAAAGTGGATCCGTGTAATATGACTTAAAAAATATCCATTGCAACCTGGGTAAGATACATGAGTTAACCCAGGGTCTTCAAGCCGAACCCACAATGATACGAATCTAAACATGTGATTACAATGTCTTGAAGTCGAACCTGGTATAAACCACTTGATTACCGATCATTGATGTATACCGTTAACATGTGCGAGGGAAATCACCATTGTTGTCAATGATCCCCAAGGTATCGTAGTACATACCACTGAATGTGAATCAATGATCTGAGGTTGAACACTCAGTGGAATCTTTCAATTAGAAGTCAATGATATGAACTTAGTGTTGAAAGTGAGGTAACCTTCCATTGAGGCATGCAAGCCCAAGGTACTTGATTGGTTTCTAGGTTTAATCCTCGAATGATGTGCTGAAGTCGACAAGGATAAACTGATTGAAGGAGGGTCATGATGTTTCCCCCATTATCGAAACGAAACAAGATCAAATATTTTTGGAGTAGGTCAGACTGTAGAGTGACACTCGAGATTAACTTAAGAATGACCAACATGATAAAAGGTAGAATGACTACAGAGATTAAATTGATGAACATACCTCTCTTGAACATGGGAATGTCATGACTTGGAAACATTGACATGACGAGAATGACACTGACCCCTAATGAAACTGATGATGGAATAATTCTTTGAATGAATCAAAGGAGTAAAAAGACTCATGGAATGGGAGGGACTCGAAGGCAAGCAGATTATCCAAGTGTTTGAATGCATATGCAAATGAGCACCATGTTCAAGAGTGACTAAGTACTACCATAATTACAATGAAACACAAACTCTTTCCTTATCCCCATCATGGTTCATGAGTACCTCTTTTGTTTTTTAATGATCTTGAGGAGGGTAACAGATGCTCGGTATAGCTCATCCTTCAGACGAGTCCGATCTCATATGTTTTATGGACCTGATATAGAAGCGTTTCATCCCAAAAAGGGCCCTTCAATGTCAGATTTTAACAAGTCCAAAGAAGGAAAACTCAACATTATTTCATATTTAGAGAGTCTGAAAAGAACTAAAGAAGACTCCAAATGGTTCTTTTTCGTAAAAGTTAGTCTCCTCATCCGAAAAGGATAAAACAACATGAGAGAGAACTATTCTAGTCATGTTTAATCAGAGTGCTCCTTTTTTGTAAATAGTCCTCCTGGTCCAAAAAAGGGGTAAACTATCACCAGGAAGACGATCTTTCAAATACTTTTGCAAGCGTGAAGGAATCAAGTTCACTTAGCGATATTTTCATATTTAGGGAGTCTGGAAAGAGATTAAAGAGGAACTCCGAAGGGTTCATTTTTCGTGGGAGTTTTATGAGCCTGAAAAGTGATAAAATGTAACTCGGTGACTTATTCTCATAGTTTCACGAGCATGAGAAAGAACAAAAAGTAAGCTCGATGCCGTTAATACTTGGTTTTAACGAGCGTGATGATAACACAAAAAACGCTTGAAGACTCATTCACACTTGATAAAAAGTATGAAACGCCTATGATGGTCACCAAAAAATCAAAACACCACTTTATTTCATCTGCGAACTCCAAAAACTAAGTTAGAATTGATAATAAGGTCTTAAAACGCAAAAATAGTCACCAACTATAGTAAAAAACCCATAAAAGAAATATTGAAAAAGGAGTATTCCATTTCTTTTATATAAAAATTCAAATAGTAAAGAAATATTTACCAATTGTTTTTTACCAAGTTGGAATAGTGAAAACACCCCTTTGGAGCTCGTTTTTCCAACGCCGATTGCGGACTCTATGATTAGTCGTTTCACGCCCTGTAAGTCACAGGTAGGCCTCAACCTTATGCTATATATTTTCAATGGATTAGTTTTTGGTTTAAATGTCATTTTTGGGGGTTTTTGGACTCATTTTTGGGGGGGGGATTGCGCGTGCCCTGGGTGACGTGCTTTCCCCTTGCGGGAAGTGCGTCGAGGGTGCTCTGATGCGCTTCACCCATGGAAAAAGTGCGCCGCCGGTGCACTGTACACAAAAACGGGGTGCATCGACGCAAATCCACAACAAAAGATAATAATTGAGGCCAAAAAGACCCAACCCAAAGCTATGAAAAGATTCTAATGAATGTTTAATTGATGTTTACACAGGTTTCAACCCATACAATGGTCCAGTGGAAGAAAAGAGAGTATGAACTTGAAAATTCCAAATCAGTGAATCATCCACATTCAATGAATGCTTTACAAGGGTGTGGACTCTTAAAATTATTCCATGTACATGGCATGAGGGCCCAAGTACAATTGCTATATTACCTGATCAGGTTATGGGACCCAGATCAACAACATTTCCGAGTTGGTGCCCACATCCTCACCTTAGATGTGGAATATATTTACTTCCTGAAGGGGTTATCTAGACGGGGACCCCAGTTTCACTATCCAGGACATGAGGTAGTGATCAGTCAATAGAGAGTCTGGTGGCATAGTTCTGTACACCAGGGACACATATGCTTGCTGGGAAGATTCCCATCAAGAAAATATGAGATTGACCCCTGAGTATTGTACTATTTAATATAGAGAGGGTGGTGGGAAGTAGAGCTGCTCATCAGGCCACAAAGGCCCACATGCTATATGTCATCGAGTGCATGGCACCGACGGTCTTCAAATGGTGTGAGGGACTCCTCGCAAATCTGAAAGATCAGCTCACCAAATGCAGATGGGGTGAGTTGAAAAAGTTTGGCTACGGATCCATCGTGGTCTCATTCTTCCTTGAGTGAGTTCCACTACTGTGGCCTCAGGTAGAGCTGGATGATCTCGATCCATGAGATACACACATGGTACGATGGTCATAGGTGATGGCTCTCCATGGAGGCGGAGGACCTATAATCACTTATGGGCCAACCTTCTTTAGGTGGCTCCAGGGAGAACTCCTCATGATTGAGGATTATGCCTATGCCGGTACCGACTTCAGAGTAGATCCATATCTAGCTCTTCCAAAGGGGGAGCAATGGGGAGATATGGGTAAGAACGAAACTCTTGTTGTTTTATGCATTTTGTAGTTTTAATGTTTTTGGGTAGTACTGATGGTTCATACATGTTTCATGCAGATGTTGGCCCGTCTCGACCGGTAGGTTCTTATCCGTTTGAGAGAAGAGGGGTGATACGAGAGATGGCAGCTGCTTAGCAGGATGTAGCAGAGGATATGAATGAGCTGGAGGATAACCTCTAGAGATTGACGTTGGATATTCCTGACATATCCATCGATGACTTTCCTCACCATTACCAACACCATACAACTGGATTTTCAGGGCACTTTAGTCGACTGTTCCATTGAGTAGCTCGGGCTATTATTTGTTATCATGAGCATCCTTAGGGATAAATCTTTGTATGATATATGTACGGAAATCCATAGGATTCATATTTTGTAGCCAAGATCTATTAAAAGCTTGTGGGATTTAGATTTTGTATCAATACCGTTTTTGGTATTTTACCAGACATGATGATATATATACAAAACACTATTTTGCGGTTTTATATACTGTGTCTTCTATGATGATTTGGGATCTTATGTGTGTTGGCATATACACTATGAGTATATTTACATGTTAATTCATCTTATGCATCTTTCTGATAAAAATGTTTATGAATGTGCAATGTACCAATCTAATATGAAATTAGCTAGGTTATCAACAATTGTGTTCATGTTTCTTGGAATGTGTAGGTATTGAGTGGAATCAAAGGACCTCCCCAAGAGATGTACCTGTCGGAATAAATAGAGTAATATAGGGTCGCAGATAGCATAGACATAGTTGATGTGGGAGACCAATAACTATGAATCGAGGTATATAACAAGGTGGTCCACACCCAAGGAAAAAGCGTCGGTCAATATTTTAATTACCGCTTGATACTCGATGACGTTGTTGGTTGCAAAACCTAGGAAATTTCCTCCTAAACTAATCAACTCACCGGAAGGTGAATAAATACCCAATCTACCGAAGCGAGATTGTGGGTGGGCTGGCTAGAGCCGTCTGCAAATCCAAAACATGTTTCCATCTGCACATCCAGGAAGAACATGGTATAAGCACAATGATAAGATCCTAGCACACTAAAAGTAAAGTGCCACACCAAACAAAACACACGTCATGTACAATATATACAAAGTACTAATGCATAATGATTTAGGCATAGTATTGCTTTAGGTAGAGCCCATTGCGAGTCTCCCCCAAATATATCCCATCATAATCATCTAATTCATAGGCTCCCTTTTCCAAAACATGTTTTACCACATATGGACCATGCCACATTGACTCAAGTTTTCCTGCCCCCAGCGTGTCGTGTTTTTGGTCATAAGTAAGGACCAAGTCTCCCTCGTTAAAGATACGAGGTTTCATTGATTTATCGTACTGGGCCTTGATGAGTTTCTTTTTTGCTTCATTAGCTAGACTTGCATAACGACGGGTTTCATCGAGTTTTTCCAAGTATATAAATTGTTCTTTCTCGACAGTGGTGTTTGGTAAAATTTCGACAGTGATTTTTAGCGACGGAATCTCGCACTTGATAGGTAAAACTGCCTCTAGTTCGTAGACCAATTAAAAGGGTGTGAAACTAGTGGTGGTTTTAATAGAATTCGTATACGCCCATAGGGATAAAAAATCCTGGTATGCCAGTTGGACTTGTGTGTTATCACCATACGTTAAATCATTGTTTTCAAGACCTTGTTAATGGCCTCTACTTGTCCATTTGATTGAGGGTAGTAGGGAGTTGATTTTTCATGCCAAAAACCCAATCTGGCACTTAGTTCATCCACCATCTTGTTTTGAAAGTGTGATCCATGATCAGTGATGATGGATTGAGGGACTCCGAATCTTGCAATGATATGGTTAAAGTTTAAACATAAAGAGTGTGGTAGTTTCACCGTCTTCTTTGTATGTAGGCATAGCCTTGGCCCACTTGGTAAAGTAGTCAACTACTATAATAACATAACCATTCCCCCTTTCTAAGGTAGGCTTACAATGCATGAAGTCGATTCCCCATTTGGAAAAGGGACCGATGACAATAAATGGATGTAGTGGGGCTGTATGTGAGTGCTTTTTGTAATGAAAAAAATGGAAAGGATGACACTTCTTGATTGATTCAATACAATATTTAAAGATGGAAGGCCAATAATATCCATCGCGTAAGATTTTCTGGGCTATATCCATCCAAGAAAGATGGCCGCCACATGCCCCAGAGTGACAATCATTCAAAACATGCTCGTCCTCCTCATGAGTTAAGCAGCGTTGGAGAATGGATTCGATACCACGATGAAATAATGTATCACCGATGATGAGGTAATATTTTACGTGCTGATGGACACGACGGTGTTCATCACGTGATAATTGAGGACCAAAGCGTTGGGTTTGGAGATACAAGGTGATGTCTCCATACCACGGGTCAGAAGTATTGATGAGAAACAAGGACTCGTCGAGGAGAGAGTCCATGGGCTCATTTTCTTGATCAGTACGGGGAATATCACAAATAAGTTCCGAAAAAACCAAATACTTCATTGATTTGGCCTTCTCAAACTGGAGGTCCAAATCCTGGAGAATCACAATCCAACATGAATATTTCCCCCCTAGTACCTGACGCATGAGAACGTGGTACACGAGGTTAGAGTCAACAATGATGGTAGTAGTGCTAAGGAGGATGTAGTGGCGGAAATTCTGAGCAACAATGATTGCTACAAGAGCTAGCTTCTATACATGTGAATATTGGGTTTCAGAGTCAAGGAGACCCTTAGTAAGGTAGTATATCACATTCTTCTGGGAATGACTATATTCCCGTACCAAAACCATAGAAATAGTGGAAGTGGAAGCAACAAGATAAAGGATACAATCTTTGGTGTAATTCGACAGTTGTAACACGGGCGCGTGAGTGATGGCATGTTTGAGTTTGTTAAAGGATTTTTGAACATAGTCATCCCAAATGAATGGGACCGTACTTCTTCAACAACCGCATGTATCCATGTGTTTTCTCTGCGAAATTGCTCATGAAATGCCGCAGGTAGTTTTCCTTCCCTTGCAAACTTTGAAGTTCCGTAATATCCGTAGGAGGTGGTAGAGAAAAAATGGATTCCACCTTGAGGGTATTGATGCAGATCCCATCCTTTGAAATGATGAATCCTAAAAGGCATCCAGACTTGACACAAAAAATGCACTTATGAGGATTCAAACGGATATTATACCGTTGACACTTGAGGAATACAACCGTTAGATGATCAATGTGGAAGTCACGGCGATTTGAATGAGTAGGGATATCGTATACGTAAGGTTCCAAAGAATACTTCACATCTTGGAAATCATATGACATAACCCACTGGAATGTAGCACCAGCATTTTTAAGGCCAAATGGGAGTTTGCGATATGTAAACGTACCCCATGGGAAAATGAAAGAAGTATTATGTTGGTCGTCAATATGGATCTCAATCTGATTATAGCCGAAAAAACCATCCATGAATGAGAAGATGACACTTCCGACATAGTTGTCGATGATTTGGTCAATAAAGGGGGTAGGGTAATTGTCCTTGGGACAAGCCTTATTCAAATCCATGTAATCAACACAAACCTTGATGGTTCCCTGTTTTTTTAACTAGGACGATATTAGAGACCTAATCTGTTAAGGGAACAAGATAAATGAACCCAACCTTCAACATATTTTCTATCTCTTCCTTAATAACTGCAATTTTCCTAGGGTGCACATGGCAGAGTTTTTTCCAGACTGTTCGGGTACACAGGGTACTCCCAAAAGACCGAACACCTAGAGCAACCACTTCACAAAAACAGATCACAGATCGATACACCGATGTTTTGACGTGGTTTAAACCCTCGAGAGGGAAACACTCCACGGGCCCGACCAAATAGCTTCTACGGAGCAATTTATTATGCAAAGAAAGAAAGTTACAAATGAGCTTCTCATAATCGATCAACTTTCCAATGACCCTCCATGCTCTTTAAATAGAGATCATGGACCAATCGGGTGTTAAGCCATGGATCTAGGGTAGGTATGATCTAAGAGAAGTTGAGCCGTCGGATCACTCTATGTCTAAAACATATTGTGACCGTCGAATTTAAGTATTTAAAAATGCATACTAATGCATACTAAAGAAACACACTTTACCTAACAGATCTATTACACAAGTTGATCTTAACTAACTCCTAAGTGTCTAAATATCCTAACACAGACAAGTTTTGCGTCGGGATATGTTAGAATCTCATGCATGACAATAACATGATCAATCTCAAGAATTTCCTCGTAGCTCCAGGAAAATACATCTTGGAATTGTTTAAACAAGGCCGTGAAAATGGTGACTTCTTCCGAAGAACAAGTTTGGCCTAGGTGAATATGTTCCACGACTTCAGGTTTTATTGAGATGCCGATTGTAAAGGTAGGCGTAATGTTTTACAGTTTTCCCTCATTTACCGTATCATATGTAAGAATAGGAGACTGAGGGTAAGGAAAGACATCCAGTGAAATAATTGTTTTAATGGCGTTCTCTATCGAATCTAACGGAGTAAGGAAGGACGATCGATGGTGAAGGTCTTCCCATGGGGGTTCATCCACACTCATAATATCCATGATTGACTCGTTAGAATGAAAATTCTGGAGTAGAGGATAAGGTAGGGATGAGGTCCTCTGTAATGGAAGAGAAACTGAGGTAGATGCCACTGCAGAGTGTACATTTGGTAGATAAGGTGCTGATAGGATGGCCTCGTAACTATATTCCACGGGGCTGAGAGGCATCACATCTCCAATAGAATCCAAATGATCAACATCGGGAAAAATCCATTGGTCAGTCAGGTAATGAGATGATGAAATCATGTTCACCATGGAAACATGGGCAGGGGGATCTGGTGTTGGAAAGACTCCCATGAGGGATGAATATTTAAGGAGTCCTACCCCCACACTCTCATATATCTGCGTAGAGTGTCTAAAAGAGGGACATTATCCACGGGATGAGTAGTGGTGTTAGGTGTACATAAATATAATTGGTCGATAGTGATAATCTTCCCTTGGTAGGGAAATCGCACAATGCAGAAGATGGATGACGCAACCACGGTCATAACCAGTTTCGACCAAGTAATAATTTATAATCCAACGAGGCAGCGACAACTTCCACGTTAATGGAAATGGTCTTACCACCCAAGTTGACGACTAGATATTTTAAAATCCGGTGGGGTTGAAATCCACATCCATCAAATGATTTCAATGTGGTGTGGGAACGATTCAACTTGAGAGAGCCGATGGCTCTCCAACAGGATAACAACATAACCGAGGTAGAGGCTCGTTTGTCTAAGACAGTACGATGGATTCTTTTCCTAGAAACGCTAGTAACAATTTGAAACGTGAGTTGGTGGGAAAGTCTCGGCTTGAAATAATCTAGTTTGAACATAATGGTGTTGGAGGAATCAAGATCTACAACTCCAATCGCAGATAACAGGGTCTTACGCTGATTGGGATAGTTTTGTAAGACTTCTAGCATCGACATAGCACAAGGAGCTTGTGCTAGATCCTTTACAATATTGTAGTTTTGAGCAGCCCGAGCATTGAGATTTAAAATGGATTTTCGAATTGTGCTCTTGGGTGGACGCAATAAAGAATCCAGCAAAGGTTTCTCTATGACAAGAGGAAATTGAGGTGAAGGAATGCTAGATGTAGATGTGAAGGATTTTTCAGTATTACCTCCATTAGATTCCTTGTCAGAAGTAGAGTCATATGTGCGTGATCGAGTAGATAAGTTGACTGTTTCACTCCGCATCATGAGAACACAAGCAGTTGTGGACGGTTCTCCATGAGAAGGAGATGGTTGTTGTGTAACCATTTGCTGTTGAATGGTTCATATCTAGAACAAAACAAGTAAATAATACAAACAAATTTCCTAGATTGATTGAAATGCAAGATAAGTGAAAGAGATGGCTTACCTTATAAATGTAGATCTTTTCTCCTTGCGGATCCAAGTCCCGATCTTTAGATCTCAAGATGCAAAACCAGTCAATAACATGTGGAAAAAGAGAAGTGATAAAAGCACATGATTGTGAATCAATCTAGATCAACAGTCAAAGAGGTTAATCCTAAACATTATCAATACAACAAGATTATGGAAATAATTTTCATTAGATGTAATAATAAGAAGTACAAAGAGAGAGGTGTTACAACTGATGCTTTGATGTCATAACCTCCTTCCAACAATCCTATCCTCAAGATAAAATGCTTAGCCTCTAATGGATGAAGAGGATCTCCTAGAAAAATTCCACCAGCATATAGGCACTCTATCCTTTCCTCCCTTAACAATGGAGAGGGGGTTCATATATATAGGGATAAAGGGATAGGAGAGGTTGAAGAATTAGGGGAGAGGCTTAAGGGATCATTCCACTAGACAAGGGGATCAGATGCTACCTTTCTAGATATGTAGGGATAAGTCTCCACGCCATCCAAGCTTCGAAAAGTCGCTCGAAGCTTATCTTTATCCAATTTAACCAACAACAACACACCTTGCACAAGGAAAAAACGTGCCAATGGGAGATCAACGCACCTTGTGCAAGAGCACTATGGGCCACCGACGCTCTCTGCTAATGGGCAGAGCGCATCACCTTAATTCTGACGCACCTTTCCAGAGATCACGATGTGTCGGGGTGACAACATAAGGTTAAAGGGATGAACAACAACTTCTCTTCTGATGTTTTAGCCCATGCACTTTAGGGATCAGGGAATATAGAGGACACATAACTCATGATGACGGTATTTTGGTGTAACACACCAATGCACTATCCCTATGTGAAAACTGTGTCACTGGATCCCCTGACGCTCTGGTGCATATATGCAAGTCATTTCAGCTTGTATATTTGGCATTTAGTGTTGAATTTCCCACAAAAAGTTGATTTTGCTGGTTTTTTGAGGTTTGTGTTTCACTTGTATCAAGCATAGTCTTTCTAAAAATTGGTTTGCTTCTTCTCTTGATTTGCTTTGGATTTTAGAGCACGATTTGAATTCTTAGTGAGTCCTAGGTAGTCAAGCGGTTGCTTCCTTGGTCTTGGGTAATTCCAATCCCTCGCAAGTGCAACTAGTCTTGTGACTCTTTGAGAACCCTTTGAGAAGCCTATGTTGTTGCGGTTTTAATGCAATTTGGTGTGAATCTTGAGTTGTGACACTTTTTGGGTGATTGATTTCTTAGGAACATATTTTTTTTTAAAATATTGCAGTAGTGGATAATCTCTCATATTTTGAATCAAGACAAGGAAGTCACATCATTTTTAGAATTGTTGAATGCATTATTAGAGGAAATACAAAATTTTACTCTCTTCATATTGAGTGTATTGCTTGAGGTTGTTCAAAAGAGAATTTGTACTTTTGATAGTTGTTTGAAAAAAAAAGGTTCATCTTCATCTCTCCAAAACTATTTAGTGGGAATTAGGCCTTTTCAAATATATTGGAACAAGTAGTGAATGCTCTCATAGTTTTTGGATTTCTCTTTACCTCTTGTTTTCCTTGGTTAAAAAATCAGAGATATTGCAATTAAAAGAAGTTCATATTTTCGTTTTGGTTTGTAGATCTACCTTCTTTGAAAAAGAAAAAGAAAAATCTTTTGCTTTGGTATTATTTTCAGTGTCATGTTGTTTGATTGAAAAAGTGTCGCTTGCCTATGTCTTTTGGATATGCTTAAGAAGAACAGTGAAAGGATAACATTGTACTTTGGCATATAATTTAGTTATTTCAACAAAAGAAAAAAGATAGATCTTCTTTCCTTAGATAGTTTTCACTGAAAAACAAAAGACTTGCATCTCATTTAGCTTATTCGCGCATATTGGTTCAAGTCTACACTTCATGCATCCACTTAAATGCACAAGATAAAATCAAGCACTAGTCTAAGTTAAAATATTTAGAAACTCATGTGAGCAGTTAGATACATGTTCCGACATCTTTAAACGTAGAAGCTGTATTTATTTTCCTGCATTGCATCTTGGGGGATTGCAGTTCTTCCATGTACTAGTCGGTATATCAAATGACCTTTCACGTACCTACGTGTATATACAAAGGTACTTCACTTACTCGATGGTATATAGGAATGCTCCTATTGAACGAATGTGCATTAGAAAAAACTACTACGGATTGGAGCTCCCAAGTACCTTGCGTATATCAATAGACCCCACTAGGATCCCGAAACCATATGAGGCAACCATTGGCTATCTTGGCGTTGCAATACATCAAGAACAACACTCGGGGAGATACTACGTACGTATTGACATGTAATCGGTTAATACGGTCATGGGTACGGTCATAATGTCAGGGGTACAGTCATAACGCCCCTTGGTTAGTTCTCTAAAATTTTGGGTCGAGTATTACTATTGGACCTTGCAGTATATCGTGAGTTGCGATGCCTTAACACTCCTATGAGGATCCAACTCTTAATCCCAACTATAATATAACTTTTCTTGCGGCTTTACCTTGAGTAGGAATTGAAGTGTGTTTTTATTTAGAATACTCTTAGGAGAATACTTTCATCATCCATTATAGCCGAACAACCCTTAAGGAGATCCCGTAGAATACAAAAAATTGCCACCTGAATATCCTCTCATTGAGGAAGGAAACACATGGGAAAATATGGACCAACCCACCTCAACTAGTTCGGATGAAGAAGGAATTCCAATAACTGAATCAGGGAGGGATTATTATCCTCCTATAAATATTCCCATCACCGACCCTATGGGACCATTGGTGGTAGAAAAACCTCCTTCACATGACACAAATTTTCACTATTCACTTGAAGGACATCCTGGAGCTGTCGATTAGATATTCACTCGACCTCCAGATGACTCGATAGTGACTGATTTCGGTCTAACCGCTTAATTTTGGGGAACCTCTTTAGGGCATGTTATTTCCGATTTTGGTTCAAAACTGATTGTGGAGAAACCACCACCTCCGCTCCCTACTAGACTTGTCCCGAACGTATATTTTTTCATACCACTTCAAGATACCGTGTCTCACTTACGAAAACTTGGAGAACGTTTAAGGTGCCATAGTTTCCCTTCCCAATCCACTTTGGAAGTAGCGAATTCCGAACACCATTCCCCTATGAATTCTTTTACTCTTCCTTCACCAGGAACATTTGTTCCCAACATGATCTTCTACGAACCAGGCCAACCATCTTTTCCACCTGTTTCACAGTTGATCAGTTATAGACCTCTTTTGACCTGAATGACTGGGGGGAAACCTTCAACCACTATTAAATTCGTGACTAGAACACAACATTCACAACAAAGTATGGTCAAAAGTCACCCCCTAGTTAGTGGTCAAAATATGACCTCAGGGAAACCTATGGTCAGTGGCCAAAACATAATCACGGGGAAAACCTCAGTTAGTGGACAAAATTTAACTGGGGGGAAACCCTTAGTTAGTGAACAAAATCTAACTAGGGGGAAACCTTTAGTTAGTGGACAAAATCTAGGTGGAGGTACACCTTCGTTTATGACTTATAATATGATTGGGAGTTCACCCCTATCCATGGGACAACCCTCATGGGAACATCACACGGGAGGACCATCTGTATGGGTATAACCCCCATGGGGTTATACACATTCGGGTAATCATACTATATAAATGGTTCAACTCTATCAAAATACTCCAGGAAACCTTTATCCTAGAGTACTTTACCCCGGAAACACAAACACCCCTTGGGGGAATCATAATTTTCCACCGATTGGACCCCTAGACGGCGGCCCACCCGCTACCCCACCACCACCCCCACCAGTTGTCCCACCTACACCTCCACCACTTGTCCCACCTCCACCCCCACCATCCAGACAACCCCCTCATTCGGGATGACCCCCTCATGGGGGAGGAGGACCTCCATCTGGTCCACCTCCTAACGCGGGAGGACCCCCACCATATGGCCAACCCTCTATGGGAGGAACTTACGATCAATCGATCTATGGTCCTACTGGTACTCAAATGCCTTATCGACATTACCAGTACTCGCAGCCAAACTGACAGTTACCATTTCTTTCTACTTTAGATCTGCTAGATCTGTCACGTTTGACCAATGATCCCATTTAACATGGCATGAATTGGCCACCTATTCCTATGAAAATACCATCGGACATATCTAAGTTTGACGACAAACCCGATGAGTATCCAAAAAACCATGAATGAGATATCATTTGTGGTGTTCCTCGAATTCATTAATGGGCGTTTCTATCTATTTGAGGCTATTTCAATGAACCCTCACCGACACAACCACCAAATGGTACATCGAATTACCATCACACTCTTTCGCCGACTTTTGATCCTTGGGTATGTATTTTATTACACATTTCCAATTACCGATACACTATGAAACTGACACAGATATTTTAACTTCCCTCGAACAATCTACCTCCACCCATATTTCTGATCATATTCACAAATGGAGGAGAAGACGTCGGATCCTTCAGGATCCCATTCCGGATCAATTTTGGCCGATTGGGTTACCAAATCATTGTTGTCTATCATAGCCAAAGATGTCGCTATGGGAGGGGCAGTTACATAAGAACAAGCTATTGCACATGCTCAGTACTTAGACTTATTCTATGATTAATATGGCATGTTACACGACATAATTCCCAATGCCCCTTACCCTACACACGACCCAATGAAACATCCCACAGGATCACATGCAGATGGAATAATTGGTTTCGCTAATACCTAGCCTGCCACCCAATCGATTGGATAAAAAATACACATGGTTTCAACCCCAACCCCGTCACAGGCTGGTAATAACATCAACCATTCACCCAATCCTGCTTCTATTGTGGTGGTGAATTGTGTCCAATCTACTTCATCTCAGAAATACAGTGGTATGAAGAAAAAAAGGTAAATCCAAGAAATATTCTAACCAGCAGGTACATAAGAACAATCCAGACCCTCCTAACACCGAACCAAGATGGAAGGCTAAGTATCCATGCTTACTATGTGGTGATGACCACTTCATGAAAGAATTACCACATCGTGAAGAAGTCCAAAAGTTCCTCAAAGGAAACCCTCAACCCGTAGTTTTAACGGACCCCTTCCCCACTCAACAAAAATATTTGGTTGCACAACAATCCACTCCTCCTCAAGGAGAATCATCCACGACCTCTCATGTTCTCATGATGCATAGTGAAACTGCTAAATTATCCACCAGGGAACGTATGTACGATTCTGTGCCCGATAAGGAACCTAATGGAGGTAATACCGAAAAATCCTCCACATCCGCATCCACTATCCCTCCGTCACAAGGTCCTTTGACCATAAACAAACCTATACCAGATGTAGTTTTTCATCCACCCAAAAGCACAATCTGGAAACCGATTTGCAACCCCAATGCCCAGGATGCTAAAAAATACAACATTGTGGAAGATCTAGCCCAAGCACCATGTGCTATTTCGACCCTTGAAGTCTTAAAAAACTTCCCTAATCAGCGTAAGACTCTGCTATCTGTCATTGGAACAGTGGATCCAGAATCATCCAACACCATCATATTTAGATTGGAGTACTTTAAGCCGATGCTTTCCCACTAATTGGCATTTCAAATCATTACCAATGTCCTTGGAAAAACATCCATTGTACTGTCTTAGATGACAGAGCCTCTAATTCTGTGATGTCCTTGTCCTGCTGGAAAGCCATCGAATCTCCTGAATTGAACCATTCCCCTACCACCCTGAAAGGATTTGACGGATGTGGATTCCAACCACACGAGCTTCTACAATCTTTAGCCATTGAGTTGGGAGGCAAGACTGTTTCCATTAATGTGGAAGTAGTCACAAAACTATTGGATTACAACTTATTGATTGGTCGAAATTGGTTTTATGCTATGAATGCGATTGCCTCTTCTGTCTTCCACATTGTGCAATTCCCCCATCAAGGGAAAATTGTCACTATCGACCAACTAGTTTTTGTACCTCAGACATCACATCTCATCCTGCACATAATATCCCTCTTTTAGGACACTCTTTGTAAATATATGAGAGTGTGGGGGTAGGACTCCATAAAGATGCATATCCGTTGGGAGTCTTTCCAACACCTGATCCCCCATCACACCTTGCCATGGTGAAAATGATCTCTTCCATGAACCCATTTTATTTCAACTCAACAGATCCTTGGATTGTTCCTGATACTATTGATATCGATTCGATTGGAGCTCAGATTCCTCTCAGCCCAGCTGAGGCTACCTATGAGGCCATCCAATCGGCATCTGATTCACCTAATCACCACCACCTGGTGGCATTAGACCTAGGTTATCTGCCATCTTCGCTGAACTTGTCCTCTCCATCATTAGATCATATCTTCCATAATTTTCACTCTAATGAATCGATCATGGAGATTATGATATTGGATGATCCTCAATGGGAAGACAATCACCATCGATCATCCTTCCTCCTGCCTTTAAACACAACAGGGAATGCGATTCAAACTATTATTTCACCGGATGTCATTTCCAACCCTCAAACTCATATTCTTACCTAGGATACAGTAACCAAAGGGAATTTGGCAAACATTATGCCTACCACTACCATTGACATCTCAGTGAAAATCAGCATCGTGGAGCATATCCATATTGGACAAACTTGTTCTTATGAAGAAATCAAAACTTATATGGCCTTGTTCAAACAATTCCGCGACATATTCACATGGAGTTATGAACAAATTCCTGGGATTGATCCAACTATCGTTGTGCATGAAATCAAAACTTATCCCACCGCAAAACCTATCTGGCAAAAAATACGTCCAATGCACCCTCGAAATAGTGCGACTATCAAAGCAGAAATTGAAAATATTTTGAAATTTGGTTTCATTTACCCCGTCCCCTTGATAGATTGGGTCTCTAATATTGTTCTTGTCACAAAAAAACAAGGAACCATTAGAGTTTGAGTTGATTATAATGATCTAAATAAGGCCTGTCCCAAGGAAAATTTTCCTACCCCATTTATCAACCAAATTATTGATAACTGTGCCAGTAGTGTCATCTTCTCATTTATGGATGGATTTTATGTCTATAATCATATTGGGATCCACCCAAAAGACCAACACAAGACTACATTCATCTTCCCATGGGGTACATTTTCATACTGCAAATTACCTTTTGTCCTTAAAAATGCTGGTGCCACATTCCAGCGGTCCATGTCATATGCCTTCCACGATATTAAGGATTTCATGTGTTATCACCCATAATTTATCCTTTGGTTGTGGAAGGATAGTTCCAAGGTAACTTTTTCAAACCAATCTTGAGGAGGGAAGTTGGATTCTTTCCTACCTGAGAGGGATCTCTCACTTAAATGATACAAATGGCTAGAAATATTTTAAAAGATAATTTAATAGTACAAATGGATGAAACATAGGAATACCATTGGGCATGGAGTCAAAATCAAGAATCTTTAAAGGTAAGCAGAGTCTAAACAATATGACTTTTCACAAAGGCAGGGTAGTTATTCTTTTACAACCAGGTTCTTGCTTTCAGGTGGAAATAAAAGAAAGATGAACAATCCATTAACACTGGGCATCCAATAAAGATGAGTCCAGTATTAACTTTAGAAGAAAATATTTATGGATACTTGAATCCAATAGATTAGAGCATAATAATATGAATTTTGACCTAATACAATCTCATCCAAGAATGAAATAAAACATAATGGAAATAAGATAATAGAGATAACATTCACATGAGAAAAGGAAATAGAGAATCCAAAACAATGACACAAGAATCTTTGCTCTGAAAAGTTCTGCTCAACTCTGCAAAAATTTCTATTAATATTTGAAAATGGCTCAATACAAGATAAGTTTCATTCTCACGGGTTCCAACCCTAATTATATTGCAAAGCATGTATTTATACATGAAAAAGGCTTCTTGAGAAAAAACCTAACTACCTATTTCTAAAAATAGAGAACTTCAACTAGTTATTACATATTTAGAGTATTTTGTCAAAAAATTTAATCTTCATAATCTTCAAAATATAACATATTTATGTCTTCTTTATCAAATGCAACTTTGGCATAAATTCCCGTTCGAACAAGTGTCTTTATTAGTGTAGATTATATTTCATTTTCCCATTCTTTTCAACTGTTTTCCACTGTTCTATAGAAGGGATCTCATAACTTGTCATCTCCTTGACCAAAACCTTCATCTCCATGTGAACCAAAAGAGATATAGGGGGTAACTTTGCTCCTATAATCATTAATTGATTTAATATTTCAAAATCAATTGTGAGCTTATCCAATATTACCATCCCTGTCAAAACGTGGGTCATGCCTTCAAATTTTTGATGATCCATTCTAATTTGGAACAACAAATCCTTATATTCATTTTGGGAAATTAACTTGTTTTATTCATTCCAAAAGAAAGGGAGTCCTTTCTGAAGTAGATCTGTAAACAAGTTTTTGAAAGAATCAATTTGGTGCTTCATTTGGTTTACCTTTGCTTGAACACTTTCAACGTGATGATGTTTTCTAATGATCCTTCTAGCCCAGTTTATTATTTCAATTCTATTTTTAATTCCCAATGCCTTCAAATCATTTTTTGTCAAAGTATTAAGAAAGTTAATCGTGTTCTGAGCTGTTTCCTTTGGATTTTTATCTATAGTTTCCCTCATGACTATACAACTCTGTGTACTTTCATTTAACATTGTCTCTTTACTTTTCATAAAATTCGGAAATGGTTTGAATTTTACAGCTTCATCTATTATCAAATACCAGATCAGATGTCTAACACCCTGCAAAGGAAGTTTCCCTGTAACTTGTGAAATCAACTTATCATTTTTGTGAAGCAATTCTTTATTTTTACTTTCAAATTATTTTTTCTCTTCCTCTTTCTTCTGGATTTCTTCATTCAATTTATGATTTTCTTCTTTTAAATATTTAATTTCTACCTCTTTGAGGTTGACCTGAGACATAGCTTGAATTAAATTCTCTATGCTTGTCTCTTCATTTCCTTGCCCTGTTCCTTCTTTTTCCTGTGTTTTACCTACTTGTTTTTCTTTCAAATTATCAATTTGAGATATAAGACCTAGTATTTCCTTCTCCCAGATCACTTCATGTTCTGTGAAATTGAGCAACTTTGCTTTACAATCATCTAATTCTTGAGAAAGAATTTATTTCTCTTGTTCTAAAACTGTTAATTCAGATTCCTGAATTAACTGTGTTGCTGGAGTTTTAAGCTTCTTTTTCAGTAATTGGATTGTATTTTCTTTTTCACTCAAAATTTTTTTAGTTGCTTGTCCTTTATTTGTCTCACCATCTGTTTCTACCAAATCAATTTGTAGTTTCTTTATTTGCTGCTGATGAGCCTTATTTTCAGTATATTCCTGTTTCAGCTGGGTTTCCAACCTACCCATTGTAGATTGCAGCTTTGAAATATTCAAGGTAGCCTTCATTAAATATGTGTAGATTACTTCTCTAGTTTGTCTATGCAAATGAATTTTATCCGGAACTAGTATTTTTTTCAAATTGATCTTCATCTCTGTAACCTTTTCATCAGAAGCTACTACCAAGTTTAAAGTATTTTTTCCATGATCCCTAACAGTTGTTAAGGAAAATTATTTACCCGATATATCTCTAACTTTAGGGAACAACTTGATGGCTTTCTTAGATGAATCTTTTTTTATCCTGACCATACTTGATATATAATTCAGTCCTGGACTGATACTTATTACTAGAACCAACTTCCTTTGCTTCAACAAATTTGTAGTCATGCACTTGAACATCTAGACCTTAAAACTTTTCTTTTTTCTTCTCCTTTTTACTCTCCAATATAACTATTTCTCTTTCTTGATGCAATTTTAGTCTTTTGATTTCTCCCTGCTCTTCTATTTCCACGTCAGTGGTCTCAGAAAAAATTGTTTTACTGGCAATTTCAATTTTTTTAGGAGTAGGCACTAACACAGTTGAAGATTTTATCAATGATGAAGGATTTGACTGTAAATTATTAGAGAATTCTGTATTCGACTCACACTGCAACAAATTGGCTTTATAAGCTAATCCTTCTACCTCCTGATGATCAAAAGCTTTACTTTTATTTTGCTGTCTTCTTTGCGATATGATGTAGTGTAGATCATAGTTAATAGCTGACACTTTGTTGAAATTCATTATCTGCAACAACCTTTCTACAATTGGAAGAGCATTTCTATTCTGTATAATAAATGGACCAACCTTCAAGGGAAATTTAATATCAGAGGTTTTTTTGAAACTTAGAAAATGTTCATTCTCAACAATGATTTTTGTCTGATGAACTCTAAAGAAAGCACCCTCGGTGTTAAAAATGCAGGTGTTCGTTGATAAAACCATAAATCCTAATAATAGTATGTTGCTTCAACATGAACCAATCACCTACAGTCTTCTCTCGGATAAACTGCAACATGTCTTTCATTACTGGAAAAACTCTTGGAAACCTTTCTTGAAAAATTGCTCGATACACCTCTGACATTATAAGATTCATGTAATTGAACATACTGTTCTCAATTTCATAGGAAAAAACTGCTTCTAGAAATTTCAAATTTTCTTCACTTGAATATAAAAACATCTTCATCAAGTATGATTGGAACCTAAAGTGTTTCGTAGTGTGGAAATTCACCGAGTATGGATATTCTCAGCTAGGAATTCATCAAATTTAAGACATAGATATTGACTAGACTCAATTTCAGGTGAATATGAACTCAATCTAAACAATAGACTCAATTGGAATTCAATGACAACTTTGTCATCATCTAACCCTAGAAACTAGCTAATTAATGAAAGGACTAACTATGAATTTTCATCAAAGAAGGTAATTTCTAATGGAAAATGTGTATTATCAATTGAGATGTCGGGTTTGAGGATTTTTGACAAAAAAAAATGTTTAAATTCAGGGGTGGAATGTCTATATAGGTCAACTAATGTTTCCTCCACAAATTATTCAAGGTTTTGGGAAAATGATGGTGGTACTTCTAAGGACTTTTTAATTACCGAGGAATTAATCAGACATAGGATTTTTGTTCTTTTTTAATCCATGATGACTCTTTCATCTTAGGAATACTTCTTGGCACACCAGGAGACAAAGTCTGGGAAATTTAGGGTTTGTTCTGGACAAAAGTGAATAAAATGAGTTTTCTAAATGCTATACACATCTATGTCCTGCCTCTCTAAATCCCCCAAACTTTTTTTTTTTATCTCACTAACTATACTTCTAGTCATGATCATGTCAAAAAAATCCTCGTCCCTATCTTCAAAAACATCCTATAACTTTGCAAACACTCTACTCTGATACTCTACTTCACCTTGCTCTTCCATTGTATAAAGATGTTGAATTATTTGTAAAAGTTCTGAAGGAATACCTAGAAATACGTGAGCTGGAAAGGTTTTCTCTGTTGTTTTCCAAATTCATGTGACACGTACAAGTCATCCAACACCAAATGACAAGTGCCATATCTCACGCCCACTTGTCTTTTTATAACCTACTAAAAGCGATTTCGCAACCGTGAAGAGAGGTTTCTCTTACCACTTTTCCAATCAGCGAAATAACGTTGTGCTGACACACAGCAGGTGGTTTTAAATTTTGCAACCGCCTACTACTTATTTTCTTTGTGCAATTTGGAAATGCAAAATCAACCTGGTCCATCGATATTCTTGTTGTTTGATCAACGACCGTTGATCTCCTTCCCCCTTTACCTCTGATCTAACGGTCATTTTGCTGATTTTAAACATGTTAAATGCCTCGCATCCCCCCCCAGTGGAACTCTCCTCCACTGTCGATCTCGTCACTACTTTAATCTGAACCATTGATCCATGCTTCTCTTACAAAAACCACCCTTTTATTGATTTCAAAACATTTTCTTTTTACTATCAGAATTGCATGAAATATCTCCCATTTGAAAATTTGCATTTATTCTTCTGAGCATTCTTCATTTCTTTTATCCAAATCACTTTTTCACTTTAGCACAAAAAATATTAGTGTCAACATCGTGGAATCCTAACTCGATGATTTTGTAGCTCATTCAAATCGTCTTGAGTTTCACATCGATCATCTAACGGTCATTTTCCTGAGATGTCGACACTAAAACATCCGCTTAAATCCCCACAAGTGCATATTCTGTGTGGAGTCTGGATGTCTCCTTGGATTCATCATCTCAAAATATGGGATCCACATTGATCCCCTCAAGGTATATGCCATATTAGCCCTACCCCCACCTACGGACATCACTAAACCTCAAAGTTTCAAGGGGAAGGAAAACTACTTGTGCCGTTTCATGTGTAATTATGCAGAGAAAACACAGGGTTATATACGATTGTTAAAAAAGGACGTCTCATTTATCTGGGATGACTATTCCCAAAGTGCCGTTGAAAATATCAAGCATGCCATTACTCATGCACCCATGTGACAACCACCTGATTACACCAAGGATTATATCCTTTATGTTGCTACCTCTACCTCGACTATCGGCATGATTTTACTGCAAGAAGATAGCAACGTGCAAGAACATGTGATTTATTACCTTATCAAGGGTCTTATCGATTCCGAAACTCGTTATTCACATGTTGAGAAGTTGGCTCTGGTAGTTGTCATTGCCGTCTAGAAGTTCCGTCATTAAATTTTAATCCGTACAACCACTATCATTGCTAATTCAAAACCTATGTACCATGTCTTAATGCGTCAAGTTCTAGGAGGAAAATATTCACGTTGGATCGTGATTCTTTAAGAATTCGATCGACAGTTTGAAAATGCAAAATCCAAAAATTCATTAGTGTTCACGGAGATAATTTGCGATCTTCCCCATATTGATAAAGACTCTGAGCCCATTGAATCTCTTCCCGATGAGTCATGGTTTCTGATCAGTACTTCCGATCAATTGTACAAAGATATCATATTGTATCTCCAAACACAATGCTTTGAACCTCACCTATCCCGCGATGAACGCCGTCGTATCCACCATCATGCAAAATATTACCTAATAATTGGTGACACCCTATATTGCCGTGGCATTGATTCAATCTTACGACAATGTTTGAATCACGAGGAGGCTGAGCGTATTATGAATGACTACCACTCGGGA
This sequence comes from Larix kaempferi, assembly GCA_027924585.1. Taxonomy (NCBI): domain Eukaryota; kingdom Viridiplantae; phylum Streptophyta; class Pinopsida; order Pinales; family Pinaceae; genus Larix; species Larix kaempferi. Next base: position 14,144,383 of record BSBM01000030.1, read on the forward strand.
GCATGCGGCGGTCACCTATCTAGGATGGATACAACCCATAATAACTTATGCACTGGATACTTCTGGACATCCATATTTAAATATTGCATGGAAGTTGTTAAGAAGTATCCTCCCTGCCAGTTTTTCATTCCAAAAAGCGCACTCATCCCACCCCTTTACACCTAGTTATTGTCGTCGGCCCCTTTGCAAAATGGGGCATATATTTCATTCACTGTAAGCCTACCTCGACCGGGGGGCATGGCTATGCTATTGTAGTTGTTGACTATTTCACTAAATGGGCCGAGGCTATGCGTAGTACATATAATGAAGACGTCAAAACCACCATACTCTTCATGTTCAATCATGTTATTTCTAGGTTTGGGGTTCCACGAGCCATTGTCATAGACCATGGATCACATTTCCACAACCAAATGGTAACTTAAGTAAGTGCCAAATTGGGTTTTCGCCATGAACACTCAACCCCCTAATATCCCCAAGCGAATGGTAAAGTATAGGTCATTAATAAGGTCTTGAAAACAATGATACAATGCATGGTAGGGACCCATAAATCGAATTGGAACTTAATGCTCTTTTCATCCCTTTGGGCATATATAAGCTCCGTCAAGACTGCTACCGGGTTGACTCCTTTTCAATTGGTATACGAACTGGAGGAAGTATTGCCTATTGAGTGCGAGATTTCGTCTTTGAATCTAGCCGTCGAACTCCTACCAAGCACTACTGCTGAGGAAGAGAGATTCTTATACTTAGCCAGACTTGATGAGACTCGCCGTGATGATTCTCTGGCCAATGAAGCGCACAAGAAATGCATCAAAGCCCAGTATGATAAATTTGTAAAACCCCACATATTTAACGAGGGTGATTTGGTTTTGACATATGACCAAAAACATGATAAACTGGGGGTAGGTAGACTTGAGCCCATGTGGCATGGCCGATACATTGTAAAGTGTGTATTGGAAAAAGGATCTTAAGACATAATACCCTTAGGGGAGCCTCGAAATGGGCTCTACCTAAAATGGTACTATGCTTAGGTCATCCTATATTAGTACTTTGTATATAGTGTGTGTTTGATTTGGTGTGACACTTTCCTTTTAGTGTGTTAGGGTCTAATTCCAATTATAATTGCTTATATCATGTTATTCATGGATGTGCAGATGGAAACCTGTTATGGATTCGCAGACGACGCTAGCCACCATACCCAAAACCTCTCTTCGGCAGCCTTGATACTTTATTCCCCTGCTGATGAATTGATAAGTTCAGGTGGAGTTTGCTTATGTTATGCAACTAATAATACTGTCGAATACCATGTAGTGATGGGATTATCAATCGACGCTTCCTCCCATCGATTGATCCGTATCGTTGTTCACCTAGACTCCTAGCTTATAGTCTTTCACTTGAACGGAATGTATGCCATCTGTGACCCTACATTACTTCACCTGTTTCAGTGAGTACGTCTCCTGGAAAGATATTTTGAGTTTCCTCAATACCAACATATCCTGAGGCGTATGAGCACGATTGCATATTTATTAGCTAACTTTACATTAGATTGGCACATTGCACGTTTTTTAGCATTTCATTAAAAATGTATAATTGGAAAAACATGTAAATTATTCATCAGTACATAAGCAACATACATGATACCCGCATTCATCATAAAGACACATTGTATAAATCGCTAGGTGATATTTTAAATTAAACTTGGTAAAAGTTTTACAAAGCGTACTAATGCAAAAATCTGAATCTCATAGGTTTAAGTATATCATCATGAAAAAATATGAAGCTCATAGCTTTCAGTACATCACTGTATATACATGCTATCACTAGTGGTTCTCATGATAACATATGATGGCCCTTGCCACCCGACGTAGTAGCCGACCAAAACGATTGAAAACCCCAGCTGTCATCTGTGGAGATATCAAGAATGCCCACAGTCAGTCACTGAAGGTTCTCCTCGATCTCGTCAAGCACCTCTACAACCTCTAGGTTAACCGCTTCTATCTCCATGACTACTAATCGCCTCTTAATAGGTGAAGATCCGGCCAGTATTGAAGGCCCAATATATGTGTAGCAAAGTATAAAATATTAGTACTGCAAAAAAAAAACGAAAAATCATAAAATGCATAAAAAATTAAAAAACAAAAGAATTTTATTCTTACCTAGTTCACCCCATCGCTCTCCCGCTAGAAGCGCTAAGCCCGGGTCCCCTCTAAAATCTGCTCCTACATATGCGTAGTATTCTACCATAAGTAGATGACTACGTAACCATCTGAAGAAGGTAGACCCATAAGTGATCATAGGCCCACCACCACTATGCCGAGCCATCATCTCAACCCATCTCAACATGCGTGGATCTCGTGGCTCGAGATCGCTAATATCCACCCGCAGATGAAGAAGGGGGACCCTCTCTAGGAAGAAGGAAACCAAAATCGATCCATAGCCAAACTGCTTAATTTCTCCTCTCCTACAATTTTTCAGTTGGTCCTTCATGTTGGTCAAGAGTCCTTCACACCAGTTGAATACTGTGGGATCCATGAAATATATGGCATACATCATGTGGGATCTTGTATCTTGATGTAGAGCCCTGCTACCCGCTACTCTCTCAATGGTGAATAGAACAGTCCTTAAAGGAAGATCTTGGATGTTATTGATGGGAATATTCCCACCTAACATTTGAGTCCCGGGAGTGCAAAACTGTGCAATCAAATCCTCAGTAGTCATATCACCATCTCTAGGACCAGAGAGTGTCACTTGAGCCCCGTGTCTTGAAAAACCCATCAAGAAGTAGATGTCTTCCATATCCAATGTGAGGATATGAGTCCTCACTTGGAAATACTACTAATCAGGGTCACACATCTAAGTCAAGTAGTCCAATATTCAAAGTTGGGCTCTCATTCCTTGCACTTGGAAGAATTTTAGAAACCCACATTCTCTTAAAGCATTCGTTGAATTAGGGTCATTTTCCACTTGGAAATCTTCCAATTTGTGTTCCCTCTCCTTCAATTGCACCATTTTGATGGATGAACCCTGCATAAACATAAAAAAAAAGAGTATTAAGATGATTTCATGGCAATATAATTTATTTTCTTTTGTGAATTTTTATTTTTTTTGGTTCAGTTTGCGTCGACGCACCTTGCCTTAAAGCACAAGACTTCACTGAAGTGATTTTCCCATTTGGGATGCGCGTCACCGTTCAAATGACCCACTTACCGAAAGGGATAAGTGCGTCACCTTGGGTGTGCATTGTCTCCGTACAAAATGGCCCTAAAAACTACCTAAATGTGCATAAAAACAAAAATTCAACTATGAAATTGAAGGGTAGGAAGAGAGTGATTACATGGACTTGACAAAATGCAAAATGGTAAATCGATGCTCTTGCAATACCCACCGCAAGTTTGAGCTAAAAAGGCTTTTTTACTCACTCCCAACTTGGTAAAAGCAAAATGGTAATTTTTTTTTTCACTTTTTCCCCTTTTATACATGTGAAATAGAATATTTTAATATTTTATTTCATTTTATCCTAAGTTATTTTTACTAAGTCAATTATATTTTAATGTTTAAAGTCCTATAATAGTTCTAATACTTGTTGTGAAGCTTGCAGGTTAAAATTGATGACTTTTGGCTATGACGAAGATACGAAGATCATTTTTTATTTTTTCATGTTCCTTATCAAATATGAAAAAGCTTCCGAGTGATTTTGATAACATTATCGTGCTCATTAAAACTAAGTACAAAGGTGTCGAGCTTGGTCCTTGTTTTTCCCGTGCTCGTAAATACATGAGAATAAGTTACTGAGTATAATTTTATCTCTTTTCCGGGTTCTTAAAACTGTTACGAAAAATGAACTCCCATGGAGTTTTATTTAAGCTCTTTTCAGACTCCCAAGATATGAAAAGATTTCCAAGCGAACTTGTCTCTTTCACACTTGTAAAAGGACGTGAAAGGTCATCTATCTGATTGTAATTTATCTCTTTTTCGGTTCGTTTAGAATATTTACGGAAAAGGAACCCCCCTGGAGTTTTCTTTAGATTTTTTCAGACTCTCTAAATATGAAAAATCACTGAGTTTTCCTTCTCTGGACTTATAAAACCAAACATTGAAGGACCCTTTCAGGAATGAACCTCTCCTTCCTCAGGTTTGTAAAACATGTGAGGTTGGACTCATCCAAAATATGAGCTACAACGAGCGTTTGTTACCCTCTTCTAGCTCTCTAAAAAACAAAGAGGGACTCATCAATCTTGACGGGGAAATTAAAGGAAAGAGCATGTATCTACGTCTATGTTAGTGGCAGTCTATAGTCTCCCTTGAACATGGAACTTGTTTGCATTTCATTCAAACAACTTGGGTAATGGGTTTGTCCTCGAGTCACACTTCCATGAGTTATTCTACTCCTTTGGGTCATATGAAGAATGCATCAATCATTTGTTGTATTAGGTCTTGGTGTCTATCTCGTCATGTAAATGCTGCCAAGTCATGCCATTCCATGTTCAAGGGAAGTCTATTTTCGAGTCAACCTCTGCATTCATTATACTGCAGAAGTCCTTTACATTTCAGCCATGCAGAACATTTCAACCGATGATCTTTTGCCTTAAACTTCCATAGATCAAAGCATTTCACCTATCCTATTTCTCTAGCTTCATGCTTTGGGGGGGAATCTGTTACACCAAAATCTTGTCATCATGAGATGTGTACCCTTGGTTTGTCCTAATTCCTGAAGAATTGATGCCAAATTTCCTGAAAAAGAAGGATTTCCATGCCTTTTTCCTCATGTTGTGACACCGACGTACTCTGCACATTCACAAGTAGCGTCAGATCTATGGTGACGCACTCTTCCCATCGGAATAGTGCGTCATTGACCCTTCTTTCCTTTAGTCAATATGCATCACCCCCTCCCTGATGCAGGTTTCTAGTTAGCAAGGTGCGCCACTGTTAGTTAGACAAGAAAAGGAGAAGCTTCAAGCACCTTCTAGAACAAATACCTTCGTGGAGGACTATCCCAACAAATTAGTGAAGGTGGCAGTCAATCCCCTAACTCCTTGGGATGATCCCTTGGTATTCTCCATCAAATCCTCAACTCCTTCTATCCTCTTTGGCCTATATATCCAACCTTACTCTTCATGATTACCATCTAGAGGCTGAACTAGAGCACCCAAATGCTGGAGAAATTATGCTAGAGTTGAAATCCATTCATCCATTATAGACAAGGTTGGATATTTGAGGCAAAAGGTTAATTGGAAGAAGTTTCAATGTCAAGGCTTAGGTTGTAATCTCTCCCTTTGTATTTTCATCTTATACAATAATATACATGCTTTTTCCATAAATATTTGTTCATTTTATATCTTTAGAACTTGTTTCCTTGACCACTTGTTTAGATTAGTTTATATCACATATTGCTTTCACTCTTGTTTCCATTTGTTTGTCTTGTGTTGTTTTGCAGCTGAGAGATCAAGATCTACATCAAACAAAGAGAATAAACTAAAGATACAAGGTAATCAATCCTTTGCATTCTTTGTGATTGTATTAATCTAGGAAAGGCATTTATATTTTGTCGTGATTTGTTCTAGATCTAAACCATTTAGACTAGGGAGATTGGTTGGTGTCGGGACCATCGGATTTATCTGCAAATAGTTTACCTTCTCATGGAATTTAAATTATGCATGATTTCTATGATATCATATGCAAAAATAATGGGATCACTGCCCTTCACCTATAGGTTGAAGAGATTCAACATCAATTGAATTAGCTCCAATTTTGAACATAAGTCGAATAGATATTTTAACTTTTTTAAGGCATCATGAGAGGTTTTAGTAGGTTTTATATGATGACTTACCTCTTCACTTACTGTAGAAGCAATCAATGCATATGCCTTCTTGTCTATTCTCTTCCATATGGTAATTTATTTGCTTGTTGTAGGTTATTTTGGTGTAATGATTATAGGGCCATCCATTGATTCAACATTTCTTTCTTCATAGATGGCATACCACAAATCGTTGAAGATGAGTGTGTGATATATTTTCCTTAACCATTCTAGGTAGTTTCCCTTATCGATGAGAACTATTCCAATGATCCAACTCAAATCCATCAACATAAACTTGCTATTATTTTTCCCCTACAAAATGCATGCCAATGGCTTCCTTTTATAGGCCAAGAGGTGGCCAACAAACAACTAGATCCAAATGTGAACTCTCCTCTCCCATGAACTAGTTCCAAGGTACACAAGGGGGGCTAATTAATGCCACCAAGTGTGTGAGGAGCCAAATTCGGATCCTTGGAGAGGATTGAGACTTTAATGCGTCCTTGGGAGTTAGTGGTCCCACCATTTTGATAGTAGTGCAGATATCAAAGGAAAAACCGTGCGGATGTAGCACATGCATTGTTCAGTTAACCTACGCTATAGAACGGGTCATCAATGTATTACCCGCACTACCCTTTCTTTTGACTGCTTTTTGGCACTTATGGGCTCATGCTATGTTTTGGATATGTTAAGGATGCCTATGGTGAGATGCACTCTTTATGTTGATGATGCCTTACTGGATGAATCACGGAAGTGTCGCATGTGTGCGACTTTTAGGCGTTAACAGATGCCCCCTCATGTAAGAGGTTCGTAGGATACTGTAGAGCCGATAATGCATCATGTTTCTGGATGTATCTCTCTTGTTATGTAAGATGAAGCATATGTGTAAAAATAGGGTTCTCCCATGGGGGAAGATTGTAGGTGACAATCATTGGAGCTGTAGTAAAGAATATTTTTATATAAATGAGGCGGGCATACCCATGCTCGTGAAATTCTATCAAAGTGATTACAATGAGAGAGGACCAAGGTGTTTACTCTATCATACTACTGGGACATGGATGAAGGTGACTTCAATCCATGTTTGAGTAAGTTCCCTAGTAACTGCTGCGGAATATTGAAGAACTAGAACTGTTTGTGACCATGATAATCCCATTGGGGTGGGGGACCAAACTGGTATGTAGATATACTTGAGAGCTTCACTATACCAAATAGACTGCTACCATGATATCCAACTGTGAACACTGGTACCTTCAAAAGTCTGTTTCCCCTTGATGCGATGATGTGTTAACGTCGAGCATAGGAGAAACCACTTAGATAGGGAGCACTAATGAATTTCCCTAGTAAGTTCGAGGTGATCCCTTATAGTGATTGAAAGGGATCCCAAGGTACAACTACAACAACTACATCTCTTGGAATGTAGTGTTTTGACGTCGATGAGAGCTGAAGTACATGATGAGATGGGAGTCTTATCATGAGAACCAAGATCATACTGTAACCAACTCGTGGATGAACAGACCTGACACAAGACTAGTTGATAAGCGCAGGGATCGAAATTTGTAATATCCCTTTTTCAAATTTTATTAAAATGCCCAATTTTCCACTTTTTTCCTTGGTTCGACCTTTGACTAGTTTCAATCTCTAGGTCCCAAATTTGCCCCAAATGATCCCAAATCTTCTGAAAAGGTATATGAATGATATTAGAACATAAATATGTGTTTTATGGATGCCTTTGTACCTTTAAAACACTTCTGCAAATACTCTTTCAATTCTGGTCAATGTAGGTAACTCTACTAGTGAATTCCCTTTGACTAGTATTGGTCTCTAGGTCTCAAATTGACTCCAAATGCCTTCAAATCTTCAAGGAAGGTGTATGAATGATATTAGGAATTGAATATGATGTTCAGGGATAACATATGGCCACCAAAATACCTTTGCAAACTCTCTTAAGATTCTGGACCAAGTATGCAATTTTACTAGTAATTTGGGGTTCAAATCCCCCTAAGGTAAGTACTGAAAATGGCTTCCCAAATGCCTCCAAACCCACTCAAATTTATGAACATAGGTATGTAATGTGTTAAGTGTGTTATTAAGGTCTCATATGCACCATTAATGGTTTATTACAACTGTTCTCACCCTCTCCCATTCAACTGCAAAAATCACCAATTCGACCCTTGGGGAAATGACACTATTTCTTCTCCCAATGCAATTAAACTGAGTAAAAATACTTCAAATGCTCAAGTACAGTACATGAAACTTGTAAAATACATCCATGGCAGTCCATTAATCACAAATGCATCATAGAATCATCCATTCATTCGAAATCATCATCAATACATTGGTTCACAACAAGGTAGTGGGGAAATGGCATTGTTCTTCCATTAAAAATGAGATTTATACATTTCTACTTGGAATTTCGACCTGAAACTTTCTGGAGATGAAGAATAGAGTATTTAATTCATATTACAAAAGAAATGGGGCATTAGAAGCTCCCCCAAAGAGTACAATAGCTCACCAAAAACGCCCTCCCTCAAGGATCAAGAATATGCCATCAAAACTGGAAATGGTTGAAGGAGCGAGCTGCAATAGAAGAAACCATGAGTTGCCCTGTATCTTACACCTGCAAATAAATACTCCATTAAAGCTCCAAATGAAAGGTCTGAATGGCCTTTCCAATTGCCAACTTGGATGGGAATCTTTCACCCTCGAAATTGGCTAAGGCAAGAAACTAGTCATCCACTAGCTCTCCCTCTTCACAAATGCAATTGCAAATTCTACAAATGATCAAAAGCTGGTTTCATTCTTTGTTATTGACATTTATAAACTTATAATGTCCTCCATGGGTCGAATTCCTTCCAAGAGACTCATGCCAACTCATGTTGGGAAGAGATTCCAAAGAACGCCACTTGTACAACAATTCCTAGTCTCCCACTTCCACCAAATCACATGTGGAAGCATCTTAGCTTCCCTAACACCCTTGAGCGCCCTCTTGGAGTCTATTTTTAGCCCTGACATGTCATATATGTCATATGTCAGCCTTCAGGTCTGATTTGTGTCATAGGTGTCATAGCATCTTCATCATTGTTGTCATAGAGCTAGGGAATCTAGCCCAAGTGTCTCACTAGCTCCAAATTGCCTCTTCCTCTTCCATGGGAGTTACTCTTCCTCTATATTTCAACCTTGGATGAGTCATGCAATCAATAATACCTTTTGGACTCCCCCAAGTATGTTACCATTCACCTTGAATTCGAATTGGTGAGAGAATGATGCCAAGTGTAGTGGGGAAATCTAGCCATATGTGAGTCCCACTTCCTCCATGTGTCTTCATGATGAAATGCCACTTTTATTTTCACTTGTATATATTTATTTAGATCCTTTATTAAATATTTATGCCATTCTAATGTTCAAACATCATTTATTATCCCCATTATTCCAAATCCCAAAGCTTCCACCCCAAACCTAGGAAACTAGTAATTTTCCTCCTTGGCAATTATTTGACCTTTAGCATCAATTTGACAAACTCTAATGAATAGGGCCAATGTGATTAGGCCATTGTGACCCAATACCAAATTTGGGACATGACAAATCCTCCCTTCCCAATATTGCTTGTCCTCAAGCAATTTTAAACGTGGGTGTTGAAGAACCTGCTTTCTGTATAATTCTTTGAAGTTGCCATTGAATTGCCCAACCTTGAGTCTTTGAGTTTCCATGAAGATTTTAGAGAGGAACCACCATGATTGCTGCTGCACTACTCTGATTAAAATCACTTTATTAAGTGGGGAATCCATCTCCCATACTACTTGCTTCCCCAAAAAATATGAAACCAATGAGATAAAAATTATTCCAGGGTCCCATTGCTTGTATTGCACCCCACTAATTAAGAGTGCTCTCCAACCCACACCATTAGTTAAGAGGATTCCTGGATCCCATTTTCTTGTATGCATCCTTCCAAACATCATTAGTACCAAATATATATCATCAAAGTACATAAAAACATAATGAAAATGTACATCAAGGATATGCTTCATCAAAGAGTCATGAAAGTGCTTATACCTCCAAGCAAGTAGACCACCATTTTTCAAGTGCATACAAGCTTCAAGTGACCAATCAAATCTGCTCCAATGACATAGGTGAGGATCCCATGTCCTATAATGCTGCTCCAAAAGGATTTGATATGCATCAAAATATTCAGCCATGTATTCTTTCATCCAAGAAGTGAATGAAGAATCTCCACTAAAATCTGAACCAAATAATGAGCAGAAAAAACAAGGAGACTTCAAATGACTCAAAGAAGTCTCACCCATACATCCTTGAATGTGATCATCATAAAGATATAAAAAATTATGTGGCTTCCAACAAAAATGTTCTCCAATCATAAATCTATTCACCCAAGTGTTGGATGAAGTTCCTCCAACATCAAATGAATCAAGTGTTGAGCAAGAAAAACCATGAGTCTTCAAGTGACTCAAATGCATATCATAGGTGCATCCATGTAGATGTGCATCATCATAAAGTAATAAAGTATGCTGTTGCAAATGTGAATAAGAATGTGCTCTAACCATATCATCATAAAAAGTAAATCTAGGAGTTCCATACTCCTCATGTGGCACCATCAAAAAGAACCCTTTCACCCATACTTCATTGAGACTAATGTTGCAAAACATGGAATTGTAGGATGTAGGAGAATGAACCAAATCACCCAAATGATCAAAAAGTACAGAAGTTTCATCATGGGGAGGATCCATATGGGTAGTATCATGCAGCTCCTTCAAAAGTGTGAACTCTTTGTCATAGTTTGGTTCCAATGTAGAGGAATCATGCTCTTCTTTAAAAATTGCACAACCTTCATCAAGAGGCAATTCAAATTCCTCTTCCACCACATCAAGTGTTTGGATCTCTTCAAGTTCATCTTCAAACACATCAAGAACATTCAAATTTTCACATTTATCATGATCCACCATGTCATGAGAATCCTCCAAACAATCTACCATTTGACAATCTGAAACATAGGAGGAAAAACAAGTATCTTGCAACTTTTCAAGAAGTTGCTCATTTTGAATTGTGAGCTTATGAATATCCTCATTATTCTTCAAGTATGCATTATGTAACAATTCATTAAGCTCAAACAAATGGTTTCTATCAAAAAGCAAAGACATGAAATTACCTTTGATGTGGCACATTGCTCTTTGAATCTTCTCCATATCTTCAAGGAGGGATGTTTCCTCCAATGAAGTAGCTCTCCAACAAGAATTTGACACCAATGCTTGAGTGTCATGGAGAATACTGAGGGACTCTTGGATATTCTTTTCATTCATCTTTAAGGACCCTTCAAGAAAATGAGGCTCTTGCAAATGAACCTCCTCATCTTCTTCATTTTTGCTTGGACCAACTTCATGAAGCTCAAGTGGTGATGGGGAAGTTGATCTTGGTTCTTCTTCAACTGCTACAAGGTCTTCATTATCATGCTTAATGGAACTTGGGATTGCAGCAACACTTTCAAAAGTGATCTCTATGTCACCAACATAGAGGTGTGAGCACCCATCAGTAGGTACTCCTTCATAGTTTAAGCATCCATCAGTAGATGCTCTTTGGTTCATGTCTAAGCTAGAAGGTGTCTCGAAATGATCTTCCATATTTTCAATAGAATCTTCTTCATGCTCTTGTGATGTCTCTTCATTTTTCTCCTTAAAGCAAGCTGATGCATTTTTCCCCTTGTTTTCCTTAGGATCAGTATATTTGGAATCTCTTCTTGAATAAATCTCAAAAGCTCTCTTCAAGGAGGACATCATTTCATGCACACATATATAATACTCGCTCCAAGGGTTTTTACAAGAAGGGCATAAAACTTTCTTCACTAACTCCACATCTTCATTTTTGGGCCTATTTTCAAAAACATGTTCAGCATAGTACTCAAAAGACATGGCATTTTGTGTATTTTTTCTAAAAGCAAGATATTCTTGATATTTTTGATATTGTTGGGGCAAGGTTTTATATTTTGCTCTCCATCTTTGGAACTCACTCATAGAATTATCCTTGGTTGGTGTGACACACTCATATTAATCATATTTAAAGTCATAAGAATAATCTTCATTTCTCTTGAAATTGTAAGAAGTGTTGCATGATGGCACCTCTTCCTCATACCATTCACATTCTGCTTCATATTGCTCATAAGCATCTGCATATTCCTCATAAGAATTGTACTCATAGGATTCATCATAATAGTAAGACATGGCTGCCAATTATTCTTGAATGTATGTACCTAATACACAGGTTCAAGGACCATGCTCTGATACCACTGTAATATCCCTTTTTCAAATTTTATTAAAATGCCCAATTTTCCACTTTTTTCCTTGGTTCGACCTTTGACTAGTTTCAATCTCTAGGTCCCAAATTTGCCCCAAATGATCCCAAATCTTCTGAAAAGGTATATGAATGATATTAGAACATAAATATGTGTTTTAGGTATGCCTTTGTACCTTTAAAACACTTCTGCAAATACTCTTTCAATTCTGGTCAATGTAGGTAACTCTACTAGTGATTTCCCTTTGACTAGTATTGGTCTCTAGGTCTCAAATTGACTCCAAATGCCTTCAAATATTCAAGGAAGGTGTATGAATGATATTAGGAATTGAATATGATGTTCAGGGATAACATATGGCCACCAAAAGACCTCTGCAAACTCTCTTAAGATTCTGGACCAAGTATGCAATTTTACTAGTAATTTGGGGTTCAAATCCCCCTAAGGTAAGTACTGAAAATGGCTTCCCAAATGCCTCAAAACCCACTCAAATTTATGAACAGAGGTATGTAATGTGTTAAGTATGTTATTAATGTCTCATATGCACCATTAATGGTTTATTACAACTGTTCTCACCCTCTCCCATTCAACTGCAAAAATCACCAATTCGACCCTTGGGGAAATGGCACTATTTCTTCTCCCAATGCAATTAAACTGAGTAAAAATACTTCAAATGCTCAAGTACAGTACATGAAACTTGTAAAATACATCCATGGCAGTCCATTAATCACAAATGCATCATAGAATCATCCATTCATTCGAAATCATCATCAATACATTGGTTCACAACAAGGTAGTGGGGAAATGACATTGTTCTTCCATTAAAAATGAGATTTATACATTTCTATTTGGAATTTCGACCTGAAACTTTCTGGAGATGAAGAATAGAGTATTTAATTCATATTACAAAAGAAATGGGGCATTAGAAGCTCCCCCAAAGAGTACAATAGCTCACCAAAAACGCCCTCCCTCAAGGATCAAGAATATGCCATCAAAATTGGAAATGGTTGAAGGAGCGAGCTGCAATAGAAGAAACCATGAGCTGCCCTATAGCTTACACCTGCAAATAAAGACTCCATTAAAGCTCCAAATGAAAGGTCTGAATGGCCTTTCCAATTGCCAACTTGGATGGGAATCTTTCACCCTCGAAATTGGCTAAGGCAAGAAACTAGTCATCCACTAGCTCTCCCTCTTCACAAATGCAATTGCAAATTCTACAAATGATCAAAAGCTGGTTTCATTATTTGTTATTGACATTTATAAACTTCTAATGTCCTCCATGGGTCGAATTCCTTCCAAGAGACTCATGCTAACTCATGTTGGGAAGAGATTCCAAAGAACGCCACTTGTACAACAATTCCTAGTCTCCCACTTCCACCAAATCACATGTGGAAGCATCTTAGCTTCCCTAACACCCTTGAGCGCCCTCTTGGAGTTTATTTTTAGCCCTAACATGTCATATATGTCATATGTCAGCCTTCAGGTCTGATTTGTGTCATAGGTGTCATAGCATCTTCATCATTGTTGTCATAGAGCTAGGGAATCTAGCCCAAGTGTCTCACTAGCTCCAAATTGCCTCTTCCTCTTCCATGGGAGTTACTCTTCCTCTATATTTCGACCTTGGATGAGTCATGCAATGAATAATACCTTTTGGACTCCCCCAAGTATGTTACCATTCACCTTGAATTCGAATTGGTGAGAGAATGATGCCAAGTGTAGTGGGGAAATCTAGCCATATGTGAGTCCCACTTCCTCCATGTGTCTTCATGATGAAATGCCACTTTTATTTTCACTTGTATATATTTATTTAGCTCCTTTATTAAATATTTATGCCATTCTAATGTTCAAACATCATTTATTATCCCCATTATTCCAAATCCCAAAGCTTCCACCCCAAACCTAGGAAACTAGTAATTTTCCTCCTTGGCAATTATTTGACCTTTAGCATCAATTTGACAAACTCTAATGAATAGGGCCAATGTGATTAGGCCATTGTGACCCAATACCAAATTTGGGACATGACAAAATTCCTTTGATCGATGTAAACATGGGGAGTGGGGGCGGTAGATTTCCTTCCAGAACAACACAAATTGAAATGGACGGAGACAAACTACAAGGAAAGGGATTTGGTGGAGACACAAAACGAAGGGTAATGGTGACCGAAAAAAAAAATACTGTTGAACATATGGAGACTCAAATACATCGATCGAAGGAGACCATGGGTTGCTGCCAAAATAATATGGCGTTCCCTCAATGTGAGGTGACGAGGGAACTTGTTTGTACATAAACAATATTGGTGGGGTCCCCATAGTTTTGGGTGTGTTGGGGGACCAATTTGATGATGGGAAGAGTCCCCACAGTTTTGAGTGGGTTGGGGGATACTTTCCAATGATGGAGTGAGGGATAACCTATAGACGAAAAGACAGGTGCCCTATGAAACGATGCCATGTAATGTATACCTGCTGGATAACTGAATAGAACTGGTTTCTTATCAGGGTGGGGGCCCCATAGGTGTCTTTGTAGGGGTGATGATATGAGGGGGATTGGAAGGGGTAAAGTACTCATGTAGGCATGAGGGGGATTTGTGAATTGTTCTTGTATCATGTGCCGAGGGATATGACGAGTGTCTTCTTGGTGGAGTAGATGTGTAATTATGAAATGATACTCTAAGTGAGGGTCTTTTTAAGGTTGGTCATATTCCTCAAACTTGTGGGTGGTCGACATCATGGGTGTCAATTGATGATTGGGGTAGAAATGATGCGCATGCCCATGAGGGAACATGCTATTCACGGTGATGATTTTTATGGTACATCAAGGCCATCAATGAGGTCCCTATGGTTATCAGTGGGAATACTGGGAGATGCATTATAAATTAAGGGTAAATAGTGTCTATATGTCATTTTGAGGATGATACATGTGGTTGTGTGCATGAACCTTGTTATTAGAGATTGGAGTCTTATTCTTATAAGACATTCCACATTGTCCTGATTGATATCCTGCACATACGACACACATACTCAAGTGTAGTAAAGAACATAACCAAGGTATTGACAATACACTAATCATAGAACCAAAACATCTCATACCTATGGAGTACTAGAGAAACATAGTGTCCCGATGGTACTGTTGGGAATTCAAATTGGTTGGCTACATGTTTAAGAGATCGATGTGATGATCGTGGCAGTGTGAATGGTTTGGGAAACGAAGTTATGTTTGGTCTGTGGCGTCAATTGGAAGTTTGGGTCGAATCACTACAAATAGGGGTGGGGCCCACTTTTCGAAATCATTTGTACTTTTTTCCACCAACCTCCTAGAGCACATTTCGAGTGATTCTGGAAGATCTGGGGTTCCTATCAAAGAGCCGCGATATCTAGGTATTCGTTGACCTTGCACTTTTCAATTGTGTCCGGGTATATTTAGGTTTAGGGGTCCCCCAGGTGGCTAGGGGACCTTTTTAGGTACTTTGGGGAAATTGCGCGTTACTATGCACGATATTTTTTTAAAATCACGCACAATGCCGTGCACCAACTAACACAGGTAAAATGTACTGTTCCACGCTACGTGCGGAACAATAAATTTTCAGCCATGCACTGGTTTAGCGCGACTAATACTGATTATATTTTGTGGAGTTTACTCGATATGTGGGTCCCAGGCCGAGGGGTTTTCCGGGTTGGGGAGGAGGACTTGAGTATCACAACTCAAGAATTTTTTGTTTTATGGGGTTGAATCACCGAAGGGTGAGAGAGAACTTCCCTCCACAAATGGTGGGAGAGACGATACACACTCTAGTGGATCGATATTGCGGCGGTAACCATATTTTTGTGAAATATGGTGGAGTGTTGATGAGCCATATGAAGGATCTTCCTGTGCAGGTTGTTGCGACAGCCTTAGTGTGTGTATTGGGGTCACATCCCCCAACCGGATTACAGGGGGCTTGCTCCAGCTAGTTGAGAGAGTTATCGTTGGTCGAACCGTGTCATGGGGTGCATTGTTGCTGTAGTCCATGATGCTGCATATGTCGGATCTACATCAGGGTGGGGCTCGAAGAACCTTCTGCTATGCCAGTGTGTTGTGCTCCTATTTCTTCGAGTGCTACCCATCGCTGAGGCCGCAAGTAGTAGTTCCACCGAGGGGACCACGATATCCTTGGATGGCATTTTGGGGGTGCATTATGAATCGTTCTAGTGGTGGGCCCGTGGGGGGATATTATAGGCCCCAGGTGCTGGAATTTTTGGAGTGCCGCATTGGCCGAGTGGAGAGGTATCCCTGGAGCGGCATGGATTACCGGGGAGATATGGAGTTGCCTGTTATTGCTGGAGGTTTTGATGCTTTAGGTATGTTTTATGGTTTGTAATTTTCACATATATATTTGTTCATACTTTTATTTCTGCACATTTATGATATACATGTTTATCAGGTATTGATGATGATTTCGTCCTCTGTGATGCAGATGTAGGTCCTGTGAGGCCACCTCAAAGGCAGAGACCGAGGAGAGATCATCCAGCTGTTGGGGCTAGGAAGGCCATTGGAGGAGAAGGTGTAGCTGAGGGTGGGGTCTCCAGAGTAGAAAGTGCCAGTGCTGGAGGAGATATGGTAGGGGATGCAACTGTCCTAGCAGAATTGAAGCGGCAGTTCGATGGGATATATCTTGGGGTTGATGAATGGATTTGGGACGACCTTGAGGATGATGACCTGGACTTGAAACTTAACTTACCAGTTGAGTGTGGGACAGCTTGGAGCCACTTCATGTGGCAGGTAGTAGTAGAGTTCCATGTGGCATGAGAGGTGTAGGGAGGAGCGGCCCCTCCTCCACGACAGAGGCCGCGACGGGGAACAGAGCCGACACGAGGGGAGGATGTGCGGCCACTGGCCATTTTGGGACCTAGGGATCCACCAACTGGTGGGGCAACTTTATTTTTTGTATAGAGATATGAACCCCAGTTTTGTATATACATATTTTTGATAAGCCTATGGGAGGCGGTTTTTCAATGTATCCCCCATCAGGATACTATGTATATTCCCCAGGAGGGCCATTTTTGTACATGACACATTTTTTGATGATATATATATATACACTATTTTTGAGGCACACGATGTATGCCTATCTTTATGTATGTGTATTTTGCTTTATGTTTCCTATGTGTTGATGTGATGCCTATGTAGTAGTTGATACTGACATATTTGTTTTGGGCATGTATTATCGACTTTAGGACTTATGATGATGATATACATGTATGTGTAGTTGTAGGTGAAACACATAAACACATTTATGGATGTTTGATATGTAGGGTTATGCAGCCGATTTATGTACTAAGTGCCAATTCAATACCTCATTAGCGATGGAGTCAGCGAATGCATTGACGTTTCTCGCTATATGTGTGAAAGTTATGGTTTCAAACTGTCTAATGAGAAGTCACATGCGAAGAAAATTTTGGAAGAGGAGCGAGTTGCAGACATGAAATACATTATTCAACTACGATACGACAAGTTGTGAGTCGAGGTGTACTTGTAGATGGTGGATGCCCAGGTGCAGGGCATCACTTAATAGACCTATTACGACATTGTACTCTGCTTGGTTGTTTATAATTCCCCCCAAGAAAATCCCGCTCGTGTGGTGGAGTGTATGGGAGGGGGAATATATAACCCAGGCAGTGGATGCTAGACATTTGGACCATCGACCGACACCGTCTGCATATACTATGTAGTTGTCCAATTGGGAGGCCATTTGCATTTAAGAAGAGAGGTAGTTTTACTTTCTAATTTGAGATAATGGGAAATGAAATAAATATTTTTTGACACAAATAAGAATATCAATGGTTGGTGTTGGATGTCTTGTTTGTGTTGCGTGGGTAAAACCCCCTGTTTATTTGTTAATTTTTGGGGAATGCTTGCAGGTGGTCCATGTTTTAGTTGGAAGACGAGGAATCACTACAAGTGAGGACACCAGCTAAAGGATATTCAACATCGATGGTATATGGTAAGGTTGGTGTTACTTCATCGGTTGGTGACCTTTGAGGGGTTATATGGAGGGGTTGTAATTGACCTTGCATTATCATTAGTTCGAGACAAGCTTGTCATTTGATGCACAAAATGGGGCATTGAAAATAGAAGTGGGTGGTCTCTCCACAAGACCGGTAAGGTCTTGGTACACATGGAAGAAATCGTTCTTGGTATTCCTGAGTGTTGATTTTCTCCATGATACATGTGATGGCGCTAAGAGGGAGCATCTGTGTGGAATGCCACATGAAGAGCATTCATCTTGTGGCGATGTTGTCGTAATCTTAGACAGTTCTTGCGATGGTATAGGCTCTATCACAGTTTCGACAGCTGGTGCAACTTTTGTGGGAGGAGCCACTAACGGTGCCACTGATGTGGTGACCACTTTAATGGATGATGATTCCTGGTTTAAGAAGGGGGTTCCTCAATCGTTACTTGAGCGAGATGAACTATTTCCAATTCCTCTCAGCATCGAAGGGGTTGGGGGCAGTGGTGCGTATAGTGCCCATACTAAGCGCATATGGAACATGCATGATTCATACACAATGTTTTGGACTTAGATGTGGGCGAGGGAGGTGTGCCCACTTTCACTGTCAGTGGAGCATGGGTGATGATAATGGGGGTGTTGAAAAAATTCCTTAGCTTCAGTAGAGTAGGACATAGGTTTGTTGCATGGCCTTGCTTCCGAAAAAGAGAACACGGTGGCGTAACTCTTTGATTGGGAATATTGATCATAGCTGGGGATTTTAACTCTTGGTGGTTAATGCCCCCTGAGTTAGGCTTAGCGGTTTCTATTGAATTAGATGTCGGATTAGGTAATAGGGGACCTTTCAACTTTGGTTGTTTGGTGCCCCCATTGGCGGTCTTAGAATCGATCGGTGGTGGTTTAGTTGTGGATGTCATAGGTTGGGCTGTCGTAATTGAATGTGTTATGGACCTTGTAGGTGTAGTATCCAAAACAGGGACAAACTTGTAATGGGAAATGGGCTTGGAATCCATATCTGGGTAGGGTGGTGTGAGGCACCATACCGATGTTCCCAAATTTAGCCCAGGTAGAGTTAACTGAGCCATAACCGGTGTCCCTTGTACACCCGCGGGTGGATACAAGAATGGGATTTGAAAAATTGGTAGGACCGATGGGCTTAGTGTTTGTTCAATGCTATGACTCAGCGGTGGTGTAGATGATGGTGTTGAGGTAGAGGTGGTACCATTTTTAGTGGTGAAAATTATTCACATTAGGACATCAGTTGATGTAGGGATCTTACGTGGTGGTCCCGAATATACTCCTAACAAATTGGAGTCCTTGTACATGTTGGGGAAATGTCAACATGCGGTTGATCATCGATAAGTACAGTTGGTAGGACATTGTCGGGATTGCTTGTGGTGTTGGGGTCATAATAGTTAAGCTGGTCGAGAGTAACTACTTTCCCATTTAAGGGAAACATCATGATACAAAAGACTAAGGAGGTGACCTTCATGGCGTACATATAACTACGCTCCAAGATGATGTTGTAGTCAAGTTCTGTGTCGACTACTTCGATATCAATCATAACCATATTTCCCCCCAGATCTATGGGGACATTTTGGTACAATCCTCTTGGTTGGGATGGTCTCCCATCATATGCGTGAAGAGTGATAGAGAAGGGGACCAACTCAGGAGACCCTAATTGTTTCCAGAATTTGGCAGACATAACGCAAGTGGATGTGCCTTCATCGATAATACAATGATGAATCATGACGGTCTTTATCATAATTGGAACAACAAGTTATACAACTTGAAAAGAACCCCACATTGTTCTCATTTTTTTTGGGTATCAAAACCACCAAAAAATAACCCCAAATCAAAAAGTGGTGTTACAGGTAGAACCACTTTTTTTTCTGGACTAAAATTACAAAATTTTGGTAAACCCAGGCAGTGTAGTACGGTGTCGTTGCAATAAAAACCGTAAAATAGACCCCCAAATCGAAAATGGTATACATTTTTCTTTTCGGAGCTAAAATTACATTTTTTTTTGACATCATCACCTTAATAGTCAATTCCTTTACAACGTAAATGCCAAAACCAACCTGTAACTTGAAAAGTGGTCATTCCAATAACCTCTTCCTCGATTTGCGGCATGGAGGTGGTGACATATTTAGCTATGGCTGGTTGGAGATATTTGATAAACCAATCCAAAAAAAGATGGTTTTATATCGATCTTGAACAATGTACGGTGCCTGCGCCACTCATGGATGTCGATGTGGGTAGATGTGTTTTTCCAAAACTCTATGAGGATTTTGAGAACAAGGTCATGTCGAATCAAGAGCTGGAAGTAAGTAAGAAACATAGTGTTCAATGTTGAGAATGTGGTATGGGTTGCGCTTGCTAAATTGAAATACAATTTGGCTATCGTGCTTGTGAGAGTACACTAAAAGAGGCGAAGCCTCATAGGATCGTCCACTATGTTGTTAGATGAACACCATAAGTGAAAAGACATGACATGGTTGGAGGGATCGTCCCCCTACTTTGCTTTGAATTTAGGGATATCAGAGGGATCTGGCATATCCGACCATGTGGGATCATGAGCTATGGGATCATTGATCAGTTTGGAAAAATCAGGTAGATTTAAACTATCCATGAATGGTAAGGTAGGAACTACTGGTATTTCCATTCTACGTGGGATGCAGTTTCCATGAGGGGGGGACCCAGGTGGTGTTTTAGACAATGGTTGACCTCCTACGAGAGAGGATGGTTCAAAGGGAATCGAGGGATCTCCAAGGGGAGAAGCCAATGGGGTACCTTCTCCAATGGGGGAAGAAGTGGTGTAATTAATAGTTTCTCCAAGAGGAGAAAATGCACTTAGAAGGGTTTGGCCTTGACTAGATGATCCTATCAATGTATCCTGGGAACGACCCTAGCTAGGGTACCTTCCTTCTAAAGAACAGGGAGAAGGTGTAAAAACACCTCTCGAGAGAGGGGATATGCCTTGCAGTATAAGATATTGTCTCAGGATGTTGTTTTGTTCCTCAATGGTGAAGGATTTGTGTCAGATGTGAGTGATAGTAGAATTTAAACACAATTGAACAAATGCAAAAATATGCCAACAACAACAGATGCAAAATGGTGTGATAAGTGAGTGATATGTGCAATGTCATTTTTAGTGCATGAGTTCCCACATGTAGGTTATTCATAGTATGAGTTTAGTGAACTTGTAGTTTAAAAGAAATTAAATGTAAATTCCTTAACAATACCTAATGTACTTCCTCTCAAATGTAGCTGGGCCTCCCAAAAGAAAAATTCATGGTGATAATGGTATCCACTCACCAATCGACTAGTGGAGGTAACAAAGAACTAGTTCTATCGGCGATGGGGCCAATGTTCCAATCAAGAAGACTTGGCAACACCTCCCAAAGGCAATAGCTGACTTCAGGATTCAATTTCACTCACAATTGCTCCTTAGTGATATCCTAAGTTGGGACACTAAGATACCTTACGTCAAGTGTGCATCATTGGTTCAACCTGCACAATATAGTGGCATATCCCTATGACAAGCTGAGTGGCTTATAGGGGAGAGTAGGGAAGCTATACCCCGATTTTCACCTCCTTGGTCACAACACACTTCTGATTCGGGTTTTCTTTTAATACTTGATTATAGAAGGATTTTTCAAGTACCCTATGAGACAACAATGCTATGTTTGAAAATATTTCTAATGAAACTAGATTGGTGGGAATTAATGGATGCCTATGTAACATCCCCAAATTTCACAAAAATTTAAAATTTTCTAAGTAGCAATAAATGCTTGTATTTGTTATGCAGAAGTATCATTATTGTTAACTTAGTTTATTTAACCACAGACCAATTAATTTCTAAGACGACAGCTACCTAAAAAAAGGTCATCGGTATTTGAATGAGTTACATCGCTTACAAGCAACGATTACTATAATTTGTCATAATCGCGGTTAATACATATTACTGAATGGAGAATTGATTCTAGTTATTTTAATGCTGTAACCTCATTTGTTTGTCTAAAAGCATCATTATTTCAAATGTTTACATGATACGTCCATGTCTGAAAACTTGATTTATTCCTTGTTCAATGTGCACATCGTCAATTATTTCGTCTGTGCCTATGTTATAATTTTGACTATGGAGACTAACTGTTTGTTTTCCTTTGTAATGAAGGGGTCCTATGGGTACCCTGAGGCTTACTTAGCTATTTATAGCTAGCACTCTTAAACTTCTATTACAGATCACAAGTAAGAGTTGATATTCCACACTGAAGCATAATCGATGTATGTCAATTGACTTTGTTGTACTTCAATTAGCCTTCGATGTTAAGTACAATGTATAGATAACTTAATTTGTACAAGGGTAAGACCTACCTTAGCTATGATCACCAATCTCAGGGTTTTATTCACTACAATGTCATAATTATTTTATGTATTTTCGAAATGCATATATTATACATAGCTTATGATCGTCCTATGTATTCACTTATTATTCCCATAGAGTTTAAACTTCACATTCAATAACATTCTTATACAATATGGTTTTATTTGTATTAATGGCATAGCTTAAATGTATTCGATTATCAAACTATAGCTTTTATACATGTATGATTAATATGGCAATGTTATGACCATGATTTACCAACTTGTATTATGCAAGATTTTGTACACGACCTAACCATATATTATAGGTTATATAAATTGTATTATAACATATGTGTTATAAACTATATGCATATTTACTATATGCTATATGCATATGGTAGACCATGAATTAACTATGGTGGAACTCTGCGTTGGCAGGAGTACTGATCTCGTTAGCTGTAGACTTTAAATGCCATTAATATGGTTTGGTAGATTGTTGATAACATACCCTCGTGGAAAGCTCTACGTCATTCGATCACTTGATGAATTTGGGTTTTGGGATAAACCCTAACCCTGCGTTGAAAGTCTATCAACCTTCTTGTTCCCATTTCATTTTGCAATGTAGTGTTTAGGGAAGGCCGATAGGCTTCTGACTGTGTAGGGTTTTTGAAAGCTTTCTGCAGTGTTCCAGGGTTTCAATGGTGGGTTCATTATTATAGTTTGGAGCTTGGTCGAATGGCACTATCATAGGTAATCCCACTACTCGTAGTACTGTGTAATTCGTTATTATTTTCTTTTTATCCATTTCTAAACTCGTTAATGAAACCTGTTTCTTGTTGTTTTCACTGTGGAGTAACAGGGTTACCATTTCGACTTGGTTTGATACTAATTCTCAGTCCATCTACTCCATCGTGGCTTCGAAAAGGAACTGGTAAGCCTCGACGATTCTCTAGAAACCCTGAGTTGTAAATCTATTAAGAAAGGTGATGAAAGGCAATGAAGTCAAACAGTAAACTTTTGCTGAGATGAAGGTTGCACTGGTATTTGATTTATACACTTTGTTTTTACATCTTAGAAGCTAGATGGCATTTTGTAACACTGAGAGAGTTAGACTCTCGAGCCTCTAGCTTTGCGTTGGTTTCTCAACGTTTTTCCTTAAATACTATTCTGTAAATAATTTTCATGGATTTAAATAAAATGGTTTTTCGAATTCAAGTATGGTTTGTTCCTATATTTTGAGAAATTGTTCTCGGCATTCTCGTCATTTTTAAAATGAATAGATTTTGATACCGGATTAAAGGGTTTAGGCTAAACCCGCCTTTTTAACTCTGTGGGAAAAGGTTTGTGTTATTCATTTGTATAAACCATTCCAAACGATAAATATATTACAAGGATTGAAACCCTACCCTGAAAGTTACGATAATGGAAATAGTTCTGTTGATGAAGGTTTAGGGGTGTTGAACCCAAAACTTATTTTGATAATTTAAATATTAGATGTAGGTTGGGTGAGTTGAAAACTCAAACCCTAAACCTCTGTACGTTCGATTATGTGTAGCATTGTGTTTATAACTTTATAAATATGTTGATCCATTGGGTGAGTCCTCACAGGTCTTGATCCTAGGTTTTGTATTACTTTCTTTATGATTTCTGTGTTGCGTTTTTATATGTAATTTATCTTTAAAAACTGGGCGATGCCTTTTAAATGGATCGATCCCATATTGTAATATTAATACTAGATTAATTAATGACTGGTTTTTAAGTTTTGGCATTGGTGCGAATAACCCTACAGTCTTACGATGGTGATTAAATACAGGGTATCAACCCTGGTATATCTGATAACTATTTAAGGTTGCTCTGTCTAAAAGTTCCTTGTATATTTTAATAGTTGAGATACTATATGAATAGAATATTTATCCAGATCGTATTGCAACTTATCATTATTATTCGTTTATTGAAGTATCTCTGTGTAAGATGTTTTTGGTGGATAATCGTAAATGGCACGGTACATGATTTTTATTGTTTTTTTTAAAGTAAAATAAATGTATGTATACAGTTACTCTTCTATGTGGACAGAAGACTCTGTATAATGAAACTTTATATTTCTTTAATTTTGGTTCATTTATAAAAGAGTTCCTGTAATATGGAATATGATACTACTAGGGTTTGTATTATACATTATTTATAATACTAAGGGTTAGAGATTGATAAGGTTCCTGTATTCTTTAAAAAGTATTTGATTACTGACTCACAATAATACTGTTTAGAGTTTATTTATAAAGAAATTATTTCTATGTGTGTATCCTAGGATTTGCTTCTCTTATGTATATGAACAGAATTATAGGGGGTAAACTTTGTTTTTTGCTTAAAACATAATTGTTAGAGTTTTTTGTTACAGTTCTATCTTATAAATAGTATTTTGCTATTTTTAAATTTAAGTAAACCCTATATTAGAGATCTTGACCAAATCAACTCTATCTATAGTTTATCATCATTCAAATCTATTTCAAATTTGACTTCTCTGTACTAGAGTACGACACTTAAATAGTGCGTGGAAAATGCAGAGAAGTAATTCATTTCAATCATAATTTCATTATTCAGAAATGAACCTTCAAATCAACATTATAGTCTAGCAGTTGAATAAAAAACAATTTTCTGAAGTAGATAACAGTTCAAATTAAAACATTCAGAAGAAAAGCTAATATGACATAAGTAAATAAGATAACACAATGAAAACCTGTTAATTGCAGAGGGTGACAAACATCCAAAGGAGCCCGTTCCACCCAACCTTCTCCTGAAGATAGCCAAATCACTTGCCTTAGGACCCCTGAGCCTGTTCACTGAACCACCATGACAAAGATGTTGCGTGGAGAATGGAAAAAATTCCTTTGCAACTCAGCACTAGTACTTAACAATAATACTTCTGCCTTTAGCAATATTGAACTCAACAATGTGGCTGCACTAGTTCAGAATGCAGTCTTAACTCACTCAATCACTTACTAGCCTTCCCTCATTGAATCTCTTGTGCTCTCTTGTCTTTCTTTTTCAGAAATTATCACAAGGTAAAAACTGAACAACCTCATGCTGAATTCGATGGGTAGATAAAATCATGCCTAGGTCTTTGGTCGGTTTATTAGTTAATGAGCCACCTGCTCAGTTCCACTTTCTTGGGGAACATGACCATACAAATAGAGATGTTGCCCCCTGCAATAGCTAGAAGTGAATTGAGAATGCTGCCAAGTGTCAGTTTTCTCTCTACCCCAGTCCATTCCTCCTAGTGGGTTAGTGAACACTCATTCAACAGCCTCCTTGGATATTGTCTCCTCTTTTATTTATTAATAATAAAATATTCAGAGTAATTAATTACAGTCATCCTTGACCCCACTTGGTCAATAATAATAAAGCTTTACAATAAACATAAAACACAATTTTTTCCTCTCAACATAAAATGTTCAAAATTTGGGTATGTGGTTAGACTAGCCCAATCAATCCTACCTAACTAAAATATTGTTTTGTGACCTCCTGTGGAGGATTTTAGTTGGTTAAGACAATTACAATGTTTATTTTAATGGGTTTTGATTGGTTCACTTCTGGAGTGTAAGAGAGGTATTTCACAATCCCTACCTTTCTGATTCACCAAGCTCACATGGAGTGTGAGGTGAAGAGAATACTTGGATCAGAAGAGTCTTTAGGTCTCTTAATGTGTGCTAGCGGTGCAAAGACACGTGATGAAAGAAAATTGATATCATAAAATTAACTAGAAGAGCATATAAAGTAATATGTACTATTTAACTCTAAAATAAGCTAATGATGATTGCAAATCAAATATGCTAACTAAGTGTGCAGTTGACACTTCTCACCCTTTTCTGATTCACCAAGCTAACATGAAGTGTGAGTTGAAGAAAATAATTCGGGAGGCAAGGGTCTTTAGGTCATTTCCTGTGTGCAAAAAGTGTTGATGGTTCTCATTTTTTACCATCCCTTATCAAATTTTAAGTCAAAATGTGCATTGAAATCTAGCATCTGGTTCGGGTTTTTGAATCACAATCACTCATTTTTGGCTTCGCCTCAAGGTGTTTTAAGAATTTCGATGTGGATCTCAAAGCAAGGTAAATTTTATGATTATTTTAATTTTTCTTCCAAACTTTTAAATGAATTCAAGTGTTCCTTGTACTTAACCATTCAATCATAGTTCAATTCTCTTATGCAGTTTTGGTTCCATTATTCCGGCACTCATTCCGACACTTGCTTGGAGGAAGATTATTGATTCTCATATTTCTGGGTCTCTTAAACCAATTTGGATACATGAGGTTTTAGATTATGATGATATATACCTCCCATAGAAACAGGTTTTGATTTGGATGCACAGATCCCAAGATAATCCAAGATCTTTAAAAAAATCAAACCTATAAATTTTAGCAGAAAATATTTGGAACTTCCATTTTGTGCCTCATTTTACGTGCACCTGGAAGAATATCTTGAGAAACCACCAAATCGGTTTTTAGGAAAACCTGCTTGCTTGAAAACAAAGAAATGGTTTTTCAAAATAACCTACGATATGGAATATATTGAAAGGTCTTTGGAGCATATTTTTATGATTGAGCGAAAAACCCAAATTTGGGGATTTGCGCCAAAAATTGTCAAATTTGTTTCTGAGTTTGGGGATTTGGTTTTATCCATTCCCAAGTTATTTTTTATGTATAAAATGAGCCCCATGAGGATGAGAGAAGGGGGATTATTATTATGGTGAATGCAATGGAAGGAGATTATTGTAGACATAAGAAAGTGCTTGAACTTTGTTTTGCTGGCACCAAAATTATGTGTAATGGATTTTGTGATGTCGTGATCAAGTCTAGTTGGTGTTGATAATTTTTACACTTAGAAGGTTGATTTTGCTGTAATTTTTGTTAATCTCTGAACCTCTTTGGAGTTCTTCCCTGTGTGTTTGGGCCCACCATTCAGGTTAGCAACTCCTTTACTTAAATTCGTTAGATTAGGTTTAGTTAGATTGTTTCATATAGATTATTTCATTTAATTAAACTTTGTTTTGCTCATAATTTTTGTGTGTAAAAACTCAAATCTGCATAAGAATAATTTAATTTTGTTATTGAACACAAGTTTGGTTTGATTATTCAGATTCGTATTTTGCACTTTTAACAAAAACTGGACAACACAATCACTGTTATTGCTGCTATTAATTGCCTTCCAATTTTGATTCTCTGAATTGTTTGAGATTTTTCAGCTTGCTACAAACAATAAAAAAAATTTACAAGCTGCAATACAAAATCTTGTTTATGATTTAGAGTAAATGATTGAAAAAAAATACTCTCATTTGATTAATTAATAATAACATTTTTGAGCTTAAACGCATACTCGTGTTTCGATCATTCATCATGATATAAGAACCATAATCAAATATGAAGTAGCAGTGTTGCAATCTAATGATCAAAGAGTGTTTAATGAATTGTTAAAATGATCTACATAAGCCAAAAATCTCATCTAGTTCTGAGTGCAGAATTTCTGTAAAATAAAACCTGGTTTTGAAAGATGTGTAGTAATTTGGATTTTGTTGAAAGTGAGTTTGTTACTTAATTGAGTTTGGTTCAATCGATGACATTCTTAGACCCACAACTAAGTTGAAAAAAAACATTAAATACAAATAAGTTAGTAAGCCTTCCTATTTAAAGAGTTAGTGTTACATCGCAAAAAACAAATTGGTCAAAAAAAGAAAAAAAAAACTCTATTATTTTAAATGGGTCTTACTTGTGGGTTAATCAATAATATTTGGTTTGTAACTTGTGATTTAAAGGATCTTACTTTTGTTGTCTTAGTGTTGTTACTGTTTCTCTTTCAATAGTTTTTTTTAATTATTTGTTGATAGGATTTTAAATTAATTTCTTTGATTGGATGATTTAAGTTTGGTACTTTACTTTTGGTAATTAGTTAGTTCTTTTGAAAATTGTTTTGATTATCAGTATAGGATAGGAGTAAGTGATTTTGACATGTGAAGAAATTTTGATATTTTGTTTGATTTATTGATGAGATTATCTGATATTCATTCTTGATTTGATGTTCATGCACCTTAATTCTTATAGTCTCAATCCCCAACAAAGAGATTAATGGTCTAACTCATGAGATATGCCCACCCCATGATGGGCTTCCTCCCAAGGTGATTAGGGATAGTTTTACTTGTTTGTTTGCATTAAAGTGTGTTTGCCGACACTAGGTTAGAATAGGCTACTTTAGGCTTCAGTATTGCACATACAGTGCCGACAGCTCGAAGCGTACGAGCCCCAGTTGACTATTAAATGTCGAATTAAACATCATATATTTTTATTGACATTTTTGGTGCCGTTTTCGAGAAGGTGCTAAAGGGGTTAAAGTGTAGGTAGATAGGTTTCCTTTACATTATACAACAAGGGGGAGGGGAAATGGTAAGATGAAAAGACGACCTCACTACGGATTTTCTGTAGTGTAATATCCCGATGCATCCACTTTCGTGTGTTGCCCCAAAGCCTTGTTATTCCTTTTCATGCAAGTGTGCTTTTCTTTCTACAAGTTTGAGTTTGTTTACTTTCTCGCAATTTAATTCTCTACAAGTTTGCTTTTTGAAGAACTAACTCATGTGAATAGATAACTTGGTGACAACGGGGTCTAAAGTAGCACAAAGAGTTCACATTTGCTTTAAAGTAGTGTGCTGATTTTTACGCAAGTTTGTTTACTTTCATGTGAGTTTATTTATCTTTGTGCTAGTGTGTTTACTTTTCCGTAAGTGTGTTTAACTTTTTTCAAGTGTGTTTACTTTCATGCACATGTGAGTTTCATTTCTTTCCGGCAAGCATAATTTATTTCAAGTGTGGTGTGTTTGGTTTGTGCAAATATGTTTTAAGGGTGTATTTTATTTTAAGGTAGTTTTGATTCAAATCATTGAAAAATAAAAATAAAAATAATTTTTTTTTGGGTGTAGTAAGAACCCTAGACACTAATCTAGGTGTGAGGTAGGACTTATCAACCAATAAAATAGACTCGGAAGTGATCATCAATTTAGGAAAACTTTCTCAGATCCTAGCAGCAACTGAGATCTCTTATTTTTTGGAGGAAAAAATCTTGATAACAGTCAAGAACTTATCTACCTCTCCGAAAATTATCGAAGAACCAAAATACCATGAACCACAAAGAGATTCTCCTTGCCAATTTGCAGAGGAAACTGATGAATTGGGGACTACATCTAATGGAGAGCGGCCATTAAGACCTGAAATTAAGGATTTCTCAACATGCATGCCAATAGAACATTTGTGTACTCAAGCAACTGATTATCTAGAAGAAGAGGACCTACATGGCATGATGAAGGAAGGTGAACAACGTGATTACATTGAAATATGGTTGCAAGAGGTAATCAAGCCACAACGCCATTCTCTCCTTCAACACTTCTTGCTGCCAATTCAAATAGGTCGGTTGGTTCCTCACATCCAGGTAATCATTGAGGTAAATTTTTTTTATGTGGATATGGGTATGTTCCTTACTTTGCTTCGCACATGGTTACATTGGAAAAGTTCTTATACTTGAATAAATAGTTTTCTTTCCTTTTAGGTAGATTAGGATAATAAATAAAAAGTTGCATGTTGTTAGTTTAGAATTAAGTCTCACACAACCTCATTTTATGTTTTCTTTTTAAAATAAAAGAATTGAGAAACAATAGTATTAATGATTAAACCAAAACAACTTGAATCTTTATTCCTTTTAATGCATTCATACTTATAAAAATAGTTGTTAGAAGACCAATCTTTAACACTATGGGGATTTACTTAAATTTTAAGGTCTACACAGTAATACCCATAGGTAACATGTACATTGTAGTTTCATATCAGAACTTGTTATTTAAGTATCTTTATCAAATAGTAGCAGGAGAGTAAATGACATTTCTACTTGTGGGGGAACACTATTGAAATTTTATATGAAGAGGATAGACTTAGGGACTAGAGAACAACTTTAGGTCATTCTCTTTTGACATGAATTATAATTAAGGCTATTATAAATAATGTTACTCATGGGATTCAATTTAAATTTCGAGTTATGTGCTTTGCAGACTTAATATACTCTAGTTCCAACCATCTTCCACATACTTTAATATATTTTGAAATAATTATATAGTTACAAGGAAAACCCGTTGGGGTACTGAATAGGCTGCTGGCAGTAGGTCCATGTCGAGTAAAATCATAAATAAGGAAGTTTGGTAAATACAAGAAAACCTTCCGGGGTATTGAACAAGCTCGCTAGCACTAGGGCCATGCTTGTATGGTACCAAGGTAAACCTGCTGGGCTACTGAGCAGGCTTGCTAGTAGCGGGGCTATGTGTAGCTAGGGTTTTCACCCTAGCTTGTGCAAATGAGCACCTACTAAGGAGAAGGGACTCCTTAGTAGCAGTTCAGTAAAAACAGTAAAAGCAAGACAGTAAATGAAAACAATAAATTTAAACTAGCATGTGCATAAACAGAAAAGACACGATAATAAAAATGTTTTTTTATTGATTATACCTCCAATGTGAGGTTGGTGAAGCTCTTGCAGTAGTCCAGGAGGGCTGCTTCCAAGCTCCAGTGTTGTTCCTTCTCCTTCTCCAAAGGGTTTTGGATATGGGCCAAAGGGGCACTCAAATGTGAAAATAGCTCAAAAGGGTGAGCTAGGGTTTCAGGAGTGATTTTGGCAGAGTAAGGATAGGGGTGACTGTGGATGTGAAATGGGGAGCCTCCACCACCTATTTATAGGTTTTTAGTGGTGGAGTGCTGACCCATGGTTTTGGGCACCATATGGTTTAGGTCAGCTATATAGGGTTTTTGCTTCCTTTTTTCCCTCTTTTCCCTCTTTTTTGTATTTTTTATTCCCTTTTTAGAGGGTTTTTGCTATTTTTGGGGGGGAAATGGGGTTTTTGGCCTTTTGGAGGCTTTTTTAATGGTTTTTTTGGCCTTTTGGAAGCTTTTTAATGGTTTTTTGGCCTTTTGGAGGCTTTGTAATGGTTTTTCAGGGTTCTAGAGGCAAATATGGTAGGAAATATGGACAAATGAGTCATGTAATGGGGTAGATGAGGTAGTGAGCACTTTTTGGGTGTTAATAGATTGCCCCCTGATGTGTGAGGGCAGGAGCTCATCGTATGGCCGATAGACATCATAAGTCTTTTATGGTTTTCTTGGGATGTGGAGAGGAGAAGAAACAAACTAGAGCCTGGAACAACAGTTCGGAACAAATTGCAAAAACTAAAAGTACATGACCTCAATAATGGATGAGGAATAATCTCAATATATGGACGAGGCAGGCATTCCCATGCTCGTCCAAAAAATGGGGACCTGAAATATACATGGCCTCAAATAATGAATGAGGGAGAATCTCAATATATGGACGAGGCAGGCATACCCATGCTCGTATCAAGATATATATAAAAAATTACAATGAGGCCCAAAAATGGGGACCTGAAAGATACATGGAGAACCACTGTGTACATCATAAGTGTCCAGAGGGGACACAGAATCTGGGACGTACTGCTGGGATGACCATGTATGAGCTGAGGAACTGATACACTGGAATAACAATATTGCTGCTGAGTGTGGTACCAGAGGAACTGATGAACTGTTGGATCATAGTGACGGGGAGTCATACCCTCAATGGTACACTGAGCTGGAACTAAATTGGGTAGTCAAGGAAGCATATAACTGGATTGATTCCGAATACAATTGCCAACGCAACTCGGACATCCACAGGAACATATAACTGGGCGTTCCAAAGTGACTCACCAATGTGCTAGAGTCGGGGGAAATCTGGGGTCTTCGACCAATAACTGAAGGGATTGTTGATGTATATGTAACTTCGGAATGTATTTCACATATATGTATATTGTATTCCTATAGAGATGTTATTATTGCTCTATACGGAAGTGTCATTATTTATATTGTAAGTGTCGTAACTTATACTTGATGGGTTATTAGACCACCTTGTTTGGGGTCGGCCCTGTATAAGTCATGTGGGTCAAAGGGTTATTAGACCACCCTATTGGGGGTCGGCCATGTGGGTCAAAGGGTTATTAGACCACCCTATTGGGGGTCGGCCCACTCAACATTATGTTATGTGGTTAAGTTTGAGCCTACATGAGTTAGGTAAAAAGGCAAGTCAAGTCAAGTATAAATAGAGTGCGGGAGGCACTCTATTTACTCACTCACTCACTTCTCACACATGCACTCAAGGAGGAGTGGCGCACTTATGGAGGAGGAGGATCTACTGCTAGGTTGTGTCTATCTCTTATGGTTGGTTGTATCATTGCTCTATCTATCTCTGAGGAAGTTATTGGGGTTTTTCACCTTTATGGTTTTCCCCAAGTAAATCTTTGTGTCTCTTGTGTGCTTGCATTATTGTCTCCATGATTGATATGCTGTAGATATGATGTACATGTTGTTCTCTCAGTTAAGATCCTAGATCATATTGAAGTAAATTCTGAAAATTTAACATGGGATCAGAGCTAGCCTGAAAGAAGGCATGATACGGCATGTATGACACTTGTTGCACTTACGATGCTAGGGCTTGATATAGCAAAAACCAGTCATCGTAGCACTTTCTCTATAAATCCGTTTTGGCGAAGTTTTCGGATCTGAAATTGTTACAGGACGAAGAGTAAATCTCCAGGTACCTTGTGTCCAAAGGAAAACCTCTAATTCGTTGTACTTTGTGATTTATGATCTGTACAATATAGGGTTTCTGCCTCTTCCAGATCTGAGTCAAAATCAGGTGACCTTGGGAAAAAGGTCATAACTTGGGCTAGGAAGCTCCAAATGAAATTTCGTGAAAAGTGACAGGTATTACACAGACTGTAATATCTCAAAAAAAAATTTCAGAGGCCGAAGTTGAACCAGTGACACGTGGAATTCCGTACAAGTGCGCTCTCCTGTATTATCCCATAAACAGGTCACGTTGCGACATTTGGCATAACTCTCTCTCTGAGAGTCCAATTGAGGTCCGACCTATCAGGATGGAAAGGTAATAGGCCTATCTATCTCAGGAAACTTTTTCAGAGGCCGAAGTTGAAACAGTGACACGTGGCACGCCGTACAAGTTCGCTCTCCTGTATTATCCCAAAATAGGTCACGTTGCGACATTTGGCATAACTCTCTCTCAGAGAATCCAATTAAGTTCAGACCTATCAGGATGGAAAGATAACAGGTCAGGCTATCTCAGAAAACGTTTTCAGACCATGTGGATTGAAAAGTTTGGAGTTACACCAGAAACAATCAGGTACATATTTCTGTCAAAATAGAATTATTTTTGAGTACCTTCATTCATGGCTTCTGGAATTTAGGGCTTCGAAAAAAGTTGGAATTTTTGTAATCAGAGACCACGGCTGGATGCTACTCATCAAAATAGAAATTTAGAGACCAAGATCAGAATTTTTGGTTGGGAAGAAGGCCGGGCTTGATCAAACCCTAGTTCAGGACTTTTGATCAGAAAAGTGGAAAATTAGGGCTTCTGTAAAAATGGGAATTTTTGAAATCTGTGACCACGGCTGGAAGCTCCTCAGAAAAAATAGAAGCTTAGAGCTTTGGATCAAACCTTTTGATTGGGTATAAGAGTGGGCTTCATCAAACCCCAGTTTAGGGTCACGTCCAGTGAATTCGAAAGTTTCAAAGGCAAAATTGAGGAGTGAAACTTTGAAGTTTTCAAATTCTAAATATACCAGCTTGATCAGCTCATCAAGGCGCATATTTCTATCCTTTCGGAAGTTTGAAATTCAAAGTTTGAATTTTTGGGGTTTCTCTGACAAACCCATATCCAGCTCCAGGTCCAGTTCTTGCAAATCAAGTGGATAGGGTTAATCCGAGAAGAAGATGGATTGGTCACCTGCATAAGTGAAGGAGTTCATGTTTCAGAGGGAGATGAGGCTAAGGCCTTACATAAGAAGATTACAAGCGATCTCGACAGGTATGACTCATCGAGGTATGTTTCGATATTTGTTCATGATTAAGTTTATGGTATGTTTGTCTTCATGTTATTACGGTTCGTACAATCTTGATTTTAGACTTGTCATATCACGTTAATAAAACTATGAATGCACGATAGAAAATATTCATTGATTAGGGTGTTGAAACTTATGATTGTACTAATGCATTATGGTGTTGTATGAGGTTTATGTTGTCTACTAACATGAAAGCTACACCAAGAAAGACAAATCATGTTCTGGTCCAAGAACATATTATCATGATAACATGAGGACAAAGATTCATCCATTGTCATGGAAGTCATAGAAGATCCATTTACGAGGTATGTATAACTTGATTTTGTAATAGTTAACCTATGAGATATACAGGTTACTAGCACAAGTCATTGAAGAAGAACAAGAAGACATCATGTGAGTATGTTAGACATAAATAGCTAGCATGCTAATCCAGGTATGTTTTTCCTATATCAAGCTAGAATCCTACCTTGTGTTAGGATCTTATACTGTTGTTGATAATGATTATTCATGAAGGTATAGGTTTGAATAATCACAGGTTTTATGCATATTATATCTCGATTGATGATTCAACTAACCTGAAGAGTCATAGGTTTGAGTAATTACAGGTTTAGACATGTTATGTTTCTTATGATTTGACTAACCATAAGAATCCTACATAAACCTTGAATGCTAATGCAGATCATGACTATACATGCTCGAGATTATTGTGTTTTAATAGTATACTAATGAATGTATGATTTTATATTAGACCTAGAGGATAACACAATGATGATACCAACAAGCATGCATAGGGATCGAGAATGTATATAAGTTCAAGGACAAGTAATCCAGGAAGCAAAGATCAAGAGGGAGTACACTCCAGTTATTCCTGCAAGAAATCAAAGGAACACACTTCAGTAGTTTCTGCAAGGATGCAGATATTTAGAGGGAGTTGACCATATTTCCACAACAGAAAGGTGTAGAAGAAGCTACTTCAGATTAGGACTCCAGCAGCTCCTGCAAGGAAGCGAAGACTCAGAGGGAGTCCACCCAACAAACAAAGATAAGTATTTTAATTATCATTTCTTTCATATGTGTTTGTTTAAATAAAATTGTTCAATGATGTATATGCTCATGTTCCTAGACTTAGGATATGTATTGTGCATATTAGAATAGTTGCATTGATGAACAATATACTACTAATATACATGGGTAAGTGGCCTATGGCACTGTACAACATTCCATTGCTACTTATCTAGAATGAAACCTCTTTGCTGACATGTTGGGAGTTGTGCACACTCTTAACAATGTTCTGGTAGAGATTGGAAGGCATCTAGAAAGTTACGGGATATGGATAAATGTTGTATTGAAGCATTGGCTAAGACAATTGCATGACTGTATGACATATTTCTTTATGTGTAAAAATTTGTTCTGAAAACTATGAGATGTTTTCTAATCATGCAATTTAACTTGTTGTGTAGGAAAGATCGTATGCCATCTCCTACAAAAGAAGAACTACAACATTTGTTCAACAACAAAATTATCTATTGAAGATATTGAAGTTCCCAGGATCTGGGATGAAGAAATGGAATGCCATGATCCGTTGATCATGAAGAGTGATATTTGGGATGCGGTCCCAAGAGCTGAAGGGAAGTCTGTTGTGACTTCCAAATGGAACTATCAGATCAAGCATGCTACAGATGACATCATAGAGAAATATAAAAGTGATGAAATAGAAGATACACCAGATGGATTTCAAGACAGCATGGTGTAGTCATATATGTGTGTGCAGAACTTGGTATGGTAGGATAGATAGCCTTCTATCCAGTTTGGTCTTTACCAAGAGTAAAGCGGGTTCCAACCTTTACTACAAGGTTGACGAAGGCAATCCAGTGATACCACTTTTGTATGCGGATAACCTGTTTGTTACAGGTGAAGATAGATTGATTGCCGACACGCAGCGGAAGCTTACTACCGAGTTCGAGATGAAGAACTTGGGGATGATGCACTATTTGTTTTTGGCATGGAGGTTTGGCAAAGTGTAGATGGAATCTTCCTTGGTCAAGGGAAGTACACAATTGATATCCTGAAGAGATTTGGGATGATGGATTGCAAGGCCATGGCCACACCTATGGCATCAAATCTGAAGCTTCTATGTGATGCTTCATCTGAGTCGATTGATGTCTCTATGTATTGCCAGATGATTGGGTCCTTGATGTACCTGATGAACACGAGACCAGACATTTGCTTTGCTGTGAACACATTGAGCCAGTTCCTGACGGATCCGAGGAGTGTTCACCTGGTTGCTGTAAAGCATATTCTGAGGTACCTGAAGGGTATAGTGGATTATGGGCTCAGGTATGAGGTGAATCAAAAGTTTAACCTGCAGGGTTATGTTGATTCAGATTGGGCTGGCAGTGCTGCAGATAGGAAGAGCACATCTGGGTGTTGCTTCAGTATGGGATCAGGTGTGATCTCTTGGTTTAGCAGGAAGCAGTCCTGCGTAGCACTGATTACAGCTGATGCAGAGTATGTTGCAGCCTGCTCAGCTAGTTGTGAGGCAGTATGGCTACGGAAGCTACTGTCTAAGTTATTTGAGGCTACTGGTATCTTCTGTGATAACCAGAGTTGTGTGAAACTGTCCGAGAACCCAGTGTTTCATGACAGGTCGAAACACATAGAGATCAAATATCACTATATCAGGGATATGGTGCAGAGAGGAGCGTAGAAGCTCCTATATGTTGCGACGGACGAGCAGATTGCAGATGTGCTGACGAAGCCACTAGCCAGGGTGAAGTTCGAGTACTTCAGAGAGAGGCTTGGCATGCTTCATATTGAGGATACTTCGAGGAAGAAGTGATGGACACATTTTGCTGAAGCCATTCCAAGCATGTTGGAAGGGGGGTCCTTCACATGGCTGTGGATGTAAGCGCTGGATGATGAGCATCAGGATGATGTTCTGGTTTCTGCTTGGATATGATTAGTTGGATCATTTATGTATGTACGCATCATGTTGGATGCTGGATATGATCAGTTGGATCATTTATGTATGTATGCATCATGTTGGATGCTGGATATGATCAGTTGGATCATTTATGTATGTATGCATCATGTTGGATGCTAGATATGATCAGTTGGATCATGTGTATGTATTTTGTATATGCATCATGTTGGATGCTTGGACCATGTATCTGTATATGTATCAGGTGGATCATGTATGGTGATATGTATCATGTATCAGGTGGATACATTGTATGATCAGGAGGATCATGTATGATGATATGTATCAGGTAGATACTTGGTATGCATCAGGTGGATGCATTGATGATCAGGTGGATCATGCAGCAGGATGTTGCAGTGATGATCAGGATGATCATGGATGATGAGCTTCAGGATGTTGCTCCAGATGACATGCAGCAGGACGTTGCAGTTATGATCAGGATGATCATGGATGATGAGCTTTAGGATGTTGCTCCAGATGACATGCAGCAGGACGTTGCAGTGATGATGATCAGGATGATCATGGATACATCAGGATGATGTATGGTGAGTATCAGTTTGATACTCTGTGGCCATGGAACAGGTTGTGCAGATAAGCATGTAATTTGTGCCCTGGTAGATTTGCAGATGGTCTTTCGAGGTTTTGCCTATGGCATGTAATTCGGTGCCCTGGGACATCTGGCAAATGCTCTTTCGAGGTTTTGCTTGGGAGGACATATAATTTGTGCCCTGGGAGATCTGCAAATAGTCTTTCGAGGTTTTGCCTATGGCATGTAATTTGTGCCCTGGGATATCTGGCAGATGCTCTTTTGAGGTTTTGTCCTATGGCATGTAATTTGTGCCCTGGGAGATTTCAGGTCGGAGTTGTGTACCCGTAACATCCTGAAATGCTCTTTCGAGGTTTTGCCATGACCACATGTAATTTGTGCCCTGGGAGATCCGATAGGTTGAGCTGTGTGCTCGTAATCAATCCTGGGATGCTCTTTCGAGGTTTTGTGGTGACCACATGTAATTTGTGCCCTGGGAGATCCGATAGGTTGAGCCTTGTGCTCGTAATCAGTCCTGGGATTCTCTTTCGAGGTTTTGTGGTGAGGTCACATGTAATTTGTGCCCTGGGAGATCCTATATGTAGAGCCGTGTGCTTGTAACAGCCTGGGATGCTCTTTCGAGGTTTTGTGACGCACGTAATAAGTCCCGAGGATTCCACAGTATGGCCAGTGATGATGAAGACCTGCAGGTGGTGGGCCTACATCCAGTATGAAAAAGGACTGGCTCTGTAGAACTTCCTATGACGAGTAGATTCAGAGATTGATTGAGATAGCAGCAGCAGTGACGATGATGATGACTCGATGACGATTATCTAGTGACGATGATCCAGAGAAGATGACTTGTGCTAGAAGAACTGTGCTGAGAAATACCTTCCTAGTTAAGAGGGAGTGTTGATGTATATGTAACTTCGGAATGTATTTCACATATATGTATATTGTATTCCTATAGAGATGTTATTATTCCTCTATACGGAAGTGTCGTTATTTATATTGTAAGTGTCGTAACTTATACTTGATGGGTTATTAGACCACCTTGTTTGGGGTCGGCCCTGTATAAGTCATGTGGGTCAAAGGGTTATTAGACCACCCTATTGGGGGTCGGCCATGTGGGTCAAAGGGTTATTAGACCACCCTATTGGGGGTCGTCCCACTCAGCATTATGTTATGTGGTTAAGTTCGAGCCTACATGAGTTAGGTAAAAAGGCAAGTCAAGTCAAGTATAAATAGAGTGCGGGAGGCACTCTATTTACTCACTCACTCACTTCTCACACATGCACTCAAGGAGGAGTGGCGCACTTATGGAGGAGGAGGATCTGCTACTAGGTTGTGTCTATCTCTTATGGTTGGTTGTATCATTGCTCTATCTATCTCTGAGGAAGTTATTGGGGTTTTTCACCTTTATGGTTTTCCCCAAGTAAATATTTGTGTCTCTTGTGTGCTTGCATTATTGTCTCCATGATTGATATGCTCTAGATATGCTATACATGTTGTTCTCTCAGTTAAGATCCTAGATCAGATTGAAGTAAATTCTGAAAATTTAACAGGGATATATACCCTGCGCGATTCTCAACGATGCGATCAAGGTGTTGAAGTCGAGCATGTGAGAAACAACCACTCGAAGAGGCACTGATGACTCTTCTCAAAATGGTCCATAGGCACTCACCACAAATGGTGATGAGTCCAAGGCGCAGGGACCTTTGGGTCTATCCTTTGGAATAGATGGGATGTTGTCGACAGAGGGAGACCTGCAACTAGCAAGGCAATGATGTTTCCTTGATAGGAGCACGAGGTGGAGAACCAAAGTGTGAGAGTACTAATGGTAGGACTGACATACTGGGGGCTTGGGGAATAACTGGGAAAGTAGAGTGGGTAGACTCAAACTTCCTTTGTTCAGAGTATGATGGCGGGGATGATCGGGAAACATATGAAACTGACTAGTGGGAAAGGGATCATAGCTTTAATGGATCAGGGAGGGTCACTGGGAGGAGAGATACTCCGGTGGGTGTAAGACGGTAGGAGACTGCAGAATACTCTGAACAAAGGTGACCTTATTGGGGGTGCTGCCGAAATGATCAATCATAGTGCCGAGAGGCACGGGGGGCTTCTTCACGGGTTATGGAACTTAGAAGAAGTGTGTTCAAAATGGTACTGTCGTGTGGATTTATACGAGCCCAGGATAGTTCATGCTCGTGATTTCTTTCAATTTTAAGGAGTCTGAAAGCGATAAGAAGACTCTGAAATAATAGAATGGTATCGTCGTGTGGATTTGTACTAGCCCAGGACGGTGCGGGTTGCTTTCAATTTTAGAGAGTCTGAAAGCAATAAGAAGACTCCAGGGGGGTGCTTTTTTGTGTGTTAGTCTCCAAGGCCCGAAGAAGCATAAAATGATGCAATGAAGAACTCTTCTAGCCGGTGTGACTAGAGTATTCCTTTTTCGTAATTAGTCTACCAGGTCCGGAAAAGGGTTAAACTTATACCAGATAAACGCCCTTTCAGGTACTTTAACGAGCATGAAAGGAAGCAAGATTGCTCGGTGATCTTTTCATTGTTTTAGGAGTCAGAAAAGAGATTAACATAAACTCCCTAAGTGCCTTTTTCATAAAGGACTTGTCCGACCTGAAAAAGGGATAAAATTATACCGAACAAAGGAATGGCTAGGCAAGGAGGAAGTGCTCAATCAAGGAACATCGATGGGAACCAAGAACGAGGGTGGGGGGAGCACTGGTGGGTCTCCTTGCGGGATGATGAATGGTGGCAAAATAATGAAATAATTGCAGTATGAATGGAGTGAATGGCTCATGTAAAAATGTGTAACAATCCGATGGCGGCTGAAGTAAAAATGTGTTACATGTTTGTATTGCACGTGGATGCAAGTAGTGTAGGATGATGTGCATGTTGATGCCCCTTGTGTGTTTTATATTACGTATTGCACATGGATGCAACAGTATGTGTTATGATAGGCATGTGGATGCCCCTATATAGTAATGTGTTTATTTTATTGCACATGGATGCAAATATTATGTGATGATAGGCACGTGGACGCCCCTTGTTGTAAATGCAATCTTTTTGGGATTTTTATATGTTTCTTGATGGGATGATATGGTATGATGATGCATGATGGATGTTTTACATGGTGTGATTGATATGCCAATATAGGATGTTGTTAGCCATTTGATCTGCGACACTATTCTGAGCTCGTGGGACATGGGTGAATGTTATGGATTCAAACTGTCGGCTGAGTTGTTTTGTGCGCAGGAACTTTCTAAAGAGGAAAGGATCACGCACATGGTAGCAATTTTTGAGCTGGGAGACAAGTAGCTGGGAGTTAAGGAACACATGAAGGTGACATATGCCCATTTGAAGGGCAGCAGTTAGGAGACCAGTCACAGCATCATACTCTGCCTGGTGATTGGTAGCAACGCCTATGCACATTCCGTCAAGGTGAATCAACTCATGTGTAGGGGAATATAAGACCCATGCTGCGGAGGCCAGGTTTGGAGACCAACGGCTTGCTCCATCAGTGAAGCCAATGTAATTAGGTGGAAGATTGTCCATCTGTGATCATGCAAAAATGATGAATTTAAGGTTGTGGTAAAAAAGGTGAAAAAAAAAGAAAGCAAACTGTACAATACGGACCAATGGGGCCGCGAGTCTGATTAAGGATAAAATATTTTAAGATACAACCCATTATGGGGGTTGCGCAAAGGGTGGCCTTCGGAGTCAGTTAAAATATATGCCCCATTTCCAAGGCAGGTCTGCATGATGTAAGGGCCTTGCCACATGGATTCAAACTTCCCTTTACCTGTTTTGTCGTGGGCTTGGTCATAAGCGAGAACAAGGTCTCCTTCAAGGAAAGTTCAAGGGTGGACATGTTTGTCATAACCAGCTTTGGAGTGGTTCTTGGCAGCATCAATCGTTTGGAGGGTGGCACGACGGTCTTCGTCGGCTTGTTCTAATCATAACAGATGTTGCTCGAGTGGCAAGGTGTCTGGGAGAAGCTCGACGATGATGTGTAAGGCAGGTATTTGACATTCGATGGGGAGGACAAACTCTACACCGTGAACTAAATGAAACAGGGTAAAACTGGTGGCGGTCTTAGTTGATGTACGGTAAGCCGATAATGTAGGAAAAGGAATGTGATGCCAATTGGACTTATGCCGGTCAACAGTGCGTTGGAGGATAGTTTTTAAAATTTTGTTAATAGCCTCTACTTGGCCATTCCCTTGGGGGTAGTAAGCAGATGAATATTGATGTTCAAACTTCAGTAGAGTGGAAAACTCGCACCAAATGGAGTCTTCAAAATGTGAACCATGGTCTGAGACCAACTGTTTGGGGACCCTGAATTGAGTGATAGCATGGTTAAAAAAGAAACGGGCAGCGGTGTCAGCTTTACAATTGAAGGTGGGAATGGCTTCAACCCATTTAGTGAAGTAGTTGACGGCGACAATGATGTACTTATGGCCATTTTCGGATGAGGGTTTGCATTCCATGAAGTCGATGGCCCATTTACAAAAGGGACCAACGGTGACGACTGGGTGTAATGGAGCGGGTGGTGTCTGAGCATTTGGGGAAAAAGGTTGGCAATTATGGCAATGTTTGACGGCTGTGATGCAGTCGGTAAAGAGTGTAGGCCAGAAGTATCCGGTGAGGATTACCTTTTGGGCAGTGGCCATTCTAGAGAAATGTCTACCGCAGGCACCGCTATGACAGTCATTGAGGACTTGTTTGGCTTCCTCATGTGTAAGACATCGACAAAGAATCGTGTCAACCCCTCGCCGGTAAAGGACATCGTCTAAGAGGAGGTATCGAGAGGTTTGGTGACAGATACGATGGCGTCCATCACGATTTATGTTGGGTCAAAACTTCTGTGTGTGAAGGTAGAGAAAAATATCACCATACCATGGGTCATCGAACGAAATGATGAACAAGTGATTGTCGAGTAACTCATCGAAGATTTGTGGGGACGACAAAAGGGATGGGAGATCGGTGATGAGCTGGGCAAGCACGAGGGCTTTAGTGCTCTTAGGGGTGGTGAAAGTTAAGTCATATTCTTGGAGGATAATTACCCATTTAGCAACATGACCTTGCAGAAGTCGTCGATTCAAGAGATAGACCATGGGGTTGGAGTCAGCGACAACTGTGGTATGACTGAGTAAAATGTAATGTCACAACTTTTGGACAGAAAAGACGATGACGAGGGCCAGCCTCTCTTCACATGGGTAACGGAGGGGTGGTCTAGATAAGGTCTGGCTGACATAATAAATGACATGCTCTTGGCGAGCAGCGTCTTCTTGGACAAGGACTCCGGACACAGCATGATCGGATGCTGATACGTAAAGGATGAAGTCCTGAGAGAAATCCGAAGGGGAGATCAAAGGGGATTGTGTGAGAGCTTTCTTAAGGGCTTCGAATGCAGCTTGTGCCTGGTCATCCCAAACAAAGGGTATATGGGTACGAAGCAGGCATAAGAAACCATGAACTGTGGTGGCATAATCAGGAACGAAGCGACGAAAGAAATTAGATTTCCCCTGCAGAATCTAGAGCTGCTGGAGCGTGCGAGGTGCGGGCAGGTCTATGATGGCTTAGACTTTCAGGGGATCAACAACGATTCCTTTATGGGAAACAATGAAACCTAACAACCGGCCTTCCAGAACGCAAAAGATGCACTTGAGTGGGTTCAAGCAGATCTGATACTTGAAATAATGCAGAAAAACTTGTCGGTGGTCATTTAGGTGGTTGGATCGTTTCTTGGAACGGGCTGTAAGATCATCATGATAGACTAGTAGGATATGGACTAAGTCGTGAAAACAATAGGTCATGGCCCGCTGGAAGGTGGCACCAACGTTTTTAAGGTTGAAAGGCATGAATCGATAGGAAAAGGTGCCCCATGGGGTGGTAAAGGCAGTCTTGTATTGATCTTCCTTGCGGATCTGAATCTGGTTGTATCCTGAGAAATCATCCATGAAGGACAAGACCTCATGGCCCGCACACACATCAATGAGTTGGTCAATGAATGGCGTGGGGAAGTTGTCTTTGGGACATGCTCGGTTTAAATCATGGAAGTTAGTACATACTCTGATGGTGCCTTGTTTCTTGTTGACAGGGATGAGATTAGAAACCCAAGTGGTGTATGAAATAGGATAAATGAATCCTGCTGTGCGAAGCTTTTCAATCTCTGCTTTAACGGCAGGGAGCTTTGATGGATGAATAGGGCACTGTTTCTGGCGAACGGGGCGTCCATCTGGCCATGTGTCAATGTGTTTCTCTATGATAGCGGGGTCAAGACCAGGAATTTTGGTAGAGGACCAAGCAAAGACATCACAAAACTCTTGGAAACGTTTCTTGTACTCGCCGATCTCGTGCTCAGTGCAAGAAGCTCCTAACGAAATGATTTCAGGAGCATCAGCTGGGGCAGAGATATCAATGTGGATGACGGGTGAGATGTTGGCCATGTTACCTTCCTCGAAGGCATCGGGGGAGGTGATTGGGTCTTTAAACCATTCGACTTTGGCGGGGAGGAAATCTTTGGATTCAACCGATAATTGGGTGGCTGTGATGGAGGAGGACTCTTCTGGGAGGAAATAGGAGCGATGGTGCATATCTTCCTAGGGGTAATCAGGTGCAGTAAGAGCTTCGAGGATCTCCTCATCATTGTGGAAACTTTGGGTTGTCAAATCAGTTGATGAGGGAGTGCTGGGGGGTGGATCTCTTCAATGGTGAGGGGAGTCATTTCAAGGTCCAAATTATTCATCTCTAGAGAGCTGCTCTGTAATCTGGGAGAT
This sequence comes from Larix kaempferi, assembly GCA_027924585.1. Lineage (NCBI taxonomy): Eukaryota > Viridiplantae > Streptophyta > Pinopsida > Pinales > Pinaceae > Larix > Larix kaempferi. The sequence goes on from BSBM01000030.1 coordinate 14,189,112, forward strand.
CATGGTAGTGATGTGAGTAATGGCCGTAAATACTGTTGATGTATATGTAACTTCGGAATGTATTTCATCTATGTATTATATATATATTTATTGTACCCTTATTAGAGATGTGTTATTCCTCTATAAGGAAGTGTCGTCATGTGGATTGACAAGTGTCGCAAGTGTGTGTACTTGCTGATGGGTTATTAGACCACCAAGTGTGGGGTCGGCCCTGAAATATATATTATATTGTGGATGTACCTAGCTAGACAAGTCGGCCCCATAAGGTCACTGGGAAAACATGTTAGTATAAATAGAGATCGGGAGATCTCTATATTGATCATTCGGAAAGTCACACTTCTCTCACTCAGAAAGTGGCGCACTAGTGAGGAGGAGGATCATCTGCTACTAGGAGACTATCTTAGTGTATTTTGGTTGTACTTTGGTTGAGCCATTGCTCTCTCTATCTCTGAAGAAGTTGTACGGTTTTTCACCTTAGGGTTTTCCCCACAGAAACTCTGTGTCTCTTGTCTCTCATGCTTTTGATTCTTGTGATGCTTGTCATGCTTATTGTGATTGTTATGAATTGATATATTGTATATGTTATTCTCTTAGTAAAGATCCAAGAGTATTGTGAATTAATGCTCAAAATTTAACATGGTATCAGAGCTAACCTGAGAAGAAGACATTTTGCAGTGACGGAAACTTGAGTTTCTTGTTTATTGGGTTTCTCTCCACAGTTTTTGGAAAAACAGTATAGTAGATTGACTCTACTCATCAAGGAGAATCTATCTGTCCAGTCAAAATTCAATTCTGAGCATTTTCATATTTGGCCCTAAAAAATAGGATTTCCACAAAAATAGGAATTTCTGAAATCAGAAGACATCGCTAGAAGATCCTTGCAAAAATCGAAGTTTAGAGCCTTGGATCAAGATTTTTGGCTGGGTAGATCTCCGAGAAACTCAAACCCTAATTTAGGGCTCTCCCTAGTGAACCCGGGAGGACAAAAAGGAAAATCTGAAGGGTAAAGCTTTGCTGATCTCAAATTCTGAATACACCGGGCTGATCAGCTCATCAAGGCGCATCTTTCTATCCTTTCAGAAAGTTGAAATTCACATTTTGAATTTTTAGGGTTTTTTCGACAAACCCTAATCTGGGACCAGATCCAATTTTCAGCATTTCAAGTGGTAAGACCTAAATCTTTTCTATTTCCATTTGAAGTACTCTTTAATATATCTCACCACACCAAGCTTGAGGATAAGCTTGAAGGGGCTGATAACTTTCGAGCTTGGAAGTATAGGATTGCGTTAATACTGGAAGAGAATGAGTTGGACTCATATATAAAAGAAGACATCCCTATCCCAGAGGATGAAGAGGCTAAGGTATTGCATAAGAAGAACTTGGTCAAGGAAAAGAGAATCATTGTTGATTCTATCAAAGACCATCTCATACCCCATGTGTCTTCTCTAAAGACACCCAAGGAGATGTTTGACTCTTTGACCAAGCTATTTGAAGGGAAGAACATAAATCGAAAGATGACCTTGCAGAATCAATTGAAAGGAGTCAAGATGTCGAATGGAGAAACCATTCAATCCTATTTCTCCAAGGTCTCTTAGATCAAGGAACAACTTGAATCTGTATATGAAATGGTCGAGAATGGTGAAATTGTTATGACCACTTTGAATGGCCTACCTAGGTCATGGGACTCTTTTATCCAGGGGATCTGTGCCAGAAAGAAATTAATCTCCTTCAGCAGATTGTGGGAGGAATGTTCTCAAGAAGAAGCAAGGCTTGTGGAAAGAGAAGAAAAGATGGGGAATGAAGATCAAGCTCTCACAGCTCACACTAAGAAGGGCAAGTTCAAGAGGGAGCCATCCCATCACAAGAAGAAATCTTCTCATCATTATCACAAAGACAAGAAATATCTAAGGTGTTTTACTTGTAATGAGAAGGGTCACTTTGCTTCAGAATATCCCAAGAACAAAAGGGACAACCACAACAACAACAACTCCATCAAGAAGAAGAAGGGTAACAAAAGAAGGTACCATGCTCATGCTGCCGAAGATGATGAAACTCTAAAGAAGAAAGCTAGGGAAAAAAGTGAAGATGACTCATCAACTGAAGAAGAGTATGTCCTAATCTCTGCTCTCACAGGTACTATCTCACATGGTTGTAATGATTGGTTAATTGATAGTGGGGCTTCCAAACACATGACTGGGTTTAAAGAATCTTTTGTAAATCTATCTGAACATGAATCACCCCATAAAGTGAAACTTGGGGATGATTATCAATACCCCATCAAAGGAAGTGGTGAAGCCTCCTACAATCTAGATTCTGGAAAATAATTGAAGATGAAAGAAGTCCTTTATGTACATGGGCTCAAGAATAATCTACTCTCCATCTCTGCATTGGATGCAAAAGGTATGAGGGTTGCATTTGTGGATGGCCAAGTCCTAATGTGGCAAAAGGGTAAGACCATAAATGATGCAGTAGTAATTGGAGAGCAAGAGGGAGGTTTGTATAAATTGAAAGGACAACCTGAACATGCCATGGTGCATGATTCCATGGAGCCAAGTGAACTTTGGCATAGAAGACTTGCACATATGCACTACAGGGCATTACCAATTGCAAGTAAGGCGATAGAAGGTCTTCCTGAAATCAAGACCATGCATGAAGGTGTTTGCAAAGGATGTGCAAAAGGAAAGAACATTAAGAAGGCATTTCCAAGCAGTGAAAGCAAGGCAAAAGGCATCTTGGAAATCATCCACTCAGATGTTTGTGGTCCCATGTCATCCAGTTCTCTAAGGAGGTATGTATAATTTGTTTTTGCAAAAGTTAACGAATGAGTTATGCAGGTCACTGAAGAGAACAAGAACACGTTGCTAGACATAACTAGCAAATATGATGACCAGGTATGTTTTGTTGTATATATATCGTATACTTTATGATTGATAATGATTACTCTTGAAGTTACAAGTTTGAGTAATATAGGGCTTATGCATATTATGTTTCTTACCTTAATTGATGATATGACTAACCAGAAGAGTCATAGGTTTGAGTAATCACGGGTTTAGGTATATTATGTTTATGACTAACCATAAGAATGCTTATTATTTCTGTTTGAAATGATCCTGACTATACATGCTTGAGATTATTGTGTTTTGATAATATTAAGATTATACTAATGAATGTTTGATTATGTATGAGACCTCGAGGATAACACAATGATGATACTAACAAGCATGCATATGGATCGAGAATGAATATAAGTTCAAGAACAGGTAATCCAGGAAACAAAGATCAAGAGGGAGCACACTCCAGTGGTTTCTGCAAGGATGCAGATATTCAGAGGGAGTTGACCATCTCTCTACATTCCACAACAGAAAGGTGTAGAAGAAGCTACTTCAGATTAGGACTCCAGCAGCTCCTGCAAGGAAGCAAAGACTCAGAGGGAGTCCACCCAACAAACAAACAAAGATAAGTATTTTAATTATCATTTCTTGCATATTTGTTTGTTTAAATAAAATTGTTCAATGATGTATCTTCTCATGTTCCTAGACTTAGGATATGTATTGTGTATAATAGAATGATTGCATTAATGAACAGTATACTACTAATATGCATGTGATGGGTAAGTGGCCTATGGCACTGTACAACATTCCATTGCTACTTATCTAGAATGAAACCTCTTTGCTGACATGTTGGGAGTAGTGCAAACTCTTAACAATGTTCTGGTAGAGACTGGAAGGCATCTAGAAAGTTATGGAACATGGATAAATGTTGTATTGAAGCATTGGCTAAGATAATTGCATGACTATATGACATATTTCTTTATGTGTAAGAATTTTTTCTGAAAAATTATGAGATGTTTCTAATCATGCAATTTAACTTGTTTTTTAGGAAAGACCGTATACCTTCACCTACAAAAGAAGGACTACAACATTTGTTCAAAGCAACAAAATTTATCTATTGAAGATATTGAAGTTCCCAGGATACGGGAAGAATGCCATGATCTGTCGATCACGAAGAACGATGTTTGGGATGCAGTCCTAAGACCTGAAGGGAAGTCTGTTGTGACTTCCAAATGGATCTATCATATCAAGCATGCTGCAGATGGCAGCATAGAGAAATATAAAAGTGATGAAATAGAAGATACATCAGAATGGTGTATATGTGGAGCAACCACTTGGTTCTGAGACACATGACAGGAAATCATATATGTGCAGAACTTGGTATGGTAGGATAGACAATTTTTATCCAGTTTGGGCTTTACCAAGAGTAAAGTGGATTCCAACCTCTACTACAACGTTGAGGAAGGGAATCCTGTGATTCTACTCCTATATGTGGATGACTTATTTGTAATAGGAGATGACAGATTGATTACATATACTAAGAGGAAGCTTGCTGCCAAGTTCGATATGAAAGATCTAGGAATGATGCATTATTTCCGAGGTATGGAGGTGTGGCAGAGTGCAGGTGGGATCTTCCTTGGTCAAGGGAAGTACACAATAGATATCCTGAAGAGATTCGAGATAATGGATTGCAAGGCCATGGCCACACCTATGGCATCGAACCTAAAGCTTCTATGTGATGCTTCATCTGAGCCGATTGATGTCTCTATGTATCGTCAGATGATTGGGTCCTTGATGTACCTGACAAACACTAGACCAGATATTTTCTTTGCTGTGAACACATTGAGCTAGTTCCTGACTGATCCGAGGGGTGTTCATCTGGTTGCTATAAAGCATGTTCTAAGGTACCTGAAGGGTACAGTGTATTATGGGCTCAAGTATGAAGCGAATCAAAAGTTTAACCTGCAAGGTTATGTTGATTCAGATTGGGTTGGTAGTGCTGCAGATAGGAAGAGCACATCTGGATGCTGCTTCAGTATGGGAGCAGGTGTGATCTCTTGGTTTAGCAGGAAGCAGTCCTCCATAGCACTGAGTACAGTTGAGGCAGAGTATGTCGCATCCTGTTCAGCTAGTTGTGAGGCAGTATGGCTATAGAAGCTATTGTCTGAGTTATTTGATCTCCCATTGGATGCTACTGGTATCTTCTGTGATAACCAGAGTTGTGTGAAGTTGTTTGAGAACCCAGTGTTTCATGACAGGTCGAAACACATAGAGATCAAATATCACTATATCAGGGATATGGTGCAGAGAGGAGCTGTGAAGCTCCTGTATGTTGCGATGGACGAGCAGATTGCAGATGTGTTGACGAAGCCACTAGCCAGGGTGAAGTTCGAGTACTTCAGGGAGAGGCTTGGTGTTCTTCATATTGAGGACACTTCGAGGAAGAATTAATGGACACATTTGCTGAAGCCATTCCAAGCATGTTGGAAGGAGGATCCTTCACATGGCTGTGGATGTAAGCGTTGGATGATGTTCTAGTTTCTGCTTTGTATGATCAATTGGATCATTTATATGTATATGTATGTATGCATCATGTTGGATGCTGGATATGATCAGTTGGATCATTTATATGTATGTACGCATCATGTTGGATGCTTGGACCATGTATCTGTATATGTATCATGTGGATACATTGTATGATCAGGTAGATCATGTATGTTGATATGTATCAGGTAAATCATGTATGTTGATGGATACATTGCATGGATCATGCATCTATGTATCAGATGGATACACTGTGTATGATAATATGTATCAGGTAGATACTTGGCGTGCATCAGGTAGATGCATTGTATGATCAGGATGATTGTGGATGACGAGCTTCTCCAGATGACATGCAGCAGGATGTTGCAGTGATGATGATCACGATGATCATGTGTACATCTGGATGATGTATGGTGAGTATCAGATGATACTTTGTGGTTGTGGATTAGGTTGTGCAGATGAGCATGTCTGGGAGATCCTATAGGTCGGAGTTGTGTACCCATAACATCATGGGATGCTGTTTCGAGATATTGCTCTGGGAGGACATGTAATTTGTTCCCTGGGAGATCTTCAGGTCGGAGTTGTGTACCCGTAACATCCTGAGATGCTCTTGCGAGGTTTTGTCATATGGCATGTAATTTTCTCCTGGGAGATCTGGACAGGATGAAAAAGGCCTCAGATGCTTCAGCCAGGTTTTTCCATGACTACATGTAATTTGCTCCTGGGAGATCTGGATAGGATGAAAAAGGCCTTAGATGCTTCAGCCAGGTTTTGTGGTGGACCACATGTAATTTTCTCATGGGAGATCTGGACAGGATGAAAAAGGCCTCAGATGCTTCAGCCAGGTTTTGTGGTGAGATCACATGTAATGTGCTCCTGGAAAATCCGACAGGTAGAGCTGTGTGCTCGTAACAGCCTGGGATGCTTCAGCCAGGTTTTGTGATGGGTCACATGTAATGTGCTCCTGGGAGATCTGACAGGTAGAGCTGAGTGCTCGTAATAGCCTGGGATGTTGTAGCCAGGTTTTGTGATGCACGTAATAAGTCCTGAGGATTCCACAGTATGGCGAGTGATGATGAAGACCTGCAGGTGGTGGGCCTACATCCAGTATGAAAAAGGACTGGCTCTGTAGAGCTTCCTATGACGAGTAGAGTCAGAGATTGGTTGAGATAGCAGCAGCAGTGACGATGATGATGACGATGATCCTGAGAAGAAGACTTGTCTAGCAGAACTGTGTCGAGAAATACCTTCCTAGTTAAGAGGGAGTGTTGATGTATATGTAACTTCGGAATGTATTTCATCTATGTATTTTATATATATTTATTGTACCCTTATTAGAGATGTGTTATTCCTCTATAAGGAAGTGTTTTCATGTGGATTGACAAGTGTCGCAAGTGTGTGTACTTACCGATGGGTTATTAGACCACCAAGTGTGGGGTCGGCCCTGAAATATATATTATATTGTGGATGTACCTAGCTAGACAAGTCGGCCCCATAAGGTCACTGGGAAAACATGTTAGTATAAATAGAGATCAGGAGATCTCTATTTTGATCATTCGGAAAGTCACACTTCTCTCACTCAAAAAGTGGTGCACTAGTGAGGAGGAGGATCATCTGCTACTAGGAGACTATCTTAGTGTATTTTGGTTGTACTTTGGTTGAGCCATTGCTCTCTCTATCTCTGAGGAAGTTGTGGGGTTTTTCACCTTAGGGTTTTCCCCACGGAAACTCTGTGTCTCTTGTCTCTCATGATTTTGATTTTTGTGATGCTTGTCATGCTTATTGTGATTGTTATGCATTGATATACTGTATATGTTATTCTCTCAGTAAAGATCCAAGAGTATTGTGAATTAATGCTCAAAATTTAACAAATACCGCATATTGCACAAGGGTGATTGGTACGCGGTGATTTATCATGAGACTTTGGGGTAGGGTCGAGTTGGACAACCAGGATGTTTGGGTCATCGTCAAGCATTTGCATATGTTCCTGTAATGCGGGTAATTATGGACATTGATGAGTAGCATGGCCTAACTCATCACACAACGAGAATTTGGGAGGAGTACGAAACACGGGAGTATTCTTAATTGGTTTAGGGGGGGTAAAGCAGTGTATGGTTGTGGGCCTCTGCCCCCAATGTGCTTGACAAGAGGGGATGGATTAGTGGATGATGAAGGGGTAGTGACACCGGGAAGTGGTTGACTAGTAGTGGTGATGGGTTGCACCGGTTGTAGGGCGACATTTGGTGTCGGAGGGGTAACGGGAGGCGTGATGTACCATACAGGTAATCCTAAAGTTAAACCGGGGAGGCTGAGGGTATCCATAACCGTGGCCCTTACTACTCCCGAAGGGGGAAATAGGAAGGGGATTGTATGGATGGGTGTAACACCAACATGACTAGGTACCAATGGTGGTTGGGGGAGCAAGGGCGGTTGATGGTTGGGTGTTGGTGTGTTGTGGGAAAGGGTACATAAGTCAGATATTTCGGTCGCTAGTGACGGGGGTGGAATGGACTGGAATGTCGAGGTCATCGACGTATCTTAGTAAAATTCGAGTCCCACTGAGGAAACCAACGAGGTAGATGCACCACTAACAGGTTGTTCAATAATGGGGAGAAAGTTTTCGGGTGCAGTGGGGGCATTGGGATCGTAATAGGTGAGTTGGTCAACTTTAACCACGTGTCCGTCGTGGGGGAACATCATGGTACGAAAAACGTATGAGGCAACCGCCCGCATGGCATACATGTAACTACGGCCAAGTAAGAGGTTATGATCAAGCTGGGCGTTGATGACCTCTATGTCAATAAGCATTGTTTTACTAGCCAACTGGAAGGGGAAATTAACTAAGAGACCTTGGGGTTGAGCCGAACGGTCGTCGTAGGCTCGCAACACAGTGGTGGACTGCTGGAGAGTAGGGGATCCCAACTTCTGCCAAACGAATGTGGACATAACGCATGTAGAGGCACCTTCATCGATGATGCACTGATGGGCCACGTGCCCTTGGTGGTGGGCATCATCAATCCAGAGTTGCCGAGCCCATTCCAAATGTGGGAAATCGTGTGTGTAGTGGCCATAGACCTCACAAATAGAACACGGATGGTTTGTTCACAAATTAGGATTTTTGGCTTGTTTGGGCAGCCGGTCAGGGTTTTGGTTGGCAGGTGCCGCATTATTATTGTTCAGGGGATTGGGAGGTTGGTTGCCTTGATCTGGAGGGGGGTTGTTCCCGCGGTTACGGCCTTTGTCGTGGTTTTGCTGGCCTTGTTGGCGTAGGTTATTTTGGTTGGGATGCGGATTCTGTTGCGTATATACTTGCCCTTGGGCAGCAGGTGGGTTCTGGGGTTGTGTAGGTGCGGGAGCAGGCTGCGGTGGATAATAAGTGGGTGGAGGCTGTGCAAGTGCTGAACCTTGTTGGGGTTACTGGTATGCTTGTGCCATGGGTTGTGCCGCAGGGGCTGCCTGGTGTAGCTAGGGTTTTAACCCTAGCTTGTGCAAATGAGCACCTACTAAGAAGAAGGGACTCCTTAGTAGCAGTTCAGTAAATTGTAAATTAAAATGCTAAAACAGAAATGTACATTACTTTAAACATATGCATGAAACAGAAAAAAAAAAATATATAAAGAATGGTTTTTGTATTAATTTTACCTCCAATGTGAAGGTTGGTGAAGCTCTTGCAATGGTCCAAGAGGGTTGCTCCAAGCTCCAACTTGCTCCTTCTCTTTCTCCAATGGTGGGAATGGGCCAAAAGGGGCTCTCAAGGTGAAAGTAGCTCAAGGGTGAGCTAGGGTTTCAAGAGCTATTTTGGCAGAGTAAGGGTGCTTATGATTGTGGATATGAAATGAGGGGTCTCCATCACCTATTTATAGTTTTTTGGTGGTGGAGTGCTGGCCCATGGTTTTGGGAACCATATGGTTTAGGTCAGCTGTATAGGGTTTTTTCCTCTTTTTCCTCATTATTTTATATTTTTTATTCCCTTTTTAGAGGGTTTTTGCTATTTTGGATATTTTTGGAGGGAAAAGGGGTTTTTTAGCCTTTTTGAGGCTTTTTGATAGTTTTGTGGCCTTTTTGATAGTTTTGTGGCCTTTTTGAGGCTTTTTAGTGGGATTTTCAGGGTTTTTAAGGGAAATATGGTAGGAAAATGGACAAATGAGTCATGTAATGGGGTAGATGAGGTAGTGAGCACTTTTTGGGTGTTAACAAATTGCCCCCTGATGTGTGAGGGCAGGAGCTCATCGTATGTCCGATAGACATCATAAGTCTTTAAATGGTTTTCCTGGGGTATGATAAAGAGAAGAAACAAACTGGAGCCCGGAACAACGATCCTGAACAACTGCAAAAACTAAAAGTACATAGCCTCAATAATGGATGAGGAATAATCTGATCATATGGACGAGGCGGGCATTCCCATGCTCGTATCAAGATATAAAACAATAATAAAAATGTTGTCCAAAAGAGGGGGACCTGACATATACATGACCTCAAATACTGAATGAGGAAGAATCTCAATATATGGACGAGGCAGGCATACCCATGCTCATAAAAAATAACTGGGAGGCCCGAAAATGGGGACCTGAAATATACATAGAGAACCTACTATGTACATCATAAGAGTCCAGAGGGGACACCAAATCTGGGACATACTGCTGGGCTGACCATGTCTGAGCTGAAGTACTGATACACTGGAATGACAACAGTGCTACTGAGTCTGGTACCAAAGGAACTGATGAGTTGCTGGATCAGAGTGACAAGGGGTCATACTCTCAATGGTACACTGAACTGGGACGGAACTGGGACTGAACTGGGTACTCAAGGAAGCATATAACTGGATGGCTTCCAAATACAATCGCCAGCGCAACCCGGACATCCACGAGAACATATAACTGGGCGTTCTGAAGTGACTCACCAATGTGCTAGAGTCGGGGGAAATCCGGGGTCTTCGACCAATAACTGAAGGGATATAAACCCTGCACGATTCTCAACAATGCGATCAAGGTGTTGAAGTCGAGCATGTGAGAAACAACCATTCGGAGAGGCAATGATGACTCCTCTCAAAATGATCCGTAGGCACTCACCACAGATGGTGATGGGTCCAAGGCGCAGGGACCTCTGGGTCTATCCTCTGGAATAGAGGGGCTGTCGTCGACAGAGGGAGACCTGCAACTATCAAGGCAATGATGTTTCCTTAACAGGAGCGCGAGGTGGAGAACCGAAATGTGACAGTACTGATGGTAGGACTGACAAACTGTGGGGGATAAATGGGCAAGTAGAGTGGGTGGACTCAAACTTCCTTTGTTCAGAGTATGATGGCGGGGATGATCGGGCAGCATATGAAACTGACCGAGGGGAAAGGGATCATAGCTGTAATGGATCAAGGATATTGACTGGGATGAGGGAGACTCAAGTTGGTGTAAAATGGAAGGAGACTGCAGACTACTCTGAACAAAGGTGACCTGATTGGGGGTGCTGCCGAGATGATTGATCATAGTGCCAGGAGGCAAAGGGGGACTTCTTCATGGGTTAAGGAACTCGAAGAAGTGAGTGTAAAATGGTACTGTCGTGTGGATTTATACGAGCCCAGGACAGCTCATGCTCATGATTGCTTTCATTTTTAAGGAGTCTGAAAGTGATAAGAAGACTCTGAAATAATGGAATGGTACTGTCGTGTGGATTTTACGAGCCCATGACAGTTCATGCTCGTGGCTGCTTTCAATTTAGAGAGTTTGAAAGCGATAAGAAGACTCCAGGGGGTTGCTTTTTCGTGTGTTAGTCTCCAAGGCCCAAAGAAGCATAAATGGATGGAATGAAGAACTCTTCTAGCCAGTGTAACTAGAGTATTCCTTTTTCGTAATTAGTCTACCAGGTCCGGAAAATGGTTAAACTCATACCAGATAGACGCCCTTTCAGGTACTTTAACGAGCATGAAAGGAATCAAGATTGCTCGACGATCTTTTCATTATTTTAGGAGTCAGAAAATAGCTTAACAGAAACTCCCTAAGTGCCTTTTTCGTAAAGGACTTGTCCGGCCCGAAAAAGGGATAAAATTATACCGAACAAAAGGAATGGCCAGGCAAGGAGGAAGTGCTCAATCAAGGAACATTAATGATGACCAAGAACGAGGCTGGGGGGAACATTGATGGGCCTCCTTGCGGGATAATGAATGGTGGAAAAATAACGAAATAGTTGAGGTATGACAGGAGTGAATGGCTCATGTAAAAATGTGGAACAATCCAATGGCGGCTGATGTGGTGCGCAAACCGAGGCAGCAAGGTGTCAGGACACAATGTTGAAACTGTACCAAGTGAGAGCGAGAAATGATCTCAAGCATCATCACGAGCTCGGAAAAATGAATCCGACGATATAAAGAGTGCCAAAAATGGATAACGGTCAATGTGGCATGCAAACCGAGGCGACGGGGGGCGTTTTGGAAAAATTCCCAAAAACTATGGGGTGTGAGAGCGAGAAATGATCTCAAGCATCCTCACCGGCTCGAAAAAATGAATCCGATGATATAAAATATATCAAAAACGGGCTACGGTCGATGTGGCATGCAAACCGAGGCGACAAGGTGTCGGGACACAATGTTGATATTGGTCCTGGTGAGAGCGAGAAATGATCTCAAGCATCATCATGGGCACGGAAATATGAATCTGGCGGTGCAAATGGTGCGAAAAATGGAGGTCACAAGGACTCCGGAATGGTCAAAGGAAATAACTAGGTTAAAAAATGGTTGCAAATAAAGGTGAGCCCACCAAGCCAAGGATGCAGTGGTGGGGAGAAATGATTACCCGAGGGGGAAGAATACTAGGTGTATTAAATCAAATCATATATACAAGTGACATGTGACCTCAAAAAATGGTTGAGATCACATATGTGAAAAAGTGAGCAGGGTTAATGACCTGCCCCCATGCTATGTGCATAGGGTTTGTGATTATGGATCACATATGTGTGGGTTTGAACAATGGGTTCATTGACGTGCTGAGATAGATGTGATGGGGAAGGTTCAAAATGATTGATCATGCCCCCTATCCCAGGGTCGAGGGAATCTATTATGCCCCTTGACTCAGAGGTGTCAAGGTGGTGCTCTATGATGGTGGGGTCAAGACCGGGCACTTAGGTATAGGACCAGGCAAAGACATCACGGAATTCTTGGAAGAGTTTTTTGTACTCCTCAATCTCAGACTCGCTACAAGAGGCTCCTAAAGTGATGAGTTCATGGGCACCTCCTGGGGCAGAGATATCTATGTGGATAACGGGAGATATGTTGGCCATGTTACCTTCCTCAAAGGCATCAGGAGCAGGAATAGGATCCTTAAACCAGTCGACTTTAGTGGGAAGGAAATCCTTGGACTCAACCGCGAATTAGGTAGCTGTTTTAGAGGAAGATTCTTCTGGGAGTAAATACGAACGATGGTGCATGTCATCCCAGGGATAATCCGGGGCGGTGAGAGCCTCGAGAATCTCCTCATCAATCTGGAAGGTTTGGGTTGTCAAATTGGTTGACAAAGGAGTAGTGGTTGAAGAGATCATATAAATGGTATTAATCTCTCCAGAAGGGGATGAGACCGGGGGGTGGATCTCCTCAATGGTGGGTGGTGCCGTCTCTAGATCCAGATTGTTCATCTCATAAAGAGCTGCTCTGTAATCTGGGAGATCGGGACAGTGATGTGAGTAATGCCCGTAAACACCGTATATGGCACAGGGATGGTTGGTACGTAGGGATTTATCGCGAGGCTTGGGGGTGGGGTCGAGTTTGACAACGGGAAGATTAGGGTCATCGTCAAGCAGTTGCATGTGTTCTTGTAATGCCGGTAACTGGGGAAATTGATGAGTCAGATGACCTAAATCATCGCACAACGAGCATTTGGGAGGAGCATGAAACACGGGGGGGGGGGGGGGGTTTGACTGTCTTGGGAGGTGGTACAATAGTGTAAGGTTGGGGGCCTCTGCCCCCAGTAGGTTTGGGAGGGGGAGGGGGATTCATGGAGGACGAAGGGGGTAGCGACACCGGGGGGTGGCTGAGTGGTAGTAGCCATGGGTTGCACCGATTGTAGGACGATGCTTGGTGTCGGTGGGGGAACGGGAGGCAAAAGATACCATACGGGTAATCCCAGGGTTAACCCAGGGAGGCTAAGGGTAGCCATCACCGGGGCACTTACTACTCCCGAGGGAGGGACTAGGAAGGGGATTGTGTGGATGGGTGTAACACCAATGTGGCTAGGTACCAATGGTGGTTTAGGCAACAAGGGTGGTTGATTGTTAGGTGTTTGGGTATCGTGGAAAAGGGTAAATAAGTCAGACACTTCGGGCGTAGATGATGGGGGAGGAATGGATTGGAAGGTGGGTGTCATCGGCGGGTCTGAGTAAAGTCCAGGTCCCAAGGAGGAAACAAACGGGGGTAGTGGTACTACTAACAGGTTGTTCAACCATGGGGAGAACATTTTTGGGTGCAGCAGGGGCATTTGGATCGTAGTAGGTAAGTTGGTCAATCTTGACCACGCGTCCGTCATGGGGGAACATCATGGTACGAAAGACAGAGGAAGCCACCGCCCGCATAGCATACATGTAGCTGCAACCAAGTAAGAGGTTATAATCAAGCTGGGCGTTGATGACCTCTATGTCAATGAGTACGGTTTTACCACCTAACTGGACGAGGACATTGGCTAGGAGACCTTGGGGCTGAGCCGAACGACCGTCGTAGGCGCGTAATGCAGTGGGGGACTGCTGAAAGGTAGGGGATCCCAACTTCTGCCATACGAATGTGGACATAATGCATGTGGAGGAACCTTCATCGATGATGCACCGATGGATGACAAGATTCTGAATGGAAACAGAAACTTGGAATGCTAAAGTGGAAGGCAGGCGGGGTTCGGACTGGTCCAAATCAAATGCCATCAAATTCGAATCATTTGGGTCAATAGCCCCCATGGATGAGAGTAAAGTCTTGCGCTGGGAAGGGCAGTTTTTCAAGACTTCTAATGCATACATGGCTGCGGGGGATTGGGCTAAGTCGTCTACAATGTTGTAGTTTGACGCAGCGCGTGCATTGGGGTTATTGTTGATACAACGAAGTGGGAAACGAGGTGCTTTGGAAGCGCCATCTATTGGAGGCGGAGGTATATGTAATGCCTGCTTAGTGGGATGAGCGTTAGTGGTTTTATTAGTGGGAGGGGCTTCAGAGGTGGAGCCATATTGGTTCCGACGGGTCTGGAGGTTGACATCAGCGGATGACATCATCAACAAGTGGTGGGTACCTGAGTCAAACATGGGTTGATCGGGAGCGGTGTAAGTGATTTGTTGTTGCGGTGGCATGTTAGCTTGAGGGGGAGCCAACGGCTGAGTGTTCACTACGCCTTCGTTTGGTAAGGGGTTTTGAAGCACCAAAGGTGGTTGCTGAGGTTGTGGGGGGTTGGGTGGCACTGGAGGAGCTGCGTGCCCTTGGCGATGGGCATCATCAACCCAGAGTTGCCGAGCTCGCTCCAAGTGTGGGAAAGCATGTGTGTAGTGGCCATAGACCCCGCAAATAGAACAAGGATGGTTTGTTCACAAATTAGGGTTTTTTAGCCTGCTTGGGCGGGCGATCAGGGTTTCAATTAGCGAGGGCCGCATTATTGTTGTCTGGGGGATTAGGAGGCTGACCACCTTGGTCAGAAGGAGGGTTGTTCCCATCATTACGGCCCTTACCGCGGTTTTGTTGGCCCTGGTTGCGTTGGTTGTTTTGGTTTTGCTGTGGGTTTTGTTGGGAGTAAACTTGCCCTTGAGCAGCAGGTGGGTTTTGGGGTTGTGCAGGTGCTGGAGCAGGTCGCGGTGGGTGATATGTAGGTGGAGGCTGCGTAGGTGCGGCGCCTTGAGGGGGTTGCTGATATGTCTACAGAGCAAGTTGTGGGTTTGCCGCAGGGGCTTCCTATGGCGGGTAATAAGCAGGTTGGGCTTGAGAGGACACAGGAGCTGGTGCAGCCTGTGGATGGTAATACGGTTGAGGTGCGGCCGGGGGAGCATAAGCGGGGGGTGCGTGTCCAAAGCACTGAGGTGGACTTGAGGGTCCGTGAGAATGGTGATGATGTGCCATGGGAGCATACGAATTGCTAGCTCCGGACTGTGATGTAGCCCGCGAAAGGTCGGGGCCATGGCTAGGACATGCTATGGAAAATGGTTAGGGATGCGAAGCAATACGGCTAATGATGCCGTCTGCGGCATGGGATGCCCCCGGTGCATCGTGCTGGGAGGAATCACCGTGAGGGGCGTCAGGTATAATGGTATAAAGGTAACCCAACTAGGCGTATATGAGGTTGAACTGCTGGGCCTTAAGGATGGCCTCTTCTTCAGACTGGGGTCTTTCGGATGCTACATCCTTAGCAATGACAGGAAGAAGGGATTTGAGGAACCAATCTAAGAAGATACGATCGTCTAATTTGATTTTGCAGAGGCTACGGCGTCGACGCCACTCATGAATGTGGTCTGTGATGTGGGTGGCCGTGTTTTGTCTGCAAGACAAGAGAATCTCAACTCCCGCGTCATAGCGGACAGGTAACTGGAAGAACTGCAGGAAAGTTGAGGCAAGGGAAGTAAAGGTGGCATGGGTCCCATGGGGTTGCTCGATGTACCACTTAGCTGCAGAGCCAGTGAAGGTGCGCTGTAACAGACGGAGGCGAACACAGTCATCCACTATGGAGTTGGAGGAACACCACAGATGGAAGGACATAATATGGTTTTAAGGGTCCTCACCTGCCTTGCCCTTGAACTCAGGGATGTCAGAGGGGAGCTTGGTGGGCATGTGAGGCCATGCAGGGTCGTGTCGGATGGGATCGTTAGTCAATCTGGCTAGGTCAGGCAGGTTGAGGCTAGCCATGAAAGGAAAACTGGAAGAAGGATGCGACATAGTAGTGGGTTGGACCAAGTTGGGGCCAATGCCCCCAAGTGGAGGGACAGGGTTTGGAATATTGCCCCCAAGTGGGGGAACTGAGGTATAGGAGGGTCCTGCGCCACCATGGGTGGTGTAAGTCACTGGTGGAGTGGTGGTAGGTATGCCGGGTACGGGAATGGGTATGGTAGCCGGAATGGTGGTCGCGGCCCCCATGGAGGGTATACCCAAAGCAGGTGTGGTAACTGGTGTAGTGGTGGATGTGCCACCAATGGTCCCTACAAGGAAAGGAGTGGAAGTCACGCCAGCCATGGGGCTAGTAGGGGCAGTGTAAATGGGGTTCTCAGACTCTTCCTCAGAATCAGAGGTAAAGTAAGGGGCGTCAAGATCGGGTGACGGAGTCCTATGTCGCTGACGAGTGGAGTCAAGTGACAAGGCTCGAGATCTATGATAAGTGGTATCAAGTGATGAAGATCTGTGTCTATGACGGGTGGTGTCAAGTGAACCGTGCTGTGGGGGCTCACCCCTGAGGCACCGAGAATGTCTCAGGGACTCAATGGTGACAGATGGTGTCAAATCTCTGGGGGTTGAGGTGAGTAAAAAACAGCTCAAAAACCCTAATGCAATCGAGTGTGCAGAAGGAGAGCTTCAAAAAATAGGGCACTCAGGACAACAACCAACTCAAAACACCCACTGTAACAGCTGTGTGACAATAGGTGGAGTATCAATAGAAATGGTCAAAATACCAACAAGCAGCAGGTTTCCTAAAAATAAAAAATGGTGGACTCACTAGACCAAAAGGAGGTAAGGGAGCAAGCAAACATCTAACTAGATAGTATTCTGACTCAACTAGACATATTCTCTGCAAGGTGATGAAATCCAAGTCAGACAATATGGATAGGAGAGCCAAGCGGCTAAGATATCCCCCTACCGGGAGGGACACCGGGTAGTCAATCCTAGAAGAAAGGAAACTAAGATACCCCGTTCATGACACGTCCAGAAAAGGTGAATCTACCATTTGGTCCTTTTACCGCAGTACCCCCATACAGGGATACCCCGAGAACTACAAAAGGTAGCCTTCGATTACTGAATGGATTGCAGTATTCCACTCAGGCCTCCGGAACCAGTCTGGCGACTTCAACCCTCCTAGGGGAGAGGCCCTCTGATAAACTGGTTGTGACCGTGCCAAAAAATACTAGGGGATTTTGGTTCCCTAATTGGACAACAACTATGTCTCAAGTGTAAGCAACCGAGGGGTGTTATTGGAAGCCTATCCCCCCAATCCTACCTAACTACAAAAATTCTTATGTGTTCCCCAAGTGGGGTTAGAATGTTGGTTGTGTTAGGTACTTTTTAAGGCTCACTTGAATTAGGTGACAGAGTGTGTGTGTGTGAGATGATGATGAACCCAAGTAAAAAGTGCCACTAGGGAGGGAAACTTTCTAACTAGCAATAACAAGACAGAGATGCACAATTTTCTTTTTTCAATTTAAAGTGTTGAAAATGTAAAAACGATTCTGTAAATGAAACAAAAATAAAACTGCAGAAAAGGCTGTAAGGAAGGGTGGCTGCAGGTAGGACAGATGGTTGTGCTGGGGCAGAAAATAGTGCAGAGAAGTGCTGGGTTCAAAACAGAGAAAAATGCAGAAAACAGACCGCGGGTTTTTGGAAAATCTGAGCGGTTGGACCGCAGAAAAAAGCTGAACAGTCGCAGGCGGGTTGCGGGTTTTGGGCTGAAAAACGCAGTCGGGACGCAGGAAAAACGTCGAAAGTCGCCGGCGGGTCGCGGGAAAATGGCCGAAAGCCGCAGGAGGGATGCAGGAAAAACACAGAAAGGCGTCTGTGGGTTGCGGAAAACTAGCCGAAAGCCGCAAGCGGGACGCAGAAAACAAGGTAATAGCCGTGGTCGGATTGCAGGTAACAGACTGAAAACGGCTGGCAGGTCACTGGAAACAGTCTGAGAGCCGCAGTCGGATCGCAAGTAAGTGCCTGAAAGACGCGGTCAGAACGCAACTGCAGGGGGAAAAGACGCGGTTTACGGTGGCCAAAAGGGACAGCCGAACAGAAAAAATATTTAAAAATTGTAACCAGAAATTCAAACCTAGGGGAGTCGCCAAAACTGTAGCTAGGGTTTTACCCCTAGCTTGTGCAAATGAGCACCTACTAAGGAGAATGGACTCCTTAGTAGCAGTTCAATAAATTGTAAATTAAAATGCTAAAACAGAAATGTAAATTACTCTAAACATATGCATGAAACAGAAAAACAAAATATAAAGAATGGTTTTTGTATTAATTTTACCTCCAATGTGAAAGTTGGTGAAGCTCTTGCAATGGTCCAAGAGGGTTGCTCCAAGCTCCAACTTGCTCCTTCTCTTTCTTCAATGGTGGGAATGGGCCAAAAGGGGCTCTCAAGGTGAATGTAGCTCAAGGGTGAGCTAGGGTTTCAAGAGCTATTTTGGCAGAGTAAGGGTGCTTATGATTGTGGATATGAAATGAGGGGTCTCCATCACTTATTTATAGTTTTTTGGTGGTGGAGTGCTGGCCCATGGTTTTGGGAACCATATGGTTTAGGTCAGCTGTATAGGGTTTTTTCCTCATTTTTTCCTCTTTTTCCTCATTATTTTATATTTTTTATTCCCTTTTTAGAGGGTTTTTGCTATTTTGGAGGAATTTTGGATATTTTTGGAGGGAAAAGGGGTTTTTTAGCCTTTTTGAGGCTTTTTAATGGTTTTGTGGCCTTTTGGAGGCATTTTAGGCCTTTTGGAGGCTTTTTAATGGGATTTTCAGGGTTTTTAAGGGAAATATGGTAGGAAAATGGACAAATGAGTCATGTAATGGGGTAGATGAGGTAGTGAGCACTTTTTGGGTGTTAACACCTGGGGAGGATAATAAGCCAGGGGGCTTGAGAGGAGATAGGAGCTTATGCAGCCTGCGGGTGGTAATATGGCTGAGGTGCGACTAGGGGGCGTAAGCGGGGGGGGGGGGGGGCATGAACAAAGCACTGAAGTGGACATGAGGGTCCGTGGGAATGGTGATGATGTGCCATGGGAGCATACGAATTGGTTGCTCTAGACTGGGATGTAGCCCGCAAAAGGTCGGGGCCAGGGCTAGGACGTGCTAATGAAAAGGGCTGGTTATGTGAGGCTATACGGCCAATGATGCCATCAGCAGCATGGAATAACCCCAACGCATCATGCCGGGAAGAATCACCGTGGGGGGGCGTCAGGGATGATGGAATATAGGTAACCAGACTGGGCGTAAATAAGGTCAAATTGTTGGGCTTTGAGGATGGCCTCTTCTTCGGACTGGGGTCACTCGGATGCCACATTCTTGGCAATGACAGGAAGGAGAGATTTTAGAAACCAATCTAAGAAGATACGGTCATCTAACTTAATTTTGCAGAGGCTCCGGCGTCGACGCCACTCATGAATGTGGTCAGTGATGTGGGTGGCCGTGTTCTGTCTGCAAGACAGTAAGATCTCAACTCCCGTGTCATAGAGGACAGGTAACTGAAAGAACTACAGGAAGGTCGAGGTGAGGGAGGTAAAGGTGGCATGGGTCCCATGGGGCTGCTCGATGTACCACTTAGCTGCAGAGCCAGTGAGGGTGCGCTATAAGAGACAGAGGCGGACATAGTCGTCTACTATGGAGTTGGAGGAACACCATAGATGGAAGGACATAATATGGTTTTGGGGGTCTTCATCTGCCTTGCCCTCAAACTTAGGGATGTCTGATGGGATCTTGGTGGGCATGTGAGGCCACGCAGGGTCATGTTTGATGGGATCGTTAGTTAGTCTGGCCAGGTCAGGAAGGTTGAGACTAGCCATGAATGACAAACTAGTAGAAGGATGTGACATATTGGTGGTTGTGACTACGTTAGGGCCAATGCCCCCAAGTGGAGGGACTGGGTTAAGGTTGGGGATGCTGCCCCCATGTGGAGGAACAAAGGTGGTATGGGACGGTCCTGCACCGCCGAGGGTAGTGTGAGTCACTGGTGGAGTTGGGATAGGTATGCTAGCCACTGGAATGGGTACAGTGATCAGAATGGTGGGTGTGGGCCCCATTGAGGGCATACCCAAAATGGGTGTGGTAGCTGGGGTGGTGGTGGATGCTCCACCAATGGTCCCTACAAAGAAAGGGTTCGAAGTCATGCCAGCCATGGGGCTAGTTGGTGCAGTGTAAGTGGGGTTCTCGGACTCTGCCTCAAAATCAGAGGTAAAATAAGGGGAGTCACTGCCGAGGGACGGAGCTCTGCGTCTGCAACGAGTGGAGTCGAGTGATGAAGCTCTACATCTATGATGGGTGGTGTCAAGTGAACTGTGTTGCGGGGGCTGGCCCCGGAGGCGCCGAGAATGTCTTGGGGATTCAATGGTGATAGATGGTGTCAAGTACATGGGGGTTGTGTCGAGTGAAAAAAAACTCAAAAACCCTAATGCAACCGAGTGTGCAGAAGGAGAGCACAAAAAATATGGCACTCGAGCCAACAACCAGCTCAAAACACTCACTGTAACAGCTGTGCTACAATAAGTGGAGCATCAACAAAAATGGTCAGAATACCAACAAGCAGAAGGTTTCCTAAAAAATAAAAATAGTGGACTTGCTAGACCAAAGGGAGGTAAGGGAGCATGCAAACACCTAGCTAAATAGTATTCTAACTCAACCAGACATATCATCTGCAAGGTGATGAAATCCAAGTCAGACAATATGGACAATAGAGCCAAGTGGCTAAAGATATCCCCCTACCGGGAGGGACACCGGGTAGTCAATCCTAGAAGAAAGGAAACTAAGATACCCCGTTCATGACACGTCCAGAAAATGTGAATCTGCAGTTTGGTTCTATCGCCGCTGTACCCCCATACGGGTGGTTGACTGAGAACTACGAAAGGTATCCTTCGGTTACTGAATGGATTGAGGTATTCCACTCAGGCCTCTGGAATCGGTCTGGCTACTTCAACCCTCCTAGGGGAGAGGCCCTCTGATAAACTGGTTGTGACCGTGCCAAAAACTACTAGGGGATTTTGGTCCCCTAATGGACAACAAGTATGTCTCAAGTGTAAGCAACCGAGGTGTGTTATTTGGATGCCTATCCCCACGACCCTACCTAACTACAATATTCTTATTTGTTCCCCAAGTGGGGTTAGAATGTTGGTTGTGTTAAGCAGTATTTTAGGGCTCACTTGAATTAGGTGACAGTGTGTGTGCATGTGAGATAATGAACCCAAGTAAAACTTCCACGGGGGTGGGCAACTTTCTAAATAACAATGCAGAAATTAAACTTTGAAATGCAAAATTTTCTCTTTTCAATTAAAATGCCGAAATTTAAAAAATTCTATAAATGGAAGAGAAATAACATTGCAGAAAAAGGTTGTAGGTAAGTATGGCTGCAGGTAGGACAGATGGCTGTGCAGGTGTAGAAAATATTGCAGCAAAGTGTTGGGTTCAAATAAGGAAAAAGTGCAGAAAACAGATTGCGGGTCTACGGTGAAACTGTGCAGTCGGATCGCGGGAAACAGTTTGACGATCGCGGGCAGACCGCAGGAAAATGGCTAAAAGCCGTAGGCGGATCGCGGGAAAATGGTTGAAAGCCACAGGAGGATCGCAGGAAAAAGGCTAAAAGCCGTAGGCGGATTGCAGGAAAGGGGTAAACAGCCGCGTTCGGATCACAGGAAAGGGGTAAACAACCGCAGTTGGATCGCAGGAAACAGGCTGAGAACCGCGGTCAGATCGCAGGTAATAGACTGGAATTTGCGGGAAGATCGCAGGAAACAGTCTGAGAGTCACGGTCGGATCGCAGGTAACCGTCTGAAAGCCACGGCCGGATCTCAACTGTGGGGAAAAAATTCACGATTTACGGCAGCAAACCTGACTGCCGAAAGGGAAAAACAGAAAAATATTGCAGAAAACTAAAAATTTTCTAAAAACTATAACAAAAAATTCAAAGGAACACTAGTGGAGTCGCCAAAAATGTAGCTAGGGTTTTCACCCTAGCTTGTGAAAATGAGCACCTACTAAGGAGAAGGGACTCCTTAGTAGCAGTTCAGTAAAAACAGTAAAAGCAAGAGAGTAAATGAAAACAATAAATTTAAGCTAGCATGTGCATAAACAGAAAAGACAAGATAATAAAAATGTTTTTGTATTGATTATACCTCCAATGTGAGGTTGGTGAAGCTCTTGCAGTAGTCCAGGAGGGCTGCTTCCAAGCTCCAGTGTTGTTTCTTCTCCTTCTCCAAAGGGTTTTGGATATGGGCCAAAGGGGCACTCAAATGTGAAAATAGCTCAAAAGGGTGAGCTAGGGTTTCAGGAGTGATTTTGGCAGAGTAAGGATAGGGGTGACTATGGATGTGAAATGGAGAGCCTCCATCACCTATTTATAGGTTTTTAGTGGTAGAGTGCTGACCCATGGTTTAGGTCAGCTGTATAGGGTTTTTGCTTCCTTTTTCCCTCTTTTTTGTATTTTTTATTCCCTTTTTAGAGGGTTTTTGCTATTTTTGGAGGAATTTAACTTATTTTGGGAAAAACTGGGGGTATTGGCCCTTTGGAGGCTTTTTTAATGGTTTTTTGGCCTTTTGGAGGCTTTTTAATGGTTTTTTGACCTTTTGGAGGCTTTGTAATGGATTTTTAGGGTTCTGGAGGCAAATATGGTAGGACATATGGACAAATGAGTCATGTAATGGGGTAGATGAGGTAGTGAGCACTTTTTGGGTGTTAACACTATGCTGGGTAAAAGAGATATGATAAACACATTGTTATGCACATAGTTCAATCAAATGAAGACCCCAAGTGCATATATAAATGGTTAAGCCAATCATTTGTTTATTTTTCATTTGAGAATGACCCTAAGTTGCACTTAAGACCTCATCATCTAATTCATACTATATCTAGGATGCCATTGTCCTAGAAGTGGGACCCGTAAGTGTAGGAGTCTAATAAACTCAAATGTGAACTCTATCAATATTACTTGAATAACAGAAAGCCTTTGAAAAATGAAGCAGGGATGACTGGTTTCATATGGGCTTTACAGACATTCTAGGCCATGTTAGATTTTGAGCATTAATTCAATATACTCTAGGATCTTTACTAAGAGAATAACATGTATAGCATATCAAGTATAACAATGCATATCAATCACACCAAGCAATCACATGAGACAATAAACACACATAGTTTCACTGGGGAAAACCATAAAGGTGAAAAACCCCACAACTTCCTCAGAGATAGAAAGAGCAATGATACAACCCAAGTACAAAAGATAGTCTTCTCCTAGCAGTTGAACCTCCTCCTCACTTGTGCACCACTTTTTGATTAGTGTAGAAGTGAATAATGAGATGATCAAATAGAGTGCCTCCTGCACTCTATTTATACATGAACTGACCTGCCTAATAACCTAGCAGGGCTGACTTGTCTAACTCAGTCTTATAACCCGTGGTTATACTAATCAGGGCCGACCCCACACTTGGTGGTCTAATAACCCATCACAGCAAGTTACGACACTTGCGATACTTGTCAATACAAATGACGACACTTCCGTATAGAGGAATAATACCATCTCTATAGGAGTACAATATACATAGGTGAAATACATTCCAAAGTTACATATACATCAACACTCCCTCTTAACTAGGAAGGTATTTCTCGACACATATCTGCTAGCACAAGTCTTCTTCTTTGGATCATCGTCATCGAATCAACATCATTGTCATCGTCATTGCTGCTGCTATCTCAATCAATCTCCAATCTACTCGTCATAGGAAGTTGTACAGAGCTAGTCCTTTTTCATACTGGATGTAGGCCCACTACCTATAGGTCTTCATCATCTACAGAGCTAGCCCTTTTTCGTGCTGGATGTAAGCCTATCCTCTATGTAGGTCTTCAACATCTCTGCGAGCAAGCCATCAAGTAGGTACACCTCAGGACTGATTACACTACCTCTGCAAAACCTGCAATATCTCCCATGACTGATTACACTGCCTATGCAAAACCTACAAGAGCATCTCAGGATTGATTATATGCCTCTGCAAAACCTATGCACCATACTGTCACCTCATCATCTTTAGATCACCTCATAGTCCCACGGAGCACAACCCAAATGCACATCACACAACACTTACACCACCGACATGGGAGAACACATCTATCACCATACGGAGAAGGCTCAGCACTTACATCACGACCATGAGAGGACTTACCTACCACCATGTCACCATGGGAGGACCTACCTACCATCATGTCAGAAAGGCACAACACTTATATCACGACCATGGGAGAACACATCTGTCACCATGTCGGAAAGGCTCACTCGGCCCTTACATCTCACCATGGGAGAACACATCTATCACCATGTGAGAATGGCCCCAACCCTTACATTTCACCATGGGAGAACACATCTATCACCATGTGAAAA
This sequence comes from Larix kaempferi, assembly GCA_027924585.1. Lineage (NCBI taxonomy): Eukaryota > Viridiplantae > Streptophyta > Pinopsida > Pinales > Pinaceae > Larix > Larix kaempferi. The sequence goes on from BSBM01000030.1 coordinate 14,213,743, forward strand.
TGGCCCAGCCCTTACATTTCAGCATAGGAGAACACATCTATCACTATCTAAAAATGGCTTCAACCCTTACATCTTTGCATAGGAGAACACATCTATCACTATCTGAGAATGGCTCTAGCACTTACATCTCACCATGGGAGAACACATCTATCACCATGTGAGAAGGGCTCATGTGCATCTGTGTCTCTGGACTCATCACTTCCCCTTGGAAGGAATCTCGATCTGAAGTACACCAAGTCTCCCTATGAAGTATTCAAACTTCACTCTGGACAGCGGCTTGGTCAACACATCGGCTATCTACTCATCTGCCGCAACATACAGGAGTTTCACTACTCCTCTCTGCACCATATCCCTGATATAGTGGAACTTGATCTCAATGTGCTTTGACTTGTCATGGAACACTAGGTTCTCTGACAACTTCACACAAGTCTGGTTGTCTAGGTGCCTGCTTTCAAACAAGTCTACTTTACTAGATTTTGAGCATTAATTCAATATACTCTAGGATCTTTACTAAGAGAATAACATGTACATCATATCAAGTATAACAATGCATATCAATCACACCAAGCAATCACATGAGACAATAGACACACTGAGTTTCACTGGGGAAAACCATAAAGGTGAAAAACCCCACAGCTTCCTCAGAGATAGAAAGAGAAATGATACAACCCAAGTACAAGAGATAGTCTTCTCCTAGCAGCTGAACCTCCTCCTCACTTGTGCACCACTTTCCGAGTAGTGTAGAAGTGAATAAGGAGATGATAAAATAGAGTGCCTCCTGCACTCTATTTACAGATGACCTGACCTGCCTAATAACCTAGTAGGGCCAACTTTTCTAACTCAGTCTAATAACCCGTGGTTCTACTAATCAGGGTCGACCCCACACTTGGTGGTCTAATAACCCATCACAGCAAGTTACGACACTTGTCAATACAAATGATGACACTTCCGTATAGAGGAATAATACCATCTCTATAGAAGTACAATATACATAGGTGAAATACATTCCGAAGTTACATATACATCAACAGGCCATCTATAAGAGGAAGAATTCCCCATCATAACTTATATGGTCTTCATGAGATTAAATTGTTACCAATTAATGAAATTATGTGTATTAAGATATTTGAATTTCCTTCATGCTTGAATTAGTTTGGTACTATTTTAAACAAATGTTGGATAATCCACTCAAAAGAAAACAATTAGATTTTATGGTAGTTTGCATATTTTCTAAAACTTACAAGCATAATAGAAAAATGAGTTTTGGTCATTTTTATGATATGGCATTAGTACTTATTTTTCCAGTTTTAGTTCTTCTCGAAATAATAATGTTGGTTTAATTCTGTTGATTATTTTGTTAAGTACCATTGGTATACTAGTAGTACAAGGGGATTTAATATTTTCCTCAAGGGTACTTTTTGTAGGGTATTTAAGCAGCTTCTAACACTAATATGCCTTATATTCAATCTTTAGTCAGTTTGCAACTTGCCATACATATTAGGAATCAAGAAAAGGTTCCTATTCATAGCCATGATTCTTTTTCTACAAAGTACTGGAATGAGTGCAAAAATACTAGAAACTTGTAATTAGCATTTTCCTTTTCCTTTGCCAAAATTAGTACCCAGAATGCTAAAGCTTTGATTCCAGCTCTAACCTGCAAAATCCTTGAAACTAAAAGGTGTAAGTATGAGGTGAAATTCACTTAATTTCAAATTCATTTCTTAGAAGCCAAAAAGTAATTAGAATTAATTAAAAACTACTTTTTCCAACTCAATTTCATATGGTATGCCCTATTTTTCTCAAGCCTGGTACTATGGATTAACTCATATTCTAATGTTTTATTTCATTATTATTTTGACTAAGCTTCATTATTAAGGTATACCATTTCTAACTTCTATATTTAACCATACTCATTATCATAATTTTTCTTTCCCCTTATTATACATATCATATTTTGGATTCTGTCAATTGTTATTTGATGACTTAATTTTTCATATCCCTGTTTTAAAACTATTATCCAAAAAGAGAATCATGGTATTATATTCGAAAATATATGACAAGTAAAGTTGATATTATCATATATCAATTAGCATGCTTATGTTTTAATTGCATTGGAGTTTAGAACTCATTCAATCATGTAACCGTTTGGGCAAGTTCCATATTCATTTTAGAACTCATTCAATCATGTAACCGTTTGGACAAGTTCCATATTCATTATTCAGAAAGACATTTCTTCAAAATGTATGCTAACATCATATTGATTTGCTTGTCCTATCAACATATGTCATAGTTCTAACAATTGACATGAATAATATCCTATTTGTTGATAGGATTTTAAATTAATTTCTTTGATTGGATGATTTAAGTTTGGTACTTTACTTTTGGTAATTAGTTAGTTCTTTTGAAAATTGTTTTGATTATCAATATAGGATAGGAGTAAGTGATTTTGACATGTGAAGAAATTTTGATATTTTGTTTGATTTCTTAATGAGATTATTTGATATTCATTCTTGATGTGATGTTCATGCACCTTAATTCTTATAGTCTCAATCCCCAACAAAGAGATTAATGGTCTAACTCATGAGATATGCCCACCCCATGATGGGATTCCTCCCAAGGTGATTAGGGATAGTTTTACTTGTTTGTTTGCATTAAAGTGTGTTTGTCGACACTAGGTTAGAATAGGCTACTTTAGGCTTCAATATTGCACATACAGTGCCGACAGCTCGAAGCGTACGAGCCCCAGTTGACTATTAAATGTCGAATTAAACATCATATATTTTTATTGACATTTTTGGTGTCGTTGCCGAGAAGGTGCTAAAGGGGTTAAAGTGTAGGTAGATAGGTTTCCTTTACATTACACAACAAAGGGGAGGGGAAATGGTAAGATGAAAAGACGACCTCACTACGGATTTTCCGTAGTGTAATATCCCGATGCATCCACTTTCCTGTGTTGCCCCAAATCCTTGTTATTCCTTTTCATGCAAGTGTGCTTTTCTTTCTACAAGTTTGAGTTTGTTTACTTTATCACAATTTAATTCTCTACAAGTGTGCTTTTTGAAGAACTAACTCATGTGAATAGATAACTTGGTGACAACGGGGTCTAAAGTAGCACAAAGAGTTCAAATTTGCTTTAAAGTAGTGTGCTGATTTTTACACAAGTGTGTTTACTTTCATGCGAGTTTATTTATCTTTGTGCTAGTGTGTTTACTTTTCCGTAAGTGTGTTTAACTTTTTGCAAGGATGTTTACTTTCATGCACGTGTGAGTTTCATTTCTTTCTGGCAAGCATAATTTATTTCAAGTGTGGTGTGTTTGGTTTACGCAAATATGTTTTAAGGGTGTATTTTATTTTAAGGTAGTTTTGATTCAAATCATTGAAAAATAATTTTTTTTTTTTTTTTTGGGTGTAGTAAGAACCCCAGACACTAATCTAGGTGTGAGGCAGGACTTATCATCCAATAAAATGGACTTGGAAGTGATCATCAATTTAGGAAAACTTTCTTAGATCCTAGCAGCAACCGAGATCTCTTATTTTTTGGAGGAAAAAATCTTGATAACAGTCAAGAACTTATCTACCTCTCCGAAAATGATCGAAGAACCAAAATACCATGAACCACAAAAAGATTCTCCTTGCCAATTTGCAGAGGAAACTGATGAATTGGGGACTACATCTAATGGAGAGCGACCATTAAGACCTGAAATTAAGGATTTCTCAACATGCATGCCAATAGAACCTTTGTGTACTCAAGAAACTGATTATCTAGAAGAAGAGGACCTACATGGCATGATGAAGGAAGGTGAACAACATGATTACATTGAAATATGGTTCCAAGAGGTAATCAAGCCACAACGCCATTCTCTCCTTCAACACTTCTTGCTTCCAATTCAAATAGGTCGGTTGGTTCCTCACATCTAGGTAATCATTGAGGTAAATTTTTTTATATGTGGATATGGGTATGTTCCTTACTTTGCTTCGCACATGGTTACATTGGAAAAGTTCTTATACTTGAATAAATAGTTTTCTTTCCTTTTAGGTAGATTAGGATAATAAATAAAAAGTTGCATGTTGTTAGTTTAGAATTAATTCTCACACAACCTCATTTTATGTTTTCTTTTTAAAATAAAAGAATTGAGAAACAATAGTATTAATGATTAAACCAAAACAACTTGAATCTTTATTCCTTTTAATGCATTCATATTTATAAAAATAGTTGTTAGAAGACCAATCTTTAACACTATGGGGATTTACTTAAATTTTAAGGTCTACACAGTAATACCCATAGGTAACATGTACATCGTAGTTTCATATCAAAACTTGTTATTTAAGTATCTTTATCAAATAGTAGCAGGAGAGTAAATGACATTTCTACTTGTGGGGGAACACTATTGAAATTTTATATGAAGAGGATAGACTTAGGGACTAGAGAACAACTTTAGGTCATTCTCTTTTGACATGAATTATAATTAAGGCTATTATAAATAATGTTACTCATGGGATTCAATTTAAATTTTGAGTTATGTGCTTTGCAGACTTAATATACTCTAGTTCCAACCATGTTCCACATACTTTAATATATTTTGAAATAATTATATAGTTACGAGGAAAACCCGTTGGGGTATTGAATAGGCTGCTGGCAGCAGGTCCATGTCGAGTAAATCATAAATAATGAAGTTTGGTAAATACAAGAAAACCTTCCGGGGTATTGAACAAGCTCCCTGGCACTGGGGCTATGCTTGTATGGTACCAAGGTAAACCTGCTGGGGTATTGAGAAGGCTCGCTAGTAGCGGGGCTATGTGTAGCTAGGGTTTTCACCCTAGCTTGTGCAAATGAGCACCTACTAACGAGAAGGGACTCCTTAGTAGCAGTTCAGTAAAAATAGTAAAAGCAAGACAGTAAATGAAAACAATAAATTTAAACTAGCATGTGTATAAACATAAAAGACAAGATAATAAAAATGTTTTTGTATTGATTATACCTCCAATTTGAGGTTGGTGAAGCTCTTGCAGTAGTCCAGGAGGGCTGCTTCCAAGCTCCAGTGTTGTTCCTTCTCCTTCTCCAAAGGGTTTTGGATATGGGCCAAAGGGGCACTCAAATGTGAAAATAGCTCAAAAGGGTGAGCTAGGGTTTCAGGAGTGATTTTGGCAGAGTAAGGATAGGGGTGACTGTGGATGTGAAATGAGGAGCCTCCATCACCTATTTATAGGTTTTTAGTGGCGGAGCACTGACCCATGGTTTTGGGTACCATATGGTTTAGGTCAGCTGTATAGGGTTTTTGCTTCCTTTTTTCCCTCTTTTTCCTCTTTTTTGTATTTTGTATTCCCTTTTTAGAGGGTTTTTGCTATTTTTGGAGGAATTTAACTTATTTTGGGGGGAAAAGGGAGTTTTTGGCCTTTTGGAGGCTTTTTTAATGGTTTTTTTGGCCTTTTGGAGGCTTTTTAATGGTTTTTTTGGCCTTTTGGAGGCTTTGTAATGGTTTTTCAGGGTTTTGGAGGCAAATATGGTAGGAAATATGGACAAATGAGTCATGTAATGGGGAAGATGAGGTAGTGAGCACTTTTTGGGTGTTAATAGATTGCCCCCTGATGTGTGAGGGCAGGAGCTCATCATATGGCCGATAGACATCATAAGTCTTTTATGGTTTTCCTGGGATGTGGAGAGGAGAAGAAACGAACTAGAGGAATAATCTCAATATATGGACGAGGCGAGCATTCCCATGCTCGTATCAAGATATATAATAATAACAATGGGGTCCAAAAAATGGGGACCTGAAATATACATGGCCTCAAATAATGAATGAGGGAGAATCTCAATACATGGACGAGGTGGGCATACCCATGCTCGTATCAAGATATATATAAAAAATAACAATGAGGCCCAAAAATGGGGACCGAAAAGATACATCGAGAACCACTGTGTACATCATAAGTGTCCAGAGGGGACACCGAATTTGGGATGTACTGCTGGGCTGACCATGTCTGAGCTGAAGAACTGATACACTGGAATAACAATAGTGCTGCTGAGTGTGGTACCATAGGAACTGATGAACTGCTGGATCATAGTGACAGGGAGTCATACCCTCAATGGTACACTAAACTGGAACTAAACTGGGTACTCAAGGAAGCATATAACTGGATGGATTTCGAATACAATCGCCAATGCAACCCGGACATCCACGAGAACATATAAGTGGGCATTCCGAAGTGACTCACCAATGTGCTAGAGTCCGGGAAAATCCGAGGTCTTCGACCAATAACTGAAGGGATATATACCCTACGCAATTCTCAACGATGCGATCAAAGTGTTGAAGTCGAGCATGTGAGAAACAACCACTCGAAGAGGCACTGATGACTCTTCTCAAAATGGTCTGTAGGCACTCACCACAAATGGTGATGAGTCCAAGGCACAGGGACCTATGGGTCTATCCTCTGGAATAGATGGGCTGTTGTCGACAGAGGGAGACCTACAACTAGCAAGGCAATTATGCTTCCTTCATAGGAGCATGAGGTGGAGAACCGAAGTGTGAGAGTACTGATGGTAGGACTGACATATTGGGGGCTTGGGGAATAACTGGGCAAGTAGAGTGGGTGGACTCAAACTTCCTTTGTTCAAAGTATGATGGCGGGGATGATTGGACAGCATATGAAACTGACTGGTGGGAAAGGGATCATAGCTTTAATCGATCAGGGAGGGTCACTGGGAAGAGAGATACTCCGGTGGGTGTAAGACGGCAGGAGACTACAGAATACTCTCAACAAAGGTTACCTTATTGGGGGTGCTGCCGAAATGATCGATCATAGTGCCGAGAGGCACGGGGGTATTCTTCACGGGTTATGGAACTTAGAAGAAGTGTGTTCAAAATGGTACTGTCGTGTGGATTTATACGAGCCCAGGATAGTTCATGCTTGTGATTTCTTTCAATTTTAAGGAGTCTGAAAGCGATAAGAAGACTCTAAAATAATGGAATGGTACCGTCGCGTGGATTTGTACGAGCCTAGGACGGTGCGGGTTGCTTTCAATTTTAGAGAGTCTGAAAGAAATAAGAAGACTCCAGGGGGGTGCTTTTTCGTGTGTTAGTCTCCAAGGCACGAAGAAGCATAAAAGGATGCAATGAAGAACTCTTCTAGCCGGTGTGACTAGAGTATTCCTTTTTCGCAATTAGTCTACCAGGTTCGGAAAAGGGTTAAAATTATACCAGATAGACACCCTTGCAGGTACTTTAACGAGCATGAAAGGAAGCAAGATTGTTTGGCGATCTTTTCATTGTTTTAGGAGTCAGAAAATAGCTTAACAGAAACTCCCTAGGTGCCTTTTTCGTAAAGGACTTGTCTGGCCCGAAAAAGGGATAAAATTATACCGAACAAAAGGAATGGCCAGGTAAGGAGGAAGTGCTCAATCAAGGAACATCGATGGGAACCAAGAATGAAGGCGGGGGGGAGCACTGGTGGGCCTCCTTGCAGGATGATGAATGGTGGAAAAATAATGAAATAATTGCAGTATGAATGGAGTGAATGGATCATGTAAAAATGTGTAACAATTTGATGGCGGCTGAAGTAAAAATGTGTTATATGTTTGTATTGCACGTGGATGCAAGTAGTGTAGGATGATGGGCACGTGGATTCCCCTTGTGTATTTTATATTACGTATTGCACATGGATGCAACAGTATGTGTTATGATAGGCACGTGGATGCCCCTGTATAGTAATGTGTTTATGTTATTGCACATGGATGCAAATATTATGTGATGATAGGCACGTGGACGCCCCTTGTTGTAAATGCAATCTTTTTGGGATTTTTATATGTTTCTTGATGGGATGATATGGTATGATGATGCATGATGGATGTTTTACATGGTGTGATTGATATGCCAATATAGGATGTTGTTAGCCATTTGATCTGTGACACTATTCTGAGCTTGTGGGACATGGGTGAATGTTATGGATTCAAACTGTCGGCAGAGTTTTTTTGTGCGCAGGAACTTTCTAAAGAGGCAAGGATCACGCACCTGGTAGCAATTGTTGAGTTGGGAGACAAGTAGATGGGAATCAAGGAACACATGAAGGTGACATATGCCCATTTGAAGGGCAGTAGTTAGGAGACCGGTCACAGCATCATACTCCACCTGGTTATTGGTAGCAGCGCCTATGCACATTCCGTCAAGGTGAATCAACTCATGTGTAGGGGAATATAAGACCCATGCTGTGGAGGCCAGGTTTGGAGAACAACGGCTTGCTCCATCGGCGAAGCCAATGTAATGAGGTGGAAGATGGTCCATCTGTGATCATGCAAAAATGATGAATGTAAGGTTGTGGTAAAAAAGGTGAAAAACAAAAAGAAAGCAAACTGTACAATACAAACCAATGGGGCCACAAGTCTGATTAAGGATAAAAGCGTTTAAGACACAACCCATTATGGGGGTTGCGCAAAGGGTGGCCTTCGGAGCCGGTTAAAATATATGCCCCATTTCTGAGGCAGGTCTGCACGATGTAAGGGCCTTGCCACATGGATTCAAACTTCCCTTTATTGGTTTTTTCGTGGGCTTGGTCATAAGTGAGAACAAGGTCTCCTTCACGGAAAGTTCGAGGGTGGACATGTTTGTCGTAATTAGATTTGGAGCGGTTCTTGGCAGCTTCAATGGTTTGGAGGGTGGCACGACGGTCTTCGTCAGCTTGTTCTAATGATAACAGACGTTGCTCGAGTGGCGAGGTGTTTGGGAGAAGCTTGACGACGATGTGTAAGGCAGGTATCTGACATTCGATGGGGAGGACAGACTCTACACCGTGAACTAAATGAAACAGGGTAAAAACGGTGGTTGTCTTCGTTGATGTATGGTAAGCCCATAATGCAGGAAAAAGCATGTGATGCCAATTGGACTTATGCCGGTCAACAGTGCGTTGGAGGACAGTTTTTAAAAAAATTTTAATGGCCTCTACTTGGCCGTTCCCTTGGGGGTAGTAAGCAGAGGAATACTGATGTTCGAACTTCAGTAGAGTGGACAACTTGCGCCAAATGGAATCTTCAAAATGTGAACCATGGTCTAAGACCAGCTGTTTGGGGACCCCGAATCGAGTGATAACATGGTTAAAAAAGAAATGGGCGGCGGTGTCAGCTTTACAATTGAAGGTGGTAATGGCTTCAGCCCATTTGGTGAAGTAGTCGACGACGACAATGATGTACTTATGGCCGTTTGGGGATGAGGGTCATGGATAATTTTAGGGGCGAATTATAGCCCATGGGCGAATTTTGAGGGGTTTTGAAAATTTAGTGGGCGAATATTTTATATTAAACCTCTTTTTTTTATTATTAAAATTTAGCCCATTATTTATTTCCCCAAAAATGGGTTCAAACTAACTTAGCCCAATCGTATTTAGGGGGAAAAAACGATTTTCGCCTCCACAAATTCCCCTGAAATTCTCCATTCGCCCCCGATTTCTAGCCATGGAGGTTTCAAATCCAAATTTCGCCCAATTTTTTGGTTGTAAATCGAAATACTAGTCTTAATCGCCCCAGGATTTTCTTTCTTGTGAATTTTTTTAAGAAATTTGTCCATAAATCCTGACATCGGGCATAATGGACCGATTTCGTCCCTATATCGACAGAATCAGGTTTCAGGGTTTCAATTTGATATGGTAAATTTGGTACTTAAATGGAGTATTAGAAATTGCCTTTTCACTGATATTTTCACGAGTGTAAGGGCTTCTGGGTTGCAGGTTCACAAAACATAGCTTGAAGCTTAGGGTTAATGTTTAGTTTGAGAAGTTGACTCAAGAAGTTCCAGCAACAACGAGCCATAAAAAATACGCCCTTCTGCACTCCTCTGCCCTAGTAGTAACCCGTTCCCTGCTTGACTTAGAGACCGGAAGGAAGGGACAAAGTGGAGGATACGTACTGGTAAGAGCCATAGTGGACTATATTCGCTACAAGAATTTAACCTCAGATTCCCATAGTCTATCGCACTTAAAGATGCAGGCACAGCTCTCTTCCATTGCAGTAGCATCATATATTGGGTTTGGGCCTCCTCGGTATTTACGTGCGGACACACTTCTACAGAAGGCTACGTGTTTCCATTTTTTTGGCTCCAGAAAAGGTGCGGCTTGTTTTGGGCTTCTTAGCGTTTTAAGTTTTTACTCACTGTATTAGGAATGCTATTGGATTCGCTTGGGAATTTGGGTTGTCAAGGCGGGGGATTGGTTAACTTGTTTTAAAGTTGTAGTAATTGTCTGGTTTATTCATTCTCGGTAGTTCATAAGGTATTTTGATGCTTATCAGGATAAAAAATTGTGGAAAATTCTGGGGTTGGCCATCCATTGCTTGAGTGGTTCGTATCCAGTCTCTTGTGGCATCAGTATCTGCCATATTGTCATGAATTTACAAGGCCTATAGATGATTTATAGTTGCTTTTCATAATGAAAAAACTTGGAGATGAGTTTGTTTTTTTGAGTCAGGGGTTGAATTGGGTTCCTTGGTTCCTAATCTGGGACTTTTTCATTGCTTTTTGCCAGTGTTTCCATTTGGCAGAATCAAGCTTGAATGTCATTCTAGAGTTTCCACGGAATGCTGTAGTGGCCTGGTCTTGGATTCCTCATTCGCATTATCACTTATGTCGATACCACTGCTGCATGTACAACGTCCTCTCAGCTTGTGTAACGTTTCTTTTCTCTCAGCTTGTGTAACGTTTCGATTTTCCAATTTGGAATCAAGATTTGGGTTGGCAGTCCTGCCATTCATGTGATATTATTTACCCCTTGACAATGAAACCAGGGTTAAATAATACTGGAATCAATTTTGACAAAAAAAACCCTATATCCTGTCCAACATTTTTTCCGTGTTCATTCGATTTTTTCGGCCACTACAGCATTCCAGTGCGTAATTGGTCTCTGACTTTTAATTATAGTTTTTTTAAAAGTTTTACTGTTATTCTTCTAGACCTTCAGCCTCTTGACAGTATATCTTTCACATTACTTGCTAAATATCCAGCGTATTTTACTTTACTTTATCTGAAAATGTTATGTCCATGCTGAAACTTGTCTCATTGACCTGCCAGATATCTAGATTTTATTCCTCTATTGCTCTTCCCATGTTGTTGATGATTATCAAGATTTTCGTCCTCTCTCCTTCAGTTCAGTGTATAGATGAAAGGGAAAGTATCTTCAGTTAATGGAATAGGCTATTAACAATGAGTCAACCGAGTTCTTTACAGAATCATAGAAGACCCAATTAAATGCCTCAAGATATGCAGTGTTGTAGAACCTATATAATCAATCAAAGCTATAAGGAAAAACTATTTTGATAAATCTGCAATACACAATAAAAATTGTCAATGAAGAAGGGGGAGGAGGTTTTACAGAAGGTGGAGGTCATTGTTAAGAATTTAGTTGCAACACAATGATGCATGAGGTCTTATTTTGAAGCAAAGAGGAAACGATGTGGAAAGAAATTAATTAAATATGAAATAATGAGTATACAAATTAAAGAGAATGTGTGCGAGAGGTGGTAGCAGAAAGAAAGAATACTAATGCACAATATAGTAGTAGTACAACACTTAAGTGTATAATAATGATATAGTGCCTACATCTTCCATGATTTGAAGCTGAGCTGGTGAGGTTAAGGGATCAAATATAACTTATTAAGGCACGCAGGTACTTTATGTGGCTTGGGAGGTTTGCACTGGCCATGTATCTTCCACGAAGGTGTTTAAATGAAAATTTAGGATAAGTTGCCACAAGCCACGCTCTATCTGTGGCTTGGGATGTTTGTACCAACCATTTAACCTCCATGATAAAGGTGTTAATAAGTGATGATTCAAGAACACTTGTCACAAGCCATGCTTGCTCATTAAAAACCTTAAATTCCTCATTGCCGATCTAAATTATCATTTGGAGAGTTGAACCTGAGGGTCAAGTTTTTATATAGCTAGACTATTTTTAACTTGAATGGCATATTTTTGTCAACATTCCACAATATATCATATTACAATGGATTTGGATACTTGCAAAGACACCCATTGTGCCAAAAATTAACTTTATACAAGCTACAGAGATCCACTACATATTTATGTATTGAGTGGAGGAAGAATGTAAAAGGATAATGTATGTTTTTGTTACACGATAGTCAGATATTTTATTAATGAGTAACGGATCTGTTTTTAAAAATTTTATTGATCTACATATTTCAGAAGCACAATAATGACCTAAACATTTAGGTTAGTTGCATTTTTGGGCCTGTTGCTTATATATATATATATGTGTGTAGCCTTTTCAATGTTAAAAAACATCAATACTTGGTCAAATATTAGTTGTTCAATACAAAACCCAAACCCTAGAATGAGTTTATGCACCAAAGCTGCACAAGCCACAGTAAACAAATTCAAAGGGATAAGGATATTATCAGCATAAATAGTAATGTAATTGACATCTTGGAAGAATGTGGGCTGATCGAATCCACTACCCACCAAGATATCAGGTCAGCTTGATTGAATCCTAGTACTAAACCCATTAAATTTTATTGTGGTTTTGCTGCATTTGGGAAATTTGCTTGGTATTATTGTATTGTCATGGTTTCAAAAAAAATATGTCCATGTGCTAGTAGATTTCGTTGGGGGAACCACTACTAGGGTTTGGAACCCATCTGGTAAAAGATTTGAATGACCTGTACTGGATGAAGAGACAATTAGTAGGAATTAAAGTGGTATTAGGATGATTATAGAGCAGATATTAGGGCAAGAGAGTGATACCCTTGATGGAAAATTAGGTTTTGTTCATTCTTTGTTATAGTGATAAATAATTATGATTAGTGGAAAGAATTCAAAGTTGTTGGATTTTCTCAAAGACGTGGGGAAGTATTCAAGAGTGGGAACCATGATTTCCAAGCAGAGTGAAGAAGAGGTTGCGGTTGGAGGAGGGGATGAGCTATGAAAGTGCTATGCAGGTGTCATGTTTGTGGGTGAATTAATATTTTTTCAATTAGCTCATTCACCTAGCAGCAAAATGTGTACAGTAATTCTTAGATTTCATATTCCCCTTTTCTTTGAGATTCCAACCAACAAACTAGAGCCCAAAAGAAATAGAAAAGTTAGTCTATGTGGGGAAGCTCGTGTATATTGAATATCTGGTGGATAGGATGTCTCATTTCAGAGGGATCAAATGAAACTATCAGCATATCCCTTGTATGATTATATGAAAAATACCTTCTCCAATTGTCCTACAAAACAAACAGAGAACTAATTATAAGTAGTTTACTAATTCAATTACAGTTGAATGATCTTGGATAAAAGCATTTGTGAACACTAAAGTGATTACCTTGGAGAGGACATTTATGCTAGCATGCTTATTGTCCCATCTAAATTCATCAATTCCATTGTCGGATTTGGGTGTCTTGACTCTTCTCACATTTGTGAGTGTACTAGACATAGTAGGATTCTTTAGTTGTCATTTTTGAATCTGAGATTGACATCTCAAATATCCAATTTCCTAAAAATATGGAATCTGGCTTTTACTTCTGAGTCTGCGTGCTTGAATTTGCTAACTGAAGGTGCTATTTAGATTCCTGGAAATTTGGAATGCAATTAACTCTTTGACTGATGGTATCATGCTCTCAATCTTTCACCTTCAAACTTGGAAACGACACAACTGTTATTCTAAAACTTGGATCTTTTTTATTGATCATTGATCTTGTGCCTTTGAAGCTGGGACTGATCTCGAAATGATGCTCTTCCATCAATTATTTGATTTCCTAGAAATCTGGAGATGACCCTTGACCAAAATCCCCTGCATCCAGGTGCCCTAGAAACATGGTATTGAATATCCAACTTTAACCTTTAAATCTAGAAATCATTCTCTGTCTGCTGATCTAAAACTAAATATCTTCTGCATTATCTCTGTGCACTAGCAGCGGCAACAATAATGATTGAAGGCTTCAAATTTGACATTATAAAAGCTCGTCTGAATGTGATAACTCCCATACTCGTCTGTGCATCTCTACATTGACCATGATCAAACTCTGCCACCGACAACTACTAAACTCCATCCTTCGAGCTTGATGGACTCTGCATGTACATTTTTTGACATTTATGATGATTGAATGTTCTTCTTGGGCAGTCTTTTGATCTCGGTTTTGCCACCTGAAAATGAGCTATTTAAAAGTTGAGCGCAATTCACCTGAACTGCATCTCTTAATACATGTACACGGATGTTGGATGCATTTTTGTTTTATGCTTGTAAGCATATCCTACATGAAATGGATAATAAACATTAAATAATTTGAAAGCCCATTCCTCTATGATCCCAATTGACACGTTGTGCAAAGACCTTTGGCTCCTTCTGGACTTTCCTTGGCGCTTGATGTGAGTGCTTTCTGAGGTGGTGGCGAAGTGAAAACCTAAAATAACTTTTACAAAACACAAGAAGGTAGATGGAGTCCGAGTTTAGCACTTGACGATTGGCTTAACATGGATATGGTTTGACTTACGTATTGAATAGTTCCAAACATCCTTATAAATACTTTAACCAAGACCTTTAACATGGCAGGGTAATTTTAAAGTTTTATATTAAAAAAGTTTATGAATAAAAGAATATATATTTAATCTTTTTAATATATAATTTAAAACCCAAAAACCTTTTAAATTAATAAAAGGTTTATTCCATACTTTTTGGAACTTTGACTTGGTTTAGGACATGGAGCTTTGAATTCAAATAGCAAAGGTAGATGATAAGACTTAATCAAATCAAGGATTTGACACAAGAGGAATGACCAGGCTAACAAAAATGGGCATTCTGGTATCGAGAACAGAGGTCCATCTTTATATGTGCGTTGCCGAAAACTAGAATTTCATGAGGTAGATTCTGGTGACAACTTGGTGAAATAAACCAATTGAGTTCTAGTTTTCTTCAGAACTTCCTTATCTTAGAAATAAGGAGGGCAATTTGGAAGGTGCACAAGCATTTGATATGTAAACAACTCTCTTATGCATACCATATTTGAGAAACTGTTTCTTCATTTGCAATTCAAGATTACCATGAAGCCTCGCACCTTATTTTATGTTTGTTCAATGTTATTCTATATTCTAGGCATTGAAAAAGACAGTAAATTATCCTCTAGAAAATAAATACAAGGAAAAATTTCATTTAATAATTTGATTCTTTTTGGACAGTCATTTCTATAGTTCATCTTCCAATGCCCAAAATCTATGGAATCTACACATTCTCCCCTTCACTAAGGAATGTCTCTTCCCTACTTCAACATTTCAAAGGCATTCCAATTTGGGATAGATTTTATTCCTTCACATAAGAACCATTGCACCAACACTTTATTTCACCAGGAAATTATCCTTTTGGCCTTTTGGATGAAATACTTTGTGTTTGGACAAAATATCAATATACATGAGATAGAAAAGAACATTTTAAAATGGAGGGTCAGTGATCTCCTTCGATAGTTCTTCTCCACCATAGGATGAGTCCTCCTCACTTCTTTGAGTTGGTCATGTTGAAAACTCAAAACCCATGATCCATCCATCCATGGGGAAACTTAGACTTCTACTCATTGCCAATGGCAAGGGTGGACCTGTGCACATAGCCTAAAAATACTGGATTATCGAAGCCATCATTATCATATATTAAAATATTAATTAAAACATTCATTTGATTTTAACTTAAACATAATGCTTATGAAGTTGTAAATACATCAATATACAGATAATCAATTCTTGAGATAGATTTATATATTCTATCATAACATAATTTGAAATTTGTCTACTTTGCATAGGTTGATTAGTTATGATAAATATTAGAGTCTTCACATTGTTATGTTATGTTCAAAGTTTCTGCAATGGACAAATGTAAGTAAATTTGAGTATTTTTTATGTATTTTGATAAATTGTTCCTTTGACTATTAATATATATCATAAAAAATAATTGTACAAGTTGGGCATTTTATACAATAAAGAGGGTTGCAATAGAAACATTTCAATGCCAAGTGCCAACATTTAAATTGGGTCACAAATGGTTCACTTGCTAGATGTTTGATGCCCTCAGTTGTTCTAAGTGTCAAATGTCTATGCCGTTTTTTTAAAACTAATTCACATTGACTTGTCTAGAAATCCATCCATGAATGTATAAGCCCTGGTCTATGAGTACCACATAGGCTTTTAGTTGAAGGATTTCAAGACCATGATCTACTTTTGCGATGCTTTTGTACCAATTCACAATTTCAACCTACTTGTTTATTATTATAGTGAATGGCCCATTCCTTGTTGTAATGAATACTTCCAACTAGTGACGAAGGGTATGCAATCACAGATAAAATGACAAGATAGATACGACATCAAGGTTCACATTCAAGGTTCACATTCATGGGTTTGCCTCTTTCAAAATAAGAGCTAAGAATGAGGAGCTGGTACTACCCCCTAATTTAAGTCTTTTTCTAAGCATTCAAGAACATGCATTTTAGGTCCGATTTGATGATAAACTAATGGTCCTTGTAGAAATGGATGGAGAAGTTGCTAGGCCCGGGATCCTTATAAGGAGCAAGTTTCCAAATGGCCTTTATAATTTCCTCCTCTTCTATTTACTGTATTAGTTTCTCATTTTTACCATCGGAGACCAAATGGAGTATATTTTCCAATATGATTTGTGTTGATTCAAGATCTTGCTCTTCTTCTTCCATGTAAAGGGCTTCAAAATGTGCATTGGCATCTCTTTAATGGCTACAAAATCCTTTAAACTTGAACCATTTTTTCAAGACGTTACAAGTTTGTATAGTTTAGTGTAAGATTCGCCAAGATTTCACAAGATTTTCTAATTCCGTGAAAGATTTGTTAACTTTTTTACAAGTTTTTATAATTTTGTGAAAGATTTGCCCAAAATTTACAAGATTTTATAATTCCATGAAATATTCGCCAAAAATTTATATATATATATTATATTATTGATAAAATAGCCTTCACACTTTTATGTGTATCATGGGGATTCGCCCATTTTTTTATACATATAAATTTAGGGGGGGTTCTTAAAATTATCCCTGATGAGGGTTTGCATTCCATGAATTCGATGGCCCATTTACAAAAGGGACCAATGGTGACGACTGGGTGTAATGGAGTGGGCGGTGTCCGAGCCTTTGGGGCAAAAAGTTGGCAATTATGGAAATGTTTGACCGCTGTGATGCAGTCGGTAAAGAGTGTAGGCCAGAAGTATCCGGCGTGGATTACCTTTTGGGAAGTGGCCATTCCAGATAAATGTATGTCGCAAGCTGCTATGATAGTCATTGAGGACTTGTTCGGCTTCCTCATGTGTAAGACATCGACGGAGAATCGTGTCAACCCCTCGCGGGTAAAGGACATCATCTAAGAGGAGGTATTGAGAGGCTTGGTGACGGATACGACGATGTCCATCACGATTTATGTTGGGTTGAAACTTCTGTGTGCGAAGGTAGAGCAAAATATCACCGTACCATGGGTCATCGGACGAAATGATGAACAAGTGATTGTCGGGTAACTCATCGAAGATTTGTGGGGACGGAAAAAGGGATGGGAGATCGGTGATGAGCTGGGAAAGCACGAGGGATTTAATGCTCTTAGGGGTGGTGAAAGTTAAGTCATATTCTTGGAGGATAATTACCCATTTAGCAACATGACCTTGCAGAAGTCGCTGATTCAAGAGATAGACCATGGGGTTGGAGTCGGTGACAACTGTGGTATGACTGAGTAAAATGTAATGTCGGAACTTTTGGACAGAAAAGACGACGACGAGGGCTAGCCTCTCTTCATATGGGTAACGGAGGGGTGGTCCAGATAAGGTCTTGCTGACATAATAAATGACATGCTCCTAACGAGCAATGTCTTCTTGGACAAGGACTCCGGACACGGCATGATCGGATGCTGAGACGTAAAGGATGAAGTCCTGAGAGAAATCCGGAGGGGAGATCAAAGGGGCTTGTGTGAGAGCTTTCTTAAGGGCTTTGAATGTAGCTTGCACCTGGTCATCCCAAACAAAGGGTATATGGGTACGAATAAGGTGTAAGAAACCATGAACTGTGGTGGAATAATCAGGAACGAAGCGACAGAGGAAATTAGATTTCCCCTGCAGACTCTGGAGCTGCTGGAATGTGCGAGGTGCGGGCAGGTCTATGATGGCTTGTACTTTCAGGGGATCAACAACGATTCCTTTATGGGAAACAATGAAACCTAACAACTGGCCTGCTGGAATGCAAAAGACGCACTTGAGTGGGTTCAAGCGGATCTAATACTTGCAACAACGTAGAAAAACTTGCCAGCAGTCATTTAGGTGGTCGGATCGTTTCTTGGAACGAGCTATAAGATCATCAAGATAGACTAGTAGGATATGGACTAAGTCGTGAAAACAATAGGTCATGGCCCACTGGAAGGTGGCACCAGCATTTTTAAGGCCGAAAGGCATGACTCGATAGGCAAAGGTGCCCCATGGGGTGGTAAAGGCAATCTTGTATTGATCTTCCTTGCAGATCTGAATCTGGTTGTATCTTGAGAAATCGTCCATGAAGAACAAGACCTCATGGCCCGCACACGCATCAATGAGTTGTTTAATGAATGGTGTGGGGAAGTTGTCTTTGGGACATGCTCAGTTTAAATTGAGGAATTCAGTACATACTCTGATGGTGCCTTGTTTCTTGTTGACAGGGATGGGATTAGAAACCCAAGTGGTGTATGCAATAGGATAAATGAATCCTGCTGTGTGAAGCTTTTCAATATCTGCTTTAACGGCGAGGAGCTTTGATGGATGAATAGGGCGTTGTTTCTGGCGAACGGGGGGTACATCTGGCCATGTGTCAATGTGGTGATCTATGATAGAGGGGTCAAGACTAGGAATTTCAGTATAGGACCAAGCAAAGACATCATGAAACTCTTGGAAAAGTTTCTTGTACTCGTCGATCTCGTGCTCGGTGCAGGAAGCTCCTAACGAAATGATTTCAGGAGCATCAACTGGGGAAGAGATATCAATCTGGATGACGGGTGAGATGTTGGCCATGTTACCTTCCTTGAAGGCATCGAGGGAGGGGATGGGGTATTTAAACCAATCGGCTTTGGCGGGGAGGAAATATTTGGACTCAACCGAGAATTGGGTGGCTGTGATGGAGAAGGACTCTTCTGGGAGGAAATAGGAGCGATGGTGCATATCTTCCCAGGGGTAATCAGGTGCAGTAAGAGCTTCAAGGATCTCCTCATCGTTGTGGAAACTTTGGGTTGTCAAATCGGTTGACGAGGGAGTGCTATAAGAGATCATATAAATGGTATTAATCTCTTCGCTTGGCGGGGATGTTGGGGGGTGGATCTCTTCAATGGTGGGGGGAGCCATTTCAAGGTCCAACTTATTCATCTAGTAGAGAGATGCTCTATAATCTGGGAGATCAGGGCAGTGATATGAGTAATGGCTGTAAATAACACATATTGCACAAGGGTGATTGGTACACAGTGATTTATCACAAGGCTTCAGGGTAGGGTCGAGTTGGACAACTGGGATGTTGGGGTCATCATCAAGCATTTGCATGTGTTCCTATAATGCAGGTAATTGTGGACATTGATGAGTAGCATGGTCTAACTCATCACACAATGAGCATTTGGGAGGAGTACGAAACACGGGGGTATTCTTAACTGGTTTAGGCGGGGGTAAAGTAGTGTATGGTTGTGGGCCTTTGCCCCCAGTGTGCTTGATAAGTGGGGATGAATTAGTGGATGATGAAGGGGTAGTGACACCGGGAGGTGGTTGACTAGTAGAGGTGATGGGTTGCACCAGTTGTAGGATGACATTTGGTGTCGGAGGGGTAACGGGAGGTGTGACCAGGGGGCGTAAGTGGGGGGGGGGGGGGGGCATGACCAAAGCACTGAGGTGGACATGAGGGTCCGTGGGAATGGAGATGATGTGCCATGGGAGCATACAAATTGGTTGCTCTGGACTGGGATGTAGCCCACGAAAGTTCGGGGCCAGGGCTAGGACGTGCTATGGAAAAGGGCTGGTTATGTGAGGCTATATGACCAATGATGCCATCTGCAGCATGGGATGCCCCCAACGCATCATGCCAAGTGGAATCACCGTGGGGGGCGTCAGGGATGATGGAATATAGGTAACCAGTCTGGGCGTAAATAAGGTCAAATTGCTGGGCTTTAAGGATGGCCTCTTCTTCGTACTGGGGTCGCTCGGATGCCACATCCTTGGCAATGACAGGAAGGAGATATTTTAGAAAGAAATCTAAGAAGATACGCTCATCTAACTTAATTTTGCAGAGGCTACAACGTCGACGCCACTCATGAATGTGGTCAGTGATGTGGGTGGCCTTGTTCTGTCTGCAGGACAGTAGGATCTCAACTCCCACGTCATAGCGGACAGGTAACTGAAAGAACTGCAGAAAGGTCGAGGCAAGGGAGGTAAAGGTGGCATGGGTCCCATGGGGCTGCTCGATGTACCACTTAGATGCAAAGCTAGTGAGGGTGCGTTGTAACAGATGGAGGCGGATAGAGTCATCTACTATGGAGTTGGAGGAACACCATAGATGGAAGGACATAATATTTTTTGGGGGGGTCTTCACCTGCCTTTCCCTCAAACTTAGGGATGTCTGATGGGAGCTTGGTGGGCATGTGAGGCCATGCAGGGTCGTTTCTGATGGGATCGTTAGTCAGTCTGGCCAAGTCAGAAAGGTTGAGACTAGCCATGAATGGAAAACTAGTAGAAGGATGTGACATACTAGTTGTTGTGACTATGTTAGGGCCAATGCCCCCAAGTGGAGGGACTGGGTTAAGGTTGGGGACATTGCCCCCAGGTGGAGGAACGAAGGTGGTATGGGACGGTCCTGCACCGCCGAGGGTAGTGTGAGTCACTGGTGGAGTTGGGATAGGTATGCTAGCCACTGGAATGGGCACAGTGATCGGAATGGTGGGTGTGGGCCCCATCGAGGGCATACCAAAAATGGGTGTGGTAGCTAGGGTGGTGGTGGATGCTCCACCAATGGTCCCTACAAAGAAAGGGTTCGAAGTCATGCCAACCATGGGGCTGGTTGGTGCAGTGTACGTGGGTTTCTCGGACTCTGCCTCAAAATCAGAGGTAAAATAAGGGGCGCCACTGCTGGGGGACGGAGCTCTGTGTCTGCAACGAGTGGAGTTGAGTGATGAAGCTCTACGTCTATGACGAGTGGTGTCAAGTGAACTGTGTTGCGGGGGCTAGCCCCGAAGGCACCGAGAATGTCTCGGGGACTCAATGGTGACAAATAGTGTCAAGTATCTGGGGGTTGTGTCAAGTGAAAAACAGCTCAAAAACCCTAATGCAACCGAGTGTGCAGAAGGAGAGCACAAAAAATATGGCACTCAGGCCAACAACCAGCTCAAAACACTCACTGTAACAGCTATGCTACAATAAGTGGAGTGTCAACAAAAATGGTCAGAATACCAACAAGCATAAGGTTTCCTAAAAAATAAAAATAGTGGAGCTAGACCAAAGGGAGGTAAGGGAGCATGCAAACACCTAGCTAAATAGTAGTATGACTCAACCAAAAATATCCTCTGCAAGGTGATGAAATCCAAGTCATACAATATGGACAGTAGAGCCAAGTGGCTAAAGATACCCCCCTATTGGGAGGGACACTGGGTAGTCAATCCTAGAAGAAAGGAAACTAAGATACCCCGTTCATGACACGTCCAGAAAAGGTGAATCTGCAGTTTGGTTCTATCACCACTGTACCCCCATACGGGTGGTACACCGAGAACTACAAAAGGCATCCTTCGGTTACTGAATGAATTGCGGTATTCCACTCAGGCCTCCGGAACCAGTCTGGCTACTTCAACCCTCCTAGGGGAGAGGCCCTCTGATAAACTGGTTGTGACCGTGCCAAAAAATACTAGGGTATTTTGGTTCCCTAATGGAGAACAACTATGTCTCAAGTGTAAGCGACTGAGGGGTGTTATTTGGATGCCTATCCCCCCGACCCTACCTAACTACAATATTCTTATGTGTTCCCCAAGTGGGGTTAGAATGTTGGTTGTTTTAAGTAGTATTTTAGGGCTCACTTGAATTAGGTGACAGAGTGTGTGTGTGTGAGATAATGAACCCAAGTAAAAGTTCCATGGGGGTGGGCAACTTTCTAAATAACAATGCAGAAATTAAACTTTGAAATGCAAAATTTTCTCTTTTCAATTAAAATGCTGAAATTTAAAAAATTCTGTAAATGGAACAGAAATAGCACTGCAGAAAAAGGCTGTAGGTAAGTATGGTTGCAGGTAGGATAGATGGTTGTGCAGGTGTAGAAAATATTGCAGCAAAGTGCTGGGTTCAAACAGGGAAAAAGTGCAGATAACAGATCGTGGGTCTACAACGAAACTGTGTGGTCGGATCGCGGGAAACAGGTCGACAGTCGCGGGCGGACCGCAGGAGGATCGTGGGAAAATGACTGAAAGCCGCAGGCGGATCGCAGGAAAATGGCTAAAAGCCGTAGGCAGATCGCAGGAAAGGGGTAAACAACTGCGGTCGGATCGCAGGAAAGGGGTAAACAACCACGGTCGAATCACAGGAAACAGGCTGAGAGCTGCGATCAGATCGCAGGTAACAGACTGGAATCCGTGGGGAGATTGCAGGAAACATTCTAAGAGCCACGGTCGGATCACAGGTAACAGTCTGAAAGTCGTGGTCAGATCGCAACTGTGGGGAAAAAATTCACAATTTACGGCAACAAACCCGACTATCGAAAGGGATAGCCGAAAGGGAAAAACAAAAAAATATTGTAGAAAACTAAAAGTTTCTAAAAACTATAACCAAAAATTCAAAGGAACACTAGTGGAGTCGTCAAAACTGTAGCTAGGGTTTTCACCCTAGCTTGTGCAAATGAGCACCTACTAAGGAGAAGGGACTCCTTAGTAGCAGTTCAGTAAAAACAGTAAAAGCAAGACAGTAAATGAAAACAATAAATTTAAACTAGCATGTGCATAAACAGAAAAGATAAGATAATAAAAATGTTTTTGTATTGATTATACCTCCATCACCTATTTATAGGTTTTTAGTGGTGGAGTGCTGACCCATGGTTTTGGGCACCATATGGTTTAGGTCAGTTGTATAGGGTTTTTGCTTCCTTTTTTCCCTCTTTTTCCTCTTTGTTGTATTTTTTTATTCCCTTTTTAGAGGGTTTTTTTTTTCTATTTTTGGAGGAATTTAACTTATTTTGGGGGGAAAATGGGGGTTTTTGGCCTTTTGGAGGCTTTTTTAATGGTTTTTTTGGCCTTTTGGAGGCTTTGTAATGGTTTTTTAGGGTTCTGGAGGCAAATATGGTAGGAAATATGGACAAATGAGTCATGTAATGGAGTAGATGAGGTAGTGAGCACTTTTTGGGTGTTAACACTATGCTGGGTAAAAGAGATATGATAAACACATTGTTATGCACATAGTTCAATCAAATGAAGACCCCGAGTGCATATATAAATGGTTAAGCCAATCATTTGTTTATTTTTCATTTGAGAATGACCCTAAGTTGCACTTAAGACCTCATCATCTAATTCAAACTATATCTACGATGCCATTATGCTAGAAGTGGGACCCGTAAGTGTAGGAGTCTAATAAACTCAAATGTGAACTCTATCAATATTACTTGAATAACATAAATCCTTTGAAAAATGAAGCAAGGATGACTGGTTTCTTATGGGCTTTACAGACATTCTAGGCCATGTTAGATTTTGAGAATTAATTCAATATACTCTAGGATCTTTACTGAGAGAATAACATGTATAGCATATCAAGTATAACAATGCATATCAATCACACCAAGCAATCACATGAGACAATAGACACACATAGTTTCACTGGGGAAAACCATAAAGGTGAAAAACCCCACAACTTCCTCAGAGATAGAAAGAGTAATGATACAACCCAAGTACAAGAGATAGTCTTCTCCTAGCAGCTAAACCTCCTCCTCACTTGTGCACCACTTTCTGAGTAGTGTAGAAGTGAATAATTGGATGATCAAATAGAGTGCCTCCCGCACTCTATTTATACATGACCTGACCTACCTAATAACCTAGCAGGGTCGACTTGTCTAACTTAGTCTAATAACCCGTGGTTATACTAATCAGGGCCGACCCCACACTTGGTGGTCTAATAACCCATCACAGCAAGTTACGACACTTGCGATACTTGTCAATACAAATGACGACACTTCCGTATAGAGGAATAATACCATCTCTATAGGAGTACAATATAGATAGGTGAAATACATTCCAAAGTTACATATACATCAACACTCCCTCTTAACTAGGAAGGTATTTCTCGACACAGATCTGCTAGCACAAGTCTTCTTCTCTGGATCATCTTCATCGAATCAACATCATCGTCATCGTCACTGCTGCTGCTATATCAATCAATCTCCAATCTACTCGTCATAGGAAGTTCTATAGAGCCAGTCCTTTTTCATACTCGATGTAGGCCCACTACCTGCAGGTCTTCATCATATACAGAGCCAACCCTTTTTCATGCTGGATGTAAGCCTAGCCTCTATGTAGGTATTCAACATCTTTGCGAGTAAGCCATCAAGTAGGTACACCTCAGGACTGATTACACTGCCTCTGCAAAACCTACAAGATCTCCCAGGACTGATTACACTGCCTATGCAAAACCTACAAGAGCATATCAAGACTAATTATATGCCTCTGCAAAACCTGTGTACCATACTGTCACCTCATCATCTTCAGATCACCTCATAGTCCCATGGAGCACAACCCAAATGCACATCACACAACACTTACACCACCGACATCGGAGAACACATCTATCACCATATGGAGAAGTCTCAGCACTTACATCACGACCATGAGAGGACTTACATACCACCATGTCACCATGGGAGGACCTACCTACCATCATGTCAGAAAGGCACAACACTTATATCACAACCATGGGAGAACACATCTGTCACCATGTCGGAAAGGCTCACTCGGCCCTTACATATCACCATGGGAGAACACATCTATCACCATGTGAGAATGGCCCCAGCCCTTACATTTCACCATGGGAGAACACATCTATCACCATGTGAAAATGGCCCAGCCCTTACATTTCAGCATAGGAGAACACATCTATCACTATCTGAAAATGGCTTCAGCCCTTACATCTCAGCATAGGAGAACACATCTATCACTATCTTAGAATGGCTCTAGCACTTACATCTCACCATGGGAGAACACATCTATCACCATGTGAGAAGGGCTCATGTGCATCTGTGTCTCTGGACTCATCACTTCCCCTTGGAAGGAATCTCGATCTGAAGTACACCAAGTCTCCCTCTAAAGTATTCAAACTTCACTCTCGACAGCGGCTTGGTCAACACATCGGCTATCTGCTCATCTGTCACAACATATAGGAGTTTCACTGCTCCTCTCTGCACCACATCCCTGATATAGTGGAACTTTATCTCAATGTGCTTCGACTTGTCATGGAACACTGGGTTCTCTAACAACTTCACACAAGTCTGGTTGTCTAGGTGCCTGCTTTCAAACAAGTCTGCTTTAATAGATTTTGAGCATTAATTCAATATACTCTAGGATCTTTACTGAGAGAATAACATGTACATCATATCAAGTATAACAATGCATATCAATCACACCAAGCAATCACATGAGACAATAGACACACTAAGTTTCACTGGGGAAAACCATAAAGGTGAAAAACCCCACAACTTCCTCAAAGATAGAAAGAGCAATGATACAACCCAAGTACAAGAGATAGTCTTCTCCTAGCAGTTGAACCTCCTCCTCACTTGTGTGCCACTTTCCGAGTAGTGTAGAAGTGAATAATGAGATGATCCGCACTCTATTTATACATGACCTGGCCTGCCTAATAACCTAGCAGGGCCGACTTTTCTAACTTAGTCTAATAACCCGTGGTTATACTAATCAGGTTCGACCCCACACTTGGTGGTCTAATAACCCATCACAGCAAGTTACGACACTTGTGACACTTGTCAATACAAATGAAAACACTTCCGTATAGAGGAATAATACCATCTCTATAGAAGTACAATATACATAGGTGAAATACATTCCGAAGTTACATATACATCAACAGGCCATCTATAAGAGGAAGAATTCCCCATCATAACTTATATGGTCTTCATGAGATTAAATTGTTACCAATTAATGAAATTATGTGTATTAAGAGATTTGAATTTCCTTCATGCTCGAATTAGTTTGGTACTATTTTAAACAAATGTTGGATAATCCACTCAAAAGAAAACAATTAGATTTTATGGTAGTTTGCATATTTTCTAAAACTTACAAGCATAATAGAAAAATGAGTTTTGGTCATTTTTATGATATGGCATTAGTACTTATTTTTCTAGTTTTAGTTCTTCTTGAAATAATAATGTTGGTTTAATTCTGCTGATTATTTTGTTAAGTACCGTTGGTATAGTAGTAGTACAAGGGGATTTAATATTTTCCTCAAGGGTACTTTTTGTAGGGTATTTAAGCAGCTTCTAGCACTAATATGCCTTATATCCAATCTTTAGTCAGTTTGCAGCTTGCCATACATATTAGGAATCAAGAAAAGGTTCCTATTCATAGCCATGATTCTTTTTCTACAAAGTATTAGAATGAATGCAAAAATACTGAAAACCTGTAATTAGCATTTTCCTTTTCCTTTGCCAAAATCAGTACCCAGAATGCTAAAGCTTTGATTCCAGCTATAACCTACAAAATCCTTGAAAACTAAAAGGTGTAAGTATGAGGTGAAATTCACTTGATTTCAAATTCATTCCTTAGAAGCCAAAAAGTGATTAGAATTACATAAAAGTACTTTTTCCAACTCAATTTCATATGGTATGCCCTATTGTTCTCAAGCCTGGCACTATGGATTAACTCATATTCTAATGTTTTATTTCATTATTATTTTGACTAAGCTTCATTATTAAGGTATACCATTTCTAACTTCTATATTTAACCATATTCATTATCATAATTTTTCTTTCCCCTTATTATACATATCATATTTTGGATTCTGTCAATTGTTATTTGATGACTTAATTTTTCATATCCCTGTTTTAAAATTATTATCCAAAAAGAGAATCATGGTATTATATTCGAAAATATATGACAAGTAAAGTTGATATTATCATATATCAATTAGCATGCTTATGCTTTAATTGCATTGGAGTTTAGAACTCATTCAATCATGTAACCGTTTGGACAAGTTCCATATTGATTATTCAGAAAGACATTTCTTCAAAATGTATGCTAACATCATATTGATTTGCTTGTCCTATCAACATATGTCATAATTCTAACAATTGACATGAATAATATCCTATTTTCTGAGTCCATCATTCAAAATAAAATAAAAAATGATCTACAATCTGGCAAGGACTTAATCATTTAAACGATATGATGGCATGGTCTGGTTTGTTCCTTTTATCACTATCGTTTTTAATAATAAAAAATTACTCTATATGTTACCACCTTCATTTAATTGCATAATATAATCAAGCAATATCAGATCATCATTATTAAATATCATCCTTGCTATCACATGTTTGGAAGCATAACTCAGTCAAAGATGTATTTTTTTTTATGTCCCATGCTTTTTCAAATGACTCATTGTAAGTTGGACAAACTCCAAATTTTATCATAATTCTAATGTTCCCTCCGTGCTCATATAAATTTGGAGTTATTATTAGAGTTATTATTATTCAAGGGCATAAGGTGTTGCTATCATTTCTTTACAAATCTCGTCACTTCATTTTCCACTTTCTTGCCTTCCTAGTATTTTTTGGTTGTTGATAGGCATAGACTCACCTCTTATGCCTTTCTCGAAGCTCTGAAGGAATTCAAGTCATATAAGTAATTATTTCAAACTATTTTTCTTGCATGTTCTTGTCATTGCAGTTGGTTTGTAAAATTATTTGTTTTATCTGGAATTTTCGCTTGCATGGGACATGCAAGGACTTAGGTGTGGGGGAGATGATTGTTCTCATTTTTTACCATTCCTTGTCAAATTCTAAGTCAAAATGTGCATTGAAATCTAGTATCTGGTTTGGGTTTTTGAATCACAATCAATCCTTTTTGGCTTGGCCTCAAGATCTTTTAAGAATTTCGATGTGGATCTCAAAGCAAGGTAAATTTTATGATTATTTGAATTATTCTTCCAATTTTTTAAATGAATTCAAGTGATCCTTGTACTTAACCATTCGATCCTAGTTCAATTCCCCTATGCAGTTTTGGTTCCATTATTCTGGCACTCATTCCAACACTTGCTTGAAGGAAGATCGTTGATTCTCATATTTTCGAGTCTCTTCAACCAATATGGCTACATGAAGTTTTAGATTATGATGATATCTACCTCCCATATAAACATGTTTTGATTTTGATGCATGGATCCCAAGATAATCCAATATATTTAAAAAAAATCAAACCCATAAATTTTAGCAGACAATATTTGGAACTCTCATTTCATTAATTAATAATAACATTTTTGAGCTTAAACACATGCCTTTGTTTCGATCATTCATCATGATATAAGAACCATAATCAAATATGAAGTAGCAGTGCTGCAATCTAATGATCAGAGAGTGTTTAATGAATTGTTAAAATGATCTCCATAAGCCAAAAAGATCATCTAGTTCCGAGTGCAGAATTTTTGTAAAATAAAACCTAATTTTGAAAGATGTGTAGTGATTTGGATTTCGTTGAAAGTGAGTTTGTTACTTAATTGAGTTTGGTTCAATCGATTAGATTTTAGATCCGCAACTAAGTTGAAAAAAATATTAAATAAAAATAAGTTTGTAAGCCTGTCTATTTAAAGAGTTAGTGTTATATCTCTAAAAACAATTTGGTCAAAAGAAAAAAGAACTCTATTATTTTAAATGGGTCTTACTTGTGGGTTAATTAATAATCTTTGGTTTGCAACTTGTGATTTGATTGAGGATCTTACTTTTGTTGTCTTAGTGTTGTTACTGTTTTGCTTTCAATAGATTTTTTTTAAATTATTTGTTGATTGGATTTTAAATTAATTTATTTGATTGAATGATTTAAGTTTGGTACTTTACTTTTGGTAATTAGTTAGTTCTTTTGAAAATTGTTTTGATTATTAGTATAGGGTAGGAGTGATTGATTTTGACCTGTGAAGAAATTTTGATATTTTAGTTGATTGCTTGGTGAGATTAGTTGATATTCATTCTTTATTTGATTTGATGTTCATGTACTTTAATTCTTATACTCTCGATCCCCAACAGAGATATTAATGGTCTAACTCGTGAGATATGGCCACCCCATGATGGGGGGTAGTCTTGCTTGTCTCTTTGCATTAAAGTGTGTTTTCCAGCACTAGTTTAAACTAGGATAGTTTAGGCTCCAATCCTACACATACAATGCCGACACCTTGAAGCTTACGAGCCCCGATTGAAAATTAAATGTCGAAATAAACATCATCTATTTTTATCGACAAGTGTATTCTACACTAGCATTGATACTAAAACATGTCAATTGGTGCATAAACAAGAAATGGTCTTGAATACTAGTGACAACAATGGGGCCCATTGAAAGCCTCAAAGTTTTTTACCTAGTTAAGTTTCAAGAGAAATGAACCCTTTACTTCCTAATCTTGATCTAGGTGAACTAATTACTAAAAATTAAGTAATTATGCGAATTAGCCTTAATTTAAGTTCATTAGTAAGTAGTATTTTGGACCGCCAAACTAATCTATGTAAATAAAAATAAAATAAATAATAGAAGCACGACTAAACCACACTCTTCTGCACAGACCGTGTGGGTGGGTGAATTCAAAACATATGCATTGAGTAGTGCAGGTTGTACACTAATCTTCCACGCGGATGAACTTAGCGAGGTAGCGCAGGTATAACACTGTTAACTTGCATTGTGTGCGCAATTGTGCAAGTCGTTTCCACTTTGTTAGCGTGGAAAAGATGCCAGGATCCGTGTTACTGTGTGAAAATAAATTGGGGTCGTGACAGGGCCAAATTATGGAAGCAAGAGGTGGAATACATGATCTCCTGCAAGTGATAGATACCCATAATTAGATACTTAGAATAAAACAACCTAGTTTAATGAGAAATGAAAAAATAAAGTATGGTCTCCTTTAGAACTGTTGTGGAAAAAATTGCACAAGTGCAATCTTCCATTTGGTGAGGGGCTAAGCCTTGTAGGTTCCAGCAAGGCCTCTGTCCTTGGATCCCCTTTTGTTGGTTGTGGTGGTATTCCTCCAAGTGATCCTGGAAGATATTGTTAGTGTAGTTCACATTCAAAATAAATAAATATGGATATAAACAAAATGAAAGATATGGGGGGAAGCCAAATTTGGATCCTTGGAGAGGATTGAGCCTTTAATGCGCCGTTGGGAGTTAATGGTACCATCTTTTTGACAGTAGCGCGAATATCGAAGGAAAAGATGTGAGAATGTAGTGCGGGCATTGTTCAGTTAACCTGCGCTATAATGTGGGTCATCAGTGTTGTTAGGAACCCGTGTCAACCCTTCTCTTTACTTTGTTAGTATATTGTTGTTGGACGCATATGTTGTGTAAGTCCTCCCATAGTATTATATGTCCCATGGTATTTACCCATAGTATTGGGCATAGAATTAGTATATAAGTGTGTCTTGAGGCCAATGAAGACACCGTGAAGTTATTTGTATTGAGTTTGCTCAATGGAGGTTGCCCCCTCGAAGTGGCCTGCGATTAATAAAAGTGATTCTAAGTTCTGTTATTTCTGCTATCTCGTGTATTTTCATTAATTAATTGTTGCAGGTTCTTCACATCTGGTATCAGGGCACTTTCTTGGGCTCGTTGGGTGAAATTTCTGCCAATTTTTTTTTTCCGCATCTGTTGCAAGTTCGGATCTGGAAATAATCCCTATCCGCTTAACTATGGGAAGTACTTGGGAATAAGCCCTAAAAATCATTGTGAGGAGTACCATAGGAACCCCAAAGTAGCTAGCCCATTAAGAGGACCTGCCAGCGAAAAGGGAAATGACCCCTACCTGATTGATTAGTTCTCACCCGTGAGGTAAACCAAGAGTTGTCATTTGTGGCAAAGCGGTTATCAGTTTTACCTGAGCTGTGGAGTGAGGGGTACTGCCCCAATACGCAAGCCGTCAGACAACATTGGTGGCCAAGTGAATCCCCTGAACCGTTAGGAAGCTGAGTATATGGGTCCACATCTATTTTCAGCTGCACTATTGCCGATCACTTCTGCGCCGTTGCAAATCCATCTGTTGCTGATCCATTCCGCGTCATTTCAGATCCATCCATTTCAGATCCATTCTGAACTGTTTCTGATCCATTCTGAAAGTCGTTTCAGATCCACCCATTTTCGATCCATTCTGAGTTGTTTCAGATCCCTCCGTTTAGATCCGTTATGAAAGCCATTTCAGATCCAGTCATTTTTCGCTCACTTGTGAGTCATTTCAGATCCATTCTGGAAGAAAAAAAAGAGTATAAATTTCGTTTCTTCTCCATATCTCCTTTGTTTTCACTATGTTTCCCTTGAAACTTCACTGACACCCCTGTAATCCCATTCTTCATATTTCATTCATGAGGACCCTATCCCAAATTCCACTTCCTAAAGCCAGAAATCCCACATTTGTCTATTTTTAGGGTTTGTCATAATTTCTTCAATTTTCACCCAAAGGCCTTCAAATTTTTCCATAGTGTTCATTTCCTATTTGTGCTTATTTGTCCCTCTCTAACCAATTTTCTAATTCCTTCATCTCACTTCTGAAATCCCCATTTTTTGCTTCCCTATCCATCAAAAAGTGTCCAAAACCTAGTCAACCCCAAATTACCCATCTGAGTTTTTCCCAAATACAAATTTTCCTTTATTAAAACAACTTTTATTTGTGTTTTTCTACCCATTTAAAAAAAAACTCCTAGTTATGGTTGTCACCCATGCATGAGCAAAAACCATGGAGGAAGCACTTGCAGCAATCCAAACCAAACTCAAGGATCTGGATGAAAAATTTCTCAGCCTCCATCTTGAGCATTCAACCATGAATAACAAACGACATTCCGAGTCTTCATCAGATAATGGGTTCTCTTCTTCCAACAATTTCCGTGGTCCGAAGCTTGATTTTCCTTGCTTCAATGGTACTAATCCGACTGGTTGGGTCTATCGTGCAGAACAATATTTCAGTATGCATAATACTTTTGATGTCAACAAAGTTCCACTTACATCCTTTCATTTGGAACACGAATCTCTTCAATGGTACCGTTGGTACATCAAGGCTCATGAAGAGCCAAAATGGCCAGATGCCAGCTCCTTTTGCAACGATTTGGTCCTAGTGCTTTTGATGACTTCACAGGAGCCCTCACTAAACATCACCAAATTGGCACTGTGAGAGAGTATCAGACAGAATTTGAGAAACTGGCCAATCACACAGAAGGATTGTTTGATGAATTCTACAGGAGTTGTTTTATCAATGGTCTCAAGGATGAAATTTGCTTAGAGGTCAAAATGTTCTATCCCAACACAATGATGGAAGTCCTAGGGTTGGCTAAGTTGGAAGAGGATAATATCACAGCCCAACAATGCTCCAAACCCACCTTTGTCCCCTTCAGAAATATGGGTTCCCAACGACCTCCCATCACGCCAACTCCTCACCCAACTCCTATCAAGCATTTTTCTGAATTAGAGATGCGGGTACGCCGAGAAAAATGGCTTTGTTATAATTGTGATGAGAAATTCACTCAGGGACATAGATGTGTTGAGAAAAATCTCTATCTCTTGGATTTGGATTCTCCACCTGCCTCTGAACTTGGTGAAGAAGCTCCAGATACAATAGATGATCAGGTCGACATTTAGCACCCTCCTGTTGACCCCCCATCTCAGGACAACCCACCAGAGATATATCTCCATGTTGTAACCGACGTCACCACCCCACAAACAATGCAAGTCAAGGGTTACTTGAGGACTCTCCCTCTTACCATACTCATTGATTCTGGTAGCACTCATAACTTCATTGACCCTCGGATTGCCAAATAGGATGATTGTTTTGTCCATCCTTGCTCCAACTTTTAAGTCATGGATGCCAATGGGGGCACCTTACCTTGTAAGGGGAAGTGTCATAATGTGCGTATCTCTATGGAAGATTATAACCTATGCTCTGACATGTTTTCCTTGTCCTTAGGCGGATGTGATGTGGTTTTGGGCGTTCAATGGTTACGCACTCTTGGCCCCATTTTATGGGATTTTGCTGAACTTTGGATGCAGTTTTCAGTCAATGGGAAACAACACAAATTTACGGGCTTACAACCAGGGTCTCTTCGCATCATCAGTTCAAATCGCCTGGAAAAGATCCTTAAGGAGAACTCACATGGTGTCATCGCTCAGCTCCATTCCATTAAGATGCACCCATCCACGATCTCCACTACTTCCTTGGATAGATATGCAGATGGATTTGCTGAACCAGTGGGCTTTCCACCTACAAGAGACCTTTCCGGTAAGAATTTAGCCGCATCTACATCTTAGAAGGAACTGATGGCTATTTTGCATGCAGTACAGAAGTGGCAGCCATCCCTATTAGGAAATTATTTATGCATCAAGACTGATCTCCAAAGTCTGGAAATTTTCCTGGAACAACAAGTCTCCTCCCCACACACCTGAAATGGGTTATCCAACTCATGGATTCTGCCTATGCGATTGCTTACAAGAAGGGTAAGGACAATATGGTGGAAGATGCTCCTTCTCGCACACTTGACAACCCAATTTCTCTGCTTGTTCCACATTGGTTGCAATCTTATCAACATGGCTCTCCCTTCTATGTAATCCATGCTTCTCCATCGACAGGGCACTCTGGGTTCCTCAAAACGTATGACCAAGAACAATGTAACTTCTTTTGGCAGGGACTAAAAATGACAATTCAACAAATGGTGGCTGACTGTGATACTTTCCAGGTCACCAAGGGTGACACGATACTCCTTTCGGGACTGCTCGAACCCCTACTCATCCCTACACAGATTTGGACAGCTATTTCTATGGATTTCCTTGAAGTGCTCTGGTGGTACAACACCACATATAAAATGACACCATATGAAGCAGTCTATGGACAGGCACTGCCCGTTCTTCTTCCATACACCCTCCACAGTTCCCCAGTTCAGGAAATTGACTTTGTTCTTCGAAACCACGATCATATTCTTCTCATTCTGCAGGACAATCTTCACATGGAAAGAATTCCACTAAAACAACACGCCAATCAACACTGTTCTGAGCGCCATTTTCACGCAACTGATATGGTTCTTATTCATCTACATCCTTCCAAGCAATCCTCCCTGAAACTCAAAAGGCATCAACTTCCCTCTCACTCTATCATAGAGACATTAATTCAGTGGCACGGAATGCAACCCAAGGATGCTACAGGGGAACCACTCCTTCATATTCCGCATCAATTTCCACTTCTAAAGCTTTGAGGACAAAGCTTTTTCTAAGGGAGATGGGATGTTAGGAACCCATGTCAACCCTTCTCTTTACTTTGTTAGTATATTGTTGTTGGACGCATATGCTTTGTAAGTCGTCCCGTAGTATTGTATGTCCCATGGTATTGACCCATAGTATTGGGCATAGACTTAGTATATAAGTGTGTCTTGAGGCCAATGAAGACACCGTGAAGTTATTTGTATTGAGCTTGCTCAAAGGAGGTTTCCCCCTCGAAGTGGCCTACGATCAATAAAAGTAATTCTGAATTCTGTTATTTTTGTTATCTCGTGTATTTTCATTAATTAATTGTTGCAGTTTCTTCACAAGTGTATTAACCACGCTACCCTTTCTTTTGACTACTTTTTGGAACTTATGGGCTCATGCTGTGTTTTGGATCTGTTGAGGATGCCTATAGTGAGATGCATTCTTTATGTTGATGACGCTTTACTGGATGAATCGTCGAAATGTCGCATGTGTGCGACTTTTAGGTGTTAACACTCATGCAGAGATAGAAGATCACAAACTCATGCCACAAGACCCCATGAAAAGACCTAGAAGTGAATCCAAACACGAGCGTTAATGTTAGTCGTCATTACTGGGAAAAATGTCCCTAGTTTTGGGTTTCAACTATTTCAACAAGAAGTAGAAGGTCCCATCTGTAAATTTGATGGTGAAACCTCTGCGCATGGACTAGATTTGCTCCTCATCCAGTCTCAACAACATCCTTGCCTAGAATGTAAATACTCCATGTGAATAATCACCATAATAGCTCCACATGAACAATCACCATAATAGCTCCATAAGAAAATAATCATGTTCATTTAGCTCAGTGGTAGAATCGAGTCATCACTACAATTTGCACTTGCAACTCCAAATCCATAGTTGATGATACACAATGAGGAATAGATCCACATAGATAATGTAGAAAGGAGTCGCATAGAGAGGAGGGTTACACCTAGGTTTGCAGAGAATAAATCGAATGGAAGACTAGAGATGTAGTATGCTAGGAAGGACAAAGCATAGATGTTAATGTAATTTCATTGTTTATAGGAAATCTGTATGAGCGGACTCAAATAGATCTCCCTGGTATAAATGGTTTAGATCTAGAACAAATGGGTACATAACACGAGTATCTTTCCTAGATCAATTGAAATGCAAGACAAATAAAGATATGGATTACCTCAATTATGGAATTCCTCTCTCCTTGTTGCTCCAAGATCCAAGTATTCGGATCATTAGCTACAAAACCAAGCAAAGCATGTGGTAAAATCACATGGATGTGAATTGATCTAGATTAACAGTCAAAGAAGAAAATCCTAAACATCATTAACAAAATAACATTTATGAAAATAACTTGTATTAAATGTAATGATAAGAAATACAAAGGGAGAGATGTTACGACCAAATATTTGACGTCATAACCTCCTTCCAACAATCCTAACCTCCAAGATTGAATGCTTAGCCACCTAATCGATGAAGATGATCACCTAGAGAAATTAAACCAACATAAGAGTACTCTATCCTTCATCCCTTAACAATGGAGAGGGCGTTCATATATATAGAGCTAAAGGGATAAACTAGGTTGAGGATTTAGGGGAGAGGCTTAAGGGATCATCCCACTAGGTAAGGGGATCGACTGCCACCTTTCCAAGTAAGTAGGTATAAGTATCCACGCCATCCAAGATTCGAGAAGTTGCTCAAATCTTCACTGTATCCACTTTAACCAAATGTGATGCACCTTGCACAAGGGAAACATGCGCTAGAGAGAGATCAACGCACCTTGTACAAAGGCACACTGCATCACCGATGCACTCTGCTAAGTTGTAGAGTGTGTCACCTTAAACCCGATGCACCTTGCTGGACAACAAGGCACGTCAGAGTGACAACAAAAGGTTAAAGGGGAAGACAAGAACTTCTCTTTCAATGTTTTAGCTTAGGGACTTTAGGGATTAGGGCATATAGATGACACATCAGTCATGGTAACGATATTTTTGTGTAACAGAATGCCCCCCAAAGCATGAAGATAGAAAAATAAGGTAGGTGAAATGGTTTGTAATAGGGAAAAAATCGAAGTAAGGATTGTTGATCGGAGTGACTAACAAAGATCTTGTGCAGTATAATCAACTCTTAGATACATGTCTCAAATTGACTCATAACATGGCTGCTGACCAATACATTGCAGATCCATGGGAGTAAAGACCGATTGAACACAATCATGGATACTAGACACAATCATAGATCCATGATGAGATGATAACACAACCATGACCAATACAAAAGTGGATCTGTGTAATATGACTCAAAACAATCTCCATCGCAACCTGGGTGAGATTTATGACTTAAACTAGTGTTGAGATATTTTAACTTCTAAGAATATTATATTTGTATTTTATTATTCCGGAGATGTTTCATTCCTCCGTGAAGATCTTATTGTATATCTGGAGATGTTTATTCCTCCGTCGGAATGTGGTAACTTGGGTTATTAGACTTCCCTAGTGGGGGTCGGCCCTGTATGTTTTATGTGGGTCAAAGGGTTGTTAGATCACCCTAGTGGGGTCGGCCCAGTCAGTTGTAGTGGGGTGTTTAACCCAGTGGTAAAGTTGGGGCCGACCTAGTTAATATAAAGTACAAGTCGAAGATGTGTATATATAGAGGAGGGGTGTTCCTCATTTGACACACTTCCCTCACTCAGAATGTAGCGCACTTGTGGAGGAGAGGTCTGCTATGGTGGAGGAGGAGATCATGTCTTTGGTTTGCATCTTTGTATATTGCTAGTCATCTATATTGAGGAAGCTTTGCTGGGTTTTCTACCCCATGAGGGTTTCTGAGGATAAATCTGTGTCTCTTGTGATTATGTTGTTTGCTCAGTGATCCTGTATAGGCTATTATTGTGAAATAGAATGTAATGCTGCTATTTTATGTCTTATCATATTGAATCTTAACATGGTATCAGAGCTAACCTAAAGGAAGGCAATGTATGGCACTTACGACACTTGCTTCACTTGCGACAATTTCAAGGTTTGGGTTTTGTATAGAAAAAATCAGTCATCATGGAACTTTCGCTATAAATCCATTTTGGAGAAGTTTCTGGATCTAAAACCTTTACAGGTCGTAGATAACATCCCCAGGTACCTTGTGTCCAAAGGGAACCCTCATATTCATTGTACTTTGTGAGTTATGATCAGTACAAGTTAGGGTTTTTGCCTCTTCCAGATCTCAGTCAAAATCAGGTGACCTAGGAAAAAAGTTCATAACTTGGGATAGGAAGCTCCAAAGGAAATTTCATAATAAGTGACAGGTAGTACACAGACTATACTATCTCAAGAAACTTTTTCAGAGGCCAAAGTTGAACCAGTGACACGTGGCACGCCGTACAAGTTCGCTCTCCTTTTTTATCCCATAAACAGGTCACGTTGCGACAATTGGCATAAATCTCTCTTAGAAAATCCAATTGAGGTCAGACCTGTCGGGATGGAAATATGGCAGGTCAAGATACCACAGTAAACATTTCAAACCCTGTGGAACAAAAATTTTAGAGTTACAGCAGAAACAATCAGGTACATATTTTTGTCAAAACAGAATTATTTTTGGAGCACCTTCATTCATGGCTTCCGGAATTTAGGGTTTTGGAGAAAGTTAGAATTTTTGGAATCGGAGTCCAAGGCTGAATGCTACTCAGGAAAATAAAAATTTAGAGACCAAGATCAATTTTTTTTTTGGGGTAGAAGACCGGGCTTGATCAAACCCCAGTTCGGGATTTTGATCGGAAAGGTGGAAAATTAGGGCTTCAGCAAAAGATGGAATTTTTGAAGTCTGTAACCACGGCTGGAAGCTCCTTAGAAACATAATATTTTAGAGCCTTGGATAAAACATTTTGAGTGGGAAGAAGGGTGGGCTTCATCAAACCCTAGTTCGGGATCCTGTCCAGAAGATCCAGAAGTTTCGAAGGCAATTTTGAGGGGTTAAATTTTGGAGATTTCAAAATTGGAGCATGCTAGTTTGATCAGCTTAGCAAGACACATCCTTCCATACATTCAGAAGTGTGAAATTCTAAGATTGAAATTTTAGTGTTTCTTTAACAAACCCTAATCAAGCTCCAAATCCATTTTCAGGGGGAGATGAGGCTAAGGCCTTACATAAGAAGACTACAAGAAGTCTCGACAGGTATGACTTAAGAAGATACAGGTATGTCTTGAAATTTGATTCTTGATTAAGTTCATAATATGTTTGTCTTCATATTATTTATTAGTACAATCTTGATTAATGTTAGAATTGTCTTATCACCCTAGTAAAATTATGTGAATGATAAAAGACATTCATTGATTAGGGCTATATGATTGTACTAATACACTGTGGTGTTGTATGAGGATGATGTTGTCTGCTAACAAGATACGGGTACATCACGAAAGACAAGTCAAGTTCCATGACCATGACAACATGAATACAAAGACTCCTCCATAATATTTGATCACATAGAAGTTCTACTTATGAGGTATGTATGACTTTGTTCTATTATGCTTAACCTATGAGATATGTAGGTTCCAGCACAGGATCTCTAAATAATTGAAGAGAGCAAAGAAGATATTGATTAGGTGTGTTAAAAAAATATACTAATCCAGGTATGTTTCCTATGAATCTTACCTTGTGTTAGGATCCCTTATATAAGTATACTTGGTATGATTGGTTATGATTATTCATAAAGCTGGTTATCAAGGGTTTATGCATATTATGTCTCTTATCTTGATTGATGATTTAACTAACCAGAAGAGTCCTATGATCAAACAAGAATATGCATGAGTAAAAGAAGACTTTCCTGAAACATTGAATACTAATGTTTATTATCTATGATCATGACTATACATATTCAAGATTATTTAGAATTATAATGTTGAGAATATACTAATGAATGTATGTTTGTGTATGAGATCATGAGGATGACACTAGTGCACACTTGAGCATGCACAATGGTACAGAATGAATAGAAGTTCAAAATACATATAGAAGATCAAGCGAGAGACAACCACACAAACATAAAAGATAAGTATTTGAGTTGTTATTTGAAATAGTAAATGATATTGCTTGTAATAGTTGTATGCATATTTGTATTCCTAGAATATATCATACTGAGTGTAAACATTCATAGATCATTGAACAGTATACTACTAATATGCATATGATCGGTAAGTTGGACAAACATTCCATTGTTGCTTGTCTAGAATGAAACCTCTTTGCTGACATGCTGAGAGCTGTGCACAATCTCTATAGTATGTTCTGGTAGAGATGGAAGGCATCTAGATAGCCACTGTATGCATACAGGATATGGAAAAGTGTTGTGCCAAAGTATTGGTCAAGATAGTTTCATAACTATGTAAATGATATTTGTATGCATAATAGGTTATCATATCAACATGATTTCATGATTATGAAGTATTACTAATCATGTACTTAATTTTGATTTGTAGGAAAGATCATGAAGAATGATGAACACCGAACAAGTGATGGATGTTCAACAAGAAGATTTACAAATCAAAATATAGAAGGCTCGTGGCTAGAAGATTCTATTAGAAAGAGGAAGAGAATCATGATGAGATGTTTGCCCCAAGTGCCTAGATAAGACCATTCTCTTAATGATGTAATTAAAGAAGAAGTGTGAATCAGGTTCTATATGGGTACCCAGGATCGATAGTCAATTGATGAGCTTAATGATCACCATGGGTGATGTGGATATCAACCTTTGCTACAAGGTTGAATATGGTTTCTATACACAAATGAAATGGATGCAAGAAGGGACTCACCACAGATTTCGAATGATGATTGAGGCTTATATCAATAGACCCATCTGACGGGAGATGGCACAGATAGATATGCAGAAGATCACTCAATGCAAAGTATTAATGATGTTCAGTCACAGAAGGATATTTGACAGTTTCTTGACAAGCTTGGGTTTTACCAGAAGTAAAGTTGTTCCTAACCTTTACCTTAAGGTTATGGATCATACTATTATTGTATGTAGATGATCTCTTTCTGACAAGGAATGAGAAACAGATCATGGAAAGAAAGAAGAAGCTAGCTATAAAGTTCGAGATGAATGATATCGGATTGATACATTACCTCCTAGGACTAGAAGCATGAAAAGGCTCAGAAGGAGTCCTTCTCAACCAAAGAAAGTATGCTGTGAAAATCTTAGAAGAATTGATTTGTTCGAATGAACAGCCATGGCCACTCTCATGGATTCCAATTTGAAGCTGTTAGGGGATGACTCATCAGAGTTAATGGATATAACTCTGTACAGTCAAATTTGTTGGGTCATTGATGTATCTAACAAATACTAGGTCAGATATATGCTTTGCTGTGAACACCTTGAGTCAGTATCTAGTGGAAACTAGATGTGTTCACTTGATAGTTGCAAAGCATGTGATGAGGATATGATAGACCTTGATCTATGATATCTTGAAGATCATGACTTCAGATGACTACACAGATGTTGATTGAGCAGAAAGTGTATCAGATAGGAAGAGCACATCGAGAGGATGTTATTGTCTGGGATCAACCATGATCTTGTGGTTTAGCAGGAAGCAGTCTAGTGTGGCTCTCAGCACAAGAGAAATATATGACTGCTTGCTCTGCTAGTTGTGAAGAAGTATGGCCTCAAGATTGTTTGACTTAGACCCAACTATGATCCTATGTGACAAACAGAGTTGTATCAAGATGACAGAGAATCCAGTGTTCCATGAAAAGTCAAAGCACATAGGGATCTAACAAGATATGGTGCAGAAAGGAACTATAAAGTTCGAATTTGTAACAAGTTGTCGATGCACTAACCAAACCTCTACCTCAAGTAAAAGCTTGAATATTTCCGAAACAATCTTGGTGTAGTTCAGAAGGACCCTCCTCGAAAGGGGGAGTGATGTGGTCACCTATGATGAGATTGCCTACATCGACAGTAAGGTCGATGATGTGGATACCTATATTGGTGATGCCGACAGAGAGGTTGGTGGATGCTCCTTAGACAGGGTCTAAGTTGATGAGGGGATTGCATCATCCTTGAACACATGTTCTAAAAGGATCTGTAAACATATATCTCCGAGAAAGAAGAGGGATTGCATCATCCTTGAACACATGTTCTAAAAGGATCCGTAGACATATGTCTCCGAGAAAGAAGAAGGATTGCATCATCCTTGAACACATGTTCTAAATTGATCCGTAGACAGATGTCTTCGAGAATGAAGTCCTTGGTGGACATGTGGGGATTGGATCATCCCTGGACTTCAGTCCTAAAGAGAGCCGTAGACATATGTCTTCGAGAATGAAGTCCTTTGTGGACATGTGAGGATTGGATCATCCTTGGACTTCAGTCCTAAAGAGATTCGTAGACGTATGTCTCCGAAAATAAAGTCCTGAATGAATAGGTAGGGGATTGGATCATCCTCGGACTTTGGTCCTTTGAATTGAGCCGTAGACAAGATGTCTCCGAAAATAAAGTCCTGAATGAATAGGTAGGGGATTGGATCCTCCTCGGACTTTGGTCCTTTGAATTGAGCCATAGAAAAGATGTCTCCGAAAATAAAGTCCTGAATGAACAGGTAGGGGATTGGATCATCCTCGGACTTTGGTCCTTTGAATTGAGCCGTAGACAAGATGTCTCCGAAAATAAAGTCCTGAATGAACAGGTAGGGGATTGGATCGTCCTCGGACTTTGGTCCTTTGAATTGAGCCGTAGACAAGATGTCTCCGAAAATAAAGTCCTGAATGAACAGGTAGGGGATTGGATCGTCCTCGGACTTTGGTCCTTTGAATTGAGCCGTAGACAAGATGTCTCCGAAAATAAAGTCCTAAATGAATAGGTAGGGGATTATATCATCCTCGGACTTTGGTCCTTTGAATTGAGCCATATAAAAGATGTCTCCGAAAATAAATTCCTGAATGAACAGGTAGGGGATTGGATCATCCTCGAACTTTGGTCCTTTGAATTGAGCCGTAGACAAGATGTCTCCGAAAATAAAGTCCTGAATGAACAGGTAGGGGATTGGATCGTCCTTGGACTTTGGTCCTTTGAATTGAGCCGTAGACATGAGGTCTCCGAGAATTGAATGATAGGACTGTATCGTCCCTGGACCTCGGTTCAAAAGGTACATGGTAGGACTGGATCATCCCTGAACCTCGGTTCAAAATGTACATGATAGGACGGGATCGTCCCTGGACCTCGGTTCAAAAGGCACATGGTAGGACTGGATTGTCCTTGGACCTCGGTTCAAAAGGTACATGACAGGATTGCATCATCCATGGACCTATGTCCTAAAGAGAGCAGGATTGATCATCCTATAATATGATCATGTGTATTGCAGGGTATACGATGCTGATGATTGTATGATGATGATGCTAATGTTCGTATGATGACAATGTTGATGATCATGTGATGACGATGCTGATGATCGTGTGATGACGATGCTGATGATCGTATGATGACAATACTGATGATCATGTGATGACGATGTTGATGATCGTGTGATGACGATGCTGATGATCGTGTGATGACGATGCTGATGATTGTGTGATGATGATGCTGATGATCATGTGATGACGATGCTGACGATCGTGAGGATTCAAATGTTGATGTTGTTGTAGCTGTTTGAGTGCTGCAGAAGATAAAGACTCAGTACTGAAGATGTTGATGTTCCAGTATTGAAGATGTTCCAGTAACTGTTGAGTTACTAATGATGTTGAGAAAGCTTCCAATGATTTATAGATGTATCATGTTGATGACTCCTTGCTCCTGCAGATGTTGTTATAATATCCTTCTCGTTAAGGGGGAGTGTTGAGATATTGTAACTTCTAAGAATATTATATTTGTACTTTATTATTTCGGAGATGTTTCCTTCCTCCGTGAATATCTTATTGTATATCCGGATATGTTTATTCCTCTGTTGGAATGTGGTAACTTGGGTTATTAGACTTCCCTAGTGGGGGTCGGCCCTGTATGTGTTATGTGGGTCAAAGGGTTGTTAGACCACCCTAGTGGGGTCGACCCAGTCAGTTGTAGTGGGGTGTTTAACCTAGTGGTAAAGTTGGGGCAGACCTAGTTAATATAAAGTACAAGTCGGAGATGTGTATATATAGAGGAGGTGCGTTCCTCATTTGACACACTTCCCTCACTCAGAATGTAGCTCACTTGTGGAGGAGAGGTCTACTATGGTGGAGGAGGAGATCATGTCTTTGGTTTGCATCTTTGTATATTGCTGGTCATCTATATTGAGGAAGCTTTGCTGGGTTTTCTACCCCATGAGGGTTTCCCAAGATAAATCTATGTCTCTTGTGATTATGCTGTGCTTGTTGTTTCTTTAGTGATCCTGTATATGCTATTATTGTGAAATAGAATATAATGCTGCTATTTTCTGTCTTAGCATATTGAATCTTAACACCCAGGGTCTTCAAGACAAACCCATAAGGATACGATTCTATCCATGTGATTACAATGTCGTGAAGTAGAACATGGTAGAAACCACTTGATTACCGGTCATTGATGTATACCATTAACAAACGCATGGGAAATCACCATTGATGTCAATGATCCCAAAGGTATCATAATACATACCATTGAATGTGAATCAATGATTTGAGGTCGAACACTCAGTGGAATCTTTCAATCATAAGTCAATGATGTGAACTTACTGTTGAAAGTGAGGTAAGTTTCCATTGAGGCATGCAGGCCCAAGGTACTTGAATAGTTTCTAGGTTTAATCCACATATGGTGTGTTGAAGTCAAAAACGATAAACCGATCGGAGGAGGGCCATGATGTTTCCCCCATCATCAACATGAAACACGATTGAAAATGTTTTGGAGTAGATCAGACTATAGAGCGACACTTGAAACCGAATCATGAATGACCAACATGATAGAAGGTAGAGTGGCTGCAGATATTGAGTTCGACGAACATACCTCTCTTCAACATGGGAATGGAATGAATTGAAAGCATTGAAATGAAGAGAATGACACCGACCCCTAATGCAACTGATGATGGAATCATTCTTTGAATGACTCAAAGGAGTGAAAAGACTCATGGAATTGGTGGGACTCGAAGACAAGCAGATTATCCAAGTGTTTGAATGCATATGAAAATGAGTGCCATGTTCAAGAGTGACTAACTACTTCCATAATCATACTGAAACACAAACTCTTTCCTTATCCCCATGATGATCGATGAGTACCTCTTTTGTTTTTTAATGAGCTTGAAGAGGGTAACAGATGCTTGGTATAACTCATCATTCGGACGAGTCCGATCCCATATATTTTACGAACCTAAGATAGGATGGGTTCGTCCAAAAACGGGCCCTTCAATGTCATATTTCAACGAGT
The DNA here is from genome assembly GCA_027924585.1 of Larix kaempferi. Taxonomy (NCBI): domain Eukaryota; kingdom Viridiplantae; phylum Streptophyta; class Pinopsida; order Pinales; family Pinaceae; genus Larix; species Larix kaempferi. The sequence goes on from BSBM01000030.1 coordinate 14,258,505, forward strand.
CCAGAGAAGGAAAACTTGACGTCATTTCATGTTTAGAGAGTCTGAAAAGAACTAAAGAAGACTCCAAATGATTCTTTTTCATAAAAGTTAGTCTCCTCATCTGAAAAAGGATAAAACAACATGAGAGGGAACTCTTCCAGTCATGATTAACCGGAGTGCTCCTTTTTCATAAACAATCCTTTTGATCCGAAAAAGGGGTAAATTATCACCAGAAAGAAGACCTTTCAAATACTTTTACAAGCGTGAAAGAATCAAGTTCTCTTGGTCATATTTTCATATTTATGGAGTTTGAAAAGAGCTTAAAGAGCAACTCCAAGGGGTTCATTTTTCGTGGGATTTTTACGAGCCCGAAAAAACAATAAAATGTAACTCAGTGACTTATTCTCACAGTTTTACGAGCGCGAGAAAGGAGAAAAGTAAGATTGATGCCATTAATATTTGGTTTTAATGAGTGGCATAATATCATAAACACTTGATGAAAAGTATGAAACGTCAACGATGGCCACCAATAAAGTTAGAACACCACTTTACTTCATTTGTAGAATCCAAAAACTAAGTCAGAAACGATAATAAGGTGTTTAGACGTAACAGATTACCAACTATAGAAAAAAAGACCCATAAAAGAAAAATTTAAAAGGGAATATTCCATTTTCTTTCATATAAAATTCAAATAGTAAGAAATAATTACCAGTTTTTTTTACCAAGCTGGAAATAATAAAAACACCACTTTGGAGCCTATTGTCAAACGTCGATTGCGGAGGCCATGGTCAGATATTCTTCACCACATCAGCAACAGGTAGGCCTTAAACCTGCTATCTACCTTTCTAGTGGAATAATTTCATGTTTTCAGGTCAATTTTTAGGGTTTTTTGTCTTGTAAAAGAGGGGATTGCGCGTGCCCTGGGTGACTCGCTTTCCCCTTGTGGGAAGTGCGTCGAGGGCTATCTGACGCGCTTCTCACATGGCGAAATTGCATCGTTGACGCACTGTCCGCAAAGGCGAGGTGCGTCGGTGCATATCCATATGGAAAAATAAAAAATGGGGCCAAAAGAAGCCCAATCCAATGCTTGAGAAATGTTCTACTATGCATCATTTTGATGTTTATGCAGGTCTTGAATTGCACCATGGTCCAGTGGAAGGAAACAGAGCATGAAATGGAAGATGCCCAAGCAGAAAATGACCCAAATTCAATGAATGCATTGCAGCGTTGTGGCTTGTTAAAGTTCTTTCACGTACAGGGCATGAGGGCCCAAGTACCATTACTAGATTACGTGATCGGATTGTGAGATGCGGATCAGCAGCACTTCCGTGTGGGTACCCAAATTCTTAATTTGGATGTGGAGGATGTTTATTTTTTGATGGGGTTGTCCAAGAGGGGAGCCCTAGTTTCACTATCCGATCCGTGGGGTAGTGACCATTCTACTGAGAGATTGGTGGCTCAATTTTGCACACCAAGGATGCAAATTCCTGCTAGGAAAATTCCCATCAAGAATGTTAGAGATCAACCCCTACGTATTGTACTATTCACCATAGGGAAGGTGGTGGGAAACAAGGTTCTTCATCAGGCCACCAAGGCCCATATGCTCTATGACATTGAGTGTATGGCACCTACTGTCTTCAACTGGTGTCAAGGGATCCTTAATAATTTCAGGGAACAACTCACCAAATGCCACCGGGGTGAGTTGAAACAATTTGGATACAGATCCATCATGGTATCGTTCTTCTTGGAACGGGTCCCACTGATTAAGCCACAAGTTGAGCTAGAGGAACTCGATCCACGAGATCCTCACATGGTCAGGTGGTCCGAGGTCATGGCCTGTCATGGAGGCGGGGGTCCCATCATCATTTTTTGTCCCACCTTCTTCAGGTGGTTATGCGAGAAACTCCTCATGATTGAGGATTATGTGTCCGTGGGTACAGATTTTAGGGGAGACCCAGACTTGGCCCTTCCCGAGGGTGAGCAGTGGGGAGACCTAGGTAAGAAAAAAATTCTTGTTGTGTTTTTACATTTTATAATTTTTAAATGTTTTTGGGAGTAGTACTGATGGTTCACATTTGTTTGATGCAAACGTTGGTCTATCTCACCCGATATGTGCTTCTCCGATCGAGCAGAGAGGGGTGGTACAGGATATAACGACTTCTCATAAGGATGCAATAGTGGAGTTGAGCGATATGGAGGAGAACCTACAGAGATTGATGTTGGACATACCCAATGTATCCATAGATGACCTACCTCACCACTACCAGCGTCAAACAACTGGAGTCTCGGCGTGCTTTGGTCGACTACTCCGCAAAGTAGCTAGGGCCATCATCTTCTATCATGAGCGTCCATGGGGATAGCTCATGTGTGATGTATATGTACTGAAAGATATAGGATTCATATTTTTGTAGCTAGGACCTACTGAAAGCCTATGTGCTTCAAATTTTGTATCAGTACCACATTTTTGTACATTATGATTATATATATAAAAACACTATTTTGTAGTTTTATACATTATGTGTTCTATGATGTTTGAGGATCTTATGGATGTTTGCTTACATACTATGAGTATTTTACATGTTGTGTTATTTTATGCATCTTAGATCAAAATGCTTATGAATGTGCAATGTACCAATATAATATAAATTGGCTAGGGAATCAACAACAATGTTCATGTCTCTCCGAATGTGTAGGTATTGAATTGACTCAAAGGACCTCTCCAAGAGACGTACTCACCGAAATAAGTGGAGTAACATGGGATCATAGATAGCGTAGACTCGGTTAAGATGGGATACCACTAGTCGTGAATCGAGATATATAACAAGATGGTCTACACCCAAGGAACAAGCGTCGTTTAATAATCCAATTACTGCATGATACTCGACGACATTGTTGGTCGCAAAACCTAAGCAAGTTCCTCTTGAGCTAATCAGTTCGCCGATAGGGGCATAAAGTACCCAAGCTGCCGAAGCGAGGTTATGGGTGTGCCAACTAGCACCATCTGCGAATCCAAAACATGTTTCCATCTACACATCTAAGAAGAACATGGTATAAGCGGAATGATAAGATCCTAACACACTAAAAATAAAGTGTCACACCAAGCAAAACACACGTCATGTGTAATATATACAAAGTACTAATGCGTAAATGATTTAGGCATAGTACCACTTTAGGTAGATCCCATTGCGAGGATCCCCCAAATATATTCCGTCGTAGTACTCAAGTTCATATGCTCCTTTTTACAACACACGCTTAGCCACATATGGACCATGCCACATGGACTCAAGTTTTCCTGCCCCCAGTTTATCATGTTTTTGGTCGTAAGTGAGGACAAAATCTCCCTCATTGAAGATAGGAGGTTTGACTAACTTGTCATACTGGGCCTTGATGCGTTTCTTGTGAGCTTCGTTAGCCAGAGCTTCATCACAATGGGTTTCGTCGAATTTTTCCAAGTATAGAAAACGTTCTTCCTCGGAAGTGGTGTTGGGTAAGAGTTCAACAATGAGTTTCAATGACGGAATATCACACTCAATAGGTAGTACTGTCTCTAGTCTGTAGACCAATTGGAAAGGTGTAAAGACAATGGCAGTTTTAACGGAAGTCCTATAGGCCCATAGGGATGAAAAAATCATGGTATTCGAGGTGGACTTATGTGTCCCTACCATACACTGGATCATGGTTTCCAAGACCTTGTTAATGGCCTCTACTTGTCCATTTGACTGAGGGTAGAAGGGAGTTGAGTTCTCATGTCGAAAACCCATCCTGGCGCCTAGTTCATCCACCATATTGTTCTGGAAATGTGATCCATGGTCAGTGACAATGGCTTTAGGGACTCTGAATCATGCAATGATATGATTGAACATAAAGAGTGCAATAATTGCGCCATCTTCTTTGTACGTAGGCATATCCTCAGCCCATTTGGTGAAGTAGTCTACTGCGACAATAACATAACCATGCCCCCCAACCAAGGTAGGATTACATTGCATGAGGCCGATGCCCCATTTAGAAAAGGGACCGACGACAATAACTGGATGTAATGGGGTGGGATGTGAGCACTTTTTTTTATGAAAAAGATGGCAAGGATGACACTTCTTAACTGCTTCAATACAATCTTTGAAGATGGAAAACCAATAGTATCTAGCGCGTAGTATTTTCTGAGTTGTATCCATCCCAGAAAGATGCCTGCCACATGCCCATGAGTGATAATCATTCAGTACATGTTTGGCCTCCTCATGAGTTAAGCAGCGTCGTAGGATAGAATCGACACCACGACAATACAATGTGTCACAAATGATGAGGTAATACTTTGCGTGGTGTCGCACATGACGACGGTCGTCACAAGATATTTGAGGACCGAAGCGTTGGGTCTGGATATACAATGTGATGTATCCATACCACGGGTCAGAAGTACTGATAAGAAACAAGGACTAATAGGGGAGAGAGTCCATGGGATTAGTTTCCTGATTAGTACGAGGAAGGTCGCAAATAAATTCCATGAAAACCGAAGACTTCTTTGATTTATCCTTCTTGAACTGGAGGTCGAATTCCTGAAGAATCACAATCCAGGGGGAATATTTCCCCCCTAGTACTTGGCGTGTGAGAACGTGGTACATGGGGTTAGAGTCGGCGATGATGGTGGTAGTGTGGAGGAGGATGCAATGACGAAACTTCTGGACAACAATGACTGTTGCGAGAGCTAGCTTCTCGACATGTGAATACTGTTTTTGAGTGTCAATGAGAACCTTACTAAGGTAGTATATCACATGCTCCTGGGCATTACTATCTTCCTGTATCAAAACCATAGCGATGGTGGAAGTGGAAGCAGGAAGATAAAGGATGTAATCCTTGGTGCAATTGGGCAGTTGTAACACAGGTGCATGGGTAATAGCATGTTTCAGGTTGTCAAAGGATTGTTGAGCATAATCATCCCAAATGAATGGGACATCCTTCTTGAGTAACTACATGTATCACTGTGTCTTTTCTGCGAAATTGCACATGAAACACCTTAGGTAGTTTTCCTTCCCTTACAAACTTTGAAGTTCCAGAATATTCGTAGATGGTGGTAGAGCAACAATGGATTCCACCTTGATGGGATCGATGCGTATCCCATCCTTTGAAATGATGAAGCCTAGCAAGCATCCGGACTCGACACAAAACATGCACTTGTGAGGATTTAGAAGGATATTATACTATCGACATCTAAGGAATACAACCGTCAGATGGTCAAGGTGAAAGTATCGATGATTCAAATGAGTAGGGAGATCGTCTAAGTAAGGTTCCACAAAATCCTTCACGTCATGGAAAGCATACAACATATCCCACTAGAATGTAGCACTAGCATTTTTAAGGCCAAAAGCGAGTTTGTGATATGCGAATGTACCCCACGGAAAGATGAAAGTCGTCTTATGTTGATCGACGGGATGGATCTCTATCTAATTATAAACAGAAAATCCTTCCATGAATGAGAAAATGACTCTTCTAGCACAGTTGTCGATGATTTGGTCAATGAACGGGGTAGGTTAATTGTCCTTGGGACAATCCTTATTCAAATCCCTATAATCGACACAAACCCTAATTGTGCCCTGTTTTTTAGTAAGGGGGACAACATTAAAGACCCAATCTGTTAAGGGAATAGGATAAATGAAACCAGCCTTCAAGAGCTTTTCTATTTTTGCCTTAATAGCCTTAATTTTCCTAGGATACACAGGGAAGATTTTTTTACGGACAGGTTTTTCATCGGGATGTGTTTGAATCTCGTGCATAACAATAACAGGATCAATCTAGGGCATTTACTCGTATCTCCATGCAAAGACGTTGCATAATTGTTTAAACAAGGCCGTAAAAGTGGCGACTTATTCCGGAGAACAAGTTTGGCCTAAGTGAATTTGTTCCATGACTCCAAGTTTTACCGAGATGTCGATCAGAAAGGTAGGCGTGATGTTAGCCAGGTTCCCCTCAATTTCCGTATGCACAGTCAGGATAGGAGATTGAGGGTAAGGAAAGACATCCCATGAAATAATTGTTTCAATGGCGTTCTCTACCAAATCTAATGGCGGAAGGAAAGACAATCTATGGTGCAGGTCTTCCCATGGGGGTTCATCCACCCTCATAATCTCCATGATTGACTCATCAGAATGAAAAGTCTGGAGTAGAGGATCAGGTTGGGATGATCTCCACAGTAAGGGCATAGAACATGAGGTAGATGCCATGGAAAAGTGGACATCTCGTAAATCAAGTGTTTATTGGATGGCCTCATATGTAGCTTCTGCAAGGCTGAGAGGCATCACATCTCCAATCATATCCAAATGATCTGGATCGAGCACAATCCATTGGTCCATAGAGTGATGAGAGGATAAAATCATGTTCAGCGTGGAAACATGGGCAGGGGGATTTGATGTTGGAAAGAATCCCATGAGGGATGAATCTTTAAGGAGTCCTATCCCCACAGTCTCATATATCTGCATAGAATGTCCTAAAAGAGGGACATTGTCCGTGGGATGAGTAGTGGTGTTAGGTGTACAAAAGTCTAATTGGTCGATAGTGACAATCGTCCCTTGGTGGGGAAATTATACAATGCAGAAAACAGATGATGCAACCGCGGTCATGGCATAGAACCAATTTCGACCAAGTAATAGGTTGTAATCCAAGGGGGAAACGACGACTTCCACATTAATGGAAACGCTCTTGTCACCTAGCTTGACTATCAAATATTGTAACAACCCGTGAGGTTGAAAGCCACGTCCATCAAAGGCTTTCAATGTGGTGGGGAATGGTTCAACTCAGGAGAGCCAATGGATCGCCAACATGATAATGACATAATTGAGGTAGAGGGTCCTTGTCTAAGATAGTACGATGGATTCTTTTCCCATAAACGTTAGTAACGATTTTGAACGCAAGTTGGTGGGATATCCTCGGCTTGAAATACTCGATCTTAAGCATGCTGGTGTTGGAGGAATCTAGATCTACAGCTCCAATCACGGATAATAGGGTATTACACTGAATGGGACAGTTTTGTAATACTTCTAGCATCGACATAGCACAAGGGGCTTGCGCTTAATCATATACTATATTATAGTTTTGAGCAACCTGTGCATTTGGATTGAAAATGGCTTTTTGAATCGTGCTTTTGGGTGGACGCAACACTGAATCCGGTAAAGGTTTCTCAATGACGAGAGGACCTTGGGGTGAAGGAATGCTAGATGTAGACGTGGGGTGCTTTTCAGGATTACCCTCGTTAGATTCCTTTGTAGAAGGAGATTCATATGATCATCATCGAGTATTTAAGTTGACTATTTCACTCTGCATCATGAGAACATGAGTGGTGGTGGATTTTTCTCATTCAGAAGGAGATTGTTGTTGTGCAATCATCTATTGTTGTTATGTGGGGAAGGGATCAGTTAAGACTGCGAGCATGAGGTTCCCTTTAAGGAAATTTTGCACTTCCTCCCTATGTGGGAATTCTTTGGTGAAGTGATCATCATCGCACACTAAACAAGGATATTTTACCTTCCGCTTTTGTTTATTGTCTTCGGGATTGTGTCAGGGCTCCTGCTGGTTAGAAGAATTTTTAGATTTACCTTTGTTCTTCTTTTTACCAATGGATTTTTTAGGTGAAGCATATTGAACTGAATTCACTTCCTCAGTGGAAGAAGGGCTGGGTGATTGTTTGGTGTGATTTCCATCCTATGTCGTAGGTGGGGTCAAGCTATGATAGCTTTGTGCTCCATCGGATTGTGTGGCAAGCTGGGTGTGAACAGACCCAATGATGCCATCGGCATGAGGTCCCGTAGGTGGTTTTGCTTGATCATACGTGGGGAGGGGGGAATCAGGAATGATATCATATAAGGTTCCAGATTGAGCATAGAAAAGGTATAAATATTGAGCATGAGCTATAGCTTGTTCTTCTGTAACGACCCCACCCATAGCTATGTCTTTAGCTATGATAGGAAGTAGTGACTTCGTGAACCAATCTGCAAGGAGTTGGTCCAGAATGGGAGATTTAATCAAACATTGTCTCCTCCTCCACTCATGAATATGATCAGAAATGTGAGTGGTGGTATTTTGGCGGAGATAATTCAAAATATTTGTGCCAGTTTCGTAGTGGATCGGTAGTTGAAAGTGAGTAAAAAATGACATAGCCAAAGATCGAAAGTCAGGAAAGGAATGTGGTGGCAACTCAATGTACCACTTTGCGGCAGTACCAGTAAGGGTTCTTTGAAATAGCCTCAAATAGATGGAATCATCCATTAAGGAATTGGAAGAACACCACAAATGATAATTCATAACATGGTTTTTAGGGTCCTCAACGGGTTTGTCGTCAAAATTCAGAATATCTGATGGTAACTTCACAGGAATCGTAGGTTCGGAATATTTGATGGTAGATCAAGTGTAGCTAGAAACAATAATTGTTGGTTTGGCTATGGATACTGGTAATATTGATCAGGCATCGGTGTACCAGTAGGACCATGGATAGATTGATCGTAAGGTCCTTCCGTAGGAAATTGGCCATATGGGGGTGGGTCTCCTGGGTTGGGAGGTGGACCTGAAGGGGGTCCTCCTCCTCCATAATAAGGTGGGCCTCCATTAGAAGGTGGGGATCCTCTTCCTCTAGAATAAGGTGGTCCTCTGCCAGAAGGTGGGGGTCCTCCTCCTCTAGAATAAAATAAGGTGGTCCTCCACTAGAAGGTGGGGGTCCTCCTCCTCCAAAATAAGGTGGTCCTCAACCAAAATGTGGGAAGCCTCCTCCTACAGAATAAGGTGGGCCTCCGTCAGAGCGCGGGGGTCCTCCTCCTCCAAAGTAAGGCGACGATGGTGGACTTGATGGCGGGGGAGGTGGTGGGGGTGGTCCACTGACTGGAGGTCTAGTCGGTGGAACATTATGGTTCCCCCATGGGGTGTGTGTGTTTTCAGGATAGGATAGTCCAGGAAAGAGGTTTCTGGGGTAATTTTGTCTTATAACAGTGTTATGATGGCCTGTATAGATATGACCCCATGGGGGTTGGGTCAAAATAGATTTCCCCCCCATGTGATGTGTCCACGTAGGTTGTCCCATGGTTGGGAGAGAGCTACCAACCATGCTATAGTTCAAATGTGAAGTATGTCCTCCACTCACATTATGTCCGCTAACTGGGTGATGTCCCCCAGTTAGATTAGGTCCACTAGCTAGGGGTTTCCCCCCAGTTGAAAATTGTCCACTTACTGGAGTGTGCCTAGTAACCGAATGTTGACAAGTAATTGTAGGTTGACCCTTAAATAATTGTTGACTATTAACGAAGGGATTACCTCCACTTGAATGTATACTAACATGTAGATTATAACCTTTCCTTGAATTTTGAGGTGGGGGTGGTGGAGGTAATGTTCCAGTAACATAGTTAATAGTGGTTGAAGGTTTCCCTCCAGTAGTTGGGGTTGAATGAGGTGTTGAACCGGTCTCCTGACTCTGAGGTGTACTCATTGGGAACAATGGTTGAACTAGTTCATAAGTGGTCACGATAGGTGTATATGTTCTTGCTGAAGAAAATGATAAAGAATGGGTAGGGGAATTTTGTTCAATAGCTAACACTTCCGGGTCAGGCCTAGGTGGGAAACTTTGTCGTCTAAGTTCCTTACCGAATGTTCGTAAACAATCGATAGTCTCATAAACAGGTTGGAGAAAGACGTCATTGGGAATCCGTGGAGGAAGTCGATGAAATGGAGTTTCCACCATCGGAAGTGACTCAAAATTGGAAACATGATGCCCTAAATAAGTGCCCCAAAACGATGCAGTTGGACCAAAAGCTATTGATACCGTGTTGTCCTGGGATTAACTGAAAATCCATTATGTGGCTCCATAATGTCCTTCTATCGAATGATGAAAAGATGTGCCGTGTGAAGGGGGTTTCTCCATGATCAACAAACCCATAGGATCAGTGATAGGTGGATTTACGGGAGGTGAATACTTCATTCCCAACTCCATGGCAGAAGTATCTTCTTCATGTGCCGCAAATGTGGTAGGTTGATCCATATTTGTGCCTGAGTTCTCCTCCTAATTAAGGGGATATTCAGGTGGCAAGTTCAAAATCCTGCGGGATCTTCTTAAAGGTTGATCAGACAGAATGAATGAACCAAAATTTATCCTAGGTGTTTTCTATACAAAAATAAAAAATACAATCCAAAATATACACAAGTTAAAGCTGCAAGCAAACTTATGTGGTAGGTGTGGATTCAATGGCCTGGAACCTCACGGGATTATCAAGGTGGTGCAACTCACGATATACCACAGGGTGCAACAGTTATACTCAGCCCAATCTTTCAGAGCACTAACCAGGGAGGATTGGGATCGTACCCCTGATTGTATAACCCGACTACCTGATAGCACGTGCGTAGTACCTCCCCAAGTGTTGTTCTTGGTGTATTGCCATGCCAAGACGACCAATAGGTTAACTCGGATGGTTACAGGAATCCTTCTAGGGTATCCCGACATACACAAGGTACATGGGAGTTGTTGGGTGAGGCCCAAATGAATCAGTTTTGATGGAAGAAGTACAAGTTAGGCGAGGCCTAACATTGGCCAATTTTGGGAGAAGCAACTCCGCAATTCTCGAGAGCAGGGAGTGGAGCGATGCGAAGTTAGCAGAAAAGGACCTGTCCCCTTAGTAAAAGCGAAGTACTAAGGACGGTCAAGGTAGTTGGAGGAATTATGTATGAAGTGGTGGATTGTCATCTACAAGAGCGAAGAGTAAAGAGGCGTAATGGTGTAAAGGATGCACCATGTCAACGTCAGATCCGCGCAGTCAGAATTGTGACTGTCAGAAGAAGCGTCAGAGCCAGAGAAGCGGTGCGAAAGGACATCAGAGCTCCAACGAAGTAAAGACAAATCATGGTTAATAGGAGAACCGTGCCATTTTGGGTTTAAGGGTACTATGGGGTTTCGGCCCATCGTTATTATAAATATGTGACCTTCGGGCACAATCTATAAAAAGGGAAATTTTGTATAAGGAAGGGTTAGATTTTGTTAGGGATTTGAAGAGCTTCATGTAGATCTAGGCTGAGAGAGATCTAAGAGAGAAATACTTTGCAACTATGTGCGCAGAGATATTCCATTGTAAGAGAGGAGTCTGCAGTTGTGTGCACAGACCATAACTGTAGACACTTCCTTCTAATATAAGAACAGTTCTCATGGACGTAGCTCCCATATGGGGGTGAACCACATAAATATCTATGTTGTGTGATTGTGTTCATGAGTATTTCGTGTTCATGTATGTTATGTTTTTATATGTATTTCCATGTGTATGTTGATGAGAATAACATGATAAGTGGTGGACACACATATCTGAATATGCTAAGTGTTAATGAATGTGATGAATGCGTAGTTACATAGTTAAGGGTTAAGGAATAACAATGATTCAACATAGTCTTTACTGTTGGTAACCACAAAGTGATCAGTCACGTATTCACACTGTTATAATTGAGGAATATGCGAAGTAAGGGTAACTTCGCTAGAAGCAAGCTCCATATCCACGTATCACCACTGTTACAGAAACCTGCTTCTGTAATCCCCCATAACTTCGCCCTGGGTGAGACCTCATCCTATTCTCAGGTTGTTTCCTAAAGGGCCGGTGAAAAGGGGTTTGTTGGTTCTATGAGAAAGAACTTCGCAGAACCCGGGTCAGCCTAAGAAATGTAGCATCTCAACAAATGGTTCTATTTCCGTGCTTGAACTGGTGATGTGCTCTGATAATTGGAATCCTGAGAGAATAGAGATAGAGAACTAGGTGATTCAGACAGAAAACGAGTTTGCGAAGAAGGAGAACAAACATCCACGTTTGTCTATGGAAGAATGGTTGCAAAAATATATATTTTCTGACTTGCACATAGTTTTCTTCGCATTTTTTTCTAACAAGATACACGAGTGGATATCAAGACTCGCAGGATGAAAAAAAATTGTTTCCAGGGTGGAGAACCTACAATTTGGACTCCAGAGTTGATTCAGAGGCTTAAAGAGGTTGATAACCCAATTTCAAGAGGAGTAGACTTTTGGTTGGATAGTGTACTAGAAAGCTACATTACAAAATTCATTGTGGACATTGTGAAGTCTTACAGCATAGCAGAAGGAGATTTATTCAAAGGATTTAGAGGTAAGTACCTGAAAAACCTCACTTTATACATTAAAATGTTGTTAGCATAAAAATGTGTCTTAAGAATGCAATCAGATTCCTAAGGGTTGAGTCTGTAATGTCCAGTAACAAAGATAGTGACACAGACGGAGATATTGGTATTTTAAGAAGTGGCAAAAGATATAAACTTAGCACTATAAAGAGGTATTGTGAAGATGAACCCCGCACATTCCTAGAAACTGAGTTAGGAAGTGATAGAAACTCATATCAGGTTGAGTATGAGAGTGAAATAGAGCCTAGACAACTTGGATATCATCCTATCACTTCGCAGAAACCTCCAGTTGACGAGAAAAATATTGCTAGTTCACAGAACACTAGTAGCAGTAACACCACAGGAGCGAATACTCGAAATTTTCCAAGTAGTGGAATACCTCCATCTTTCTAGAACACTACACCTACTAGAAGAAGAATGATATATGGAATTAAGCTACCCATATTTAAAGGAACTGGTCTAGAAGACCCAGAGCAACATTGGTTTCTCTGTGAAGCCATGTGGAATGGTAAGAAAGTACATGATGATACCATAAAACAAGCTCAGTTAGTTACCACATTTAGAGACAAAGCTCTAACATGGTTTATGAAGTATTCTGTTGGACAGAACAGAACGTTGGTGGTTATCAGAACTGCGTTGATTAGAGAATTTAAGAAACCTAAATCTAAATCTCAGTGTATCACAGAGCTAAAGGAAAGCAAACAAAAAAGTAATGAGACTGTATGGGAATTTGATCATAAATTCAAATCATTGTTAGATCAATTTAGCTTTGAAATAGCACGGCAACAACATCAAGAATGGTTTATAGCTGCATTGTTTCCCCATATCATATTACCACTAATGCAATAGAAGGTTGCTTCGCAAACTGAGGCATTAGAGATTGCAATGAAGCTAAAAGCCTTTCCTACTTGAGAAACTAGCACAAGAATGGTACATATACAAACACAACTAGCAAACTTGACATTACAGCTACAAGAAATGAAGAAAGTAAAAGAAACCAGAGAAGAGGTTTGGTGTACTAAATGTAAAGGGGAAGGACATTCCAAGGAACACTACCCCGTATTCCGAGATTACATCGCTAGTGGAGCACCGAATCCATTGAATCAACAACAAGGACCATGGTGTGAGATTTGTCGATGTAGAGTACATCGCCCAGAGGACTGTTACCTACTTTAGAAATATGTACAGACACCAAAGAACCTGTACTACACATTTTGTAAATCAGTTTACCATGCTGATAGAAACTGTAGATCATATGACCTCATGATAGAAATAAAACATGATGTTTACAGAGTTTAGGGAGAAACACAGAACAATAATGAAAACACGTAGTATGATAAAGGCACATACAAAGGTCGTGGTGGATTCAGAGGAAGAGGATGAAACAATGGCCAAGGAAGAGGATGGAGACTATCAGAATCCTTGTACTACTTGCAAGTATTGTAAGTCATTTGACCATGTCATTGAAGCATGTCCCATTTTGCAAGGAAAAATGCAAGAGAGAAGACCATAAGGACAAAATCAGAACATACATATGATTGCAGCTGAAAAACGAAACAAATATCACAACGTTCATGTTGTGACGCGAAGTGGAGCCATGACAGGAAGTGACCAGAGAAGCGAAGCCTCGAATTTTGAAGATCACATAAACATACAAAATCCTACTGAAGGGGCTTAGATAAGAAAAGCGGTTGGAAAAATGCCTGCCTTCAACCTTAATAAAGAAAAAGAAGTATTCATGGAAGCAAGGAAAGTTTTACATAACTCAGAACCTTTGAATACAAGAATCACATTGCGAAGTGAAACACCACCTATGATTGATATGCCAACTTCGTATGATGGATTGCGAACTTCACCAAAACATACTAGTCCTGTTACGCAGTTCCTACAGAGCTATATGAAGCTGTTAAGACATGAAAATTCCTTAGGATAATTACAAAACCTATTATGACATTCCTAGCAGCGTAATATAGTAAATAATGCAGATAGCGCAGTTCATCATATCAAAATCCATAGAAGGACCGGAAGAGAAATGACATTAAGTGCAGATTTGAGATTTTGAAATGGACTAGATCATTCTTGACTTAGGCTCAGAGGTGAATGTATTGACCAAGCAAACCTGGGAACAAACGGGAAAGCCAAAGCTATCCTGGTCACCTATACAATTGAGACTAGCAAATCAACAAAAGGTTCTACCTTTTGGGAGATTATCAAATGTCCTTGTTGACATTGATGGAGTGCGAAGTAAAGTAGAATTCGAGGTTATTGAGATCATAGATGATAGCAATCCATATCCTGCATTATTGGGAATATATTGGGAAATTGATAACCTCGCAATTATCAATTTGAAGAAGAAACATATGATATTTGAAGGACCAGATATTAGAGTCATCGCACCTTTGGACCCTTTACAAGGACCCAGATATGTTGAACTAGTACAAGAAGAATGCAGAACTCAAGATCTCGATAATATCTACAACATGACAGTGAATCAAGCAGATTACATCAATCATACAAATGATGGAACATTGAGTAGGATATGAGACAGTTCTTGCATATCATAATTAGATGCAGGACTGAAGAACTGGCAGAGCAGAATGCATGAAGTATCAACAAGATGATGTGCACAGATAACAAAGTCACTACGCTAGATTGGAATAGAGGTAAGTTCAATTCCTACTTATGATGGGTTGGGTAATATCCACGCATTTATTCAATAATATATTGTATCAGTTTCAGATGAACATAAGTTAGCAACTTTGGATATAGCACTACGGGATACACCTGCTAGATGGTGGGCTACGCATAAACAGAACCTGAACACATGGGAAGAATGTAAGCACATGATGGAGATCATATTTGTAGAGCAAACTGAGATTCTATAAGTAAAATATAATGGACAGAAAGATCCTAGAGATCATATAGGACTTTGTTCGAATGCATGGACACACATACCACAAGCTGAATGGGTTCATATGTTTTTGCACACATTGGATCAGATACCAAAGAACTGGCACACAAACATAGAACTTCGTAGAGGAACAACATAATAGTCCAGCATAACAAAGAAATTCCAAGCAACTTTCAGTTTTGAAGATAATTGTCCAAGTGTCCATGAGGCTTTACAGATCATTAAGAAGAAGGTATTTGATGATGCACTGTTACCTATGTATAAACAACCAAATTGGGCAATATAGTTGGAACATGCACCAGAATGTTACAACTTCGCATTGGATGCAGATGATGATGAAGACCCACGCGATGTAAACATACCTAAGTCAGAGGGAAAGTGTGATGTAGAAGGACCTGATTTAGAAATTCCAGATCTAAGTAGTCCTGTAACGACTAGAAAAGTTAATATTCGTACTAGTGAAGAACCAAAGTTTGCTTCTATTGGGGATTACTTGGATGAAGAAACAGTAGGACAGATTGCAGACCTATTGTGCGAATATCAAGAATTATTTCCTACCAAGTTTTATGAAATGAAAGGCATTTTAGGTGACTTGGGAGTTATGAAAATACCTCTCAAGCCAAATGCGAATCCTATTAAGCAAAAACCTTATAGATTGAATCCTAGATATAAAGAAAGGGTTAAAGCTGAAATTGATAAGATGCTTGACACAAGAATTATTGAACTAGTAGAAGAGTCAGAATGGGTAAGTCCAATGGTTATTCAAGACAAGAAAGCTAAAGGAGAGATCAAAATCTATGTGGACCTCATAAAGTTAAATGATGCCTCACTGCATGATCAATTTCCTACTCCATTTACAGATGAAGTGCTTGATAATGTTGGAGGAAAGGAAGCATACTCATTCATTGATGGATTTTCTGGATATCATCATATCATAATTGCTACAGAAGATAGACAGAAGACAACCTTTTCCACTAAATGGGGATCATTTCAGTATACAGTTATGACCTTTGGATTGAAAAATGCACCTGCTATTTTTTCAAGAGTGGTTTTTGCTGCATTTAAGGATTATATTCATAAGTTCTTAGAAGTCTATTTTGACGAATGGACAATATTTGGTTTACTGAAGAACCATTATGCGAACTTAAGAATGATGTTAGATTTCTTTGAACCTAAAGAAAATCATCTTCTGTGTTCCTTATGGAATTCTATTGGGACACATTGTATGTAAACACAGACTGATGGTTGATCCATCAAAGATCATAGTTATAGTAAACCTACCAGCGCCTAACTCAGTGAAAAATCTACGCACTACATTGTGGCACACATGATACTATAGGGAGTTCATCAAAGGATATGTGCATATCACTGCGCCTATGGAGAAATTATTAAAGAAATAAGCGAAGTACAGTTGGACTAAGGATTGTCAAAAAGGATTGGATACATTAAAAGAGAAAATAGTTACAACATCGATTCTAGTCTTTCCTGACTGGAATAAGCCATTTCATGTACATGTAGATCCTTCATCTATAGCACTTGGTATTGTACTATCTCAACCAGGTGAGGGAGGAATCGATCACCCCATCGCATTCTCAAGCAGAAAGTTATCATCAGCAGAAAAGAACTATACCACGACAAAAAGGGAAGGCTTAGCTATGGTGTACACATTGCAGAAATTTAGACATTGTCTGCTAGGTTCGCATTTATGCATGTTTACTGACCATTCAACTTTGAAGTACTTGGTCAATAAACTAGTTTTAGGGGAAAGAATATGCAGATGGTTGTTACTATTTAAGGAATATGACTTTGAAATCATAGTGAACCAGGAAGATTGAACGCAGGACCTGACCATCTGTCATGCATTGAGTCAGGCGAAGAACCGAGTAATATGGAGGATAGTCTACGAGATGTGCGGTTGTTTGCTATCCATATAGCAGATGACTACTTCAGAGATATAATAGCATTTATGACTACAGTAGTAGTGCCTAAAGAGTTTACTACGCAGCAGAAGAAACAGTTAGTGGTAAAAGCAGCTGATTTTACTGTAATTGCGGGACAATTATACAAGCTAGGACTAGATGAAGTATTACGAAGATGTGTATTAGAACATGAAAAACCCATGATACTTGCTAAAGCACAGTTAGGAGTATCGGGAGGACACTACACAGGAAGGGCTACTACGCAGAAAAATTTAAGATCAGGACTATGGTGGCCTACAATACACAAGGATTCAAAATAACATTGTCAAAGTTGCGATGTATTCCAAAGGACATGAAAGCCATCTCATCGAGAAGAGATTCCATTGATGCCACAACTGACACTTCAAGCCTTTGATAAATGGGCTATTGACTTCGTGGGACCTATTAACCCACCAGGGAAGCAAACCGGCTCAAGGTATATCATCATAGCTACATATTATTTTAACGAGATGGGCAGAAGCAAAACCAATGAAGGACTGTAGAGTAGTTACTGCCGTGCAGTTCATCTTTGAGAATATTTTGACAAGATTTGGCTATCCAAATATTTTAATGAGTGATCAAGGAACCCATTTCCTAAATAGAACTATTGCAGCCTTGACAGAAGAATTCCAAATATACCATCAGAAGAGCACACCATATCATCCACAAACTAATGGAACTGTAGAATCCTTTAACAAAGTCTTGGAGAATGCATTACCCACGGTATGCAACAAAAACAAGGATGATTGGGATCTGAGAATATCAGTAGTACTATGGGCATATAGAACAACTTGTAAGAAGTTGACAGGTCATACACCTTTCAGATTAGCATATGGACAGGAAGTTGTCATTCCAATGGAATACATAGTCCCAAGCCTGATAATTGCAGCATTCACAGATATGGCTAATGAAGAGACAATAGATGAAAGACTACTACACTTAGTTGGGCTGGAGGAAGATTGCTTCATTGCAGGTTTTCACCAACAAGTGCAGAAAGACAGAGAAAAAGCATGGCATGATAGGAAAATCAAGTACAAATTATTCCAGGTAGGAAATCTTGTACTCCTCTATGATAGTAAATTTATGGAATTTCCTGGAAAATTTTGTATGCATTGGTTAGGACCATACATTGTCAAACATGTTACTAATGGTGGCGCAGTTCAGTTAGTCACATGATTGGGAGAAAACCTACAAGTACTTGTTAATGGGAGTAGACTAAAGCCTTACAAGGATAGTCCTACTCTTCCAGATATCATTTAAGCAACGCAAGAAAAAGTGTCAAGTGCAGTTGAAATTGGACATTAAAAATAAAAGAATAAAGAGTCTGCACACAGTTTTGGTAAAATGCGAAGTTTTCATAAAATAGAAAGATGTGCTACAAAGCACATAAGGCAAGCTAAGTTGCGAAGAAAAAGAAAGGAGTCGCGCTGCGAAGTTAAAATTGAAAGAAGGAAAATGTGCAGTGGACTTCGCGATTAGCATAGCCGCTAGTAAAGTCAAAGAAAACTAGCCGTTACAGTTTTGGTTGGAAAGTAGTTGTTATACAATGTTTTTGGGAACCATATTTTTCCACATTTAAGGCATAATCGTCCGTTTAAGCCACATTCAATGAAGGAAAGGACCAAGATCTCAGCGAGATTTGGCCAAAGGACATGGCATTTAATGCTTAGTTAGCCATTTTTGGCACACCTTCATGTTGCTGCGCCTATAAATAGGTGAGGACCACAAGCTCACAAGTTTCACCACGATTTTAATTTTTACTGCCTGTAAATTCCATTTTTTTACCAGTGAGAAGAAAAGAGCGATTTGAGGTGAATTTCCGAGCAGTCGACAATAGACGAAATCTTGGAATATTTCCGCCAGTCAGGTCTAGAGGGATTCATGAAAATGTCCGTAAAGAAAGGTGTTCCAGAGAAAGGCGCCCCTTCTAGAGGTTCACCACGCAATGTACCAGAGCCGAATCAGAAGGGTAAACAAAAGAGCATTGAACCAGAGAGGTCGAGAGCCGGAGGGATTCCAAGGCCAGGACTACAAGAACCACCCCGCGAGAGGCCCATATTCCTTAAACCTGATTATATCCCTCCACGAAGAGACGATGCACCCCCTGTGAAGCTTCTGAAGAACCCATAGTATGACATTCCCTTGCCACCCATGTCAAGCCATGTGAAAATGCAGAAGAACTTGCTTGGTCAAATTCCAGATTGCAAGTTCGCGGATCACGACTTGTTGCAGTAGGACAAGTACCCTCAGTTTTAGCCCGATCAGTACATGTTTCGAAGGTATAACGAGCAACGAAGCAATCCACGCTTCATGCATAAGAATGGCTTACGTTGCTAGCACCATCCGAATTCCTGAACCTTCTGGGCATCCCGCATTTTGATCGAAGTCCTGAGCTCACCACAGTTGTGCGCACCCTAATCTCCTGCATGCATCAGGGATACTTGTGGGTAGACCGTAAGATCGACATTAATATTGATCTCATCTACCGGATTACGCACTTAAGCAAGAGAGGTGTTGATCTTGTGGCGGAGTTCATAGGAAAAACCAAAGATAAGGAGCTTGCAAAGAGAATGAAGGAAGAATTCGGCTTGCTCAAAGGAAGCCATGGGTATATCACAGCTAGAATCCATGATAAAGCTACGTGCTTTACAGTTCAGTTGCTCATAGAGAAAGTTTTGATCAAATGCAAACCTATCGAGGTGTCGACCGCTACATTTTTTTCAGCTACAAAGGTTAAGGATGGAATTTACTATAACTGGGCAAGTTATTTCCTGAATGAGTTCTTGGACGATGTCCGCGAAACTCAAGAGAGTGGGAATCACTTCCACTATAGCTAGTTGCTGGTGCTGATAGCATTTGTAGGTTGGAAAGATCCTTTGTACCAACAGAATGTACCGGTCATCATGGGATATTTACGAGGAACCAGGTTTTCAAGCATGTGGGAAAACACGAGGCCAGAGAGACAATGAGTTAATAATGAACAGTTGTTTACATACTAATAGCATTTATGCAAAGTGATCAAGAACACTCCGCGTATTACCAAGGATTAACGACTGTGTACATCTGCAAGATGACATTCAGATCTGGTCTCCATTCCATCTTTGTTCAACCAAGAGGACAAGTAGGGAGCCCTGAATGGTTTGAAGGTTTGTACCAATTGGATGTAGAGAAAATTGAGCTGATTATGGAAGACTGGCTACAGAAGTGGAAGGTTGATGCACCAGAAGCGCTCATCACCACATTAGATGAAATCGAAGTTGGAAATGCGCAGAACCGAGAAGAAGAAACGACAAGTGCGCAAGCCAAAGATCCAGACCTAGAAGAGGTTCAGCAAGACACTGCTAAAGTATCAACAGGAGAAAAGCGAAAGGACCCCGACACCACCGTGCTGGAAAAAGGGAAACAGAAGAAGCATAAGGAAACTAGAGCCCCGCTTGATGTGCAGTTACACATTGATGACTATGAATGCATTGCAACACAAGTTAGTGAGCATCTAGAAGAGACACTCGCCCTGAAGGAGAGAAAAAGAGAAGAAGTCCAAGAGAGCCTGAAAGAAAACCTTGCAGAACTCAAAAGCATGGTAGTAAGGATGGAACAAGTTCGGCAAGACTCGATAAGGGAGTTAGAATCTGAAGGTAAATCGGGCGAGTCAAGCCAGCAAAAGAGAAGACCGTCTGTCGTGACAATGGAAACCCAGTTAGTCCAAATGGAACCCATTAATATCATATTCCTGAGTGACAAACTTGTTGAAGGTGCGAAGAAGATAATGTAAATATTAATATAAAAATACAGCTGGTTGTCCCTAAGGCACACTGAAGATAATAGGGGACTATGAATTCACCAGTGAGAAGGAAAGGGGGATGTAGATAGGTTAAGGGGCTTATAACATGACCTTAGCCAAACTTTGAGCCAAAAAGTACCTTTATTATATTTTAATCATTACTACCATTTTGAATAACCATAATCCTTAGTTATGTACAAAAAGGGAATTAGTTCCTGGGATGATGTGAGTCTTTTGGGAGACCACGTGTGGGTGAAGTCAACCATGCAAGGAATTAGTGCATGGATTTTGACATGGGAATTTTGGGAGACCATGTGTGGGTGAAGTTGGCCATGCAACATGCAAAAATAATTCAAGAGGCATGGAAGCTATGTCAAACAGTTTTGGACATGAACCATTCCTCCTGGTGGAGTGTGGGAGTTTTGGAATCAATCATTCAACCTTGATTATGAACTGAATTTTGATACTTGCTGGGTGTTGACTTCCTTTTCGTATCCATAACTGTACTACAAGTGAAATGGTGAATTGTATATGAACCTCAGTGGAATTTCTGGGCATTGGTTAATAGTGTGGGTATTTCACTATTGTGCGTTTGGAAAAGAAATCAAGGAAGGAAATGCACTATTTGGTATGTAATTGGTTGGTTCCAAATTCTTGAATTATTGAGAAAGAACCACGATGTTTTGTATGGAATTGGTGAGTGCCAAATTTACGAAAGAAACCTGGTGAGGATTACCCTGATCACCTGTTTATTATCCTTCGAAAACCATGAGTGTTCCCTCGATGAATTCATAGTCCCAACTCGAGGGTGGCACCTTACTGAGAGATTTATGAGCAAGGTAGCCTATGGTTGGGTGGAGTGTGCCTCACACACAACCAGTTGCTCAAGTATTTTCAATTCCTCTAGATAAGTATTATATTTTGTATCATAATGAATTATTTTTAATTGTACAGATAATGAATGGAATGAATTACTAGAGAATTGAGTTATGTAATGTGCATAGTTATGTATGGATGGAGTTTGCATGTTTTTACCTGAATATTTGTATGCCTATAACTAGTTTTATGAATATGCAAAAAGGGAAAATTGGAATGTTTTCCTATTCTTATTGTTTATGTGTTCATGATGATTGGGGGCTTGTCTACGATTCAACTGTTTTGTGTGCCGTACCTGCATTCATGTGTGGATGTAAAAATGTTTAATAGCTTATGGAAAACTTGTTCAAGGATGGAAGCCTAAAACAACTCATCGTGTGTTTGATTTTAAGTGAATATTGGCATAATTGAGCTCTAATTATGAAGTTCTTGGAGTGATTGAGAGCTTCATCGTGTCAGTCTATGGAAATTTATGTTTAATGAGTTGCATGATGTGGACCAGAAGGGTTCTTTAGCGCTTATGGTTAAATTATGCTTAGGAATAGTTATAATTTCATGAATGTTGAACAATAAGAAATGTGGCACAATGTCCCCAATTTTATTCATGAATGTTGAATAACAAAAAAATTGGTGTAATTTTATGGTTTTGGTTGATGATTGATAAGGATAATAGTCGCATTTGTAATGTGTTAAACTGGGAAAACTACATTGCTGTGAATGTATACTTCCCATGTGAAGTCTCTTTTTATCCTGTTACGTTGATTTATCTAGAAATTGTCTAAGTGTTGTGAAATGAACATCCATGGAATGATTATTCACTAAGTGAAATGCCTCTGGGTTAAATGTTTAATGGATACATCTATCCATGTGCAAGAATGCAAGCACATCGGAGATTTATTTATATATGCATATTTAATAAATTAAATGGTTAGTCCAACTACTGCAGTTGAAATAATTTTCATTGGTTGAGTAGGTGAATGTTTATCAAATTCTTTCCTTGAGCTAAAATCCGCAAAATCCGAGGTTCCTTGGATGTTCCAAGGTGGTTAATGAGGTTTTTAGTGTAACGAGGTACGTTACAATATGGGTTTGAGCATATTTATTTTTGATATCTTTCCCATTGTTTTAATAGTTAATGCGAGAAAATGTTGTTATAGATCATTATAACAAAATCAAGGAGAAAACATATATTTAGATGTTTATGGCTCTATAGCGGGTGGGATTTTGAGTACTTTAGATTAAGCGATCACTAGTACTTGAGTACTTGAAAGCTCCTTTTGAGTACTTCATATTATGGATCAATTGAATGCCATGTTTATGCTCAATAACATACCTTATTTTTATGCTCAATAACATAGTTTAAGTGATCGTGTATGTTTGTTATTAATTCTACTGTTCCAAGATATTTTCAATAATGTACCCATAGCTATGAGTTTTTCCTTAAAGTTTTTGGAGTGGTCCAAACCAAGTATTAAAGTTGTTTTATCGTAATAAGAACGATTCAAAACTCTTGGGAGTTTTGGTTCCTATGGGGTTATGAATTTACCTATACAAATAAAGTACTTTTCTTAAGCATCCTAAAAGTAAAAGGTTCAACTTGACTAGCATGTGATTCTTTGGTACACACATATTCAAAATGGATGGAGTTATATTCCTCACAAATTTGCAAAGATATATTGTAACAAACCAACCTAGTAAAAGGTAATAAAACTAAATGTTTCATATACCAAATAGTGAATTAAATTGACCTAGTGTCCATAACTTCCACACTAGTGAAGTTTGTCTTGGGATTCTTCCATGGATTGATGGTAGAAAACACTAGTGAAGTTTGTCTTGGGATTCTTCCATGGATTGATGGTAGAAAACACTTGCATCAAGCATCATAGGAGAGAGATCAACAAATTCAACTAGATGAATAAAAAAATCTTATAACTCAAAAAGATAAGGAGTCCCCTAACCTCTTTTTCCCAATTCTTAGAACCATAATGTTTAATAATGTCTAGATAAAAATAGACTTGTTTCTTAACAATACCATAAGTTTGGAATCAACCCTCTCCTTCCACTCATCTTTTCCTCAATAGTAGGTTTGAATTGCATTACCCCAAAAGAAACTAAGCAAACTATGCACATCCCCCAACACTATTGACAACCATTTTGGTATTTCATAACCACTTAAGGCATCTAAGACCAAGTTCAAGCAAACAATTTGCAGATAGTCGATCTTCTTTTTACTAAGAGAGTTCCAAAATGAACTTGGTAAAGAAAATGGATTGAGAACCATGCATAACGCTAATTGTAAGCCAATATAAAAGGGGAGAAGCTCACCCAATGTGAATCCCTAACAAGATTATGTGGAAAGTACAAAAGGATGGATAAATTAATGTCTTCTGGTGATTCCAATGGAAGGGACCTTCATAACGGCTGCTTTAACGCAATGATGAGATACCTTGAATAACTCAAATGATGTTTAATTAAACACCTCAACCCCTCCATATCTCATGTGCCAACCACCATGATGAGAGTTCCAAGATGCACCATGATGAGAGTTCCAAGATGAAAGGTAAAGCAAATGGATTGAGAACCATGCATATTTAAGCCAATATAAAAGGGGAAAATCTCACCCAATGTGAATCCCTAAAGAGATTATGTGGAAAGTACAAAAGGATGGATAGATTAATGTCTTCTAGGTGATTCCAATGGAAGAGACCTTCATAGAGGCCATAATAAAGGTCTTCACATGAGATACCTTGAATAACTCAAATGATGTTTAATTAAATACCTCAACCCCTTCATATCTAACGTGCCAACAACCACTTATCATCATGCGCTAACGAGGACATAAAGAAGTAGAAAAGGAATATAATTGATGATTATCAATAAATAGCCATCTTCAATGATGGAAGGATAGGTCCACCACGATTAAGGAGAGTGAAAAAAACAAAAAGGTAAGAACAACAGTAACCTAAAGGTGAATAAAAATAAGGAAATATAAGATATAAAGAAAAAAAAAGAATGATGGAAAATATAAATGATAATTGAAAGACATGGAATAATGAAAATAATCATATGATTGGACAAAAAACATAAAAAATAAAAGTAAAACACAAGAAAGCAAAAATGACATATAAAATTAGAGAATATAAATAGGAATAAGAGATTAGAAAAGGAAACTCGTTGACATATAAAATTAGAGAATATAAATAGGAATAAGAGATTAGAAAAGGAAACTCGTTGTTGAAAAGGAAATCTAAGCATGTTAATCTCAATTACGAGAAAATTTATAAACATAAATGTTAGATAAGATTTTATGGATTTTTTCTTTTTTATTAGAATTATATATATATATATATATATGGGTATGATCGTTAACATTAACAAAATGAAAATCATGATTATCAAGTCCAATAAAGGTAATTATAACAATTTTTCTTATGACAATAGAATCGGAAGAGGAAGTAACCTCCTATAATTACTTAGGAATTGACTTTCATCACAAACTCAACTGGAACTATAGCATTGAGAAGAGGGTAAATGGAGGGTGGAAAGCCTACTTCAACCTTGAAAACAACTGTAAATCAACAAACCTTGTGGGACAAAAAGAAATCCCTCTTTAAAACGTTCATCACTCCTGTTATTTTATATGGTTGTGAAGCTCGGGGATGCAGCATTTCCAGAGAGTCTTGGAGAAGAATTGAGCAAATCCATAAACGATTTATTAATTATAATCTTAAAATTAAGAGCAACATGTCCTATCATATTCTCCTCTTAGAAGTAGGGCTCTCCCCCATTGAAAGCATGGTTATGATTAGATATCTAATGTACAATAACAAATTAAACAATATAGGATACGACCGACTTCCTAAAATTGCTCTTAACTCCATCCAAAGGCACCTTCACCTCAAGCAGGGATGTCTTGGTTAAATTATTGGAGGATCAATGAAACTACCACTCTACAAAATATTGATGACATTAATTACATTATTACTTCTACCTTCAAAGAGAAAATGTGGTGCAAAAAAGAATTACAGATAAAAAGAAAGGTTCGGTATTACAAAGAGATCATTAACCCTAATATCGAGGATCAAAACTATATTTCTATCTTAACAAGCTCAAAGAAAAAAATTAATATTGCTAAGATTAGAACAAACTCTCATGAGCTTCATAGTGAAACATGAAAGAATTTGTCATCTATGCGATTCTATGAACGTGGATGATGAAAATCACTTTCTCTTAGAATGCTCAGCTTTCACTCACATTAGATCTCAGTTTCAAAATCTTTGCTTCAGCACTAACCTTTCTAACCTTCTAGATCCCCAAAACTATAGCGAGCTAGGGACCCTCCTCTGTAAGTTTTTTGAGCATAAAAATATTATTTTAAATCAAACCAAATAATCTCTATCTTCTTAAGGTCTGATAGACCAAGATTGGTCTCAATGAATGTTAAAGACAATCATCATCATCATCATCATATATATATATATTATATTTATTTTTACTTTATTTTTTAATTTTCACTTTTTAAATTTCTTTTTTTTCTAATTATTTTCACTATCCTTTATTTTTATAAATTAAGTTTCCACTTTTTATTTTTTTCAAGCAAAAAAAACTACTATTGATATTCATTAGAATCAAATAATACAATGATGATCTTGATTCTTTGACTGAATCATTCACAAATGCTATCAAAAATATATTGATTAAAACAGAGATGACATCAAGGTCCATCCCAAAACCAAGAGTATCTCATATGTTCAGACTACCAAAAGCTACCATTATACAAAATAGAACATATAAGTCTGTGACAAATAGCCAACTATAGCATATACCCTACCAGTCCTTAATAAAAAAAGTATGTGATTCCACAATACACATGGAGGGACACTTGGTACACATCCATATTAAGATATTTGCTTTGTATAAGCTTAGACCAGAGAGTTTGACCAAAAATCCCCCTCCACATGCTTTTTAATCTAAGAGCATAATTAAAAGCCTCAAGTTCTTTGATGCCCCAGCCTCCAAATCTAAATGGTCTGGATAATATCTCGGCTGCAACCATCGGAATTTTTGCACTAGAAGCATTCCCTGACCACAGAAAATTAAAGAAACAGCGCTTGATTGCTTTAATGATGAAAGCTGGAACTTCAAGTAAAGAAAACCAGTATACTGGAATGCTGGAAAGAACTGCTTTTACTAGAATAAGTTTGCCACCAATAGATAATAGCCTATAAGACCAATGGGCAATACGAGCTTCAATTTTCCTTAAGAGCCAATACCAATCTTTGATTAGATAATTGTTTGGTTTAAGATTAAAACCCAGATATTTGAATCCTTGATCCAGAGGACAACATTTATATGGGAGTACTGAGAAAATATCTCTGAGATGTTCATCGTTCATAGATAAATGATAAAAGTTGGATTTGATAGAGCTAACCTTCATTCCCGAAGCATTACAAAATGTCTGAATAATTTCACTATACATTTTCCACTCATCCACAGTGTCCAAACCAACCACTAATACATCATCTGCAAACAAGATGTGAGTGATCACACAATCCTTTGTCATTCTGATACCTTTAATCTGAGCTCTGTCCAAAGCTTGTTTTACTAATCTACTGAATCCATCCATGACTAAAATGAAGAGAAGTGGTGATAGAGGGCACCCTTGTCTAATCCCTCGAGAGCAACTGAAGAAATTAGACGGAGTACCATTAACAAGCACTGCAATATTCATAGTTGTGATACATGCCATTATCCACTTAATCACCATAGAGGGTACCCTAATTCTTATAAGAATCAAACGGAGAAAAGACCAATTAACTCTATCATAAGCTTTTTCTAAATCCATTTTGAGCAAAAGTGCTTTTTTCTTTATGATCTTTATACTGTGCATCAGTTCCTGAGAGATGCCAATAGCATCATGAATCTGTCTCCCTGTTAAAAAACCAAATTGCTCTTCTGAGATGTATTCAGATAAAACATGTTTCAATATGTCAGCAAGAATCTTTGAGATGAGCTTGTATAATAAGTTACATAAGGCAATTGGTCGATAATCACCAAAGGAAAGAGGCTTGTTCTTTTTGGGAATCAAGGTAACAAAAGTAGAGTTGAGTCCACCTGACATATAGCCATTTGTTCTAGAAAAATTCACCAGTTCCTTAATATCATGACCAAAAATATCAAAGAAGTGTAGATATAGTTCCACCGGCCAACCATCAGGGCCGAGACTTTTGTCTTTGGCAAAAAAATTTAAAGTATGCTCGATCTCTTCCAACGTGACCTCTTTTTGCAAACATTCTGCTTCCTGATCATTAATGAATCTCGGATATAGTGAAGCCACTTTTATCTGATCATGTAAACTACAATCATCAGGATCTCTATAAATGTTACCAAAGTAGGAAGCAGCTTCAGATTTAATGTCCTCAAGACCAGAGACTTCTTGACCCTGCTCATAAAGAATTTCCCATATGAATTTCACATTCCTTCTTGCAGATGCAAAGGAATGGAAGAACTTTGAATTTTTATCCCCATGAGAAATCCAAATGGCTTGACTCTTGAGTCGCCATTCTTTTTCATCTTGTAGTAAAAGAGCTTCTTTTTTCTATTCATAATTTTTCATAGCTTCAAAAGATTCATAAGACAGAGAATTATGAACATTTGCAACAAAGGATTCTTGAATTTTCCTTTCTAAGAGTGATAATTCCAGCTTATCAGCCTTTTTTCTATCTTTGATCCATTTAGTGACAGCCTCCTTTAAATTCTTCAATTTATAGCAGAAATTCAGCATCGGATTAGTATCATATTCACCACATTTCTTCCAAAATGTTCTAACCATACTGCAAAATATATCATCACTTAGCCAGGAAGCGTTGAATTTGAAGGGGGATGGAGGATTATGCCCATATTCTTCCAGCTGAAGAATGATGGGACAGTGATCTGAGAACTTATTATTATAAACCCAAGACCGATACTTCTGAAATAACCCCAACAAATCTGCTTTTACAAGAAATCTATCCAATCTCTTATGGACACCATCAATTCCAAATCTCCCATTAGTCCAAGTAGGTACCAGTTTATGTGGCTCCACATCAATAAAATCTGTATCCACAAAAATTTTGTTGAAGAACTCTGCAAGGTCATCTAGCCTGGTTGAAGAACCCCAGATTTCTGAAGCATTACATGTGAAGTTGAAGTCCCCTGTAATAATCAAATCAGTCAAGTTCAGAAGACCAGATTCATAAAGAGATACCCAATACCTCTATCTCTCCCTATATGGGGCATAACAATTAAGGATGGAGAGGGATTGATGTAAGCCACAAAAGGACCCTTTGAGCAAAATACCCCAAGGAGTATGAAAAACCTTGAAATCAAATAAAGCAGGATTCCATGCAGCAGCAAGTCCCCCTGACATACCACAAGAACTAACAGCAGCAACTTCCCAAGAAGGAAAAATCTTACAAAGTTTGGAGATAGCAAGAGAGTCATCACACATGGTCTCCTAGATCAGTACAATTGCAGGGCTAGTAGCACTAAACAGATTAGATAAGGCCTGAGCCCGGGATACCTTACCCAATCCTCTCATATTCAGGGAAAGAATAGACATTAAGAAACATCCACCGAGGGGGACACCGCTCTAAGCCCCAAAGAAATAACATTGCCTTCTCCACCAACATATTCCAATCTTTTTGACACCGGAGTGTAAGAATCCAAATCCAAATGTACAGCCTTGTCCATATTCTTTTTCTTTCTACCACGTCTCATGGTGACATTTTGAAATTTTAGAGAATGTACAGGATTGGCCGAAGACCCACTAACCGGATTCTTAGTGTATGTAGGGAGTGGAGGAAATTCCTCCCCCTTCTCAAGAATGAGATTGCCACTCTCTGCTAAAATTGAGATGTCAGCAGTATTATAAACCCCAGCAGAAACATCTTAATGACTGTGAGAATCAGAAATAGGTTGTGTATCACCACCAGCTTCCAATCCAGGATCAAGATCAATGCATACAGGATTATTAGGAGCAATACCCAACTCAGAACCCAAAATATGCTCCATATCATCACTGCTAGGGTTTGAAGATTGTATGGGGATGGGGTTAGACAGACCATCACCCTCATGAATCGACTTAGAACCAAATGCAGGGGCATCAAACTCCAATTCACTAGCTAAATTACGACTAACCTTAGGGAGCAGAGGGTTAGACTCAAAATTCTCAATCAGTAACCCCGTAACAAGGTCATGCCGCATTTTGATTTAACCATTAGAAATGCGGCTTGACAAAACATTTTCAGATTTTTCAATAAAAGCTAGTTCATCTGTAGTTAGGTCTGGAAAAGGGTTTGGGGAGCTATCATAAGACTTACCCGATTTTTCATCTGAAAACTTGTGTGCGCCAGAAGAGGGGGATGCTAGTCTAGAAGCCGAAGAAACCACATTCTGCTTCCGCTTAAAAGGGCATGACGCCTAAACATGACCGACTTGGTGACAGGTAAAACACTTGAAAGGGATCTTGAAGAAATCGAGGTTTTGCCTCCAAACCCTAAAACCCCACACAATATCAACTTCAGCAGGAAATCCACTCCTCACATCAATTTCTACCATGACCTTGGTATACCGACGGTCCATGCCAAACAAATTCTGTTTGTCAAGCCTGACATATCTCCCCACCACGTTCGCCAATCCAATGATAACCTCCTCTGACCACATCTCTATGGGAAACCCGGGGATGATCATCCACAAGTGCGTCATAGCTTGAAACTCTTTCAGAGGATCAAAATTTATGTGCCAATGCTTCAAATATAAAGACCCCTTCTTGAATTCCCAGAAAACCGAGAGGATTTTCTCAAGATGCGAGGACTCTGAGAAGGTAAAATGAATCCAACGGTTCATGAGTAGATTAATGTGCGGCGTCATACCAGTAATTGGTACCCAATATTTGTTAACCCACTCAATGATTTCAAGCTTGTTACCCGCAGTGAATTCCAAACGACCTACTAGTGCCTTCTCAGCTAGATACCCGATTCTAGCCAAATTAAAGTCTGAATCAATATCATATCTCGCAATGGATGCCCTAGCCTTAAAAGTTTTCTGCAATCTTCGGGATTTAGCCTTCGAACCACTCAAAACGTTGTGTCTCAGCGCAGCAGCATCTCCGGGGGGATCAAACAGCACAGGGGAAGGATGAATGAAATTAGGGTTTTGTTTTAAGAAAGGCCGCTCCATAGTGGATCTCTACTGGATCAAAATAGATGTCACCGGCAGTTGTCGAGAAGACTGCCAACCCACAAAAAACAACAGTGCTAGCTGCTAGCAGCCAGACCGGTAGCCCCAAAAAACTGCAGGAATAGTACAACAACCGGCGCCCCCACAAATAGCCAAGAAATCCAAAACCACTAAAAGCAGAGCACAACCAAAAGTGATCCAAACTTGTAGCCAAAAAAAGAACTAAGCACCACTACAAGAAAAACCGAAATATCAAGTTAAAGAGAAAGAAAGATGGGCTGCGACATAGGCGAAGATTCCCACTTTTTTTATACTTGGCTGGTACTGGGTTGATTCTAGCGAATCAGCTTGACTCCAAGTCGTCGTGAACCCACACAATCCTCTGATCAACCATCAATTCTAGAAAATCCTACAGAAAAGCCAAAAAACCCTAGCAAACCAACCTTCGACGCCATTCCTTACTTGCCTCCAATCAACAATTTTGACTATCATAAAGCATAGAACATCAACTCTAACTAAATATCACTACATCATTTTTCCAAGTTTCCACTTTTTATTTATTTTCTATCTCTTTTATTTTTATATTAATTTTAACTTTAAATAATACATTTTATTTATTTATTCACCTTTTAATTAATATATTTTATATTTCTTATTTCTTATTCTTAAATAAATTAAACGAATGTTGTTTTCTACATTCTTGCTTTTTTCATTTTCCTTCATTTTGGTAGATGTATCCTTCGTGATGGTCCACATTTTTTTATTCTTCTTCAATTTGTATATGTTATAATTCATATACAATGATACATTTATCTTGTAGTTGAATAAAAATCTAATGTGGAGTTCTCTATGTATTCTAAATGGATAATATTGTGAATTGCAAAAGCTTAATAACTTTTATTACAATAACCAAACTAGGGCATAGATGGATCGCTTCTCCTCTCAATGTTTTAATAGTTTCTTCTTTCTATGAGATGCCCTAATAAACCATTTGATCCACGTGAGAGTTGTATTTTAGTCTAATACAAAAATAATAAGCTTATCAAAGCCTTGGAGGAGTAAGGTTGTCTTGTGAAAGAAGTCACAACCTCATTCTTATAATTTCAACTTCATTATTAGTTGCATGCCTTAACTCCCAAGCAAAATTGAGTTGCTAATTTTCTTTAGGAGCTTGAATGTCCCCCTACACCCACAATCTCCCACGCACCTCAATAACTTTAGAGTGTGAAGTTACACAACATATTTTGATTACATGTAAAGTTGGTTATGTGCTTGTCTTTAATTTGATTAAGTACCTAGATTTAGACTTGGAGAGGGTATACATCCACTCCATCCTATATAAGGTTATCTATGCTAGAATAAGTTAATATTGTAGGAGATAAACTCTTTTTTTTCTAGTCCCAAATCAGATAAGAATTTTACAAAAAATTTAGGCATGAGTAGAATTTTATTATGATCAAAGATTTGTGAAAGGTGGAGCAATATCCTTAAGGGTTTTGCCCAATTATAAACCGACTTAGATCATCAAAAATTAATCAAAACTCAATTCAATGTGAACTTTAACTTTCTATATCGTCAAATTTCAACCACTAAATATAAATTTGCGATAAAATTATATAACTCCTAACCATACCCACCAATACATTAACATGCTTTGTCTTAACAAAACTTTATACATTACAATGTGTGCAAGGAGAACCATAAAATACAACATCACTATATAAGGAGAAAATGACAAATAATATATTCACAAACCCATAAAAAAAATGGAGAAGCCCAAAAATTGGATGATTTGGATGGAATCTAATTTTTTTTATTTTTATTTTTATAAAATCGAGAATTTATGTGTGTTTTATGGAGAGTTTGATGATAGAAATGGATTCAACACCCTCAAAAACCCGGAGCACCTGAAATTCTAGAATTTAACAGCTATTTAAACTACATTTTCCAAAATTACAACTAGATTTTTTCAAAATCATACCCAAAAATTCATCTATTTAAGCTAATAAAATTTTTAAACTATACTAAAAAAAAATCACATCAACACTAACTATTTCCCCTATGCATTTTCCTTAACTTTTCCAATTAAAGATTGTTTTCTATCCATGAATTGCATTGTATTAAAGATTGTGTTCAACCTATCAATATGGCATAAAAGTTACATTTTTTTTCACAGAAAAGATAGCAATTTCAATTCATAAATAATTACTTATATAATTTCATATTAAATTTTAATTAATAAATATTTTGGATATTCAGGGACTTAAAATTATTATATATTATATAATAAATTTATGAATATGCCAAAGTTATAACCATTTATACCAACAACCAACTTTTAAAGCATGTGACCAATTCCCAAATCAGAAAAAAAAAACCAGTCAAAGTTCATAACTAACGAATCCCTCCTAATCGGTTATGTGTGTAGTTGTTTTTTCCATTAAAGAATATCCCGTTCCCATAATTATCGGATCCACTATAAATAAAAAATATAAGATAAATAAATAACCGGTATTTGTTTCGCCTTTGTTTCTCGGTCAAACCCAAAGCCAGGCAGCAACCGTAGTTATCAAATCTAACTTAACCTTAGGCGGCCGTAAGCTATATATATGCATGCGTTATTCCGAATCCTGAGAGGCTTCTGCTTTGTTTGTGACGTGATTTATTTTTTCCTGGTTTAGAGAACGGCCTCTGAGCAATCTCTGCGGAAACAGACGAGCAGGTATGTTTTCTGCAAAACCCTAATTTTTTTTCCTTGATCACTGTGTTTGGAAGTTGTGGAATGCAAGGCTTTTGTTCATATTTTTGTTTTAAAGATTCTGTTTCTCTAGAAGATTTCTTTTCTGTGATTTGAATCTCATTTGACAGAATTTGTTTGTGTATAGAGTTGTTTGTTTTGGATTTGCCGGTTTGAATTAAGATTGTGTAGCAATTTTGGTTTTGCATTTAAATTTATTGGGCGTCTTTCTGAATCTGGCGGCTTTGCTGTTTCAGGATCTTTGGAGCGAAAATGCAGTCAATATCCTTAGTAACCCTAAAGGAAGCAAAGTCTTCCGTCTTTGCTGTCTGTTCGTCCTCCGAATTCAGGGAAAATCTCCATTTCTCAGTCTTCCTCTAACCTTGCAAAGGTATTTTGTTTTTAAATTAAAAGAGGAACTCAAGCTGGAATTCCGGGGTTAGGGTTTCTTTTCCCTTATGGGAAGAAGTAGAGAAATGCCTGGTGTGGAATATGACGCCTGGGATAAGGACAGTGAGCCCTTTGTGGAAGTGGATCCCACTGGCAGGTATGGTCGGTATGAAGAATTGCTGGGTCGTGGTGCCATGAAGAAGGTATACCGAGCTTTTGATCAAGAAGACGGTATTGAGGTTGCTTGGAACAAGGTGCCTCTGCAAAACCTTGATGATGCTTCCATTCAAAGGATCTATGCGGAAGTCCGTCTGTTGAAGTCTCTTAGGAATGGAAACATTATTATGCTCTACAATGCATGGCTGGATAAAAAAACAAGCCATGTGAATTTCATTACTGAGGTATGTACTTCGGGGACCCTGAGAGAGTACCGCCAGAAGCACCGGAATGTGTCTATGAAGGCTGTGAAGAATTGGGCGCGTCAGATATTGGAAGGATTGTATTATCTTCATAATCATAACCCTTGCATAATTCATAGAGATTTGAATTGCAGCAATATTTTTGTGAATGGAAATAGTGGCATTCTTAAGATTGGGGATCTTGGTCTTGCCACTACCCTTGGAAATGATCATGCTGCGCACACTATCATTGGTACTCCAGAATTCATGGCTCCGGAATTATATGATGAGCATTATAATGAGCTTGTAGATGTTTATTCCTTTGGCATGTGCTTGCTGGAGATGGTTACTCTGGATATTCCTTACAGTGAGTGCCGTAGCGTTGCTCAAATTTATAAGAAGGTGAGTTCTGATAAAAAGCCTGCAGCATTAGAAAAGGTTACCAACCGAGAAACGAGACAGTTTATTGAAAAATGCCTGGCAGCAGCATCGGTGAGGCCTTCTGCCGCAGAGCTTCTGATGGACCCATTTTTTGAAGGTGTAGAAGCGAGCACCGAGTAGGTACAAGGGTGTTTGATTGAAAAGGATTGAATATTGGTTTAAGCATATTTATTTATGTGATCTTTCCAATTATTTTAAGAGTTAATGTGAGAAAATGTTGTTATATATATAATTATACCAAAATCGAGAAAAAGGATATTTAGATGCTTATGGCTCTATGAAGGATTAGGCGATTTATTTGGATCTCTCCTGGTTCTTGCAATATGGGATATTTTATTTGCAGCAGGTAATATATTGATTTTGTTGGCAATTCAATTTTTATAAAATTGATTTTGTTTGACAATTCAATATATTAGAAAATTGGTTAATTATGATATTTTATATGTTGTAGATTATATGTTTTTTATGATATTTAATTTAATATTGTTGTATATCAATATTATGCTTGTTATATTTATAGGTGTGTATATCTTAGAATTTGGGGTGGATTATTATATATGCTTTTCTTAGATTGAAGGAGGATGGAACAAGTGTACTGCACATCGTGCATATAGATAACATGTAGTGATAGACAACCCATTCAACTAAAGAAGCTAACAAGTAGTTAATGCATAAATAATATGTGACTACAACTAAGCATGAAAAATAACTACAACCACAAAAACAAAATTAAACATAATACATAATTGTTTTACTTGTACTAACCACCATAAATTTATATTAAAGCATTCTCCATATTGAAACATTTTCATTTTTTTAATATAAAATGTTTTATTTAAACATAATATGTACCCATTTTGTCTCGTAATGAATAAAAATTCAGTTATTGGATTTGAAAATTTATAAGCTGCTAATGATTAAAAATTCAGTTATTGGATTTGAAAATTTATAAGTTGCTAATGATTAATGTTAGTACTTCTCCTTTTGTTTCTATTATGAGTGCATGTATGTAGATATAACTTTTTTACCTAGTAACATAATATATCCATATCTTTAATTTGTTAACACATTTGTAGTTGTCATATGCCCTTTACATATCACAAGTAACTTTGGGTTTTTGAAATGATAATGTTTATATTATAAAATTTTATATAAAGTGTATATTTTGCAATTTTTTTATGATATAAATTCAAATGTATTTTATGAAAATGTTTAGAAGTTAAAATATATTTTGCAATTTTTTTTATGAAAATGTTTAGAAGTTAAAGTATATTTTGCAATTTTTTTTATAATATGGATTTAAATATTTTTTATGAAAATGTTTAGAAGCTAAAATATAAATTTTGTTAAACATATATGCAATCGCAATTTTTAATGATATGGATTTAAATGTCTTTTATGAAAATGTTTAGAAGCTAAAGCATATTTTGTAATTTTTGTATGATATAGATTCAAATGTCTTTTATGAAAATGTTTAGAAGCTAAAATATAAATTGTGTTGAACATATATGTAATCTATTTAGTGTTCTAGAAACTAAAATATAACTTTGTGTTGGATATATATGCTTATCCATTTGGTGTTTACTTAATGGATGGTTTGTCACTTTATATTTTTTTTTTTCCTCGGAAAAATTCGTAATTTTATTTCAAATAGATGATCAAAATTACACTCTGCACATGTAGTAGAATCACTGAGATCCCTACATTATCACATATTTTCTATCCCATATTAACTTCATATCTATCCCATACATAAAACAATCGATATTACTGCTGCCCATACATCCGCTTATATCCGGTTACAAGATAAACTGCACTATATCTCAATTCTGTGCCTCAATTTCTTCAAGAAAAGGTCTAATCCATTTGGTGCTTACTTAATGGATGGTTTGTCACTTTATATATTACCTATGGAAATAAAATATTGTGTACATATAATAAAGTATAGTTCTATATTCTTATTGGTTGACATATTATGCTAAACATGGGTAAGATCATTATTTGAAATCATTATAAGATCATTTGGTTTCCTTAAAGATGGATTAGGTTATAAAGAGATAAAGATAAATAATGTGAGTAGTTAAATAAATTTAAGTTTTTATAGCTACTTATTTTTGTAAATTTATTTTTATACACATAAACATTGCAATAATATTTTTATGAAAATATAGAGATTTTTAGAAAGCCATATTGTGGACTATGATAATCCAATGCTAGTTTTAACACATGCTAGCTCTAATGCAAGCTAGTTGTTTTGATTAGTTACAATTTGCCATTAAAACAATCATTTGCCTACTATATGAATAAAATTCCATTGCTAACTTTAGGATGTGTATGTATGATGTGGGTAAATATATAAATTGTATAGATTAACATCATGATCAATTGGCATGAATTGTATTTATTTAACGAAATGATTTTTTAGATGATTTCCATTGCTAACTCTAGGATGGTTAAATGTATGATGTGGGTGAATATAATAAATTGTATAGATTGGTACCATGATCAAATGGCATGTTTTTTACTTATTTATTGAAGTGATTTTTAGATGATTTCTTTATAGATTTTATATTTTGCAATATTGATGTATTATTAAACCTATTATTCATTAGACACTTTTATTTGTAAGCATTTGCATGGGATTTAGAGATTCACCATCCATAGGACCATTGATGTACCTTTACTTTTCCACTTCTATAGAATTACTGGAATTAACGTCGTTAAAGAAACTATAAATTAGGCACCTAAGACTTAATTCCCACTAAGATTTTAACCTAGATCATTTGCATAACATGCTTGTCTCAACCATGGTGTATCAAAGTTTTGATTTACTCCATCATAAAAAGTTGGTTATTATTGTAATAATGGATGCAAATTAAATGATTTCAAGTCAAAGATTGTACACCTATTAACTTTCCCTTTCCTTGGAATTTATACTTTTCACATTTAGGTACCCTTTCCCCAAGTTTTGGTCAAGCCACAACAATTGTAGATGTGTTATTCAATGGTATAAACACTAGCATTATAGTTAAATTGTGGGTTTTTATGCACTAGTGTACTATAAAAACTAGCATTTTAGTATTTGTGTAAATTTTTTACTATTGGTTGCATAATATTGAATATTATATTTAGATTGTATTTTTGCAAATTTTCCTTGAAATGAAACTTTTGGTATATGTTTTTTTAATGTTGTGCACATGAATTATTGTATTTTCTTTTAACAACTTAATCTATTTTTCTATGAATTATGTTGTGCAAATGAATTATTGTTTTGGACTTAACAACATAATCTAAATAATTATTATGCTTCCTCAACCTTCCTCGTTTTTTAAGCATTGGATGCTAAGGCACATTGACATTGTTGCTATGTGGATCTTGTTATATGTATTCCTCTCTAACAACATTTTTTGTTTGTCAATTGTCATTAATTGTTGAATAGACCTTGTGATGTACTTGACTCATGTGGTTGTTCAATTCACTCCATCCATGACTCCTACTACCCGTGAATCCCAATGTATCTCACTCACCATCTAGATAAAAACTTTTGATTTTCAACACCTCGTGTGCCTTAACAACATTTTTTAACAATATCAAACTATTTTTCTACAAATTGGGCTATGACTTTATCTATACAACCAAAGCACGTTTCTTAAGCATACTAAAAGTAGTCGGTTTAACTTGATTAGCATGTGATTTTATGTTACATATTCAAAATAGACGGAATTGTCTTCCTCACCAATTTGCATGGATAAGGTTTATCAAACCAACCTAATAAAAATGAATAAACCTAAATATTTCATAAACCAAATAGACCTAAAGTACACATCTTCCACACCTGTGACAAGTAGTTTGTCTTGGGTGATTTCCATGGATTTATGGTAGAAAGCACTTGCATCAAGCATCCTAGCAGAGAGATCTACAAAGTGTACTAGATGAATAAAAATATCTTATAACTTAAAAAAAAATGTCCCTAAGCTTAGTCTCTTTTCTCAAACTTTTGGGAGCCTGAGTATGTTTGGCAATGTCTAGATAAACATTTGTGTTTCTTGATAATGCCATCAAGTTTGGAGTCGGCTTGCTTCCTCCATTCCTCTTTTTGCTCAATTGCCTTGGTATGTTTGAATTGCATTACCACGGGCCAATCATTTTGACATCATGTACACCCCCAACACCACTGGAAACAACTGCATTGCTCCATAACCAACCAATACCTTTGAAACCAAATTCAAGCAAGCAATTTACAGATAATTGATCTATCTTCTTACTAAGAGAGTTTCAAAATGAAAAATAGAGCAAAGGGAATGAGAACCATGCATAATTCTAACTATAATCCAATATTAAAAAAAGAGAAGCTTACCCAACGTGAATTCTTAAAGAGATCATGTGGAAAATACAAAATGATAGATATATTAACATCTTATGGGTGATTCCAATAGAAGAGATCTTCACACATGCCATAATGACGAACACACCTTGACCCCTTTATATCTTATGTGCCAACCACCACTTATCATTGTAGCCAGAGGATTGCCACCTATAATGCCTCCCCTTGAGTTTTTGCTATAATATTCATTTAAACTTAAAAAAACCCATATTAGATTTTTATAAACCATAAAATAGGTTCATCATTAAAACATAAATAAGTTGAAGAAAAATATGGTAATCATTATCGATAAACAACCATCTTTGTAATGATGGAAGGATTAGGTCAACAAAGGTTAAAGAGAGAAATAAAAGCAATAAGGTAGGAACAACACTAATGTAAACTTGATTACATAATAAGATATATTATTTAAAAAGTAAAATAATTAATAAAAAATAAAAATCTAAAATTTTTATAAAGACTACAAACATATATAAACTCTCAAGTAAAAACTAAATCTTAATTAAAATAAAAAAATATAAATATAATAAAAGAAGAATTTTTAATTTTTTTATTCAAATTATTAAAAAATATATTTATTTAAAAAAAATTTACGTTTCGTTTCGTTTCATTCTTAATTTTAATATTTCCTATTTATTTGAATTATTCATGTTTCTACTTTTTATTTATATTTTCTATCCTTTATTTTTTATTTATTTTCTATCCTTTTTATTTTAATTATTTTCTATCCTTTATTTTTATTTAATTTCAACTTTTTATTTTATTTAATTTTGAGTTAAGTAATATATTTTATTTATTTATTTTTCTTTTAACTCATATAATATTTTTTTTTTAATTTTTTTTTTTTTAACGTTGTTGTTTTTATAGTTTTGCTATTTTTATTTTCCATAAATTTGGTTGATTTATCTTTATGTTTTGCATTCTCTATGTTTATTATCATTGTGAAGATAACTATTTATTGATAACGATTAGTTTTATTCATTTTTAATTTCTTTGTGTTTTGATGATAAACCTATCTAGTATTTGATAACATCAATCAATAAAAAAAATGTAGAGGTCTTTAAAGTAAATAGATAAATATTGTAAATCAAAGAAGCTTAATAACTTTTAATACGATCATGAAATTGAGGTATATAGGGATTGCTCCTCCCCCCTATAAGATGCCTCTATAAGCCATTTGATCCATGTGAGAGTTGCATTTTTGTATAACCTAAAATCAATGAGCTTGGAAAAGGCTTGGGGGAGTAAGGTTGTTTTGTGAAAGATATCAACAAGGTAGGGAAGGAGGGAACTCTCATTTTGATCAATGATCTTATGATAATGGTAGAGTTCCCAGCAATGATTTCAGCATGCCACTATATATCATTAAGAAAAGTGATCCCTAGGTACATTGTTATAGCTTCAACCTCATTATTAGTCATGCCCTAATCCCGATGCAAATTTTACATGCTAATTTCCTTTAGGATCTTGAAAGACCCCCCTAGAGCTACCATCCTCCACCTACCTCAATAACCTTAGATGTGAAGTTACACCATGTATTTGAATTGCACTCAAGGTTTGATTATTTGTTTCTCTTTAATTTGATTAAGTACCTAGATTTAGATTTTGAGAGGATGATACATCCACTCCATCCAAGATCATGTTATCCATGTTGAAATTAGTTAATCTTGTAAAAGTAAAACCCTCTTTCTGCCACAAATTTGATAAAAATCTCATGGAAATTTCAGGCATGAGTAGATTTGTATCATGATCTAAGATCTATGAAAGGCGGAGCAATATCCTTAGGGGTTTTACCCAATTTTGAATTGACCTAGATCATCAAAAAATTATCGAAGTTCTATATCAATGTGAACTCTGACTTTTTGTATTATTGAATTCCAACAACTAGAGATAAATTTACTACAAAATTAAATGGCTTCCTATCCATGCCCATCAATACAAATGAGTTGTAACATGCTTTAGCTTAAGAAACCTTATACAATGCAATGTGAACAAGGAAACCATAAAAAATGCAATGTCATTGTAAAGAAAGAATAACATACAAATATTTGTCATACATCAACACTAATGATCTCCTCTTTCAGAATTTGAAGTTGTGCTCTTCCAATAATTACATTGATATAACATCTCTAGAGTTATAATTGCTTGCTATAATTTTAAAATTTTAATTGCTATAATTTTAAAATTTTAATTAACAAATATTTGCAATTTTCAAATATTTAAAATTGTTATATATTCTCTTTAGTTAAAATTACCAATTTGACCCATAAACCACTTATAACCAATTCATAAAAATGTATAACCAATTCTACCAACAAACCCACTTTTAATGCATTTGACCAATTATCAAACCACCCTAGATCCAAATCCTAGGCTCTATCAAGGGCCGAGAGGGATCAAATCTCCGGTGCAAACCTCTCCTTGAATAGCTCCTTGAGTGTAGTACCTGAGCCACATAATCCTAAGCTCTAAAGTCTCTAGTTTAAGTCTCATATTTACTTTTTACTTTGTATTATTCTTTTTTGTTTATGTCCAACATAATATTTATTACTTTTTACTTTGTATTATTATTTTTTTTGCTTTGTATTATTTTGTTACTGGACAAACACTCTAAAGTCTCATATTTAATTTTACTTTGTATTAAAAGTAAAAAGTAAAGTCTCTAGTTTAAGTCTCATAATTACTTTTTACTTTGTATTATTCTTTTTTGTTTATGGCCGACATAATATTTACCACCTAATCCTAAGCTCTAAAGTCTCTAGTTTAAGTCTCATATTTACTTTTTACTTTGTATTACTCTTTTTTGTTTATGGCCGACATAATATTTATTACTTTTTACTTTGTATTATTCTTTTTCTGTTTACTTTGTATTATTTTTTCACTCTACAAACAGTCGACTAACAAGATCTCCTATAGAGCACCTCTTGGCCCAATAAAAAACAATACGTGGTGAAAGTTCATAACCAACGAAATCACTCACATTTAGTTGTGTGTATAACACATCCCATTCCTATAATTATCCAAATAGTTGTAAATAAATAAAAAATAAGATATATTAACCATCAATACGTAACTCATATTTCTTAGTCAAACCGTGGTTATCAACTCTATCCTAACTTGAGGTGGTCTAAGTTATATATACACATATGCTATTCCACATTAACCCAAAGGAAGAAATATCTTCCGTATTTGCAGCTAGCTCCCTAATGTTATTGGTTGACATCTAGGAAACATAACCATATAGCTCTCCTTGATGTTTTTATCATAAAAATTGAACATATAAACAAATCAAGACTACCCTAGAAGAGTTATCATAATGTATTAGATGATAAAGCTAGAGTTTTCTTATAAAGGATTATAGTGAGGTAAAGTTAGTCCACATTATGAGTGTGGGATATACCAAGAAACACAGAAGTGAAATAAAGTATAAAATGAAAAAAAACATAAATTTTTTCTAAATTTATAATCTAATTGATCATTATAAACTTGGTTTTACTATAACATCCTTCCTTAATGGTCAATCTACGAACTAGTCAATCTACGAATCACACTAGGTTTATCCCAAAATTTTACATTCTTTTCAAGACCTAAATATTTGGTGAAAATGTCTACAGTTTGGTCCTCTACGGGACACCATTGCAACTCAATATTTAATATTCTACAAGTTGTCTAATGAAGTGGTAATGCATCTCAACGTACTTGGTATGCCCATGGAAGACTGGATTCTTGGCTAGTGTGAGCACCCCTTGGTTGTTCCAAAGCAGGGGTATAGGGGTGTTGACTATGTCTACTACATCTTCATATATGAAAGAATCGTCTTAAGCCAAATTTCCTTAAATCCTCATTTCCCCACTCCTCAATATTATGTTTCTGTCAATGAAAGGGCTACTGCTTCTTGCTAGTCCATGTGAATACACCTGTGGTAAGACTGAATACATATTCAAAGGTTGATTTTCTATTATTCATGCAACCTACCCAATTTGAACATGTATATCCACATAACCTAGGGTCTTTGGTTCTACTATACAAAATTCCAAATTCAATCATCCCCTTCACATATCTCAACACCCTCTTCATTGTAGTCCAATGATCTATTTTTTGTGCTATCGTGAATTTATAAATGAAGCTCACAATGTAACTGAAATCGGGCCTAGTGGCTATAAGATATATCAAGCTTCCCACTAGATCCATGTAAATTGACTCATTAACTACCTTAGATTTTGTTTTGGTTAAAAGTTTTAGCCCTTCTCTAGAGGTGTAGACAATATCTTGCAATTTGTCATTCTAAATATGCCATGAAAACTCCTAGCATATTTGTTTGTGAGACAAAAAATCTACTACATGTTTTCCATACTTCTACACCTAGACGGTAACTCATATTGTATTTTATTTGTTCAATTATACTTTCCTGACTACCTATAATTATGATGACATCTACATAAATGATTGGTAGGATGATATCAATACCAATTATTTTGACATGTAAGTTGGCATTTGAAG
Source organism: Larix kaempferi (assembly GCA_027924585.1). NCBI lineage: Eukaryota > Viridiplantae > Streptophyta > Pinopsida > Pinales > Pinaceae > Larix > Larix kaempferi. The sequence continues at coordinate 14,302,226 of BSBM01000030.1, forward strand.
GACTCTATTAGAACATGTGTTTAATTAACTACCTGCCAATCTTAATGTACCATGCCCTAGGTGCTTACTTTAGGCCATATAAAGCCTTCTTAAGTCTACAAACAAAATGTTACTTCCTTGAAACCTCAAAACCATGTGCTTGATACATATAGACATCTTCCTCCAAATATCTATTAAGGATTAGGCCCCCTTCATAGCCATCGAATGGAACTTCTATCCACAATGTGTTGCCATGACTAGAACTAGTTAGATGGTTCTCATATTTGAGCAAAGGTATCCTTGTAATCAATGCCCTCTCATTGAGAGAACACTTGAGTTAAACTAAAAGACGACACTTAATTTATCCTCCTAACTAAGTGACCTAGCATCCAGATGAAGGGAGATTTCATTCGAAAGTCAAAAGATAAAAATAGAATCCGAAGCATGAGAAGTATGGTATACATGTGTGTGTGTGTGTGTGTGTGTGTGTGTGTGTTACGCAGGATTGATTAATTCAATGTGAGAGTGAATTCTCTTCTCTCTTGAAGGAAATTCACATTCATTGTGCATGTGACCAAAATCAACGAATTGGTTTTGTGTAGGATATTATTCTGATTTCTATTCTTCCATATTCTCTCTTGCTCTGTGATTTCACTAGGGTTGCTTGGTATTTCTCTCTGATAATGCACCATTGGTGCTTGATGTAATCTACTCAATGAAAAGACATTATATGTTATCTATCAATATTCTAAGGAATATTTTGTTGGGGTTTTATCCCTCAAGTACTAGAGGGTTTCCCCAGGGTAAATGTTGTGTCTCATGTGAATGCTTATGCTTGTTTATTATTCATTTGAGTTCAAGTACTATTATAATTTTGCATTAAGATAAAAAATTAACATGGTATCAGAGCTCATGGCGTGAATGAGCTAAGTTTTTCATTCAAGCTTGAGCCTGCATTGATCCTAGGTGAGCACAATACTTGAAGGAACTTCGAACTTCAATACTTGGAAGGACATGATTCTGAATATCTTGGAAGAGCATGATCAAGATGGATCATATCCAGTGTTGTTGAAGATCCCACTTCTAATGTTGGGCACATTTCTTTCTAGAAGAATCAAGCCAAAGCAAAGAGAACCATTTATGATTCTATGAAAGACAATTTGATGCCGGTGATTACTCCATTGAAGACTTCAAAGGAGTGCTTCGACACCTTGACAAATATTTATGAGAATAAGGATCCCAGTCAAAAGAGAGCCCTGAAGAACAAGCTTCATAATCTGAATATGGAGAAGGAAGAATCTATTGCTTCCTTCACAAATATATCTCAAGTAAGAGATCATGAACTCATGAGCATTAGAGTTATTGTTGATGATGATGATATTATTCAAACTGATGTCAATGGTATTCCATCCTCATGGGAGATATTCTTGGATGATGTTAATGGTCGAGAACTGAAACCAAACTTTGAAATATTGTGGCATGATTTCCTTCAAGAAGAAGGGTGAATTCAAAGTAAAACTACTTCCTCCAAAGAAGAGAACCTTGTTCTTACGACAAGGACAAAGAGAGGAAATAAATCATTTTCTCAGAAGAAGTTTCCTCATCAAAAGGGAAAAGAATACAACATGAACTTTGATAAGTCTAAATTCAAATGCTTCAACTACAATAAGAAGGTCCACTTTGCAAGAGATTGTCGTGCAAAGCAAAGAGGAAAATTCAAAGGTATTTTTCATACTTCTATTGCTACAGAAGATGAACCTACAAGAAAGAATTCTTCAAATGATCAAGAGACAAGGAATGAGTACTATATTATCTCAGCTCTAGCTGGATCCATTACCACTAGGGATGAGACATGGCTAGTGGATAGTGGTGCATCAAAACACATGACTGGATATAGGAGCGCTATCTCAGATCTGAAGGAAAATAAGTTCTCCTATCAGGTGGAGCTTAAAGATAATACCACCTATTCGATCCAAGGAGTTGGATCCACTTCCTTTCATTTGAATTTAGGTGATGTACTCCATGTTGATGGTATTTTGTATGTTCCTGGTCTGAAGAAAAACCTCCTGCTTGTTTTAGTTCTAGAAGATAAAGGTTTCAGAGTAATATTTATGGACAACAAAGCGCTCTCGTGGAATATGAATTCAGAATTGAATTCTGCAACTGTGATTGGATTTAGAGAGGGAGGTCTCTACAAAGTTCCTGAAAATTTCATTAAAGCCATGATCCATGACACTGTCAGTCCTTGTGAAATATGGCATAAGAGGCTTGGTCATCTTCATTTCAGAGCGCTACCTTTCCTACAGAAGATGGTAAAAGGTATTCTTGTATTTCAATCTAAGCATGATGTTATTTGTATAGGTTGTGCTCTTGGAAAGAACATTAAGAAGATATTTTCGAGCAGTACCAAAAGATCCAAAGGGATCCTGGAGTTTATACATTTCGATCTATGTGGTCCCATGCCTGCACCATCCTTGAGTGCATAGATGACTTCTCTCGCAAGTCATGTATCTATTTTATGAAGTAAAAGATTGAAACTTTCAACAAGCTTCAAGAGTTTAAAGCACTGGTTGAGAATCATACTGGAAAGCACATTCGTGCTTTGAGATTTGATAATGGAGGATAGTTTGAGTCTCATCATGAATTTAATGAATTCTACTAATATGCGAGGATAAGAAGACATATAACCGTACCTTACAACCTCCAGCAGAATGGGGTTGTTGAAAGAAATAACATAACAATATGTGAGGCTATAAAATCTATGATGTGTGATCAAGATCTTCCCATGTCCTTATGGGAAGAATCCTCTAGTGTTGTTTTTTATATACACAACAAAATCCCTCATGCTATCCTGGGACAAAAGACTCTTGAAGAAGTTTTCACTGGTGAAAAACTAGATGTTGGACACTTGAATATTTTCAGTTGTCCTGTTTACGTTCATGTGCCAAAAGAGAAGAGGACAAATGGATCCATCCTGAAATAAAGGAACATTTGTCAGTGGATATAAAGAATCCTACAAATCTTATAGAATCTATGTTCTGGGTCAAAGGCACATTGAATTCAACAGAGATGTAACATTTCATGAAGAGGATTCCCTCAAGATCTCTAAAGAACTTCAGTGTGATTCATATATGGAGGAACATGAGACTCCCATGATGGAGGATCGAAGTTATGTTTCTCCCCTCTCATATGTTGAGAGGGAGAATCCAGAAGAGTACTTAGATCCACCTGATCCTGAAGAGCTAGTAGAACTGGTAGAAATATCTCCTAATGAACCTAATGCTAAGAGGATATCCGCATGGTGTTGAGACATTATGCATGAGGCAAAAAATCATGGAGCACCATCATGCACATCCAGAGAGCGAAGGAGACCTAAAAGATATTCAGGATATGTAGCACAAATGAGTCACATCAGTGATTCAAAACCCACCACCTATGAGGAAGCTACCAAGAAACAATTATGGAAAGATGCCATGGTGGAAGAATACAAATCCATCATGAATAATGATGTATGGGAAGTGGTTCCTATACATGAAGGGAAGTCAATAGTAACTTCCAAGTGGCTTTATAAAATAAAAAATGCAGCTAATGGAAGTATTGAAAAATATAAAGCAAGATTTGTGGCTCGATGTTTCTCATAGAAAGAAGGAATATACTATGATGATACATTTGATCCTATTGCTAGGTAAACTACTATTCGAGCCATGATTTCACTTGCCTCATTTATGGGGTGGAATCTTCACCAAATGGATATGAAGATTGCCTTTCTCAATGGTGAAGTTGAGGAAGAATTTTATATACAACCACTCGAGGGGTTTGTGGTTCATGGGAAGGAGTCCCATGTATGCAAACTTAAGAAAGCCTTGTATGGGATTAAGTAGTCCTGTAATGTCCCCACCTGCTGACCACTGCGAAGCAAGGAACATACTACCAATCGATGGGGCTCTTAATCAAAAATTTAGCCCACTCATTTCATTACAAGAAATAAGATATGAATGTGCAGATGTAGACAATCAATCATGCACAGCGGAAACAACATCCACACAATCATTCGAATACATTCAAGATTTCAGGCATTAATAAAAGCATTTCATAAATAAATATATAGGCAGAAACACTTATCTTCGTTTCAATTGTCCCAAGCAACTAGCTATGTCGCTGCAACGTTCCACCCAACCGTAGGCTCTTCGACAGCTTATACTGAGTCCGTCCGAAGGCCACCCCCGAGCTGGGCATGATTCTCACAACAAAACGACTATTGACAGGGTTACACATTTACAACAGAGGTGTTCACAAAACAGGGTCCACATTGTTTCCCCCAGCTCGTGGTTCACCCAATGAACTGTGGAATTTCGTTTTCAACCCCAGGGAGCAAAACCGATTTCTCTCCACTGGTTAGGATCCCTTCCAATGGCCTAAACGACCCCCAGGAAGACCCAAAACGTTCTGCTCTCTTTCCCCATGGGTAACCAACACAAAAACGCCCCTTCCCAGCTAAAAGATGAAGGGAGACACAGAAAAACGAGAGAGGAAAACGCCCAGGCAGCTTGAGCTGTGTGAGAGAGCAAGGCCATGGTGAATAATCGCTTAGGCAGCCATTTCGTGGCTCTATTCTTGCCCAAAAAGACCAACACGTTTTTCCATGAAGGGTGGCTTGCCCATACCCGATTTTGGACAGCCATACCTTCCCATTCCCAAGGCAATAACTTCCCCAACCAACTCTTGGGAGAAATCAATGGTTGGGTACAAAAGTCAACATGGGTAGTTGAGGGTTTGATGGGTTTCCTCATTGACACTTGGCTTGACTCTATTGGCTCAAGGGTTTGAATGTTTTCCCTCCCAATTCCTTGTGAAATCATGCCCCCATCTCTTTGTTGCATTGCATAGCTAGTTGTGGGTATTTTTTATTAAAATGCATATTACATGCTATTTGAATTTCCACTGTGCATTGCTAGCACGCAAACCATATGCATCACGAAATCGATGGCGGGGCCTTGGCCTTGAGCTCCTCACCATGATTTCCTAACAATATTACATCATTTATAGTGTTAATGCCATGGGGCCAAACTGGGGACATTACAAGTCCCCGAGGGCTTGATATTCGAGGATTGGAAACTATCTTCAGGGCTTGGGCTTCTCCAAAAGTGAAGCTGACCCCAACATGTACTTCAAGGTTGTGAAGAACCAACCACTGATCTTGGTTCTCTATGTTGATGACTTGTTCCTTATTGGAGAGGAAAAACAAATATCTTTGTGCAAGAGGGAGCTAACTTCTAAGTTTGAAATGAAAGACTTGGGTCTTATGCACTACTTTCTTGGTCTATAAGTTTGGAAAAGGAAATATGAGATCTTTCTTTCATAAGGAAAGTACACAATTGATGTGTTGTGCAGGTTTGGTATGATGGATTGTGAATCCATGTCTACACCAATGGTTTCTAATTTGAAGAAACTACATGAGTCAGACTCTGGATCTGATCTAGTGGATCCTACCATGTATAGACAGCTCATTGGTTCCTTGATGTATTTGATACATAGTAGACCATACATATGTTATGTAGTGAGTATCTTGAGTCAGTTCATGTCTGAGCCAAGTCATAGACATTGGGTTTCTGCCAAGCATGTGCTTATATACCTTTGAGGTACTATTGCTTATGGAATTAGATATGCTTCCAGTGGAGGAGTGATGCTACTTGGTTATGCTGACTCTGTCTGGGTGGTATTATTGTGGACATAAAGAGTACATCCATATTTTTTTTAGCTTGGGATCAACTATGATCTCTTGGTCCAGTAGGAAGCAGAGCTCCGTAGCCTAGAGTACTACAGAAGTAGAGTATATTGTAGCTAGTACAGCCTATCGAGAAGCTGTGTGGATTAGGAAGCTACTTGCTTGGTTATTCTGTGCGAATATTGATACTACTATCATTCACTCTGACAATCATAGCTGCAATAATCCCTCAGAAAACCCTGTGTTTCATGATAGATCGAAACACATTTAGATGAAATACCACTACATCAGAGACATGGTCCAAAGAGGTGCCATAAGACTTCAGTACATTTCTACTGGTGAGTAGATAACATATATGTTGACTAAGACTTTTTCCTTGACAAAGTATAGGTACTTTCGAGACAAGCTTGGCATGGAAGAGAATGCCTCCCTCACTAAGAGGGAAAGTTACAACATCATGAGTCATTCTCCAAGTCAATCGTGTGTGTCAAGATTGAGCCTCGTGTGTCGAGATAGTGTATTATAGGAGCCTGAGTTAGACTCAGGAAACTTGGAGAAGAATATTAAGTTGGACTCAAGAATGAATAAGCATCATGTGTTGAGAAAAGTGCTTTTTATGTCAAAGTGATGGTGATGTATAGTCTTGTTTGTCAAGACTAAGGTCTTGTGTGTCAAGACTGATCCTCATGTGTTGAGGTGGTGCCTCACTTGTGTGATGTGCTGATAACCATGGTTGAGCTATTAAGTCTCCTATAGAGATTGGCCACCTCTAGAGTGAATTACTTTAGCATATGACCACTTGGAATGATAGTAGAACAAGATGATCACATCGTTGGAAAAATCTCCTTAGTATATTTGATATGATAGATAAATTAAAGTTGTCACATGTGGACCATGCAAATAAGACAAGAGATAAATATAATATGTGATAAGATAAGAAAGAACTTGATTTTCTTAGTAATGATAAATACTTCAGTTAAATAAAAGGAGAATTCAAATTGTTCACTTTAGTGATGTTATCAAGAAGGACTTCAGTTAAAATATTTAGCTAAGTGTTAATAAATAAGATCTAGTTAACTAAAGTGTTTTGCATGTCAACACTTGACTTAAACTAACAGATGACAATTAAGTTGAACTAAAAGACAACACTTGAGTTACAACACTTAAGTTACGACACTTGCATGACGACACTTAAGTTAGCCTCCTAACTAAGTGACCTAACATCCAGATGAAGGGAAATTTCATCCTGGAGTCAAAAGATAAAAATAGAAGTCGAAGCATGAGAAGTATGATATATATATATGTGTGTGTGTGTGTGTGTGTTATGCAGGATTGATGAATTCAATGTGAGAGTGAATTCTCTTCTCTCTTAAAGTAAAATTCACATTCTTTGAGCATGTGACCAAAATCAACGAATTGGTTTTGTGCATGATATTATTATGAGTTATATTCCTCCATGTTCTCTCTTTCTTTGTGATTTCATCGGGGGTGCTTGATGTAATATGATCATTGTAAATACATTCTCTACTATCTATCAATATTCTAAGGAATTTTTTGTTGGGGTTTTCTCCCTCAAGTACTAGAGGGTTTTCCCAGGGTAAATACTGTGTCTCATGTGAATGCTTATGCTTGTTGATTATTCATTTGATTTCAAGCACTACTATAATTCCACATTAAGATAAAGAAATTAACACTTCTAACTTCTTATGGAATCTTCTTCATTTCCTTGTCCTTTATTCTTTTCGCATTTACCTTCTCCCTTGAAATTGGTGAAAAAGGATTGTTATGAACCCTTTGTCTCAGTATTGTTATTAAAATATTTCTTCCATCTGTCTTGATGTAAGATATTATTGTAAAGCTCATCAAACTTCACGTTAACACCTATAGAGGTGATGTTCAAGGTCCCAATAAATTTCTCAAAATCACATGGTAATATTTCAAGCATGATTAGCACCATGTCTTCTTATTCCATCATGCAATCAATGGAATTCAATTATTCTCTGATATACTTGATCTTGAGTAATTGATCCTGTAATGAGGTACTCTCATCCATCATAGTTGAGAACAACATGTTCTTTAGGAAGAAGGCTTGGACCTTATCCAAAGTCTCACATAATTTTTTTAAATGCTTCCAAATAGCTGTGAAAGTCTTCTTTGTTTGGACCTCAAGAAGCATATCATCTTTTATGGACAACTTAAGCAACATCACTATTGCTCTGTCTTGCTTCTAAAACTTTTCATGGTCTCTACTCACGACTATGAGGCGACGGTACACTTACCTAGGAAAATATCAACCAAGCACATTTACTAAAAAATGGCCAATGTGCATTGCTTCCACGTATTGTAGTTCATGCCAAAGAACCTTCAACTGGATTCCAACATGAGGTTGTTTAAAGAGGCCACAAATATAAGTCACAAATGCATAAAAAAATATCAAACATAGTAAAATGTGGAAAATACCTATCAAACCCCTTGATACTATCTCTAAATCACTATAGTAGCCACATATCATTAATAAACATACATATTTATGATAAATCTACTCACTAACAGTCCAAAAATATGCATAGTTTGACAATTATACTAAAAATCAACCCTGTAAACCACAAATATTCCCTCAAATAGCTACAAAACATGCAAATATTAATATCTCTACTCTCAAACAACTAAAAAAAATTAGATGTGATGCAAACCAATCCCAAAATAATTAATTTATCTATAAATATATTTTAAAAACATTAAATCAACATCTAAAACGTTCAAATATTTAACTCTAGGCACCAATTCACATAATAAAAGATCCAATATGCTCTTAAATTGGTTGAATTGGATAAAGAATGGATCAATTTTACCAATTAGAGTATCAAATAGATCGTACAATCCAAATTTGACTCCAATTATTGATCCATACAATTTATTTCTAGCTTGGCATCTATCAAATCAATTCCATATGATTGTATGACTATGAAAGCTATGCAAAATTTCATTTTCACCCATAAGAGTTGTTTGTACAGTTCTCTACAATAGATGTTGATTTAGCCAATGCTTCCATACATATCCATAAGTTGGTAGTACTATACAAGGATTGCAATTGATGGTTGTATGATGATTGTAGCTTGCAGGTTGTATGACTAATGGTGGCTATATGGATACTAGTGTCTATATGGCTCCTCAAAAAGAGATTTTATTTCTTCCATGGAACCTCAAACTGCCCGGTTCTACTAAAGAAAAAAAAATTGTGTTTCTTCGAAATAAAAAAATTGAAAGAATACATGGTTTTCAGAAAAAACCCTTTCGACTCTTTGATGTGCTAAGCTATTGATCCCCCAATTTGTCTTTTCTTGTAACAATCCCTAGGTCTTCACACTCTCATAAAATATTAGTATCTCATTGAGATCTAATACAATATCATAGAAATCAAACACAAAGAAACCAAGACTAACTCAAAAGAGTTATCATAGTGTATTTCTTAAATGAGAAAGTGAAAGCTTTTTTTATAAAGGGTTACAATAGTCAATCGATGTTATGAATGCGGGATAGACCAAGAAACACAATAAAGTGAAATAAAGAATAAACGCAAAAAATACATAAAGTCGGAAGTGACTGGACAGTCAAGAGGAGGTTTTGGCTTGCATTTTCATTAAACTAGGTGGGCACTTCATAAATACAAGACATAGATGAAAAGTTTCTTCAAAGTAGGCACTTTTTGAACTCAAATTGGAAAGATAGATGTATAAGAGGCTCGAAAATAGTAGTCCACACCACTTCCAATTTAAATCACTCAGAAGTACCCGATAATGAGGGTTGGGCATTCATTGTCATGTTGGTAGATTCATTGTAGGCAAATGAAACATCATTTTAGGAATGTGAAAGAGGTTCTTGTGAAAAATGTAACTATCTTTCGGAATGTCGTTTTACTTTTAGTTATTGACCAATGTACATATTGTGGTGCAAATTTTAGTAAGCCCACTCCTTCAAATTTACACTTTGTTTTTACACAACACTCTGTGTAAATCTATTTTAATTTTGATTTCTCTTTTTTACACAATGTGCAAAGTTTGTGAATCCCAACACAAATAGATAGATGTACAAGGTGGAAAATATTAATCCTCACTATTTCCAATTTCAATCACTCAAAAAGAACCAATAATGAGGGTTGGGTGTGCATTTTATCGAAGTGGGTAAAGATGGGTCCCAAAATGAAAAATTGTCATCTTGGCATATTGATTTCGAGCAAATGAAATATCATTTTAGAAATATGAAAGAGGTTTTTGTGAACAATGTAACTATTTTCAGGAATGTAGCGTAACTTTAAATTATTGACCAATTTACATACTATGGCTTCCATTTTACTAAGCCTATTTTAGCAAATTTACTCTTTGTTTTTTACACAACACTGTGCAAATCTATTTTAATTTTTCTCTCTTTTTTACACAATGTGCAAAGTTTGAGAAGCCCAACAAAAATAGATGGATATACAAGAAGGTGGAAAATATTAACCCACACCATTTCCAATTTAAATCACTGGAAAAGACCCAATAAGGAGGGTTGGGCTTTTACTTTCAATTATTAACCAATGTACATACTGTGGCGTGCATTTTAGTAATCCCATTTTAGCAAATTTACACTTTGTTTTTTACAACACTATGTAAATCTATTTTAATTTTGATTTCTCTTTTTTACACAATGTGCAAAGTTTGTGAAGCCCAAGAAAAATAGATAGATATACAATAAGGTGGAAAATAGTAAACCACACCAATTTCAATTTAAATCACTCAAAAAGACCTCATAATGAAGTTTGGGCATGCATTTTACTGAAGTGGGTAAAGGTGGGTCTCGAAAATAAAAATTGTCATCTTGGCATATTCATTGTGGGAAAATGAAACATCATTTTGGGAATATGAAAGAGGTTATTGTGAACAATGTAACTATATTCAAGAATGTGGTTTTGATTTCATATATTGACCAATGTACATACTGTGTTGTACATTTTACTAAGCCATGTTTTGCAAATTTACACTTGCAACACTGTGTAAATCTATTTTAATTTTGATTTCTCTTTTTTACACAATGTGAAAATTTTGTGAAGCCCAACAAAAATAGATAGATCTACAATAAGGTGGAAAATAGTCATCCACGCCACTTCCAATTTAAATCACTCAAAAAGACTCGATAATGAGGCTTGGGCGTGCATTTTATTGAAGTGGGAAAACATGGGTCCATAAATGAAAAATTGTCATCTTGGCAGATTCATTGCGACCAAATGAAACATCATTTTAGGAATCTAAAAGAGGTTTTTTGTGAACAATGTAACTATATTCAATACTATGGTTTTACATTCAATTATTGACCAATGTGCAAACTGTGGTGTGCATTTTACTAAGCCCATTTTTGCAAATTTACACTTTGTTTTTTACACAACACTATGTAAATCTATTTTAATTTTGATTTTTTTTTTACACAATATACAAAGTTTGTGAATCCCAACAAAAATGGATAGATATATAAGAAGGTGGAAAATAGTAATCCATGCCACCACCAATTCAAGTTACTCAAAAAGACTGGATAATAAGGGTTGGGCGTGCAGGGTTGGCAGGGCCGGGGGTGGGGTGGGGGGTTCTCTTTAACCATAGATAAATTCTATAGCCAAAATATTCTTGGGTATTGGGAGAGTTATCAAACAACCTAGCAAAAGCACTTGCATTATGGCAAGGTCTATATCAATATCAAGTAATACACAACATATATCAATATCAAGCAATACACAACAAAGTTAGATCTATAGCAATTATTGGTGATTCAATGATAATCATCAGGTAGCTAGTTTGCAAGAAGGGGATAAAGGATGGACCTTTAAGTAATTTAATGAGGAGGATAATGCACCTATTTTATGATTTTGAAGACATTAAAGTCTTTCATGTTTTAAGAAATATCAATGCTCAAGGAGATAGGGAGGCTAACAAGGCATGCAATCTAGATCAATGTGTTATAATGGCGAATGGAATAATGGTTGGATCTTATACTATCCCTTAACACCTTATGAGGAAACTATATATAATCACGATTTTCAATATAATCCATTTTGGGTGATCCGACCTTGGTGATCGAGCCATTGATTTGGTTAATAAATTTTGTCGCGGGATTTAACGATCAATTCTCCAGGTGGCACGAGACAACCATGCAAATTTATGCCAATTATTTGATGAATTTGAAAGTTCTTTGGATCAGTGTTTACTCTTGGATTGAGAGTATACTTGTGTGTGTGAAAGGTGTATATCAGTCTAGGAAAGCGTATGATATGAACTTCATTTATGTGCGACGCAATAAGTTTGATATGATCCACAGAGACATACATCAGGTGGTCAGGATGGCGAATTTAAGGTTAGGGTTTATTCTTTTTCATTCACAAAGTTGGTAGATGAAATTTGGAATTGAAAGTGATCGGTGTAGTGAGCATAATCTATTATTTTTAGGTATATTAAGAATTTGTTGCAGAAAAACCAGTGGTAAAGGGCGAATCATTATCATACTTGTTTGTAATCTTTCCAATTCTGTGTGGTCGATTGTCATGGGGAGGTTGTCCAAGGATGAAAAAGAGACTATGAATTATCAACAGCAAGATCGTGAAACTCGGACTTCTAACAAAACTAGGGTAAGGGACTGTAATCTTTCTTTTTGTATTGTTATCTCAGGTCGAAAGTATGTTGGACTAGTTATAATAGTGAACATAAGATACTTCAGGAGTTCAATGGGAGTCGTTTTGTCACTATTGGGAATAAGGGTATTTTATATGGTGGAAGTTTTAGAGAGGAATTTTTACTGAACATTAGGATCCATTATTTTAGAAACTCAGAATTTTGTTCACTGCACAGTTATAGGGAAGAAAAGCTTTCGGTTTAATTTTTCAGTATAGTCAGATTGCAGAGTATTGAGCTAGTTCTTGGTTGTAGCATTTTTCATATCAAAAGTCTAGGCATAGTTAGATTTATTGATAAGTTGATTGAGATGGAAAACCCATTGCAGTGTATTGAGCTAGTTCTTGGTTGTCGCATTTTTCATATCAAAAGTCTGGGCATAATTAGATTTATTGATAAGTTGATTGAGATGGAAACCAAAATGGACAGAGAAACTTGGCCAACCAAAATGTCAAAGGGAGGGGAGACAATATTCAAGATATGGTTCGTACAATCAATATGTTGAGAAACTATTACATTGGTCTTAGCCTATGCTATCCAAAGAAATGTAAATTTGTCTCAATATCAATTTCATTTGTTGGATATCAAGAATATAAAGACAAGAACAAATATTGTGATGGCCTAAGTGGAGATTGAACATCTTAAAGGCAAGGTTGAAAAATATGAGAGTGAAATTCAATTGTTAAAAGGCATCATGCAGAGTCATGATCTGCAACCTCCATATGATGGTGATCTGGAAAAAAACTCAGCTAGCGCTCCTCATTTCAGCAACCTCTAGATGATGGCAATCCAGAACAAAACTCAGTTAGCTCTTCAAATCACAACAGTAATCCCAAGAATGATGACCCTTTGGCATATGCAAACACGAAGGAAGAATATAATGAAAAAGATTATAATGAGCATGCCAAACATCAAGACCTCCACCAGGAGGGGAAAGAATCATTCCTTTAATGGCCAAGTCTCTTATCCTTTTTGGTTTGTTTAATCTACATGAAATTTTTGTTGTCAGGTGTGTTTGAAGGATGCAATACAAAGAATTTTTGGTTTGGTACTCTCAGGAAGAATAGTATACAGTCTTTACCAGCAATGGAAGACTTTAAAGAAGGATGCAAAACAAATAATTTTTGGTTTGGTACTCTCAAGAAGAAAAATTTACAGTCTTTACCACAGAAGAATCTAAAGACAAAGAAAATATTTTAAATGTCTCCAGTATGATTTCGGAACAGGCCATTATGGTCATGTTGAACTCTTTTAAAATTTTTTGTAAATGTATTGTAAGTGCATATAATTGTTAGGGGATTTCTATAGGATCTATTCTAGTAAATTTGAATGTAATTCCAGTAGCATCCATAGAGTGACAAAATGCAATTATCATGTAGTTTTTTATTATTCTCATAAGCTATGTACAGACAACAAGCTATCTGAAATACTGATGTAATACCATGATGTAATACCAGGATGTATGGTAAGGCTGCATCCTCTTTTTTGATAAACACAAATCACCCGATTTATATACCATGACAAACAAATGGATGCACATTTTACCAGTGTTCTTAATTGAATTACAAGCTCTGCAAATTCTGCAAATTCATATTTTCTTTTTATGTCAATATTCTCTCTACGAATTTTTCCTCTCTTGTTCCATTCAAACAAGAAACGAAATGTTGTCACCCTGCAAAGTCGTACTTTAATGTATAATATTGTACCAAATTCATTATGAAGGCCAGAAGTGCGAGAGTAGTAAAAATGATGCAATAAATTATTGTATGGGTTGTGGAAATAAAATTACTTGATTCATCACCGTTGTAAACAAAGAATACACCTTAAATTTGGACCATTAAGTGAACAACATTTAAAAACGAATCGAATTTGAACCGTAATTCGACCAAATTGGACAAATTGGTGAATTTCCTACAGTAAATCTATCATGGCGCACCTTCTTAGAATCTGGAATCTGGATAATACACTTCAAACTTGACTCGGTTGGAATTCCAAAGGTAATAATTAAGAAGGAATACAGAATGCCACTCAGTTGGAATTCCAAAGGTAATAATTAAGAAGGAATACAGAATGCCATGATCCTACCAAATTTCACATGCAACCTAAAACAAAAAAACATATTCAAAAAACATTCTCCCTTTTAATTCAATCCATGATTTTTTTTTAAATTACCAGTTGGCTCCATTTTTTTTAATTTACCCACCATATTAGTGGATGGATTCTCAATTTTTTTTTTGAGAAGTTACCCTGGATTATCATAAAAAACAATTTTACTGGTAGGTTTTACTCCTACAAAGGTGGTGGTTATTTAATGCAATTTACAATTTTCAGGTGGTTAACCTACATTAAACTTACCATTGTTAAATCTGGTTGATTTCAAAAGACGATTCGTTAACTCACAGTTTTACTCGGAAATTATCTGGATTTTATATTTTTCTAGCTAGACTATTTTCTGTTGGTTGACTCACCCACCTACTTTACAATAAAAAATAATATTTTCAAAACAACTTCACTAATTCTAGATAATCAAATGAAGCATCTTTTTAACATCTTTTATATTCTATAATTCTAACCAATCAAAAAAACATCTTTTTAGCAATTTTAATCAAATAAGATACATGCTAGAGTTAGATAAAATGTTATGAAAAAATGGTTTTTGTACTATCTGTATACTTTTGTACGAATTTGTACAATCATACGGCTCTTAATTGACTATATAATGTTTCTATTTGTATGACAATTGTACAAAAATCACATATATACAATTCATTTGGTTGATTGACGAATGTAATGGAAATTATATGGTTGTTCACACATGTGGATTTGTATGCCAAATCCATATGGAGGATCTATACAATTGATTCATACTATTTTCCAAACAAAAAATTATTTGACATGTGTAGCCTCAAGCTTAAGGATTCCACTAAAAAGAAATTAAATTTTTGCTTTGAAATTTAAAATCAAAATAGTATCTAGTTTCAGCAAAAATGTGCTATACTGGTGATTCCTCGATCTACTTTGCTAACATCTAATACGATATCACGGAAATCAAGCACATAAAGAAACCAAGCATAACTCGAAAACATTATTGTAATGCATTGCATAGATGAGAAAGCAAAAGGTTTCTTATATAGGGTTACAATGAGGTTGAGTCAATCCACTTTTTTTTTTCCCGCAAAAAAAAGCATACTACTGCTATTCAATTATGGCTGAATCAAGTAGTACAGATGTTCATCAAAAGATATTACAATATCTTTCAGAAAGACCATGAAGAAAGGTACTTTCTTACACTTCAAAATTCAAAATTTTACAAACTGGACTGATATCCATGGATTATAAATTGTCAAACATATTTCCATGAGTAACTTAGAACAGAAAATAAAGAGAACCAGAATCCACCACCACATCCTCCCAAAATAAAATGCCTCCATCACCTTCAATCGCCAGCTTTGATAGCTTATCAGCTTGAGAGTTTAACTCTCGATAAATGTGATCCAGCGAAAAAGAACTGAAAGAACTCAAATCCTATTGAATGCGATTGCACCAATAAACAAGATTCAGTACCTATAAATCAAACTCACCACGAGCCCACTTGATAGTGACTCTAGAGTCACCAAAGATTTTAACCTTAATCAATCCAAAGCATAAGGCAACCTTGACAACACACCAGAGAGCTAATAGCTCAGCTTTCATATTAGTCCCATAACCTCCATGCATACGTAGTGTGAAAAAATGATCAGAGTTGAGAAAAATAACTCCACCAATACCACATTTCCCCGAAGATGCTACCCCATCAAAGAATAATACAGGATCATCAACAGTAAGCTGAAACCTTCCAAAATTTCTATCCACGGGTTTTATAGCCTCCTTCTGATATTTCAAATAGTGGCTTAATACATCACGATACACAATTTCAGCATATGACTTAATATTTTCGAATATGGCTCTATTCCGTGCTCTCCAAATCGCCCAACAGATAAAAACTGCAGAGTAATATGGGTTTTACCAATCTTCACCCAATCATGCAAACATTTCTCCACATTACTCCCATCCCAATGGTAAGAGAGAACCAGACTTCTTGTGAACTTTTCCCATGCACTTTTAGTAAAAGCACAGTCCATAAATAGATGAATTGTTGTTTCAGACTCCAACCTACAAAATACACATTGACTCGGTCCAATCCACCCCAGCAATACCAAATTATCCCACTTTTTCAGACGGTTCATTAAAACAAACCATAAGAAGCACTGCAACTTCAACGAAAGATACCACTGCCATATCACTTTATACCACCAATGTGAGGGGAATAAACATCTTCACTTAATGATATATTCATAAGTAGAACGTGTAGTAATTATACCTGAAGACAAATTACCAGCCCACCGAATTTCATCCTCCCCTTCAATACATCGAATACCAGCTGCATTAAGAGTTATGATATACTGATCCCACTCCATAGAAACCTGTCGTGGCAACTGCAGGTCAGATGCTCCCATCCAATATCCATGTGGATCCTTCTTAACAATAGTATTAAGTGTGACAAATCCCTTAAACCTTAATAATTGTAACAATCCCTGAGATAATGTCACATGTTCATTCAGTCCAACAATCAAATCCACTCCAATCGCCACCTCAGCACCATTACCAACCTTCTAGCATAGTCCATCAACCATCCAATAATAAACTTTCATAAACTCATTCCAAATGGGGGAAACACCCCTTAATACTTTCTTTGGCTTCCTCAACCAATGGGAGACTTTTGTTTTAATATACTTCTCCTGTATCACGTGAGTCCAGAGAGTTCTGCCAAATAAGGCCCTCCAGAAGCTTTTCAACCATAGGGAAGCACTAAATATAGAAAGGTCTTTTATCCCCCAACCACCCGCAGCAACCAGGATTGAGATTTTATCCCAACCTATCATAGACAGGTAAGAATTTTTCAATCCTCTAGACCATAAAAACTTAAATATCAATCTCCTCAATGTATTGATGACAGAGCATGGAACTAGGAGCAGTGATAGCCAATAGACTAATGTCCCAATCAAAACCGACCTTACCAGAGTAAGTTTACCGCCAATAGAAAGCAGACGGTAAGTCCAATTAGTAATCCTAGATTCAAAAAAAATTATGAGCCACTACCAATCCTTAACCAAATAACCATTTGGATTCAGCCGAAAGCCAAGATATGTAAAACCATCTCCAATCTTTGAACAATTATAAGGAAAAAAGACTTTCAAATGTCTCAATCTCTCTAAACAAACCAAATTCTCATAGATACAGGACTTTTTGAGACTTACTTTCATGCCATAGGCGTAGCAAAAAAGATCTATGATCCACTGGTATGCTCTCCATTCCTCCACCGAATCATTACCAGCTAGTAAAACATCATCCACAAAAAGTGCATGGGACACCGATAAATTCTTAGAAATTTTCAGGCCTTTAATTTTTCCTTCCTCAACAGCTTCTTTTATCAACCAACTTAGTCCATCAATCACTAATAAAAATAACAAAGGAGACAATGAACACCCTTGGCGCAGTCCCCTAGTGTAGCTAAAAAAAGTAGATGGAGCACCATTTACAAGAACAACAATATTCATAGTACTAGCACATGCCATAATCCACCTTATAGCAAATGCCGGAACCTCGATATGTATCAAAACAATTCTGAGAAAATCCCAACTAACACGGTCATAAGCTTTTTCCAAATCCATCTTAAGGATGATGGCCTTTAGCTTTTTACACTTGATGGTATGAATTAGCTCCTGTGTTATACCCACAGCATCATGGATCTGTCTATCCTGTAAGAAACCAAATTGCTCCTGAGAAATGTATCTAGAAAATATAGGGTTTAGTCGACATGCAATAATCTTCGATACAACCTTATAAATAAGATTGCATAAAGCTATAGGCCGGAATTCACCAAATGCTTTTGGATCATTAACCTTCAGAATAAGAGTAATAAATGTAGCATTTAATGCCCCAGAAACATAGCCCTGTGTCCTGGTAAACTCCACCATCTGCAGTATCTCCTCACCCATAATGTCAAAAAATTGTATAAAGAGCTCCACTGTCCAGCCATCTGGACCTGGGCTCTTTTCCTTTGCAAATGATTTCAATGTACTCTCCACCTCCTCCAAAGTAACTTCCTTGCAAAGATCAACAGCTTCCCTATCATCAAAGAATTTCGGATATAATCTGGCTACCTTCAACTGGGACATTAAGTCGCAACCATGGTCCACCGAATAAATAGTACTAAAATATTTTTTTGCCAACCCCTATAATCCCTGAGCATCAACTACCTCATTACTAGCTTCATCAGCCATTTTCCATATAGTATTGCTATTCCTCCTAGACGAAGCATAAGTGTGAAAAAAATGAGTGTTCTTATCACCCGAATTCACCCACAGTGCACGAATTTTCAATCGCCACTCTTTTTCGTCCATTAAATAAAAGCTTTCCCTTTCCTTCTCCAAATTTTTCAAGTAGATAAAATTATTATCATCCAATGGTGCTTGCAGTGACTGCACATATAACGCCTGTAGCTGGGATTCAATCACTAACAATTTCTTCTTAACCACTTTCTTCCTATCATGTATCCAAGCCAAGACTTTCCCCTTAAGCACCATCAGTTTGTAACACAGTCGATCCACAGGATTCAAATCCTCCTCCAGATTAATGTGTTGCCAAACATTTGAAACAAAGCTGACAAACTTAGAATTTTCAATCCAAGAGCTATCAAATTTAAAAGGGAAACAATGATGCTGAAAACAGTCATCCAACTACAAAAATATAGGCCAGTGGTCGGAAATCTTCGTCTTTCCAACCCATGTACAGTACCTGCCACAGGACTCCAGAAGTGATCTCTTAATGAGAAATTTATCCAAACGTTTCATGATAGAGTCGTGTCCCCCTCTGCCATTAGACTAGGTAGGAGAGTAGACACCTGTACACACATCAATCATATCATTAATTAACAAATATTCAGAAAAAAAATTCAACCAAAATATCCATTTTAGCAAATGTGCCCCAAATCT
The DNA here is from genome assembly GCA_027924585.1 of Larix kaempferi. NCBI lineage: Eukaryota > Viridiplantae > Streptophyta > Pinopsida > Pinales > Pinaceae > Larix > Larix kaempferi. The sequence continues at coordinate 14,321,659 of BSBM01000030.1, forward strand.
CCTGGGATAACCTAGTAAAATTTAGGTCACCAGCCACCAAAATATTCTCTCTTTCCAACAAACCAGAAGTTTGTAACCCATTCCAAAAAAAATCACGATTTTTATATGGAGCATAACAATTCAATATTGATAGCGGAAAACCATCAGATCTACGGAACCCTTCCATCACAATACCCCAAAATGACTTATAAACCCGGAATGTATAAGCCCGAGGATCCCAAGCCACAAGCATACCTCCAGACATGCCATTCGAGCTACATGCCGAAACTTCCCAACCCCCCTTAAGACCAACAAACTTCAAAATGGCAACCAAATCTGAACACATAGTTTCCTGTAATAATAAGATACTCAGCCAAGCAGTAGCTAAAAGATCAGCGAGGGCCCTGACTCGGACAGCCCCCCCCAATCCCCGAATGTTTAAGGAGCAAATAGACATTAAGTGACCCTCCTCACTGGGGATATAGCTCTAAGAGCCCGCAAATGTACATTTGTATCCGCATCATTATCCAGCATATCAATTATCTCCGAGACAGGAATATGACCCTGAATAGCTTCACTTGCCTTAACCCCACCAATACCCCCTTTTCTTCGAGATTTCTGAATAGTGACATTCTGAAATCTCTTGGAATGTACAGACTGTACAAGGGGATTAGAGCTAGGTTTTTTTGAATAAATAGAAAGAGGGATAAAGGTGCTCTCCCCTCCAGACTCTCCAGTACCAACATCCCCCAGAACCCCATTATTCAAAGGAGATAATTTACCCAAAATATCTGTATCAGACCTTAACAATTCCCCCCCGTCATCCACATTATTCAAACATTCAATACCCTCCCCCAAATCAGAAGAAGGAATAATAGCTGAGGAATCCTCAATCATACCCGGAATATCCCCCCCCAAACCGGTCTTATCCCCAAATAGTTCCCGACAGGTCAAATTTCTAGCCAACTGAACATCCTCCCTAGAATTAGGGTTCATAACCTCCACATTTATAGGACCCTTCAATTTATGGGAAATATTAGAATCAAAAATTTCATTAATCTCCACATCAGAAAACTCAGGAATAGAGGGTTTGGGAGAGACAAATGACTTACCCAAAACAACATGTCCATCCAAAAGTCCAACAAATAGTGGTGTCGAAGGAGGAGCCTGAGCTTTTGAACGTCCCCAATTCCTCACACCAGGAGTATGAGAAACAACATCCGGACAATGTGCCCTAATGTGTCTTGTCCCTTGACAATGATAACAATGGAATGGCACCTGAAGATAATCCAAACGCCGGCACCAAGTCTTAGACCCCCAAACAAGTTCAATTTCCTCTGGAAGTCCCATAGCCATCTCAAATGAGACCATAACCTTCGCCGCCCTCCTATCAAAACCACACAAAGAGCGATTATCCAGTCGAACAAATTTCCCCACTGCATTCGCAATTCCCATCAGTATATTCTCCGTCCATAACTCGATTGGCAACCCAGGGATGAGTATCCAAAGGTGGCGCACAATCTGAACTTCCTTCAAAGGATTAAATGCCAGGTACCACTTCTTCAAATAGAGAGACCCATCTTTAAAACACCAAAACCTCTTCAAAAATTTTCCAAAATGCTCCAGTTTTGTAAAAACAAACATTATCCACCCATTTATCAACTGCATAACCCTAGGCATATCCCCAATAATCGGCACCCATTGTCGCTGAACCCAATCCACCAGTTCTTTCTGAACCCCGGAGGTAAACTCAAGCCGGCCCACTATAGCCCTAGTAGACAACATCTCAATGCGATCAAGGTTCGACTACTCTGGAATAACAAAACGATCAAGACCCTCGCACACCTTCAGAGCCCTAGCCTGACATCTCTTACGAGCCTTAGGACCCTTAAAACGTTGCTTCCATCCCTTTCCGGACTCAGAAACACCAACACCAGAGAAAGACTGTAAACCCTCAAATCCATCCACACTAGCACCAGAAGGACAAAACCCTCCACGGGCCTCCTCGCCAGGTGATAAAAGTCTGCTACCTCCAGCCACCGGTGAGTATAACCCACACCCAACCGGTCTACACCCTTCCAGGACCATCTAAAACTGGCACCTGTCGATACCCCCAACCACCGGTTCAAGTGGTCCAAACCCGCTCACCTAGAAAGTCTTCTGTAGCTGTCATCCAACCCAAATGCCATAACAGTCACATCAACCTAACTATAACCCCAGCCAAACTAGAGAGGGTAGCAATAAGAGCTAAACTATCACAAAAAAGAGAATAATAGTAGCACAGACTGAAAACAAACTAGTAATGACGGACAATCCAAGAATAACCATCGAACACCGAACTTCCCACTTTTTTAAAACTTGGCTGGTACTGGGATGGTTCAAATCGAACCATCTTGACTCCAAGCTAATGATTATTCAAGGGAAGATCACGCCTACCAGAGTTCACAGCGCTTGCCAGTAGCCACACACGACCTGCACCATCCAAACCCTAGCTCCCATTGCCCCCAAGCTACCAAATATGAATGTGGTATGGACCGAGAAATAAAATAAAGTGACATAAAACATAAAAGCACAAAATAACATAAAGTTGGAAGTGACTTTATTAATGCATAATTCTAATATATATTTGACCTTTACAAACTATGTTTTACTTTAACATTATGGAATATAAAATTGTGCAAAGGATATATTTCTTGGAGAAGCAACTAATGAGTATAGTTACTAGGTTTATAATAGTCTACTCATTGCAAACACCATTATTTTGGTTGTGGAATCTAGGTGTTTGGAAATACTTGAACTAATTCATCGAGAGGTGCTACATACAATAAAGAAAGGTTTGTTGTTGGAATTCATGATTTCCCTTAAAAAAATTCCTTACTATTGTAAGACACCCCATTAAGGCTTGTTTTAAAGTATTTTTAATGTGTGCTTGCATGCTTTCATCAATTTAGTAGCTAAGTTCAGTTGTAAATAGCTCCCTAATATTATTGGTTGATATCTAGGAAACATAACATGTCACAATATTGAGAGCCACCACAGTTGTAGATGTACCATTACTTTTTTGCTTATGCAAAATTCTAGTCAATACAATTAAGACTTTTATTTTGACTACAACTATTAAGTTGTTATATTTACCTGATGGTTTTGTAAGGCTTCGCTTTATTTTGCTTACATAAATATAGATATAGTTGTTCATAGAGGATATAATTCTCGGAGAAGCAACTAATGAATTACAATAAATGAGAGGGGTTGACAATGCTCATTATACACACTATTCTTTTGGTTGTGCAATATAGTTGTTTGGAAATACTAAAAGTAAATAAACCATAGATGTTACATGCAACAAAGCATATCTAGGTTTAGTTGCATATTGCTCCCTGCTATTATTGGTTGACATCTATAGAACAAGACACGTCTTAGGATTTAGATATTCACCATCCATAGTTGTTGATGTGCTTTTATTTTTTTCTTTTGTAAGATTCCAATCAATATAATGAATATGCTTAATTTAACTACAAGTATTAAAATGCTATATTTATGCGATGAACGGTTTATAAGGCTTTACCTTATGTTACTTATGCAAATATAAAACTATGCAAAGATGTGTTTGTACGGCCCAATGTGTGATTGATGTATTTCTATTTTCTAAATATTTGAAAAAATTTACATCTTTATGTCTATATTAATTTATATATTTTTATTATATTTTAAAAGAATTTATATACTTGTATGTTTAGGAATCCACCCATGTCATGTTTGAGAGGGTTTATATATCCCATGTTGGATAGGTACGTCCCTATGTCATGTGAATCAGGTTGACATGTTCAACTAAGTTGGAGCATTGATATTGTAGAGCTACTTTAACTCTGTGTTTTGACTTTGGTGCAGTGAAAATATGAATTTGATGGTTGTAATTTTGCTTAATTTGTGCAAATGTGGTGGAAACTACATCTAGATTCATTATTCTACACAAATAATGCTCATATGTTTTTCTAAAACATTTCAAGCATTTTTTTAGATCTTCTTTTGTTGCCTTGTAGCATTCCCATCTTTCTTGGACTCATTCTAAATCCTTTTGAGAAATCTTGAACTCTTCCCATGGAACTTTCTTTCATGCAACTTTGATTCCCACATTTATTTCTATGGAGAATCTATACATAATCTTGTCCTTGCATAACGATCTCCCTTAGCAAGATCTCTACATTATTACACCTCAACTTAAATCTTTCATGAAGTCTATTAATTGCTTGCATTCCAATTTCATTGGCTATCAAATATGTTTTCATATGCTTGGTAGCTTCTTGCAACTCTTTGATTACTTGTAAATATACCCAGATATTCCATCCACATCACTGTTATCGATAGTCATGTCTTTAACATTTTCTTATGTCACATATGTCATGTTTATCTTGTGGAGAAAGCCCTTTGAAACAAATTTTAATGGCTATTTGTTTTGTAAATAAGTCATTATGTTCAATAAATTGAATCACTTATAAACACAAAATCATGTGACTAAACTAGCCTAGATCCAAATCCTAGGATCCATCAAGCACTGAGAGGGATCAAATCTCCTGAGGTGCAAACCTCTTCTTAGGTATTGCACTCAACCTTGGACAATGCATTTGTTGAAATCAATGCAACGAATTAAATCAATATTCATCTTGTGTTTTTTAAGTAGTGAAATGATTGGGCTTAAGTTTCAAATCCCTTCTATTTTTTCTATTTCTTATGTCGGCTATAGTATTTATTTTACTTCTTTTGTTTCTACTTTTTATGGCTATTATAATATATTTTTTACTTCTTTCTTTTATTTCTTATGTTTCTACTTTTTATGTCAGCTATAATATTTTTTACTTCTCTATTTTTTTTACTTCTTATATTTCTAATTTTTTTTTACTTCTTTATCATTTTTACTTCTTATATTTCTAGTTTTTATGTTAGCTATATTTTTTTTTACTTCTTTATTTTATGTTGGGTATAATATTATGTTTCTACTTTTCATATCCACTATAGTATTTTTTTTAATTCTTTATTTTATGTCAGCTATAATTTTATTAATGGCCGACATAATATTTACTATTTTTTTTATTATTCTTTTGTTACTCATGTAACGTTACTCGACAAATGTTTCATTCTCTGTAACGTTACTGGACAAATGTTACAAGATCTCCCTCATACTGGGTTGTAGAGCGCCTCTCGGCGCAATAATTCTCATTCTAATGATAATGAGTTTTTATAGCAATAATGTTGCTCCTGTTCAAAGGAAATCAAAATACAAATAATATTCATTGTGACAATAACAAAATTCAAAATGGACAATTTCATTCTATGGGTTTTCTTTTTATTTTTAACATAAACGAGTATTGTATATAAAAAAAATCCGTGGTTATGAACCAAATCGGTAGAGTACAAATAAGGCCATATTGGCAATGAGCAGATTTTTGTTTCACCAAATTGGTGGCCTGAGAGAGCCTTTATTGGTTGAGTAGGCAATTGAGGGTATGGGTGCCTATCTTCAGCTTAAGAAACGCTTGCTTACGAAGCTTATTGCACTAGGATGAGTGGAAAAAATTCACTATAAGAGCTAATGATTACTGTAAAAGAATACATCTATCATGAATTACTGAACTACTTAAAGAAATTTATGAAGAAATGCTTATTCTATGCATGTCGAGTTTCTGAGCCAGGCTTCCACCATAGATAATAAAAGTGTGTTGAAAATTTCCATGATGGCGATCATCAAACTTTCTGCAGACTGCGTTGAGAAGCTTCTTCTCCTTTTAAATCTGGAAAATGTGCTTGAAAGAATGCTGTGTATTGTTGAGATTGTTGTCGAGATGCTCTCAATCTGGAAAACATGCTTGATTAGTCTTCTCTTTCAAAAATGGAATTGCAAATTCTCTGAATCTGTTGGGAGAATCCTATCTTAAGGAATATAATGAGCTTCAATTACAATATCGGATAGTTTCAGATTGCCTTGGCTTAGACTGGTGGCTCCATTAGCTTCAATATCAGCTTCATTGTTTAAGCTTCTTAGTATGTGATAAGATTTGAAGTTTGTGAAAGTGTTCGAGATTTGGTGGATTCTCTAGATGATTCGACTGAGAGGAAGATTGTTGGGAGTGGAATTAGTGTTGAGAGCTATGATGATAATCATTGAGTCTCCAAAAACTTGAAGATTATCAATTTTGTGATCTTTGGCAAGCTGGCATCCTTTCATCAACTCCAATGCTTCTGCTATATTATTTGAGCAGGTGCCTAGGCCCCAACTAAACTTCAGTCTCATAGTTACTTCTCTAGTCCAAAAGACACCCCCAGCTCCAGCTACACTGGGGTTATTTTTGGAGGCTCCGTAGAAATGCAGGCTATCTGTATCCTGATTTTTTCTCCACTCCTGAAAATCAAGATTAGAGAGTCTGATGTGCCAAGCGGGTTGAAGTCTCCAGAGTGGCTCAGTACTAGGGTGAGGGGGGGTGACTTCGATCCATCTCCATTCTGCATTGTTGAGGGTTGCATCAGACCTGTGTTTGGAGAATTTGAGACACTCAATCAGCAAACCTTTGGCTTGGCTTGCAGTTTGTAGGGGGGTGCAGTGCTTGTCATGGAAAATGGCATTATTTCTTGCTATCCAAATTTTCCAGCAAGCTAATTTAGGCATGGAGATCCAGAGATGGAACCAGAGTTTCTTATTGGAGAGAGGGGAAGGATAGAAGGATTCCCAATCTTTAAAGAGCTGGGTGATTGAGCTAAAATTAGGAAGGGTGAGGTTGAGATCGAGCAACAAATGATTCCAGACAGTCTTGGCAAAATGACACTCCAGAAAAAGATGGTTGATCGTTTCTAGATTACTCTGACAGAGGGGACACCTAAGAGGCCCATGGAGTCCTCTCTTGCTGAGATTGTCACTGGTGAGTACTTTGCGGTGGATTAAAGTCCAGGTGAAAAAATTGATTTTAGGGAGTCCAAATGGGTCCCAAACCTGCTTCCAAAGATCATTTCTTGCTTCATCATGAATTTGTAGAGCTTTGTAATCAAGAACAACTGTGTAAGAGCCTGAAGGGCCCCAACCCCACTCGTCTCTGGCCATTAGATGTAAGGGAGCACATCCTTTCAGGTTTTCAATAAGCCTGACTTTGGTTGTCTCAAGATGTGGTGGTATGGTTATATTTTTCCAGCTCTGCCGGTTTCCATGTGTGTCCCAAGTGCTAAAATATTTAAGAGTATTGATCCCATTTTGAGAGAGCTAGGCTGCGATATTCTGAAGCTCTTGAATGTTTTGAAGTGGATTATTGTCCATTATTTTGTCGGAAAAAATGTCTATTTTCTTTATGTTTCCTAGTACCCAATATAAATCTTTTGCAAAAAAATCCCACGCTGCTTTGCATAATGTCCAAGTGCTAGTACCTTTGGACGTTGGCTTATGGTCTAGACATCTTAAACTTGTCCCATTTAGATATTTCTGTTAAAAAATGACAAAACCCAGAAATCTGCTCTCACACAGTTCATGGACAGATTTGTCAAACACTTCATGAACCACTGATATCACCTTTCAAATGTAAACTAAGCCAATGTAATTTATCCAAGCATTAAATAGACATGTGCTAAGGTTGATATACTGTTCATAAAGTACATTTAGCAGCAGAAAATCATAAGAAAACAGCAGACTGTCATACACATTAAAACACAGTATTTTGGCCAAATTTGACCCTGGAAAAACCCCCCCAACCCCTGGGGAAAACCAGTCAAGAGAGATTTTATTATATATCTTCTTCAAGAGAGAAAGTACAGCAGTAATCTATTCAACAGTAAGACAAACTTATCTCAGACCCAGAAGACCACAACACTGCCTCGAAATTAGTGTTGTAGATGCATTAATTTCTGTGCATTTATTGCCTCAAAATTCGTGCCACAGAGGCTATATAAACTGCTTCTCATAGTCAACTTTCCTCCTTGAATATTGTTCCCAGCTTAGTCTTCAGTCTCGGTCTGTGTGCCTCCTGTAACAGCAGTAAGATACAATGATTTTCGTGCCACCTTAGCCTTGAAAATCACGCCTAGTCAGCAGCAATCTCAAGCTGTACGGACTGTGTACAAACAACAGTTAGTTTCAGCAGTCTCCCTCCTCGAAAACTGAACCAATCTACTCAGAATGTGTGCCCAAGAAGTCTTCTCGAAATATGTGCCAACATTCTCGATTTATGTGCAGTAGTGCCTCCTCAAACTGCGTGCCCTTCAGTGGTTACTTTGTTGCTGTAGCTTGCCTTGGAATTGAGCCAATCTCTGGCTCCTCTCTCTCTCTCTCTCGAAGTTTGTGCCCTTCTCCAAATTCTCTTGGAATGTATGCCTCTCTCTTGGGATTCGAGCCACCCTCCAAAGACTCTCTCTATTGGAATGTGTGCCAAACTGAAATCTCATTCAACTTTTTATTTACCCTATTAGGGTTACCCTCATGTCTTTTCAAATTCAACGGACGAGATTAGATCTTGGCCAAGAGATCTATGGCTGGGATCTAATCTCTCACTCACTTAAATCTCCTAAGTGAACTTTAGAACAAATTTTTCTTTTTGAAAAGTCACTTAACCCTAAATATTTAAAAAGTACACTTTATGACTTAAAGTCACTTTAAAAACATGATAAAGTACAACTCACTTTAAAATCATAAAGTCACATCAAAAAGGTACTTTAATAAAAACACATTACTAAAGTCACTTTAAGAATATAAATGAGACTCCAAGTTATTGACCCCTGCACCTAGGCACCTGATGCAGGAGTGCCACCGAGCTATCAAATGCTAACACTCCCTCTTAGCGAGGGAGGTACTATTGTCATCAGCTCCACCTGGATCTCTCCCTCCAATGACTGAAGCTCCCTCTAAATCTGAATGCCTATCAGATACCTGCACTGGATCAACTGCTAAAGGTCTCCGTCTGACAACTCTGAACTGATAGTTCTCCTCACTCTCCTGCTCATCCTGAAGAACCATCTCATACCAACTCTGTTTCCTCACAGAGTTGGATGAATCCTCCATACTGACAGCCACTGCTGCTGCCACTGAGTCTGATCTCTCACCAGGGTCACCATCCACCGGATGCCCCAAAACTCGGTATATCCGACCATCACGGATTCCAAGCAGACTCGCTGCACCCAAGCCCCCACTCACCGGATATATATAAACACGCCCACTCACATGAAGAACCGCATATCCGTCATCCTCCAAAGCTGAAACTAAGACCAAGTTCCTCTTCAGCTCTGGAACAAACAACACATCGCCAACCTCCAGATAACCACCAGACTCGAGTTGGAATAGGACTTTTCCAACTCCTTCTACTGCATGGGTGCCGGCATACCCATCCTCAGTCAGTATAACTCTGTCAATATCTGTCAACTCTTGGAACACTGCTCGTATCCTCGTCATATGGCGTGTTGCTCCGCTATCTATGTACCATGCTCCAGTATCCAAACTCTCTACTACACTGTTGTCTGAAAGAATTGAGACGAGCGAGAATTCCCTCTCGAATTCCGCCGCAAAATCTCCCACTTCAGCTGGAGAGACTTTCTCAGGCTCTTCTTTCTTCTTGTTCTTCTTCTTGTTGGGACACTGCCCAGCATAGTGACCATAAATCTGGCAAGCAAATCATTTTACTTTGCTCAAGTCTTTGGCTCCACTGCTCGAGCCACCCTTTTTCTTTCTACCCTTAGCTGAAAGGGCCACATTCTCTTCATCAGCAACCTGCTCAGTCTTCCCTTCTCGGATCTCCTCCTAAGTAAAATCATCCCATAGTCTTTCCCAAGAGGGAAAGTTCTCTCTGCCAACTACACACTTCACGAACACATCCCACTCCTTAGTGAAGCCCTTCAGGGCTATCCGTACTAGCTCGGGATCAGGAATCATCTCACCAACTGCACTCAATTCATCTTTTATCTGTCTGAGTCTAGTGAGGTAAGAGGCTACATTCTCACCTCTCACCATCTTAGTGCCATGAAGCTTATCTTTTAGGGCCATTTTACGATTTTCATTCTTGTTCTCATACAAACTTTTTAAAGTATCCCACATCCCCTTAGCAGTTAGTTTCTCTGCCAAATGTGGGATGAGGTGATCTCGAACACCATCCAGAAGCAGTCTCTACATTCTGGCCTCCTTCACCTCATGTATGTCAAGGGCTATAGGATCAGCTGCGGGAGGAGCCACTGTGGTACTGACAAAGGCCCATAACTTGTTTTCCTTGAGAACAGCTGTCATTCGAGCTTTCCATTGTAAATAGTTGGAAATCCCTTCCAACCGATCTTCATACCGGATGCAAGCCATCATTTTCTTCTGCACACTCTGCCTTCTTTGACCTAAAATACTCAACTGTACTGAACCAACACCTTTCTGCTCACTGTGTAAAAAAATAACACACAGCTGTCACAATCAGCACTTTGCAACCAAATCTCTTGCACATCACTTGCAAAAATATCAGCACTTCTCTGCTTCCCAACAATCCACTAAAATCTCAGAGCCCCAGCTCTGATACCATGTTAAAAAATGACAAAACCCAGAAATCTGCTCTCACACAGTTCATGGACAGATTTGTCAAACACTTCATGAACCACTGATATCACCCTTCAAATGTAAACTAAGCCAATGTAATTTATCCAAGCATTAAATAGACATGTGCTAAGGTTGATATACTGTTCATAAAGTACATTTAGCAGCGAAAAATCATAAGAAAACAGCAGACTGTCATACACATTAAAACACAGTATTTTGGTCAAATTTGACCCTGGAAAAACCCCCCCAACCCCTGGGGAAAACCAGTCAAGAGAGATTTTATTATATATCTTCTTCAAGAGAGAAAGTACAGCAATAATCTATTCAACAGTAAGACAAACTTATCTCAGACCCAGAAGACCACAACAATGCCTCGAAATTAGTGTTGTAGATGCATTAATTTCTGTGCATTTATTGCCTCAAAATTTGTGCCACAGAGGCTGTATAAACTGCTTCTCACAGTCAACTTTCCTCCTTGAATATTGTTCCCAGCTTAGTCTTCAGTCTCAGTCTGTGTGCCTCCTGTAACAGCAGCAAGATACAATGATTTTCGTGCCACCTTAGCCTTGAAAATCACGCCCAGTCAGCAGCAATCTCAAGCTGTACGGACTGTGTACAAACAGCAGTTAGTTTCAGCAGTCTCCCTCCTCGAAAACTGAACCAATCTACTCAGAATGTGTGCCCAAGAAGTCTTCTAGAAATATGTGCCAACATTCTCGATTTCTGTGCAGCAGTGCCTCCTCAAACTACGTGCCCTTCAATGGTTACTTTGCTGCTGTAGCTTGCCTCGGAATTGAGCCAATCTCTGGCTCCTCTCTCTCTCTCTCGAAGTTTGTGCCCTTCTCCAAATGCTCTTGGAATGTATGTCTCTCTCTTGGGATTCGAGCCACCCTCCAAAGACTCTCTCTATTGGAATGTGTGCCAAACTGAAATCTCATTCAACTTTTTATTTACCCTATTAGGGTTACCCTCATGTCTTTTCAAATTCAATGGACGAGATTAGATCTTGGCCAAGAGATCTATGGCTGGGATCTAATCTCTCACTCACTTAAATCTCCTAAGTGAACTTTAGAACAAATTTTTCTTTTTGAAAAGTCACTTAACCCTAAATATTTAAAAAGTACACTTTATGACTTAAAGTCACTTTAAAAACATGATAAAGTACAACTCACTTTAAAATCATAAAGTCACATCAAAAAGGTACTTTAATAAAAACACATTACTAAAGTCATTTTAAGAATATAAATGAGACTCCAAGTTATTGACCCCTGCACCTAGTCACCTGATGCAGGAGTGCCACCGAGCTATCAAATGCTAACAATTTCTTCCTGAAAACTGGACTAACTCTATGGCGCTCGTGATGTAGAATTTTCCAAAGTAGCTTACCACCCAATGCCAATTTTGCAAGGCATGGGTCACGAATTTGAAGGCCTCCCGAGGCTTTCGTCCGCTTGATGGTCTCCCAATTCACTAAGTGGAATTTGTTATCATTGTTTTTCCCACCGAACCATAGGAAGTCTCATTAATTTGCTAATCAGATCTGTTGTTCCTTTTGGAGCTAGAAGGGTAGAAAATTGGTAGATAGGAGAGGCGGATAGAACAGAGTTTACTAAGATCGATTTTCCCGCCTTGCTAATCCATTGGCCTCCCCATCTTCTGATTCTTCTTTTTATTTTTTTGAGTGTGTCGTCCCATTTTCCAGCATTTGAGTTTCCATAAGTGATAGGAAGGCCAAGATAGGTGAATTTGTCCCATTGGGTATGGACATTGATGCCAAGAATTTTGTTGACATTGGCTGCAACTCTGTTGTTGAGGTTCTAGCTGTAGACTGCACTTTTTTGCAAATTAATCTTGCCTCCAGAGGCATTGCAGTACATATTCAAATTGCGCTTAAACTTTCGAGCTATGATGGAGGAGGCTCCACCCAAAAAAGTGAATCATCTGTAAAAAGGGTATGGTTGAGTGGGTGAGAATCGAGGGTCAAATGGGAGGGAGCCATTGAGAAGATAAGGGTTTAATTTTCGGCTAAGGGAATCTACCAAAATGATATACAGGACAGGGGAGAGCGGGTATCCTTTCCTAATGCCTCAGGTGGCTTGGAAGAAATCAGCAGGGCGGCCATTAATTAAAGGAGCAATCCACGGGTTATTAATGCATGCAGAGGTCCAACTAATGAAGGTTTCATCGAATCCAAAGCGAGCCATGATATTAAAGAGGAAGGAGTGCTTGACACGGTCGAATGCATTGGCCATGTCCAGCTTGATTAACATACATTTTTCCTTTCTGGATTTGCTGGAATGTATAGCTTCTTGTACGAGTAGGACATTGTCAAGTATTTGTCTCCCTTCCAGAAAGCCTCCTTGATTGTCAGAAATTATTTTGTTGAGCAGAGGCTTCATCCGAGTTGCCAGCATCTTGGATATGATTTTGTAGGAAGAGTTGCATAATGAAATCGGCCTGAATCTGTTGAAGGAGCTGGGGCTGGTTTCTTTCGGGATGAGGGACAAGGAAGTGTTGTTTGTGCCTCCACCGATTTTTTACTTTGAGTGGAAATTTTTTTATCATTCTCATAAAATATTTATTTATATACTTCCAGCAAGCTTTATAAAAATGGATCGAGAATCCATTGGGGCCCAATGCACTGTCAGCTTCAAAAGAGTGGATCGTTTTAATCACTTCATGCTCGGTGAAAGGTTTAGTGATAATGCGATTTTCATCAGGCGAAATGCAGGTTGGAATATGCTCCAACATGGAGAGCTCGTTATCTTCTTCAATTCTGTCCTCTTCAATGAACATTTTGGAGAAATAAGCATGTGCTGCATTTTTAATATTATTGTTTCCTGTGTAAATCGTGTCATCCTCACCTTTGATTTCCATGATGTGGTTGATTGTTTGTCTGAGCTTGAATTGCTTGTGAAAATAATTTGTGTTCTTATCACCCAATTTGAGCCAAATACTCCTTGACTTCATCCTCCAATAATCCTCTTCATTCCGAAATGCCTGATAAACTTTTGTTTGTTGAGTAACTTCTGCGTGCAACATGAAAGGTTCCACAAGTTGATCCTCCATGGAAGATTGGATATCTTCAAGTTTTCCCACGGCCTTCTTTCTAAGGTGAGTCGGTGGCCCAGATCTTGAGAGCTGCTTTGGTATTTTTAATTTTTTGTTCCCAAACATGACAAGGAGAGCCCGTGATGGGTATTTTCCATGCTTTTTCCAAAGTAGTCCAGAAGCTTTCATGATCAAGCCACTGGGGACTAAACCTGAAGGGGATAGGGCCGAGATCCTCGATATCATTAAAAAGGAGTTGGATAGGTTTATGGTATGAGGCGGGATTGACTAAAATGTTGGAGGAGATGATTTGGGTATCGGACAGAAGGTTACTATGCACTAGGAATCTATCCAGTCTGGCCATGATATTTCCCTTGCCAAGACGTTTATTGGACAATGTGTATTTCCCTTTTTTGGGCTTAATATCTATAAGATCCCATTTATGAATCAGGGCTTCCACCTGCGCTTTGAAGAAGTCATTACCATTGAGGCCACCTTTATTTTCAGTTTTGGAAAGTGTGATGTTCATATCACCAGCTATAATGATATTTTGAGGATTATAAGCGTCCAGAAAATCATCGAGTAGACTCTAGTAGTTTTTTTTCTCGGAGTATAGATTTGGTACATACATGTTGAAAAGGACGATCTGCTTGTTTCTCTTCAGGTGGGTGAGTTCAATGAAAATCCAATGTTGCGTAGCGAAGTGGTTGTGGAGCTATAAATTTTCTGAGGACCATAATGTTGTCAGACCGCCAGAAGCTCCTCTGGCACTGACTGCATAACCTGCATTTTTCTTCCAATGTTCTTTTCCTATGTCTAAGACTGTGTTATCATCGAGTTTGGTCTCCTGGAGTAAAAGAAGATCTGGCATGTCACTTCTCTGTAAATCTTTAACTGCTTCAATCTTACAGGGATTGCCTAGACCTCTACAATTCCAGGAGACCAGCTTCATCATTTAGGTATGTAAATGGAGGAGGGTGTTCCTCCATCTATGTCTCCGTATTTTTTCCCTGCTATCCTGGCTCTAGTATTTATGCTGAAGACCATATCTATCATGGCTTGGGATCCTTGGACTTTCTCCTGCTCAGCTTCTTCTTCCCTTGGGTCTTTAGTGGATTTACAACCTGGTTTTTTGGAAGATATCTTTCGATGAGGAAGGGGAGCCGAGGGGTCTCTCTTTGGTGATTTCAGTGTAGGAGGGAGTATCCTTTATCAGGGTAGATCTGAGTGGACTGAGGGAATTCTGGGATGGGGGGGTCATAGGATTTTCAGGGGCAAGCGGAGATACTTGAGTGACTTGTTGTTCACGTATTTCTCCTTCTTATTCAACCTTGGGGTTGTCATTGATCTCACATGTTTCTAGGACTTTGAAGTTGTTTCTGTTGGTCGAGGCCGACAGATCTTATTGTTGCTGATCTGTTTTCTATTTATTTAGACTTTTTGGATGGGATTTCGTACGTGATTTGTTATTTTTTTGGATGGATGTCCATTGATCTTTTTTCCCATCTGATTCTAGATCCGTTGGCTTCTTTTTGCATGATTGAGCGAAATGGCCATATTTGTTGCAGAATTTGCATTTGAAGGGGATCTGTTCATAGTCGATTTCTTGAATATGGGACCAATCTTCTACTGTAAGATTTATCGCTTCCGGCAGGCCATGTTCTACATCTACTTCGACACAGATTCTCGCACATGAGTATTGATCTTTCCAGTCAGCGTTGTCGATGTATTTACCCAGGGCATTTCCGATGGCTTCAAGGGATTCTGTGTTCCAACAGTGCAGGGGTAAGTGGGGAAGCCTCACCCAAACAGGGACTGTCGAGGGGATGTCGAGCGATGGGTCAAAGTTCGGAGTCCATCTGTTCATGTAGAGCCCTTGTGGACCCATGAAGTAGGGACCGTTCCTGAAGATGAGCTCACGGTCTTGTTTGCATTCGAAGACTAAAGCAAAGTATCCTTTACATAGGAAGAATGATTTGACATCTTCCGTGATCAAGGGTCTCCAGTTTTTCTGGACCTAGTTTTCGGTGGACTTAGGAGAAGGCCATAAGCGTGTGAACTGACTGATTAAGGCACATTCTGACATATTGAGGGCTGTCTTGCAAGGTAATTCCACCGGTAGAGATACATTTGGGATTTCATTGAGTTTTTTCGTGAATTTTTGTTGAGAAGAAGAAAGCGGCCTCTTGCCTTGGGCTGCTAAAAGCTTGAGGAAGTTTGCAATATCATGGGGGGGGATTTCAGCTTCCATGGCCATTGGAGGCCAAGCCCTAGAAGATGGCGGAGGAAGAGAGGAGAGAAGCCAGGATCGAGGGTGAGGGGTAGAAAGGTCGAGCAGGAAGGGAGGAGAACAGGAGAAGAACGGGAGGAAGGGAGGGCTAGGGGCCAGCCGCAGAGCAAGGAAGGTCGGGAAAGGCACTCGGACAAGGAGCCGAGCACGCATGCAGGTGTTGATTCCTTGCACGTGATCCCCTGAATGTGGAGGCTTTAGGTGAGACTCTATGGGTTTTCTTATTCACACAGACATCCCTCAAAAAACTCTTTGAAAAAGTTCAAGGGTATAGTTCTCTACCATCGCTGCCTATTATAAAAGATGTCACATGAAATATGACAATAGAATAGAGTATACAATGTTTTCCTCAGCATCTTATTCAAAGTACCACCAGATAAAAATATGCATAAATAAAGTACAGCTAGGATGAACAAAAAGAATTCGCAGGTTTTTCAAAGCAAGACCAAAAAGGATGATAACTCAGTTCCCTAAAACATAATTCTTTTCCACCAATTTGTTGACCATACTACACCCACATTTGATCGCTTTGACTACCATACAAATTATGTTAAATCCATTAAGCAGACAGTTGAAATGGGTCAATTTTGCTCGATTCTGAGGTCATCAATTCTCCACTTCATTCGCATGAGGACATGCCAACTCTCAAGTGTGGGGGAAGATGTTGAATCGCCATTTTGTCATCTTTTCACTGCCAAAGTTGTCCCTTTGTGATCATCTTGTTTCATCATTTCATCCATTTATTGCCATTTTTACCATATTTCTTCATGAATTTACCATGACAAGCTTACACGTGTTAAGTGGTTACTTATCATGTATTTCCTTCATTTTTAATGAATTAAAGAGAATTATAGTTGGTTTTATTGATGATGGTTTTGTGAGTTCAGTTCCTATAGCCAAAATTTAGTTTTGGTAAACACCTTCATGATTGGCATAGCAGCTAAGCTCCAGAAGGAATTTTGTTATATAAGTTTTGTTGACAAATGCATCAATATGGTTATATGTTGCTCAGATTACACCTATTCCTTCACAGCAATATGGTTATATGTTGGATGATTGTGACAACTCCAATACTATTCCTCCAATGCAACCGATGGTTAAAACTCAATCAACAAAGGAGGCGTTTAAACAACAAAATGAAGATTCTGTGTAGTTTGTTATGAAATATTGTAATGATAGGAGTCAATAACCAATTGACAACGATTTCCTCTTGTTAGAAGATCGAACACCCCATTCATATTTGTATCTTTTAACTAGCATAGATCCATCTTAAACCTGTATCTATCAAGCACTGAGAGGGATCCAATTGCTTGAGGTGTATTTCTTTTTTTAAATTTAAACTCAAGAAATTTGATATCTCTTGATTGATAGATCCAGGTTTAAGTTTTAAGTTTTTATTTTATAAGCGAACATCGATTTTTTAATTATTTTTCATAATATTTTATTTTATGAGCCAAAATGGATTTTTTTTAAATACTTTCCATAATTTTTTATTTTATGAGCAGACATAAATTTATTAATGGCGGACATAATATAATTTATTACTTTTTACTCTTTTTTTTACTCGTGTAACATTACTGGACAAACGTTACAACATCTCCCTCATACTCGTGTGTAACGTTACATGGACACACGTTACAACATCTCCCCCATACTGGGCTGTAGAGCACCTCGTTTCACTCGGTGCAATTAAGTTGTAATTGGTTGAGATCCACGAAGATAGGATCAAACAGTCCCTATGAACTTTATCTTCTCTCTTTTGTAACTATTATATAATGATGTGGACTCATACCCAAGAAGAAAAAAGAAAAATCAGCAACGGAAAATAGACGTAGAGTAGGATCCAGTGTCGATTGTTGAGTGCTCTGCAGTTTTAAAGTTGAAAGCTACTTTGATCCTTGGTTCAAAAGAATAAAATATGGTGTGCACCTTATGATATTGCTGATTGTGAAATTACTTTGGAGGGTGCACGTGCATGGAAGAGTCGCGGTATATTTTTATGGTTGTGTCTTGGAGGTGGTTGCACGATTGAGAAATGCCTACTTCCAGTTGTTGTTACCTACCTTTTGATGATGTTTGCTATTTATGTTTAGTTGCAATGAAGGTTTCAATGGAAAGTTGATTTTCACCTTTACGTTGTGTGATTGATTGAAGGAATTGAGTAGGTTATCTGGCTTACTCATGGGTAGAGGAGGCCCCCCTTGAACGTAGAAGTAATGCCACTATTGTTTTTTTTATATTTGTTTTCAATTATTCTCTTTATATTGTATTTTAATGTTCATAGTCCATTTCCTGCAATGAGACTAACATAACAGATTGGTGTGTTTCATTTCAATGTCAGATTTTGATTTATGATGAGACTGATTTTCTTGTAGGTTGATATTCTGTAAGTTGAAGTTTCACAAGATTAAGGATATGATCTGAGAATGAAGTACACATACAACAAAATTTTATGTTGTTGATGTTTTAAACACAGTTCCTTGACATATTGCCAAACTGATCTTATAACATTCCACTACAAAAAAATCTAATATGCGATTACTTTTAAGTTGGTTTGCATTTGAATTATTAGCTGCTACAGGAATGGCCTTAAGACACTAATTCTTCCTCATAATCGACTCAAAGTGTATGAAACGAAGTACCTGTCAAAAGTTGGATTTGCACTTACTTGATTGTCTACAACAATCATGCACATTGATTGAATGAGTTAGCGAATGACTTGTTTTAGGAAGACTTATATCATGTGACTAAGTAAAACAGTTGTGTGATATTTGATAAGTTGTTTTAGAGCTTTTAAAGCACTAATCCTGCACATATTGTGTATGCATCGCACAAGCTTACTATCCTGGGTTGATAAGTAAGAAGTAACAAATATTAGACTTAATTTTACTGACATTTTTGACGTCACTGCCGAGGTAATGCTAAAGGGATTAGAGCATTCATAGTTGGTTCTTTAGTCTTTCTTTTCATTTCTTCATATGATTTTTATTGCACCAATATCTACGACTTGCAGAAGGAGAAATGGTCAGATGCAAAGACAACCTCACTACAAAATTTGTGTGGTCTAATAGCTCAACACATTCACTTTACTGAGTTTCTCCAAGACCTCGTCATGTCAACAGAGTGTGTAAGTTTCTTTTAGAAATAGGCATAATGATTCATGGAAAAGAGCCTAACTTATGTGAAAGGATAACTTGGTGACAACAGGGTCATAGCAGCATGAGGGGTTCAAGTACATGGCCATTGCTTAGATTGTTTAATTTTGCTCAAGTTTGTAAAGAATGTTGTGTTTCATTTTTGTAATTTTCATTCATTTCCTTACAAGGTAGATTTTTTTATTTTTTTTCAAGATGTTGTAAGAGCCTTCACATATTAATCCATTCATGAGTAGGACCTCTAGAACAACCAGAAGAACTTAAGAATGCTCAAGAATTTGTTGGGAAAGAGAGCATGTGTTGCTACAAGGATTTTCTCAAATTCCTATCTAAAGTTCAAAGTAATTACTAGGGGTGGGTCTATACCTCATGAAGTATTCAAAGAACAAATGATCCATGAATAGATTCCACAAGAGGACTTAGAAGTTTCTTCTAATACTTATCAGTGAGAAGACAAGAGAAATGAGTCACGAATAATCTCTCATGAGGAGCGGATCCTATAGTCAAAAATTGAAGAGTTTCTTAGATGCTCGTCACCAAATCCCTTGTGTTCTCAAGAATATGAAAATCAATTCTCGGAAGAGATGTCGAGGAAACAAAGATTATATTGAAGTTTGGTTTCAATCAATCATTAGTCTACAACATCACTCCATCTTTCAACATTCCTTAGGACCATTTTTACTAGAGCAACTGGCCCCTCATATCCTGATGTTCAATAAGGTACAATGACCTAATTCAGTTATCGTTATACTCTCTAATTGTATGTGTTTGATAGATTCTAACATAATTTACATATTGTTGTTCTAAGTACCATTTATTTGAGATTGTTTTATTTTCCTATATAAATAATGTAAGTGCTAAATCTATATCATGTATTAGAAAAATCTAAAATGATTGCACCACCAATTTTGGAATTCAACATCAATGAGACTGTACTCATGTTGGGCTATTATGAGTTTAATGCAAATTTCAATTTGCTATTTGACAGATTTGATACACTTGTATTGGCCCTATAAACATATGAGTTCTTTATTGTTGAATGTCTTGAACAATTCAATATGTGGTGTGAGAAGACTTTGACCAATGAAGATGGCATGAAAAACAAAGGAGATTGACATGTTCTTGATATAGTGTTCCTTGTACCAAGGGTTTTCACCTTTCCATCTAAAGAATCCAAAGTATAAAAGGAAACAATGATCTAAATTCATGTTTCTTCAAGGGCGCATATTGTCAATTGTTTGACCAAACCCATAGCAAAGGGGGTTCAAAACACATAGAATACTTTCATTTATAAGAGGGAGTGTAACAATAAACGAAGAAGATGAGTCACAAATAAGACCTAGGCATATGCAAAGAAAGTACAGTGGCAAGTACTCAAGCATAGATTTGCTACAACTCACAACACTATTAATGACTACATCAATATTATACCCTCTAGCAAGTCTATATAGCAATAATGAGGGCACAAGGGCATTTATGGAGGGAAATACAAGGTGCATGGATGCCAAAAACATCAGACTCTTTTTATATTTAGCAATTCAATTGTATTTATAAGTTTGTTTTTTATCAAATTGTTGCATGGATAGTTAGTTAGGATGTGGGATAAGGAGCACTCAAACTGTTCTCCTTATCAAAGTAAAACTATCCCTAAATCCAATATGCATTATGATAGAAGTTATGGTTCCCCAATTGTTAAGAACTTCACCCTTGGAGGTTCCACCTATTTTAAAACAACACTAAAACTATCGGTAAATCCAATATGAATTATGATAGAAGTCATGCTTACCCCAATTGTTAAGAACTCCACCCTTGGAGGTTCCACCTATTTTAAAACATGTCAAATTTTCAATAGAAGAGAGATGTGTACAAGCATACTTGAACTCTCCTTTAGTGAGCAAATCTTCCTAGGAATAGTTCTTTAATGCTTGTTGATGGCACTAATCCCAAGGCAAAGAATAAATTTAGGGTTTAAGTTTAAGTTTATTTCAATTAAGGTGTTGTTGTGCATGTGTCCACATTCAGTGTACCTCATATTATATAAAGGAGAAGGCTAGGGTATATGGCTTATTAGTCCCTGCTCCACACGGATTATAGCGATCATTTGGTCGCCATATCCCATTGACCAATTTTAATTTCAATTTTAAAACTTAATGTCAACTAAAGTTTTTAAAATTTTCTATATTAAAATGATTTTTTGCAAAATTAAAAATATTTTTAAACTTTTACAAAATTAGATAAGCTAATTTTGTGATTGGTGTTGTACATAGATTTAACTATTTTTCCCTCGTGTGCAAAATATTTATTAAATTATAAAAATAATAAAAATTTAAAAAATAAAAGAAAAAGCAAAAACTTGCCACGTTACCTTCAATCATAATGAAAAAGCTGTCATTCAATGAAAGGTGCTTGTCCTTACACTACTACCACCATCACAGTCTTATCGAACTGCCACTAATAATTAATATACTACCACCATCACAGTCTTATCAAACTACCACTAATGATTATTATAGTCCCTGTGTGATCGTCACCTTCTTCCTTGCACAGCAAAAGAAATTATAAAATTATTAAAAATTGAAATAAAATACATAAACCTCGCCTTCTTCCCTGCACAGCAAAAGAAATTATAAAATTATTAAAAATTGAAGAATTGAAATAAAATACATAAACCTGACAAGTAAACCATCATTCATTAATGAAATGATAGATCATCATATCATATTTAATGCCATAGAAATTGCACTCATTGCATGCCTACTATATCCACATCTAATTGTCAAATTGCATAAATGCCAAGCTTTCAGCTGGTTGAATCCGAGATGTGGACGTAGAATCCCAGAACATCGCAAATATGAGGATGTCGTATCTGCACCATAGATTTCAGCTCCACGGTCCATTTTCTGAAACTTTTCAACAATCCGAAATAACTAAAAAATCATCGACAACAAATAATGGAGAGAAGACTAAAAATTGAATCCCCTCAATTTTAACTAATCTAATCATACCTTGGGAGGCTTGAAAGTGATACAAGTAATTCTTAAACAAACTTGCAAAGAAGTTTGGAAAATATTTCCACTGCCAACTTAGTAATTTCAATGTCTACACCCCTTCAATGACAGACGGGCTGCCTTTCAGAAAATGAAGGCCGATAACTGAACCTAGGTTGCTTGAATGAAATGTTTGCAGTAGCATGTCCAGCTGGAAACATGAAATCTAATTGTAGTTTTTACTCGCCTGAAACAACAAGACTATTCTAAAAAATAAATCAAGGAAAAAGTCTCAAATAGTGTCCCAAAAAATCCAAGATGATTCCTCTACAACAGAACTCGCTTACATGTGTTTAAACCGTTAAAAATTCTAAGAACTCTGAATCTCGCAAGTAGAGAACCTAACTATATCCTAAATGTGTTATCAAAGATATCATTTCTATTATCTTTTTATATTATAAATAATTAGGTATGAAGCAAATTTATTGCCCTAAAACCTATAAATTCCATTTTCCTAGTCATTTCAAAACCAAACAAAAATAATGAATCTCTTAAGCAGGAAACCTAACTATCCTAAATGTGTTATCAAAGATATCATTTCTGTTATAGGAAAACACCAAAGAACCATAACACAATACATGGGCCTTGCACCACTATTCATGTTTTTATAAAATCACTATTTTGGTGTTTGTCATTGTCCTCGGTTAAATTGGAATGAATATACAGTGGGGAATCGAAATTTTTATATACGGTTGGGAATGCATCTCGTGCACGCCACACACACTACCTCTCATCGCCTCCAAGTGTGAATTAAAAATGAAATAGGTAATGGAATGCTACCAAAGGCAATTACGTTTCAGAATTTAATTCATGTCGATCCATGACAGAGTACGATCACGATCTACTACCAACCAACACGTATACAAACCTAGGAGTTAAAATTCTTAATGCAAAATGTCCACCCAGAAATTGCTTTGCTTTATATGCATTGAACAACTACCCTTATTATTGAAAGTTTTAAGAAGAAGGAACAATTGCCCTTATGCTCTCCATGGCCTCAATGATAATGAAAAGAAGGCACAAGATATTATTTATTCCAATTGAAGGTTATCTCTTAAAATGTTCTAGGCTTAAGTGACCCAAGAAATAATAATTTTTTATGTTTATAAGGAGTCAAAAATATTGGTTTTATGTTGGCAATGACCTTAATAGTTATTTGTTATTCCAAAATGTTTTTTTTTTCCTAACCACATTGAAGCCAAGGGAAGGATTGGCATTCTCATTGCTCCATACCCTCATTGGTGCTGTAATTGACTATGGGGGATATTCTTGTCAATGATAATGAGAAGAAGGCACAAGATATTATTTATTCCAATTGAAGGTTATCTCTTAAAATGTTCTATGCTTAAGTGACCATTAGTGTTGTGTCTCACTCCAGCACCTTGATCGAATAATGAGAAAATTCAAATGTTCTATTTCAAATAATGGACCAACTTAAATGTTCTATTTTACGTTTAAAGCAATTGTGATAACTTAACTACTTTGCAGCTATTTTCTATTTTTCTTGTTCATTCAATTTTCAATTTGCTTTGCAGCTATTTTTCTTGTTTATTCAATTTTCAATTTTCATAGTAATTGCAGTGGGTGAATTGCAGAGTTTGTAGATCTAGATTCCATTATAAACGGAATCTGATATTGTAACTTGCAAGATTTATAGTTGATAAATTTAATGCGATGTGAGCTTTCTAACAATCCATGTTATGGTGTGTTCTGGATTTTCAATGTGTAGAGATTTAAAATCCAGAAAACTGAACACTGAAAACATTCATGCTCTAATCCATATCATTAACAAAATTAACAAAATATTCTATGCCCTAATTCTACATGTAATGGCAAATTTTATAATGAAATGAATAGTCAACAAAATCTACAAAGGAACAGCTGCATTTAGAAGGATATTCATATGCATCTATCATTGCAAGAACGACGAGAAATCTGAATAATCTTACCTATTTCAATTAAGCAAAAGCCTAACATATACATCCTGTTAGTATCTAAATATATTTTCTTAGCTTTTTGTCATCATTATCATTACCACCATCTCCTACATATGCTGGCAGAAACCCCAACTCAGATCTTAAAATAAACAGGCAGGTCTCAAACCCATATAGGTTCAAACAAATGCCCTGTACCTTCCAATCAGACACCCTAGCATGCAATAAACCATACCCCAAAACACAAAAATATCCTCTTTCAAACTCCTTTCAACAGGTGGTAAACAGTACTAGCCACGCGATTTTACTCCTCTAAGAAATGGGTCCATCAGAAGTTCAGCAGCAGAAGGCCTAACTGATGTTACTGCCAGGCATTTTTCAATAAATAGTCTTGTTTCTTGATCGGTGACCTTTTCCAACGCTTCAGGCCTTATACCAGAACTCACCTTCTTATAAATTTGAGCAATGCAACGGCACTCACTGTAAGGAATCTCGAGAGTAACCATCTCCAGCAAGCACATGCCAAAGGAATAAATATCAACCAGCTCATCGTAATCCTCTTCATATAATTCCGGGGCCATGAATTCCGGTGTACCAATAACAGTGTGTGCAACGTGATCATTTCCCAAGGTAACAGCAAGACCCAGATCCCCAATCTTCAAAATGCCAGTATTGCCATTCACGAAAATATTGCTGCAATTCAAATCTCTATGAATTATGCAAAGCTTATGATTATGCAGATAATGCAACCCCTCCAGTATCTGACGTGCCCAATTCCTCACAGCCCTCATGGAGACATGCCGGTGCTTCTGGCGGTACTGCCTCAGGGTACCCGAGGTGCAAACCTCAGTAATGAAATTCACATATCCTGTATTTTTATTCAACCAGGCATTGTAGAGCATAATGATGTTTTTATTCCTGAGAGATTTCAACAAACGGATTTCTGCATAGATCCTTTGAATGGAAACATCATCAAGGTTTTGCAGAGATACCTTGTTCCAAGCAACCTCAATGCCATCTTCCTGATCAAAAGCTCGGTATACCGTCTTCATAGCACCACGACCCAGTACATCTTCATACCGACCATACCTACCGGTAGGATCCACTTCCACAAAGGGCTCCCTGTCCTTATCACTCGCGTCAGATTCTACACCAGGCATTTCTCCCCTCCCTTATAAAGGAAAGGAAAAAGAAACAAACCCTAACCTCTGAATTCCAACTGTTTATTTGAAATAAACAGAAACCCTGAAACTTTCAGGGTTAAAGGAAAACAAAGAAATGCAGATGTTCCCTGAATTCAGATGACGAACAGATGGCAAAGACGGAAGACTTTGCTTCCTTGGGGGTTACTGAAGAAACTAGTAACATTCTCGCTCCAGAATCAGGAATCAGGGTCAGAGAGGACAAATATTCTGACCAGGAAATCCTTAAACAACCGCAATAAAAGAAACGAAATGAAACCTTGCACTCCACGGAAATTCGAACACAGTAATCAAGGGAAAACTCATAAATACATACCTGTTTCGTCTGTCAAGGGAGAGATCTCTCAACTGTTGAGAGGCACACCAGAAGGACAACACCACCGAAATATGATTTTCTCTACAAGCACAAAGAGAGTATATATATATATATCCTGCCGCCCAAGAGTTGGTTTGGGTAGTTTGGGTAACCAAGGTTACAGCTTAACCTGGGTTTGAGCGGGAGTCGGCGTTTCAAAATTGTCCAATGAGGCAATATGCTTGCAAACTTAGAACGGAGAGGAAGACCCGTCTCCTCTATACAAAGTCAAAATGCATGTTTCTAACGAGTGGATCAAAGTTGATAAAGTATTGCATGCTTAGTGGTTCAAAGTTGATAAAGTCTTGCATGCTTAATGATTTGGTGACCATAAGTTTGCACGTTTCTAAGAGTGGATCAAAGTTGAATAGGTCACTCTTGCATGCTAAATAGTTTGGTCACCATGAGTTTTCATTGAAGTCAATCATTATCTATACTAGTGTCCTATTTGGCATGTTATTCAATCATTATCTTTGGGTTGGTTCAACCAATTCAAAGATGTATAGTTTAACCAGTGTCTTTCAATGCCACATGCGACCATGTTGACAGTTTCCTCTCGTTAATTAAGTCTTGTATCAACATTAAGGTTGGCCTCGGCTCGTGAGGTTTACTAGTCGACGACGCAGTTAACCATGCTTGTTGGGTGGTTGGTTGGGTTCCTCTCAGCTCAAAAACAAAAATACTTTAACCAAACTCTCATACATTGAATAACAATGAGTGAGGAAGGTCCTAATCTTAGCCTTGTGAATATTCATTGGCATTAGAGCTTTAGCTAATTGCTACTAACTCATTTGTATTGGTCCATATGTTTTATTCCATAGTTTTTTAAAGACATTGAATATTTTTGTGATGCACTTTAGGCTATTATTGAATTAAGAAAAGTTGAATGTCTATTTGAACATGTTCAAAATATCGAAGACATGACGTCGATGCAACTCCACCTAATCACTTTTCGACACACTCGTCGTGACTAGAGATGATGGGAAATGACTCCACATTGGCTCTAACAACGTTGATGTAAGAATTGTGTAATATGTGATTGAATAATCACTTTAGACTATGTGCAAGGAAATGTTGAATATATTTGTAGATTGATTGTAAATAATTGGGCCTTAAATCACAATTGGAACACCCATCCAACATGGATTGAGTTTGTTCTGCAACCAAAACTCCTTTAAGGTGAAGATATGTAATGTACACATACCCTACTTCTAAGTATTAGCATATAATTTGTATTGTAAATATAGTATCTCTTAAACATCACTTCTAATTTATATTGATTGGGGATATCTTATTTCTTTAACCAAATATTTCCTTTAAAATATTTAATGGATTGAAACAATATCTAGATGCATTTTATACCAAAGAAAAAGGTGGGTTGTTGTGCATGTAGCCACCACAAGCAAAAACTAATAGTTAGAGGCACCGAGGGGGCTTAATAAATTGAAAAAAAAAAGTGTTTAAGCCTTGAAAATAAAATGTCCAAAATCATATGGCCTAGGGCTAGAACGAAAGGAACTAAAAACAAGAATGGTGAACACTTGGACATAATAAAGTCAAACAACAACAATGGACCCCTAATCTGGAGGCAAGTCACGGTCATTAAGTTGGGGCCCCAACCAATGAACGGTGGATCAAAGATAGGCTACACAGTGTCACATCCATCATTGTCCTACTAATTTAGTCACTTTTCAATTGACATAGCCAAGTCCAGTCTTGGGACTTGTTGTTCAATGGTTGACAAGGGGAGAGGTGACTACAATGCCCATTGCTTTGGCTCTCAATGGTTCATGGCGCTCTCAAACCGTGCAACCTACTCTATGGTATGTATTATTACCAGACTTAGGCCAATGTTGGACCTGACTCATAGTGCATGGAGATGACCCCCAATATTCCATCAATTGTTGTAGATGAACCATTCTTGGTTCCACCCTCTTGGCCTAAACTTGGTTTTGCAAGTGCAAATTTGGACATATTAGATCTATGCAACTAAATATTAAAATAAAACCTACACAAAAATCAAAGAGAGTTGTGTATTTATTTATTTGAACTATATATATTTATTTCTAGGAGAGAGCATCCTTCATCTTCTAGATATGCATGCCCACATTCCATATTAGTTCCCCCGTGTTTAGGGAGAAAGTGTTCCTACTTTCTCAACAAAACGAGGGAACTTTGTGTGAAATATTGACTAAGAGAACCATTTTCCTTGGGTAGGCAATTGCCCTTTGCATCCAACAAGATAAGAGTAGTGTTGTTGTTGTTTGGTGGAGAGGGTGTGCACACTATACCTTCTATAAATGGAGGCTCAAAATATGGTATGGCATTTGTTGGATGAAAAAAATGCAGTTCTTATTCCAACATGAGTAGTTTGTACAACCTTAAATTAGTGGCATTGATAACACCATGAATGCCCAACTAAAGGGAAGATCCAAGTGATAAGCACTATGCCAATTCATTGGAGAATAGTATAGGGACCATAACATAAAGGCTTGAGTTTATGATGGTGTTAACCCTTGAGTTATTATTTTTCCAAGTGAAACTAGATGTGGTCACCTACCTAAAATTACATTGGTAAGCAATGGTGATTGTCAAGAGGTTTATAGTGTTCTTGAGAGGCTTCCAAAGCTGTAGTGACTTATGTGTGAATTTGTGCCAGCTTCTAAATAAAAGAGGATGTGTTGCATTGATCGTTGTGTTGATGTTGTGTGGTAGTGTTTGGTAGAGTGTTGAGAAGCTCATGGGGAGTGAATGGATGATTGACGTAACATGCCTCAATAGGAGAAAATCCTATAGAAACATTGGATTCTCTATTATTTCTATGTTGAAAGACATGGAGGTAAGAGTTCCATTTCTTATTCCAGGTGTAATAAATGCGAAATGCATGGACTAGACTAGAATTGATCACGTCAATCTACCTAATAGTTTACTAGTGGAATGCAGTGGAAAATGAAGTTGACAACACAATAAGTGCCAAAGCATTTTCTAAAATGTGCTAAGAAAATGAGCATCCTTATTTGAGACAATGTTGAAGGGAAATTTGAAATGGAACCCAAGACATGAGAGAAGAAAATATCAATGTGTTTTGTTGGGCAAAGGTAGTTTTAGTACAAGGAATAAAAAGAGCCATCTTAAAGAACCAACAGACTACTAAAAATGCAATCATGTTACCTGAGAGTCATAGGTAGACCACTCAAAAATTCTATAGAAATAGACTCCCATGGCCATGAAGTGGTTGACCAAGGTTGATAAACTCCCTATTTATGCATAGTATTCTTGTTGGTGCTACATAGAAGGCATTGATGAAGGAGTCAACATTGTAAAATTTATGACAACTTGCATTAATTTCATTAATGCAACTTGGGTTTTTCGAGTGTTTGCTCATTCTCAAGCCCCATTATTGCATCTATGATTTCTTTTAGGGGGCTAATTAGTTGGATTCTTTTCCTAAAGTTTGGTGGATATATTGCATTTGGCTCCTTGGGAGTAGGGAAGAACCAACTTTGGGTTAACCAACATTGATGGACCTGATAAACATATCCATTATAAAGAACGTGTGGGAGAGATACAAAGGTTTTTGGAATCAGGGAAATCCAATAGGTCACAACAAAGACCAATTTTGTGTAATCAAGCATTATGAGAGATAGGAATTGATGCAATCTATGTACCATTGTATCACCATTTAATTATGGGATTTCTAAACCATTCCATGCAAATATGTCGGATAGTTCAAAGGGTATCTTAGATTTGGAATACGAAATAGCTTCAATGGCGTAGCTAAGCTTGTAGATGGGAGACGTTAACTATTTTCAATAACTAATATCATATTCCTTAGTTTGGTGCCTTGGATGTAAGTAAGTGGTTCAAGGACATTACTTTTAACAATGTTTTCTATTGGCATGTGTTGGCACTTTATCTTCTCATCTTTTGGCACTTTATCTTCTCATCTTTGAATGCAATCATGATGTGTATTTTCTCCTTTATTTTTGGTGTTATGGTTATTGTTATTGTTGGTATCCCTTCAAAAAAAAATAGTATTTACTAGTTATAGTAGTTATTGTGAGACAATTTAGATAGGAGGTTCAATACAATATCATTTTTTTTCGGGGTTAAAATTTTAATTTTTTTGAAATCATGGCTTTGACAATAAATGCCTTTGCAACCAAAATTATATAATCAAATTATAAATAAAAAAGAGGTGCTATCAATAACACAATTTCTTTTGCCAAGCTTAAAATTGTAATAATTTTTAAGCCATGACCTAAAAACCTAGTAACATTGCTAACAAAATTTATATTCTTCAGTTTGCGCAAGACTAAGGCAAATCATTGTAGCAAGGTTAAGCAAGTCTGAGGCGTGCAATTATGGTTTTCTCTCATTGCACATGGTTAAGAAAGTATGAGGCACACAAGTCTAATATTCTCTCATTGGGAAAGGTTAATCAAATCTAAGGCAATCTCTTATTGCGCAAGGATGAAGCATTTCCGAGCTAGGGTTTATGCAAGTCTAAGGTGATTCTCCCATTGCGCAAAATTGAAGTAGAAATAACATAACATAGCATGCAATTTTTTGAGGTGAACTTATTGAGGTGCGCAAGTGAGGCGAACTCTTATTATGCAAGACTGATCTGAGGAGAAATTGTCGTGAAGCTCGCATATGAGGCATGCAAGGGTAACATGAGGCGAACATGTATAACCTAAGGCACACAAATATAATATGAGACACGCAAGTAACCTGAGGCACACAAGTGTCACATGAGGCTCACTTCTGAGGTGATCTCGTTGAGACAATCTGCAGTATATTTTCCATTCAAACATTTGAGCCTTTCCACAACAAAGTACAAATCATGTGCACAAGTTCCTTTCTTCTTATTTTTTTCTCCAAATCTTTTTTATTTCTCTTATGTATGTGTGTGTGTCAACAATTCACCACATATACCAAAGACTGTGTAAGGGAGACCTACCAAAACTACCCTACAAATCCTTGGTGATCGTATAGACTCATTAGAGTAAAGTTGAGAAGAAAGAGATGTTAAACTTCAAACAGAGTTAGAATCCATTCTTGGAAATAAATTTGCAGTCATGCTTTAAAATAAATTTGCAACCATGCTCGATAATAAGTTTGCATCCTTTGAATAGAATATTCAAAAACAAATACAATAAGATAAAGTGATGGAGAATAAGTTGGAGATAATGGAGATTAGATTGGTAATGGAAAAAAATCCAAGAAACCAAATAGTCATCCTAGCAAGGAGATGTCGATACATTAGAAAATATTGAATTAAAGGACATGATTAAAGAACTAGAAGAAAAAGTAACTAAAAATATGATCCTAAATAGTCTAGAATGAAAAATAGATATCAAACCCATTAAGGAGAAAATTGATAAGTTGTTAGAATTAGACCATGAGCATAACAAATGAGCCTTGAACCTCATAATTTTTGGATTAAAAGAAGAGCAAGAAGGGGATATGCTAGTCGTAGTGATCTGAATTTGCAAGATCACTAATTAACCAAGATTTATGTGTAAGTGCTTCAACAATTAAATCTTTAAAATGGGATTTTAAATGGCAACTTTAAAGGGC
Organism: Larix kaempferi; assembly: GCA_027924585.1. NCBI lineage: Eukaryota > Viridiplantae > Streptophyta > Pinopsida > Pinales > Pinaceae > Larix > Larix kaempferi. The sequence continues at coordinate 14,352,786 of BSBM01000030.1, forward strand.
ACATAAGCATAAATAATGCAAAATAATAAAGATGCAATCCAAAATCTGAGACATCCGCTGATAACAAAATTCGTCCATAAAGGACTACATCTTCAGGCCCCTTCCAGTGAGACTAATTTTATTAATTTCTTCAAATGTTGCAATTTACATCAATGATGAGGACATTCTAAAATTTGGACTGTCTGCTACAAAAATAGATCGCACCATTGTGATCATCTCAAGAAATCATGAAAAATGAGTATAAACACTCTATGGTTTTCCTGGGACCTCCATTGGCACGCAATTCAATACTCTTTGTACCTGCATTGTACAGTCACTGTACAATCATCGTATGGATTCCCGCCTAGAGAACAATGTTGCATCAAAACTCATGGCCATTGTACCTCCACTAAGCTCCAAATCATGGTTTAAATAGGGTGGCGTGGTTGTTTTTTGCGCCTATGGGTGGCGCGCCCAATTGAGCACCAAATCCTGCTTCAAATTCAAAAGGGGATTGGGGGGATAAGGGCCAACACATAGGGCATTGGCTTGTTGGTAAACCATTGTGTTTGTTGGAAAGAGATTTCAGGGTCAAACCCGTGGGCCTTCATTTTTGGTGGCATGGTATACAATATATGGCATATGGTTTTGAACCATAGCCCGTGGTCCATGGGATAGCCCCACCGTTGGTTGAGTCATTGGTTAGGTAACATATCACGGGGACGAGGGCTAGGACCTCGGCCCGCCCCCTTTTCAAAAATTCCAACCAAATAACTTTAAATATAAATGTTGACCTATACGATTAAGAACCACTGGCGGGAATAGTTGTAAGGAGTTGGCATGTAAGGTGTTGGGCCAACGGGAGGTCAGGGGTTTAATCCCCATGCCCGCCACTTTTTTTTGGTTAACAGTTGTTCATAGTGGCCAATTAGACTACCACGTGGAAGCCTCCAATTGGTCCACGTACTTGCCACATATACCATAAACCTACCAATTTTCAGCCTACAACAAGTCCACATAGATGCCATCTCAACCTATTATGCCCAGTTGCCTGACAAGTTACCTGCCACATGGTGCATCCTAGAGCTTCCACATCAACAGTACGGTACACATGTACAAGCCATATGGCACCCTTTCAATGGTGGCATGTGGCACCCCTTTTTTTCCATTTTGTTGTCTTGCTGAAATTTGAGAACGTGATAACTTCTGAATCCGGAGTCTGTTTTTTATGAAATGAACATCGCCGGAAATCTATTGGTGATCCCTACGCAAAATCGTGCTTCTATTCAACATTTTAATACATTGATTTCTTCTCATCCCGGGAGATCCTCCTGGATCAAACCTCCCCACTAGAAGCTTTTGGACTGCCAAAAGCATGAAATCATTCAGTAAATATGTGAGGGTACAACTCCCTCACCTTTCTGGTGTCTATCCATTGGGATTTGCTTGGATGCATTCCTTTTAGACCCAAATGAATATATTCCACATATCCTCTTCATGTAGTCCGTATTCTTCTATTAAGAATGATGTCTTCTACAACTCATCAAGATATTCAGGTGCAAAATCATCTACAAAAAGAGCATGAACAATCTCCTCTTGATCCATGATCATTGGAGGCTCATACAATTTCAATTTTTCCACATTCACAATGGAATACATCTGCATATATGGAGGCAAATCTAATCGGAAAGCATTGTTACCAACTTTGTCCAAAATCATGAAGGGTCCATACCTGAATAGTTTAAGCTTTTTACCTTCACCTTTAAGTTGATCTTTGCTGATATGAAGCCAAACTTGATCACTAACTTGAAAATGATGATCCACTCGATGCTTTTCATGTCATGTCTTGTACTTTTCTTGGCTCTTCTCCAATTGTTCCTATATTGCATGGTGTACCAACTGTATCTATTGAATGAACTTCAAAGCCTTGTCTGCATCAACTTGTCCATATTCCACGGAATCTTTCCCATAAGCAAAGTCTAAAGGAGACTTCGACAAGTAACCAAAACATGTCTCAAATTGGTACCTTTGTGTAGAAGAGTGAATGGCGCAGTTGTAGGAATGTTGTACATAATGCAACTGTTCATCCCAAATCTTAGGATGCTTACAACAATATCCTTGGAGTAGATGTACCATTGTGCAGTTGATTACTTCAGCCTGACCATCGATTTGTGGATGAAAAGCGATGCTCTTCTTCAACTTAGTGTCCATAATTTCCAATAAATTTGACCAAAACTTCCCAAGAAAGTGGGAGTCTCGATCACATACAACAGAAGTGGGTAACCCAAACATACTCGAAGAATAGGTGAGCAGTCAACTCTGTTGTGAGTTGTTTTTACAAGGCATTAAGATCCACATTTTACTGAACCTATCCACAACCACATACAAGTAATCATGACCTTTCCTAGTGTTAGAAAAACAGGATCACAAAGCAATAACAATAAACAGAAATGCAAATATAATCACACAGACACATTACAAGAGAGACACCAATATATCATGGTTCACCCAAGATGGGCTACATCCACATTGAAATTGCCAGTCCTTATTATTATACCATCCAGCAAATGAAGGGATACAACCTGCAGCACATCCGCTGCACTTCCTCTTCACTGTCTCACAGTCTCTCTTCATGATCTCAGAGATCTTTACAATGCATAATACCTAATACATCAACCCTAGCCGTATTACAATGTCTTTCTTGTAAAGGGGAAATACAAAGGGAAAATACCACGGGTTACCAAAAACCGGACCCCCTGGGGCTCGTGTCGGGATCATAACCAAACCTAGGATACAACATGGCTGAAACAACATCATCTATGAGACTCTTAGATCAAGCTCCACAACCAACAATCTCCCACTTGGAGACTGATCACAGCAACTCCACCGTTGTTGTACTTGTTGGACTTGGACTTAGAAAAATTCTCATCTTCTACTTCACGCTAAAAGGCCAACTGAAACCGAGCAAGAACTCAGTTTCTCTCTGGTCACTACCTTTGTGAACATGTCTGCAGGATTCTGGCTAGTATGTATATTTTTCAGCTTCAACAATTCATCTTCCAGAACAGAGCGTATGAAATGGTACTTGAGCTGTATATGTTTAGTCCTTGAATGGAATGCTGAGTTCTTTGCAAGATGAATCACACTCTGGCTGTCACTATACAACCTGCTATCCTTCTGCTTCTTACCCAATTCCTCCATAAACCTCTTCAACCAAATCATCTCTTTATTAGCCCCTGTAACAACAACATACTCTGCTTCCATTGTTGAAAGTGCAACAACCTTTTGCAAGTTTGAAATCCAACTTATTGTTGTTCCACCTACAGTAAACACATACCCTATGGTGCTCCTCTTGCTATCCTTATCACCTGCCATAACTGCATCAACATATCCATGTAGAACAGTGTCTAAACCTCCAAAACATAATGCCTAAGTGGTAGTACCTTTCAAATACCTGAGAATCCATTGTACTTCCTTCCAATGTTCTTTACCTGGATTGTTCATATATCTGCTCACAACTCCCACTGCATGTGCAATATCTAGTCTTGTGCACACCATGGCATACATCAAGCTGCCAACTGCTGATGAATAGGGAATCTTGGACATGTAATCTGTCTCTTCTTGTGTCTTGGGACACATTTCCTTACTTAGATTGAAATGGTTGGCCAAAGGTGTACTAACTGGTTTTGGATTCTGCATTCTAAACCTCTTCAACACCTTTTGTATGTACTCACTCTGAGACAATGTCAATTTGCGATTTTTCCTGTCTCTTGTTATTATCATACCAAGGATTTGCTTTGCAGCACTCAAATCCTTCATCGCAAATGAATTAGCTAACTTCCTTTTGAGCACATTTATTTCCTGCATGTTAGACCCTGCAACAAGCATGTCATCCACATACAATAACAAGATAATATATGTTCCATTATCTAGCCTCTTGAAATAAACGCAGTGGGCAGAATGACATCTACTATAACCTTGTTATGTCATAAACCTGTCAAATTTTAAATACCACTGCCTTGGATCTTGCTTCAAGCCATACAAGCTCTTTTTCAACCTGCACACCAAATTATCCTTCCCTTTGACCTCATACCCTTGTGGTTGCTGCATATATATCTGTTTCTCCAAATCCCCATGGAGAAAGGTTGTTTTTACATCTAACTGTTCAAGATGCAAATATTCTACCGCCGCTAGAATTAAAATAGTCCTAATTGAAGTCATCTTAACAACAGGAGAAAATATTTCATCAAAATCTATACCTTTCTTTTGTGCAAACCCCTTTACAACAAGTCTGTCCTTGTACCGCTTCTTACCTCCTTCTTCTTCCTTCAACCTGTAAATCCATTTGTTCTGCAATGCTTGTTTACCAGCAGGAAAATGAACCAAATCCCAAGTCTGGTTTCCTACCAATGAGTCCATCTCCTCATTCATGCATTGCTCCCACTTCTTTCTAATTTTCACCTGCATTGCTTCTTCATAACATTCTGGTTCACCAACATCAGTCATCAATAAATAATACATTGAAGGAGAGTATCATTCAAGAAGTCTACTTAACCTGGTAGATCTTCTTACACTTGCAACAGTTTCAGGTACTTGCTGTTGTTCTTGATTTTCTAGCACCTTTGGAACTTCATTTTCTTCAATTTCATCAAGTACTGTGTACTCTATGTTTTGCTTTTCTTGTTTCTTTCCTTGCAACTGATCTTTATACATGACCTTTTCATTGAATATCACATCTCTACTCCTAATGATTTTGTTATTTTCATATTCCCATAAGCGATAACCAAATTCATCAACCCCATATCCAATAAAGGTACATTTCCTGGATTTAGCTTCAAGATTTGTTCTATTTTCTTTATCAATATGGACAAATGTTTCACAACCAAACGTTCTCAGAAATGAGTAGTTTACCTTTTTACCTATCCATGCCTCCTCTGAAATACCACCATTCAAAGCACTAGAAGGACCTCTGTTTATTAAATAAATGGCAGTATTTACAGCATATGCCCAAAACTGTAAGGGAAACCCTGCATGCAATCTCATACACCTTGCACGCTCCATGATCATTCTATTCATCCTTTCTGACACACAATTTTCTTGTGGTGTTCCTGGGATTGTCTTCTCTCTACAAATCCCATGGTATGAACAGTAACTATCAAACTCCTTGCCGCGGTACTCACCTCCATTATTAAATCTGAGACACTTCAACCTTTTTCCTGTCTCATTCTCAACCAAAGCTTTCCACTTCTTAAAAGTAGCAAACACATCATATTTATGTCTAATGCAATAAACCCAAGTTTTTCTAGTTGCATCATCAATAAATGTAACATAATAATGAGAGCCACCAAGAGATTGTATCTGAGTCGGTCCCTATACATCTGTATGCACAAGCTCTAACTTTTCATTCTTCTTCTGTTTCCCAGCCCTGAGAAATCTGACTCTCTTCTGTTTTCCATAAACACTGTTCTCACAGAATTCCAAACTTACCTACTTCAAATATGGCAGCAACTTCCTTGAGTGGAAAATCTGCATCCCCTTCTCACTCATGTGGCCAAGCCTATGATGCCACAATGTTGTATATGTTCCTATGGAAGCTAAAGAGATAGAATGGTCAGTATTATGTGGACATAAATACAACGTACCTACCTTGTCTCCTTTTTCTATCACCATTGATCCTTTAGTGATCTTCCACCACATTTCTCCAAACGTAGATAGACAGCCGCCATCTCCCAACTGCCCTGTTGAGATCAGATTTATTTTCATAGCAGGAATATGCCTAACATATTTTAGCATCCATTTAGTTCTATTTTTAAATTTGATCCAGACCTTACCCATTCCATCAATTTTACATGGCTCATCATCACCCAATAAGACATGTCCAAAATCACCTAGAACATAATCATGAAAATATTTCCTATGGGGTGTAGCATGACATGAAGCCCCTGAATCTACTACCCAATAATCACTAGTATTATCTAATGCAAGAATAAAAGCATCTTGTAACACAACACCTGCTACATTTGCTTCCTGGGTAGTTTCCTGCTGTCCATCTCCTTTCTTCTTTAGAGATCTGCAGTCTTTCTTCAGATGTCCTTTCTTTCCACAGTTCCAACACTCTATTTTTTCCAGTCTGGACTTGGATATACCCATTTTAGACTTGCTGCGATTACCTTGGCTCTTTCCTTTCTCCCTTTGTCTTCCCCTACTCTCCATGGTCAACGCATTACCTGATGTCTCACCTGTGCTTTTTCTTCGTATTTCCTCACTAATAATAACACTAACAACATCATCAAATATCAAGGTGTTTGAACCAGAGATAGAGTTACTTACAGCCATGACCAAGCCATTCCAGCTTTCTGGCAATGAACACAAGATTAGAAGAGCCCTAACCTCATCATCAAAGTTCACACTTACAAAACTTAGTTGATTTGTAACCGTATTAAATTCATTTAAATGATCAACAACAGATCCACCTTCAGACATCTTCATATTAAATAAACGCTTCATTAGAAATACCTTGTTGGAGGCGGAGGGTTTTTCATAAAGCTTACCCAATGCACTCATCAAACCCTCCGTTGTCTTTTCTTTTGATATATTGAAAGCCACCGACGAATCTAGGGATAGTCATATTGTTCCCAGTGCCTTTCTGTCAAGAACCTCCCATTCTTCGTCCTTCATAGTCGCTGGTTGCTTTGCTCTTCCTCCCAACGGTAGGAATAGATCCTTCTGGTACAGATAGCCCTCCATTTGCATCTTCCATAACTGGTAGTTTTGGCCATTAAATTTCTTGACCTTATACTTTTCTTCTTCCACCATTGATCCCACTCGAACCAGAAACCCTAGTTTCTTGTGGGTTTGTCTTCCAAATAGACCTTTGGCTCTGATACCAATTGTTAGAAAAACAAGATCACAGAGCAATAACAATAAACAGAAATGCAAATATAATCACAAAGACACATTACAAGAGAGACACCAATATATCGTGGTTCACCCAAGATGGGCTACGTCCACACTGAAATTTCTAGTCCTTATTATTATACCATCCAACAAATGAAGGGATACAACCTGCAGCACATCCGTTGCACTTCCTCTTCACTGTCTCACAGTTTCTCTTCACGATCTCATAGATCTTTACAATGCATAATACCTAATACATCAATCCTAGCCATATTACAATGTCTTTCTTATAAAGGAGAGATACAAAGGGAAAATACCACGGGTTACCAAATACCATGGCCCGTAATCTGTTGCACTCCCTCGGACCCCCTGGGGCTCGTGCCGGGATCATAACCAAACCTGGGGTACAACACGACTGAAACAACATCATCTATGAGACTGGAAGATCAAGCTCCATAACCAACACCTAGACATAGTCAACCCTCCCACAAAATCCATAGACACACTTTTCCATGGATGAGACGGTACAGGGACTGGAGTGTACAAGCCCAATTTTATGTTAATTGGCTTACTTGTAGCATGCATAACACATCCCTTTACATATTTGGGTATAGTTTCATTCATCCGAGGCCAATAACAATACCTATGAAGTTGAAATACTATTTTGCCTACACCAAAGTGACCAAATATAAGAGAAGTATGAGCTTCTCTAATTACATTCAAACTCTTTCAATATGTTGAATACAATTTTTTCCAAGATGATACAATAACTTATCATGAACATGATAGTACAATTCTTTAGTTTGTTTGCCATGCATTAAGGATTCATATACATCTTCGAAGTCTTCATCCTGAGCATATTGTTCAATGTAACTTTCATGAGCCAATGGACTATTTTGCAAGATAACAGATGCATTGATTGGAGGTCTTGATAAAATGTCTGCTACTTTATTCTAAATTCCCTTTTTTATATTTAATGACAAAGTGAAATTGTTGTAAGAATCCCATCCATCTAAAATGTCTTGATTGTTGTATCTTAGTTTGTGATTGAAGATATTGTAATGGTTGATGATTAGTATGTATGATTGTTTCTTTACCCATTAAATAATGTTTCCACTTCTTCCCACTTTGTATTAATTCATACAACTCTTTATCATATGTGGGATAGTTAGCTGCTTCTTTAGAGAATATTTTAGAATGATAGCAGATTGGTTTCTTATGTTGCATTAATAATTCCCCCGTGGCATAACCACTAGCATCGGTTTCAATCTCAAATGGTTGTTGTAGATATGGCAATGCAGGTATTGGATTTGTTCTGATCTTTTCCTTCAAAGTGTTAAAGGATTTTTTTCCTTCGCCTCCCCACTAAAATACCTATTTCACACTTGTCAAAGAATGTAAAGGAGAAGCAATAAATGATAAGTTAGCAATAAACTTCCTCCAGTATTGGGATGCTCCCAGGAAGCCTCTAAATTCTATTACATTAGTAGGCTTGAGCCAATTCTGAATGAGATCAGCTTTAAAGGGATCAATCTGTAGTTCACCACCCCCTACAATATGGCCTAAGTAAACCAAATATGTCTTTCCAAACTCACATGTGGACATATTTAAATACAATTTCTCCTTTGTTAAGACATCTAGGACTTGCTTAACATGCTTGACATGATCCTCCCAAGTCCGACTGAATATGAGGATGTCATCTAAGTAGACTATTACAAATTCATCAATGAATGGCCTAAATACATCATTCATAACCCACATGAAGGTAGTGGGAGAATTACAAATCCCAAAAGGCATAACCAACCATTCATACAAACCCTGTTTAGTTTTCAAACCAATTTTCCAAATATCATTTTCATGGATTCTAATCTGATTATAATCGCTTCTTAAGTCTAACTTAGTGAAATAAACTACATTCTTTAACTGGTCCAAAAGGTCATCAATACGAGGAAGAGGATATCGATTATTTACCATGATTCTGTTCAAATCATGTAGTCCACACACATCCTCCACGTACCATATTTTTTAGCACCAAAACAATTGGTGAACCACATGGAGAGGAACTTGGTCGAATGTCCCCTCTCTCGAGAAACTCTTGAACCTGCTTCTTGATCTCTGCATTTTCGATCACTGAAGATCGATACATACCAATATTAAGAAGAGGATCATCTTGCTGCAAATGGATCTCATGTTGTATTTCTCTTTTAGGAGGTAATCCTTTAGGTTCCTGGAATGTTGCATCAAACTTACCAACAACCTTAACCAATTCATCTTTAAGTTTAGGATCACAACCTTTAAAAGCATCAGTCTTATCAACATATTTAGCTTTAACAATCAGGAGAACAAAAATTTTACTAGAATTTACTAATCTCTGACTTGCATAAACCAAAGATAGATTAGTTTTCAAATGGTGAGCTCGAACAATGAACTGAACACCATATTTTGTAAGTTGGTACTTGTTCTCTTCTTTGTTAAAGATTGTTTTCCTATCATAAAGATAAGGGATACCTAATACAATACCATAGATATCCAATGGAGCCACATCCAAATCAACTTCATCCATAAATCCAAAATTTATTGCAAACTTGAGTCTACACTGCTTAGTAACCTGTAGTTGTGCGTTTTCACAAACCCATCCAAGTGGATATGGTTTGGGGTGAGGCTTTGTTTCTAAACCGAGCTTTTTAACTATCTCTTCTGAAATCAAGTTATCTTGTGATCCACTATCAAATAAAGTATCAATTTTAGTATGCTTAGAAATCGCCCTTATGTGAAATAACTCACTCCTTTTCTTTTCATCATGAACAAGTTCAACTTTTGAAACATAATCAGAATAAGATTTACCTTGTAAGCCCATAGTTGTAATTTTTTTCTCATCTCCAGAGTTTGATCCCAATTCGTGTTGAAGAGTGGTGATAGTCTTTTGATCTTCCTTTTTGTTTTGAAAATTTTCTGGCTTAAGCTCTGGATGAAGCTTCCAACATTTGGATACATCATGAGCCCTTTTCTGACAATGTGTGCATGTGGGATTATCTCCTCCTTTCTTCGCGGTAGTTGCGTGCTTGCCTTTCCCTTTCCCTTTGAAATTGTTTCCACCTAGTTTGAAAGGATTCTTGGAAAATTTATCAGAAGGAATATTCCCCTTAGATTTGATATGGGTGGCTTGAACACACACTTCATCTAGGTTAGTCAGATTGAACATAAGAATTGTATGTCTTAAGTAACTATGCAATCCTCCTATCAATTTAAGAAGTGTATATTGAGTATAAAGAGGTATGCCCATCACTAATGCTATTTTTCTAAAATATTGTGTGTATTCTTTCATGTTCTGACCCTTACCTTGTCTGGAATTATGCCAGTCCATCATAGATTGTTGCATATAACCCAACGGATAAAATTGTTTTTTCAACGTTGTAGTAAACTCATACCATGAGGAAATAAATTTACCTTTAGTAAGAAGATCCTCTTGATTTTTTCTCTCCCACCAAATGAGATAAGTGCCACCAAGACAGAGTATGGCCAACTAGATTTTTGCTTCATCGCCTGCAAGTTTCTTGATCCTACAATATACTTTAATTTTTTTAATCCAGTTATCCAATTTTTCAGCATTAATTTCTCCATTAAAGAGAGGTAAATCGAATTTTACATCAAGCTTTAATAATGGCATGTTAGCAACATCTTTATGATGATCTTTAGAATGATGAGTATGAGAAGAAGCAATAAAACTAGAACTAGAACGAGAACTAGAGCTAGAAGGTGGAGATTCAGGTGGATCTCCTCCATTTCCTTGATTTACAGAAGCATTGTCCTATGCTTTTGCTTTCTTCTTCCCCTTCTTTGCTAGTCTTTCTTGGTAATCTGCAAACAGCTTCTCAACCATATATGACATTCTGTAGAAGGATTTATGGAAATCCTTATCATGCTCTGAACGGGCATCATCATCTGCCATTTTCTTCCTTCAAATCGTACATTCAATTTATGGATCAAAAGGCACAAGCTCTCCTTCACCTGCCTTAATATTTCCCCTAGTAATCATTCACACACTCACAAATCTATGGTTAAGCAGGCTTTGATACCAAACATGATCTAAATTTGTAGGATCGTTAATTAACCAACATTTATATGTAAGTGCTTCAACAATTAAATCTTTAAAAAGTGCTTTAAAATGGAAACTTTAAAGGGAACATAAGCATACAAAATGAAAAATAATAAAGATGCAAACGAAAATACAAGACAACAATTGATAATGGAGTTCATCCATAAAGGACTATGTCTTCTAGTGAGACCAATTTTATTAATTTCTTCAAATGCTGCAATTTACATCATTGTTGAGGACATTCTAAAAGTCAGACTATCTACTGCAAAAACAAACCGCACCACCGCGATCATCTTGAAAAATCGTGAAAATGAGTATAAACACTCTATGGTTTTCATGGGACCTCCCTTGGCACGCAGTTCGAGACCCTCTGTTCCTACATTGTATGATCATTGTACAATCATCTTACGGATTCTCGCCTTGGGAACTATGTTGCATTGAAACTCGTTCCCAATGTACCTCAGATGAACTCCAAATCATGGTTTAAATAGGGTGGTGTGGTTGTTTTTGGCGCCTGTGGGTGGTGCGCCCAATTGGGCACCAAATCCTGCTTCAAATTCAAAAGGGGATTGGGTGGATAAGGGCCAATGCATAGGGTGTTGGTCCATTGGTAAACCGTTGTGTTTGTGGGCAGGAGGTTTCAAGGTCAAACCCGCAGGCCTCCATTTTTGGTGGCATGGTATATAATATATGGCATATGGTTTTGAACCATATCCCATGGTCCATGAGATAGCCCCATCGTTGGTTGAGCCATTGGTCAGGTAACATATCATGGGTACGAGAGCTAGGCCCTCGACCCACCCCCTTTTCAAAAATTCCAACCAAACAACTTTAAATAGAAGTGTTGACCTATACGGTTAAGAACCACCGACGAGAATAGTGGTAAGGAGTTGGGATGGCGGGAGGTCAAGGGTTCGATCCCCCTTCCTGCTACTATTTTTCGGTAAACAGTTGCTCATAGTGGCCAATTGGACTACCACGTGGAAGCCTCCGATTATATTTTCTATTTCTAATGAAGATCTCATAGGTACGTGGACCAATGGACATTAATTATAAATAGAAAAGATGTTATTTGGGATATAAACCAAAAAGATAATAATAAATAGCAACTCAACATGATCTGAATCCTCTGTTAGAACTTTCGAGGCTTATCATGGAACAAAGGCCCCAAGTTAAGTTGGATCTTGAGTGAAATTGATATTAAACTGCTTGTTGAAACCTGGGAGCATGAAGAATCTAAGGTTCTTAACATAGAAGTGTTTGTCCTATGGTCGGTTTGGAACAAGCGATCTCATTGTAGAGGCATTGGAGGTATAGCTTGTTACATTAGGGAGAACATCTCCCCCCATCCTAGGCTCTATAAGAAAGATCCTCACAACCAGTATATTTGGATAGATATTTCAGACATTAATGCTAAAAAACCTACATAGAAATATGTTATTTTGCCCCTATTAATTCTAACTTTAATAAGAAAAATAATATAGATAAAAAATACCCTTACAATGGCTTAGAAAATGATATTTCTAGTCTAAGGAATGAAGGTAATATCCTCTTAATGGGTGACTTTAACTCTTGAACTTTGAGTAACCAATCTATTCTTCTAATCAATTGTTCCAATCCTAATCCTCTTTGGGTAGACGAAGACCCTACTCTAGAAACTCGGTACAAAAGAATTTCTGCAGATAGAGGTGAAAAATTGTTTAGCTTTGAGCTAGTCAAATTCTATAGTACTCAAAAGTTTATAATACGTAACGGTATAATGAAGTGGCCAAATTATAGCCAAATGACTTGTATTCATGGGATTGGAAGTAGTGTGGTATATTATGTCATATATGATATCTCTTTATACAACAAAATGATAAATCTAGACATATTAAATGACCATGAGCCCTAACTCAGATCATAGAACTCTAATTGTAACCCTCAATATTGTCATGCATAGCAATCCCACAAAAGAAAATTATCACAATAAAAAAAATCTGATCTTCGATATAAATAAGGATGATTTTTTTATAAATTATTTAAAAAATGACGTGTTTCCTCTATCAAGTATGAACAATATAGAATACCTCTACTACTACGGTCCTCTCATCTCACATTAACAAGTTCTCCATCGAAGTTTTGGGTTAAAAGAAAAATAGAAGAACAAACCCCTGGTATGATAAAGAATGTAAAATTGAAAGAAGATCCATCGAGAAATCTATTGAAGAGTCTATAAAAATTGACAAGATAATACATACAAAGCCCTAATTAAAAGAAGAAGAAAAAATGCACTATATAAATAAAAATAAGAAAATATTTTACACCTCTCTAAGGTAGCTCCTAAGAAATTATGGAGGCAAATTCTAACTACTAAAACTAAAGATAAGAATAGGATTTCTTTGAAGGATAGGAACTCCTACCTTAAGAAGCTTTACAAATCCACAAATGTCATAGATAACATTCAAAACCTCCTTATAGCGGATGAAGGTTTCTCGTTAGAAGACATATATTTTGAGGTTAAGCACCTAGAAAATGGAAAAGCTAAGGACATTGAAGGATACCAAGCATAAATCTTAAAAATTGGAGGGCCTTCCTCACATGCACAAACTCTTCAATCTAGCAGTCAAGCAAGGTTTCCCTAATCCATGGACTTGGAGCCTAATTATTCCTATCATTAAAAGTAGTGATAAAAATAACCCCTCTAATTATCATACCATTATGATCAACCCTCTCTTAGCCAAGCTATACAATATCATTTTAGAAAAGAAAATGGGTATATGGCTATAAAGTGAAGGTAAGCGAGCTAAAGGTCAAGAAGGCTTTAGAAAACATCACTCTACCATGGACCACCTCGTTACACTTAGGATCATTGCGTAGGAATGCCATAATAGTAAATCCAATCTCTTTTTGTTGCTTTGTTAAAGCTTTCAATACGATGCCTAGAAATAACTTGTGGAATGAAATAGAAGAGCTAAAGGTTCCTTTCAAGTTGAGAGATACCACAATAAGGTTGTACAAGACTGTCATTGCCAAATTTAAAAGCATTGAGGGGTGGTCGAAAGATATTAATTGTAATATTGGAGTTAAACAAGGTTTCCCCATCTCCCCTACCCTTTTTGGCATATACATTGATAAGCTAGAAGGTTGTTTAGAAGAAGCAAGTTTCGTTGGCACGACCTTAAATGGAAGAGTCGCCATCCTTCTTCTTTATAATGATGATATTGTTCTTATGGAAAGGTTTCCCTTTGATCTTGATAAGCAATTAATAATTCTCAAGTATTTCTGCTCTAATATGGGTATGAATGTTAACACCGACAAAACAAAAGTTATGATTATAAAGTCCAAGAAGGTCACTTATGCTAATTTTGTATATGAAATAGCAACTTGGAGGAAGTGTCTTCTTCTCGAAAATCACAAGCTCGAATGGAACTATAGCATTGAGAAAAAGAGTAATGGAGGGTGGAAAGCTTATTGTGGTCTTGAAAACAATTGTAAATCAATAAACCTTGATATGTGGGATAAAAAGAAGTCCTATTTGAAATTCTTGTCACTCTCGTTATCTTGTATGGTTGTGAATTTTGGGTTTGCAACTTCTCTAGAGAATTTTGGAGAAACATTGAACAAAACAATAAGCATTTTATAACGTATAACCTCAAATTTAAAAGTAATATGCCCTATCATATTCTCCCTGTTAGGATAATTAATACTCCAATTCTTGTCCACTTTAGTATTATTTACTTATTCGTAGTATCGGATGATGGTGTTGACCCCCTAGTGGTGTGTAGATGTCATCAAGGACACAGTATACACTTGATGCGCCCTGCATGCATCAATTTAGGCCATGTAGAGTCAGTTGCCTACATTTTAGGAGCTAACTCAGTGATCTGGTTCAGTCCACCTGAGTTCATGACTCTAGTGGGTGGTTTGAGCTCTGATTATAACTGCTTGTGATTAAATGTTCCCTCTCTAACCTAATTTGCATGCTAAACTCACTAATGTGCCCTTCATGATCAATTAACTGACAGTAACTTCAGTTCACTGACAATCAGTTGAGTTTGGAACCTTTGGAGCATTGTAGTGGTCATATTTCCTATGCTAGACTGACATGGATTCGAATTCCTCCTGGGAAATCAAATTCTCTCAATTGTAATATATTCTTTGACTACACAAATTAATGGAATATCGCACACTTTTATATGCACATCTGAGTTTCTTTGCATGTTTAATTTTACTGCTCAATTCACTGCAGTTCTTCTTCCTTGCTAATTCTTTCACTGTGAGATTTTCCCAGTCTCAGTGATATGTTGTGTTACAGAATTTCACATGGTATCAGATCCTAGCAGGGCTAGCTTATCTTCAATTTGAAAGTTTTTTGCGGTATTTTGATAAGTTTTCAGTGTAGCAATTTTAGTTTGCATTCTCTCCAATAGCTAGAGATGGAGAATTCGAATGCTCATTTGTCTCCAAGAATCCCGACATCCTTCAATTATCTTGATTGGAGGGTTGATATCCAGATGGTGTTGCGCAACAAGAGTTTGTACAGGGTCACAATGGGAAAGGAGGTCGAACCTCAGGCACCTATTGAGAAATCAGATTACCTTAACAAATTAGATGAGGCTTTTAGTTTTATGTGTATTCACATCTCCATATATTTGCTCTTCCATCTTGATGGATTGAAGACACAAAGAGAGGTTTGGTTGAGCTTGAAACTCTCTTTGGAAAGCAAGATGAGCTGAGAGGCCACATTTTGGAGAATGAATTAATTGCTCTTCAACCTAGCAGTTTTGAAACCATACAACAGTTCTTTTGAAAGTTCAATTCCTTGGTTATGCAGTGCAAACAATGTGGAATTGACAAGAAGGATGAGCAACTGGTGCTATCCATCCTAAGCAAGCTTGGTCCTAAATTTTCAATATTTATCTCTACCTTTCACTTAGGGATATTTTCAATCCCCAATTGGAAAATTTCTTCTTTAGATGCATTCACCGAATCTCTCATCCAAGAACAAGACAAACTGATTCAAATGGACGCCCTGAAGGCCTCCAAGAATCATTCTCTTATGGTTGGGGAGTAAAAAAATGTGAATTCCAAAGGGAAGCAAAAGGGAAAGGACAATAAGCAATTTGAATCCAAACCAAAGGAGAAGCCTAATCCATCAGAAGGAGCCTCCATCTCCAAGAAGGATAAGCAAAATAGGTTTGAGAAGACCAAGTGTACCTATTGCAAGAAAGGAAACCATCCAGAGAGTTCATGCATGAAGAATAAGATAGATCGAATGACCAAACTTCTTGAACAACACAACATTTCCCTCCCAGAAAGCACAAGGAATATTGATTTTGGAAGTGAGACAGATGATCATGATAGATGCCATGCTCTGAAGGATGGATTATCACAATCACAAGCCTTCCTCATTGATTATGGAGCCTCTAACCACATGGTTTCCTCCACAGAATCATTTTCTTCTCTAGAGCTGACTAATGGCCCTAGTATTCACATGGGAGATGATTCACGGATCTCTGCTGAAGGGAAGGGTACAATACAACTGGAGCATGGAAATTTCAACAATGTTTTGTATGTGCCTTCTCTAGCATCAAACTTGTTATATGTTTATCAGATAACACACATAGGTTCACCAAAGAAAGTTGTTTTTGGACCTGAGACAGTTGATATTGCAGAGATCTCATTTGGGAAGCTAATACCTAAAGGTGTTGCAAACCATGCCTCCAAGGCATATGAGTTCTCCTATTTTCTTCCATATGCACATCAAAGTGCTCTCTTGAACCATGCAAACGATACTAGTATACTCTGGCATGAGAGATTCATCCATATAAATTTCAAGTACTTGCAGCAGTTGCACAAGGAAGATATGGTTGAAGGATTTCCTGACATAAAAGGTCACTTGGTAGGGAAGAATCTAGAGTGAAAGTTTGATGTTGGGAAGGAAAAAAGAGCTTCCTCCACACTTTATTTGATACACAATGATGTCTCAGGATTGATTCCCACAGCTTCTATGAATGGATCCAAATACCTTATGACCTTCATAGATGACTACTCTAGGTTCTATTGGATCTATTTTCTTAAGCAGAAGTCTAAGGTATTTGAGACCTTCAAAGTCTTCAAGGCCTTGGTTGAGAACACTGCTGGGAAGAATATAAAAGCACTCAGATCTGACCATGGAGGGGAGTACATCAAGAGAGAGTTGCAGTAGTTTTGTTCTTCTGAGGACATCCAAATGCAGCATTATGCCCCATACACACAACAAAATGGTGTAGTTGAGAGGAAGAATATGCCATCTAAAGAAATGGCTACATGTTTTCTTGAAGCAAGGAATCTTCTACCATCTCTCTGGGTAGAAGTAGTGGATTGTGCTTCATACATATAGAACAGGGTACCCCACAAATATTTGGATGGGGTCTATCCTTTCGAAGCACTGAAAGGACACAAGCCAGATGTCTCTCACTTGAGGCATGGGCCAGAATCCCATTTGACAAAAGAAAAACACTACAACCCCAAATTAGCGAATGCATTCTTTTGGGACACGCAGAATATGAAAACGCATACAAACTCATGCATATTGCAACCAAAAAATTCTTCATTGAAAGAAGTGTTCAGTTCAATGAAGATACATTGCAAGATATACAGCCAGTTGAAAAGGATGGTAGATCTTATATTCCTAATCCATTTGCACCTGATGAATACCAGAATGATGTCTCTTCTGATGAGGACCAGGTTGAATGAGATATTTATGTTGAGAATGAAGATCAAGCAGATCTAGATCCTGAACCAACACCTGTTCCCAATCCATGGCCAAGGACAAAATGGGCTCACAAATTCCTTGAAGCTACTGGGAACATAGCTAGGGATCCATATGACCATAGAAGAACCAAATCTCAGTTTCAAGATGCAAAACTTGCACTATATCATACATATCCCCTTCTCTGAGAGAGGTGCTACATGATGGTGGGGTCTAATCCATAATCCTTGAAAGAGGCTTTCCACGATCCAAGATGGGAAACAGAGGTTATTATGCACTACATCGGGGAACTAGTGCACTACAGGACCAACACACTGCATTATTGTCCTACAGAGGAGCATATTGCAGACACTTTTACAAATTATTTCACTCATAAGATATTTTCCTATCTCGGATATCTGCTTAGCGTGAAGGTTGCTTGAGTTCCATGCTGTTCATTTTTTTGCGGGGGGGTTCCCATGGTGTTTTCCCCATTTCCTTAGTTTCATGGACATTTATTTTTTATTTTTTGGGTGACCTTTGGTCTCAGTTACCAGGGCACAGGTTGTCTAGGTTTGGATTAAGGGGGGGTGTCAGGTTAATTAATACTCCAATCCTTGTTCACCTTAGTATTATTTGCTTATTCCTCATATCAGATGATGTTGTTGAACCCCTAGTGGTGTGCAAATGTCATCTAGGACACATTATCCACTTGATGCGCCCTGCATGCATCAATTTAGGCCATGCATAGTCAATTCCCTACATTTTAGGATCTAACTCAGTGATCTGGTTTCGTCCACCTGATTTCATGGTTCTGATGGGGGGTTTGAGATCTGATTGCAGCTGATTGTGATCAAATGCACCCTCTATATCCTGATTTGCATGCTAAACTCACTAATGCACCATTCATGATCAGTTAACTGACAGTAGCTTCAGTTAACTGACAAGCACTTGAGTTTGGAACCTCTAGAGCACTGTAGTGGTGATATTTCCTATGCTAGACTGACATGGATTTGAATTCCTCCTGGGTAATCGAATTCTATCAATTGTACTATATTATTTGACTATACATATTAATGGAATATGACACACTTTTCTATGCACATATGAGTTTCTTTGCATGTTTAATTTTACTTCTCAATTCACTGCAATTCTTTTTCCTTGCTAACTCTTTCACTGTGATATTTTCCTAGGCTCAATGATCTGTTTTGTTATATAATTTCACCCTCCTAATATAAATAGGTCTTCCCCCCATCGATATCATCACTATGACTAGGTACCTAATGTACAAGTACATGATAAATAACATGGGAGACCATAGACTTCCTAAAATTGCTTTAAAATCCAATCAAGACCACCCACGACTCAAGAGAGGTTGGTATAAAGACGCCATGGCTTGGTTAAACCAATGGGGGATTAATGAAAATGTCACTTTGAAAAATATCAATAACAATAACAATATTATCACACCTAAGTTTAAATAGAAAATGTGGGGCGAGAAATAATTAGAGGTTAAAGGAAAATTAAGATACTATAAGGAGGTCATTAACCCTAATCTAGAAGATCAAAAGTATCTCTTTGTTTTAACTAGTTCGAAGAAGAAAATTAATATAGCCAAGATAAGAACAAAATCTCATGAGCTTCATAGTGAAATAGGATGTTGGATAACTCCTAAAACACCATGGGGGGAAGGATTTTTCGTCTTTGTGAGACTATGAACGTTTAGGATGAAAGTCACTTTCTCTTAGAGTGTCTTATGTACACCCACACGTGATCGTAGTTTCATAATCTTTGCTACAATAAAAACCTCCCTAACCTTCTAGCATATCAAAACTATGGAGACCTAGGAATGTTTCTTTCTAAATTTTTTAAGCATAAGAATAAAATTTTACAACAATCCAATTAATTCATTTCCTTTCTCTAAAGGTCAAATAGACCAAAGTTGGTATCAATGGACGTTAACCACCACCATCATTATTATCATAAAGGAGTAAGGGAAAAAGCAAAAACCATAGAGAAAAACAAGATTTCTATTAAAATTAAAAAAATACATAAAAAAACAAAAGTATAACAAAAAAAATTTTAAAAAGGGAAAAAATCCTCCCACCCTCCTCTTAAATTTTGAAAAAAACAAATAAACGGTTGTTTTTAAGTACATTAAAAATTAAAAAAAACATTGGAAAATAATAAAGTGAAAATTATATATATATATAAACAAACAAACAAATAGACAAATGCTTGAGAGTATTTTTTTAATTAAAAATATGATTTTGTGGGAGGATTCCCAAAATCATCATTTTCCATGCACTTATCCAGTTTAAAAATTAAAAATAAAAATTTAGGTATTGATGTTTCAATTGGACACTCTACTATCATTAGGGATATAGTGAGAGTTCATATATATATATATATATATATATATATGGAGGGGATGTTGGGAACAAGGCAATTCAAAAGATATTGCGGTGGGTAGTGGAAGATATTTTAACTTGGTAAGTTCTCAAACTTTAGGATTAGGGGATAGAATTTCCCCAAAAATTTCAAATCTGTAGCATGTCGATCTAGTGGATTCTCATCAAATGAATTGTTAGTACCATAGGGATGGTACTAGATGTTCACTTGATGGTGTCATATTCATCCTAGGTGATTTTTAGAGTACTTTTAATGCAATTTAAAACAATGTTAGCTACAATTGGTGGCTTGATTCAGCTGCTACAATCGGTGTTAAAGAGGGATTCTTATATAAATTGAAGGGACACCCAGCTCAAGCCTCGGTGCATGACATTGTTAGCTCAAGAAATCTATGGCATAGAATATTCGCTCATCTTCACTACAGATATTTACCAATTGTTAGCAATATGGCTACTGGACTACCAGACATCTAGGTGGAACATGAAGGTGTGTGCAGAGGATGTGCACTCGGCAAGAATGTCAAAGGAAAGTTTTCAAGCAGTGACAATAGAGCATAAGGAATCTTGGACGTAGTACATTCATATGTATGCGGACAAATGTCAACACCCTCCCTCAATAAGTATTTGTACTATGTACCTTTTATTGATGATTTCTCACAAAAAACATGGATATATTTCTTAAACAAAAAGATGAAGTCTTCAGTAAATTCAAGGAATTCAAAGCTCTTGTAGAAAATATTTCTGGAATAAAGATTAAAATTTTAAGGTTAGATAATGGAGGAGAAGTCACCTCAAATGAATTCAATGAATTCTACAAGGAAGCAGGGATTAAGAGGGAGCTAACTACTCCCTACAATCCCCACTAGAATGGAGTTGTGGAAAGAAAGGATCGAACCATCGTAGAAGAAACAAAGGAATTGATTCATGACCAAGATTTACCCATGCACCTATGGGGAGAGGCAGCCAAGACAACAGTGTATGTGCAAAATAGGAGACCTCATCGAATATTGGGAAACAAGACACCAGAAGAAGAATTTACCAGAAAGAAACCAGAAGTCAACCACTTGAGGATATTTGGTTGTCCAGTGTATATACAGTTCCCACGGATAAGAGGACAAAATTAGACCCCTCAGGAAGAAAGGGCATCTTTGTCAATTACAATGAGACTTCAAAGGCATACAGTATTTACATTCCAAGACATAAACAAATCAAGATCAATCAGGATGTGAAATTTGACAAAGATACAACCTTCATCAAATCCAAGAAGTCTCACATGGATAAGGATTATGAGGAGACTGAAGCTCCAAAGAAAACAAGTGTTGAAGACTCTACTCCAGAAAGACATATTATAGAATATCATGATGAGATAGTAAAGCCAGACGTATCGGTAGATCCACCTAGAGAGATGATAGTCTCTAAGAAGAGACCGGCATGGTTCCGAAGCACAATCCAGGATGCAGAGAAGTGTGGTGCTCCCAGTGGGTCTTTCAAAAAATAAAAAAAACCTCGCTAGTATTCTATATACATGGCATTGATGAGTGACATCATTGTTATAGAAACTTCCAGTTATGAATAAGTTGCAGATCAACAAGTATGGAAGGAAGCCATGATGGAGGAGTATTATTCCATGATGAAGAATGATGTATGGGAGGTGGTTCTGAGACCAGAAGGGGAGTCAATAGTAACTTCCAAGTGGATCTACAAGATCAAACATGTTGCATATGGAAGCATAGATAAGTGCAAAGCAAGATTTGAGGCTCAATGATTCTCCCAGAAATAGGGATTAGATTATGACGAGACATTTAATCTAGTGGCCAGACACACTTCCATTAAAGCTATTATCTCCATAGTTTTCATGATGGGATGGAAATTACACCAAATGGATGTCAAGACCACCTTCTTGAATTGTGTGATCAAAGAAGAAGTGTATATCGAGCAACCTCCAGGATTTGAGACTCTTGGCAGAGAATCACATGTGTGTAAATTGAAGAAGGCTTTGTATGGGATTAAACAAGCACCCAGGGAATGGTATGCCAAGATAGATGGATTTATTATGAGCTTGGGTTTTAACAAGAGTGAAACATATCATGAACCTTACTACAAGGTTGTGGATGGCCAACCAGTGATATTAATAGTGTATGTAGATGACCTATTTATCATAGTGGACAAGAAGCTCTTAAATGAGTGCAAGAGGGAGCTTTTAAAAGAATATGAAATGAAGGATCTAGGTATGATGCATTACTTCTTGGGATTAGAAGTGTGGCAGATATTAGATGATATTTTCCTCAATCAAGGAAAATACACGGTAGAGTTCTTGAAGTGATTCAGGATTATGGACTGTAAGTCCATGGCCAAACCGATGTTGATGAATCTGAATTTGTTGAGTGACTCTTCTTTAGATATGGTGGATCCCATGATGTACATGCAAATGATCATATCCTTGATGTATCTGGTTAACACTAGACCATATATATGCTTTGCAATGAACACTTTGAGTTAGTACATGGTTGATCCCAGACATGTACATTTGATAGCAATAAATCATCTATTGAGATACCTGAAGGGTACAGTTGGATATGGACTCAGATATGTCTCAGACAGTGAAGTGAAATTGCAAGGGTATGTAGATTCTAATTGGGAAGGAAGTGAAATGGACAAGAAAAGCACATTAGGATATTGCTTCAACTTGGGATCAACCATGATATCATGTCCCAGCAGGAAACAGGCATCTGTTGCACTTAGTACTGCAGAGGAAAAGTACATAGCAACTAGTGCTGCAAGTCACAAAGCAATATGGCTCTGAAAGTTACTTGAAGGGTTATTTAATCAAGAGTTAGAGATGACTTGGATCTACTGTGATAACCAAATTTATGTGAATATTTCAGATAATCCATTATTTCATGACAATTCGAAGCATATAGATATCAAATACCATTATATCCAAGACATGGTGCAAAGGTGTTACATCTAAATCTCGTCCTCATGAGTCTCATGTTAACTCAGTGCCTTGATCCTTGAAGTCTCCTTGACCAAAAAGTCAACTAGAGCAATTTGTTGACCTTTTCACACAAGTTATAGTTGGGCCGGCGCAGGTTTCCTTCTAGCAAGGAGTGCCCAACTAGGTCGGGCGCATACTGTCATCTAACATACTGCGTTGGTGGCTCAGGTTTCCTTTGTACAGCCTGCGCTTTCCCTCTCAGGCACAAGTTGCCTTCATGCAGCATGTGTCAGAGTTATTTAAAGTGGATAAAGGTTACCTTCAAGAGAATTCTCGAAGGTGGATGAGGTGGATATCTATCCCTAACTTGTAGGTGAGCTGGCCTACGGTTCCCTAACCTTAAGGAACGATCCCTTAATCCTCTCCCCATAATCTTCAACCTCCTTTATCCACTTGGTCTTATAAATATGAAGCTCCTCTCCATTCCAAAGGGAGGAAGTCTATAGCAATTACATGTTGGTGGAATTAACCTAGTTCATCCCTATCCATCTCTTGGGAGGCATACATTTCCTTTGGAGGCATTGACTTGGCTTGTTGGAGGAAGAGTGCAGCGTTAAGGCTTGGGTTGTAATCGTCACTCTTCTATGTATTTCCCACTTATTTACAGTAATATAATCTCTTTCCATAAATGTATTTTGTGTTAATGATATTTAGAGCTCACTTCCTTAATTGTTTGCTTAGATCAGTTAGTGTTTAGATGTACTTTTATTGCTCGTTTTGTCTCTACGTGCTTTGATAGGTCTTGCAGCTATGGATCTGATGACCAAAAAGTTTGGAGTAATGAAAAGGAGAAGGATTTGTGAATCTGAAGGTAAGACATCTATCTACCTTGATATCTAATTGATCTAGGAAAGTAGTGTTATATTATGTTTCCATTTGTTCTAGATCCACCTGGACTAGGGAGATCTTGCTCACATCCGCTCGAGTAGATTGTCCGATAATCAATCTGGCAACCATACAAGGGAAAGCTATGTTTTAATTTCAATTTGAATGTTTTGTTCATTGATTTCTTTGTGAGCCATTTCTTTGCCTCATGAGCCTCTTTTCACCATCAAATTTTCTTCTTGAACAGTCTGCTGACTTTCCCTGATCCTGTTTCGGTCAGTATCAGACCATTTGCTTATTCATTGTTTGGATATTTTCATTTCTTGCATTGGTTTATTTGCTCAATGCACCTAGGTAGTGTATCCAGTGCGTCGTGCCTTCTTGGGAGCTTGCTGCCTTTGAGCATCCTGCGCCTTCGACGCTTTTTCTGTTTTGACATCTTGTGCCGCCGGCGCATTACTCCTGTACACAGTCTATGACGGGCACTCTGAACCTAACCATAGGCTATGTCAAACTTTTAATATTGGTGCTTGGTCTATCCTCTCTCCAAATTTTGTTTCTGATCTGATCAATAGACTTCTCTTTGTTGCACCTTCTAGTCAGAGACTTGTTCATTCAACATTGATTGTGTTTGGATTGCTTGTGTCGATTTTTGGGTTCCATTTGGTCAAGTGAGAGATACGGTGGTGGTGGGAAATTTCAATCCCCCACGATCCTCCGCTCAATCTTGCATTCCCTAATCACCCTACTAGATCTATTCATCACGCTGGATCTGATTCCAAACCCTTCTTGTGTTTAGTCATTTTGTTTTGTTTGCATTCGATTGACTTTGAGTGACTTGAGTGTCTTTGAGTTCATTTGAGTGCTTGTTATTTTTCTATGAGAATTTCTAAGTTACTAGGGTGCTACGATTAGTCTCTTGTTCTCTGCTTTTTACATCTAAAAAGAATATTTGTTATCAGATCTTGTTTTGATATACACATTAAAAAATCGAAAGTGTCTCATTCTTCTGTTTTCAAATTCATTTGGAAATTGTTGTAGGATTTTTTTCATGCATTGGAATTTGTTATTTACCAATATTTGAAAAGGAAATTGGTTCATTGTATTCTTCTTGAAATTGTGAGTTATTCATCTTTTGAAAAATCAAGTGAATTCAAGCTTTTACAAAGTGGTTCCAAGTTTGAAGCATTCTATGCACTTTTGATCTTTTTTGGTTCATTATTGTGAAAATTAAGAGTTATTGCATACTGGATAGAATTTCTCCTTTTTCATCATACTTAGTTTATTCTAGTTGGAAAAGACAAAAAGAAAAAGATTTTGATTTGGTGTGTTGCTATTTTTTGTGTTTTGCTCGAAAAATGAAAAGAGTGCTTTAATCATCTTTGGTATTTGGAACTTGTTGAAATTTATTGTTTTGTGAGACCATTGAAAAAATATTTAACCTTCCCTTACATAGGTTTCATCAAAATAAAAAGTGCATTTTCATGTATCTAGGGTTGCATTATGTTTAAATTTCTGTCTTCACCTCATGCATTCACCTAACCGTCCAGATAAAATTTACCGGTAGAACTAGGTTAAAATTTACTAGTAACGTGTGTGCTAAGTAAGTGACATGTTCCGACGTCGTAACATGTGGCAACTATCATTATTTTCCTGCACTGCATCCCGGTGGCACTGTAGTTCTTCCACGTACCAACCGGTATATAGAAGGATATTTCACGTACCTTAGGGTATATCGAAAGGCACTTCACGTAATCGGTAGTATATCGGGAGGCTTTTATCGCACGGTTGCGCATTAGACAACACCACTCTGGATTTGAGCTCCCACGTACCTTGTGTATATCGAGAGACACTCCTAGGATTCCTGAAACCAACCGAGCTAACCATTTGGACGTCTTGGCAGAGCAATACATCGAGAACAACACTGGGGGAGCAACTACGCACGTGCTTCTAGGTAGTCGGGTTATACGGTTAGGGGTATGGTCCTAATCCTCCCTGGTTAGTGCTCTGAAAAATTGGGTCGAGTATAACTGTTGGAACCTAGGGTATATCGCAAGTTGCGAAGCCTTGACAATCCTGTGAGGTTCCAGACTTTTGAATCCACACCTATCACATAAGTTTGCTTTCGACCTTAGTTTGTGTAGATTTTTCTGGATTGTTTTTTCTTTTGTATAAAAGACACTTAGGAGAAATTATGCTTCAGTAGTTCTGGATGAACAACCTTTCATAAGGTCCCATATAATTTTAAACTTGCCAGCCGAATATCCCCTTAATTAGGAGGTAATTTCGAGGGAAAATATGGATCCACAAGTTACTGTCATGTCACTTGAAGAAGAAGACTCCACCATGGAGTCAGGAATGAACTTTTCACTTCCTTCAAGTCCACTAATCATTGATCCTCCAAGGTCTATGACCATGGAACCATCTACTTCACAAGACACTTCCTTCCACTGTTCGATGGAAGGAGAAACTAGGGCTATAGATTGGTTAAATCCATCCTAAGATGACCATGTATCCGCAGCATTTGGTCCATCTGCATCCTTTTGGGACACCTCTCTTAGGAAAAAATGGGCCCACCTGGCATTAAATCCGAAGGCAAAACCTTCCCCTCTTCGTTGGGCTCCCCATGCTGAGCGCTTGGCTCCAGTCTATGAACTCATGGACCAATTACGCCAACGTGGTGAAGAACTTCGACGCCAGAGTCTCTCACGGAGAATAGACACCTAGGAAGTACCCACATTTTGACATACCCCAATTCATTCATTTTCTATTGATTCACCAGAAACATCCATACATAACGTGACCACTTACGAACCTGGTCAACCCTCATTTCCTGCAAGTACTCCTCTTAATCAAGAGACCATTTCTATACCCCAAGTGACCCAACACATTGAAGGACAACAATCCAACACCCCAAATACTACTACTGGAACATTACCCACCCCTCCCCCACCCCAAAACTCGCGGGGAGGATACTCTTTACCCCCTAATTTTATCACGAGTAGTGTTCCTCTGATAGTAAGTAATCAACAACCCATTATGATTCAACCATCTATAAGTGGTCAAAACATTGTTACTGGGGTGCAACCCCTGTTTTATAGCCATAATACGAGTGGAGGACTTCCAATCGGTCATTCCGTTGGTAGCTCCTTACCCGTTGTGGGATCCACCATGGGATTCAATCATGGTTGGGGTCCATCCAACCCAACTCAACCACCATGGAGTCATGCGTATCCAGGTCATTTTAACCATATGTCGAGATAATTCAATCCTGAAAACGTACTCTACAGGATACCTTATCCCAAAAACCCATACACTCCATGGGGACATCATAATGTCATACCAAGTGGACCCCCACCAACCTACCTCAAGTCCCACCACCCCCACCACCGTTTGGTCCACCTCCACCTCCTTCTGGAGGTGGCGGGCCCCCACCTCATTCCAGATGGGGAAGACCCCCACCTTCTGGCGGAGGCCCACCCCATTCTAGTAGCGACGTCCCACCCCACTCCAGTGGAGGAAGTGGAGGCCAACCCCCTTCTGGCGGCGGAGGACCCCCACCTCTGGGCCAAGGCCCTCCTTATTTGGGAGGTGGCGGACCACCTTATTCCGGCGACGGAGGACCCCCACCTTCTAGTGGAGGCCCACCCTATTCCAACGGAGGAGGTGGAGGACCACCTTATTCCGAGGGTGGTGGTAGACCCCCACCTTCTTGTGGAGGGACACCCTATTCTGGCGAAGGAGGTGGAGGACGACCTTATTCCGACAGTGGTGGAGGACTCCCACCTTCTAGAGGAGGACCCCCACCTTTTGGTGGAGGCCCACCCTATTCCAGGGGAGGAGGTGGAGTACCACCTTATTCCGGAGGTGGTGGCGTACCCCCACCTTCTAGTGGAGGGACACCCTATTCCAGCGAAGGTGATGGAGGACCACCTTATTCCAGGAGTGGTGGAGAACCCCCACCTTCTGGAGGAGGCCCACCCTATTCCGACGGAGATGAAGGACCCTCACCTTTCGGTGGGGGCCCACCTTATGTCGACGACAGCAGCGGACCCCCACCTTTCGGTGGCAGTCCACCCTATTATGGTGGCGGACCTACATACGGTCCACCACCCAACCCAGGAGGCACACCCCCTTATGGCCAATTCCCTTTGAGAACACCTTACAATCAATCGATTCAAGGTCCTATTGGTCCATATATGCCATATCAATACTATTAGTATCTGTAGCCTAACCAACAAATGCCATTCCTTGATACTTTGTACCTACCTGACTTGTCTCGTTTGACTAATGATCCCATCCTACACGGTTATAATTGGCCACCCATTTCGGCCAAGTTATCCTCGAATATCCCAAATTTTGATGGCAAGCCCGGTGAAGACTTGATAAACCATGTGATGACATACCATCTATGGTTCTCATCCAATTCCTTGATGGACAACTCCATCCATATAAGGTTATTTCAAAGGACCCTCACTGGCCCAGTTTCCAAGTGGTATATTGAACTACCACCGCACTCGTTTCCCGATTTTCATTCTTTAGCTATGTCATTCCTAACTCATTTCCAGTTACCCATCCGCTATGAAATTGGTACGGACTTACTGACTTCTCTCCGCCAGACTATTACGACTCATATATATAACGATCATATCCTTGAGTGGCGGAGGAGACGACGTCTCATTAAGGCTCCTATTCCAGACCAATTATTAGCTGACTAGTTTACGAAGGTTCTTTTACCTACCGTGTCTAGAGATGTATCTATGGGAGGGGCCACCACCGAGGAACAGGATATCGCTCGTGCCCATTACTTAGACCTTTTCTATGCTCAGTCCGACACTTTATATGACATTGTTCCTAACACCCCGCACCCCACCTACGATCCTGCAAAACATCCCTAGGGACCTCATTCCAATGGCATTATTGGTTCCGTCCACTCCCAGCATCCTACTCAAACCAGTGGATCATCGAACCACCATGGTTCTTCCCCACCCTCGCCACAGGCTGGAAGTAGCACCACCAAGTCACCCACTCCTGCTCCCACCGAGGAGGTGAATTCTTTTCAATCAGCTTCACCTTAGAAATCTAGTGGCAAGAAGAAAAACAAAGATAAACCCAAGAAATATTCCAACCAGCAGGAGCACAAGAACCCTCCTGAAGACACAAAACATAAACGAAAGCTCAAGTATCTTTGTTTACTGTGTGGTGGTGACCATTTCTACAAAGAGTGGCCCCACAGAGACGAAGTGCAGAATTTTCTTAAGGGAAACCCCACACCCACAGTTCTCAATGATCCCTTCCCCACCCAAAATCAACAAATGATTGCTCAACCCCCTCCTTCTCAAGGAGAAACATCATCCACCGCGCATGTTCTCATGATACGTAGTGAGACAGTTAACCTGAATACACGATAATGATAATACAACTCAGTCCCTCCGAAGGAACCCATCGGAAGTAACACTGAAAAATATTCCACCTCTATTCTGGATATTTCCGTGCCACGAGCTTCTCTCACCATTGAGAAGCCTTCATTAGAGTCAGTGTTGCGTCCGCCTAAGAGCACGATTCGAAAAGCAATTTTCAATCCTAATGCTCGAGCACCTCAGAAATATAACATTGTAGAGGACTTGGCACAAGCCCCTTGTGCCATGTCAACGCTAGAAGTCTTGCAGAATTGTCCCAATCAACGTAAGACTCTTCTCATTTCCATTGGCGAGGTAGACCCGGATTCCTCAGATACAATCATGTTTAGAATTGAGTACTTTAAACCGAGGCTTTCCCACTAGATGGATTTCCAAATTGCCATGAAATTTGCTGGGAAGACAATCCATCATACTGTACTAGACGAAGGTTCCTCTA
Organism: Larix kaempferi; assembly: GCA_027924585.1. Lineage (NCBI taxonomy): Eukaryota > Viridiplantae > Streptophyta > Pinopsida > Pinales > Pinaceae > Larix > Larix kaempferi. The sequence continues at coordinate 14,382,563 of BSBM01000030.1, forward strand.
CCTCAGTCATGTCGTTATCTTGTTGGAGAGCCATTGGTTCTCCTGAGTTAAACCGTTCTCCTACTACCCTGAAAGCATTTGACGGTCGTGGCTTTCAACCCCATGGGCTCTTACAAGCCTTAGAAGTAGAGTTGGGGGGTAAGACTGTAACCATTAACGTGGAAATAGTCGCAGCCCCGTTGGATTATAATCTCTTTCTTGGTCGTAACTGGTTTTACACCATGATTGCGGTCGCATCACCTGTCTTCCGCATTGTGCAATTCTCCCATCACGGCCAAATTGTCACTATCGACCAGTTGGACTTTTGTACATCGGACACCACTACTCATCCCAATGATAATGTCCCTTTGTTAGGGAAATATTCGCAGCTATATGAGAGTGTGGGGGTTGGCCTCATAAAATATTTATCTCTTATGTGTGTCTTTCCAACCCCGAATCCCCCTAACCATGTTGTCTCAGTGAACATGATATCCTCCATGATTCCATCTTTTTCCAACTCTACCGATCAATGGCTCATGCCCGATGAGGCCACCCTCAATTTGATTGGAGATATTATGCCTCTCTCACCAGCTAAAGCTACTTATGAGGATATCTAGTCAGCACCTGAGGACCACTTGGCCATGGCCTCTACACCTTGTTCTCTACAGCGGATGTCATCAGATCCTCTGCTCTAAACTTTTCATTCTGATGAGTCCATTATGGAGGTTATGAGCATGAATGAACCTTCGTGGAAAGACCTTCACCACCAATCGTCTTTCCTACCCTCATTGGACTCTGTGGAGAATGCCATCACTACCATTTTTACACCAGATATCTATCCTTGCCCATAATCACCGATAGTCCCTTGCGATACGGTTACGGAAGGCAACATGGCAAATATCACGCCCACTATTTCGATTGACATCTTAGTTACACCCGACTTCATGGAACATATCCGCATTGGCCAGACGTGCTCTCCTGAGGAACCACATTCACGGACTTATTTAAAAAATTTCGTGACGTCTTCGCATGGACCTATGAGGAAATGCCCAGGATCGATCTTGCTATTGTTTTGCATGAGATAAAAACTTATCCTGACGCTAAGCCTATCCACCAAAAATTACAAACAGTACACCCTCGAAAAATTGTGGCAATTAAAGTTGAGATTGAAAAGCTCTTAAAGGCCGGCTTTATCTATCATGTTCCTTTAACAGAATGGGTGTCCAATGTCGTCCCTATGGATAAGAAGAAGGGTATTATTAGGTTCTGTGTCGACTATAGGGATCTGAACAAGGCTTGTCCTAAGGACAATTACCCTACTCCCTTCATTGATCAGAGCATCGACAATTACACCGGAAGCATCATCTTATCATTTATGGATGGCTTTTCTAGTTATAATCAAATAGAGATCCACCTGGATGACCAACACAAGACCGCTTTCATCTAGCCCTGGGGTATGTTTGTTTATCGTAAACTCCCCTTCGGTCTTAAAAATGTTGGTGTGACATTACAACGGGCCATGTCGTATGCTTTTCATGATGTGAAGGACTTTGTGGAGCCCTATCTTGACGATCTCCCTGCTCATTCACAGCATCTCAAGTTCCACATCAATCATGTGACAGTTGTATTCCTCAGATGCAAGCAGTATAACATCCATCTGAATCCTCACAAGTGTATTTTCTGCATTGAATCAAGACGCCTCCTAGGTTTTATCATTTCAAAAGATGGGATCTGCATCGATCCCTTGAAGGTCGAAGCCATTGTCACTCTCCCACCTCCTACTGACATTACAGAACTACAAAGTTTGCAAGGGAAGGCAACTTACCTACGGCGTTTTTTCTGTAATTTCACAAAAAAGACATAGGGCTATATGCGATTGTTGAAGAAGGATGTCCCTTTCATCTGGGATGACCAAGCCCAACAATCCTTTGACAACTTAAATTTTTCCATCACTCACACCCTTGTGCTCCAACCACCCAATTACTATAAGGATTACATCCTTTATCTTGTCGCTTCCGCCACCACAATTGCCATGGTCTTGGTCCAGGAAGACAACAACACCCAAGAACATGTGATCTATTACCTCAGTAAGGGTCTTATTGACTCTGAAGCCCGTTACCCACATGTCGAGAAACTCTCTCTCGCGGCAATCATTTCCATCCACAAGTTCTATCATTATATCCTGCTCCGCACCACCACAGTTATTGCCGACTCGAACCCCATGTACCACGTCCTTACACGTCAAGTGCTTGGGGGAAAGTATTCACATTGGATCGTGATACTTCAGGAATTTGATCTCCTCTTCGAGAAAGCTAAGTCAAAGAAATCCCTTGTGTTTTCAGAGCTCATTTTTTATCTTCCCTGTGTTGATACGGGAACTGAGACCATGGAATCCCTTCTAGACGAGTCATTGTTTCTCATCAACACGTATGACCCATGGTATGGAGATATTACATTATATCTTCAAACCCAACTATTCAACCCCTAATTATCTCATGACGACCGTCGTTGTATCCGCCACCATGCCGAGTATTACTTGATTATCAGTGATACCTTGTATCATCGTGGCGTAGACTCTATCCTTCGACGTTGTTTAACTCATGGGGAAGATGAACACGTACTGAATGATTGTCACTCCGGGGCTTGTGGCTATCATCTTTCTGGGATGGCTACGGCCCAGAAAATACTACGCGCAGGATACTACTAGCCTTCGATCTTCAAGGACTGTATAGAGGTCATTAAGAAGTGTCCTTCATGCCAACACTTTCAATTTAAAAAGTGCTCCCATCCATCCCCTCTTCATTTGGTTATTACTGTCGACCCCTTTGCTAAATGGGGCATATATTTTATGCATTGTAAGCCTAACTCGGTCGGGGGGCATGGTTACGTCATAATAGTCGTCGATTACTTCACTAAATGGGTCAAGGCTATGCCTACATAAAATGAGGACATCAAAACCGCTGCACTCTTCATATTTAACCATGTCATTGCGCGATTCGGAGTTCCGCAAGCCATCGTTACCGATCACAGATCCCACTTTCAAAACAATATGGTAGATGAATTAAGCGCCAGATTGGGTTTTCATCATGAGAAATAAACCCCATACTACCCACAGTCCAATGGACAAGTAGATGCCATCAATAAGGTCTTGAAAACCATGATTCAACGCATGGTGGGTACCCACAAATCGAACTGGCACACACATGCTCTTTTCTTCCCTTTGGGCATATAGGACCTTCATTAAGACTGCCACTGGGTTCAGACCCTTCCAACTAGTTTACAGATTGGAGGCAGTTTTACTGATAGAGTGCGAGATTTCGTCACTAAAACTCGCATTCGAACTTCTCCCACACACCACTGCCAAGGAAGAACGTTTCCTTCACTTGGAAAAACGCGACGAAACCTGCCGCGATGCTGCTCTTGCTAACGAAACACACAAGAAACGCATTAAATCCCAGTACGATAAGTCAGTCCAACCTCGTGTCTTTAGCGAGGGGGATTTGGTCCTCACATATGACCAGAAACATTATAAGCTAGGGGCAGGAAAGCTTGAGTCCATGTGGCATGGCCCATATGTTGTAAAATGTATCTTGGAGAAGGGAGCTTACGAGCTCGAGGATTATTATGGAATATTTGTTGGCGAGCCTTGCAATGGGCTCTACCTGAAGAGATATTATGCCTGAGTTTTTCATGCATTAGTACCTTGTATATATTGTACATGATGTGTGTTTTGTGTGGTGTGATGCTTTGCTTTAAGTGTGTTAGGATCTTGGTTTTTTACACTTATGTCATGTCCTTCCTATGTGTGCAGATGACAACCTGCTTTGGATTCATGGACGGCACCAGCCGGCATACCCGCAGCCTCGCCTCGGCAGCTTGGGTACTTTATTCTCCTACTAGTGAGCTCATCAGTTCAGGAGGGATTTGTCTAGGGTACGCAACCAAAAACACCGTTGAGTATCACGCGGTGATTGGAGTCTTAACCGACGCTCTTTGCCTGGGTATGGACCACATTGTCGTCCATCTTGACTCACAATTAGTGGTCTCCCATCTCAACCGAGTGTACGACATCTATGACCCCATGCTACTCTTCTTTTTTCGATGAGTACATCTCTTGGAGAGGTCCTTCGAATCTGTTCAGTACTTGCACATTTGAAGAGACATGAACACAGTTGCGGACTCCATGGCCAATTTCATCTTGGATTGGTACATTGCATATAAATGAAATAATCATAAATCATAAAAACGACACGACATGTACATAATGCATAAAAACAAACACATAGATAAGATCCCACTTTCATCCATAGAACAAAATATGTATAAATCCGTCAATAGGGTATGTATATATCAAGTCGGTACAAAATACAAAAATTAGTGCTGATACAAAATATAAAGCATGAAAGATTTCAGTAAATATCTCCGATACAAAATTTGAAGCTCATGGTTTTCAGTACATATACATATACACGAGTCTAGTCTCCATGACACTCGTGGTAGCAGATCACTACCCTCGCTACTTTTTGAAGTAGTGAGCCAAAACAACCAGACACACCAATAGTGTGTCGCTGATAGTTGCGAGGTAGGTCATGGACTCCTGGCCCTGGAATGTCTAGTGTCAACCAACGGAGGTTCTCCTCCGCCTCCTCCATCTCCTCGATATCATCACGCACTGCAGGATCTATCTCTCGCATTACTTCTCTCCGTGCAATCTGAAAGACTCCGCCCGGTTGCGATGGTCCCACATCTGCATAAAACATGTGTCATTTATCAGTATTAATACAAAAAAAAATCTAAAATATATAAAATGAAAAACACAGTCAAGTTGTTTTTCTTACCGATACTACCCTACTACGCTCTCTCGGGAAGCACTAGGTCAGGATCTCCTTGAAATTCAATCCCGTCGTAGGGGAAGTCCTCGACCATGAGGAGTTGACCCCTCAACCATACGAAGAAACCTGTACTGAAACCGAAAATGGGACCCCCGCCACCATGGCGGACCAACACCTCTTCCCATCGGGTCATGTGAGGGTCATGTGCATCCCAATCATCGAGCTCAATCTATGGACCCAGGTGCGGTACCCGCTCCAGAAAGAAAGAGACCACCACAAAACCATAACCAAATTGCTTCAGCGCTCCGCGCCGACATTTGGTCAACTGATCTCGCAAACTGGTGAGAAGTCCCTCACACCAGTTGAATACCATTCGGGCCATACACTCTTCGGCATACATCATCTGGGATTTGCTCACCATATGAGTGGCTCTACGGTCGGCCACTCTCATAATGGTGAACAAGATAGTCTGAAGAGGTCGATCTCTAACCTCTTTGATGGGTATTTTCCCACCCACCATTTGTGTACCATCACGGCACCACTAATCTATGAGATCCTCCATAGTACGACCACCTCCTCGTGATCCAGATGGTGATACGGGATTCCCCCGTCGGGATAGCCCCATCAAGAAGTAGATTTCCTCGACATCTATGGTCAAAGTGTGCACATCGATATGAAAGTGTTGTTGCACCCGATCCCAACATTGGATCAGGCCAACAATATAACTTGGGCCCTCATGCCCAAAACCTGGAAGTATTTCAGTAATCCACAATTCCTCAATGCAACCATGCATTGAGGGTCATTTACTGCTTGTGCATGACCAAGCTCATGTTCCCGTTCGCACCACTCAATCATTTTGATCACTTCAACCCTGTCCAAAAGCCCATAAGAACACCACTTAGAACCTTCCCAATCCACAAAAAACATTTTTGTTTGGTTAAATCTTGAGCTTGTTATGTGGGTTTACGTCGGCGCAAATCGTCCTTTTGGACAGGGCGCCATCAGCATAAAACATCCTTTCAGGTTTTGCGTCGGTGCATCCTCGGCACAATTCCCAAAAAGAGGGATTGTGTCGGTCCGTGGGCACAATATCCCCCACTTAACAAGTCCAAAACCCAACCAAATGAAAGAAAATCGAAAAACTAATCCACTGAAAACGAAGAGGGTTGCGTTTAGGGTTACTTGACACTGACGACGCTTGAAATGGTCGATCGTAGCTCCCGGAATCAACACTGGAAAAACAGCTACAAATGGTATTTTTTCACCTCTCCAACTTGGTAAAAAGAAATAGTAATTGATTTTTACTATTTACCCCTTTTTATATCAAAAAAGATCATATTCCTTTTTTAATTTATTCCATTATGGGTTATTTTTCTATAGTTGGGATTATTTCTATATTTGAATACTCGGTTAATCATTTTGACCTAGTTTCGAAGCTTGCAGGTGAAGTTAAGTACCTTATTAATATTTTTTTTTCGCAATTGTGCTCATCTCACGCGTGTTATCAGGTATGAACAACTCATTGAGTGTTTTTATGTCATTATTTCGCTCATTAAATCAATCATTAATGACATCGAGCTAACTCTTTGTTCTTTCTTGTGCTCGTAAAAACGATGAGAATAAGTCACCGAGTTATAGTTTATCACTTTTTCGGGCTCGTTAAACTTCCATGAAAAAGGAACCCCTCGGAGTCTTTATTTAAGCTCTTTTCAAGCTCTCAAAATACGAAAAATTGCAAAGCGAACTTGATGCATTCATGCTTGTAGAAGTATTTGAATGGTCGTCTTTCTAGTGATAGTTTACCCCTTTTTCGGACCAAGAGGCATTGTTTACGAAAAAGGAATACTCCATCCAATCATGGTTGGAAGAGTTCTCTATCGCATTATTTTAACCTTTTTCGGGTGAAGAGACTAACTTTACGAATAAAGGACATTTGGAGTCTTCTTTCGTTCTTTTCAAACTCTCTAAACATGAAATGACATCGAGTTTACCTTCTATGGACTCGTTAAAATTTGACATTGAAGGGCCCGTCATGGGACAAACCTCTCTTATCCTAGGTTTGTAAAATATTGGGATTGGACTCATCCATGGGATGAGCTATACCGAGCATCTATTTACCCTCCTCAAGCTTGTTAAAAAACAAAAGAGGCACTCATCAATCATGATGGGGGAAAAGGAAAGATTTACGGCAATATATAGTCGCTCTTGAACATGGCACTCATTTGCATTTGCATTCAGTACTTGGGTAATCTGTTTGTCTTCGAGTCCTGTTGATTTCATGAGTCTTGTCACTCCTTTGGGTCATCCAAAGAATGCTTCCATCGTCATTTGCATGGGGATTTTGGTACCATTCTCATCGTGTCAATACTTCCAATTCATGCCATGCCCATGTTCAAGAGATGTTCGTTACTTATCATCTGCAGTCAGTACACCTTCCATCATGTTGGTCTACCCTGAGTCAATCTTGCATATTACTCTACCGTCTGACCTACTCCAAACATCTGTTATCAAGTTTCGTGTCGATGATGGGGGATTCATCATGGCCCTCCTTCGACAGATTCATCCTTGTCGACTTCAACACATTATCCGAGGATAGAATCTAGAAACCAATAAAGTACCTTGGGCCTGCATGCCTCAATGGCAGGTTACCTCGCTTTCAACATGAGTTTACATCATTGACTCTTGATTGAAAGATCCCGTTGAGTGTTCAACCTCAACTCATTTATTCACACTCGATGGTATGTACTATGATACCTTGGGAATAATTGACATCAATGGTGATTTCCCTCGTGCTTGTTAATGGTATACATCAATGATCAGTAATCAAGTGGTTTCTACCATGTTCGACTCCAAGACATTGTAATCACATGGATAGATCCATATCATTGTGGGTTCATCTTGAAGACCCTCGGGAAAATCATATCTTACCTAGGTTGCGATGGAGATTATTTGATTCATATTACACGGATCCACTTTGTATTGGTTGTGGCTGTGTTATCATCTCATCATGGATCTATGATTGTGTTTAGTAGCCATGATTGTGTTCAATCAATCCCTACTACCATGGATCTACATTATATTGGTTGGAAGCCATGTTGAGAGTCACGTGAGACTTGGATCTCAGAGTCAATTTCACTGCAGCAGCATATTCCATCCAACAAGTCCTTTCCATCCATATTTCAAAGCATATCACCTGTCTCATTTTACCAGCTTCATGCTTTGGGGGACATTCTTTTACACCTAAATCTCATCATCATGAGTCTCATGTTAACTCAATGCCTTGATCCCTGAAGTCTCCCTGACCAGAAAGTCAACTAGAGAAAGTTGTTGACCTTTTTCCACAAGTTCTAGTTGGGTCGGCGTAGGTTTCCTTCTAGGAAGGAGCTCCCAACTAGGTCAGGCGTAAACTGTCATCTGACAAACTGCGCCAGTGGCTCAGGTTTCCTTTGTGCATCCTGCGCTTTCCCTCTCAGGCGCAAGTTTCCTTCATGCAGCATGCGCTGGATTTAGTTAAAGTGGATAAAGGTGACCTTCGAGCGAATTCTCAAAGGTGGATGAGGTGGATCTCTATCCCTAACTTGTAGGTGATCTGGCCTACGGTTCTCTGACCTCAAGGAAGGATCCCTTAATCCTCTCCCTATAATCTTCAACCTCCTCTATCCACTTGGTCTTATAAATATGAATCTCCTCTCCATTCCAAAGGGAGGAAGTCTATAGCACTTACATGCTGGTGGAATTAACCTAGGTGATCCCTATCCATCTCTTGGGAGGCATACATTTCCTTTGGAGGCATTGGCTTAGCTTGTTGGAGGAAGATTGCAGCGTTAAGGCTTGGGTTGTAATTGTCACTCTTCTATGTATTTCCCACTTATTTATAGTAATATAATCTCTTTCCATAAATTTCTTTTGTGTTAATGATATTTAGAGCTCACTTCCTTAACTGTTTGCTTATATCAGTTAGTGTTTAGATGTACTTTTACTGCTTACTGTGTCTCTACGTGCTTTGACAGGTCTTGCAGCTACATATCTGATGACCACAAAGTTTGGAGCAATAAAAAGGAGAAGGATTTGCGAATCTGAAGTTAATACATCTATCTACCTTGATCTCTAATTGATCTAGGAAAGTAGTGTTATATTCTGTTTCAATTTGTTCTAGATCCACCTGGACTAGGGAGATCTTGCTCGCGTCTACTCGAGTAGATTATCCGATAATAAAAGGGGAGGAGTGAATCTCTAGTACATATCCATGGATGAGCAAATTGTCAATATAATTACTAAGCCTCTGCATAAATTAAAGTTTGAGTACTTCTGGGATAAGCTTGGTGTATTACATAATCACTCCCCTCACTAAGAGGGAGTGTTGATGGTTCTCCATGGTTAGTAGCAAGTAGTCTTTCCCCCCCACCAATTAGTCATGTGGGACATGACTCAGGATCTTCCCCGTTGGTAATCCATGCAGTGGTACATGGATCAGACATCGATTAGCCACATGTAGAGGTACATGGCTCATACATCGATTAGTCATGCAGTGGTACATGGCTCAGATCCTAGTTATTCATGGTAAATGACTCAGATAGCCAGGGGTTGTAGTACCTCATGTGGAGTGCACCCACATGAGCAGAGATATAGTCAAGACCTGAGATAATTATCATATAATAGTCAAGGTATCTGAGACTATCAATGACTATTAGATACTCGAGTGAGTTATAGTTAGGACTACTTGGGAACATTCAAACCTCTTGGAAAGGTTATATAGGCATATACCTGTCTAGTGGGGTACCTTGGGACAGTGGAGAAGAAAGAAGCCACTTTAGAATTTTTCGGGACTTAGATAACATAACAGAGAAATTATCTAGATTGTAGAATATTCCAAAAGTCAACAAGAAGAAATCCAATGCTAAAGAATGTGCCAGAAGAATACCTTCCTCGCTAAGATGGCGTGTTGATGTTTCTAGTAGCATCGAAAGTATTCTTATGAAAAGAAAGAATAATAACAAGCCCAGAATAAGTCGTTTCATTTAAATGACCCAATCAAAAGGTCAAGTTGGCCCAGTGAGGAAAAGTGACTTTTCCAGTATAAATACAAGTGAAGTTGCCTCATTTGTGACATGCCAATTTGCTCAAGCAAGGAGAGAAGTGCACAGATCCAAGGAAGCATAGTCAAGGATTCAAGAAGCATTGTGAAGACATATTTTGGGGTTTATATCTTTCTCACTCTACTTTGTTCTCAAATGGCTAATAGGTTATTATGTATCTTTCTTATATATCATTATTTTGTTTGTGTAACTAGTGTTGGGCACTAGGTTTGACATTGTATCTTATTGAAGAATCTTATCTAGAGAAGTTGTTGGGTTTTTTCCATGAGATGGTTTTCCCAAGGTAAACTTTGTGTATACTATGGATGTGTTTCTTTCACTGATATTTTTATGCATGTAGTTTATGTTTATGTGATAGAAAAGTTATAAAAAGTTTAAAAAATCTAACTACTAAGAAAAATCAACATAAAACTCCCTAGTAATTATGTCTAATCCATTGGAATTATTTCATATAATACAATGATGAATAGTTTTATATTCATTCTATTTATCTAATCGGAATATTTTATTGAAATGCAGGAATAACTTGTTCTACCAAAAGTTGCAAGAAAAGGTGTTTTCTCTATTTACACCAACAATTAGAACAAGTTATAAATATCAAAACAACGACTTGAAGAAGAATTTTATCCAACACATTATCAATATTTTTGGACTAGTATTCAACCAAAATATGGTTCAAACCATGGCGAGAAAGTACATCAAATCACTACGGGACAATTACTGCAATAATATCAGAAAATACCCCAATTATTTGCATCCTAGACTAATTCTAGAATGGGAGTGGGTTGCACTGGTAGAGGATGCCAAAGAGAAGAAGATGATAAAAGAGGGAACCTTTCCTCCAAGTGCATTAGGAACACCAAGATAGATAAAATAATGTAACGAACAATGAAATTATATATTTTATATTGCATTTTACCATGATTTTCAAATCGCATAAACGTGTACTTGGCCATTTTTGTAGGCTCAAAGACACCACAAGGGCTACACAGGACATACTTGAAAATATAGACCAACACAAACTTGTCCCGGGGGGATACATTAAAGTGAAGGGGAGATATGTAAGTATTTAGATTTAAAAATTATTGTTGTTGCATTTTAGATTGTGCTTTAAATGCTTTCCTTACCAAAATGGGTTATGTTGCAATATGTGGTATGTAGACTTTGGTGGGATGCCAACATATGAATAGCTAAGAGTTGTCTTGAAAGGGGGCTATAACGCTCTGGTTGGGATGAGAAAGGACAATGCAACTAACTCTTCTACTTTCAAGGAGGAGGTATACAAATTCATTGCATTCCAATCGAATACTTAATTATAAAGTACAAATTGAGATTGTGTGATTCTACAACAACTACAAATGTTATTGCAGGAATTATAAGAAGATTTAGGTATTTCTCAAGAGAAATGTTTAGAGACCGATCGTACCGCTCAACCAGTGGTTACCCCTTCTGCACCTGCAGGTACCAATAACGAGTTGAATTGAAATTAATTTTTTTGGGTTTATGTATAGTATAGATGATTTGGTCAAAAAATGGTTTGTTTTAATTGTAGCTGATGTCGATCCTAGTACTAGGAAACCTACAAGGAGATGTATCTTGTGCTTTGATTTTGATCTAGAACCAGAAGAAACTAGTCTACAAGAGAATGTTGAAATTGATGCCAATGTTAGAATTGTGGACCTTCTTATAAAGAAAAAACCTAAAAAGAAGTAGGGTAGTAGAGATCGGCCACTATGTATGGTAGGCACATATTGTTGTATACAGTATTGTATTAGATGTATTTTTGTGAGAGGATCCTATGTATTCATTTTGTCCTATACAATATATGCATTATATGTATTATATTTATGTGCCTCCATTTTACATTTATAGTTTTTTTTATCATGTTTATATGCGTTATTTTATTCACTCTATTTTAATATTTTATCATGATAAAGCATGAATCATTGGATGTAGGTAGTTCTTATATATGATCAAGTATGTTATAGTTAATAGTTTAAGTATGGGGGATTGAGAGTGATATGGGGGAGAGGGGTCAAACGAGCTTCCACCTTCATGTGGTTGGCCCTGTTTAGTAGTGAATAAATTATTCTTGAAACAAAGAGAAGCTCGTACATGTATTCCATTTTGGTCTATTTAGAGTATGATACATGTTTATTTGCATATTTATTTTATCATCTAGTTATAAATATATATAAACTTATTATTCCAACTTGAATTTTGTAGGTATTCACGTACAACATAAATGCCTCATTACCATGCCTCATATAGGTATTCCATTTTGGACTGTTTAGAGTATGATACAAGTTTATTTGCATATTTATTTATCATTCAATTATATATAAACTTATTATTCCATATTGATTATGCAGGTATTCACATGCAACATAAATGCAAGTAATAACTATCAGTAAATCAAGTGACTTAGGTGAGTAAAAGATATCTACATTTTCTTTCTGCTTATGATATATTAGGTGAGTAAAACATATCTGCTTGGGTTGGTAAAAGATAACTTTATGCTTATGATATGATTAGGTGAGTAAAAGATATCTTCGTGGGTTAGTAAAAGATAACTTTATGCTTATGATATGCTTAGGTGAGTAAAAGATATATAGGTTCCTAGGTTCTTTACATTCATCAATATTCAATCAATTTTTATATGGATTTTTGCAAAATACATTGGTTTTTTATGTTATATTTAACGATCAAATAATTTGACGAAAGATGAATTTCAAAGGATGTTGCAATAGAAAGGGGCAATGTTTAGTCATGTTGGAAGGTTTAAAAATATTTTAGAGGTATTCTACTCTGCTAGTGTCTAGTCAATAAAATGTCATTTTTCACATGTGGATAGTATAATTTTTCTTTTGTTGTACTTGTCTCTGATGAGATATTTTTTGGGTTCCATAGACACTTGTGTATACTAATCATTACTTTGCAATATATTGAATTTGAGTTACCATTACTATCTACAATTTTCCAAGCAGTTCCTAGATTTGTTCCATTCATAAATATTCATTAGTAGTATAATATGAATTTCTACTACCAACATTGTCTTTTTAAGTCATTTTTTTTGCTAGAATCTCCCTAACTTGCAGGAGTGGCCTTTAGTCTAATAAACCATGAACCAAGTGTTGAAATTTGGTTGTCATTGATGTCAAAGAGGACTTAGTATCCATGTGCCAGTTTGAAGAAATATGATATAAAATCAAATTTGAAGAAGTACATAAGGTATGTGCGCAAGTCCCCATCCATCTAGTCATGGTACTTCAAAGGTGATGTCAAGAGTCTCAGAAGTAAGAGGTGGTTGGACATGTATGCAAGTCTCGGAAGTGCCCAAGGCCCACCAGCCAATGGTACTTCAAGGGCGCAAGACCCAACATGTAGTGGTTCCCAAGTGCGCAAGTCCCACTATGCTAAGGACCACGTGTGCACAAGACCCACAAGTCATGATACCTAAGTTGCACAGATCGAGAAAAGTTGTGGATGCATGAGTAAGCTTGACCGTGAAGAAAGGAAGAAGGGATGCTATGACCAACTTTTGGACACATGGTCTACACAAGTCGAGTATAAATAAGAATCCAATATTGAGAGTGGAAAGTAAGCCTGAAGATGAATAAGAGATAGTATTTTGATGTGGAAAGCTTCGAATTATTGGGGTATCAATGGCTCGTTGATCCGAAATAGCATGATCTAGCAAGAGAGCCAAGTGCGCAAGAAGAGAATCATAACAGATGATGTGGTTTATCTGAGCCAAGTGCGCAAGAAAAGAAAGGTGGTATCGCAGATGGTGCGCAGGATGATATAGTTTATATGAGACAGATGCGCAAGTATAGAACAACAACATAGCATATGATGCACAGTATTAGATGATTATGCAGATGTGTAGAACCAGAACAATATGTTGAATAGCGCGTAGATTGTGGAAGTATATGAAGTATGAGAATCAGTGTGTAGTATTATTGTAGTGACGTGAAGTGTGTGATGAACTAATGATAAAGAACGGAAGTTACGAAGAACATAGCATATATAAGGTGCGCACGAAGGAAAGTATTGCAATAAATCTAAAGAGTGCGTAGATCAGTAGAAAGAAAGAATAATATTCTACAGTCATATCAGGGCAGCAGGACAAGGCAAGGAATAGAGATTCGGTGGTTCCTTCAGGTCGGATCCTATAAATAAGGAGGTTGGTGCCTCCTTCCAGTTGGTCTTGGTAAATCAGGGAGTTGTTGCTTCCTTTAGGTTGTAGCCTGTAAATCAGGGGGTTGGAACCTCCTTCCAATTGGAGCTGGAGAATCTTGGAATTTGGTGTTTCCCATTAATGTAATATTTATTATATAAGAAAGCATTATGTGGTTTTCTCCCATTTGGGTTTCCACGTCAAATATTTGTGTTATGTCTTATGAATGCGTTGATGAATGACATTGTTTATGATGAATGCATAATATAAGTACTCTTTAAATTTGATAAAAGTGAAATTTTCTCAAGATTGTGCATAATACTGATTCACACCCCCTCTTAGTACTAATAAGAATTTCAACCATTAGTATCAGAGCGGGTGTCTTTGGTAACAGTTTAACAACTGGAAGACAGATCTTTGCATAGATATGGAAAAACAGGAAGGACTCTACACCAACAGAGAACCTAGATTTGATGGCTTGAACTACACTTTTTGGAGGAAAAGAATGGAGGTGTATCCGCAATCCCTTCATGCTGAGGTCTGGAAATCGATTGAAAATGGCTATAATGTTCCTACAACTGCACCAGTTCATCCAGCTGAAAGAAGGAATTATGAATATAATGGAAGGGAAAGGAATGTGTTTTTATGTGGATTGGTAGACTTTGAATTTACAAAGGTCATGCATTGTACTTCAGCAAAAGAAGCATGGGACAAACTCAAAAATATCTATGAAGGAGACGAAAAAGTGAAGAAGGAAAAACTAAAGACTTATTCTAGAATATTTGAGTCTTTGAAGATGAAAGAAGAAGAAAATATTGCGTCATACTTTCTTTGATTCAATGAGATAGTCAACGCCGTCAAAGGACTTGGAGTCCAACTAACTGAAGAATCGATTGTACAGAAAATATTGAGAACTCTGCCACCGAGATTTGACTCCAATGTGTCAATTTTATAAGATGAAATTGATCTTGAAATATTAATAAAAGATGAGCTTCATGGGATCCTTATTGTGTATGAGATGAGAATCGAAATGGAAAATCCCACTACGAAAGAAGCAACTTCATAGCCACCAAGAAAGTAAAGTGAAGCAAACAAGAGCATAACAAGAGCTCATCTGACGAATTAGATGAGTAAGAGGCAAACTTTGTAAGAAAGTTAAAAATAGGGTGTGGAAAGTACAAGGGTAAGTTACCCTTCAAAGTTTTTGAATGTGGTAGAGTATGCCATTTTTCTTCAAAGTGTACTTACAAAGAAGATAGAGATAGTGACAGTGAAGAAGATGTCAATTACAAAGAACGGATGATGACACACCAGTAGGGAAAATCTCATAATAGAAAGAATTTCCCTAAATAGAGGACGCGTTTGTACTCCAGGGAGACAACAAATCATCTGAAGAAGGTGATTGTGATGACAATCCAAGAGAAGTGCTTTTCATGGAATTTCTAGAAGATGAAGGAACTAAAGAAAAGAAAAATGTTTGTTCCTATATCAAGAAAGAAACATCAAATACACATGAAAGTCCATCAGGAACATTGAATAAGTACTTTTTCAGTGGGACCTATAATTCACCTCTAAAATATGTTGCATAAATCGGTTCAGACAGTCAGTATGAAGATGAAGTTGATTAGGAAGGTGAACTGGTCAGTGCCCTAGAAGAATTAAAGAAATCAAGAAAGAAGAACAAACTTTTGCAATATCAGTTGTAAAAATATGAAGAACAAGCCAAGAAATCTAATTCCTTTCAAGAATCACTTGAAAAATAGGTGAGTGAAAAGGAAATGGATCTTGAGAAATAGTTAGACTGTGCAATACATAAAATCAAGAAGCTTGAAGAAGAGGGTTCTGTATTGAAGATATCATTGGAAGAATCAAAGCAGAAAAATGAGCTGCTGACAAATCAACTTGAGTAAAGGATGTTAGGATATTCCTATACTCCATCCTAGTCCCACCAGTATTTTGATCATTTACATTTTCAGTCATGCATGCACTTTTAGGGTTTGCATGCATCATTTAGGGTTAGCATGCATTCCAGTCATCAATCCCAGCACCTAGCCCTCAGTTAGCTATCCCCCAGAGCTTACTTCCACTCATTTTTATCCCTCCTAGAGCTTAGTGCACCCTCCTTTCACCTACTACATGAGAAAGGTGCCCTTCCTTACCTACCATTCAGTTATCTTCAGTTCTCTATTTGATTTAAGGCTAGACTGACTCTCAACTGGCTGTATCACTTCGATGGACCTCCAGTGAGACTTGACTGCCCACTCTGACTTCAGTTAGCTCCTCATGCACCCTCCGTTGATCCTCCTTCATTCATTTAGTGTCTCCATGTGCCAGTTACATTCAGTTACACCTACCACACTCAGTTAGACTCGGTTTAACTGACTGTTGACAATTACTTGTGCATTGATGACTCCACCGATGATGAGATAGACTACTAGTTGTGCTCCGATGACACTCCAGTGATCTTTTGATCACTCCATGAAGGTTTATTCGAATTGCCACCTTCGGCATTCGAATCCTCATGCATTGTACTACTTATTGTCCATATTGTGATTAATTAATTAGTGTGTGTGAAGTATTTTTGTTTCTATCCGAGTTCTACTATATTATTATTTTGTTGCTCATTATACTACATTGACCACTCTTCTTCTATTTTCCTGCTTAATCATAATTACTCTTGTGAGGTATACATCATCTCTTAGATCTGCTGTGAGGATTTTCACATGGTATTAGAGCATGTTGAGAGTATTGTTTGTCTCCATTCCTGAGAGTTTTTTTGCAAGTTATTACCAAGATTTCGAGTGCAGCAGTAGCAGTTGCAGATATTCTCTATTGTTTTTGCAGGTCTTCTACAGCTTCAATATATTCAGAAGAAATCCCTCTTCTTTCTCCATTCAACTATGATCTTCTTTCTCTATTCAACTATGATGAATGGAAACCAAATATGATAGCACATTTAAAGAGAAATGGTCTCTTTGATTATTGTTTTGAAAGAAAGTTTGAATCCTCTGAAGAAGAGATTAACTAGTTAAATAATGGTGACAAATATTGTGCAGCCATGATGTATGCTATGCCTTTTTACATGACACACCAATTCGTTGATATTGAAACTCCAAAAGAGCTATGGGCCCATCTGGATGAAAGATTTGTCAGACAGAATGAAGGGATTGGTCCAAACCCTTTCGAGAGCAAGCAAAGTGATGCATTCGCCCTCCTTGATGATCTCATTGATCATGAACCAGTATCAAACACATCTCATATTGAAGTTGTCCACAAAGAACTTGCAGATTATACACTCATGCTCCAAAATTCTTCTCTTTCTGTGCCAACTTACACTCTAGATATTGCAAAAGGTCCTAAATCCTCTCTTGCACCAGAGTCTGTTGGTTTGCATCATGATCACATGATTATTTCGGAGGTAAAATCAGCTATTGGAGGTAATGCATTTGCCCTCCTCAAGCAATCACCTCTTATTTACTACTATATGATCATTATTCCATGCTTTCAGAAGGTTATTCAAGAATATGGTCATTGCCACCCGCTTGGGATAATTTCTCATGCATCCACTGGTTTTGATCTCACCTCTTATGGTTCAAAGGAGATCTCAAGAAACCATTGCCATTCGCTTGAGATAATCTCTCATGCATTTACTGGTTTTGATCTCACCTCTTATGGTTCAAAGGAGATCTCAAGAAACCATGATTCAAGTCTTGGATCTAATTTGGATCCTAAGCAAACACTACTTGAGATAATTTCTCATGCATATGATGGTTTTGATCTCACCCCTACTGGTTCAAAGGAGATCTCAAGAAACTATTCTTCAAGTCTTAAATCTGATTTGGATTTCAAGCAATCATTATTATTTGATGGTTCATTTTGGCATAATCTCACCCATGATGGTTCGAAGGAGAAGACAAAAGACTATCTGCATATTCACGTTTTTTATCCTACCTCAACTGATTCGAATCACAGGTTCAAGGATCATCCTCATACTTTTGGATTTGTTCTCATCACATTCGATCTGAAGAGCAAGTATAAGCACATGCTTTTTGAGCATGATCCACTTCTTCCCAAGAAGAAGATACCTCCAAACATATGACCAAGCATCACACCTGCTTGAGTTTGGAGCATTTATTTTTTGTGTGTGCCTTACAGTCTGTTTTGAGGGGGGGTATTTTTCCCATGAAATTTTCCCCACTTCCTTGTTTTATTGACTGTTATTATTCATTGTATTGGGTGACCTTTGGTCTTAGTTACCAAGGCCCAGGATGGATTAACGGGGGGTGTTAGGATATTCCTATACTCCATCCTAGTCCCACCAGTATTTTGATCATTTACATTTTTAGTCATGCATGCACTTTTAGGGTTTGCATGCATCATTTAGGGTTAGCATGCATTCCAGTCATCAGTCCCAACACTTATCCCTCAGTTAGCTAGCCCCCGGAGCTTCCTTCCACTCAGTTTTATCCCTCCTAGAGCTTAGTGCGACCTCCTTTCACCTACTGCATGAGAAAGGCGCCCTTCCTTACCTACCATTCAGTTATCTTCAGTTCTCTCCTTGATTTAAGGCTAGACTGACTCTCAACTGACTGTATCACTCCGATGGACCTCCAGTGAGACTTGACTGCCCATTCTAACTTCAGTTAGCTCCTCATGCACCCTCCACTGATCCTCCTTCATTCAGTTAGTGTCTCCATGTTCCAGTTACATTCAGTTACACCTACCACACTTAGTTAGACTCAGTTTGACTGACAGCTGACAGTTACTTGTGCATTGATGACTCCACCGATGATGAGATAGACTACTAGTTGTGCTCCAATGACACTCCAGTGATCTTTTGATCACTCCATGAAGGCTGATTCGAATTTCCACCTTAGGCATTCAAATCCTCATGCATTGTACTACTTATTGTCCATATTGTGATTAATTAATTAGTGTGTGTGAAGTATTTTTGCTTCTATCCGAGTTCTACTGTATTATTATTTTGTTGCTCATTATACTGCATTGACCACTCTTCTTCTATTTTCCTGCTTAATCATAATTACTCTTTTGAGGTATACATCATCTCTTAGATCTGCTGCGAGGATTTTCATAGAGGAATAGATAAATATCTCACATAAAAGAAGAACTGGCTAAGATGAGAAAAGGAGAACAGGCTCAAGGACAATTCATGAATAATACCCTGAAGTGTGCAAATCCTGGAAATGACAAGACTTGTCTTAAAGCGGAAATGGAGAACAAATTCATTAATAGCACATCAATCCTAGACAAGATATTGAACGATTAGAGATCACCAATAGACAAATCAGGGCTTGGCTATGACAGTACAGCTGAGAAGATATGCGATAACAAGTATAGTTCAAATCAAATGAAGCCACTTCAATCCAGGTATGATAGTCCTCTCAATGATTACAATTTTTTCTGTTACACCGATAGAAGAAGGTTCAATATATTGAAGTTCTTGAGGTGAAAATACAATGGACATAGTGCAAAATACTATCATACTGTAATATGTTATACTTGTGATGGTTTTAGACGGAAGGCTCAATATTGTTGAAGAACAGTAAATCATTCAGAAAGAAATACTTTATATGAAATCAACAACAATATATGGACTGAAAAGGAAAGCAGTCAGGCTCAGTCTCAAAAGGTGTGTGCGCACATGAAAAAGTGGGTAAAGAAAATTTCTCAAGCTTGTATACTCGAAGCAAATAATCCAAGTACATATCAAGCAACAAGTGATTGTTTCCTATCTTGCTAATCTCCAAAAGGTTGAGTAAGATCCTTGAATTCAACACGTTATTCATTAGGAATTCAAGGAAATTATTAGTATGTATTGCATTCAGAAAACATCTAAAGCCTGTTGTATAAAGTCACGCTGATGTAAAGTTGCAAAGAAAATGCGCATATATCCATAAAAAAAGAAACAAATACTACCATAGCAAATTATTTGCAAAGATGTGTTGAAGTAAAAATGTCACGTAGAGAATACATTCATGTGATTGTTGATAGAAGGGTACAAATAAGTATTACTATTGACAAACATAAGTTACTAACATGCAAATACAACACTTTTACATAATCGGAGTTTGTATTGCATTCAAAAGTTGCCATTATAGGAAGCAAAAAGTTAAATAATACCTCTGTTGCAAAAATCAGAGTCAAAGTATTCCTTTAAGACATGGTATCAAGAGAAAGCATGCTACAATGGGCTAACAACGACCAAAACTTTTGTTGACAAAATTGATAGTTACAAAATCAACTTAGATCCGAAGCTTGAGGTCCAACTCTGTGACATGGTTGGGTGGCTGCTGATACAAGTGAAACTCAAGGTCCACTGGAGTTTGTTCAACGAACTCAGGAGCTCACAGAGGGTGGCAAAGTTACAGGGTTGAAGATGGCTTGTTGGCACTACACTGCTCCATCCAAATCAATTTAATCAAACCAAGATTTTGCTTTTGTTGCTTCTCCAAGCATTTGATTCTTTTCTTCAGATTTGACATCTCTTCCAAATCACCTTGGTTGATTTGAGATTGTGCATACCACTGCATCAAGTTTGATTCCTTTGTATGGGATTTCTAAATCCCCATATCCAACTTTAGTCTCGCAAATTAATCCTATTGCGACTGAACCAATGAACGGAGACTTTCGAATGAATTGCTAAATATTTGGAAATAAGTAGTAATGGAAGATGAAACTACAACACTCAGAATTGGAAAATCAGAATAAGCTCGACAATGGAATGAAAATGAACCGGGATGAAAAACCAATACACACACAACTCATATATAGATTTGGAAGTGTCCCTCTCGCATGCCAAAATAAATTGAAGATATGTTCAAGTTAATTGTATTCATGACCACGCACTTGGAAGTAGATTGGGAAGACGTCAAAGTTAAATGCATTTATGGCAAATCGTAATGATAAGATTGGGACAAAGGATAAAAAGGTAGAATTGAACTCATTGTTTTGTATGATTGAAATGATATTGTCTAAAAGGCGCGAGTATGACAAGAAGTTGTCATATATTATGCATGAGGCATCAATCACATCGAATTATTGCAAGGCTTGCTGACATATGGAAATATGTGCGACATCAAGGAAGAATTTTTGGAAGATATGACAAGTTGTGCGAAGTCGGGAAGACGATGTGTGTCATTAATATCAATATTAATGAAGATGCGTTTAATTAATGATGAAAATTTATGGCACAGTAGATGTGACAAAAGGAAGAAATGAATGCAATCATCATAAAAGATAACACAAATCCAGAAACACAAGGAACCTGCAATTGCGCAAGGAAAGCACTATGTTGCGACAAAAAGATGAACAAAAGAGGCATGAAAGAGTAGTACGTGTGCAAGAGGTTAAATATGACTAGGACAAAAGAGCAATTTAAAAATAAAATTGGCAATCGTACAGGGGGACCATATCTTTAACTGAGATAGCTACAAATACAATGACATATGTAAATGTTAAAGGGTAACTACGCACTACGCAGAAGCAGAAACAAAAGGAAAGAAAATAAATCATGGATCTAGGGAGAGTAATCAAAACAAACAATGGCATGATTAGTCAAATGAGGTCAGCATAAAAGCCAGCGCAAACCCCAAGTATAAGTGCAGAGGAGAACCTAAAATTATGCATGGAAAGCACCTCCTTGACATTGATGTCAAAGGGGGATAAATATCATGAAGCATGTATCAATGACAGCGAACTGTATAGAAAAGAAAAACAACAGAGAAGTATTGATCAAAGGTTGCGCAGAAGAGAAAAGGTTCAAACTGGAAAGAACACAAGGGGAGTGTTGTGATGACTAAAAACATAACAGGGGAATTCATTATCAAGAAGAGAACAACTTCATAAGGTGTTGAAATCAATGCCAAAGGGGGAGATTGTTGAACTTTGGTTGTCGTTGATGTCAAAGAGAACTTACTATCCATGTGCCAGTTTGAAGAAATATATAAAATCCAATTTAAAGAAGTACATAAGGTATGTGCAAAATTCCCCAACCATCTAGTCATGGTACTTCAAAGGTGATGTTAAATAAGTGGTTGTACAAGTCTCGGAAGTGTGAAAGATTCTTGGAATTAAGAGGTGTTTGGACATTTATGCAAGTCTCGGAAGTGCACGAGACCCACCATCCAATGATACTTCAAGGGCGCAAGACCCAACACGTAGTGGTTTCTAAGTGCACAAGTCCAACTATGCTAAGGACCACATGTGTGCAAGACCCACAAATCATGGTACCTCAATTGTGCAGATCAAGACAAGTGGCATATGTGTGAGTAAGCTTGACCGTGAAGAAAGGAAGAAGGGATGCTATGACCAACTTATGGACACATGGTTTGCACAAGTCGATTATAAATAAGAATCCAATTTGGAGAGTGGAAATTAATCTTGAATATGAATAAGAGATAGTATTATAATTTGGAAAGCTTAAAATTATTGGGGTATCAATGGCTTGTTGATCCGAAACAGCATGATCTAGAAAGAGATCCAAGTGCGCAAGAACTGAAGGGCAGCACAGTAGATGATGTTGTTAGTTTTTCAGAATTTACTTCAATCTAATCTAGGATCTTAACTAAGAGAACAACATGTACAGCATATCAATCATGGACACAATAATGCAAGCACACAAGAGACACAGAGTTTACTTGGGGAAAACCATAAAGGTGAAAAACCCCAATAACTTCCTCAGAGATAGATAGAGCAATGATACAACCCAATCATAAGAGATAGACATCTCCTAGCAGCAGCTTCTCCTCCTCCACAAGTGCGCCACTCTCCAAAGAGTATGTGTGAGAGAATAGAATGATGAAATAGAGTGCCTCCCGCACTCTATTTATACTTGACTTGACTTGCCTAATAACCTTTACTAGGTCGGCCTCAACTTAACCACATAAAACAATGCTGACTGGGCCGACACCCAATAGGGTGGTCTAATACCCCTTTGACCCACATGGCCGACCCCCAATAGGGTGGTCTAATAACCCTTCGACCCACATGACTTATATAGGGCCGACCCCAACAAGGTGGTCTAATAACCCATCAAGTATAAGTTACGACACTTACAATATAAATGACGACACTTCCGTATAGAGGAATAATAACATCTCTATAGGAATACAAACACTTCCGTATAGAGGAATAATAACATCTCTATAGGAATACAATATACATATATGTGAAATACATTCCCAAGTTACATATACATCAACACTCCCTCTTAACTAGGAATGTATTTCTCGACACGGGTCTTCTAGCACAAGTCTTCTTCTCTGGATCATCATCACTGGATAATCGTCATCGATTCATCGTCATCGTCACTACTGCTACTATCTCAATCAATCTTTGAATCTACTCATCATAGGAAGTTCTACAGAGCCAGTTCTTTTTCATACTGGATGTAGGCCCACCACCTGCAGGTCTTCATCATCACTGGCCATACTGTGGAATCCTTAGGACTTATTATGTGCGTCAACAAAACCTCACAAGAGAATCCCAGGCCTTTTACTAGCACACAGCTCAACCTATCGAATCTCCCAGGATCTTTTACATGCCACTGCACAACCTGTCCACAACCACAAAGTATCAACCTGATACTCACCATACATCCACCTGATGCATATCATCACATGATCATCCTGATCATCATCATCTCTACGAGCAAGCCATCAAGTAGGTACACCTCAGGACTGATTACATTGCCTCTGCAAAACCTGCAAGATCTCTCAAGACTGATTATACTGCCTCTGCAAAACCTGCAAGAGTATCTCAGGATTGATTATATGCCTCTGCAAAACCTGTGTACCCAACTGTCACATCATCGTCTTCAGATCACCACATAGTCCACGGAGCACGACCCAGATGCACATCACACAGTATCCAGTATGGGAGGACTTTCCTACCACCATATGAGACCCAGTCTGCCACCATGCGAGGACTTTCCTACTAGCATGTGAGACACAACACTTACATCAACGGCCATGGGAGGACTTTCCTACCACCATGCCGGAATGGCCCCGGCACTTATGTCAATGGCCATGGGAGGACTTTCCTACCACCATGCCAGACTGACCCCAACATTTACATCTTCACCATGGGAGGACTTTCCTACCACCATGTGAGAATGGCTCTAGCCCTTACATCCTACCATGGGAGGACTTTCCTACCACCATGTAAGAATGGCTCGGCCCTTACATCTATCAACATAGGAGGACTTTCCTACCACTATGCGAGAATGGCCCATGTGCATCTGTGTCTCCAGACTTCATCACTTCCCCTTGGAAGGCATCTCGATCTGAAGTACACCAAGTCTCCCTCTAAAGTATTCAAACTTCACTCTGGCCAGCGGCTTGGTCAACACATCAGCTATCTGCTCGTCTGTCACAACATATAGGAGCTTCACTGCTCCTCTCTGCACCATATCACAGATATAGTGGAACTTGATCTCAATGTGCTTCGACTTGTCATGGAACACTGGGTTCTCTGACAACTTCACACAACTCTGGTTGTCACAATGTATACAAGTAGCACTCAACTAGAGATCAAACAAATCAGACAGTAGCTTCCTAAGCCATACTGCCTCACACCTAGCCGAACAGGCTGCGACATACTCTGCTTTGGCTGTACTCAGTACCACACAGGACTACTTCCTGCTAAACCAAGAGATCATACCAGAACCCATACTGAAGCAGCACCCCGAAGTGCTCTTCCGATCAATGGCACTGCCTACCCAATCCGAATCAACATAACCCTCCAGGTTAAACCTATGATTCGCATCATACTTGAGCCCATAATCAACTATACCCTTCAAGTACCTCAGAACATGCTTTGCAGCTATCAGGTGAACATGTCTCAGATCTGTCAGATACTGGCTCAAGGTGTTCACCGCAAAGCAAATGTCTGGTCTCATATTCGTTAGGTACATCAAGGAACCAATCATCTGACGATACATCGTAACATCAACCAGCTCAGATGAAGCATCACACAGAAGCTTCATGTTCGATGCCATAGGTGTGGTGTGGCCATGGCCTTGCAGTCCATCATCCCGGACCTCTTCAGGATATCTACTGCATACTTCCCTTGTCCAAGTAAGATTCCATCTGCACTCTGCCACACCTCCATACCAAGAAAGTAGTGCATCATACCCAAGTCCTTCATCTCGAACTCGGAAGAAAGCTTCCTCTTCGTATCGGCAATCAATCTATCCTCACCTGTTACAAACAGGTCATGCACATACAAATCCAGTATCACTGGATTGCCTTCCTCAACCTTGTAGTAAAGGTTGGAATCTGCTTTACTCTTGGTAAAGCCCAAACTGGATAGAAAGCTGTCTATCATACCATACCAAGTTCTGCACATATATGACTCCCTGTCATGTGTCTCAAAACCAAGTGGCTGCTCCACATACACTTTTTCTTCAACTACACCATTCAAGAAAGCTGTCTTGAAATCCATCTGGTGTATCTTCCACTTCATCACTATAGCCAGAGCAAGTACTGATCTAATGGAAATGTATCTGGCTACAGGAGAAAAAGTCTCTATGCTACCACTTGCAGCATGCTTAATCTTGTAGATCCTCTTGGACGTCACTACAGACTCCCCTTCAGGTCTTGGGACTGCATCCCAAACATCTTCATGATCGACTGGTACTCCTCGATCATGGCATTCTTTCCAGATCCTGGGAACTTCAATATTTTCAATAGATAACTTTGTTGTTGAACAAATGTTGTAGTCCTTCTTTTGTAGGTGATGGTATACGATCTTTCCTACACAACAAGTTAAATTGCATGATTAGAAAACATCTCATAGTTTTCAGAACAAATTGTTACACATGAAGAAATATGTCATACAGTCATGCAATTATCTTAGCCAATGCTTCAATACAACATTTATCCATATCCCGTAACTTTCTAGATGCCTTCCAATCTCTACCAGAACATTGTTAAGAGTGTGCACAACTCCCAACATGTCAGCAAAGAGGTTTCATTCTAGATAAGTAGAAATGGAATGTTGTACAGTGCCATAGGCCACTTACCCATGTATATTAGTAGTATATTGTTCATCAATGCAACTATTCTAATATGAATAATACACAACCTAATTCTAGGAACATCAGTATATACATTATTGAACAGTATTATTTAAACAATAAAATATGCAAGGAATGATAATTCAAATACTTATCTTTGTTTGTTTGTTGGGTTGACTCCCTCTCAGTATTTGCTTCTTTTCTACAACTCCATTCTGATGTGGATTGTGAGAAGTGGTCAACTCCCTCTGAATATTTGCATCCTTGCAGAAACTACTGAAGTGTGCTCCTTCTTGATCTTTGCTTCCTTGCAGGAACAACTGGAGTGTGCTCCCTCTTGATCTTTGCTTCCTGGATTACCTGTCCTTGAACTTATATCCATCCTTAATCACTATGCATGCTTATTAGTATCATCATTTTGTTATCCTCGAGGTCTCATACATAATCACACATTCATTAGTATAATCTTAATACTATCAAAATACAATAATCTTAAACATGTATAGTCATGATCATTTCAAACACAGATAATAAACATTAGTATTCAAGGTTTCAGGGAAGTCTTCTTTTACTCATGCATATTCTTATTTGATCATAGGACTCTTTTGGTTAGTTAAATCATCAATCAAGATAAGAGACATAATATGCATAAACCCTTGATTACTTACATTTCTAACTTTATGCATAAACATAACCAATCATACCAAGTATACTTACATAAGGGATCCTAACACAAGCTAGGATTCTAACTTGGTATAGGAAAAACATACCTGGATTGGTATGTTAGCTAGTTATGTCTAACATACCCACATGATGTCTTCTTGTTCTCTTCAATGACTTGTGCTAGTAACCTGCATATCTCATAGGTTAACCATTATAGAACCAAGGTATACATACCTCGTAAATAGATCTTCTAAGTGATCCATGACAATGGATGAATCTTTGTCTTCATGTCATCAAGATCATATGTTCTTGAACTATAACATGATTTGTCTTTCTTGGTGTACCTTTCATGTTAGCGGACAACATAAACCTCATACAACACCATAATGCATTAGTACAATCATAAGTGTCAACACCCTAATCAATGAATATCTTCTATCATGCATTCATAATTTTATTAAGGTGATACGACAAGTCTAAATTTAATCAAGATTGTACTAACTGTAATAACATTAAGACAAACATACCATAAACTTAATCATGAAAAAATCTCGAAACATACCTGGATAAGTCATACCTGTCGAGATTGCTTGAAATATTCTTATGTAAGGCCTTAGCCTCATCTCCCTTTGAAACATGAACTTCTTCACTTATGCAGGTGACCAATCCATTCTCTTCTAGGATTAACCCAATCCACTTGATTTACAGGAACTGGATCTAGAGCTAGATTAGGGTTTGTCAGAGAAACCCTAAAAATTCAAACTTTGAATTTCAAACTTATGAAAGAATAGAAATATGCGCTTTGATGAGCTGATCATCCTGGTATACCCAAAATTTGAAAACTGCAAAGTTTCACCCCTCAAATTTGCCTTTGAAACTTCTGGATTCACTGGACATGACCCCGAAGTAGGGTTTGATAAATCCCACCCTTCTGCCCAATCAAAAGGTTTGATCCAAAGCTCTAAGCTTCTATTTTTCTGAGGAGCTTCCAGCCGTCATCACAGATTTCAAAAATTCTGATTTTTGTAGAAGCCCTAATTTTCCACTTTTCCGATCAAAGTCCCGAACTAGGGTCTGATCAAGCCCGACCTTATTCCCAACCAAAAATTATGATCTTGGTCTCTAAATTTCTATTTTGATGAGTATCATTCAGCCATAGTCTCTGATTACAAAAATTCCAACTTTCTCCAAAACCCTAAATTCCGGAAGCCATGAATGAAGGTGCTCAAAAATAATTATGTTTTAACAGAAATATGTACCTGATTGTTTCTAATGTAACTCTGAACTTCTCAATCCACAAGCTCTGAAACATTTTACTATGATAGCCTGACTTGTCATATTTCCAACCCATAGGTCTAACCTCAAATGGATTCTCTGAGAGAGAGTTATTCCAAGTGTCGCAACGTGACCTGTTTATGGGATAAAACAGGAGAGCAAACTTGTACGGTGTGCCACATGTCACTGGTTCAGTTTCGGCCTCTGAAAAAGTTACCTGAGAAAGTACAATCCGTGCACTACCTGTCGCTTTTTACTAAATTTCATTTGGAGCTTCCTATCCCAAGTTATGACCTTTTTTCCTAGGTCACCTGTTTATGACTCGGATCTGGAAGAGGCAGAAACCCTAGATTGTACAGATCATAAAACACAAAGTACAACGAATTAGAAGTTGTCCTTTGGACACAAGTTACATGAGGATATTAGCTTCTCCTTGTACGATTTTCAAACCCTGAAACCTCGCGGAAATTTATCTATAGCGAAAGTTATACGATGGTTGTTTTTTTCTATATCAAGCCCTAGCTTCGCAAGTGCAACAAGTGTCCTACATGCAATACCATGCCTTCTTTTAGGCTAGCTCTGATACCATGTTAGTTTTTCAGAATTTACTTCAATCTGATCTAGGATATTAACTAAGAGAACAACATTTAAAACATATCTACAACATATCAATCATGGACACAATAATGCAAGCACACAAGAGACACAGAGTTTACTTGGGGAAAACCATAAAGGTGAAAAACCCCAATAACTTCCTCAGAGATAGATAGAGCAATGATACAACCCAAGCATAAGAGATAGACATCTCCTAGCAGCATCTTCTCCTCCTCCACAAGTGCGCCACTCTCCAAATAGTATGTGTGAGAGAATAGAATGATGAAATAGAGTGCCTCCCGCACTCTATTTATACTTGACTTGCCTAATAACCTTTACTAGGTCGGCCACAACTTAACCACATAACACAATGCTGACTGGGCCAACACCCAATAGGGTGGTCTAATAACCCTTTGATCCACATGGCCAACCCCCAATAGGGTGGTCTAATAACCCTTCGACCCACATGACTTATACAGGGCCGACCCCAACAAGGTGGTCTAATAACCCATCAAATATAAGTTACGACACTTACAATATAAATGATGACACTTCCGTATAGAGGAATAATAACATCTCTATAGGAATACAAACACTTCCGTATAGAGGAATAATAACATCTCTATAGGAATACAATATACATATATGTGAAATACATTCCCGAGTTACATATATATCAACATATGCGCGGGATGATGTGCTTTATCTGATCCAAGTGCGTAAGAACAAAAAGGCAGTGTCGCAGATGGTGCGCAGGATGATATAGTTTATATGAGACATATGTGCAAGTACAAAACAACAACATAACAGATGATGCGCAGTATTAGATTATTATGTAGATGTGTAGAACTAGAATAGTATGCTAAGCAGCTCGCATATTGTGGAAGTATATGAAGTATGAGAACCAATGTGTAGTATGGTTGCAGCGACGTGAAGTGTGTGATGAATTGATGATAAAGCACAGAATTTATGAAGAATGGAGCATATATCAGGTGCGCCCGAAGGAAAGTATTGCATTAAATCTAAAGAGTGCGCAGATCAGTGGAAAGCAAGAAGAATATTCTACAATCAGATCAGGGTGGTAGGACAGGGAAACGAACAGGGAGTCGGTGCTTCCTTTATGTCCGATCCTATAAATCAAGAGGTCGGTGCCTCCTTCCAGTTGGTGCTGGTAAATCGGGGAGTTGGTGCTTCATTCAAGCTGTAGCCTGTAAATCAGGGGGTTGGATCTTCCTTCCAGTTGGTGATGGAGAATCTTGGAAGTTGGTTCTCCCTGTGAATGTAATCTTTATTATATAAGAAAGAATTATGTGGTTTTATCCCATTTGGGTTTCCACGTCAAATCTGTGTGTTCTATGTCTTATGAATGTGTTGATGAATGACATTGTTTATGATGAATGCATAATATAAGTACTGTTTAAATTTGGTAAAAGTGAAATTTGTTCAAGACTGCACATAATACTGATTCACCCCCCCCCTCTCAGTATTAATATTTCCAACACCAAGGGCATCTAAGTCGTCAAAATCATCTGGGGATTGCACCCAACCTGGCCCACACCAACCCTCAACTTGTTAGATTTTGGGTGTCTCCTCCCAACTAGCTCACCCCTAATAGGAATCAAGCTCGGGTCACATTGTTGACGAGGCCCACACCTTAATCGACTGAGCTAGCGGGAATTGATTAAGTCATATTTGTTAACCATTAAAGTAAGGTTTCAAAATCATTTATGGTTATTTCAATCGTTATAATGTCATTTTGTAGGCCGGGATAGTGTCATTTTGGTCCATTGTTGTAGCTTCCTAACTGATATGATTTGCATTTAGTTTCTATTTTTAGTTTTTGTGGGGTTTATCAAATAACCCCTAAGGCAAAATCACATCCTTGTTTCCTTAACACACTACTGCAACTAAGGCTCAAGCACAGTCATTGAATTTATTATAATATTATCAACATGTAAACACGTCATTTTTCCCCTTGCATGAAAAAACTTTGCAAAGGAGTTTTTTCCCTTGGCCATTTAGGGAATTTTCTTGGTTGGAATGAGCATATCTTTTAGTTTATAAGTGTATCCCATCCACCCATCACTAGAATAAATTGAAATAAAATGATTTGGCTCAGATCACCCTAACAATGTTTTACCCACACTATTGTACATGAGTGTTATCTCTTGGGAGTTGTGGGTATCATTTCCAAGCACAAAACACTGCCTCCCTCTCACAAGTCTTGAGATGCTTATTAGTGTTGAGAAGTTGAATTGAGGCACCTAGAAGTCAAACAAGGAATACATGGATAAAATATGGTTGTAACAGCAATACCATAACAAAATATCAGTACAATGAAGTCCTAACCTCATATATATTTGCAAGCAATATATGGTTTGTTGGTTGCAGCAGCTTGTAGATGACTTGAAGTGATGGTTTTAGTGCCCAGATTTCATCCACTGACTTGTTGAATATATTAGACCCCCTTGGGGTGAGAATAGACCCCTTGCACAGTCCCCTTTTGAGCTGGAACATACCCCTCTTCAAATCTAGAAATGATATGGCAATTTCTGAAGATGACAGGACATCACCCATTAAAAGTTTTGGGTGTGACCCATTAAAAGGGCATCACCCTGTTAGAAAAACAGGATCATAGAGCAATAACAATAGAGCAATAACAATAAACAATATGAAAATATAAATTACATAAACACAATACAAGAGAGACACCAATATAATGTGGTTCACCCAATCTGGGCTACATCCACGGAGAAATTGCCAGTCCTTTTATTATTATACCATCCAACAAATGAAGGGATACAACCTGCAGCACATCCACTGCAACTTCCTCTTCAATCTCTCTCAATATCTCTTACACAATCACAGATATCTTTACAATGCTACAATTCATTACACAGTCGTATTACAATGTTTTCCTTTTGAAGGGAATTACCATGGGAAAATACTACAAGCTACTCAATACCATGGGCCCGTAAACTGTTAGCCAAAAAAACAACCCATAAAATTTCTTTTGGGGGATTCACCCATGAACCCCCTTTCTCGGGGGCAGAGCACTGCCCCCGAACCCCCGGACCCCCGTGGGGAGCGATGCCCCCCCACACCCCCCCGCTAGGATGAGTGTACAGTCCACCTGCATATCATATAAAACTGGGGTACAAACATGGCTGAAACAACAACATCTTTGAATTAAGAAGATTAGGATCCACAACCAACACACCCTCCTGGGCATGAACCTAACCCTCATTCCAAGTAACTTGATATCGGAGACAAGACTCATGAGACCCAAACTTCATTTTCCACCATGACACCTAGTTTACTTTAACATAGCAATTATCACCACATATTGTTAGAAGGGATCTTCAGACAATGTGTAACATGGTGATTAAGGGTTAGGGGTAGAGCATTTAAGTCATGTAACTAAATCTCATCCATGTTGTTTAGATATCATGTTATTCTCATCCATGTTTGTGTTATGTGAAAACTTGTTATGGGTTAATAGAAGTTCATGTCTAGAAGAATTTCATGGATGGGTATAGTAGAAAACATTTGTATATTTTTATTAATTATATATAATTAAAAATTACAAGTATTGTATAAAGTTAATTGTGTATTTTTTGTAATTATCTAGTTATTTGGCATGTATAGTTACCAATATTTGATTCCCTTGCATCACAATGGTATGATTCATTCTCTCCTATCTCCAACGTAGCATTTACAATAGTATTTTATATGGGGATAACTCAATAACAAGTATTATAGAAAGTTAATATTATTTAATTATAGTATATTATTCTTGTTATGTGAGATGGACTGAATTAGCTCAATACATGTTTTTATAGACAACATTAGCAAGCATCAATATTTCATCTCTATCAAGGGTTGAGAGATCATTGTTTCGCTCTAGAATCATGACTTTACTCTTAGGAATTTCATTTTCCATTGTCTTTCCTCATAGCCAAGTATTGCACCAATTAGATACATTTTAATGTGATCTCTATTCTTATTATGGTTTATTTTCACATTGTTGCACTAATCTAACCTACTAGACATATGTATACATCCCCCAATAGGAATCTACCATAGACTCCAATAGGAATATTCCATACACCAGCACAATTCAAGGTTTAGAGACTAACGTAGATTTCACCCTTTGATGTAACAGTTTCTATGAGCATGCTACATTAGAATCATATATTACAACAAAAATAAATTTAGATCCCAAATTTTTTATTTTAATTGTCTAGTTTTTTTATGCTGAACTTGTAATTCATAGTATATGATAGGATTCATACCTAGACTTATCCATGTTGGATTTAGAACTCTTTATGTCATAAAGCACAATCGGGTTGTACTTTCAATTTTTTTTATTTAAGTCAGGGCATACTTTCATTGTTCTAGGAGCAATCTAATTGGGTTGAAACTTGTTTTTTAACATGGGAGGTGTTGTTCATGGCCAGCTTGCATCACTAGTTCACATGCCACCAATCACTCTAGATTTTTACATTTCATGTTTTGCAGGCATGCACAACACACAAGTATTAAAATACAATTTAAATTTATTTAATCATACTATTCAAAATAGATGATATGTTCAAATTGGTTAGTCTTTTACAGATTCCTAAATAGTTTGTCATGTTGTGTTTCTAGTCTACGATAGGATTTCTGAGAAGATCTGTGGCCAAGAGATTATGTCATTATTGTACAATCTTCCAAATATGATGGACACTCACCTGGATCATCACTCATTGGTTGTTGACAATGCATCTATGTCTTTAATGAGAGCAGACGTGTGAGGCTATCAATGAACACAGTGGTTGCTTCTATCAATGATAAAAGGATGTAAATATGATGCATTTTTGCAAAGTTAAATATTTCCCGAAATGTGACCCCTGGTAGGAACCTTGGAGTTCTAGAAATTGAAGGACTTATACATTCTATAAATGGCATGGTTGAAGGAGGAGAAATGCCCACCAAAACTTTGGAAAATTTCCGCAATACATAAAAGAAAATGCCTGCACAAAAATTAAATATGCCCATTGTCATTGAACTCAAGCAAATGCATGCCTATTATGATGAAGTACCATGAGGAATGCCTGCAGCACTTATAAAACGCCTGCAAGACTAATGGATATGCCTGGGAAACTCATATTATGCCCACCAGTAGTTGAAAAATGCCTGCATAGTACTAATATGCCAACAGAATACCCGCAAATCTTAGGAAAAATGCCCGCGACAATGTGAAAAATGCCCGCAGGCATGAAGAAATGCTCGCAACATGCATTGAAAGTGTTTGCAGGACATAAGGAAATGTGCCCAGACAATGATAAAATGCCCACAAGTTATGTAGAGATGAAAATGCCTGCCAACACTTGAATTATGCATAGAGTCTTGTTGAAAATGACCACAGTGTCAAAAAAATGCCCGTAGCAAGGGAAAGAAAATGGTTAAGAACATGTGTTATCTCTGAGGAGGTCACAGGTTCAAAACCGGCGGGGGTAGGGTTTCTCATTGGCCCGCTGTGACAAGGCTCGAAGGGTAGGCGACCCCTGGGATAGAGGCTCTCCCTTGGGATAAAGGGTCTCGGGACGTCTCAGCCCCTGCTGAGTCACAAGTTTCTGGTATATCTGGCTTGCGGGCTGTTGGATATACCCTTGGGAAGTTGTCGTTCCCATGGTTTAAAAAAAAAGGGAAAAAAAATGCCCACATGCCATAAAATCATGCCTTCCAAGATCACCAAGATGCCCTTCAGTCATGGAAAGGTCCAAAGAAATGCCCGCCAAAAGGGAAAAATGCCCACATGCCCACATATAATGCACGCAGGCTATTGGAGATGGGCGAAAGATACTCGCACTGGCATGGGAAATGCTCGCAGGCTGTCAGGAATTCCCACTAGACTAGTTAAAAGGTCTACATACCATGAAAAATTCCTGCTAGGCACAAGAAATGCCCGCAAGAGAAGAGAAAATACTGCTAGGCATAAGAAATGCTTTCCATGAATGACAAAATTTCCCACCATGATCAAAAGATATCCACAAATTAGCTTGGACAAAATTTAGGTACCTCTTTGAGTAGTATTTTGACATATTCGTCCATCTAAAAGACAGTTTTGTGAGTACTTTGTGTAAAGACAGTTTTGGGGGCTAATTGTGTAAGCAAATTTGGCATAAAATCCTAGGTAGAATTGGAAGGATCTTAAGGTAGTCCTTGCAACAGTTTAGATGGCAGTTTATGAGGCATAATTCAAGAATATTGGACAAATTTTGAGGTAGTTTTGAGGCTAAGATTCTAGTAGATATTTGGACAATGTGAAAGGAGCAACCTATTACACAAGTCTGAAAGTATTTTAGATAGATTTGAAAGTTACTTAAGGGCAAACTACAAGAAGAGTTTGAGAACTATTTTGAGAAATTTTTAAAGACACAGATAGAGGGAATACTTGGCACACATCAAGAAATGGTTGGAAGATTAAAAGAGTGTTTAGTGGCACATATTTCTAGGACAATTGGTGAATAGATTTTGAGGACCATTGTAGACAATTTGGGCTTTATGGAATAAACAAGAGCATGATTTGAGGGACCATTGAAGGAATATTTATGAAATATATGAAGATAAACTTGGCACAATCAAGATGCCTGAAGAGGGTTTGCACAATCAACAAGAATTGGCTCAATCATTAATATCTTCTCAGAATGATATAATACATGAATCCAACACCTATAGAGTATAAGGTTGATGTTGAAGGAAAAATTGGTGCACAGGTTGACACATATGCTACCCTTGGCAAGGATGTTAATATACAATGACTGCAAGGTTGATTTCTTCCTAAGAAATTTGAAGTACGGAAGTTCAAAATCTAGTTGATGACAACCCTGAAATTTGGAAGACATTAAAGCAATTTCAGAAAGAAATAAAAGGCAACACAATCAAAGGGGGAGAGAAAGAAGAAAAATCAAAGGAGCATAAAGACAGTGGGAGTTAGATAGAGGGAAATTATTATTTTTTCATTGTATTCAAAGGGAGAGAGATAAGTAGTTAAAAAATACCAATTCAGGAAGCATGAAGATAGGGGGATTTAGCTCAAAGGACTACAAAGAAGATAGTACAATTACAGGGGGAGCATGATTTGTTTACTAGGTTTACATCAATGACAAAGGGGGAGATTGTTGAATATTTAGTTGTAATTGATGTCAACCTTAGTAAAGATGTGAAGTAGAAACATTGATAGTATAGTCATGTCTTGATAAAGAACGTTGAAGTGGTATGATGGTGACATGTCTTAATGTCAAGTGTAGTAAAGGATTTGAAGCAAAAGCAACAATGATGTCAACATAGGAATGAAGAACCTTGAAGCCTCTCTTAACAAGCCTACAAAGCTAGAAGCTAGATCTCCTCTATGTAATTATTTCAAAGCAATGATGTGATGAAATCCCTTACTTCCCAACACATATACTGTACAAGAAACTACAAGTCGACACTTCCTCCAAAACATAAGCCTACACAACGAAATGTTTAATAAATATACCAAGTCGGCCCAATTGAGAGACACATTGAAGGTGTATAAATAAACATGAAGTGAGCCCTCATTTGTGTAATTGAATTTGTAAAAATGATGTGATCTAATTGTATTGAAGGTACAGAAGAACAGGGAGGTAACAACAACCGAGCAAAAGGAAAAATGAAGACAAGTGAGGATTGTTTCTAAGGAGATCTGTGGCAGAATTTGAGATTTATTTTTAGAAAATTCTAAAGAATATTTATGTACATATACAAGGGAAATCCTGGCACAAACTTAAGCAAGTTTTGTAGCATCCTTAAGGACTATTTTTAAGCACAAAATTCATGGCAGATTTAAACCTTAATTGTGGTCAGTTTTGGGTGTAGAAATTAGGTACAATTCCTTCATCCATGCATAAATTACTGAAATAGTTGAAGTATATCCTTCATTAAAGCTCTGAAATAAAGTACAGTGAAATATGAATATGTGGAGCAATCTTAAATAAGGAATGTTGGATAACATACATAAGTGAAATCTAAAAAAGTGAGAAGGAGTGGTAGAGTGGAAGCTACATGGATATGAGTGAATAATATTAGAAGAGGAAGAGCTACAGTAGGGATTACTACAATTGATAGAGAAGTACAAAAACAAGGCAAAATACAGTGCAAACAGTAGAGAAGTAGGGCTACAGTAGAAAAGTAGGGCTATAACATAGAAGCAGGGTTACAACAAATAAGCAAGGGTACATATTTGTGTCAGTGTACTACACACATGTACATTTATCTTCTAGGGTGGCAAGGTGGTGCAAGGAAATATTGAGTTGGTGCTCCAGATGATTAGTGTCCTCATCTACTTGACAGGTTGGTGCTTGTAGTGTTGAGTTGGTGCTCAAGAGGATTGGTTTCCTCATCCATCAGACGGGTTGGTGCCTGAAAGTGCATGTTGGTGATTTTTTATTATGATTTAGTGCACAGAACAGGATTGGTGTCCTCACAGGTTGGTTCCTACAAATAGCAAGTTGGTGCTTGCATAAGGGATTGGTGTTCTTATCATATTGGTGTCTACAAAATCTATGAGTGGGTGCTCACACGATCATTAGAGATTATTGTATCCTATACTTCATTGTAATCTATGGTTTTATCAATACATTAAATTTGTTTCCATATAAATATTTTGTGTATTGTGATTTGATGTGGATGAATGTCTAAGGTTGTTAATGTTACATTATTAGTGAAGTAAAATTTGATAAAAGTCCAATACTAATTCACCCCCCCCCCCCTCTGAGTATCATTGTGTGTTCCATCACTAGCATGCAAGCTAGGAGGATCAAGGAACTCTAGTTGAGTAGGACTAGATGCTCAAAGAGGTTCTACTGTGAAGGATTCAGTGGTGGATGATGAGACTTGGAAATGTGGTGGATGGCGTGTTGGCTATGCTAGGGAAATAGCATTTATGGGTGATGAAAGGTATTGGAATACATGGTGAAGCATGGTTATGACTTTTGGGCACTATCAAGTATTGGACTAGGTGAGTGACCACACACTCTTATGTTAGGTAGTCGATCATTCAAGTGTTGTTGGTTTGGGAGATACAATGGTCTAGCATTGTCTATGGTTAGGTGGTGATGGTGCAACATTGCTTATGGTGAAGTAGTGTATTCAATTACTCAATTATGGACATGGTGCAATGCATTACAATGCATGTATTCAATTATTCAATTATGGCCATGGTGAATACATGAAAATGCATGTATTCAATTATGCCTGTATCAGGATGTTTCGCCGATGTTCATTCGACATATCAACGGCGTGGGTTGAATGCCAATAACATAACTAGAACATCAACTACTTACAAGTTAACCGACGTTCATTCAACAGGAATGAGACTTCACATCCATGTTTCTTTTGTTGAAGACATTTATAAATGTGGCTTATTACATATTTAACCAACATTCATGTCACGTGAGTCGAACGTAGGTAGGTGAACTCTAACATCGAGTATATATGGGTTAACTGATGTTCATTCGACGTCCATTCCATGTTTTTTCTGTTCAAACAATTTATACACATGGCTTATTGGATGTCCAATCGACGTTCATCCGACGTGGGTGGAACGTAGGTAGCATAACTCTAACATCGACTATATATGGGTTAACCGACGTTCATTTGACATCCATTCCACATTTTTTTTCAAACCATTTATACACGTGGCTTATTGGACATTCAACAGACATTCGTGTGACGTGGGTCACACATAGGTAGCACAACTCTAAGGTCAACTATACATGGGTTAAGTAATGTTCATTCGATAGCCATTCCACGTTCTTTTTTGTTCAAAGCATTTATGAACGTGACTTATTAGACGTTCAACCAAAGTCCATTCGACATTAACGCAACATGGGTTTAATGTCAATTCACAATTCTAGTGTCGACTATTTAGAGAAAACTCAACGTCGGCATCACACTCGTTCGACAAAACAACCACATTTGGTTTTTTTATCAAGGAAATTCTAGATGTGGCTTATTGTACATTTAGCCAACTTTAGTTCCACATTGGAAACTTCTCCTTTTGGGCGTTTAATCGATGCTAGCCCAATGTATAACTGATGTTTATCCCACACTTTTGATGGTGTACAATATGGAAAAATTAAGTGTTTTCCATTGTTAATTTGACGTAATTATACATCTCTTAAGGAATGTCTGGTGGTGCCAGTTAAGTGATGCCTGAGAGCGTCTCTTAAGGGACATAATAGACGTTGATTAAGCGACATTAATGGAACCACATTGAACAGATGTCTGCAGCAACGCCCACCCGACACAAAAAACCATTGAATGACACATATAAATATAGTAGTGTAACAATCACCCAAGATAGTTATGGAAGCCCAATCATTTATGTAAGCAAAACTTGGTGCTTTTATATGATTAATGGTACATACATTTTGAATTTTGGTTTATTAGAAATTATTCATTTTCATGCAATGCTCTTTCTTAATTTCACAATTCTTTTTTTTAAGTGAGTACCCACAGAGTTTCAAACTGGTGACCTATCACAAGGAGTTCCTTAACAACACATCCAATCACCATCTATTCTACACCCCTTGGGAAATTTCACAATCCTTGTTAATTGTATTATCTTATGTAATATCCCCATTTGATGATCGATGGAATAGTGTTATGATATATCTCTTTTGCATTAAGAATGTCAATGCAATATGTTTGGTTGTTTAACTTTTTACATCATCACAGTTGCTTAACTTGATTTAAAATGGATCTAAAATAACCCTTGGTCCAAACTTTATAAGAAAGTTAATTATTGTTGAAGTTTATAGCCATTGGTATATTAGAAATCAACTTGAAGACCAAACACCAAAGGTTGAATTTTTGCCACAAGAAGATGAAACAAATCACTTGTTAGTGGGCATTCCAAAGAATCATTATAATAAAGTGTGTTTGTTTGATGGAAAAATAACCCAAGAGATAGAAAAGAAAGAACACTGGAGAAGAAGGGAGAAGTAGTAGAAATTACTAACATAAGATGAAAAAATATATTCATAGACTAAAGGAAAAAGAGGATTTTGAACCTATCCACAATGAACAAAGATTTTCTATGCCAACCAAGACAATCTACAAGGATACAGCCAATGAATAAGAATACAAAAAATCTCTTAATGAGATATTAATTCCTGAGAGAAAACAAAAGCCATAAATTGTTTATTTTCCCATTTGGTTTCCAAGCTAATTTATTTTTCTATGATGTGATTGTATTGATTTGGTTAATTTCTTTAGCTGTGGTGGTAATTGGTTCCAACGCCATGAATTGAATACACATTGTCTCTCCCACACCGTTAACATTATTGTGATCGTTTGTTGTGTCAACAATTACTTGACTATGATTTTAATGCATTATTCGTTCACTAAGAAAACCACCTTCTACAACTCAGTTTACCCCTAATTAGATCATTGGTGTTGTTTGCCCTTTTGTAATAGCTCAATAATGCCACTCTCTATCCATATTCATTTCTAACTAGATACAACACTAATTATTAATGTATGGGTGTGTTGGAAATAGTGCAATAGTATGCTACAACGTTACATTCTTCATTTCACTCGTTAGTTGTGTTAATGTTGGACGAAATTGGTAGCTACAGTGCTAATTTCCACTTGATCACTAAAATGTAGATGATGGTGTTGGATAAATCACAAGTAATTGCCCAAAATTGCAGCAATATATTTTGGTACTCAATATGTATTGATTAGAGTGTTAGGTTTGAACAATTAAGAAAGCAGAGTGTGTTCTTCAATTATGTTTACATAGTCCAATATATAAAGTGCATGCATTACTTCATCATTAAAAAAGTTAATGGTGGATTATTTCCCCATAGGTGATCATTGGCTATTACAAAGCCAACAAATCAAGCTCGAACACCAATTAGAACAAAATATACATTCATGTCAGTTAATGCACAAATAATAGAAGCATGAACTCAAGGTTATAGTAATTTCAAAGACATTCCATTTAAATTTCACATGGATTTTTTTTGTGAGCAAGATGGAGGGGCCATAGGCCTACCATTTACATATCATAATGGTATAAAAGTAGTTGAATATGTTACCTTAAAGAATTTGTCAACACTATGACGAGAAATCAAGACCTAGTATGGGAAAAAGATTGAAAAGAGAAAGGTTGGAATACCTAAAGGTGATTAATATAGAAATAAGAATCTACCTAGAAGAGGACCTTGAGACCATTAAGAAATTTTTTCTTTGTTATGGCATATTGAAACAAGAGAAAAGTTCAAATTTTACAATTGGAAGAGAAAGTAATAGTACTAGATGATCAACAAGAACAAAGGTTCACTCAAAAGATGGCTTAATTACTCCACAAATTGGCAATGAAGGAGGTGGTCTTGTCTAAGCTACAAGAATATACCAAAGATACCAATGAAGTGCAAGCACCTTTTATTGCTACTACAGAAAAACCAACACCATGCCTAAAACAAGCATGGTAATCTCACACTCCAAGGACCTTTCTCAACCTATTTTGGAATATCCATTTGGTAAAAGGTATAGGTTCCAAGCTAGTGAGAGAAATGTGATTGTAAATGCCATTGTAAGAGAAAGGGATAGGAAAGAGAAGCCAAGGGATTGTAAACCCCATTGTAGTCGAACATAGGTTCGTGAATTAAAACTAGATTTTTATGAAAAGGGGGAAATGAATAAATGCAACTCATTTCTTAAAAGTTTATCTCAAGCTAAGATCACCAAGATAACCTTTGTCAAGTCAAGAGGAACTAAATAGAAGGTTATTTAGGTTGAATAAAAGGTAATAGAAAAAGGACTTGATCCCAAGCCATTACTCTAACACGCTTGTAGAAGATTGAATGAGGATAGAGAAAGAATTTCCACCATCAAAAAACTTCAAAAACACTTTGGGGACCAAGAAAACAAGCTAATAAATAAAAAAAACTAGAGGTATGGAAAAGTGTCTCTTCTTTGTTTCCCCTATAAAAGAAAGGCCACAAGTTTGACATCTTTGGCACTCTTATGCTTGTTGTTTTATGGTATGAGAGGCCACTAAGTGACTCCTTCCAAAGGAAACAAGCCTTCAATGAAATGCTAAATTGTCTTCATAAGAAAAACAGGGATCCAAGGACCAATTCTTCAAGCTAGAAAAAAATAAACAAGAACATAAACAAAAAGATAATGCCAAGTATCCCATGCAGTCCCAGGAATTTTTTTCTAATATTGTGTGTTAATCGAGCATTGGGAATCCAAGTGTTGTGGGATTCAACCAAAACTTCATCCTGGGAACTGCACATCCAAGAAAATGTTTGGAGAGTACATGATAAGGGGAAAGAATAAATTATCACATTTACAGACTGAGGAGCAACACATTTTCAAGGAAATCAACCACATAAGACATTTCTTCAATCTTGAATGGAATTTCTGCAATGTCACGTCCCCTCCCATCGATCCAACGCAAGGAAGGAAACGGGACACCAAAATATGGGATTTTATGAAACTTAACCCCATTCATCATGAACAAATTCATAGCATTACAAAAAAAATGCATATGTGTGTAGATGCAAATTAAAGCAAACATGCACAGTGGAATAAAACATCATCCACACACATTTCATATGCCTTCAGCATATCAATAACAGACATCAAATTAAAACATTGCAGAAGTAAATACACATAGAGAGATTACTTATCTTGCAATGATGAAGCTATCCCAAGCAACTAGCTATGTCGTTGCAACGTTTCGCCCAACCATAGGTATCTTCCCAGCCTGTATTCTTTCAGCACTCAGAGACCACCCCCGAGCTGGGCATGATTTCTACAAGGAAGAGGGGACTCTCAAGCTCAAACCAAAGCAATGGATACCCATAACCCATACCCCAACATACTCTATCTACACACAGCAAACACAATCATTGGGCATGGATACACATTTTTAACAATGGGATTAGAAACAAGATGGCCATGGATTTTCCCCAAATCGTGGGCACACCAAAAACGGATTGTGAGAGGGAAAATCAACCACAGGGAAGAAAACAATTTCTCCCACAGATATATGAGCATTCGGTGGGACAAAACAACCTCTATGGACCCCAAATCGATTTCCCCTTCCTTCCCATGGTTATGCAACATGAAAATGCCCTTCTCCCAACCAGAAAACAATGAAAAACCAGAAAAAACATGGAGGAAAAATGTCCAAGTAGATCCCAACGCGTGAGAGAGCAAAAATGATGGGTGAAGAATGGCTTGGGGAGCAATTTTGTGGCTCTTTTCTTGCCCAATAAATCAAACACAAATTTCCATGAAGGGTGGCTTTCCCATACCCAAATTTGGACAACCATACCTCTCCATTCCCCAAGGCATTAACTACCTCAACCAACTCTTGGGAGAAATGAATGATTGGGCACAAAGGTCAACATGGGTAGTTGAGAGTTCATGGGTTCTGTCATTGACACTTGGATTGACTTGATTGGCTCCAAGTTTTGAATATTTCCCCTCCCAATTCCTTGTAAAATCATGCCCCCATCTCTTGTTGCATTGCATATCTAGTTGTGGGTATTTTATTAAAATACATATTTACATGATATTTGCAATTCCATTGTGCCTAGCTAGCACATTAACCATATGCATCACTAAATCGATGGCAGGGCCTTGGCCTTGAGCTCCTCACCACGATTTTATAACAATATTACATCATTTACATTTTAATGCAATGGGGTCAAAATCGAGATATTACAATCCCCTCCCCCTTGGAATAACACCGTCCTCGGTGTTCCAATACTTCGGAATGCATACACGCTTTACCCATATCCAAAATTCACAAAATGTGGCAGGTTTGTCCTGTATTTCATCTTTTACTTGGGTTTGCAGGACCAAGTCCTTTGGCCTTCACAAACTGCTCTTGTTGGGTAGGACCTTCTAGCTCTGCATGAGGGCATTGTTCCACAACAATCCCTTCATTTTCTTTACCTTCTAGTTGATCCACAAGTCTGGAAACTTTATGGATACTATATTTCTTTTTGTCCTTTGTTGGGCAGTTACGGAGGCATTAATGATTTCCTCCACATTCCCAACATTCCAGTGGTTTCTTTTTCTTTACCTGCTCAATTTCCTTAGCGTCTTCCATCCTTGAGAGTTTCTTAATGGGTTGATTGGATGAATGCTTCTTCATTGATCCACTTTACTTTCCCTTACTGATTTCTCCTAGAATGCTTTTTACCTCCCTTTGCAAACAAATAGAGTCCTGCAAAACTTTGTGGTTCATCTCATTCTGCTGCCTCTGTAGTTAGAGCATCTCTCCAATATTTTCTTGGGTCTTGGCAATTGTTTGAAGAATACTTTCATCCAAATCAAATAGCTTTTGGTCTGCTTCCATGGTCAATGTGCACAGCTGGCCACACTTTGCTTACTAGCAACACTTGCTTGTATCAGCTGCAACCAATTGCTTCAATTTCTCACCTGTGAAATTCATCATGGAAATTATTTGTTAGGCCAAGCATAACAAAAACATTAAAATCAGTCAATTATTTTCCCAATTGACATGGAATGTCCATTATTTATTCATGATACTTCCACACTTTTCATGCTTTCCCAACATATATATGAACTCATTCATGTTCATCCTTTCACAGGGAATTAACTGTTTCAGCATTCACAATTCATTTCAAGCAATTAAACACAATCTATTTTCAGCCATGACATGCACTCACCAATCTTTTGTTTCTAAGATGCATCAGTCAAAAGGAAAGAGAAGAGTAAGAGTTTCCCCCTCTTAGTCTTGTTCCAATCTTGAGCCACACCACTGTTAGTTTTTCATCATTTAATTCAATATGATCTAGGATCTTAACTGAGAGAACAACATGTACATCATATCAAACACAAGAGATAAGAGACACAAAGCATTTCACCGGGGAAAA
Organism: Larix kaempferi; assembly: GCA_027924585.1. Taxonomy (NCBI): domain Eukaryota; kingdom Viridiplantae; phylum Streptophyta; class Pinopsida; order Pinales; family Pinaceae; genus Larix; species Larix kaempferi. The sequence continues at coordinate 14,427,157 of BSBM01000030.1, forward strand.
CCAAGATGGTGAAAAAACCTGCAACTTCCTCAGAGATAGAATGAGCGCCAATACAAAGATCACAAAGATCAAACCCCAAAAGATAGATGTCTGCAGTAGCTACTACTTCTCCACTTGTGCGCACTCCTCCTCTCTCTCACTAATGCGAAGTGAGTGAGTGAATGAATAGAATGAGAGTCACACTCTCTATTTATACAATGACTTGACTTGCCTTTAACCCTAACTAGGCCGACTTCCTAAGGAAGCCTAATAAACCATCTCGATGTCACTAGGCCGACCCCACTAGGGTGGTCTAATAACCCTTTAACCCACACTGGTCCAACCCCTCTAAGGTGGTCTAATAACCCATCAAATATAAGTTACAACACTTACAATATAACTTGCGACACTTGCAAATACAAATGACGACACTTCCAACCGAAGGAATAATACATCTCCGTTGGGGATACAATAAAGTACAAATATAATATACAAGTGAATATCTTCCGAAGTTACAAATACATCAACACTCATCTTAACTAGGAAGGTATTCTCTTGACACAGGTCATCAATACATATAGGCATAAGTCTTCAATACTCGAGCTGGATCATCGTCGTTGGATCACGGAGTATCATCGTCATTGTTGTTGTACTCATCATCTCGATCATTGGTGCTATCTCTCAATTCTTCTCGTCATAGGAAGCTATACAGATCCAACCCTTTTTCATGCTGGATGTAGGCCTAGCCTCCTGTAGGTATTCATCATCTCTACGAGCGGCCTGATAGAGGTGGAATCTCAGGACTGATTATGTGCCTCTGCAAAACCTGACAAGAGCATCCCAGGATTCTTTATGTGCATAAGCATGACCGGCAAGATCTCCCAGGACTGATTACATGCAGTCTCTGCAAAACCTAACAAGAGCATCCCAGGATCCTTTATGTGCCTTAGCATGACTGGCAAGATCTCTCAGGACTTATTACATGCATCCTTCTCAAAACCTTTAAAGAGCATCCCAAGAACGTTTACGTGCCTAGCATGACCAGAAAGATCTCTAAAGAGCATCCCAGGACTTTTACGTGCCTAGCACAACCTATCGGATCTCTAGGACTGATTACATGTGAACAGGAAAACCTTAAAAGATCATCCCAGGAACGTTTATGTGCCTAGAACAACCATAAATATATCTAAAGAGCATCCCAGGACTTTTACGTGCCTAGCACAGCCTATCAGATCTCTAGGACTGATTACATGCCTCCCTCCCAAAACCTCGAAAGAGCATCCCAGGACTGATTACGAGATTACTGCTCAACTTATCGGATCTCCCAGGGAGCTATTGCACAACCTGCCACATATCCACAACCTCGAAGTATCACTCTGATACTCATGATCAACCCGATCATCCTCGCATGAAGCATCATCCTGATGCTCATGATCATACTGATCATCATATAGTGCATCATCTTGATGCACGTCATCATCTCATGATCATTCTGATCATCATCATAGCATCATCATGATGCATATCATTATCACATGATCATCATCATAGCATCATCCTGATGCATATCATCATCACATGATCATCCTAATCATCATCATAGCATCATCCTTATGCATATCATCTGGAGAATGGTCTTGATGCTCATCACACAGCACTTACATCCACAGCCATGGGAAGGATCATCCTACCACCATGCTTGGAATGGCTCCTGCAAAATGTGTCCCATCACTTCGTCCTCAAAGTATCTTCTATCTGAAGAACACCAAGCCTCTCTCTGAAGTACTCGAACTTCACTCTGGCTAGTAGTTTGGTCAACACATTTGCAATCTGCTCATCTGTCGCAACATACAGGAGCTTCACTGCTCCTCTCTACACCATATGCCTGATATAGTGATATTTTATCTCGATGTGCTTCGACTTGTCATGGAACACTGGGTTCTCTGACAATTTCACACAATTCTGGTTGTCACAATAGATACAAGTAGCATCCAACTGGAGATCAAATAAATCAGATAGTAGCTTCCTTATCCATACTGCCTCACAACTAGCCGAACAAGCTGCGGCGTACTCTGCTTCAGCTGTACTCAGTGCTACGCAGGATTGCTTGCTGCTAAACCAAGAGATCATACCCGATCCCATACTGAAGCAGCACCCCAAAGTTCTCTTCCTATCTGCAGCACTTCCTGCCCAATCTGAATCAACATAACCCTCAAGGTTAAACTTTTGATTCGCATCATACTTGAGCCTATAATAAACCGTACCCTTCAAGTACCTCAGAATATGCTTTACAGCAATCAGGTGAACATGTCTAGGATCCGTCAGGAACTGGCTCAATGTGTTCACCGCAAAGAAAATATCTGGTCTCGTGTTCATCAGGTACATCAAGGACCCAATCATCTGACGATACATCATGGAATCAACCGACTCTGATGAATCATCACTCAATAGCTTCAGGTTCGATTCCATAGGTGTGGACATGGCCTTGCAGTCCATCACCTCGAACTGCTTCAAGATCTCTACTGCATACTTCCCTTGTCCAAGGAAGATTCCATCTGCACTCTTCCACACCTCCATACCTAGAAAGTAATGCATCATACCCAAGTCCTTCATCTCGAACTCGGCAGCAAGCTTCCTCTTTGTGCCGGCAATCAACCTACCCTCACCTATCACAAACAGGTCATCCACATACAATAGGAGTATCACTGGATTTCCCTCCTCAACCTTGTAGTAAAGGTTGGAATCCTCTTTACTCTTGGTAAATCCCAAACTGGACAGGAAGCTGTCTATCCTACCATACCATGTCCTGGGTGCTTTCTTTAAGCCATACAAGGATTTCTTCAATCTGCACACATATGACTCCCTGTCATGTGTCTCAAAACTGAGTGGTTGCTCCTCATACAATTCCTCTTCGACTACACCATTCAAGAAAGCTGTCTTGACATCCATCTGGTGTATCTTCCACTTTATTACTACAGCTAGAGCAAGTACTGTTCTGATGGAAGTGTATCTGGCTACAGGTGCAAAAGTCTCTTCATAATCTATCCCTTGTTAAGATTTAATATGCTAAAACAGAAAATAGCAGCATTACATTCCATTTCACAATAATAGCATATACAGGATCACTGAAGAAACAACAAGCATAGCATAAACAAAAGAGACACAGATTTATCCTGGGATACCCTCATGGGGTAGAAAACCCAGTAAAGCTTCCTCAATATAGATGACCAGCAATATACAAAGATGCAAACCAAAGATATGATCTCCTCCTCCACCATAGCAGACCTCTCCTCCACAAGTGCGTCTCTCTCTCAAGTGAGTGTGTGTCAAATGAGGAACACACCTCCTCTATTTATACACTACTCTGACATAACTTTTACACAAGTACACGTAGGCTCTTATTTAACCAATGGGTTAAATACCCCACTACAACTGACTGGGATGACCCCTCTAGGGTGGTCTAATAACCCTTTGACCCACATAACACATACAGGGCCGACCCCCACTAGGGAAGTCTAATAACCCGAGTTACCACATTCCGATGGAGGAATAAACATCTCCGGATATACAATAAGAACTTCACGGAGGAATGAAACATATTCGGAATAATAAAGTACAAATATAATATTCTTTGAAGTTACAATATATCAACACTCCCCCTTAATGAAAAGGATATTATAACAGCATCTGCACGAGCAAGGAGTCATCAACATCATACATGATACATCTATAAATCATTGGAAGCTTTCTCAACATCATCAGTAACTCAACTAGTTATTGGAACATCTTCAATACTGGAACATCAACATCATCAGTACTGAGTCTTTATCTTCTGCAGCACTCGAACAGCTACAATAACATCAACATCTGGATCCTCGTGATCATCAGTATCGTCATCTCACGATCATCAGCATCGTCATCACATGATCATCAGCATCGTCATCACACAAGTATCCATACCGATACAAGTAACCACATCATCAATACAAGTATCCTACTGATACAAGTAACCACATCATCAATACGAGTATCCATACCGATACAAGTAACCACATCAACACACAAAATCAGATTACAGGATGATCAATCCTGCTCTCTTTAGGAAATAGGTCCATGGAAGATGCAATCCTGTCATGTACCTTTTGAACCGAGGTCCAAGGACGATCCAGTCCTACCATGTACCTTTTGAACCGAGGTCCAGGGACGATCCAGTCCTATCATGTACTTTTTGAACCGAAGTCCAGGGACGATCCAATCCTATCATGTACCTTTTGAACCGAAGTCCAGGGACGATCCAGTCCTAACATGTACCTTTTGAACCGAAGTCCAGGGACAATCCAGTCCTAACATGTACCTTTTGAACCGAAGTCCAGGGACGATCCAGTCCTATCAATTCTCGGAGACCTCATGTCTACAGTTCAGTTCACAGGACCAAAGTCCAAGGATGATCCAATCCTTACCGTACATTTAGGACCGCGTCCAAGGATGACTTAATCCTCAACTGTACATTTAGGAACATGTCCAAGGATGACTTAATCCTCCACCATACATTTAGGACCATGTTCAAGGATGACTTAATCCTCCACCGTACATTTAGGACCACGTCCAAGGATGACTTAATCCTCCACCGTACATTTAGGACCATGTCCAAGGATGAATTAATCCTCCACCGTACATTTAGGACCACGTCCAAGGATGACTTAATCCTCCACTGTACATTTAGGACCATGTCCAAGGATGACTTAATCCTCCACCGTACATTTAGGACCACGTCGAAGGATGACTTAATCCTCAACCGTACATTTAGGACTACGTCCAAGGATGAATTAATCCTCCACCGTACATTTAGGACCACGTCCAAGGATGACTTAATCCTCAACTGTACATTTAGGACCACGTCCAAGGATGACTAAATCCTCTACCGTACATTTAGGACCACGTCCAAGGATGACTAAATCCTCAACCGTACATTTAGGACTACGTCCAAGGATGACTTAATAAACCGTACATTTAGGACTACGTCCAAGGATGACTTAATCCTCCATCGTACATTTAGGACCACATCCAATGATGACTTAATCCTCCACCGTACATTTAGGACCACGTCCAAGCATGACTTAATCCTCCACTGTACATTTAGGACCACGTCCAAGGATGACTTAATCCTCCACCGTACATTTAGGACCATGTCCAAGGATGACTTAATCCTCCACCGTACATTTAGGACTACGTCCAAGGATGACTTAATCCTCCACCGTACATTTAGGACCACGTCCAAGGATGACTTAATCCTCCACCGTACATTTAGGACCATGTCCAAGGATGACTTAATCCTCAACCATACAGTGGTCCAAGGATGACTTAATCCTCAACCGTACATTTAGGACCACGTCCAAGGATGACTTAATCCTCCACCGTACATTTAGGACCACGTCCAAGGATGACTTAATCCTCCACCGTACATTTAGGACCCCGTCCAAGGATGACTTAATCCTCCACCGTACATTTAGGACCCCGTCCAAGGATGACTTAATCCTCCACCGTACATTTAGGACCACGTCCAAGGATGACTTAATCCTCAACCATACATTTAGAACTACGTCCAAGGATGACTTAATCCTCCACCGTACATTTAGGACCACGTCCAAGAATGAATTAATCCTCAACCGTCCACCAAGGACTTCATTCTCGAAGACATACATCTACGGCTCTTCTTTAGTACTGAAGTCCAGGGATGATCCAATCCCCTCACATGTTCACCAAAAACTTCATTCTCGAAGACATACGTCTACGGCTCTTCTTTAGGACTGAAGTCCATGGATGATCCAATCCCCTCACATGTTCACCAAGAACTTCATTCTCGAAGACATACGTCTACGGCTCTTCTTTAGGACTGAAGTCCAGGGATGATCCAATCCCCTCACATGTTCACCAAGAACTTCATTCTCGAAGACATACGTCTACGGATCTTCTTTAAGACTGAAGTCCAAGGATGATCTAATCCCCTCACATGTTCACCAAGAACTCCATTCTTGAATACATACGTCTACGGCTCTCTTGAGGATGGTGCAATCCTATCATGTCCACCAAGGACTTCATTCTCGAAGACATACATCTATGGCTCTTCTTTAGGACTGAAGTCCAGGTATGATCCAATCCCCTCACATGTTCACCAAGAACTTCATTCTCGAAGACATACGTCTACGGCTCTCTTGAGGATGATGCAATCCTATCATGTCCACCAAGGACTTCATTCTCGAAGACATACGTCTACGGCTCTCTTTAAAACATATGTTCAAGGATGATGCAATCCCCTTACATGTTCACCAAGAACTTCATTCTCTAATTACACCATTAAGAGAATGGTATTATCTATCCACTTGGAGCAAACATCTTGTTATGATTCTCTTCCTCTTTCTAAGAGAATCTTCTAGCCATGAGCCTTCTATATTTTGTTTGATTTGTAAATCTTCTTGTTGAACATCCATCGCTTGTTCGGTGTTCATTATTCTTCATGATCTTTCCTACAAAACAAAATTAAGTACATGATTAGTAATACTTCATAATCATGAAATCATGTTGACATGATAACCTATTATGCATATAGATATCATTTACATAGTTATGCAACTATCTTGACCAATACTTTGGCACAACACTTTCCCATATCCTGTATGCATACAGTGGCTATCTAGATGCCTTCCATCTCTACCAGAACATACTATCGAGAGTGTGCACAGCTCTCAGCATGTCAGCAAAGAGGTTTCATTCTAGGCAAGCAACAATGGAATGTTTGTCCAACTTACCAATCATATGCATATTAGTAGTATGCTGTTCAATGCTCTATGAATGTTTACACTCATCATCATATATTCTATGCATACAACCTATTACAGGCAATATCATTTACTATTTCAAATAACAACTCAAATACTTATCTTTTATGTTTGTGTGGTTGCCTCCCGCTTGATCTTCTGTATGTCTTTTGAACTTCTATTCATTCTGTACCACTGTGCATGCTCAAGTGTGCACTAGTGTCATCCTCATGATCTCATACACAAACATACATTCATTAGTATATTCTCAAAACATTCTAATTCTAAATAATCTTGAATATGTATAGTCATGATCATTAGTATTTAGGGTTTCAAGGAAGTCTTCTTTTACTCATGCATATTCTTGTTTGATCATAGTACTCTTCTGGTTAGTTAATCAAGATAAGAGATATAATGTGCATAAACCCTTGATTAGCTTTATTAATAAGCATAACCAATCATACCAAGTATACTTATATAGGGGATCCTAACACAAGGTAAGATTCTAACTTGACATAGGAAAACATACCTGGATTAGTATACCTGCTTAGTTATGTACAACATACCTAAACAATCTCTTCAATGATTTAGAGATCCTGAGCTAGAACCTACATGTCTCATAGGTTAAGCATAATATATCAAAGTCATACATACCTAGTAAGTAGAACAAAGATTATGGATGAGTCTTTGTCTTCATGTGGAACTTGATTTGTCTTTCGTGATGTACCTGAATCTTGTTAGCAGACAACATCAACCTCACACAACACCATAATCCATAAGTACAATCATATAGCCCTAATCAATGAATGTCTTTGATCATTCACATGCATTCATACTGTTACTAGGGTGATAAGATAAGTCTAACATTAATCAAGATTGTACTAACAAATAATATGAAGACAAACACATTATGAATTTAATCAGGAATCAGATTTCAAGACATACCTGAACCTCCTTGAGTCATACCTGTCGAGACTTCTTGTAGTCTTCTTATGTAAGGCCTTAGCCTCAACTCCCCCTGAAACTTGATTTGGAGCTTGATTAGGGTTTGCTAGAGAAACCCTAAAAGTTCAATCTTTGACTTTCACACTTCTGAATGGATGGAAGGATGTGTCTTGCTAAGCTGATCAAACTAGCATACTTCAACTTTGAAATCTCCAAAATTTGACCTCTCAAAATTGCCTTCGAAACTTCTGGATCTTCTGGACAGGAACCTGAACTATGGTTTGATGAAGCCCACCTTTCTGTCCAATCAAAAGGTTCAATCCAAGGCTCTAAACTCTTATTTTTCTGAGGAGCTTTCAGTCGTGGTTACAGACTTCAAAAATTCCAACTTTTGCTGAAGCCCTAATTTTCCATCTTTCTGATCAAAATCCCGAGCTAGGTTTTAATCAAGCCCGGTCTTCTACCCAACCAAAAAATTCAATCTTGGTCTCTAAATTTTGATTTTCCTGAATAGCATTCAGCCGTGGATTCTGATTCCAAAAATTCTAACTTTCTCCAAAACCCTAAATTCTAGAAGCCATGAATAAAGGTGCTCCAAAAATAATTTTGTTTTGACAGAAATATGTACCTGATTGTTTCTTCTATAAATCCAAAATTTTCGCTCCACAGGGTCTGAAAACGTTTTCTGCAGTAGCCTAACCTGTCATCTTTCCATCCTGACAGGTCTGACCTCAATTGGATTTTCTAAGAGAGAGTTATGCCAAATGTCGCAACGTGACCTGTTTTGGGATAATACAGGAGAGCGAACTTGTACGGAGTGCCACGTGTCACTGTTTGAACTTCGGCCTCTGAAAACGTTTCTTGAGATAGCTCGCCCTATCATCTTTCCATCCTGATAGGTCTGACCTCAATTGGACTCTCTGAGAGAGAGTTATGCCAAGTGTCGCAACGTGACCTGTTTATGGGATAAAATAGGAGAGCGAACTTGTACGGAGTGCCACGTGTCACTGGTTCATTTTCGGCCTCTGAAAAAGTTTCCTGAGATAGTACAGTCTATGTACTACCTGTCACCTTTTAAAAAATTTCATTTGGAGCTTCCTAGCCCAGTTTATGACCTTTTTTCCTAGGTCACCTGATTTTTACTGAGATCTGGAAGAGGCAGAAACCCTAACTTGTACTGATCATAACTTACAAAGTACAACGAATCTGAGGGTGCCCTTTGGACACAAGATACCTGGAGACGTTATCTACGAACTGTAAAGGTTTCAGATCCTGAACCTTCTCCAAAATGTATTTATATCGAAAGTTTTACGATGACTTTTTTTTCTATATAAAACCCTAACCTTCAAATTGTCGTAAGTAAAGCAAGTGTCGTAAGTGCCATACCTTGCCTTCCTTCAGTTTAGCTCTGATACCATGTTAATATTTAATATGCTAAGACATAAAATAGCAGCATTACATTCCATTTCATAATAATATCATATACAGGATCATTGAAGAAACAACAAACATAGCATAAACACAAGAGACACAGATTTATCCTGGGAAACCCTCATGGGGTAGAAAACCCAGTAAAGCTTCCTCAATATAGATGACCAGCAATATACAAAGATGCAAACCAAAGATATGATCTCCTCCTCCACCATAGCAGACCTCTCCTCCACAAGTGTGCCTCTCTCTCAAGTGAGTGTGTGTCAAATGAGGAACACACCTCCTCTATTTATACACTACTCTGACATATCTTTTACACAAGTACACGTAGGCTCTTATTTAACCAATGGGTTAAATACCCCACTACAACTGACTGGGCCGACCCCTCTAGGGTTTTCTAATAACCCTTTGACCCACATAACACATACAGGGCTGACCCCCACTAGGGAATTCTAATAACCCGAGTTACCACATTCCGACGGAGGAATAAACATCTCCGGATATACAATAAGATCTTCACGGAGGAATGAAACATCTCCGGAATAATAAAGTACAAATATAATATTCTTTGAAGTTACAATATCTCAACAACAGCCAGAGCAAGTACTGTTCTGATGGAAGTGTATCTGGCTACAGGTGCAAAAGTCTCTTCATAATCTATCCCTTCTTTTTGGGAGAAGCCACAAGCCACAAACCTTTCCTTGTTTTTATCTATGCTACCATCTACAGCATGCTTGATCTTGTAGATCCATTTGGAAGTCACAATAGACTTCCCTTCTGGTCTTGGGACCACATCCCAAACATCATTATTCATGATCGACTGGTACTCCTCGATCATGGCATCTTTCCATTACTGTATCCCAGATACTGGGAACTTCAGATTCTTCAATATCTTCAATAGGTAGTTTTCTATATTTGTTGAGTCTTCGTTGCTTGTTCTTCGAAACAAGTCTCTCTTGTAGGTGATGGTACACGGCCTTTCCTACAAGACAAGCTCAATTGCATGATTAGAAACATCTCATAGTTTTCAGATCAAAATCTTACACATAAGGACATATGTCATACAATCATGCAATTATCTTATCCAATGCTTCAATACAACATTCATCCATATCCCGTATTCATACGGTAACTTTCTAGATGTTCATACGGTAACTTTCTAGATGCCTTCCATCTCTACCAGAACATTGTTAAGAGTGTGCACTACTCCAACATGTCAGCAAAGAGGTTTCATTCTAGATAAGTAGCAATGGAATGTTGTACAATACCATAGTCCACTTACCCATTACTTGCATATTAGTAGTATCTTGTTCATTAATGCAACTTTTCTAAAATGCATAATATACATCCTAAATCTAGGAACATAAGTATGTACATGACTTAACAACATCAATTAAGTAATCACATATACAAGAAATGACAATTCAAATACTTATCTTTGTTTGGTTGTTGGGTGGACTCCTCTCGATCTTTGCTTCCTTGCAAGAACTACTGAAGTGTGCTCCCTCTTGATCTTTGCTTCCTTGCAGGAACTACTGGAGTGTGCTCCCTCTTGATCTTTGCTTCCTTGATTATCTGTCTTTGAACTGATATCCATCCTAGACCACTACGCATGCTTAAGTGTGCACTAGTGTCATCATTGTGTCATCCTCAAGATCTCATACATAATCATACATGCATTAGTATAATCTCAATACTATCAAAACATTATGATTCTAAATATGTATGGTCATGATCATTTCATACACAGGTAAGTTATCACAAGCGTTAGTATTCAAGGTTTCAGGGAGGACTTCTTTTACTTGTGCATATTCTTATTTGACCATAGGACTCTTCTGTTTTGTTATATCATTAATCAAAGTAAGAAATATGCACAAATCCATGATTATTCAAACCTATAACTTCATGAATAATCATTGTCAATCATACAAAAGTATACTTATCTAAGATCCTAACCCAAAGTAGGGTTCTAACTCGATATAGGAGAACATACTTGTATTATCATGCTTGTCTGACATATCCAAACAATATCTTCTTTGTTTTCTTCAACCTTGTGCTAGTAACCTGTATATCTCATAAGTTAAGCAATGTAGAATCAAATTATACATACCTTGTAAGTAGAGCTTCTATGTGATCAATGGCTATGGATGAATCTTTGTCTCCAAGTCACCATGGTCATATGTTCTCGATCTAGAACTTGATTTGTCTTTCTTGATGTACCTTTCATGTTAGCGGACACCATCATCCTCATACAACACCACAATGCATTAGTACAATCATAAGTGTCATAACCCTAATCAATGAATGTCTTCTATCATTCACATGCATTCATACTTTTACTAAGGTGATAAGACAAGTCAAAAAATAATCAAGATTGTACTAACCTCAATAATATGAAGACAAACTTAATCATGAGCAGATTTCAAAACATACTTGTATCTCCTTAAGTCATACTTGTTCGGATTGCTCGTAGTCTTCTTTTGTAAGGCCTTAGCCTCATCTCCCTCTAGAACTGGAACTTCTTCACTTATGAAGGTTTCCAAATCATTCTCTTCTAGGATTAACCCAATCCACTTTGATTTGCTGAATCTGGATCTGGAGCTGGCTAGGGTTTGGCAGAGAAACCCTAAAAATCCAAACTTGAAATTTCAAACTTCTGTCTGGACAGGGAGATGCAATTGACTAAGGCGAGCAAGCTGGTGTGCTCAGATTTTGAAAACTCCAAAAATTGACCCCTCAAAATTGACCTACAAATTTTGAACCTACAACTTCTGTCAAATTCTGGTTTTCTGGTCAAAATCCCGAACTAGGGTTTGATAGAGCCCGGCATTCTACCCAATCAAAAACTTCGATCTTGGTCTCTAAATTTTGATTTTGATGAGTAGCATCTAGTCGTGGTCTCATATTCCAAAAATTCCAACTTTTGCAGAAACCCTAATTTCCCGCAGCAGTGACAAACCAAAAATGAAAGTGATCAAAATCCAATTCTGTTTGGACAAAAATATATGCCATATTGTTTCTGATGTATCTCTAAAATTTGAGATCCTCAAGGTCTAAAACTTTGGCCTGTGGTAGAATGACCTGTCATCTTTCCAACCCTATATATCTGACCTTTAATGGATTCTCTGAGAGAGAGATATGCCAAGTATCGCAACGTGACCTATTTATGGGATGAAATAGTATAGCGAACTTGTACAAAGTGCCACATGTCACTGTTTCAACTTCTGTTAAATTACCCGGACCTGTTAAATTACAGTCTGTTCCCTAATTTCCACTTTTTACAAAATTCCATTTGGAGCTTCCTAGCCCGATATATCACCTTTGTGCCTAGGTCACCTGTTTAGGGATGCATTCTGGAAGAGGCAGAAACCTTAACTTGTACGAATCATATTTCACAAATTACAATGAATATGAGGCTGAGCTTCGGACACAACATACATGAACATGTAATATTTGGCATGTAAAAGTTTCAGCTCCTTAACCTTCGCCAAAATTGAGTTATAGCTAAAGTTCCACGATGACTAGTTTTTACTATATCAAGCCCTACCTTCCAATTTGTCGCAAGTGCAACAAGTGTCGTAAATGCCATACAATGCCTTCCTTCAGGATAGCTCTGATACCATGTTAGTTTTTCATCATTTAATTCAATATGGTCTAGGGTCTTAACTGAGTGAACAACATGTACAGCATATCAAACACAAGAGACAAGAGACACAAAGCATTTCACCGGGGAAAACCAAGAAGGTGAAAAACCTCGCAACTTCCTCAGAGATAGAATGAGCACCAATACAAAGATCACAAAGATCAAACCCCAAAATATATATGTATGCAGTAGCTACTCCTCCTCCACTTGTGTGCACTCCTCCTCTCTCTCACTAATGCGAAGTGAGTGAGTGAATGAATAGAATCAGAGAGTCACACTCTCTATTTATACAATGACTTGACTTGCCTTTAACCCTAACAGGCCGACTTCATGAGGAAGACTAATAACCCATCCACATGTCACTGGGCCGACCCCACTAGGGTGGTCTAATAACCCTTTAACCCACACTGGTCTGACCCCTCTAAGATGGTCTAATAACCCATCAAATATAAGTTACAACACTTACAATATAACTTGCGACACTTGCAAATACAAATGACGACACTTCCAACCAGATGAATAATACATCTCCGTTGGGGATACAATAAAGTACAAACATAATATACAAGTGAATATATTCTGAAGTTACAAATACATCAACAACCACCACTGTGGTTCCATGCTCCTTAGCCTCTTTCACTTCAATGTAAATGCTTGTCTTTCCCTTTCTTAGCTATGGCACTTAGTGTCTAAGGTCTTTCTAAGGTTTTTCAACCAAGGAACCCTTCCCCATTGTTTCCTACAGAACCTTTGGCTGCTAGGACTATACCATCTTTAATTACCACTCATGCTAAGATTTTTAGGACAGCCACATGTCCACATGCATCCTTGGGATGCCTTCATAGTCCTTGCTTCCAGTAATACCTACACTCAAACATTGAATCAATTCACATGTTTATTTTATTTTCATAGGGTTTATCTCTAAACAAGAGTTTAAGAAATCATAACCAAATCATGTACACACGTATATTCTTATTAAATAAGCAAGAAGCTGCAAGATAACCAAATACTTATTTGTATTGGATGTCTTCACTTTATTCCATAGGCTCCCTCTTTGCTTTACAAGCCTTGGATCACCTTTGGGGTGGACGTTTGGCCAGCACACATGCTGCTCCACAATACCCACACACACTACACAAGGATGATACCCCTTTTCGACTACACATCTCCTCGGGCCCTATCCATCCCTTCTAGTGTTCTTTAGTGTGAGCGTATAAAGGTTACCAATTCTCGTACAGTCCTCCTGAGTACCCTTTCTTCACTTTGCCTCTTAATGTGCAACACCAAATTGCATTTATGTAAGCTGAAAACACAAGAAGGATAAGCAAACTCATCAGCATTGCTGCTCTAAAATTGTTATATTTCATAACATTCACTATCAAGTATTGAAACACCAGGAATGCGTCCATTCCCTAAGGGTGTAGTCAATATTGACAACCTTATCATAACCCAGCACCAAAAAGGTGTGCACCCCTTTCCGATGTGAGCCATGTAGGCCCTAATCATATTCAAGCAGTCTGAAATAATATAAATAAAATAGAACATGCTCTGCATATTAACCCTAATAATTAGACATGCATGTTCTTAGCTAGTTACAGAATACTTATCCATTTTCAGATGTATTCTCTCTTCATTTGTGAAGAATGGGGGCTCCCTTCTCTTAGTCAACAATCCTTCGGTTTTCCACCCCAATATTTTCATGTTCCATAACCCACACATGCCTTCTTGGCATAATTTTACCATCTCACTCACATGGTTTTCCAACGTGCAGTGCAGCTGAGATATTATATAAATTTACAATGGTGTTTCACCTGAAACCCATTTCCAAAGCATGGGATCCTTCCCATGGAGCTTGGATTATGTAGGCCATCACACATGGTCTTCTTGCAAGGTGCCTTCCTGACACACTCCTCAAATAGCCAAACATTCAGCAGCATTTAACAATCAAATTAAAATCTAATTTCCCTAATCTGTCAGTGGCATTAATAATTAAATTCAAACATGAATTTACAATTCTGTCTCCTACAGAAATTGATTGCTTTAACCATGATTCCCTCCTCATATTGTTTGGCTCCCTTAAGTGGTATCACTCTGTCCAGTATGGTTTTACACTTGCTGCTATAGCATGAACATCCACCTACAACACGTCCTCTTGACACAATTCTAGAGAAGCCAAACAACCATTAGTAATTATTAGCAAAATTTCAAACCTGAAATTTTACAAATATGTTCCATGCATAAGTTAAATTTCACAACCATGATAACTTTGTCATAGCCTTTGGCTTCTGCACATGGTAGATCCTGGTCTTTACTAAGGACTTATCCTCATTTCCATACTCAAGACATTTCTACCTAAAATATGAAACTTTCAATCACCCAAACACGTTGTGAGTATCTATGAAAATAATATTTTCATTGTTGCAACAGTCACTGAATCCTTTTCAGAATTATAACACTCCATAATTCAAACACTTCCAGCTGTTAACATCCCAATATCACCCAAAAAAAATCATTCACTTCATGTGAATTATTATCATACTAAAGTTGCAAGGTATGGTCACATCATTTATGCAATTTAATTGAAACTTTAGATACTCATTACTTCACAGCCATGTCATTTGTACAACTCTACCCTTTCACAGATCATCCCAGCAACCCATCAATCATCACCACCTTCTTCATGCACTTACTCTCCTGCATTCACAACATCTCATGAATGATCCAAGAGTTATCATCAATTCATCATCTCATCCATTATTTATTTTACAATAACACATACACCAAAACCATGCATTCACACAATGCATCTCAACATGTGCACCTACACCTATGCATGCACATTTACATCAATCACATAATCTTGTAATGTGCACTCACTCAATGCATAACCACAAGATCGTACAAAATATTTTAATGCACATCCCTCAATGCAACCTTGCATTGATTCATGATTACTATGCATTCAAACATATTATGGCCTAACCATGACTACCTCACATAACAAGCACTACTATGACACGAACATAAGTACTCACTTGCTTGGTTATCAACCCATAACCAACATACACATGGCATGATCTACTTTCATATGAATGCGTTCTAGCATTTAAACAGTCACATGGTAGAAGGTTCCTCTCCCTTACTACCCCATGCCTCACCATACCATGGTAGTATGGCATTCACATGCAGGCACTTATTGTTAACACCCAAAAAGTGCTCACTAGCTCATTCCCTTATTCACATGACCCAATTTGTCCACTTTTCCACCATTTGAGCCTCTAAAGCCATCAAAAGGTCACCAAAAAGACCACAATACACCTTTTTCCCGTCAAAATATATATTTTTCCTTAAAAAACACAAAAAACCCTAAAAAAGGATCTAAAATTCCCCAAAAATATCAAAAGGGAATGAACATATTAAAAATATTCAAAAAAGGAGAAAGAGGGAAAAAGATACTTAAACCATGTTGATTAATACCATTGGTTTCCTCAAAACCATAATGGTATTCCCCATCACCAAAAACTATAAAAAGGTGATAGGGGCCCCTCACTTTCCATCCACATTTCATCATATCCGTATGCTGCCAAATTCCTTTTGAGAGCCATTGCCTCCCATTTCGAGTTTGAAGAATCTCATTGAAGCATTGGAGAAGAAGAGACCATTGGACCTGGGGCTTCTCAACCTTGGAGCTACTCAACAATCATCATCCTCACCATTTGAGGTAATACAAAAACAGTTTCTTTTAAATTTCTTGTCTTATTTACTTATTGTTTCTCACACATGTTAATGTTAGATTAAATTCAGTTTGTTGTTATTTGTTTTTTATTCTAAGATTGCTATTACAAGTTAATAGGTGCATCCTTGCACATGGTTGGTTGAAAAACCAAGCAACAGTTTTTTGGCGACTCCACTGGGTTTCGAGCTTTTAATTTTTTCTTTAGATCTTTGTTTTTTACTTGTTTTTACCATTCCAATTAGTAGATCTGCCATACTAGACAGCATATTCATTGCTTCCCTAGCTTTTGTCCCTTTTGCAACTTTTCACCCGACAGTCGCGCGGCTCATCGCGACCTCGCGGCCTTTTTCTGCAGGCTCTTCGCAGCCTTTTTCCACGCTGCACATCGTGGCTTCGCAGCCTTTTTCCACGTTGCACATCACGGTTTCGCGGCTCAAACCCACGATGCACATCACGGCTTTTGCCCATAAATCTGCGATGTCAATTTTTTTCGCTCGGCCCAATTTTTAGAAAAAATTTCGCTGCATTTTTCGCCCATTTAGCCTATTTTCCAGCATTATTTTTTCTGCATTATTGCAGCAATAGTGAACCCTTTTTCTATTACATATGCTCAATTAAAATCTTTTTAAAAATTTTCAACAAGTGAAAGAAAGGTTTTTAGTACTTTGTTTAGATCATAGATTTCATTTCTTTGCAAATTTCGAACCATTTTTTCTTATTTGCTCAATAGTTTTGCCCAAGCAAGCACTTATAAATCCATTTATTTCTTACAATTTTTACAATATTTGCTTTCCCTTAAAAAATTATTTCAAAAATCCACAGTTTTTGAAGTATTTGTGTTAAAGCATTTACATTTCAGAAAAAAGCCTTTTATTTTTTGCAAATTGGAATCGTCTTGTTTTTAATTTGTAATCAATCACCCAAGCGAGGCAAATTCTCTTTCAGTTAAATAATCACACTTGCACCCAATCTGCCACATTTTTTTAACTGAGCCTTAAAATCTACCTAAACTCAACCAACACTTTAATCCCACTTGGGGAACACTTGAAGAATCTTGTAGCTAGGTAGGATTGGGGGGATAGGTGTTCCAATAACACCCCTCAATTATTTACATCTGAGACATAGTGGTTGACTTTTAGGGTCCCAAAAAATTCCTTATTATTTGTTGACACGGTTATACACCAATTTATCGGGAATGCCTCTCCCTTAGGAGGGTTGAAGTAGCTAGACTGGTTCTGAAAGTCTGAGTGGAATACCGCTATCTATTCAGTAACCGAAGGATACCTTTCGCAGTTCTTGGTGTACCACCCGTATGGGAGTATAGCGGCGATAGAACCAAACTGCAGATTCACCCAACCAAACGTGTCATGAACGGGGTATCTTAGTGACCATTTTTTAGGATTGTCTACCCGGTGTCCCTCCTAGTAGGGGGATATCTAGCCTTTGATTCCACTACCCATATTGTCTAACTTGGATTTCATCACCTTGCATAGGATATGTTTAGTTGAGTCATAATACCACTTTTAGTTATGTGTTTGCATGCTCTGCTACCCCCCCTTAGTCTAGTAAGCACCACTTTTTTTTCTAGGAACCGTTTGATTTTTGGTATTCTGACCACTTTTCTTGATTCCTCCACTTATTATAGCACAGCTGCTATAATAAGTGCTTTTGAGGTTGGTTGTTGGCCTGAGAGCCATTATTTTTTCACACTCCCCTCTTGCACACATTATGGAATTAGGGTCTTGAGTTTTTTATCTCACCACCATCCATTGGCATTTCTATACATCTCTCACCATTGAGAACTTAAGATGATCCCGCCATTTTCAGGGTGAACCCCCTCAATTCGGTACACTTGACTCTACACGTCATAGATGTAGATCATTATCCCTTGACTCCACACATCATTGGCATAGAACCCAGTCATCCTATTCTGACGTGCCTCACTTTACATCTAATTCTAAGGCTAAATCCGAACAACCTACCGAGACATCACCAACTAACCCCATGGTCGGATCACAATATGATCCCCTTTTCGCTAGTGTTATTGGAGCTACATCAACAAACCACACTACTTACGTGACAACCACGGTAGCCACACCCCCTATAGGCATTCCTAACATAGGGGCCACACCCCCTCTAGGCATGCCCAACACAGGACCACCTCCTATTTTAGGTATACCCAACATGGGGGTCACCCCCCCTCTCATTACCACCACCCAGATCCCAGGGATTACCGGAACCATTCCTAACCCATCTTCAACCCATGTTGCACTTGGGAGTGCAGGCCCCTCCCACACCACATCGGCTGGAGGTAACATCCCTTTCACACCTAGCATACCCTTAGGGGGCACTGGACCACTCAATAATGCTACCATTACCAGTTATGCCCCATTGACCATGCCACACCCATCTGCCAGTCTTCCATACATGGCTAGTCTAAAATTACCAGACCTGGCAAGGTTAACCAATGACCCTATTAGACACAACCCTATGTGGCCACCCATGCCCACAAAGATTCCCTCAGATATCCCAAAATTTGTAGGCAAAGCTGGGGAAGATCCCCAAAACCATATCATATCGTTTCACCTATGGTGTTCTTCAAACTCCATAGTAGATGATTCCATTAGACAGAGACTTTCACAAAGAACTTTCATCGGCTCGGCAACCAAATGGTACATTGAGCAGCCACATGGGACTCACAACACATTTACGTCCTTGGCCTCAACTTTCCTCTAGTTCTTTCAACTACCTGTACGCTATGATGCAGGAGTGGAAATACTTTTGTCTTGTAGATAGAACACCGCTACACACATCACCGATCATATCCATAAGTGGCGTAAGCATCGTAGCCTCTGCAAGATAAATCTTGACGACCGTATATTTTTGGATTGGTTCCTCAAATCACTCCTACCCCTCATAGCCAAAGATTTAGCTTCCGAACGACCCCAATCATAAGAAGAAGCTATCTTAAAAGCTCAGCAATTCAACCTCATATATGCCCAGTCTGGATATCTATACACTATTTTTCCTGACGCCTCGCGTGGCGATCCATCCCACCATGACGTGCCGGGGGCATCCCATGCCGCCGACGGTATTATCGGCCAAGTTATGGTGCAAAACAAACCTTTTACCATGACGAGTACAAACAACACCCCAAACCTTTCTAGGGCTTCATCTAATTCTGGAGCTACAACTTCGTATGCTCCAGTAACACACACCCACCACACTCATGGACCCTCATGTCCACCACAGTGTTATGGGAAAGCACCATCAGCTTATGCACCACCTTCATACTATAACCAACAGGCCCACCAAACTTCAGTCCAGCCACAAGCCCAAGTGGCTTATTATCCTCAACAGGCAGCACCTCTTGCTCCAACACTTCCAGCAGCTCAAGGTTACCCACAACTGCAACAAACACCAGGGCCACCTTCGAACCCTCCTGTTTACTACCCACCGCAACCTGATCTAGAGCCTGCATGACCTCAAAACCTACCTACTGCCCAAGAGCATGTCTACCCACAGCAAAACCAACCTCCAAACCAAAACAACCAGCGTAACCAGGGAGGTCAACAAAACCGCGGAAGAGGACATAACCGCGGAAACAACCAGCAACATAACCAAGGTGCACCACCACCTAATCCTCCAAACAATAATAATGCTACTCCTCCCAACCAAAACCCTGACCATCCACCGAAATAGGCTAAAAATAATAACTTGAGAACAAACCATCCATGTTCCATATGTGGAGTCTACAACCATTACACACATAATTGTCCCCATTTAGATCGAGTGCGTCAACTCTAGACCGACAATGCCCAACGACAAGGATGCTGCATAGCCAGCACCCCCTCCTCAGCCACAACCCATTATATTGCAAAATCCCTTACCAAACCAAGGCACGGTAAACACTTGTCCAAATGATCCCCCTCAAGGATCTACTGCACCACAACAGCAAATTCCTTACGCAGCAGCCGACTACTAGCATGTAGAGTCCAACACTCACCATTTGCTTATGATGTCATCAAATGATGTCAATCTTCAAACCCATCGACATTAGTACGGATCCGCCCCTGAGGCCACACCTACCGACCCATCGCCGAGTACTCTCCCAACCGATCAACCACTTCGCATACCCAATATGCCCATGGACGGGGGTCCCAAGCAACCTCGTTTCCCTTTGAGACGGATTAACAATAACATGAATGCTCGTGCAGCCTCCAACTATAACATTATAGAGGATTTAGCTCAGTCCCCCACTGCTATGTCCGCTCTTGAAATCCTAAAAAACTATCCGGCATAGAGAAAATTGTTGTTATCTGCCATTAGTGCCATAGATCCTAACGACTCTAACATGATGGCTTTCGACTTAGAACAAGTTGAACCTCGCATGCATTCATCTCTAGCTTTTCAATTTTTCATCTCCATTCACAACCTCGTCGTTCATCGATGCATAATCGATAAAGGGGCCTCTACCTGTGTCATGTCAACTTTCGTATGGCAGAAACTTGGATCCCCAACGCTACAACCGTCCACTACCGAATTACGAGCTTACGATGGTTGTGCAGCTCAACCTCAAGATTTACTAGTGAACGTACCCATACAGCTTGGGGGAAAATTGGTTCTCATAGATATAGAGGTCATTAACGCCCAACTTGATTACAATCTCCTTCTAGGATGAAGCTACATGTATAAAATGAAAGCTGTCGCTTCTTCATTTTTTCGCATCATGATGTTCCCCCATGAAGGATGTGTAATTAAAATCGACCAGTTTACATACTATGATCCCAATGCCCCCGCAGCACTAGAAAATTTTCTTCCCATGATCGAACAACCCGTTCTTAGTGCACCAACATCCTTCGTCTCATCAGTCGGACCCAGGATATATTCGGATACTCCCATGACCTACTCGTTCCCGTCAATCCCACCCCCTCTTCAGGTAACTGCAATATCCTATTTGTGCACCCTATCACACAACGAACAACAACATCCTCAACAACCTCAACCACCACCACAAGCACCCAATGTGCCTAATCATATCGGAACAACACCGATTCACACTATCCCCTTCTTGTTTCCATTTTCAGGAGTTGTCAGCACGCTGGTAATGGCTACACTCAACCTTCCAGGTTTAACGTTAGGATTACCTGTATGGTACTTACTTGCCCCAACTCCCCCACCAACTCCAATCGTTGTCCTATAACCGGTACAACCTATGAATATGTCAAACCATCCACCACCTGGCATACCAAACCACCAAAATCGCCCACCACCTAGTGGTCCCAACCCCCAAAACCGATCAATTCAAAAAGGGGGCACTACATTGACATCTAGTTATGTCCCCCCTCAATCCCGCCACACTGGGGGTAGAGGTCCACAAACCTACAACACTGCACCCACAACTCGCACCCCCCCAGTGACTCCGAAATTAGCCAAGAATCCCCCAACCCGTGTACTCCCTAAGTGCTCCTTGTGCGACGATATTGGCCTCACCACCCATCTATGTCCACAACTACCAGCACTTCAAGAACACATGAATATGTTGGATGATGACATCAACGTTCTAGTTGTAAAATTAGAATTACCACCTCAACCTCGTGATAAATCATTGCGCACAAACCACCCTTGTGCAATATGTGGAATCTACGGCCATTATTCACATCACTGCTTTGATCTCCCAGATTATAGAGTAGCACTATACGAGATGAATAATGCTGACTTAGAGATATCCCCCCCCACTTATTGAGGAAATATTCCCTCCAGAATCGTCCCATTCAGAAGAAATCAATACCATTTATATGATTTCAACTACCTATAAACCTGAACCAATTCATTTAATGGAACACTATTTCCATATAGATGAAGAAATCCTAGAAATACTCATTGCACTGGACTACCCTTGGGATGATATGCACCATCGATCATACTTCCTCCTTGAAGAGTCTACGTCCACTGCGGCAAACCAACTATCTGTTGAATCTAAGGACTTCTTACCAACCAAGTTCGATTGGTTCAAAGATCCAATACCAGCTCCAGAAGCCTTCGAGGAAGGTAACATGGCTAACATTTCACCCATTATAAAAATCGACATCTCCACCACCCCCGGAAAACCCGAGCTTATCTCTTTAGGTGCATCTTTCACTGAAAAAGAAACCCAAGCTTATAAGAAACTCTTCCAATAATTTCGAGATGTCTTCGCCTAGTCTTATACCGAGATGCCTGGTCTTGATTCTACCATCGTAGAAAATCACATAGACACTTGGCCCAACATATCACTGGTCCACCAGAAATAACGTCCCATTCACCCATCCAAGATTCCAGCCGTCAAAGCAGAAATTGAGAAGCTTCGAGCAGCAGGTTTCATATACTCGATTGCATATACCACCTGGGTTTCAAATCCAGTACCAGTTAATAAGAAATTTAGCACCATCCACGTCTGTACTGGCTTCCGCGATCTCAACCTAGCTTGTCCCAAAGACAACTTCCCCACACCATTTATCGACCAACTAATCGATGAGTGTGCGGGGCATGAGGTACTCTCTTTTATGGACGGTTTCTCCGGATATAACCAGATCAAAATCCGTAAAGAAGATCAATACAAGACCGCTTTTACCACCCCATGGGGCACCTTCTCCTATCGCGTCATGCCTTTCGGTCTCAAGAATGCAGGAGCCACTTTCCAACGAGCCATGACTTATTGCTTTCATGATCTGCATAAAATCATTAAAGTTTATCTAGACGACCTCACCGCCCAATCTAAGAAACGATCTGACCACTTAGAAGATCTTCGACAAGTTTCCTTGCGTTGCCGCAAATACAAAATCCAATTGAACCCGCTTAAATGTGTATTTTGTGTTACAGCAGGCCGCCTGCTGGGGTTTGTCATTTCAGAAAAAGGGATCACCATTGACCCTCTAAAATTTCAAGCCATAGTCGACCTCCCCTCACCATGTACATTAAGACAGCTGCAAAGCCTCCAGGGGAAATCCAACTTCCTTCGTCGTTTTGTCCCAGACTATGCCACCACAGTACATGGTTTCCTCCATTTTCTACGTCTTCATACCTGCTTTGTATGGGACGACCAAGCAGAAGGAGCCTTCACGCACCTAAAGAAAGCACTTACAAGCGCCCCTTTGATTTCTCCACCAGATTTCACAAAAGACTTACCCTTTACATTTCGGCGTCAGATCAAACCATCTCTGGAGTTCTCATCCAAGAAGACTCCGCTTTCCAAGAGCATGTCATTTACTATGTGAGCCACACCTTGTCAGGCCCACCCCTCCAATACCCACATGAAGAGAAAATGTCCCTTGCCGTCATCTTTTTACTACAAAAGCTGGCACATTACATTCTCCTCAGCCACACCACGGTGGTGGCCAATTCCAATCCAATGGTCTATCTCTTGAATTGTCACCTTCTACAAGGTTGTGTTGCCAAATGGGTGATTATCTTACAAGAATATGACCTAACATTTAAAACCCCGAAGAGCACCAAATCATTAGCACTCGCTCAACTCATTATGGACCTACCATCATCGTCGTCATCACCAACTATCCATACTGATATTATCGACGAACATTTGTTCATCATCTCTTCGGACGACCCTTGGTATGGCAACATTTTGGTATACCTCTGCACACAGAAGTTTCGACCCAACATCGACCGTGACGGACGCCATTGCATCTGTCACGATGCCCCCTGTTATCTCCTCTTGGGTGATGTCCTCTATCGACGTGGCGTGGACACAATCTTACGACGATGCCTTTCCCAAGACGAAGCAAAACAAGTCCTTAACGACTTTCATAGCGGTGCCTACAGCGGCCATTTTTCAGGAATGGCCACCACCCAGAAGGTAATCTGCACAGGGTATTTTTGGCCATCATTATTCACTGATTGTATCACAACAGTCAAACACTACCAAAACTGCCAGCTCTTTACCCCAAAGGAAGAACCCCCCCCCGCCCCCCTTCATCCTGTCGTCACTACTGGACCATTTTGCAAATGGGCCATCGACTTCATGGATTGCACTCCCACATCAGTCGACGGTCACAAACACATTATTGTGGCTGTTGATTACTTTACCAAATGGGCGGAAGCCATGCCTACTTACAATTGCAAAGCCGACACTGCAGCCCGTTTTTTCCTCAACCATGTTATTGCTCGTTTCGAAGCACCAAAACAACTCGTCTCTGACCACGGCTCTCACTTCGAAGACTCCATTTGGAGAGAATTGTCCACACTCCTTAAGTTTGAACACCATTTCTCCTTCGCCTACTACCCCCAAGGGAATGGCCAAGTCGAAGCTATTAACAAAATTTTGAAGACTATCCTCCAACGCACCGTCGACAAACATAAATCCAACTGGCATCACATGATTTTTCCCGCATTATGGGCTTATCGCACATCCACCAAGACTACCACTGGCTTTACCCCATTCCATTTAGTTCATGGCGTGGAATCTATCCTCCCCATTGAATGCCAGATACCAACATTACAAATTTTCGTAGAACTTCTCCCCGATACATCAATGATTGAAGAACGCTTACTTCTTTTAGAGCAGGCCGACGAAGATCGTCATGCAGCTCTCCAAACAATCGAAGCCGCAAAGAACAGATCTAAACTTCATTATGATAAACATGTTCACCCACGAGCATTTAGTGAAGGCGACCTGGTACTTGCCTATGATCAAGCTCATGACAAAACAGGAAAAGGAAAGTTTGTGTCTATGTGGCAAGGCCCATATATTATACACACCTTCCTCGGACAGGGGGCATATATTCTGACCGACTCAGAAGGAAACCCCCTACGCAACCCACGTAATGGATTGTACCTCAAACAATTTTACCCATAGAAAATCTGATGGACACCACAAGTCCACAATTGTACAGTCTTATTTTCTTTTTTACGAAAAATACAAAAAGTTAAAAATTTGTTTTTCCTGCATGACCACAGATGGATCCTGTTCCACTTTGCTACGTTGGCTTTGTTGATGGTGCAAGTCGTTGGTCTCTCAATCTCGCCTCCACAGCTTGGGTAATATATTCCCCTTCACATGAGTTGATCCACATCGACGGAGTGTGCATAGGTGCCGCCACAAACGACCAAGCTGAGTACGACACCGTGACCGGTCTCCTGGCCGCTACTCTCCAAATGAGCATAAGTCACCTTAGCGTTTTCTTGGACTCTCGACTCCTTGTTTCCCAGCTCAACAATATTTACCAGGTACGCAATCCCTATCTATTCAGAAAATTTCTGCGCACTAAACAAATGATTTGACAGCTTGAGTCCATTTCATTCACACATGTCCCAAGGAATCTCAACAGTATCGCAGACCATATGGAAAACAAGATTCTGGTTTGGCACACCAATCAAACCATGTAGAAAAAACAAAATTTGCATCCACGTGCATAACATGTGCCTCCACGGGCATACAAACACAAACATACACCAAATATATATGACATGCCTCCACGGGTTACACAAGATATATATGACAAGCCTCCACGGGCAAAACACATATGTGCCTCCACGGGCATATACAAAAAATTAAAATGTTGCATCCACGTACATAACATGTGCCTCCACGGGCATACAAAAATCAAACATGCCTCCACGGGCAAACAAATAGACAAGATGTGCATCCACGTGCATACACAACTATATACAAAAACATATATATATATATATATCATCATAATAGTCACCATGTCATAGGTACAAAAAAGATACATCCCCATATACAAAAATACATAGCCGTACAAAAAAGGTACATCCCCATATGCTCATCAGCATTTGGGGGAAAATATATGATCAACTAGTCATCATGATCCCCAGGATCCTCTGGCTCCTTCGAATCCTCCTGATCCCAAGCCCTCCTCTCGGCTGTCATAACTACTACTCTGAGCAGGATATACCGCCACTCACGAGGAGCATCGAAACAACGCTCGATAGTGGCCCGGTCCAAGTTCCTCCACCCCTCCTCTGGTGCTCCTACTAGAAACTCCTCCAAAGTCTCTCGTATGCCCTCCATGACATCATCTTGAGGACGCACAACCCCTCGAGCATGAGGAGGCGGCACTACTACAGGTGGAGGAATGACCACCATTGCCCGTCCCTGACAGCCTACATGATCAGCTGGTGGCCTCAGACCAATATCTGCACAATCACACAAGTGAACCAAGTCAATATCATATAAATATCTCTAGCTATACTCATAACAAAAACATCTAAAAAACATGATATAGTAGAGAACCAAAAAACAAAGACATACCATCTAAACCCCAAGCCTGCCCCTGAGCCCGAGGCATCTCTAGATCTCCTCGGTAATCCATGCCAGCATATGGATAATCATCAATAAGCAGGGGGATCTGCTCCCACTGCTTATACATATCCGCCAAAAAGAAACGTCGGATACCACCACCACCCCGGGGCATCATCTCCCCCCACCGCACCATCCACGGTTCACTAACCAACCCCTCCCGAACCGACACACCCGGCTGCAAGGTCGGTACTCACTCAAAGAAAAAACAACAGAGGAAGGAGGCATAGCAAAACTCCCCCCCCTCTCGACTGACCTTTTATTGATCTCGCCGGACACAAGCCAAAAACATCTGACCCCGGGAAAAGTAGGCCCCTCTCAACACATGGTCTACCATCATCGTTTTCCCCCGAGACAAACGATGTGGCGCCGTGGCAGCCAACACATACAGAACACAAGCCCCAACCGCCCGCATCTCCCACTCCCGCAAAGATGTCAGACTCAGTGCGTTGTTCTATGCAATAGCTCCCGGAACACAAAATCTCTCCAAGAGATCCTCAATGTCCAACCCAACAGGGATCCTTTGCTGGAGCTCCCCTGCCTCTCCTAAGCAAGGCAACCCAGTAAGGAAATAAACATCAAAAAGGGTGATCTCTAACCGCTCACCCCCCACCACAAATGCAGCCTCTGCTGGAACCCAGAAACCTACCAATTTGTTCAGCAGCTCTCTAACTAAATGCATAGGTAGAATCTGAGTGAACTTTAGGAGCCCGCCAGCAGCCAAGGCCTCCCGGAAACCCGGGTCGGTCCGAATCCGATCCATCAAGTCCTCATCGATCTCTCGCTCCCGCCACGATACTAGTGGCCTCCTCAGCATCCTGCCAAAAAACAAAGAAAATTTTTTAGAAAACAATTTTTTTTCCAAAAAATCCCATCGCGACTTTTGGGCTCTTAGCCGCGATGATCATCGCGGATTTTTCATCAAAATCCGCGATGATCATCGTGACTTTTTAATCAAAAGCTGTGATGATCATCGCGGGTATTAACCCCACAGTCACGATGATCATCGCAACTGTCATCTAAACAGTCGCGATGAACATCGCAATTGTCTGCCCTAAACCCGTGATGAACATCACGGGTATCAAGTCCATACCCGCGATGTTCATCGCGGAAAAAGAGCCGAAACCCGCAATATTCCACGTTGGAATGCCAAAGTGGAATTTCGTGGCCTTCGAGGGCCCGCCACTAACCAGAAAGGAAATAATTGAAAAGGCTAAGGCACATAGGCATACCTGAAACTTGTAGAACGAAATTCCAATGGTAGAATCTCCCACAAATCGAGAAAATGCTCTAACCCACTCAAATGCTCTGTGAAACTCGCACGTAACAATGACACATGTCACATTGGGCCCACACATTATTTATAGAGATTTGACTAGTTTTCAAACAACAATTTAGGTATCATATGACGTCCGTTTTTCAAACCGTTGGCACCGTTGGAATCAGCACAACGAGAACTTCATGATAGTCCACTCCTTTCCCCGATTCCACCAGGTCCATTTTTTGGGCATTTTTCTCATGCCCCCCTCGTTGCCTCAGTTTGTGTGCCACATCGGTCATCATCCATTTTTTACGAGTCTTATATCATTGGATTCATTTTTCCACAATCATGATGATGCTTGAGATAATTTCTCGCTCTCACGCCCAGATTTTTTGGGCATTTTTAACATGCGCCCTCGTCGCCTCGGTTTACGTGCCACATCGGTCGTCGTCCATTTTTTATGAATCTTGTATCGTCGGATTCAGTTTTCTACACTCATGATGATTCTTGAGATCATTTCTCGCTTTCATGTCCATATTTTTGGTCATTTTTTTTACATGCCCCCTCGTCGCCTCGGTTTGCGTGCCACATCAATCATCGTCCATTTTTGACAAGTTTTATATCATCAGATTCAGTTTTTCGTGCTCATGATGCTACTTGAGACCATTTCTCACTCTCACCCCCATCATTTTTGGGCATTTTTTCAAAATGCCACTCATCGCCTCGGTTTGCGTGCCACATCGGCCGTTGCCCATTTTTCACAATCTTTATGTCGCCGAATTCAGTTTCCCGTGCTCATGACGATGCTCGAGATCATTCCTTGCTCTCACCAATACCTTTTTTTGGGTATAATTTTACCACTTTTTTCGGGCCAAGCAAGTCTTTTACGAAAAAAGGCACTTAGGGAGTTTTTGTTAAGCTCTTTTCTGACTCCTAAAACAATGAAAAGATCATCGAGCAACCTTGCTTCCTTTCATGCTTGCTAAAAGTATTTGAAAGGGCGTCTAACTGGTATAATTTTACCCCTTTTCCGGACCTTGTATACTAATTACGAAAAAGGAATACTCTAGTCACATCGGTTAGAAGAGTTCTCCATTTGCATCATTTTATGCTTTTTCGGACCTTGGAGACTAACTTACGAAAAAGAACACCAATGGAGTCTACTTACTGCTTTCAGACTCCCAAAAAATGAAAGCAACCATGAGCAATCACTGTCTTGGGCTCATATAAATCCACAAGACGGTACTCCACCACCACTGCAGAGTCTTCTTATCGTTTTCAGACTCCCTAAAAATGAAACACGTACGAGCATGAATAGTCTTGGGCTCGCATAAATCCACAGGATAGTACCATTTCAAAGCACACTTTTATACCTTCTTGGAGCTCATTAAAACTACGAAGAAGGACCCAATGGTGCTTCTCGGCGCCACAACAAATGATGTCTATTCATATGGCAGCTTCCCCATTTTGGTCGCCTTTGTTCAGAGTATTCTACAATATGTCACCCTAAAAGTACCCCTACAGCATACATCTGCTTGTTCCCCCCCAGAGTCACTCAAGTCTGCAATACATACCCCTAAGCTATGATTCCCACTCCTAAAAATCAGTTCCCTATGCTGCCAGGTCAGCCATGTCATCATGCTCTGAACAAAGGAAGTTTGAGTCCACCCATTTTATTGTTGAATATTGTAACTTCAAAGAACATTATATTTGTACTTTATTATTCTGAAGATGTTTCATCCCTCTGAGGTAACCCTATTATGTATCCGGAGATGTTTATTCCTCCGAGGGTTTGTATTAACTAGGGTTATTAGACCCACCATGTGGGGGTTGGCCCTGTGGTTATATTTTTGGGGTTATTAGACTTCTCTAGGAGAGGTCAGCCCCATTAGGTCTTTTAGTCAGTTGGGGGTTAGTATAAATAAGAGAGGTGAACTCCTCATTAGATCATTCACTCACTTGTGGAAGAGTGCGCACTTGTCTGGGAGATCTGCTAAGGAGACAAAGAAGGAAGGAGCACATCTTGTATTTTGGTTGATCATCTTATTGAGGAAAGCTTTGCTGGGTTTTCTACCCCATGAGGGTTTCCCAGGGTATATTCTGTGTCTATCTTGTGATTATGTTTCTTTCAGTGATCTTGCTTGTCTATTTGGTTTAAACTTAACATGGTATCAGAGCTAGACTGAATAGGACATCTTTCACAAGGTAAGAATACCTCTCTCTCTCTCTCCGGTGAAGTTAGGGTTTCAGCCCAAAGTTGGTATTATTGATTTTTGGTTGCATGGCTGGATATCTCTTTTCAATACCTTTCTTTTGAGCTATAGATCGAACTTTTTGGTTGGGTAGAACTCCCGAAAATCCAAACCCTAATTCTACCAAAAGTGCGATACGTCAGAATTTCGTTTCAGAAAAAAGTTGGAATTTTTGAATTCTGATTACATGGCTAGATAGCCCTTCTCAAGAGCATTCTTTTGAGCTATAGATCGAACTTTTTGGTTGGGTAGAACTCCGGGAAAGTCAAACCCTAATTCTACCAAAAGTGCGATAAAATTCTGTTCCAGATTCCGGAAAAGTGAAAAGTAACTTTCCAGGTAAGTCTACTCTGTCTCTTGGACTCCCCCAAGAGAAGATGGCTCCAAACACTAAGCTTGAAGACAAGCTAGAAGGTATAGAAAATTTCCAGGCATGGAAATACAGAATTGGTCTCATTCTTGAGGAGAATGATCTTGCCCATTATATCAAGGAGGAAGTTGCAGAACCAGAAGAAGATGAAGCCAAAGAAAAACACAGGAAGGATTTGATTAGGGCAAAGAGAATCATAGCTGATTCTATTAAAGACCACTTGATTCCCCAAGTGGCTTCCAAGAAGACTCCAAAGGAAATGTATGATGCCCTAGGAAGAATGTATGAAGGAAAGAACATCAATAGGAAGATGAATCTAAGGACTCAGTTGAAGAGTACCAAAATGCACAAAGGAGAATCCATTCAAGACTACTTCTCAAGAGTCTCTCTAATCAAGGAGCAACTAGATGCCATTGGTGATACTCTTGATGAAGATGAACTTATGATGACAGCTCTAAATGGTCTCACTAGACCTTGGGAGTCATTCATTCAAACTATGTGTGCCAGAAAAGAAAGTATGAAGTTTGATGTAGTTTGGGAGGATTGTGTACAAGAGGAGGCTAGGGTTGCAAATCGAGAAGCCTTGCTCAAAGAGGATGAACAAGCCTTGGCCACCCACACCAAAAGAAGAAGGAATCAATCCTACTCTAAAAAGGGTAGTCACAAGGAGTCTCATCCTCCACACAGATTTCAGAAGAAAAGAGGAACTACTCAAAGAAGAGATTACTCTTCTTTCCAGTGCTTTTCTTGTCACAAAATAGGACACATTGCTAGAGAATGCCCTCTACAAAAGAAAAGGGGTACTCACTACAAAAGACACCAAGCACATCTTGCAGAAGATGATAGTGAAGAAGAAGAAGTAGAGGAAGAAAGGTCTCACAATAAAAGACCTAGAAATGAAGAGGAAGAAGAAGAAAGGACTTTCTTCAAAAGAAGGTCAAGGAGAAATACAGAAGAAGATGCAGAAGAATATGTTCTCTTCTCTGCACTCTCTGGCTCTATAACCCCTGGAGAAGGTACATGGCTTATTGACAGTGGTGCTTCAAAGCACATGACAGGTCAGAAAAGGACTCTTTCAAATCTTGAAGAAAAGACTTCTCCCCAAAAGGTATCTCTAGGAGATGACTATCAATATCCCATTAAGGGAATTGGTGAAGCAAACTACAAACTCGATTCTGGAACCCCCATGAAGATGAAGGAAGTTTTGTATGTTCCAAGATTGAAGAAGAATTTGCTTTCAATCTCAGCATTAGACAAGAAAGGCTATAGAGTTGCATTCATTGATGGACAAGTGTTAATGTGGTCCAAAGGCAAATCCATTAAGGATGCAATTGTTATTGGTGAAGAGGAAGGAGGTTTGTATAAACTCAAGGGTCATCCAGAAGCTGCCTTTGTTCTTGAAACCTCTAGTCCCAGTGAGCTATGGCATAGAAGACTAGCCCACATTAACTACAAAGCCTTACCCTATGTAAGCAAGGTGGTCATAGGACTACCAGATTTGAAGGTTGATCATGATGGCTCATGTAAAGGATGTAAGAAAGGGAAGAATATCAAGAACCCCTTTCCAAAGAGTGAAACAAAGACTAAGGGTATCTTGGAGTTAATACACTCAGATGTATGTGGTCCAATGCCCACCACCTCTCTGAGTGGATTTGAATACTATCTCTCATTCATTGATGATCTTTCAAGGAAAACCTGGATATACTTTCTAAAAGGTAAGAATGAAGTTTTTGGAAAGTTCAAAGAGTTCAAGGCTCTAATAGAAAATCTCTCAGAAAAGAAAATCAAGATTCTCAGAACAGACAATGGTGGAGAATATACTTCGAAAGAGTTTGAAGAATTTTGTAAAGAAGTTGGAATCAAGAGAGAACTAACCACTCCCTACAATCCCCAACAAAATGGGGTTGCAGAAAGGAAAAATAGAACCATCATGGAAGCTGTGAAGACTATGATACATGACCAGGATCTTCCCATGTATCTATGGGCTGAAGCAGCCAAGACAACAGTATATGTTCAAAACAAATTATCTCATAGTGCTCTTGATTTCAAAACTCCAGAAGAAGTGTTTACTGGAAAGAAGCCCAAGGTAAGCCATCTTAAAATATTTGGGTGTCCTGTGTACATCCACATTCCAAAAGAAAAGAGAACCAAGTTGGATCCTTCTGGTAAGAAAGGAATATTTGTTGGTTACTGTGAATCATCCAAAGCTTTCAGGATTTACATACCAGGATTTCATCATATAGAAATCAGTAGAGATGTAACTTTTGATGAAGAAGCAGCTCTCAAGAAATCAAGAAAATGCCAACTTGAAGAAATATATGAAGAAGATCCTTCTTCTAGAAACTCAGAGGCTGTTCACATCCCTGAAGATAATCCACCAGAGGATCATGACATGTTGGAACCACAAGAACCTCCTATCTCAGATTTATCAAAGAAAAGAAGGCCAGCATGGGCTAGAGATGTTATCCAAGGGGCTGAAAAATATGGTGCTCCTGAAGGCTCCATTAGAGAAAGAAAGAAACCAAAGCTAGTGTCCAACTATATGGCCTTGATGTGTGACCTTGTGGATCAACTACCTACTAGCTATGAAGAAGCAGCTCAAAAGAAAGAATGGGTAGAAGCAATGACAGAAGAATATCAGTCGATAATGAAAAATGATGTTTGGGATATAGTCCCAAAACCAAGAGATAAAAGTGTGGTTTCTTCCAAATGGATTTTCAAGATAAAACATGCTGCAGACGGTAGCATTGAAAAATACAAGGCAAGGTTTGTAGCCAGAGGATTCTCTCAAAAGGAGGGAATTGACTATGAAGAAACATTTGCACCTGTTGCTAGGTATACTTCAATTAGAACTATCATGGCACTTGCATCTATGATGAAATGAAAATTGCATCAAATGGATGTTAAGACAGCTTTTCTGAATGGTGTAATTGAAGAAGAAGTATACATAGAACAACCTCAAGGTTTTGAGGTCAAACACGGAAGGACCCATGTATGCAAACTGAAAAAGGCATTATATGGATTGAAGCAAGCTCCCAGGGCTTGGTACGGAAGGATTGACAGTTTCTTAACAAGCATGGGCTTTACCAAAAGTAAAGCTGACCCCAATCTTTATCTTAAAGTGATGGATGATGAACCTGTTATATTGCTGTTATATGTAGATGATCTATTTCTAACCGGAAATGAGAATCAAATTATTGAAAGCAAGAAGAAGCTTTCTTCAAAATTCAAAATGAAAGATCTCGGATTAATGCACTACTTCTTAGGTCTAGAAGTGTGGCAAGAGCCAAAATGAATCTTTCTAAATCAAGGTAAGTATACTGTGGAGATTCTCAAAAGATTTGATATGTTGGAGTGTAAAGCCATGGCCACTCCCATGGACTCCAACCTGAAACTATTAGTTAATGATTCATCAGAACTAGTGGACATAACCCTATATAGACAAATCATTGGATCATTGATGTATTTGACAAATACTAGGCCGGATATATGCTTTGCTGTAAATACCCTAAGTCAGTATCTAGTAGAACCTAGAAAGGTTCACCTTATAGCTGCAAAGCATATAATGAGGTACCTAAAAGGTACAGTGGACTTTGGCCTATACTATCTTGGAAGTAATGAACTCAAGTTACATGGTTACTCAGATTCTGATTGGGCAGGTAGTGTCTCAGACAGAAAAAGCACTTCAGGAAGATGCTATGGTCTTGGATCTGCCATGATCTCCTGGTTCAGCAAGAAACAATCTAGTGTGGCCCTCAGTACTGCTGAAGCAGAATATATAGCTGCTTGCTCTGCCAGCTGTGAAGCAGTGTGGCTTCGAAAACTCTTATCTAGAATTTTTGACTTAGAAATGGATCCCACTGTGATTATGTGTGATAATCAAAGCTGCATTAAGATGACTAAAAATCCTGTGTTCCATGATAAGTCAAAACACATTGAGATCCGTTACTTCTATATACGAGACATGGTGCAGAGAGGAGCCATCAAGCTCGAGTATATAAGCACTGAGGATCAGATTGCCGATATCTTGACTAAACCTTTGTCTTGAGTAAAGTTTGAACACTTCCGAGACATGCTTGGTATAGTCTAGAAGGACCCTCCTCGAAAGGGGGAGTAGTATAGTATTTGATAACAATTTTGTTTTGTTGCACTTAGCTACTTACAATTATTTATATTTAGAACTCTTATATATCTTTTATTTTTATGGATAAATGCTTTGATGCTAGATGTATTAGTGAGAATGCATACTAGATATATACATGTTTTGGTGTGATGTATACATGTTTTGATGTTAGATGTATTAGTAAGAATACATGCTAGTTGTGATGTATACATGTTTTGATTATTAGATGTATTAGTGAGAATACATGCTCTTGGATATTTGTACCTGTATAGATGAGAATACAGATGGGGATTGGATCATCCCTGTACTTTCAGTCCTAAAGAGAGTCGTAGACGTGAGGTCTCGAGAATGAAGTCCTTAGTGGACAGTTGAGGGGATTGGATCATCCCTGGACTTTCAGTCCTAAAGAGAGCCGTAGACGTGAGGTCTCCGAGAATGAAGTCCTTAGTGGACAATTGAGGGGATTGGATCATCCCTGGACTTTCAGTCCTAAAGAGAGCCGTAGACGTGAGGTCTCCGAGAATGAAGTCCTTAGTGGACAGTTGAGGGGATTGGATCATCCCTGGACTTTCAGTCCTAAAGAGAGCCGTAGACGTGAGGTCTCCGAGAATGAAGTCCTTAGTGGACAGTTGAGGGGATTGGATCATCCCTGGACTTTCAGTCCTAAAGAGAGCCGTAGACGTGAGGTCTCCGAGAAGTGGGGATTGTATCATCCCCGGACTTAGGTCCCTGAATTGATCCGTAGACATGAGGTCTCCGAGAAGTGGGGATTGTATCATCCCCGGACTTAGGTCCCTGAATTGATCCGTAGACGTGAGGTCTCCGAGAAGTGGGGATTGTATCATCCCCGGACTTAGGTCCCTGAATTGATCCGTAGACGTGAGGTCTCCGAGAAGTGGGGATTGTATCATCCCCGGACTGCGGTCCCTGAATTGATCCGTAGACGTGAGGTCTCCGAGAAGTGGGGATTGTATCATCCCCGGACTGTGGTCCCTGAATTGATCCGTAGACGTGAGGTCTCCGAGAAGTGGGGATTGTATCATCCCCGGACTTAGGTCCCTGAATTGATCTGTAGACGTATGGTCTCCGAGAAGTGGGGATTGTATCATCCCTGGACTTAGGTCCCTGAATTGATCCGTAGACGTATGGTCTCCGAGAAAGTGATTTTTGATGTGGTTACTTGTATCGGTAGGATACTTGTATTGATTATGTGGTTACCTGTATCGGTAGGATACTTGTATTGATGATGTGGTTACCTGTATCGGTAGGATACTTGTATTGATGATGTGGTTACCTGTATCGGTAGGATACTTGTATTGATGATGTGGTTACCTGTATCGGTAGGATACTTGTATTGATGATGTGATTACCTGTATCGATAGGATACTTGTATTGATGATGTGGTTACCTGTATCGGTAGGATACTTGTATTGATGATGTGGTTACTTGTATCGGTAGGATACTTGTATTGATGATGTGGCTACTTGTATCGGTAGGATACTCATATTGTTGATATGATCACTTGTATTGGCATGAATACTTGTACTGCTGATGATCGTGTGATGACGATAATGCTGATCGTGTGATGACGATGCTGCTGATCGTGTGATAACGATGCTGCTGATCGTGCGATGACGATGCTGCTGATCGTGTGATGACGATGTTGCTGATCGTGTGATGACGATGTTGCTGATCGTGTGATGACGATGCTGCTGATCGTGTGATGACGATGCTGATGATCGTGTGATGACGATGCTGCTGATCGTGTGATTATGATGCTGATGATTGTAA
The DNA here is from genome assembly GCA_027924585.1 of Larix kaempferi. Lineage (NCBI taxonomy): Eukaryota > Viridiplantae > Streptophyta > Pinopsida > Pinales > Pinaceae > Larix > Larix kaempferi. The sequence goes on from BSBM01000030.1 coordinate 14,463,821, forward strand.
TATTGATGTTGATGTTGACATTGATGTACCAGTAACTATTTGAGTTACTGATGAAGACAAATTGAAGAAAGATTCCGATGATGTATAGATGTATCATGTATAGTGACTCCTTGCTCCTGCAGATGCTGTTATAATATCCTTCTCGTTAAGGGGGAGTGTTGAATATTGTAACTTCAAAGAATATTATATTTGTACTTTATTATTCCGGAGATGTTTCATCCCTCCGAGGTAACCCTATTATGTATTCGGAGATGTTTATTCCTCCGAGGGTTTGTATTAACTAGGGTTATTAGACCCACCATGTGGGGGTCGGCCCTGTGGTTATATTTTTGGGGTTATTAGACTTCTCTAGGAGAGGTCGGCCCCATTAGGTCTTTTAGTCAGTTGGGGGTCAGTATAAATAAGAGAGGTGAACTCCTCATTAGATCATTCACTCACTTGTGGAAGAGTGCGCACTTGTCTGGGAGATCTGCTAAGGAGACAAAGAAGGAAGGAGCACATATTGTATTTTGGTTGATCATCTTATTGAGGAAAGCTTTGCTGGGTTTTCTACCCCATGAGGGTTTCCCAGGGTATATTATGTGTCTATCTTGTGATTATGTTTATTTCAGTGATCTTGCTTGTATATTTGGTTTAAACTTAACATTTATGACCCCAGTTATCCATCCCCACAGTATGAAAGTACTACCACATATTAGTTGTGCACCTCGTGCTCCTAACAAGGAAACATCATTGCCTTGATAGTTGTTGGTCTCCCTCTGTCAACACCAACCAAATCTATTCCAGAGGATAGACCTAGAGTTCCCTGTGCCTTGGACTCATTACCATTTGTGATGAGTACCTACGGATCACTTCGAAAGGAGTCCTCAGTGCCTCTCCAAATGATTGTTTCTCACATGCTTGACTTCAACACCTTGATCGCATCGTTGAAACTCATACAGGGTATCGGTCCTTTCAGTTATTTGTTGAAGACCCCGGATATCATCTGACTCTACCACATATGAGAGTCTAATTAAGGATACAACCAGTTACATTTTCTTATGGATATCCAGGTTGCGTTTACCGACAGTTTTCAGATGTCCCCCGCTTTTGTACTCCCTTGAGTATACAGTTATATATAACTCCTCAAAGTTGAATCACAGTTATTGAGTCCCTACAGATGTTGGACACCTTCAGGTTTAGCAAGTCATCAACCCTTCTGATACCTTATTCAAAATGGTTGTTTCCCTTTTTCCAATGTATCAGTTATTCAGATCAGTCATGGTATGACCATGAGTATGTCCTAGTATTGTGTCCCCTCTGGACCATTATGATGTACCAGAAGATTTTTATGTATTTCTTCAGGCCCCCCTTGGGGGGCCTAATTGTTATGTATATATCTTGATATGAGCATGGGTATGCCCGCCTCGTCCATAGTCAGAGATTATCCCTCATTCATTTTGAGGCCATGTAATATTTTTTGCTTTTTACAGCTTCCAAGGGGTTGTGGTTCCAATCTCCAATCAGTCTCTTCTCTTCTCCAAACCCCAGGAAAAGCAAAAAAGAACTATGATGTCTATCGGCCATACAATGAGCTCATGCCCTCACACATCAGGGGGCAATCTATTAACACCCAAAAAGTGCTCACTAGCTCATTCCCTTATTCACATGACCCAATTTGTCCACTTTTCCACCATTTGAACCTCTAAATCCATCAAAAGGTCACCAAAAAGACCACAATACACCTTTTTCCCCTCAAAATATATATTTTTCCTTAAAAAACACAAAAAACCTTCAAAAAGGATCCAAAATTCCAAAAAAATATTAAAAGGGAATAAAAATATTCAAAATATTCAAAAAAGGAAAAAGAGGGAAAAAGATACCTAACCCATGTTGGTTAATACCATTGGTTTCGTCAAAACCATAATGGTATTCCCCATCACCAAAAACTATAAAAAGGTGATAGGGGCTCCTCACTTTCCATCCACATTTCATCCTATCCGTATGCTGCCAAATTCCTTTTGAGAGCCATTGCCTCCCATTTCGAGTTTGAAGAATCCCATTGAAGCATTGGAGAAGAAGAGACCATTGGACCAGGGGCTTCTCAACCTTGGATCTACTCAACAATCATCATCCTCATCATTTGAGGTAATACAAAACAGTTTCTTTTAAATTTCTTGTCTTATTTACTTATTGTTTCTCACACATGTTAATGTTAGATTAAATTCAGTTTGTTGTTATTTGATTTTTATTCGAAGACTGCTATTACAAGTTAATAGGTGCATCCTTGCACATGCTTGGTTGAAAAACCAAGCAACACTTAGTACCATATGAAAACCAAATCAACATAGTTTAAACATAGTTGAAGGGATGTTACCAAATCCTCTTTCAACATTTATGCAATTAAGCATAAATAACCATTACCTGCATGGTTTTCATTAACATCGCTTGATATTACATGATCAGTTGGCCTCTTACCAAGGCTACATAGTCCTTTTTCCAACATTTTGATCATGAATCATTACTCCAGCCTTTCCTCTCAAGGTTTGTTGGTCACATGCTGTGACTTTTTTTCGTTTTCAGACATGCTTCTATGGACTGATTCCTACAACCATTATCAACAACATTAATTGTCACCAACCATAGTCAATACCATTAATGGGATAATGCATGTGTAACTTCACTACCTTTACCCATATGCAACATCATGCTCATGCATAAGCAATTCACATGCACTATGCAATGACTCTTTAATTATTCCCACTAATTCATATGCATTTAATCTACTACTCTCTTGCATTTTTATCATTACTATGCAATATTTTTTTGTATATAAAACTCAGATAATATAAATACAATAGCAAGAGAGGAGTTAAGGAATTCTCCCTTCCAATCCCTCATCATAGCATGGAATTTTCTCTTCCACATCACACCTGATCGAATTTCATGGCCTCTCTACCAAGCATAAAATCAATTATTAGCTATGATCTTTTCACCAAGTAGTAATTCAATACATATACTCATGTATAACATTATTACTTGCTACTTTTCAAGCATGCAATTCCTATGCTATAAACAGAAATAGTTTAAGGTGAGAAATTTCCCTCTTTATCAGCATTTCCTTACTGCTCCAATTGCTTTCAACTATGATAATTATTTTCCTTTGTCATGGAAACATTTGCCACAATTCTGAACCACACAATTGATTCATACACAAAATAATTTCCATGCATTATGGAGACAATCCATGTTATAGGTCAAATTTGCACTTCTCTGTCCGTGATCACATTGCTCTGTTGATCACACAAAATGACACTATGGATGGAAGAGCTATATTGACCCTGGATGAAGTATTGCTGAGATCACACTCTTCAGGTGAAAAACTTATTTTTTCTATAGTTTTCATGACATGTGCGCTACTATTGCCACAGTGATCTAGTGTTCTAAACGCTGCTCTGCTTGAAGACAACCAGCACACATCCTTCAAATGTTGCAAACATTGGTTGTAAAGTGCAAAAGTTGCTTACTGTGCGCTATTCTGGTTGTATGAAACCTGCGCACATCTTAAGATGAAATGAAAAAATATATTAAGATTACGAATTGGGATTAGTTGAAATTTGTTCTGCAACTTTCCCAACCTCCCAATTCAACCACCTCTCAAATTCAATTGCCTACCTTGCCCCATAAATACAAGGAGGATCCATGAGAGAGAGACCTAGAAGGAATGCTTTAACTGCTGTTACACTGGAGGAATTCCCAAGTCATTGCAAAGAGCAGGAGCCCAGGACTTGGTTGCAAAAGTGTCTGGACAGATCAGGTATATCTGTACTTATCTACATTTCTTTAACAATAAAAGGTGGAAATACCATTCCCATCCCAAATTGAATGTCTATTTGATTGAATGTTCAATTGGTTAAATATATGATTGTACTTGATGTTAATTTGTTTCTGATTTCATCATATTTATTACAGTCAAGATACGCTGAGGAAGGTTTACTTTGTGTTGCAGGTTCATCATAGCGGAAGATCAAGCGAAAGCTAGGACCAGCCATCGATAAAAAGGTACAACTTTCGATGTCTCGATCTCTTTCCATTTTTAGTAACTAATGCAAGACAATGAATGTATTTACCTGTCACCCCACCCAAGTTGGTAGTATCGTCTCCCCACTATAAGGTATTTTTCTTAAACAATAGACAAGCGACTCCACTGGGGATTAACCGATTGTTTTTCTGCTTTAGGAGATCTTGTTAGGTTTTCTTCCAGTTTATTCAGTTTTTGTTCTCTGAGAGGTTTTATAGGTCATTTCTACCTATTCTGTTTATCTTGATTCATCTCAGTCTGCTTCAGCAAAGCCTTTTTGTTTGCTTTAAGTCTCTGTGCGTTGGCTTACTGTACTGACAGTAACGCATTTATGTCATGAACGCTGCTTTGTCTCAAACAAAGTAGCGCACTTCCTGTGACAGGCATTGGTTTCTATACCACACAGTAGCACACTTTTCCTGTAGGTTCAAGCCTTCTGTTAGGGATTGCTTCCAAGTTATAGGATCCACTTCTATCCTTTTGCTTTGCTTCTTTGACTGACTCTTGAGTCTTGTATGTCTCTTTTGAGTCTTGTGTGCCTCTCTAAAGTCCTATAGTTTGCCTTTACTTTCTTCAGTACTTGTGTAAGGTGTATTTTCTGTTGTTTAAACCTTGTTTAAGGTTGTGCGCTACTCTCTGCTAGACATAGATATGTACTTTTTTCCCTAGACACTTGTTGCAGTTATACAGACCTACGTTTTGAACGCTTGTTGTCTGTGGCAACAGCTGTGCACTTTTACTGAGTCTTTTCCTTTTGTTAGGATTTGATCCCAGTTTGAGTTTGTAGGGTGGATTTGAAAGGTTGTTTGGTCTAGATACCTTTTGAATATCTATTCAGATCAGTCTGAGTGATTTAAAGCTTTCTAGTTATCTTTTCTTTTTAGTCGGTGTGTTGGTAGGGTTACTTTTTGGTTTGCTTACCTACTCCTTTGTTTGGAGAGTGTTTTCTTAGGTTTTTGGTGCTTAGGAGCAGCCTTTTAGGTCTGTCTTTCCGTTGGAGGCATCTATTTTCCCTTCTTCTTTTACACTTTGTTCCAAACCTATAGTTTTTTCCATCGAAACAACTTGGTAGGTGGAGTCTTTCTCAAGTCTTTTGATTTGATTTTTTTAAGCCATTAGGTTGTTTGTCTTACTCACACTTTGCGTTAGGTCTTACTTGCTCCTTTCTAAGTTCTTTTTCTTTTGCAAATATTAGAAAAGACAAAAAGTGAATTCAGTAGCTTAGTAGTAAGATTTATCATCTTTTTGAAGTAGCATAGTTTGTCTTGCTTTCAAAATTTAAAAGAAAATTGAAAAAAAAATATTTTAGGATTTCCTAGTTTCAGTTTTGAAATAATATAAATGAAAAAGAAAAGAGTCTTTTGTGAATTTAAAAGCATTATTTGATACGCACTTTGCTTTCTGTCGAAACCATTCCACACACGTCACTACCCTTATTGAGTAAAAAATAGCCCTTAAAAAGAAATATTAATAAAATTAACTAGCAACCTTTTTCTTTTTAGGTATACACATCATCAACTAGATTAGGCTAGGGTTAGGGTTTAAATCACCTTAAACTACCTGAAATTGGCTTCATTACTCAACAATCCTAGTAAGACTATCTATTAGGTAAATCCACCTCTATCAAAATATCGTGGGAACGCTCTACTCAAACCAGAGTTAAGCACGAGGCCGTGGGCGATTGGAACTGTTGAGGATACCCCCTCACTTTCCTCTCAACCATAAACCAAAGTTGATTCACGTACGGGGGTCCACAAGTAATTTTTAAAGTGCTCTTGGATTTCGGGCTTTGCTACCCTGCCCATGCGTCTTGACTAGACTAACAACTATTCCCCCAGGTTTTTTCGTATTGGTGGTATCCTTAAAATTATAAATCTAGGACTCTACACAGGTAGAGTGGAAGGATATTTCCATTTCACCTCGGACAGACGTGGAAGATAACCCTTTGGCATTAATCACGGGAGGGCAGTTTGGTGATTCAAACGCTTGCACCCAGAGGAACTCCATTGGATGTCGCGTAACTGACCTTCGATACTCTATTAGTTTGTTCTGGGCCGTCATCATCCCAGACTTGCTTCTGAGAGTATTTGCCTTGTTTTCCTGGTTTTATCACTTAGGAATTTTTTAGTGGTATGTTGTTTGCTCCTTAGTCGTAGTGGCCACTAGGTTTTTTTAGTTTGTTTTTTATAGTTGTGGAGGACCATCCTCTTTGTAGGTCTTGGAGGTTTCAAAACCTTCCCCCACTCACTGTGGAGCCTCCACCGCCACCGTGACGCCAAAGGACGGATTCCCGTGGTTCATTTGAACTTATGGGCAAAACAGAAGTACTTGGAGAACCACAACCCAGAGTTCAGGATCAGCAGGTCTTTCATACTGTTGAGGTTGAGGACCTAACTTCCAAAGAGTTTAGCATTCCTTTCAACCCTCCTCTTATTGGACCCAGCGATCTACTACTGGTACCTGTAGGATTTTTAGGAAAACATGAGTACAGTGCGTACTTGTTTACACCTGGTTACACCATGACTAATCCAGGAGATGAGCAGGGAGTTCCTCAAACTCCCAAAATAGTTATGGCTACAAGGATTGTTAATCCTTCTTTCACAAACACTACAACATTGAGTTCATCGCAGACTGCTTCTGCTTCAACTTCATCCTTTAGTTTTAATGCTGGTACTTTAGGCATGCTGAGCTCACAAGATTTGACATCTGCCTCAGTTTAAACCCCTACTTTTGGACCAAATAATGTCCCTTTGATAGGGATACCTGTAGTGAATTTCACTCAGCCTCCTATTACACAACAGTTCCAGGGTGTAACTCAAACTATTGCTTCCACATTTGTTGTAGGATCGATCCCTTCTGCATCTATGCATGTTATGGGTGCGATGACGGAACCGTCTGTTACTACTACGCCTGGATTTAACCCCTATGTAGGTTACAATGTTAATCCATCAAATATACCTACAAGGAGTATCCCTTTCTCTTTGTTTGCTGGAGGAGGGGGTAATATTATTAATCCACAATTCGGTGGGGTTAACACCTACCCACAATGGACCACTACCCCGAGAAGTAATCTGCTTTCTTTTGGGTGGATCAATTTTAATGCGTTCATTTCACAATCAATGGTTGGGGGAAACCCCAACCAGCAGTACACGAACCAGGTGTTGGGAGGTCCTCAATACCAGGCTCCTGTCTACCAAATTCCATCGGCTCGACCCCGTTTACCTTTTTTGGCAACTTTGAATTTTCCAAATCATTCAAAACTCACAAACGACCCCGTGCGCCATGATCCTGCATGGCCACTTGTTCCCACTAAGTTTCCTTCAGACATCCCAAAGTTTGAAGGTAAGACTGGTGAGGACCCCGGTGACCATTTCACGATGTTTCATCTCTTGTGATCCTCGAATTCACTGAATGATGACTCCATCAAGTTGAGGCTATTTCAAATAACCTTGACAAGTGTCGCAGCCAAATGGTATATTGAACTACCTGCGGCTACTTATGGCACCTTTTGGGATCTAGCTACTGTTTTTCTAAACCACTTTCAACTTCCTGTCCGGTACGATGTCGGCACAGACCTTCTGCCGACTTTTCGACAGAACAAAGCCACTCATATATCTGATCACATTTAGGAATACCGAGGAGAAAGAGGCTCATTAAAGCCGACATCCCTCCAGTATTTTTATTAGAGTGTTATCTCAAATCACTCCTTCCTTATATTTCTAAGGAATTTGCAACTTCAGGGGTGTCCTCCGAAGAGGAAGCTATCTTGAGAACCCACCAGCTTGACTTGGTATATGCTCAGTCGGGGCTCTTATATGAAATTATTCTTGATGAGTCGAGGTCTAACACAGACTTAGGTAAACCTAAACCTAGACCACATGCTGATGGCATTAAGGGTTTAGTAGAATCTATAGTGTTTGATGTTTTAACAAAGCAGGTTCACGCCTTGTCAGTCAAACAGTCTGTTGCAGAAGCAAATTCGGTTGCATCCTCCCCTTCAACAACGGAATATGTACAACAAGTGCAGACAAATCAAAAGGGCCCTTGGAATCCCAACAACAAAAGAAAGGGCAAGAAAGCGGAGGGAAACCACCAAAATCCCAAAAACACACAAAATGTCGAGGAGGGTAAAAAGGAAAAAAGGAAAGTGAAGTTCCCTTGCAAGCTATGCCAAGAGGACCACCTTACCCATCAATGCCCTCTAATGGAAGAAGCCCAGAAGCTTATCCGTGAAAAGAAACCAGCTGTCTTAAAAGACCCTTTCCCTCACGGACAGAGTTCATCTTTTGGCAGCTCCAGTGCTGGGGGAACCACTCATGCCACCTCTGCTGATCAGTCATTCATTAATATGGTCAATTCAGATGCTCTTTTGCAAACGCGAGCTAAGAATTATACCCCAAACCCAAAGTAGAAATATTTTCCTGAGTCATCTACCCCTCTCCAAATTGAGAGACCGGTGGATTCGCTGTCGAAGATTCCAAAAGGTGTCTTCAAACGGACTGTGCACAACCCCAATGCGAGGGTTTCCCCCAACTACAATGTTGTTGAGGATTTAGCACAAACTCCCTGTGCCATTTCCACTTTAGAGGTACTGCAAGTTTTTCCATTAGACTCATCCAACATGCTTGCTCATTTTGATATGAAATATATCAAGTCCCGGTTGTTGTACCACGTCGCTCTCCAAATAGAGGTAGTCCATGGTCCCAAGACCATTGGACGATCTGTTGTAGATGAGGGCGTGTCTATGTGTGTAATGTTCATTTCTTCCTAGAAGGATTTGGGTGAACCTGAGTTAGCGCCCTCGAACATGGTACTTACTGCCTTTGATGGAAGATCTTTCTGTCCACATGGAATCTTACCATCATTTGATGTTGAACCTGCGGGCAAACTAGTATCTGTAGAGGTTGAAGTTCTTGATGCTCCGCTTGAATATAACTTGATGTTGGGTAGGAGCTAGACATATTCCATGCAGGAAATGCCGTCAATTGTTTTCCGGATAATAATGTTCCCTCACAAAGGCAAGATCATCACAGTCGATCAACTTTCGTTTTCCCGGAAGAACAACCAGACTTCATCGGATTCAACAATCTTGTTGGTTGATCAGTCCCTGCCAGTTACTAAGAGTTTGGGAGCAGGTCTCTATGGGTCATTAATGGGCACTTTTGACCTACCTTCTCATGTTCATTTTATTGGTTCTGAATAGTGTTCTTCGTCTGATATTTTCACGGTCAGTCCAACGACAGATCCGTGGATTCTCCCCACCGAAACAGAACCAGTTGTTGTAGAGGTGGCTTACTTAGATTCACAACATGCTGCAACAGAATATATCGTGACTTCATTGGTCTCTGCTGAGTCGGATATGGACTATGCTCCTGCATGGTCAGTGGACTCTATCCATTCTCTTGATTATCTAGACACTGTTTTTCCCTCTGATGAGGCGATCTTGGAAGCAATGATTATCCTGGACCATACTTGGAAACACATGCACCACAGGTCTTATTTTCTTCCTGATATAGACAGGATTGAGAGAGGTGAGTTTTCTATGAGACCCGATGGGAATGTTGATTTGTCCGCTATCCCTTCTACTTTGAAAGTTGTTTATGCCGAAGGGAATATGGAAAATATATCGAGAACCATTCCGATCAACATTTCCATCAAACCTGGGGTCGTGGAAAATATTTTCATTGGAGCAAACTGTTCTCCTGAGGAAATCATTTTGTATACCAATCTCTTGAAATAATTCCGCAACGTTTTTACCTAGTCATACAAGGAGATGTCGGGCATTGATCCTTCCATTGTTGATCATGTCATCACAACGTGCCCCAACACTAAACCTGTGAGACAGAAGCTCCATCCAGTTAACCCTCAAAAAGCAGCTGCCATTAAGGCAGAAGTAGAAAAGTTGCTCACAGCCGGATTTATCTATCCGATAGCTATGACAGAATGGGTTTCAAATCCTGTTCCGGTAGAAAAAAAGCAAGGTACCATTAGAGTCTGTACTGACTTTCGGGACCTAAATAAAGCTTGTCTGAAAGACAATTACCCCGCACCATTCATAGATCAGATCATTGACGCATGTACGGGCCACGAAATATTTTCTTTCATGGATGGATTTTCAAGATATAATCAGATACATATCAAACCTGAAGATCAACAAAAGATAGCTTTTATTTGTCCTTGGGGAACCTTCGCCTATCGGAAGATGCCATTTGGATTGAAGAATGTTGAAGCTACCTTTCAGTGGGCAATGAATTTTGCTTTTCATGATATCAAACACGTAGTCGAACCTTACCTTAATGATCTCCTAGAGTGATCTCGCAAGAGATGGGAGCATCCTGATCATTTAAGACTTGTGTTTGAACGGTGCAGATACTGCAAGATTCGATTGAATCCCAACAAATGTGTATTCTGCATTGAATCTGGACGACTACTGCGTTTCATAGTATCCAGTCGTGGCATAATGGTGGATCCATTGAAAGTTGAGGCGATTGTAAATCTACCTCCTCCTCGAACCCTGAGACAACTTCAAAGTCTGCAAGGCATGTCCAACTTCTTGAGACGCTTTATCATTAACTATGCCAAAATTACAAAAGGTTTCATGAGACTGCTTAAACAAGACACCTACTTTTTGTGGGATGAGGCTTCTCAAGTATCATTTGAGGCCTTGAAAAAGGCATTACTTCCAGCCCCCTTCTTAAGCCCGCCAGACTATACGAACGATTTCCTCTTATATCTGGCTGCATCAGTATACACAATGGGCATAATACCGGTTCAGGAGGATGGCATGCTCCAAGAGCATGTCATTTATTATCTGTCACGCGCCCTGATAGCTCCTGAGATCAAGTATTCTCACGTAGAGAAGCTAGCATTAGCTGCTGTCTATGTGGTCCAGAGGCTACGTCACTATATATTATTACGAACTACCATAGTGGTTGCAAAGGTCAATCCTTTCCCATATGTTTTCACTCGACGCATCATCGGTGGGAAATTTAATAAATGGATTGTAATACTGCAAGAATTTGACTTGGTTTTTCAGTCTGCCAAGTCGAAGAAATCACTAGTGTTCGTCGAACTGATTTCAGAGTTTCCTAGTGACATAGTACATGTTGAAGAAGAGTCGTCATTCCCAGATGAACATATCTTTCTCATTGCATCCTCTGACCCATGGTATGGGGATATCCTAGAATATCTCCAAACTTTGAGGTGTCCCACAACTTTCTCTAGGGATGAACGACCCAAACTTGAGATTCATGTGAAGAACTACCTCATCATTTTCGACATTTTGTACAGATGTGGGGTACATTCCATCGTACACCATTGTTCAACCCTGGAGGAAGAAGAATTAGTATTGAATGATGCCCACAGTCGAGCTTTTGGGGGTCATCTTTCTGGGTTGGCAACAGCCCAGAAAATACTGCGTGCTGGTTATTTTTGGCCCACAATCTTCAAAGATTGTGTGGAAGCTGTGAAACGCTGCCAGAGAAGTCATTTTTTCACTAGGAAGATGCGAGCACACCCAGCTCCTCCCCATCCTGTAATCACAGTAGGCCCCTTCACCAAGTGGGGGATTGATTTTATGAATTGTAATCCAGTTTCGGCTGGAGGTCATCACCATATCATTGTTGCCATCGGCTACTTCACCAAGTGGGCCGAGGCAATGCCTACTATTAAGGAAGATGGAGAAACAATCACTTATTTCGTTTTCAACTAGATCATTGCAAAATTTGGTATACCCAAAGAAATCATGACTGATCACGGTCGTCATTTTCAGAACAGTATGATGACCGATCTATACACCATGTTAGGTTTTCAACAGAAGCATTTGTCTTCATTTTACCCGCAAGCGAATGGTCAGGTCAAAGCGATCAACAAAACTTTGAAGACCATCTTACAAAGGACCGTAGCAGAAATAACTGGCACATTATGATGTATCCTTCTCTTTGGGCCTACCGAGCCAATGTAAAGACTGCTACCGGGTTCTCTCCCTTCCAACTTGTACATGGGATAGATGCAGTCATTCCGGTTGAGTGCGAGATTCCTTCATTGAAGTTGGTTGTCCAACTTTTACCGGACACTTCAGTCTTGGAAGAACGTTTGCTGCATTTAGAACATCTAGATGAGCAGCGCCGCAACGCACTCACAACAAATGAAGTGCATAAGAACCAAGTCAAGGGATAGTACGATAAGTCTGTCAGACCTAGGGTTTTTCTTGAAGGAGACCTTATTCTACTCTGGGATTAGGACAAGGAACCTTTAGGGGCTGGAAAGTTTAATTCCATGTGGCTCGGTCCATACATAGTGTCTAAGGTACTGAAGAAGGGTGAATACGAGTTAACAGACTATGAAGGTAATAAGTTGTTGGAGCCTAGAAATGGGCTCTACCTGAAGAAGTACTACGCTTAGGGATCTGTGCTTTTTCATGTATTATAGCTGTACATTTTGTAGAGTTAGCTTTTTTTACGGTTATCATTATGTCTTATGCATCTATTTCTTTGTGTTTCAAATGTCGACTGAACACTTTATAGGGTTTGCTGGTGGCGCTAGCCGCCGCATCCGTCAGTTGGCCGCAACTGCTTGGGTTATTTACTCACCAACTAGCCAACTGGTTTCTTCAGGAGGGGCTTGTTTAGTTCCCACAACGAACAATGTGACCGAATACAGTGCAGTCATAGAGCTACTCCGAGATGCTTTGTTCCATGGAATTTCACATTTGGAGGTACGGCTCGACTCACAGTTAGTTTTTTCAGTTAATGGGTGTTTATCAAGTTAGAGATCCTACTTTGCTATGTTAGTTTCTGCGCATTATGTTACTTGAGAGACAGTTTGATTATATCACATATCGACATATTCCAAGAAACTTGAATGCATTAGTTGATTCATTTGCAAACTATGTTTTAGATTGGCATTTGCATCATACACACACATTCATGCATAAAAGACAATAACACACATGTAGATAACACCGATACTGTATATATATAATATGTATCAAAAAATAATATGAGTTTGGGTCACAAGTCTGTCACAGAGTCATGTCCTAATATACAAAATTGGGCTCGATGGCCTCAAAAATATACATAGAATATCCTTCTCCTATGGAGAAGGAGGGGCCTCATCTGCCTCTACTGCCTCTCGATAGAAAATAAACAGCCTAGCTACTTTCCTCAATAACCGGATCCATGCTGGGGGCACACCCACCACATCCTCCTGCATGTTGAGCGGCATCCACTTGATCCTGTATGTAGGAATCTCATGAGTTAACCGACTCATCTTCCCCTCTATGTTTTCCAGCATATAATTAGCTGCCCCTACTATCACTGGTCTCACAAAGGTACGGGGGTGTCCCTCAGGACGTACTGGTCCAACATCTACATATGACATTTTGTTTCAGTACTTCAAACTCATTATAAAAATCATATATATATAAATGAAAAAAATAAATAAATTTTCAAAAAAAAAACTTACCAATCTCTCCCCAGGCCGCTCCTAGAGGGAGAGCCAACTCATAATCATTGTGGAAGTCAATGCCCGCATATGGAAACTGCTCAAGAGCTAGTACCTGTCGGTCCCACCATGCCCAGAAATCATCCTCTTGGTAGCAAAAGTTACTCTCGCCACCACCCTGGCGGAGGAAGATCTCTCCCCAATGACCCATCAATGACTCATGGGGGTTAAGTGGGGGAAACACCATCCCCAAACTCATGGCAGGCACCGTTTCAAAGAAAAAGGTGCACAGTATGCTTCCGTACCCAAAATTCTTCATCCTCCTGGTCTTACACCCGAAAATTTGAAGCCTCATGTTCGCCAGTAGACTTGTAAACCAGTCAAATACTATTCCCCGTAGGCATTCAGTACCCATGTGCATAAATTTCCTTGAGGCTAGATGTTGTTTAGAACTACCGACCATTTGGTTAAGAATACTCAAGGTCACCTTGAGTGGGAAGCTTACAACAGTGGTAATAAGGAATTGACTGTCGGTTTTCTCTATACCCGGCACACAATAGGTATTGATGCAGTCCTGCATGGATAGGGCACCCACATTGTGAGAGGACCCCTTGAAATTCACTATGTCTCCCCTTCAGGAGAGGCCAGTGATGAAATAGATGTCATCAACCGTCAATTCCAATATTTCTCCTTGGATATTGAATACCAATGCATTGGCATCCCAGTATTGAACAAGCCTCTCAAGCAAGTGGATTTGTGCCCGCATATTGACCGTTCTATAAAATTTAAACAAACCACATCTTCGTAGTGCATGCAAGGTTAATGGATCTTGTAACGCTTCTCGATCCATCTCCTCATGTTCCCTTTCACGCCATATGAGAACCATCCTGCCATTAAAACCATTAAACGTTGATCATCTTTGTTTTTTCCCTAGTTTTTGCGGTGAACACTATTGTTCATCATGGACAGTAGCATCCCAAACGTGACTTTCTTACATGCATAGTAGCGCACTTTTTCCAAGTGTGCAACTTTCTTGCAAGCAAACCAGCGCTTGCGCAGAAAACATTTTAAAAGTTGGCTAAAAAATAATTTTGACCACCAAATTTGAAAAAAAATTGTATGTAAATGCAAGCTAAGGATGAGTGTACTTACTTGGTGAAAGCGAAATGTAGATTGGTGACCCGGTTCGACCACAACGAGCAAAGGTAGCTTGAGGTTTTTTCTCCAGTTTTGCCCTAATTTCCAAATTGTGATATTTGGGTTTTCAAAATGAAACTATTTATAGAAATGGCTTTTTAATTTTTACCCACTTTTCCAAATTGGGTATAGTTTCATTTTTGTTATTTTAATTCATTAATATTTTTCAAATTTTGATTATTAGATTAACTATATACTTCAAATTATCACTATAATTTCAAGACATTGAACTATTAAAACTTGTTTTCTTCATTGACAATATCAATATAGGTACCATATTGTTTCAATATTTTGTCATTTGAGAAAAATTGTCCCGGTTACTAACATTGGTTGTCGAGATTCTATTCTCTGGCAGGTCATGAACTTACGATCCCTGAAGCTGGTTGAGTCATTTTAAGCCCTTGTTTTGACTTTTCAAAAACAAACAAGATTACCGAGGTTGCTTATTCTCTTCAGACTCGTTAAAGGAATTGAAGGAATATCTGCTTAAGTATAAATTAACCATTTTCCGGACTTTTGCGGATTACTTACGAAAAAGGAATACTATAGTCATCTGTGGCTAGAAGAATTCTTCTTTCATCGTTTTACACTTTTTTGAGGGAGGAGACTAATTGTATGAAAAAGGACTTTTGGAGCCTTCTTTAGGGTTTTCAGGCTCTCGAAATATGAAAACACCAAGCAAACATTCACCTACTCAGGCTCGATGTGAAATCCACGAGAGGGTATATAGAGGATTGTTTAAGTTTTTCAGACTCTATAAATAGGAAAACACCGACGAGCATATACCAACCCAGGCTCGATACTAAAATCCACGGGCAGGTGTATGGAGTTATTGTTTAAGTTTTTCAGACTCCTTAAAATTGAAAACACCGGCAAGCAAGAACAGATCTCGGCTCGATATTAAAATCCAGAAATCAGTATTATAGAGTATTCTTCTATCTCTTCTTAGAACTCTGTAAACAATGAAGAAGGTCCTGATTCTTTCTCCCATGGTCTTGTTAAACTTTTACATGGTTGGACTTATTGAGTTTGCATTCTTGGACTCATTAAAATAACAAGAAGAACATTCTTTAACCTAAAAGAATAAGGGAAGAGAAAGGTATGTCTACATCTTTTCAGTTTCAAAGGCATTTAAGTCAGTCATGTCCTTGAACACAGCACCTATTTGAGTCTATCATTCAGTTGGGTTTTAGTTTTTGACCTTAGGGTAAACCTGATCTCCAAGTTTTCACTCCCCCGATTGGTTATTCTTCCAATCATATAGAGGGGTTGTTAATGTCTCCTACATTGTAGGCTTATATCACTTCCCCCTCATGTTGAAAACTGCCTAAGTCACTTTGTGTCATGCTCACTGTTCAAGGATACAGCCTGTGTTGGCCATTTTGCAGTTTACCTTGACTTCATGTGTCGACCATCCTGGTGTCATTTTGTTTCATCTTGTTATCTGTCCTACTCCAAATCAGCTCAAACTTGTGAGTGTTCCTCGTGTTGGATGATGGAGGATGCATTAAGGCCTCCCTTCCAATGGACTTCTTCCCATCGAATTCAAATTATTTTTCTCTGGGAACGAATTTTAGAGTTTCGGTTAGTACCATGGGGATTGCAGTCATCAGTGGCAGTTTCCCTCACTATTGAATAATGGGAATACATCAATGTCTCTTATTTGATAGGTTCCTCAGGTGTTCGACTTCAAGTCCACTTATTCACACTTGTTGGAACGTACTAGGTACCTTGGGCCCCATTATCATTATCGATGGAAGCCCTCGCGTTTGTTAACGGTATACATCAATGACCGGTAATCAAACGATACCCCCCATGTTCAACTTCAGCTCATTTAATCACATGGTTAGGGTTTGTACCTTGGGTTGTTTGGATGAAGACCTTGGGACTCTGATAGGATCACCATATTTATGTTATCACCCAAGTTGCGCAAGACTGATCCACACTCATTTTTGGCTCTTCATGAGACATAGATCCAGTTTGTTGTTATGGCTATGATCTCTCATTTTGACATGGATCCACGCTTGTATTTCAGTGGCCATGCTATATATACATCTCCTAGTTATGTATTGGAGATCATGTTGTATCCTTCTACACATCTATATGATGTCAAGATTGTAATTTCTCGCTGACCTTGATCGTTGTTTTAGGTACTTTTGTGACTTGGTTCTGCGATTTCTTGCTCCTCCACTGACTTGGAATTATAATGTATTTCGGTCATTGTTTCCCTCTGACCTCACACATTAGGGGACATCTGTTATAGGTCAAATATGCACTTCTTCGTCCATGATCACATTGCTCTTTCGATCGAACAAAAGGACACTATGGATGGAAGAGCTAGATTGACCTTGGATGAAGTATTGTTGAAATCACACTCTTCAGCTGAAAAAACTTATTTTTTCTACAGTTTTCATGATATGTGCGCTACTATTTCCACAGTGATCCAGCGTTCTAAACGTTGCTCTGCTTGAAGACAACCAGCGCACATCCTTCAATTGTTGCAAACATTGGTTGTAAAGTGCAAAAGTTGCTTATTGTGCGCTAGTCTAGTTGTATGAAACCTGCGCACATCTTAAGATGAAATGAAAAAATATATTAAGATTGTGAATTGGGATTAGTTGAAGTTGGTTCTACAACTTCCCCAACCTCCCAATTCAACCACCTCTCGAATTCAACTGCCTACCTTGTCCCATAAATATAAGGAGGATCCATGAGAGAGAGACCTAGAAGGAATGCTTTCACTGCTGTTATGCTGGAGGAATTCCCAAGTCATTGTGAAGAGCAGGATCCCAAGACTCGGTTACAGAAGTGTCTGGACATATCAGGTATATCTGTACTTATCTACATTTCTTTGACAATAAAAGGTGGAAATACCATTCCCGTCCCAAATTGAATGTCTATTTGATTGAATATTCATTTCGTTAAATATCTGATTGTACTTGATGTTAAGTTGTTTCTGATTTCATCATACTTATTACGATCAAGATATGTTGAGGAAGGTTTACTTTGTGTTCCAGGTTCATCATAGCGGAAGATCAAGCGAAAGCTAGGACCAACCATTAATAAAAAGGTACAACTTTCGATATCTCGATCTCTTTCCATTTGTAGTAACTAATGCAAGACATTGAATGTATTTACCTGTCACCCCACCCAAATTGGTAGTGTCGTCTCGTTACTGCTCCAATTCCTTTCCACTATGATAATTCCTTTCCTTTCTCATGGAAACATTTGCCACATTTCTGAACCACAAAATTGATTCATACACAAAATAATTTCCATGCATCATGGAGACAATCCATATTGACAATTTCTGTCAGCCACAGAATCCTCTCATAATCAATGACTACGTCCGGGGGACGACGAGGGTCAAGGGGGATGGCCCCCTTGTGGCTTCTGCCACTGTAGGGCGGGTCGAGGGAAGCGCCCTCGTTTTTTTTCTTTGTAAATCTTTCAATTTCGCGCATAAGTTCCATGGCATTTTTTTTCAATTTGGCACCTGAAATCCAACCTGGAAAACTGCTCAAATTTCCTGTTTCGGGGGACTTATCGTTTTGCCTCCGACCTGTTTCGGAGCAACTCGCAATTTTACTCTAATCGGCGCACTCACTGATCTGAAAACTATCCAGGATCTTTATAACCAATATTTGCATATGGATGTTTAAATGCTAAAATCCATTAAAGAGACTTAAATGACAAATTTAAAGAGGATAACTGAACCACATAAAGCACATAAAAGAGATATGCAAACCAGAAAATGAAGACAAGAGATGATAACGAAGTTCACACTTCTTGGGTACGTCTTTAAAGGTTACAAATTGAGTGTTTTGGAAACACTTATGAGTTATGACTGTCAAACGCAGAAACAGACAACACCACTGTGTTTGTCTCGAAATTATGAGAAATTTGAGTATAAAGTTGACCATATATGCTTGAGACCTCCTCTGGCATGCAAAACGAGATCAACTTCCTGCATAAAAGACAAAATAGCACTGACAATAAGGATTCCGCCTCAATTTCCCTGCCCATTAATGGAGTCTGTGCCTTGGGAAACGTACTTGTACTCTGTCTCGGAACCTGTGCAAAATGCGCTCTGTTAAAGCCAAACTTTGAAATCTGAACATGCCTTTGTGGCTGGAAATCGTGGTTATTTATAATTTTCTGGGCGCTGTAAGTTTAAATATATGTTATGTCAAATTTCTTAATAAATGGCACCAGTGGCTCATTGGTTAAAACACTTGTAAGGGTGGGAGGAGGTCGCGGCTTCAATGACGTGGGATCTCTTTGATTTTTACGCTTTTGTTGTATGATGGCACGGATATATATTAACCACGTTAAATATTGTTTATTACATAGTTTGAACCTTGGAGCGGTGGCATATCATACGAGAACACGTATATTTTTGTTGTGATATGGTATGTGCTCCATGTTATAATATAGTCTGGTTAATACATTATGGTTTATAATAGTTGGCGCTTTGATAAAGTTTGGCACTATGGTTTGTAACATGGTTTAATTGCGTATATTACATGGCATTTCTGATATGTTTAAGGTTTAAAACATGGCATTTCTGATATGTTTAAGGTTTGGTGCTATACCATATGGTTTATACAATATGGTTATTACAGTATGCCTCAGTGTTGGCATGGGGCCAAGGGCTATGCCCTTGGGTTGTAATATAACCTAATAATGGAGTACAAGGTGGGCCTTATGTTACAAGCCCTTGGGTTGTAATATAACCTAATAATGGAGTACAAGGTGGGCCTTATGAAGGTCTTGGGTTTGATTCCCTTTGTTCCAACAAACCATATTTTTCAACCTTTGAACCATTTTTTTCACCATTTTTAACCATTTTTTAACTATTTTAACCATTCTTGACGAACTTCAAATGCTGACAACTTCTTCATCTGGAAGCCGTTTTGCACGAAACAAGCGTCGACGGAAAGCTGACGAAGAGATATTTGCCACGGTAACCTTTGTAATGATGTTTGAAGACCTTAAACCTGATCGGAGATGAGATGATCCTCCTGTATCACTCACCCTTTTGCTCCGACTATTTCGGCGCATTTTCCATTTCTCGTCGATCGGCGGACTCATCATTTTCCTCCGACCGTTTCGGTGAGTTTTCCATTTCTCTCCGATTGGAAGACTCATCCATTTCCTCCGACCGTTTCGGCGAGTTTTCCATTTCTCACCGATTAGCGGACTCATCCTTTTTCGCTGACCGTTTCGGCGCACTTAAAGTTTCTCTCCAATCAGCGAACTCAGCCTTTTCCGTCGACCGTTTCGGCACAACTCGCAATCTTGCGTTGATTCGACGGACTCAGCCTTTTCCGATGACCCTTTCGACGCGACTCGCAATCTTGCATCAATTCGGCGGACTCGATCTTTTCCGCCGACCGTTTCAGCATGACTCACAATCTTGGGCTGATTCGGCGGACTCATCATTTTCCACCGACCGTTTCGGTGCGACTCGCAATCTTACACCGATATAGACTTAGCAGAAAAACTCAAAAAACACTTAGAAAAATTTTGAAATTTTTCTTAATGATCAGTGTTGGGAATGAAGAATACTTACCTCTGCAAGTTGTTTAAGTTGGCCCATGTAGGCCCAATGTTGTAGCTTACGCTTTGATACCACTCTGTCACGTCCCATCCCATCAATCCAACGCAAGGAAGGAAACGGGACACCAAAATATGGGATTTTATGAAACTTAACCCCATTCATCATGAACAAATTCATGGAATTACAAATAAAATGCATATGTGTGCAGATGCAAATTAAATCAAACATGCACAGCGGAATAAAACATCATCCACACACATTTCATATGCCTTCAGCATATCAATAACAATCATCAAATTAAAACATTGTAGAAGTAAATACACATAGAGATATTACTTATCTTGCAATGATGAAGGTGTCCCAAGAAACTAGCTATGTCATTGCAACGTTCCACCCAACCATAGGTCTCTTCTCAACCTATATTCTTTCAGCACTCAAAGACCACCCCTGAGCTGGGCATGATTTCTACAAGGAAGAGGGGACTCTCAATCTCAAACCAAAGTAATGGATACCCATAACCCATACCCCAACATACTCTATTTACATACAACAAACACAATCATTGGGCATGGATACACATTTTTAACAATGGGATTAGCAACAAGATGGCCATGGATTTTCCCCAAATCGTGGGCACACCAAAAACAAATTGTGAGAGGAAAAATCGACCACAGGGAAGAAAACGATTTCTCCCACAAATATATCAGCATTCAGTGGGCCAAAATAGTCTCTATGGACCCCAAATCGATTTCCCCTTCCTTCCCACGGTTATGCAACATGAAAAATCCCTTCTCCCAGCTAGAAAAAAATGAAAAACCAAAAAAACGTGGAGGAAAAACACCCAAGTAGCTCCCAACTCGTGAGAGAGAAAAACTGATGTGTGAAGAATGGCTTGGGGACCAATTTTGTGGCTCTTTTTTTGCCCAATAATTCAAACATGAATTTCCATGAAGAGTGGCTTTCCCATACCCGAATTTGGACAGCCATACATCTCCATTCCCCAAGGCATTAACTACCTCAACCAACTCTTGTGAGAAATGAATGATTGGGCACAAAGGTCAACATGGGTAGTTGAGAGTTCATGGGTTCTCTCATTGACACTTGGCTTGACTTGATTGGCTCCAATTTTTGAATATTTCCCCTCCCAATTCCTTGTAAAATCATGCCCCCATCTCTTTTTGCATTGCATAGCTAGTTGTGGGTATTTTATTAAAATACATATTTACATGATATTTGCAATTCCATCGTGCCTGTATAGCACGCAAACCATATGCATCACTAAATAGATGGCGAGGCCTTGGCCTTGAGCTCCTCACCACGATTTTATAACAATATTACATCATTTACATTTTAATGCAATGGGGTCAAAATTGGGATATTACATGCGATGTTGTCTGTTGAGTATAATTGTCAATTATGCCAAAAGTATTCATTAATGACAAAGGATATGATGATGTGGCATGAGTGATGAGTATGAAAGTCCACTTGATGGTGTTCTAGTACCTTCATGATGTCATTATTACAATTTGACCTAATTATATAAGGATTTTTCAGGTTGGAGAAATTCTAGAAATTGACTAAGTATTGGAAAATTGGTCCAAATGGCCTCAAGAAAATGCCCTCCATACCTCATAAGATAATGATAAAAAGTATCTAAAAATATCAGGATATACCTTGTTGAATAAGTTATCTAACCATGGTCTCATTTCTCCAAAAGAGTGTTTTATGACAAAGTTATAGGTCTTCCAAAACAAGGGTTCAGGCAGTTTCATTGGTTGGGAACCCAGCCCAATAAAATGCCCACCCATGTCAGAGGATGATGAATCTGGAGATGAAACCAATTGTGTTGAGCTCAATTAGATGGATACTATTTTCTGGTATAATATTTTCAGTGATTTGGTGAAATAAATATTCACCTTGAAAACTGAAAGATTTGGCTAAGTATAAATTCTTCCTGCAAAATCGACTAAGTAGCCTCAGAAAAATGCTCGCCACCTTCTGTATTTAATTGATTAACTAAATATGAGGATATAGGAATGTATAGTGTTGGTTTTTTAATCTAACCATATGATTATTTTTCCAAATAAATAAATGAGGGTGAAGATATTGGTCTGCCAAAAGTGCCATCTGGCTTGATTTGCACTGCTCCAGTAAAATGCCTGCGAATGAGAGAGAATGAGGTTTCAGAGGATGAAATTGGATTGGATGTAATCAACATGTTGTCCCCTATGCTTTGGATGTTTCACATTTCCATATTGGTGAAAATAAAAATCATCTTATTTGACCTAGGGTTTTGAAAATCCAGAAGTTTAAAAGGCCATTTATAAATGCCCGCCATATGCTCTCGCTTTGTAAATAAATTGATCGAATGGTATGAGGTTGTTCCTTGATGATTTATCCATCCATCCATGATCTTGGTTTCCTCCTTTATTGTCACACGTTCGATATTTTGGTCTGCCAAAACAGAGAAAAATATGGTTATTCACACTTTACGATATGCCCACATAAGGCATAAGAATATGCCCGCATAAGGCATGAGGATATACCCGCATAATGCATAAGGATATGACCGCAGGCTAAAGGTTATGCCCCCAAGTGAATGAGTATATTCCTGGAAGTGAATGAGCTTGTAGGATATCCATACTGAAGGAAATCCACGTTGTTGTTTGAAGAATAAACACGTTAATTAAAATTATGTGTGTGTTAGTATTTAATCAAATATAAGTTTGAAAGGTTTCTCTTATTCTGGATATGAAGAGGCATGATGATTAGATGATAACAAAATAAAGATATAACATGTTTGTGAAGAGACACAATTTTTTGTTGTGATGTTTAAATGAAAAGGCACGATGGTTCCGTTTGAAATGGTGCATATAAAAATAGATTCGTCCTAATGGTAGAAGCGTCTCTGTGGTTCCAATAAGTAGATTAGAAACAGAGGTTAAAGACAGAGAAGAGTAACAGCAGTTCTTGAAGAAGTCTTGAAGATTCTTAAAAGACAAAATAAGGGTGGTTTGGAGGTGCAAGGACAGGTTGCAAGCCTGTAGCGGGTCGTAGCCTCCTTCCAATTGTTGTTGGTAAACAGGGTGTTGGTGCATCCTTAAGTTGTAGCTGAAAATTTGGGTGTTGGTGCATCCAGCAAGTTGGTGCTTGCAAACTATTTGTAAATATAATTTTGAAGTAATAGAAAGTATTGGTGGTTTTCCCAATTGGGTTTCCACGACAAAATTGTGTGTTCTGTTTTCATTGTTGATTATGTTTTAAAGTAATAAAAATTTAAAAAGATGGCTTAGTATTGATTCACCCCCCCCCCCCTCTCAATATTACTTTATATTCCAACAATTGGTATTAGAGCAGGATCTTCACTAAAATTTTAAAACACTTGAAAAGAAAAAAAAATTATCACTATGGATCAACAAGTGAAAATGTCCTCCAAGGTTCAAATATTCAATGGAGAAGATTATGTGTTCTGGAGCATCAGTATGAGAAGCTATATAATGTCTCTTGGATTAGATGTTTGGATGTCTATAGAAATAGGGTACACATATCCCAAAACCCCTCCCACATATTTTGAAGGAATAAAAAAATTTGGAAGCAATTCCAAAGCTGTTAATGCAATCTTGGATGGCTATCCATAACAGTCTTTGCCAAAGTGATGCATTGCAAAACAACGAAGGAAATCTGGAACAAATTGCAGACTATCTATGAAGGAGACACCAAGGTAAAAAGGGCAAAACTCCAGACTTTTAAACCCCAATTTGAAAGTCTAAAAATGAAGGAAGAAGAAAACATTTTAGAATACTTTGAGAGAATTTATGAAATTGTAAATGAAATTCAAGGGCTAGGAGAAGAAATGGAAGAAAAAGAAATAGTTGAAAAAGTACTAAGATCACTTCTAATGACTTACAATCCTAAGATTTCCACACTAGAAGATAGAGAAAATCTTGACAAACTCACCATGGAAGAACTATATGGAATTCTCATAGCTTATGAAATGAGGATTGGGAAAGACAATTCTCAAAAGAAGGAAGCAGCTTTTAAAGTATCAAAAGTAGATAAGAAATCTAAAACAAAGTTTCAATCAGAAGACTCTGATGATGAAGAGGCACTTCTTGTTAAAAATATTAAGAGAGGTACTGGAAGGTTCAAAGGGAAATTTCCCTTAAAATGTTTTAACTGTGGGGGAATTGGTCACTTTGCTGCCAAATGTCCTTATCCCAAACAAGAAGAAGATGGTGAGTGCCCTGATAACTTCAAGAAAAACAAAAAGATTTTTAATAAAAACAAAAAGAAGACCTTTTATTCCATGGATGACAGCTGCTCAAATGAGTCTAGTGAAGATGAAGAAGCAGAAGTCTTATTCATGGGAGTAGAAAATAAAATCCTTGAAGAAGAAGTAGAAGGTGTGGTAGATATTAAAACATAACTTGAAAGTGTTGTCGAAGAATTCAAAGGAATTATTAATCACTTAAAAAATCAACTTCAAGAAACCAGAGAGGACAAATACAATCTAGAACAGCAGCTTAAGAAACAAGAAAAAGTAGAAAAGCTCGAAGCTAAAATAATCTTGCTTAGAAAGAGGACTTATGAAGAATCCTTTCAATCAAAATTTAAGAGCAGCTCAAAAACTCTAGTTGACATCCTAAGTTGTCAAAGATCATTTAGCAATAAAACCGGACTAGGTTATGACAAAGGAAAGAAGTGAGAACAACCCTCTTTCATGAATAAAGAAGGAAATAAAAAGAGTTATGTTGATGCACTTATGAAACCAATTGTAAAGGAATACAGTCAAAAATTTGCTCACTCTCAAAGCAGGACAAATAATGTGCCAAGTAAACATCGGCAACTCTTTTTGGGAAATTGTTATGCCTGTAACAATTTTGGACATATAGCTAAAAATTGTAAACTAAATTCTCCTATTGGGAAAGGCCTTACATCACAATCTGATCTGTTGTATAAGAAGAATAGCACTGGAAGTAATCCAAAAGGAAGAAGCTACAACTCTTTCGCTCCTCTTTCAGAATTATAGTATAGAATGTTACAAATGTGGTAACCTAGGACATATAGCTAGAAATTGTAAACTAGTGTATGAAGAATGATACCACAAAACCTCAAGACAATGAGGAAAAGAAGGTTTGGAAGAAGAAGCAAGATTTGAATTGCTCAATAGCTCTATGTGCAACTAAAAAACAAAATTTATGGCATGTAGATAGTGGATGTTCAAAACATATGACAGGAGACCCACAAAAATTTATAAGTCTAAAAAGAAATAAGAAAGGAAAAGTCACTTTTGGAGATAACCTATCCTCTAAAATAATTGGGAAGGGTGCAATGGCTCTTAGAGACAAGATGAAACCTGAAAATGTTTTACTTGTAAAAAAAAAAAAACCAAATCTTTTAAGTGTAATCGAAACATGTGATCAAGGACACATATGTATATTTGATTCCAAGAAATGTGAAATCGGAAAAAGGATTCAGGAAAAATTGTTGGGACTGTTGTAAGAACTTCAAGCAATGTGTATATACTAGAAAATGAAGAACAATGTCATATGAGTCAAATTGATGAAAGTTTTCTATGGCATAGAAGGATGTGACATTTGAACTTTGACAATCTTGTAAAAGTTAGTAAGAAGGGAGCTATAAGAAATTTACCAAAGATCATAAAACCACCAAACCATGTTTGTAGACACTGTCTTCATGGGAAGCAAACAAGAACAAGCTACAGGGTCAAAGAGCATACAACCTCTCAGCCATTAGAAATAATTCACTCTGATCTTTGTGGGCCTACAAGGACTAAAATCTTTCCAGGTGAATATTACTTCATGTTATTAATTGATGATTATACTAGGATGACTTGGGTGGCATTTCTTAAAGAAAAATCAGAAGCTTTCATGAAGTTCAAATCCTTCAAAGCACTTATTGAAAATGAAGTAAATATCAAGATTAAATTTCTAAGATCAGATAATGGTGGTGATTTCACCTCAAATGAATTCAATGATTTTTGTGAAAATCATGGAATCAAAAGGCAGTTTTTCAGCCCCCGAAACTCCTCAACAAAATGGACTGGCCGAGAGGAAAAACAGTATTGTTCAAGAAACAGCTAGAACCATGATAAATGAAGCAAAACTTCTTGATGGCTATTGGAGAGAAGCAGTATATACAGCTGTCTATGTACAAAACAGAGGACAGCTCAGAGAAAATAGTGACAAAACTCCTTATGAGCTATGGTTTGGAAGACCAACTACAGTTAAATACTTTAGAGTTTTTGGAAGTAAGTGCTACATAAAATGAGATGATGATAATTCAGGCAAGTTTGACTCTAGAACAAATGAAGGCATATTTATGGGATATTCTTCCACCAAAAGAGCATACAGATGTTATAATCTAAGGTTGCACAAGATCATAGAAAGTGCAAATGTAACTATAGATGACACTAAACCAAGAAGGATACAAATCCAAGAAAATGTGGATGTTGAAGAAACTGATGATGAAATAGATGATGAAGAAAAAGAAGAAAGTTCACAAGAAGAAGATATTCCTGAAAAGGAAGAAGAAGAAAAGAAGAGAATGAAGACTCCCCCATATCAGACACAAGAACACCATCCAGACGAGTTCAAAAGAATCATCCTGAAAGTCAAATTATTGGTGACAAAAATTCAGGAATTCAAACAAGGAGAAAATTGTTTTATGATGAATAACAAGCACTGATTTCGATAGTAGAACCTACAAACTTTAAAGAAGATTGCAAAAGTGAGGATTGGATCAATGTTATGAATGATGAACTTGATCAAATAGAAAAGATCCAAACTTGGGAACTTGTCCCAAGACCTAAGGACATGAATGTCATTGGGACCAAATGGATTTTTAAAAACAAGTTCAATGAGGATGGTCATGTGATAAGGAACAAGGCCAGATTAGTATGCAAGGGATATGCTCAAGTAGAAGGTGTTGATTTTGAAGAAAATTTTGCACATGTGGCAAGAATTGAAGCCATTATAATGTTCTTAGCTTTTGCATGCTACAAGGACTTCAAAGTGTATCAAATGGATGTAAAATATGATTTTTTAATAGAGAAATTGAAGAACAAGTATATGTAGAGCATCCTGAAGGTTTTCTCTTATCAGAAAATAGAGATTATGTTTGCAAACTTAAGAAAGCACTCTATGGTCTTAAACAAGCTCCAAGAGCATGGCTCTCAAGACTTGACAAGTATTTAAAACAACAAGGATATAAAAGAGGGGCTACTGACAGTAATTTGTACATAAAGTTTGGAAACAAAAATATGATCATTGTTGTAGTCTATGTAGATGATATCATATTTGGAAGTGATCTACAATTTCTGACTGTAAACTTTGCTTCAGAATTGAAGAAGAAATTTGAAATGTCAATGTTGGGGGAACTAACATTCTTTCTAGGTTTACGAGTATCTCAATCAGAAAAAGGGATCTTCATCTCTCAAACTAAGTATATCAAAGAGATGTTGAAAATTTTCAAAATGGAAGAATCCAAACCTGTTAGTACTCCTATGGCTACTAGTTGTAAATTGAGCAAATATGATGAATCCTTAGAAGTAGATCATACTATGTATAGGTCAATGATTGGTATTTTATTATATGTAACAACTACAAGACCAGATGTAATGCAGGTTGTAGGTTTGCAGTCAGACCCAAAAGAAACACATGTGGCTGCAGTAAAGAGAATTCTTAGATATATAAAAGGTACTATGGATTATGGTATCCAAAAAACAATAACTTCACTCTAAAAGAATTCACTGATGTAGATTGGGTAGGAAGTATTGATGACAAAAAAAGCACTAGTGGAGCAGCATTTTACTTAGTAAATTGCTTGGTGTCATGGCTAAGCAAAAAGCAGTCTTCCATTTCACTATCTGCAGCAGAAGCTGAGTATATTGTTGCTGCAACATGGTGTACACAAGTTATTTGGATGAAGCAAACATTGGAATATTTATTTGTAAAATATGAAGATCCCATAGTTATATATTGTGACAATACAAGTGTTATAAACATATCCAAAAATCTTGTCATGCACTCCAAGACAAAACATATTCCAATCAAATATCATTTTTTAAGATAGAAAGTGTCACAAAAGATTGTCAAACTGGAGTATGCTGCTACAAAGGAACAAATAGATGGTATTTTTACTAAACCACTACCTAGAGAGTCATTTGCATATCTCATGCAAAAACTGGGAGTTATCTCTCTTCATTAAAAGAAAATGAAGATTGTAACACTGTCACAAAAGGGACATAGTTGATAGGGGGATATTTATGAATATTTGTCATTAATGTCAAAAGGGGGGAGGAAAAAATTTGAAGTTGTTGTCATCAATGACAAAGGGGGAGGATGTTGAGTATAATTGTCATTTATGCCAAAAGTATTCATTAATGACAAAGGATATGATGATGTGGCATGAGTGATGAGTATGCAAATCCACCTGATGGTGTTCTAGTACCTTCATGATGTCATTATTACAATTTGACCTAATTATATAAATATTTGTCAATTTGGAGAAATTCTGGAAATTGACTAAGTATTGGAAAATTGGTCCAAATGGCCTCAAGAAATTGTCTGCCATACCTCATAAGAGAATGATAAAAATTATATGAAAATATCAGGCTATACCTTGTTGAATAGGCTATCTGACCATGGTCTCATTTCTCCAAAAGAGTGTTTTATGACAAAGTTATGGGTCTGCCAAAACAAGGGTTCGGGCAATTTTACTAGTTGGGAACCCAACTCAATAAAATGCTCGCCCAGGTCAGAGGATGATGAATTTGTAGATGAAACCAATTGTGATGATCTCAATTAGATGGATACTATTGTATCACATTTTCAGTGATTTGGTGAAATAAAGATTCACCTTGAAAATTGAAAGATTTGGCTGAGTATAAATTCTTCCTGCAAAACTGCCTATGTAGCCTCAGAAAAATGCCCGCCACCTTCTCTATATGATTGATTAACTAAATCTGAGGATATAGAAATGTATAGTGTTGGTTTGTGCGTCTAGCCATATGATTATTTTTCCAAATAAATAAATGAGGGTGAAGGTATTGGTCTGCCAAAAGTGCCCTCTGGCTTGATTTGCACTGCTCCAGTAAAATGCCCGCCAGGGAGAGAGAATGAGGTTTCAGAGGATGAAATTGGCTTGGATGGAATCAACATGTTGTCCCCTATACTTTGTATGTTTCATATTTCCATATTGGTGAAAATAAAAATCATCTTATTTGACCTAGGGTTTTGAAAAAATGTCTAAGTGTATAATCCAGAAGTTTAAAAGGCCATTTATAAATGCCTGCCATATGCTCTCGTTTTGTAAATAAATTTATCAAATGGTAGGAGGTTTCTCCTTGATTATTTATCCATCCATCCATGATCTTGGTTTCCTCCTTGATGGTCACACGTGCGAGATTTTGGTCTGCCAAAACAGAGAAAAAATATGGTTATTCACACTTTAAGATATGCCCGCATAAGGCATAAGGATATGCCCACATAATGCATAAGGATATGCCCGCAGGCTCAAGGTTATGCCTGCAAGTGAATGAGGATATGCCCAGAAGTGAATGAGATTGTAGGATATCCATAATGAAAGAAATCCACGTTGTTGTTTGAAGAATAAACACGTTAATTAAGATTTCGTGTGTGTTAGTATGTAATCAAATATAAGTTTGAAAGGTTTCTCTTATTCTGGATATGAAGAGGCATGATGATTAGATGATAGCAAAATAAAGATATAACATGTTTGTGAAGATACACAATGTTTTGTTGTGATGTTTAAATGAAAAGGCACGATGGTTCCTTTTGAAATGGTGCATATAAAAACAAATTCGTCCCAAAGGTAGAAGTGTCTTTGTGGTTCCAATAAGTAGATCAGAAATAGAGGTTAAAGACAGAGAAGAGTAACAGCAGTTCTTGAAGAAGTCTTGAAGATTCTTAAAAGACAAAATAAGGGTGGTTGGGAGGTGCAAGGACGGAATACAATCATGTAAGGGGTCGTAGCCTCCTTCTAGTTGTTGCTGGTAAACAGGGTGTTGGTGCATCATTCAGTTGTAGCTGAAATTTTGTGTGTTGGTGCATCCAGTAAGTTGGTGCTTGCAAACTATTTGTAAATGTAATTTTGTAATAATAGAAATTATTGGTGGTTTTCCCAATTGGGTTTCCACAATAAATTTGTGTGTTCTGTTTTCATTGTTGATTATGTTTTAAAGTGATAAAAAAAAATTTAAAAATAGCTTAATACTGATTCACCCCCCCCCCTCTCAGTATTACTTGATATTCCAACATTGTCGGGAAAAGAAAATGAGTTAGAGAAGAGAATAACATAGGGAACCTTTTGAGAACCAAAATCCTATGAATCAAGAGGTGTGATTCAAAATGGATCTAAAATAACCCCTCCTTAAAACTTTCTAAAAAATAAAATCTTGGAGAATTTGAAGCCAATGGTCTATTGGCAATCACCTTGAAGACCAGAGACCAAAGCTTGTATTTAGGCCACAATAACATTAAATGACTCAATTGTTGGTTAGGTTTCCAAGGAAAAATTATAATAGAGGACACTTGCTTGATGGAAAAACAATCCAAGAAAGAGAGAGAAAAAATGAAGCTTGGGAAGGCATAAATGATTGAGAAATCAAGATAAAGAAATATGATCATGGATTAGAGGATAAAGAGTATTTTGAGCCTATCCATAGTGAACAAAGATTCTCTCTGAGACAAAAAAAAAATTGCAAAAATATTGTGAATGAGTAAGAATACACGAAATCTCTAATTGAGAGTGTATCACCACAATTGAATTAATTACTAAGTATAAACAGAATCCATAAACTATCGGTTTTCCCTTTGGGTTTGCAATGTAATTTATGTTAATGGTGTGAATAATTACTTGCGTGATTGTATTGATTTAGTTAATTTTTTTTGTTGCGATGGTAATTAGTTCCAATCCCACAAATTTAATAACCATTGTATCCCAAAACCCTAACATCGTTGTGATTTCTCATTGTGTTGGCATCTACGTGACTGTGGTTTTAACGTACTACTATCTCACTTAAAAAACCACCTTTTACAACTTGATTTACCCCTAATTAAATCATTAATGTTGTTTACCCTCTATGCAACAGTACAACACTACCACACCCTATACATATGCATTGTTAATTAACTACAACAATGATCAATAATTTATAAAATCATTGGTATACTATATTTGTTTAGATGTTATGCAATAACATGTGATTCCTCAATCTACTTGATAATTGTGTTAATGTTTTCTGAAATGGGTAGCTATAACACTAATTTCAACTTGTTTGGTTGTTGGAATGCAATAGATGCTTGAGCACCATATGAATCACAAGTAATTATGTGAAATTTCATCAATAGATTTGAACCAATTGGAGTTCGTTACCTACATGACTCGTTGAGCATAGTTCCAACTTGAAATAATTCACACAATGAAGAAATTCACCCTTAAGAATATGCATGGGAATATCTACCTATAACTAGAATTGTATAGACAAATTAGTTTAAATGCATGTGTAATATGCCTTTGGCGATAGTAGTAACAAGAATGAAGTATTCAACATCCTATAATTAATTGTTTGTTTTATGGATTGGGCATATATCATTGTTTGAGTGTTGGGACTGAATATAGTAATAAGCAAAGTTTGGAATTCAATGGGCATTGAATTGAACTTCCAAGTTTGAGCAATTAAGTAAGAAGAGTGTGTTCTTTAACTATGTTTGAACACTCCATTACATAGACTGCATTGTTTACTTCAACATAAAAAAATTATAGAGGTGAATAGTTTTCCCTTGGTTAAACATTAACATTGGCACTACAATGCTAACAAACCAAGCTTGAACTCCAATCAAAATAGGGATATACTTTCATGTCAATTAATGCACAAAGCACAGAAGCTTGAATTCAACATGACAGTAATTGCAAAGGCACATTTAAATTTATCATTACATATATGTGTTGGTGAAACAAAGAGGTCATACGCCTACCATTACAGATCATATTCATAATATATTATTGTGTTACGTATTCCAACACTCCCCTCTCTGTTACTGGACAATCTACCAAAAGTGGACTTAAGGCGTGATCTCCCTAGTTCAATGTGAATCTAGAACAAATCAAATAGAACATAACCTACTTTCCTAGATCAAATAGAAGTGCAAACAGATGGATAGATCACTTACCTCAGATTTGCAGATCCCTTTGCTCTTTGTTGATCCAATGCCCCAATGTCATCAGATATCAAGCTGCAAGACCCTGTTGAACACATGGAAACCAACAAGCATTGAAAGCATACATTTCATATGATTGATCTAAGTTAATAGTTAAGAAAGAAAACTCTAAACATTATCAATGAGACAACATTTATGGAAAGAGATTATATTAACTGTATAAAAGTGGGAATTACATAGAAAGGAGAAAGATACAACCAAAGCCTTAATGTCGCATCCTCCATCCTACATATCCAAGCCAAACCTCCAAGACGGTACAAGCTTCCCAAGATGATTAGGAATCACCAATATGGATTCTACCAGCATGAGGATACTATAGACCTTCCTCCCCTTCCCATGGAGAGAGGGGGTGTTTATATAGGGCTAAAGAGATAGGGTAGGTTGAGGATTAGGGGGATATGGTTAAGGGATCCTCCCATTAGGTTAAGAACCGAAATGCCACCTCACCTAGAAGTTAGGGATGACCCTCCACCTCAACAAGCTTTGAGAAGGATCTCGAAACTCTGATTTTTCACCTATAAACACCCCCGGTGCACCTTGCATGAAGAGACAGAGCGCCACTGAGGGCTGATGCACTTTGAATGAAGGGAAAGAGCGCCGGTGGCGCACATTCTCAATGTGCAAAGTGTGTCGGCACACCTTGTCTGAATGGAAACTATGTCGGTGTACTTAGAGAAGGAAAAAACCAAGGGAAAACCCCAAACTCAATGCACTTTAGCTAAGGGAAATTCAGGGATTAGGCACAAATTTGACACATGGCTCATGGTGACGAGATTTAGGTGTAACAGAATTCCCCCAAAGCATGAAGCTGGCAAAGTAAGCCAGGTGAAATGCTTTGTAGTAAGAAAATAATAGTTGCAAGGACTTGCTGGTTGGAAGGAACTGCTGCAGAAATGACCCTGAGATCCACAAGTCTCATACGACACAAACATGGCTGCCGACCAATACACTGCAAATCCATGATAGAAAAGACCGACTGAACACAATCATGGATACTAGACATAAGCGTAGATCCATGATGAGATGATAACACAGCCACGACTAATACAAAAGTGGATCCATGTAATATGACTCAAACAATCTCCATCGCAACTTGGGTACAATATGACTTCCCCGGGGTCTTCAAGCCGAACCCATAATGATACGAATCTATCCATATGATTACAATGTTTTGGAGTCGAACATGGTAGAAACCACTTGATTACCGGTCATTGATGTATACCATTAACAAGTACGAGGGAAATCACCATTGATGTCAATGATCCCCAAGGCATCATAGTACAAACCATCGAATGTGAATAAAGGGCTTGAAGTCGAACACTCAATGGGATCTTTCAATCAAGAGTCAATGATGTAAACTCATGTTTGAAAGCAAGGTAACCTGCCATTAAGACATGCAGGCCCAAGGTACCTGATTGGTTTCTAGCTTCAATCCTTCGATGATGTGTTGAAGTCGACAAGGATGAATCCGTTGAAGGAGGGCCATGATGAATCCCCAAAAATCGACACGAAACTCGATGACAGATGTTTGAAGTGAATCAGACAATAGAGAAATGTGCAATATTGACTCAAGGTAGACCGACATGATAGAAGGTAACTGACTGCAGATGATGAGCAATGAACATCTCTTGAACATGGGCATGGCATGAATTGGCAGTATTGACATGATGAGAACAACACTAACCCCCAACACGACTGATAGTAGAAGCATTCTTTGGATGACCAAAAGGAGTGACATGACTCATAAAATCAGCAGAACTCGAAGACAAACGGATTACCCAAGTATTGAATGCAAATGCAAACTAGTGCCATGTTCAAGAGTGACTATGTACTGCCGTAAATAAAGTGTAATACAAAATCTTCCCTTTTTACCCATCATGACTAATGAGTGCCTCACTTGTCTTTTAACGAGCTTGAAGAGGGTAAACGGATGCTCAGTAAAGCTCACCCCATGGATGAGGCCAATCCCAAATGTTGTATGAACCTAGGAAAGGAGGGGTTCGTCACGTGATGGGCCATTCAATGTCAAATTTTAACGAGTCCATAGAAGGTAAACTCAGCGTCATTTCATGTTTAGGAAGTCTGAAAAGAACTAAAGAAGACTCCAAAGGTCCTTTTTCAGAGGGTTAGTCTCTTCGCCCGGAAAGGGTAAAACAATGCGAGAGGGAACTCTTCCAGTCATGATTGGATGGAGTGCTCCTTTTTTCGTAAATAGTTCCCACTGGTCCGAAAAAGGGGTAAACTATCACTAGGAAGATGATCATTCAAATCCTTTAACAAGGGTGAACAAATCAATTTTGCTTGGCCATCTTTTCCTATTTTAGGAGTCTGAAAAGAGCTTAAAAAGGACTCCATGAACAACTTTGTCATGGTTGATAACCGAGTAAGACAAAGGAAAAAGTAAACTCGGCACAGTTCCTTTTCCGTAAATAGTCTAGCGAAGCCGGATAAAGTGATAAACCTATACTCGTTAGACACACCTTTTTACTCAAAATTTTAACGAGCATGATAACGATATCAAAAGCACTCAGAATCTTTTACATATTTGAACCAGAGCACGAAAAAGTAAAAACTAAGCTCAAACCACTTTTCATGTTTTAACCAAAGCACGAAAAAAGTGAAAAGTAAGCTCAAACCACTTTTCATGTTTTAACCAGAGCACGAAAAAAAGTGAAAAGTAAGCTCAAACCACTTTTCATGTTTTAACCAAAGCACGAAAAAAGTGAAAAGTAAGCTCTAATACCATCTTATTGTTTTTAACGAGCTCGAAGATAGGTTGGAAGAATGCTCATGATGTCTGATTCATTTTTTAACGAGCTTGTAACAGAAAATGAACTAAGCTCAGGATAATTCCCATTGGCGAGTTTCTTCCCAACATGATGGATAGAGATTGGAAAGTTTGCCCCCAGCACAAGAAACTGACGGCTTACTTCTAGCATGATTTCTAGAGGTATTGTTTCATTTTTTTTAATGAGCTTGATACAGGAAGAACTCGGGATTATTTTCATGGTTTAATGAGCTTGAAAACCAAAAAAGGAAAGTATGCTTGAAAATATTCCCATTGGTGGACTCTTGCCAACATGGTATCCAGAGGTTGGTACATGCCCCCTAGAATGATTGCTAGAATTAAGTGACTTAGCTCCAACATGGTGGGGAGAGGTGATCGAGTTGACTTCAACATAATGTCCACGGGTTGATTCGAGTCTACGAGAAGACTCGATTCAAAGGGAAAGGATCTGTTTCATTTTTTTTAACAAGCTTGACACAGGAAAAGAACCATGCTCATGGGAACCTATTTCATTTTTTAACGAGCTTGACATAGAAAGGGAACTTTGCTCATAGGGAGATGGTTTCATTTTTCCACAAGCTTGAAACCAAAGGTAAACTATGCTCCAAAAAGGGCCATTTCATTTTTTAACGAGCTTGAAAGGGAATAAAACTATGCTCACAGGATACTGTTTTATTTTTTAACGAGCTTGACATGGAATTGAACCATGCTCGCGGGGTACTCTTTCATTTTTTAACGAGCTTAAAACAGAAATAAATTGGGCTCAAAATTAAAAGAACTTATCCAACATGATGTCCAGTGGTTAGTAGTATGCCCCCCAGCATGATGCCCAGAGGCTAGAGATATACCCCTCATGCTTAAGGGAAAGAAACCACTAATACGTGTGGAATGTTCAGGGAAGTTTGTTGAATGGAAGTCATGCGATGATTGGGTGTCACGAAGGAAAGTTGATCAATGGTCACAATCCTCCCATCATAGGGAAAATACATCACTCGAAAGAGTGTGGACACTACGGCTTTCATAGCATAGACTATTCCAATCAAATGAAATAACCTCAGTACTTGGAGGAGGTCCTGGGGATGAGACTTCTCCTTGCCTAGAACTATCTGAACCGACCAGAAAGTTATCAGTGATTTATAATTCACTTTCAATTCGAAAAGTAGGATACGACGAAGATTTTGTGATGGTGGTTGCTTCAATCTGGGCATTTTCCAATGAAAGAGTTGGGTGGACCGAGGATAAAACTAGATCTACCGCTTGCGTTTCACTCTTCATAGGAGGATTGGGATCAACCGAAGATGATGCTTGATTAATCACTTGGATTTCACTCATCATAGGAGGAGTGGGGTCAACCAAGAACGAAACTTGATTAACTGATTGGGTTTCATCTCCCGAGGGAGGAATGGGGTCGATCAAGGATGGAGTTGAATCGACCACTTTGTTCTCACTCTCTGTAACAAACCTAAATATATATATATATTAAATAATAATATTAATAATAGTCATTAACAATAATTATCCAAGGGACATAACCCTTGAGAACAACCATTAGAGGTGGCCCTTGGAATTGTATTTATACGGGGCCTCTCATTACATTGTAATCATCTTATCATCTTATCATATATCTTATCAATTTATTATTACCCTTGAAATGTGGGCCTCGGATTACTTGTGGGATTTCTAGAAGTATTTACTGCGGTAAAGAAGCTTTTATGCTTTATTGGTATCAGAGCCTCGTGCTAGATCCTGGCCTTTGGCTATCTTTTGGCTTTTAACCATCACCCAGGGTTTCCCTGAATTTTGTTCTTTGACCTTTTTCCCTCCACCAAAAAAAAAAAAAATCAACACAACAACCCTCCATGCCTATCGCTCACCACTCTTCATCCAGCTCTGCCCTGCACCTGTCCCCCTCTATTAATTTTTGAGCATTGATTCAACATACTCTAGGATCTTTATTACGAGAATAACATGTACAGCATATCAATCATATCAATCACAACAAGCAATCACATAAGACAATAGACACACAGAGTTTCACTAGGGAAAACCATAAAGGTGAAAAACCCCACAACTTCCTCAGAGATAGAAAGAGCAATGATACAACCCAAGTACAAGAGATAGTCCTCCTAGAAGCTACTCCTCCTTCCTCACTCATGCACCACTTTCTGGAGAGTGTAGAAGTGAATAATGAAGTGATCAAATAGAGTGCCTCCCGCACTCTATTTATACATGACCTGACTTGCCTAATAAACTAGCAGGGATGACTTGTCTAACTCAGTCTGATAACCCATGGTAATATTAATTAGGGCCAACCCCACACTTACTTGGTGGTCTAATAACCCATCATATGCAAGTTGCGACACTTGTGACACTTGTCAATACAAATGACGACACTTCCGTATAGAGGAATAATAACATCTCTATAGGAGTACAATATACATAGGTGAAATACATTCTGAATTTACAATTACATCAACACCCTCCACGCCGCCATCATTATTCCCTGCTTCCTCTTTCACTCATCATTTCCTTACTCCTACGTCCTCTTCTCTTCACACCCTTCCACCATTCTTCACTCCACTACATCGACCTCCATTTCCTCCACTCCATCGCCTTCACTTGTATACACCATCCACCTGCTCTTCCTCCACTCCCGCCACCTGCACGCTCCTTCCCCATGCTTGACTCCCCTCCTTCCCCTCGCCCTCGCAGCACCATCCTCCTTTCTCTCCTGCTCCTCTCGCGCACCGTCCTCCCATGCATCCACGTATCCTCTCTTCCATTCTTTCTCCCATCACTCACCCCGTCACTTCCTCCACCACCGCCGCCACCGCGACCTCCTCCACTCCTGCGTCCACAGTCCCCACTCCGCCTGCTCTCTCCCATCCGCTCGCTCTCTCCCCCTATGTCCTGCCTCCCGCCGCTGCTACGTCCACCTCCTGTCGGTTGCATGCCCCTGCATCCTCCCCAACTCACGCCCCTGCGTGCAACTCCCTCCCTTCCCTCGCTGCTTTGCTCTCTGCCTCCACTCTCTACCCTCAGCTTCCACTCCCGCGCAACCCTTCCCTCTGCAACTCCACACTCCCATGTTTCCTTCCCCTCTGCTATGCCTCCCACTGCATCTGCGGCCACCTCTTCAGCACCCCTCCACCACCATCCCTCCTTTCCCCCCATCTTCGGTCACCTCCTCCCCGCTCCCACTCTTCCTTGCACACACTCCCACCTTTCCTTCCGCCACCCCCTTCACTCCACGAAACCCTAAAACCTGCAACAAAAACAACCAATATTAATAAAATATATTATTATAATAATATTCGTATTATTATATGATATTTTAAAAACTTATTACTCCACCTTTATAATAAAAGTATTTAAATATAATACTTTTATCTTTATTCAAACAAAAATTACAATAATATTATTATTATTTATAATAATATATATTGTATTGTTCCAAAACTCTATACCCCTCCGCTTAGTTTAGAATAATAATATTTATTATTATAAATTTACCCAATCCATTTTTTATATATATTAATAGTGTTATTATTTATAATAATATCTATTATTATTATCAAAACCCTTAAGCCTATCTCCTTTATATTGGAAAAATAATTATAATTATTTAAATTGTATTAATTACAATTATTTAAAAAAAGGGGGGAACGAAGTCAAAAATAAAAATCAAAGCCAAAAATAAAAGATTAAAAGCCATAAAGGGAGTACATCAAAGGTTATTATACATTTTTGTGCCTCCTTATTATTGAAAGAGAAGAAAATCGAAGAAATCGAAGACCATCTTTAGTCGACAAAATCATAGAAGAAAGGGAAGATCTTCTATAATCGAAAAGAAGACAGTGAAAGAAGTCACAAAAAAAAAATTATTATTATTATTATTTTATTAAAATAATAATTATTTATAAAAAGAAAAAGATAAGAAGAATCGAAGAAGACAAAGAAGACAAATTGAAGAAAAGAAGTGAAGATCTAGCAAAGACTATCCATCGTTGGAGAAATCAAGTCAAAGAAGACCAAGTTATTGTCCAAGTCAGGAATTATGGCGAATTCAAAATCAGAAATGACATCGCATTCACAAGCAGCTTTGAACGAATTAAAGAAATCTAAAGCAACCAATAGCGATCTTCAATTCGAAATTATAAAGCATGAAATGCGAAATTGTTTTGCAAAACAGGAGAATCAAAGATTAAAAAATAAAAAACGAGAGCTCCAGAATATATTATTAGATAAGGATAACGAAATTTCACATCTAAGAAGCCACAATCAAAACCTGGAAGATAAAATCAGAAACTTCAAAAATGTCAAAGAATCTTCGTATGGAAGTAATATCGATTTAGAAGCTGACATAAAGTGCTTAAACAAGCTCATCATGGATAAAAATACGGAATTGTCACAAACCCAGAGAAAGCTAGAAAATAAAGAATCAGAGAGATGTCAACATCAACAACAGAAGGAAAAACTTCAGCAACAATATGACGACATTAAGAAGACACATCAGTTGGAAATTAAGAAAATCAAGGACGAATTAGCAAGCAATACCGAAGAACTATTTCAACTAAGAATTCATAACAAGACATTACTTACAAAAATCAAGAAGCTGAAACATAGTCAAAAGACAGAGCATTCAAATGAAGACCTTGAAGGAAGAATACTAGAAAAGCAAGAAGAAAACCAACACCTCAGAAAGTTTAATCAAGAACTAGAGGAACAAGTCAAGAAATTAAAAGAGGACAAAAAGTCGCAAGATGAAAGGTTCGATAAAATTCAGAGTAATAACAATCTATTGGAGAACAAAGTAGCGCAAATCCAGAAGGAAGCATCCGAACTCTCCAGAAAACAAACTCGAGTTGAAGAAGAAGAATTAAATACAAATTCAATCCTCGTCACAGTTAAAAATAGAGTCAATCCAACAGAAAAACAAACAACAAAAACTCCTTATCGACACCCCAATTATAAACGTCATTTTGACCAACGACGGGGTCAAAATGAACATACACTGAGGAATTACAATGCCAGACAAGCAAGAACATCAAATCAACATACTAAGCAACAAACGAAAAGAACCATCCCACAAAACGATCAAATAGCTCTGATAAAAATAGATCTCGGATGGACCACATCA
This sequence comes from Larix kaempferi, assembly GCA_027924585.1. NCBI lineage: Eukaryota > Viridiplantae > Streptophyta > Pinopsida > Pinales > Pinaceae > Larix > Larix kaempferi. Next base: position 14,504,276 of record BSBM01000030.1, read on the forward strand.
GAAACAATGAGACAGTTCTTCTGTGGAATTCGTAACTCATATCGCCTCATTTCCTCAAGTGTCGCAAATACTAAAAGAAAGGATCTAGGGATGACAGTTCAAACAAAAAATCAAACATAACCCTTGTCTTCAATAAAGCTTTGAGGACAAAGCTTCCCTTAAGGGGAAGGCAATGTAACAAACCTAAATATATAGATATTAAATAATAATATTAATAATAGTCATTAACAATAATTATCCAAGGGACATAACCCTTGAGAAAAACCATTAGAGGTGCCCCTTGGAATTGTATTTATATGGGGCCTCTCATTACATTGTAATCATCTTATCATCTTATCATATATCTTATCAATTTAGTATTACCCTCGAAATGTGGGCCTCAGATTACTTGTCAGCTTTCTAGAAGTATTTATTGCGGTAAAGAAGCTTTTACGCTTCACTCTCCAATGAAAGAGTGGGTTCAACCGAGGGTGGGGTTGGATTGATTGTCCTATCAACCAATATAGGATCAAGGGACAACCTACAATATTCAATTAGAAGGTGTTTATGGGATATGTCCATGTCTTCCAACAATTGTGAAGCTTCATCCATACGAGGACAAAGGTAAGTACGGTGCATGCCCTTGCATAACCAACAAGGTTCTGCAACTCTACCCTTCCAACCCTTAATTACAATGTCACCAGTTGATGGGGTATCATTAGTATGATGTCCAGAGACTGATGACATGGGTTGTTCAGAACGCGACCATATTTTGAAGACCTTGGAGATACCGGGGCATCTCTTAAGAAAATGGAACCCTTTACAAAATTTTCAAGGGAATTTTGGTTTACGCAAATTCGAAACAGGTGTATCGATGCTCCCAACATGATGATCAGGGGCTGGTGAGTTCCCAGCATGATGGTCAGAGGCTGGGGTTGTGACCTTCTGCTTAGTGTTCTTCTTCTTAGTCTTCCCTTTCTTCTTCTTCTCACCCGCATTCTTACTAACATCAGAGTTTTCAATAGGAGAAGAGGAAAACAGGTAAGTTGATTCAACTTCCGACAAAGAAGGAGAAGGGTCACCATGAGATTGATGCTCATGTGGTGAAGGACCTACGTTCGACAAAATTGGTGCACTTGGTGTAACTGGATTGGAGAATAACCATACGGGTAATCATATCGTCAATCCAGGAAGACTCAACGTAGCCATAAAGGGAGGACCAACAGTTCCACAAGGGGGAATAACAAATGGCATACCCTGAAAAGGGGTTTCTTGGTTGGTAGTCCTAGAAGAATCTTCCATATCTAAGGGTCTCTGAAGTACCACACAAATCAAACACTACTCAAGTCTAAAATCAACAAGCAAACTGTGTGAATAGGAGTGGATAAGCAATCAGGATCCTCACAAGATTGTCAAGGTGCCACAACTCGCTATATACCACAGGGTCCAACAGTAAAACGTGACAAGGAGGATTGGGACCGTACCCTTGCCTTAATACCCGACTACCTAGACGGCACATGCATAGTAATCTCCCCGAGTGTTGTTCTCGGTGTTTTGCAATGCCAAGAGGACCAAATGGTTAACTCAGTTGGTCTCAGGAATCCTAAGAGTGTCTCCCGATATACTCAAGGTACGTGGGAGCTCAAATCCGTAGTGGTGTTGTCTAATGCATAATCGTATGGCGCGAGACCTTCTAATATACTACGGAGTATGTGAAACACCTTTCGATATACGCCAAGTACGTGAAGTGCCTTTCGATATACCCTAAGGTATGTGAAAGATCCTTTGATATACTGGTTGGTACGTGAAAGAGCTTCGATATAACGGTTGGTACGTGGAAGACTACAATACCCTCGGGATGCAGTGCAGGAAAATAACGACAGCTACCATGTTTTACGACACCATAACACGTCACTAACTTACACACGATTACTAAATGATTTTATCTTAAGCTAGCGTTAATTTTATCTTGTGCGGTTAGGTGGATGCATGAGGTGTAGATAGGAAATGTAAAAATAATGCAAATCCTAACTACATGACAATGCACATTTTCCTTTGTCTTTCGATGAAACCTACTTAAGGTAAGGAGATATCTTTTTTCTTTTATAATAAAAATGACCTTAAGCAGTAATGAAATTAAGAATTCCTATCTAGAATGCATACACTCAAGCTTTCCGTTATAATGAGCTAAAAAGGCAAGGAAATCAAAGATGCGACAAAACCTTCATATGCAACAAAATATTGTCCTTGAAAACAAACTAATGAAGCACTTTGATTTTCATATGCGTGTATCAAGATGAAATTTGATAACTAATTACTTTTCAGATCAACAAGCAGAAAATGAGAGGGTGTCTAATAGCACTCTAATCACCCAGAAATTCTCAAAGAAAAAAATGAGAGCAGCCACAAACTTAAAAGCACTCAAGAAAGGCTCAAAATCTACCAAATGAAATCAAAACTAAATGATTGAGTGGAGGAAGGGTTTGGAGATCATATCTAAAGATCTGAACATATCTAAAAAGATCAGGTAAGGTGATCAAGGATGGAAAGATCGAACCAACCAGTGGGGGATTTAAACTGCCCCCAACAACCGAGTCACTTACTTGACTAATGAAACATCCAAAATCAACAAAAACGCAAGAAATGCTGGACCTAGGGGGTGTGTGTCTGTAATACACAACCTACAAACCACAATCAATCATACCAAAATCCCAAAAAGAAGGAAATCCCAGCTAAAAACTAGGCTTGAAGGGGTCGGCGCAGGTTGTACACAAGAAAGGTGTGCCAGGTAGGGTCCAGCGCAGGTTGTACACAGGCAAGGTGAGCCATCGGCGCAGTTTGTCTTCAGGAAAAGTGAGCCGGGAACACAGGAGCGTAGGGGAAGCACTGCCAGGTGCGCCAGTCAAATTTTGAGTAGTAAAAATGTGAGATCTCCCAAGGTAGGGGGGTAGGAGGCCTGATGATAATCCCAAAGAGAATCAAGGACACATAAGAAACTCTTTAATGACAGAGATCTGATGGTAGGAAGGATCAAAAGGATAGAAATGGCTCAGACAAAAGAGATGAAATCAAACATAAATGAAATCAATCCTACTATAAGTCCCCAGTATGGTCTCCAAATTTGTTACCGGACAATCTACCAAAAGCGGACTTAAGTCGTGATCTCCCTCATTCAATGTGAATCTAGAACAAATCAAACGGAACATAACCTACTTTCCTAGATCAAATAGAAGTGAAATCAGATGGATAGATCACTTACCTCATATTTGCAGATCCTTTTGCTCTTTGTTGATCCAATGCCCCAGTGTCGACAAATCTCAAGTTGCAAGACCCTGTTGAACACATGGAAACCAACAAGCAGTGAAATCATACATTTCATATGATTGATCTAAGTTAACAGTAAGGAAGAAAACTCTAAACATTATCAATGAGACAACATTTATGGAAAGATTATATTAATTGTATACAAGTGAGAATTACATAGAAAGGAGAAGGATACAACCAAAGCCTTAACGTCGCATCCTCCATCCAACATGTCCAAGCCAAACCTCCAAGATGGTACAAGCTTCCCAAGATGATTAGGGATCACCAATATGGATTCTACCAACATAAGGATACTATAGACCTTCCTCCCCTTCCCATGGAGAGAGGGGGTGTTTATATAGGGCTAAAGAGATAGGGTAGGTTGAGGATTAGGGGGAGATGGTTAAGAGATCCTCCCATTAGGTTAGGAACCAAAATGCCACCTCACCTAGAATTTAGGGATGACCCTCCACCTCAACAAGCTTCGAGAAGGGTCTCGAAACTTCGAGTTTTCACCTATAAACACCCCCGACGCACCTTGCATGAAGAGACAGAGCGCCATTGAGGGATGGCGCACTTTGAATGAAGGGAAAGAGCACCGGTGGCGCACCTTGTCAATGTGCAAAGTGTGCCGGCACACCTTGTCTGAAGGGAAACTGCGCCGATGTACTTAGAGAATGAAAAAACCAAGGGAAAACCCCAAACTCAATGCACTTTAGCTAAGGGAACTTCAGGGATTAAGCACAAATTTGACACATGGCTCATGGTGACAAGATTTAGGTGTAACAGTCTCTAGCAAAAAATATAGTGTGTCCTTTCCCCCTTGAATATAAAATACATAAGCACTAAATAATGATTACAGAATGTGGAGGGCATCCTTGTTTAGCGTTAAACAACAATGATACCCCAATTTTGATACTTTTGTAGGTTCTCAATATCATTTGCATCACCCTATATTTGAATGTAAGCTTTCAATTAATTCCCCTAAACAATCTCCTACTCTCCCATTGCGATCACCCTTACTTTGCTGCAAATGTAGAATACAATTAAACTAGCCTAATGAATCAACCAATTGAACATCTTCACCAAGTTCCCTTTGTTTGAAGTTAAATCAATAAGTTTTCAACCAAAATAATTTATCGTTGACAAATTTATCATCCTCTTCATTATTAGAATCTTCAAAATATTCATCACCTTAATGCATGGCCATCTTATAATTAATTGAAGGTAAGCTTACAATTAATTCCCCTAAAACAATCCCCAACCCTCCCACTGTGATTGCCCTTACTTTGCCACAAATGTAGAATACAATTAAACTACCCTAACAAATCAACCAATTGAACACCTTCACCATGGTCCCATTATCAAGAGTTAAATTGTGAAGTTGTCAACCAAAACAATTTATCATTGCCAAATTTATCATCCTCCTCTTCATTATTGGAATCTTCAAAATATTCATCACTTTTTGTAAAACCAAAGCAATTAAAGATTTTGTATTAAAAGGATAAGGAATACAACCAAATATTTACATACAATCCGTTGTTCCATTGTTCCCAAAAAATGTTCTTGTCCCATTGAAGCTACATTACAAAACATTTCCTTTGCTAGATTAACTATATCTATGTTAACATCTGCCACGGAGAGATTAATACTATATTCTTACAAACTAACCTAACAAAAAGATACAAATGGTACATAAAAACAAAGTATTAACGAAATCCATGACTCTTGTGTTCTTCATCCACCTACTTCTCCTCATTTGGATGGACCTTGAGAGCTAAAACTTCCATATTGGGCATTGCAAGGTGCTTTACCGAATCCTCCTCAATTTTCCTATTACCAACAAAAGATTTGTTCCAATACTGAATGTTTGTCTTAAACTCAACAAGAGATTGAAATGTGCTTATGTGTCATTATCATCTTGTCAATTTGACCCTCCACAGTAACTCTGTTCTCCAATTTGTCATGCCTGAATACGGATGTGCTATATGAGTATAGATTTGATCCACTACTCCTTTCAGGCCATCTATTTGTGCATTGAGTATTCTCATCATAATTTTAATCTCTCTAGTATCACTTTTCACTCTCTCTACACCTGAATCCCAATTGGAAGGGTGCACCATACTTAACCTTGAATATGACTTCAAGAGTCACAGATCTCTTGACCTACCCCAAATTGAAGCCCTAGAAATGAATTGCAAACAAACACAAGGAAGCACGATGAAATACTAGCTTCACCCTATTCTTCATTGTAACTATGGAATAATTAAGCCAAACTGAGAGGGAAAGTGAGACCCATAGGAAGACAAACAAATCCCCTACCTTTCAAAGATGATCATGTACGCTAGATAGAAGTTCACAAATTATTGCCATCTAACGTAGATGCATGAACTTTATACCACAGGTTTTTGTGTCATAGATACCTTCTAGAAGCAATATTCCACCAGGATTAAACAAATGCAGACATAGGTCCATATAGGAAGAAATAACTAGCAATGGAGTAGGGAAAAAGAGGGATTCGTGGGGGTAAGGGATCCCTCACTAAGAAATAAATTCACACATATGCTCGTACCCATTAGATAGAGAGTGTGATAGTTTTAAAACATGCCATTGTTGTCGATGGCCATTGAGTTATTTAATGAAATGACCTACATAGAAATTATCAACTTAATATTCTTAGGGGAGCCACCAACAAAATGGTTGGCCCCCATTTTTTATATAAACCCCTCTATCCAAAGTTATCGCTTCATTGACAAGTCTATAAACAATTGAGTTATTGTGCCTTCTAATATGTAGAAGGTTGATGTCCTTGACTTGCTTGAGGTCTTCCACAATTCTCTTTTGAAATCTATCGTTAATGGTTCATTCCTTACATATTATTTTTCTTGCTTGCTTGATAACAAGAAGAGAGCCCGAGGATTAAGACTTTAGGTATCTTGAGGGAGGTGATGATCTCCATCCCCATGTATAGAGATTACTTTGCCACAAATTTAGAATACAAATAAACTCCCCTAACAAATCAACCAATTGAACACCTTCACCGTGTTCTCTTTATTTGGATTTAAATTGTGAAGTTGTCGACCAAAACAATTTATCATTCTACTCTTCATTATTGGAATCTTCAAAATATTCATCACCTTTTATAATCCCAAGCGAGTAAATATTTTCTATTAAAAGGCTGAGGAATATAACCAGATATTTGCATACATTCATATTGTTCCATTGTTCCCCAAAATTGCTCATGTTCCATTGGAGCTACATTACAAAACTTTTCTTCAACCGGATTAACTATATGTGTGACAACATCCTTCACAAAGCTTATTAATATATTCTTACGAACTGGCCTAACAAAAAGATGTAGAAAAAGTACATAAAAAACATAGTTCTAACGAAATTCATGACTATTGTGTGCCTCATCCACCTACTTGTCCTCATTAGCTAGACCCTGAGAGCTTGAAACTTGCAGATTGGACATTGCAAGTTGCTTTACTAAATCCTCCTCGATTTTCCTGTTTCCAACAAAAGATATATTATGAGATTGATTGTCTGTGTTAAACTTAGCAAGAGATTGAAATGTGCTCCTGTGTCGTTTATCAGCTTGTCAATTTGACACTCATACACAGTAAATGTGTTCTCCAATTCATCATGCCTAGAATCTTAATATGCCATATGAGAGGAGATTTGATACGCTACTCCTTTCAGATCCTCCTTTCGTGTATTGAGTCTTCTCATCATAATTTTAAGCTCCCTAATATTGCTTTGCACTCTCCCTACTCCTAAATCCCAATTGGAAGGGTGTGACATACTCATCCTTGAAGAGGACTTCAAGAGTCACATATCTCTTGACCTACCCCAAATTAAAGCCCCAGAAACAAACTTGCAAACAAACACAAGGAAGAAAGACACAATTCTATATTCACAATGTTCTTCGTTGTAACTATGGAATACTTGAGTCAAATCGAGAGGGAAAGATAACCCATAGAAAGACAAACAGATCCGCTAGCTTTCAAAGATGATCACATACCCTAGATAGAAGTTCACAAATTCCTATCTAACATAGATGCATGAACTTTAACACAGGTTCCTGTGTCATAGATACCTCTTAGCATAGATATCCCACCAGGATTACACAAATGCAAATAGGGTCCTTATAGGAAGAAACAACGAGCAATAACGTAGGTAAAAAGAGGGAGCCATGGGGGGAAGGGGTTCCCTCACTGTGCAATAAATTCACACATACACGCGTACCCATGAGAGAGAGAGTTTGCTAGTTGTAAAACATGCTCTTATTGTCAATGGCCATTGAGTTATTGAATGAAGTGACCTGCATAGATATTATCAACTTAATATTATTTGGGGAGGCACTAATGTAATGGTTGACCCCCATTTTTTATACAAACTCCTCTATCCAAATTTATCACTCCATTGGAAAGCCTATCTGTTAGGATATTCCTATACTCCATCCTAGTCCTACTAGCTTTTCAGTCATTTTCATTTTCAGTCTTTTAGGGTTTGCATGCACTTTTAGGGTTTGCATGCATTCTAGGGTTTGCATGCATTTCCAGTCATTAGTCCCAGCACCTAGCCCTCAGTTAGCTAGCCCCCGAAGCTTCTTCCTGATCAGTTTCAGCCCTCCTAGTGCCTAGTGCGCCCTCCTTTCACATACTGCATGAGAAAGGTGCACTTCTTCACCTACCAGTCCAGTTATGTTTAGTTAACAAGAGTTCTCTCCCTGATTTTAGGCTTGACTCACTCTTTACTGACCTTATCACTCCGATGGACCTCCAGTGTGACTAAATAGGCTGTTCTAACTCCAGTTAGCTCCATGAGCGCTCTCCATTATAACATCCCAATAATTACAAAAAAAATTAAAAATTTTAATTCGACAATAAATGCTAATAATTGTAAAAGCAAGATGCTAAATATACTCAAAGTCAGCATGGAATTTCTAAAGTCATAATTGCAGCCAATCATTTAATTTCTTTTTGAGCTTCTTAGCTAAGGGTAGATTAGTAGCACTGTCATGGTTGTACTATAATTAATTCTGCCTGTGTTAACAGTACTGCAAGTTGTCTTAGGATGATACTGACAGTTGTTTCTTTATGACAATAAAAGGGCTCCTACGAGGCGCCTGATGCTTACTTAGTTGTTTATGCTAAAGCATACGTACCTGTTCTTCTTGTGCAGATTCATAGGTAAGGTTAACGTGACAATTTCCAGAACTGTAATGGTAATTGTAATTTTCAGTAGCTGTCCGGTTTGACACAAGTTTTAAGCTCTTCTCAGATTGGGTGTGCGTCTGCCCAGCTAGCTGTTTCAGACATTGATGATGACAACCACCTAGGACTGATTGCAATGATATATGTGACGGAAGGACAAAGTACATGCAATTGGTAAGGTTACGTGGCAAACTAATATGCCAATGAGGTGACGATATGTCCCGTCTTTTTCTTCTTCTTTTTTTACATTGGAGCGAGACATATATATATATATATATATATATATATATATATATATATATATATATATATATTATTTGTTCTAACCTTGGACCAATATATATATAATTTTGATTTAACATTGGACCATACTATAGTGACCAATATATTTGTTTTTATAATTAAATGATGCGTTGTAATGGTAATGTTTTCATATTATGGTAGAAGAACTATCGTATTATGTTCTATATACGGTGTTGCTACCATAATGAGACTTTAGACCTTACGCGGTTAAGGGTCGAGCTACGTAATAACAAATATGAAATGGTTTGTGATAAGGTTTCTAAAGTCACCAACTGCGGGCTCGTTGTGCTAAATTCACGATGCATTGATGGATGATTTCGTGGCAGGTTGTGCACGTAGAGAATCATAACCTTATCCAATTACCGTCGACTTTGTACAGCGATCAATGGAAAATATTACATTTGCAATGGCTCTGTAAGGGGTTGGTATTAACGTTGGTGCTCGTCATGGCAGGTGCTGTGGTGCTAATAAATGCGAATGTGTGGAGGAATGGGACCTGCCATCGGCTCTCATATATGCAATGAAGTCCTAGCCGATTGTAATTAATGGTGGCCGGAGTGTGATCTTACCTGGCCGTTGGCACGTGAAAGAGTTGGTGTATAAGTGATGTGGATCCTTGCTGTAATAAGCAATAGCCATCTGGGTGGGTGATTTGGCAACGTCGAGGAGGCAGTAACTTAATGCGGAATTGAATGCACCGGCATACTTCTTACACGCGGACGATAGGCATGGCCCGTCGATGATTGCATGATTTTTCGCCGTCGAATGAACCCTAACACAAAAGTTACCAAAACGACGTTGGGCGACCTTTGGGCTTCATTCAATCTTATGCGTTTTTGCTGCAAGAGGCCGCCCGGCCGTTATAGGGAAGTTTGGTGTTCAAAGCCTACCCTAGGCTCGAACCGTAGACCTGTGGGTTGCGTGCCTGCAACAGGAAGTGGAAAACTCGCCTGGCTACTCTGTCTCGGTGTGACCTTGCTCGTGGTTGTGGGAGCCTCTGTCTAGGGTTTCGGTGAAATGTTTTGGCCAAACCTTCGAAGAGTTTGGGCCACGATACCGTTCTCGACACTAGTTGACTTTCTAACTCTCTCAAGGTGGCGGGGCAATTGTCGAGGGCCAACACTTCACGGGTAAGCATCGTATGCGATAATCGCATAATGGTTTGCACAGTTTGTGAAAAGTTTTAATTCTGGGAGTCAAACCTTCAATTGTAACTGAATGTGCTTCGTCGTTTGTGTGGCAGGTGTGGAGTGTCTCGGCCGGGGGTTTTACACCAAGGTAAAAACCCACCACACTTTCGTGTTAATACATTAATGTTCCAATTTTGCTTTTGAGTTCGAGTTTCGAGCGTTGGGACCTGGCAAGTACTAAACTGTTTGGGCTTCTTCCCATGGCGGTTGGGAAAGAGATTGTGGCGCCAACCCGGGTAAGTCTCGGCGATGTTTAACCCTCGTAGGTCTCCCTCGGCCGGGTCTTACTGGTGTTAGCAGTGTTGTGACAAGGGCTGAGATGGTCGTGTTTGTAAATAATTGGACTGTTGAGAGGGTAACCCTCGTTTTGTGTTAAAGTTTGCTAGCGTCATGGTAAAACTGTCAGGATTGTTCTGCGTTGATTTTTGTATGAATAGACTCTTGAAGAAATAGCCCTGCGTGCACAGGGTAACTCGTCCGAAACTTAAAGTCTGTATTTTTTTTGTTGGCAAAGCTTTCGGGTTTGGATACATGTTTCTCCCGCCAGTTATTGGCTCATCTAGCTTCCATGTTTATATGTGACAGGTTTGAACATTTTTCGAATATGGATGATGGGGATTTATGCTATTTATTGAAAACCTAGCTTTAATTCCGTGAATGTGTGAATTGGTAGTTGTATGTTTGAACGAAATGATGCCAGGGTATCGGTCGATAATGGTCGTAGCCTGTTGATGTCGTGTTTAACGTGATGAACTAGGATCTAAGCTAGATCATGAATGAATAGATTAATGTCTGAGATGAAAGATAGGGTATAAGGAATTTCTAGGGTTTTCCATGATGACTGTAAAAATAATTTATATGTAAAAAAAACGTAAAGGAAATGGATCTTGTTTTAATACTGTATTGCACGAAATATTTGAGATGAGACTATCGGCCATAACTGTGTAATCAAAGTTCAGTTTGGAATTTAAATGCAAAATGTTAGCGATTGTTTCCAGAGGTTTTTTTTTGTCTTTAAACTAATGTGAAAGGATAATGAATTATACAGGTTAGATGTACTGCTATAAATGGGGAATGTATGCAAGCATCCATGCCTGTTGATGTTATTATGTGCGAAACTTTAGTTTTAGATCCATGCAGACAGATCAGGAAATTTTAGCAGAGATTCCTAGATTATGTGATGCTTGTAAAAAAAAATGGGGATTTCTATCTGGGGATACTAGTACTGTTTTATTTTGAAAAGATATGAATGAAATGGATATTGAAAACTACACAGAAGTAAAATGTATTTTCCTGGGGTGAGAAATAAACAATTGTTTTTATACCTGTGCATGAGATACTAGTCATGTTGAGCTTCGACATTTTTTTTCTTAGATCAATAGGGCTTTGTTAATGTAGAATCATAATGCACAGCACTTCATTGAAATCACACTTTCAACCTATCATCTATCTACTTAAATATTTCTCTGCACTAGAGTACGATGCATGTATTTGCATGGGGAAAAATACAGAGAAAATCTTTATTCTATCAATTTGCATTCAATCAATCATCAGATCTTGAAATCACCATAAATTTTCAGCATTCAGACAGAATAATCAAATAATAGGTAGAACCTGAACCAGTAGGTGAGTGGACAAACACCTCAGAAGCCTGTTCCTCCCAACCAACTCCTGAAGACAGTCTAAATGCCTGCCTTAGGACCCCTGAGCCTATTCACTGAACCACCAGGAGGAGGGAAACTTAGAAGCTTGGTCTTCAATCTTGCAGCAGCAAGTAGTTCTCCAGTCTTACAAACTTCAGCAGTCAAGGAGACCTGAACCAACACCTCTGGTCTTTCTTCACAGAATTGATCGGCAGCCTTACAATTGCACTCTCCTCAACCTCCCCTATTCAATTCTCTCAGTCATCACCCGATGCACATGAGGAAAACTTTTCTGCAGAAAAGAATGTAAGAGCTCCCTGCTCAATTCGATTTGCCTTTATAGGCTACCTAGGTCTTTGTGATTAACTGGTCATTAGTGAGCTACCTGCTCACCTCCCTCCACCTGGAGGGGGAAATGCCAAAAAATTAGGGGGGAGTTGTCCCATACCAACAGCTAGAGGCAGAGTGCAAATGCTGCCATCTGTCCCAAGCCTTCCAACAGCTTCCATTCCTCCTAGTGGGCCAGTGAACATTCTTGTAACAGCTTCTTGAGGGTTTGTCTCCAATTTTATTTATCAAATAATAATAATGAGTCATTACATTCCTTTTTGACCCAAATTGGTCATAATTTTAAAAACTTGGAAATTGTAATTCAGCACAAATATTTTGCAAAAAAGGATAATAACATAAAAATAATTATTCTCAAAATTTGGGTAGGTGACATCCACTGAGCCTCCTTCACTACATTAGTGCTTCCATGTGCCAGTTACACCTACCACATTCAGTTAGACTCAGTATGACTTCTGGATGACTATTACTTGTGCATTGATGACTTCACTGATGATGAATTGGACTCCTAGTTATGACTTGATGACACTCCACTGATTATGGATATGTCCATGCAAGCTAATTCGAATCACACCTAGTGTATTCGAATCCTGAGCATTGTATATTTACCTTTTTACTATTCAGATGAATGTAACATGTGTAATTATTCTGCCTCTATCTGAGCTCCTTTGGATCTGTGTTCTTCTGCTCTATTCTTCTTCTATCATTCCTAAATTCTTTCATTGTGAGGTTTACATCATCTCTTTGGATCTACTGTGAGCATCTTCACACTATCAACAATTGCATTATTGTGCCTTCCAATATGAAGAAGGTTGGTCTCCTTGAATTGCCTGAGGTCTTCAAGAATTCTCTTGTGAACTCTATCGTTAATGGTTCCTTCCTTGCATATTGTTTTTCTTGTTTACCTGATAACAAGAGAGTCTTTGAGGATTAAGACTTTATGTATCTTGAGGGAGGTGATGATCACCATCCCCATGTATAGAGCATACCATTATGCTTATGTCGCCCCCGCTCACCTGCTTCCCCATAAAATATTCATCACCTTATGCATGCCCTTATAATTTTCATTCCTAAGGGTTTCCGTCTTCATAAAAAGGAAGATCTCTATAATTAAAAATATTTGTATATTTATCAGCTAGTTTCTTAAGGATTTAAGTTTTGATAAAGGCATATTGTTTGAAATATACATTTTTTCTCCTCTATGTAAGCATAAAAAAATAGTACTAATTTTGTGCATTTGTTCTTCTAATTTGGCTCATTCTATATGAATTTGCTACATTTCTTGGCATGGTGTTAATGTTGTTGTCAATCGAGTCTGGTTGAGTGGTTATGGGATGGATTGTTATCCTCCCCACCCATTTTTTATTCACAAGTGACATGTTGATATCATAATGAGTATATTGTTGTAATGGCTTCGCATCCTATTGTTGACTTCCTAAAAAAATGTTTTTACCTTGGGCACCATCCTCGCAATGAAAGGAAGTACACGAAGGTTTTCCCTTAGCGTTGTAACCTAAACATTATAATAATAATAAATGACAAAATATAAACTTATGGTGTTGTCCTTTAGTCGTGACTCTGGGCTCATCTAATATGGCAATTGTATAGTTCTTCTAATTGGATTACAATTGCATGGGTTTGTCACTAGGTGATTTAAGGTTTAGGCTTATTTGTTTTCTATTATTGTACTAGGTTAGGTTCTTCAAAGATTGAATCAAGGTTTGATTTTGTATAATCCTCATCTTCCCTGCGATTGTCTCCTTATCGATTGATTCCACATTCCACCTGTAGCTTAGTTGGTTTCCAAGTCTCCTCTGGTTCACAATGCTCCAAAAGGTTGCAAGTTTAAACCCCGCGCAATCATGCAATGCCTTTGTAAATCACCAACAAAATGAAGAAACACGATAACTATTTTCATAGGCAATGATGGGAAGACTTTAATTCTCAAAAAAAAGTTCCAACAAACACAATTTTCAATCGATTGGCATAATTTGATCTCTCTCAGTATGTTATGGTCTATCGAGAACCCCTTAAGTGGTCATGCTTTAGTATGTAAGGTGTAGTTTTGTTTTGTCATAATCATGCAAGTCTTCTCCTAGTTCTCATCATGGAATTGTTCTGCTTTATCAATGTTGTATGCTCTTTCAGAAATTCAATACACTAGTTGCAAGTGCATGAATAGCTTCTATAAGTCATAAAATCAATACAATAGTTGCAAGTGCTTGTATAACTTGTCTAAGTCGCAAGCTCAATACATTAGTTGCAAGTACATGTATAGCTTCTTTAGGTCAATACCTTCTATTTGAATGCATGCAACTTCATGACAAATTTGCGTATTTCCAATTTTATACTAGATTATTCTCTCCATTTTACAGTTTGACTATTTTAACTATTTTACACTTTGACCTTGTAACAAATAAGAAAAATTATAATAATTAAAAAATTAATAATAATAAACCCATTGAAACTTCATAACGAAATGACCTCCCATTTATCCAAACTTAACCCATATAATCTCTTCACAAGTTCAAAAACAAACTTGGTTCAACTGGGACTTCAAATCCCACAATCTCGTAACATGTTTGACCCTTTACAGGAGAGATGAGAGCTTGTTTTATTATTATAAAAACAAACTTGGCAAATCCCAAAATCTTGTACCATGTTTTGACCCTTTACAAGAAGGATGAGAAAGCTTGTTTTATTATTATAAAAACAAACTTGGCTCAACTTGGACTTGAAATCCCACAATCTTAGACCAGGTTTGACTCTTTACAATAAATATGAGAACTCTTACAGTATATGAGATGAAAAAACTTGTTTTATTATTATAAAAATCAATTGATAATATACAAGCTTTTTTTATTAGCAACACAATCACTAATTTATTTTATCATCAAGGAGTCAACTAAGGATTTGCAAGTTTTTTTTTATTAAAAATATGATCAAAACAACAATACAATAGCAATCATCGAAAATTTATTTTTGCAAATAACAAACTAGATTGCACAATCAAAAGAAATATATCTACTCATTGTCACAACTCAAAAATCAAATGACATACAAACTAGAGTGCACAATCACAACTCAACAATCAAATGACATACAAACTAGAGTGCACAATGATGAGATATATTTACTTACTCAATAATCAAATTTACAAGTCAATATTACCACAATCAAAAGAAATATATCTACTCATTGTCACAATTCAAAAATCAAATGACATACAAACAAGAGTGCACAATCACAACTCAATAATCAAATGACTTACAAACCAGAGTACACAATGATGAGATATATTTACTTACTCAAAAATCAAATTTACATGTCAATATCACATCTACATTTAATCAAATGTCTATATTATAGCCATACAATTTAATTGTAATATGATATATAAAGTAAACCTATATTGTAAAATGAAAAAAACAGATTTACTCATTGTCATAACTCAAAAATCAAATAACAAACTAAATTGCATAATGACCAAAAAGATATATCTATTCATGACTCAATAATCAAATTTACATGTCAATATTACACCCACTTAATTAAATTTACATGGCAATTTTATACCCATACACTTTTAATCGCACTCTCAGTTATATAAAAAGCAAAGTATATATTTTGAAGTTTCATATGATATTCCACTTTCTTAAAATGGAATCAAATTTACATGTCAATATTAAACCTACACTTAATAAAATTTATTTGGAACCATTACATAAAAAAAAACGAAGTATATCTTTTGAAGTCTCCCTAATAGTACAATTTTTCAAAAACATACCCTTGGGTTTTTTCATCCATCTCCACTCAACTGCAATAATATTCCAATTTTTCAAAATCATAATGTATTGTTTTTTTCATACATCTCTGCTCAAATGCAATGCTATTAATATTCACTTAATAAAATTTACTTGGAACCATTACATAAACAAACAAAAAAGTATGTCTTTTGAAGTCTCCCTAATAGTTCAATTTTTCAAAACCATACCCCTGACATTTTTCATCCATCTCCACTCAGCTGCAATAATATTCCAATTTTTCAAAATCATAATCTATTATTTTTTTTCATCCATCTCGACTCAAATGCAATGCTAGTAATATTCACTTAATAAAAGTTACTTAAAACCATTACATTAAAAAAAAGTATGTCTTTTAAAGTCTCCCTAATAATTCAATTTTTCCAAATCAAAGTCTCCCTAATAGTTCAATTTTTCCAAATCATACTTTTGAATTTTTTCATCCATCTCAACTCAACTACAATAATATTCCAATTTTCCAAAATCATAATCTATTGTTTTTTTTCATCCATGTCCACTCAAATGTAATGCTAGTAATATTCACCTTAAAACTTTTAATAGAAATGCAAATGCAACCTCTCAGAAATTTGATCATTTTGACTCATTTTAAATTTTGAAGTCAAATAATCCAATCCAATTGCACTTTGGAGTTTTGTAAAAGACAATTTAAAATTTCAATAACCCAAACTCAGATCCCAAGTCTGGGATGGATTTATGTTGCAAAATAGATTTATTTAATTATTTTTGTTGTCATATAAATCTACATTGGGTTGTAAAACATCTCACTACTTTTAAGCTGTAAAACATCTCACTACTCCTAAAACAATCACGTAATTCAACAATATCGCCTTTAAATTTTACAAATCACATTTAAGCAAAAGGTGAATTATCCCGAACTGGCCCAATCACATGGTACTTTTGCAAACACTTACGCCCATGTTCAAAATCCAATTTCTGCGACAGAAAGAGAGATTCCATGCCATGATACCTCAGCAAATCCAATAAATTGTGTCTTCGGCTTCACCTATAAACTAGAAATGAACTCATATTTAGGTATGGCATAACTTATAGATAAGATAATTTTTGCTAGTAGTTATGCTTGCCTAAAGTACAATAATCAAAAGGTTAACCTCTTGAAATCCGGAATGAAGGTAGGAAATAAATTTAGATTTTCAAAGACTTGTACTCTTTTGTATTGGATTATCTAAGTGATTTAAATTTATTAAGTGCATATTCAAATCCGGAATGAAGATGGAATATAGATTTGGGTTTTCAAATGCATGTACCCTTTCGTTGGATTATCTAGGTGATTTCAATTCATCAAGTGGACATTCATATGGTCCATGCCACATATTCCGTGGAGAACATGAAAGCTTGATGATTCGATCTATATCACCAGTATTCTTATTTTGGACACTCAAGTGAGTATTATCAGTGTTATTTTCAAAAGAAATGATACAAACATAATTATAATGATCTTTTTATCATAGTCCAGAGTTAATTGCATTGAAGAGGTACATTATACAGTTCAGTAGGAAAAGATGTATAACTCCTTCTGTATTCATTTTGGAGCTGACATGTGTACTTTTTTAAAAATAATAAAATATTAAAAAAATAACATGTCCGCTATTTAAAACATTTATAACAGCATATATATAAACTACACAAATCAGATAAATTGAAACACTTCCTCAACATTTGCACTCTAAAAAGGAGTTTGCACTTCCAGAAATTTGATCCCTCTTGGTGCTTGATAGATCCCCTTTAAAATGGATCTATACTGGTAAAGTAGTTTACTGAACCCAATTTGAACATAAAAACTTGTGCTCTCTTGATCACAATTGCAAAAATTAAACAAACCACCAGCCACCGAATTCTCTTAACGACTTTAATACTTCCATTACACCGAAGACAAAATCGAGAATCAAGTAACTCTACATTATCACTCGATGATTTTTAATACTTTCATCACAGCAAAACCAAAACCCAAAGTTAGGTCGCTCCACGTCATCAATTTCTTTATAACTCAGTCGATCTTTAGGTCGACAAACAAAATCATCTTATGAAGATTTCAAAGTATTCTTAACAATGCTCCAACTTAGCGTAACATGTCATTAGATAGCATCAACAACTTTACCTAGCTACTAAACTGAAGACAGCAGCAGAAACAGTTATTGAATAGTTCCTCGCCATCTGTATAATCCATTTTTTCCCTTCTTGTTATTACATTAGCTGCAATAGATCTTGTGAGTTCTTTTGTAGTACTCATTTATATAGAGTCAAAGAAGTTAGCTGATTTTCGTAAATCTTTTTATAGAATTATAGAATTCTGTATTGATTCTAATTGAAATTTTCACAGCCAGTTTTCAACAATATTTAAAAACAGCAGCATTATGTAAAATAGCAAGCAGTATAATAGAACCTAAAATTGTGCAAAAGCTGTTTCAAGACTGCAACTAGGCTAAAAAAAAGAGCCACTCCATCAAAATTAATAGCTTCTTCTTCACACCTTCACCTTTATCAAAACTGGAAATTAGTTCATTGCAACAGTAACTAACTCCTCTGGCTCCGTAGTTCCAACTTTGCAGCAATGACACCTCTGGCTCCGTAGTTCCAACTTTGCAGCAATGACACCTCTGGCTCCGTAGTTCCAACTTTGCAGCAATGACACCTCTGGCTTAGCTCCACCATGCATCATGGCATCAGTCATCATTCCACTACAAATAATAGCTCAGATTTTCAAAATATTTTCTAAACCACTTTTCTCTCAGCAAGCACACATTTGAAATGTTTGAACCAAAGTTTCATTACCAAAGCAAGGAATTATGAGAAGGGAAGCATGCATTCCAACAACAAAGCCTTGCTTGTTGCATGCAACACCTCTCTGGTTGAATTGCTTTCTCATATTTCTAAACACAGAGATGGCACAACCTAAACAAAGGCAAGCTCAAGAGGCTAGCTCAACCATTGTCAACGATTTTGCTGGACATTTGCTAGCTCAACCATTGTCAACGATTTTGCTGGACATTTGGCTAATTCCATACCAGCAGGTGTCTGGTTTGAATCCACTTCGGAAGGCACACCAGTCTACTCGAGGTTTTCCTTGGAAGAAATAAAATAGTGCATGTACAATCACAGGACTGTCATCCCATCTTATTAACTGCACTTCATTAGTTGCTTCTACAACATGATATATCCTCTATGCACAGTTTTCGATTACCGTAAGTAACATAAAAGGAAGCCCTACAGGCTACAGACCATCTATCAGTAAATATGATATCTTGATCATTTCCCCTCAAAATAAGGATCTTCATTACAATGACTGAATTCTGCACAAACAAAAAAGCAAATATTACATCAGCAATTATGAACGGTGAATCTCTAAATCCTATGCACAGACGTACAAATAGAGGAGTCTGATGAACAGTAAGTTGAATAATACCTCCATTTATTGCAAAATGACAAAATCTAACAGGAAATCATCTTAGAAAGCTCAAAGAAAAAATATGCATGCCATGTGATCATAGTATCAATCTCTACAGTTTCTAATATTTATCCACATCATACCTAAACACCAAAAGGCTTGCATATACATCCCCACAGTAATCATCAAGTTGCTCTGTTGTACAGTCACAATTTATACCATTGTTTGTAAGAAATTCATTTTATGAATATGCTTGACAAAAGTTACATATCCATATCCTGTGTCATTATGGAAAGCAAAAGATTAATTATACGCATTCATAAGCGCAACAAGAAGACAAGTAATAGCATCAATCATTGGCAACTTGTATTTTTCTAAATCTACTATATAGCAAAAGATCTATAAAGAGTACGTGGAGACCTAGTTGCTAAAATTCTAATCATCATGGGAGACAAAATGGGTACATACCAAGTCTAAACAATACATTTTAATCTATTGTATGGACAACTGTTTCAATGGAGAACAGTGCTGGTCCGGTGCAGGCAAAACAACCAGGTTGACATGTTCCAATACGCAGTACAATGGGTACATATTAAGTCTAAAAATACATTTTAATCTGTTGATTGGACAATTGTTTCAATGGAGACCAGTACTGCTCAGGTGCAGGCAAAACAATCATGTGACATGTTCCAATGTGCAGTACAACGACAATTTATTTCAACTTATCTCAACCCAAAGAAATCTAAAAACTGCCTTGAAAACTGCGCTGTGTTTTTCTCGTTTTCTGTGTAGCATTAACGTGCCCTCTACACAGGCTGTATGGACTGCAAAACAAACTGTTTCTGCTCCTCAAAATTTGTGCTACTGTTAGACTTCTGCCTTGGGTTTCGTGCTACTACTACAGCAATCTTTCTCCTTGAAATGTGTGCCCTGTACAGACTGCAATTCTTACTGTATGGCCCTTGAAACTCGTGCCACTCACAACAAATTTTTGCATCAAAATTTGCACCTATGTGAACTGCAATTATTACTGTACAACCTGCCTTGGAATGCATGCCATGTATAGCAAAATTCTACCTTGGATTGTGCTTTACTGCTGTACGGACTGCCTAGAAAAGTGTGCCATCTATTGGAATTCGAGCCTGCTACTCAGCCTTGGAATTCATACTAGAGTTTCTTCTCTTCTCTCTCTTTCTTCTTCTCTCTAGTTCTTCTCTCATCTCCAAAAATCTCTTTTGGTGAAATGTGAACAATGATGCCTCCAATCCCTAATTTGACCTTTTCATTCATGGTAACCACTTCTTTTAATCCAATGGTCAAGATTAAATCTTGAACCAATTATGATCTAGGGCTTATAGATTAAATGGTCATTATTTCCTCATTAAATGAATTCAATGCACTTTTATTTAATTAATTAATGAGACATTAAATGCTAAAGTCACCTTTATTTTTAATTAAACCATGAAGTCAACTTTATTTCTCATAAAGTTTATCTCACTTTTAATAAAGAGACTAGGGATGACATGATCATTTTTCCACTCCTAGGCATCAAAAAGTGGAAAACACTCGCCTTGGTACAAATTTTAACACTCCCTCTTACCGAGGAAAGTGTTTCTCACAACTCCCAACATGTCTCTAAAATTATCAAACTTGCCTCTTACCAAAGACTTTGTTAGAAGATCTGCCACATGTTCTTCATTAGGAATGTAGTACAACTCCACTGCACCTCTCTGGACATAGTCACGAATAAAGTGGTACCTGATCTCAATATATGTTTTGACCTCTCATGAAAAATTGGATTCTCTAAAAGTTTGATCCAGCTTTGATTATCATAGTGAATCACTGTTGGTCTCAACCCCTAACCAAATAACCCAACTAACAACCTGCGAAGCCAAATGGCCTCACAACTAGCCTAATTGGCTGCCATATATTCTACCTCTGCAGAACTCAGTGCAACTGACTTCTGTTTCTGATTGAGCCAAGACACTGCTGCTGAGCCCAGAATGAAACAACACTCGGATGTACTCTTCTGGTCCATCACACTACCTGCCCAATCAAAATCTGTATAGCCAACCAAACCAACTCCATCTCCTCTCCTATAGTCTAGACCAAAGTCTAGTGTACCACACAAGTATCTCAACAAATGTTTTGCAGCAATCCAATGAACTCTCTAAGACTCCACCATGAACTGGCTCAGAGTGTTGACTGCAAAATGGATATTCGGCTTGGCATTGGCCAGATATATCAAGGATCCAATGAGTTGACGATATATAGTGGGATCTACCAACTCGGACTCAAAAGCATGAAACTTCTTCCAGTTGGTGATCATATGTGTAGTCATCAATCTGTAATCCTCCATCTAATCTTCAGAATGTCCATGGCATATTTTCCTTGTTCGAGAAAGATGTGCCCCGACTCCTACCACACCTCCAGACCCAAATAATAATGCATTAGTCCAATGTCCTCCATCTCAAACTCCGTAGCAAGATCTCTCTTACATTCTGCAACAAGTCTATCTGCACCTGTAATAATCAAGTCATCTATATATAGTACCAAAATAAGTGGATCCTCGCCAACAACAATGTAGTAAAGGTTTGGATTTGCCTCACACTTTTTTGGATTCCCAACTTCTGCAGATATGCATCAATCTTGGAATACCAAGCTATCGGAGCTTGCTTCAGCCCGTAAAAGACCTTCAACCTGCACACATGGGACTCCCTCCCATGCACCTCGAATCCCTGTGGCTGCTCCATGTACACCTCCTCCTGTACAACACCATTCAAAAATGTTGTCTTCACATCCATCCGATGAATGCTCCAAGCCATCTCCGCAGCAATGGAGATCACTGATCTAATAGAGGAGTACCTAGCCATTGGCGCAAATGTCTCATCATAATCTACTCCCTCTATCTGTGAGTAGCCTCGCGCCACGAACCAAGCTTTATACTTCTCAATGGTGCCATCCGCACCATGCTTGATTTTGTAGAGCCACTTGGAAGTCACAACTGACTGTGACTTCCCCTCTAGTCTCAAAACCACCTCCTACACATCATTCTTCATGATGGAACTGTACTCTTTCCACCATGGCATCTCTCCAAACTTGATGTGTAGCTACCACCTCAAAAGTAGAAGGCTCCAACTCACGAAGACTAGTCACAACAGCCATCTAGTTGGAAAATATCTCTAATGCTTTACTCTCTTTGACCTCCCTCTTGGGTTTCCCCACAGATTTTGTAGCTTCCTTCAAAGTTTCTCTAAGCCATCTTGGCTTTCTCTTCTCTGAAGTAGCCTCTTGTGGAGAGACTTCCTCCTGTACATCCTCACCTGACAACTATCTACCTAAAGAAGTAACACCTGAGGTCTGAGATCCTGTAGCTAGTGAACCAAAAAACCAAGTGAACCTAAATCATGTGAAAGTGAAACTAGTGAACTTGTGACTTGAGAACCTATACCTAGAGTACTTGTAGACTGTGCCTCTGAATCTGAAGATCCTGTAACCTTGTGAACCAGTCAATCTTGATACCAATGACCCTACACCATGAAAAACTGGACTTTGAGATGTACTCACCTATGATGCAAGAGCCTACTGCTTCCCCTGCTCTAACTCTCAAAACTTTCGAAAGGCTTGCTCCTTAAATCTCACCTCCCTCCTCACAATAACTCTCCTCTATGTTGGAATGTATATATGCGGAAAGCCTTCGAAGACTCATTATATCCTACAAAAATGCCCTTGTTTATCATGGGCTCTAACTTTGTCCTCTTCTTTGAAGGGACATGTGAATATGTCAAGCAACCAAATATGCGAAAGTGGCCTATCTCAGGCTTCTTCTCGATGAACATCTCCTCAGGATTTTTACACCCCAAGGCACAATGTGGACTCATGTTCTGAATGTATACAGCAGTACTACATGCCTCGGCCCAAAGAAAGAAAGGAAGACTCTGATCATGAAGCAATGCTCTCCCTGCTCCCACTATAGCCCAGTTCTTCCTTTTTGCAACTCCATTCTACTGTGGAATGTACAGAACTGTCAACTGCCTCCTAATGCCTTCTTGTCTACAAAACTCGTCAAATGCAATGGAGGTATACTCACCCTCGTTGTCTTATCTGAGCACCTAAATCCTCTTCCCTGTTTGGTTCTCCATAAGAGCTTTGAACTCTTGAAACCTCTGCAAGACTTCCTCATATTTCTTGCTTCTCAGAAAGTAGATCCAAGTCTTCCTGGAGAAATCATCAATAAATAAAACATAGTACTCATAACTTGTCAATGAAGCAGATGACATCAGACCACATAAATTTGAGTGAATCAAATCAAGTACACTAGCTGATCTGCTATCACTGCTCGAAAAAACAGTCTTGGTATACTTTCTCAAAGCACACCCTCTACATACATCATTATTCAACATCCTCAAAGCAGGATGATGCAAGTGAGCCATCCTCCTTTGCCATAAATCACAAAGATCAGAACTGTTGCTATTGCTATGTGCCAAGGCATGATGAAGCTGAAATAAGAGCTTGTACAGTTTCCCACATTCGACTCCAATCGCAAATGAAGCAGAAGGACTCGTTCCTTTGGGGAAAATGTATACTTTCCCATCCAGGACATACACTCCAAATTCTCTATCCTCAATAGTGGGAACTAATACTAAGTTCTTCTTCATCCCAAGGACATACAAGACATCCCTTAGTGTCATGGACTCTATGGACTCCCTCTGAAATGTGATAGTCCCTCGCCCAACCACTTTGACAATAGTATCATCACCCAACACCATATCCAAGTCAAAACCAGTCTTAGCGAACTCAGAAAACATATCGCGTGCACCTATCATATGGCTCGAAGCCCCACTATCAATATACCAGGTGCATGCAGCGGTGGATACGCTCGATGGATGACCAACTAACAGAGAACACTCCCTCTGATCATGTACATCAATGCTGATAATAAATGCTCTCACTGAATGACCAACATTGAGAGAAAATTCTCTCTCAAACCAAGTTGTGTACTCATCAATCTCTGCAGTAGTTGTTGTCTGTTGCTTCTTCTTCTTGTTCGGTCTTCTTCTTCTTGTTCAAGCACTGTCCAACATAGTGCCCAAACTTCTGACAAGCAAAGTTAATGTCTTTCTTTTGCTCGCCACCTTGCTGCTTGGCCCCCCACCCTTAGGGCCCTTCTTGAACTTCTTCTTGCCTTTGGCTGCTAAGGAAACATTCTCCTCATCCTCCCTTATTGTGAGATGAACTACCCTGTACATAATCTCTCCGGGTCTCATGATGAATAAAGTCGTCCCAAAGATGATCCCAGGAAGGCATGTGCTCTCGAGCTACAACAGACTCCACAAACACAACCCATAGCTTTGTCACACCATTCAAAGTTGTTCATACTAAGTCACTGCCCTGTACAACCTCCCCGACTGCTCCAAGTTCATCTCTCACCTATGTGATTCTAGTAAGGTAAGATGCCATGTTTTCTTATTTGTTCATTTGGATGCCTTTCAACTTTTCTCTCAGTACCATCTTCTGATTTTCGTTGGAACTTTGGTACAAGTTAGTCAAAGCACTCCACATCTGAGAAGCATAATCTTTACCTGTCACATGCGGGATTACATAATCCTTCACGGCATCAAGTATAATCATTTTTGCCTTAACATCCTTCTTGTCAAAGGCTGCCTTATCTGTAGCATATGTAAGCACTATAACTAGTTTAGCTTGAGTATTGTTAACTATATCCCACAGTTCATTCTCTTGAAGAATCAGTGCTATTCTAGCATTCCATGGACTAAAGTTGGCTGCCATTCGGATGCCTTTCAACTTTTCTCTCAGTACCATCTTCTGATTTTCGTTGGAACTTTGGTACAAGTTAGTCAAAGCACTCCACATCTGAGAAGCATAATCTTTACCTGTCACATGCGGGATTACATAATCCTTCACGGCATCAAGTATAATCATTTTTGCCTTAACATCCTTCTTGTCAAAGGCTGCCTTATCTGTAGCATATGTAAGCACTATAACTAGTTTAGCTTGAGTATTGTTAACTATATCCCACAGTTCATTCTCTTGAAGAATCAGTACTATTCTAGCATTCCATGGACTAAAGTTGGCTGCCACGTCCAGCCTATCTTCAATCATCAATCCAATAGCCATAACCCTCACTGAAGGTAAGTCGAAGAACCTATGAAATGAACTAACTACCTATTTTCCCTTCTTTCCAAGTCTGAAATTTACCACTGATTTATTTCTGCTCTTCAAAGTGCTATGATACCATGTAAATTTTTCACATTCTCAACCCGGTTTCAAGTTTTTCAGTGCATATAATTTAATGCCCAAACCCCATTCAATAAAGACTTGCAAATGAGAATTTTCACGCATAAAAATACTGAACTTCAAACCACTTGGAAATTTTACACACTTTTCAAGACACAAATTTTAAATCAGCCACAGCATGAAAATTTGAAACTCATAATTTTAGCAAAACTTAGCTCAGGAAAAACCCCCAAGGGTAAACCTGTGGAGAGAGATGATTTTATTTTCTTCTTTAGAAAGATAAAGTACAGCAGTACAACAACAATGAATTTCAACTTATCTCAACCCAAAGAAGTCTGAAAACTGCCTTGAAAACTGTGATGTGTTTTTCTTGTTTTCTGTGCAACATTAACCTTAAAAATCGTGCCCTCTACACAGGTTGCATGGACTGCAAAACAAATTGTTTTTGCTCCTCAAAATTCGTGCTACTGTCAGACTTCTTCCTTGGATTTTGTGCTGTGCTACTGCTACAGCAATCCTTCTCCTTGAAATATGTGCTCTGTACAGACTGCAATTATTACTGTGCAGCCCTTGAAATTCATGCCACTGTCACAGCAAATTTCTGCCTCGAAATTTGCACCTGTGTGAACTGGAATTATTACTGTACAACCTGCCTTGGAATGTGTGCCATGTACAGCAAAATTCTACATTGGAACTCGTGCTTTGATGCTGTATGGCCTGCCAGGAAAAGTGTGCCCTGTCTTGGAATTCGAGCCTACTACTCAGCCTTGGAATTCGTGCTAGGGTTTCTTCTCTTCTCCCTCTTTCTTCTTCTCTCTCGTTCTTCTCTCTTCTCCAAAAATATATTTTGGTGAAATGTGAACAATGATTCCTCCAATCCCTAATTTGACATTTTTATTCATGGTAACCACTTCTTTTAATCCAATGGTCAAGATTAAATCTTGAACCAATTAGATCTAGGGCTTAGATTAAATGCTCATTATTTCCTCATTAAATGAATCTAATGCACTTTTCATTTAATTAATTAACGGGACATTAAATACTAAAGTCACCTTTATTTTTAATTAAACCATGAAGTCAACTTTATTTCTCGTAAAGTTTATCTCACTTTTAATAAAATGACTAGGGATGACATAATCATTTTTCCACTCCTAGGCATCAAAAAGTGGAAAACACTTGCCTTGGTACAAATGTGAACAGTTTGAAGGGATGTTCTAAAGAGAAAAAAACTCAATTAGAAGAGCTTTTGCATGCATACAAAGAGGTTTTTCAAGAGCCTAAATAGTCACTGCCTAAAAGAGAAGAGCCTAACTCCCCATTGCCAAACATTGGGTTGTATAGATAGTTCATCTTAAAAGTAGATGAAGTGAAGAAGCAAATGTCGCAACAAATGGAGCAAGGAGTAATTCAACCAAGCACCACATCTTATGGGTCTCCTATCATCATAATACCCAAAAAGGATGGGCCTTAGAGAATGTGTATCGACTACAAAGCTTTGAATAAGATCACCCTCAAGAATCAATACCCTCTCCCCAAGATCGATGACTTGCTAGATCAGTTTTAGCACAAAGTACTTCACCAAGTTGGATCTCAAATCAATATACCACCATGTACAAGTTAAAGAACAAGACACCTAGAAGACTGCCTTCAAGACAAGGAAAGGTCTATATGAATGGTTGGCAATGCACCAACTACATTTATGCATTTGATGAATGATGTGTCGCATCCCTTTCTAGATTCATTTGTAATAGTGTATTGGTGGAGAGCAACTCATGATAGATCTTGTGAAGATGGAGGCCATCCTCAAGTGGCCAACTCATACTAATGTCATTAGGGTTAGGAGCTTCGCAGGGCTAACAAAGTAACTACAAAAGTTTATAGCATCCTTTTCAAATCTGGCTACACCACTCCATGCCATAACAACAAGAGGAAAGAGTTTCCAATGGGGAAAGAATCAACAGAAAGCTTTTGAAGAGTTGAAATGAAAGATTAGTCAACCACCAATTCTTGCATTGCCCAATTTGCAAAAGCCTTTCAAATTGGAGATGCATCCAGTGGATGTGCTATGGGAGTGGTCTTGATGCAAGGAGGTAAGCCCATATCAATATGCTATCATTCTGAAACATTCCATGGCAAAGTTTTGAACTACCCTACATATTACAAGGAACTCTATGCTCCAATTCAAGTTGTTAAGAAATTGAAGCACTTTCTCATGGTCAAAGAGACCGTCATCCACACTGATCACCAACCACTACAGTATTTAGAGTCCAAAGTAAGCTTCAACAAACCAGACACTACAAGTGGATGTGGTTTTTACAGCAATTTCATCTAATCGTCAAATATAAGAAAGACAACACTAACAAATTGGTAGACTTTGGGTACTCTTATACACATGGCCCCTTTATACAGTGATGCATAGAAAGATGCATAAAAGATGAGGATTTAAAAGAGGTGTTTCAACAAGTGCAAGGCCATGTTCCTATAGAAAATAACAATAAGGTTAACTATCATCTCCAGGATGTGTTGCTCTACAAGCTAGACAAACTTTGTGTTCCTGAAGGTGAAACATTGCAACTTACTAGAAAGGCTCACGCGCCCAAAGTTGCAAAGCATTTTGGTGTTGGGAAGACAATTGCTAAACAAACTTATGTGTATTGGCCCAGGATGTAACACGATGTAGCTCATCTTATTAAAAGATCCATATTTTGTTGTACCAACAAGCCCAATAACAAAGAGCAAGGTCTATACCATAGTTGCACGAGTATCGCTCTTGAGATTTGGGCAACACATATCCAACATTTCCTCACTCCAAGGGGCTTGGGAGATGGTACGAAACACTCCCTTTCTGTTGGGACTCGAGAGCCTCGATAGACTCTTTGGGAGCTTGGGAGCTTTTCGATATATTTTTGGGAACTTTCTCTAGCCACTCCCCTTTTTTGGGAGCTTGTAGAAGCTCCATATCTATTTAGGATCTTCCAGAAGCTCCTTGATAGGCAGGGAGCTTCTACTAACTCCAAACCATGTGGGGCCCAAAATCATAAGAAAAGTGTCAAAACTCAATTGAATAATTGTTGTTTCTTGTGCTAAGAATCACCAACAATAAAAAAAAATCTATTTAATCTATCAATCATGCCAGTGTACTTAAGTGAATAAACATGGATCTTTCTAAACCAATACTCAGATATTAAGCAATTATAACTCGTGTCAGATGTTTATAGCTAGCTTACATTATTCCTATTAATTGATTTAGCAATTTAGGATCATAAACAACATACCAAAGACTTTGAAAGTTTGATGTTAGTTGAAACTTGAAACAATCAAGATCATTCACATGAGAAATAAGCAATAGTTACCATCTAAAAAAACAAAGAGGCACCCAAATACTAAGCACTCATGGGAGCAATAACAGAGATGGAGTTGTAACAAGGAAATAAAAAAAGATTGAATCTCATGGTTTATGATACTACTGGAGCTTCAAACATCTATAGATATGCAATATGCCTTTACAAACTCATACAATGGGATGAAGTTGTAGGTCAAATTTACAAAACATAGCATGGTACTAGAGTCATGCATAGTTAGTAAAGGGTTTACTTCAAGTCACAAACCCAATTTATTTATGACATGGATGTAAGGGGTGTGAGCAAATTTAAAAGGATTGAATTTCATGACACTACTAGAGGCTTCAAAGGCTGAAATACTTTAATCTATGAAATTAATCAATTACGTTGTTTCAATTTTTAAAAATTTCTTCAATTTTTTTTGGTTTAATTTTAGTGTGTGTGTGTATTATGGCCACTCCCAACCTACTGCTTCTTGCAAATTTGGGCGAAGCTTCTAGCCATACTGGATACTCGTACGCAACGTACCCACATTCCAAAAACATGTGCAACATAGGTTTCTACCATCCCTTACATGTGCCTACTTGACCATTAAAGAGCATCGCCATGGATTCAATAAGTGGTTTACCAAAAGCAAGGAAGGAACATGACTATTTTTTATGGCAGTTGACAGGTCTAGCAAGATGTGCATTCTCATGCCTTGTAAAAATACCATCAAGGGGCAAAATGCAACAAACATGTTCTTTGAAAAGGTTTGGACACACTTTGGGATACCAAGGACCATCATCTCAAATAGAGATGCCAAATTTCTCGATGCCTTTTGGACTACACTTTGGGAGAAAATGAACACTAAGTTGAAGAGACCTACAACTTTCCCTCCACAGACAAATGGGTACAGAAGTAGTGAACAAGAAACAAGTTCAATGTTTGAGGAGTTTCAATCAAAAGAATCCAAAAACCTTGGAAAAATTTTGATTTACATTCAGCACTCTTGTAACAGAGCAATCCCCTTTTGAAACTTGCCACGTTCGCCCCTAGATGTTGTATATGGAAAACAAGGAGGAGTGAGAGAAGACACCATGAAGAATAACATTGAACACTGAAAATTTTGTTAATAAGATTAGGCAGATCCATTTGCAAGTAAATTATACCTTGAAGAAGTCGCAAGTAAATTATACCTTGAAAAGTACATGGCCTGGCATGATCAGCATAGAATTGAGAAAACATTTAAGGTGGGAGACAAAGTTTGGTTGCACCTAAATATGGAAAGGCTGCAAGGCCCTCTAGTAGGAAGATCAAGGCTTTGCAATATGCTACTAACCAAGCAAGGGTGGTATGAACTCTAGGATGTTGAGTTGAAAGGGCAGCGTCCAAGCAAAAGGGCCAAATAGTACGCAAAGAAGGTAGAGGGAAAAATTTCCTCACCTCCTTCAAGAAAATGTTTTGGGGACCAAAAGTCTCCCAAAAAGGGGAGGTATGATCCAAAATGGATCATTATATAATTTTTTATCTATTTTTGTATTATCTGGGTGGAAAATTGGATCTATTGGCTTAGACCTATTTTAGGGGTAGGTCCCACTTTGATGATTTGCGGCCCAAAATATTTTGAAGTTTCTTTAGAGCCTTGAACTGTTGTTTTTGGGGTTAATGAGCATGTGCGGAAGTTATGCCTCCCACAAGTTGATCTAACCTATCGACCACCATAATACCACCTAGATACCACATCAATATCCATTACTCACATCTAGAGCTAGTCATGTGGTGGACTTTCAAGATGATTCTAGAGGTTCCAAAATCATCACCCTAATCAAGAGTTGAGGCAAGCAAAAATTCTAACCCTAACCCTAGACAACTATTAAGCCAATATTAAATACTAGGCTACTAAAGAAAAGGGATTCCATTCTTATTGTATTGCTTATTGTTCCACAGTCAAGCAAAGCATCTAGGAGTGGGATATTGAAGCATAACAAAGGTCATATAAAATCCTATAGCAACCATTCAAGCCACTGTTGTCCATGGCAACTCCATAGTGAGTGCCCTTTCTTTGTATTTGCATTTCATAATTAAGAAGAAAAGAGCAAGGCATAGAGCTCACCTTCTATCCAAGTGTTATTCTGTATTGGACTTTCCTGAGGTAAATCTTGTGTTCATTGAGTGGATGGTGTGTTACTTGCTTAGCCTCTTTCATTTCAGTTTCAATTTATTTCTGTGTTTTGTGCACTAAGCTAATAATATTAAATCTGGAATTTAAAGTAAAATAATGCATAATAAGAGATTGTATAATATTGTAAAATTTGTTGTGATAAACTGTTCTAATGAAATATCCATGACAATTTAAAGATTACAAAGACATGTAACCTATAAATTCTATACAGACCATCCCTTCACCATGTCTATAACAATGTTTGCTTTCATTGCCAATAAAATTGAATTTATTTAGATACGACATATTCAAGCTAAATAATATATTGCATTCAAATTATCACAATATGGAGAACAAAATATATGTGACGAAGGAAAATATATGTGACGAAGGGAAAAAAAAACTATGAAACTTGAAAAAAGTTATTTCTCTTCTTATTTTATATTTTTCAATGCTTGCCTATATTTTCCTAATTTTTCTATATCCCCAATTTACGACCCCTATAGATTTTTTATCTATATCGATATTTGAAACATTAGTCCATGAGGCATCAACGTGAGGGGTTAAGTACCTATTCTTGAATATAGATTTTTGGCCCATATCGATATTTGAAACATTAGTCCATAGAGCATCAACGTGAGGGGTTAAGTACCTATTCTTGAATATAGATTTTTGGCCTATATTGATATTTGAAACATTAGTCCATGAGGGCATCAACGTGAGGGTTAAGTACCTATTCTTGAATATAGTTTTGTTATGGGCTTAATAATCAATGTATAAGCTTAAGCGCCAAGTGCCATCAATGTTTTGCTTTTATCGTCGATAAAATCGGATTTATTTCGATGACATATTCAAGCTAAAAAAATATATTGCATTCAATTTATTACAATATGGAGATAAACTCTAATTTATCACAAATAATTTGAGTTTATTGCAATGTTTTCAAAAATATCTCCGACGAAGGAAAGAACCCTATGAAATGTGAAAAAAGTAATTTCTTCTTATTTTATACTTCTCAATGCTTGTCGATATTTTCCTTATTTTTTTATATTCCAAATTTATGACCCCTAACGATTTTTTGCCTATCTGAATATTTGGAACATTAGTCCATGAGGGCATCAACGTCAGGGGTTAAGTACTGATTCTTGAATATAGTTTTGTTATGGGCTTGGTAATGAATATAAGTGACAAGTGGCATACTTATTGGAAGCGAAAGTAATGGATCATATATGTCCCTTCTGCAAGAAATCACAAAGGTAAATAACCATACATGCCTAACCTACCTACCTATGCTAACATAAGAAGCAGAAAAGACTAGGTGAAATCATACCACCAATGTAACCACTTGAGTAAGCAATTCATACCTGTTGCTTTACCTTTGTCTTTGGATAGAACCCATGATAAAACCTGATTCATCACGAAGCAAACGCATACCAAGGTTTCCCTCATGATGTAAAATGAGGATTGGCTGGCTACGAGTATCTGAGAGCTGAAATACTGCTGCCATGGCGAAGAATCTCTTTCACAAGCCCTGTTTATCGAAGCTTCCACCAGACTAATGTATGGACCATCTGGCTGATGCATTGAAGAAAAATTTTGCTTCAAGATTGCTTGGTTGTCCATTAGAGAAAGCACTTGCGAAGGTGGGCCTTGCGAATCTTCACGTATCAACTGTAACCTGTTTGGACAACCCCTTGAAAATACATGCATATGTTCTTCTTTATAATTATCGTGTTAGTACCCCTCACGATCTTTGTCATTTCAAAATTGTCAACTACATTACTACAGCCTTCACATTTCAATCGAAAAGATAAACAATATAAATCATGACAATGTGAAAATAAGATCATACCTGTCCATATACCTATATTGTCTTGATTAGAAAATATCGTTGAACACTTACTGATGCTAGACAAAAAGGGTTGAATACATCCTGTAGAATGTAGTTGAGAGATACTTGAGAGGCTTTGCACAAGAGCATTGTCAACATGGATCACATCTTGCACCACTGCACCCTTTAACAAGGAAAAGGGATTGATCCATTGTTCATCGTAGGAAGAGCAAGCTTCTTCATCCATATATATACTCGGGAGACGGTCTATTATGATGCTGCAAGGCCTTGAAGAATAGTACATCGGTGGACCAAGGAACTTCCAATAATCATCAGTTTCCGCATACTTGTAGCTTTCTTCAAAGAGAGCCAACATATCATAAGAAACTGTAACTTGAGGATATGGTGCACTTACCATTTCTGTATATTCTTCGGTTTCTTCAACTAAGGCCTCTTGTTCTTCATCTTCTGGAATCACTTCATCTTGATCTTCTTGCAAATATTCTAGGGATTGATCTTCATGGATTTCTTCTCTAAACAAGTTCCTTACTTGTTCAACACAAGGCATCCATATGACGCAGTGTTCAAAACCCCAGTAGCTACATAAGACTTCCATCAATTGCGCAAACGATGATATTGTCGCTTTTTCTAGGCCCACGAACCATGCGAGAGCCTTTCCTTCCAGGTGATGAACGAATGATCTCATGTAAATGCCTTCTTCCTTTTTGACATGATTTTCTTCGGCAATCGTCATGAACCATTCAACATGGATCCAGATGTAACCACGATCGCCATTAAATGGGCGCCAAAAAAGCTCTGGCAACTCATCTGAATGTCCTGGAAACCTTGATAAATCAAGAGGAGCAAAAGCTATCTCCTTTTCTACATCTGTAGGATATTTAGGATCCTTAAATTCAAATGTAACATCTTCTTTGCAAGAAGAAGCCATGTCACCCGGTCCCCTTGCCTTTGTAAAGTACTTCTGTTATTTTCTTCAGTAGAAGTTGCCAGGAGAGACCTACCAAGTTAGCTTAACAAATTTCACCAAAGTACCAAGAGAAACAAGGGCATACCTGAGATGATCAAGACTGAGTTCTAAATCGACCAGTGGAGTCGCTTTAAATGAGTGGAGTTGCCAAGTAAGATCTACAAGATTAGTCCTTAACAATATTTTCAAAATACTAATCAAAGACTCACCTCAATCTTCTTACCAAATGTCGTTTTGCCAAGGATGTCAATGACTCCAGATAAACCACTTCGATTTACAAAATGTCCCCGGCAACGACGCCAAAAATGTTACCAGGCAAATTAGCAAGGCTAATTCCCAGTAAGCAAAACTAAGATCAGTGACCCAACGTCACCTCGGTCACCATTCTAACTTCTTCGGAAGTCGAAACCTCCAAGGAGAAGTATCCTTATGGAATCCTGTAAGACACCAATACAACCAGAATACTATGTTCTATGGGCAATTTGTCAGTTAAACCAGTGCCTTTATGGAGTCATTCAACTTTAGTCAAATGAACCAATGAAATATATATCAAAATAATCAATATTGGATCAAAAGACTATATTGCCAATATACCTCAACCAACAATGTGTTAGAATCATTTACCAATCAGGTATAGGCTTATATCACGATAATTTCATGACCAAATAGTAATTGTCGATATCATTCAATATATACGAGGATTATAAACACGCATTTAAGGCAATGCGCAACCAATTAAAATTATTTAATGTAGAGTAAGGTCAATTCATTCAATTCAAGAGATCATAACCAATGAAATGTAAGAGTTCTAAAGGAAACATGTATCATCAACGAAGATCAATTATCAAGAAGATATGTGTGTATAAGTAGAGAGGCACTACAATAATCAACATTTATCAGCAGATAACCCCGAAAACATCATATGAACGTCATGTACCGTAACCCCGAAAACATCATATGAACGTCATGTACCACATGTAGATAAATGTCGTCAATTAGGTAGGCAAAGATCATAAGCATTTAACAAACTTCATGTAAGTGATATCCACTTTAACGTAGCATCATATCATAAGACAATCATGTAAGTGGTCATCACCAACAACATCACATTAGTATCTCCAGAGAAGGAATATATATTTTTTTTTAAATGCAATGTTTAGATGTGTCTGTAAAATTTCAGTGCAGCAGAGATTAGAATCATCTATTTGTCACTTATAGGTATATGTATGACGCATTTAAGATCAACCCTTTCTCAATAATGAAGTTCAAAGTTGAAGAAATATTAATCTAATTCTGCGCTTGCTGTGATGTAATTCTTGCAGGAGTTAAAATTCAATTTAACATCAACTCAAGTATGTGTTAAATTCAGATTTAAGGGAAAATTAGTTTACTAACTAAAATTCTACACTTTTATGTTTATTTGGCATGCAGGTTAAGGTAAGATTTTAGGACACATGAAGGTTGCCCGAATAGGACAGGCCTTTGTAGATGGTAAAGGATATGATAGGGAGAAGGTCACGGATTATGACAATAGCTGGAAGGTGGAGGCGTGCAAGGGTTGTGAAGGAGAAGGAAACAGGCCCAAGATTTGATAAGTGAAGGTCGTGGAGCAGCAAATGGAGAGCAAGAAGGGTCACGAAACAAGGAGCAACAGGAGGGGAGGAAGGGTCGCAGGCAAGACTACGAGCAGAGAAGTGGGAGAGGGGCTTCGGATGGGGCTGAGGTCGAGAGCAACGAAGTGAAAGGGCCACGGGTTGGAGGAAGAGCATGCATAAAGGAAAAGGTTGTGGGTTAGCAAGGCGAGAAGAGCTGCGGATAAGGCCGCGAGGAGAGGCTGCGGAGGTCCGTCAACAGGGCTGAACGAAGAGGGGCCTGCGGGTAGAAGCCACGAATGTAAGAAATGGCTCGAGGAGACGGAAGGGACTAGTGAAGGAGGGATAGCGATGGGGAAAGAGGAAAGGTGGCTGCGGGGTAGCAAAAGGACGCGGACTATGCAGAGGCACAGGCTAGCAAGGTGGTTAGAGCTAGGTCGAAGAGGTTACAAGGAAAAAGGGGAAGCCTCAGGTAGGTAGTCATAGGAGCCTTAGGGCTGCAAAAACATCAGAAAATCAGACTTTAAGGTTTTTTAGGATTAGAAATTAGATTTTTTAATAACGACTAGCTCAGGAATAATTAAAATGATATTAAGAATTTGGGATGGTATGAATGGGAGGGCGCTAGGGTTGTTCTGCAACTAGGAAGAGGGCCGACCTCAAGATCTCGGCGGCCATGGCTCCTTCCATGGCTGCCAACCCCTTTTTCCCCTCGTTCCTGGTCTTAGCGATTCTGCCTGTTCGCGTGTTGTGGTAGCATGGCGGCTGGTAGATTGGCTGGGCTCCTGCGGGCCTCGAGCGGCGGCACTCTCTCGCCAGGGCCTCTTCACCTACGCACGACTCCAAAGCTGCCAAACGGACGGGCTGCTAAATCGACTGAGTCTTGAAGGGCGGTCATGGCAGTGGATTCCTGGATGGGCGCGATCAAGAACAGAGTGCAGACCTGTTGCGGCGGCGTGGGCACTGCAGCCATCACGAGCCGTCTTTGGGTTCTTGCTGTATCGAGCTCCAGCAACGACCATTATGTGCAGATCCTGAATACAAATCCCATCATGTATCTGGCGTTGGCTCTGAGTCTACGCTCAGTTCTTGAAGGGCGGTCAAGAAATGCAGTGCGCACATTGTGGCAGCGATGGAGGTATCGTCTGCGACGGCCAGAGGCTCGGCGGTGCTCCAGTGACGGCCTGTTACAATGGCGGTCGGGCAGCTGTACAGGCCCCCGCTGGGGTTTTTGGGTACTCTTTGGAGCAGTTTATGGTGGGCGCTCTGCATCTTTTGATCGTCTTCTTGGGAAGGATCAAAGATGGTGGAGGAAGAGGGTCGACCTTCTTAGGGTTTCTTTCAATGGTTTTCCTTTTTCTGGTTTTTGTGGTGGCCCTATTCTAGGGTGTATTTGATCTTGGGGTGATTAGGGACTCTCGGCATTTGATTGGGCGGTCTGTTCCAGGATCGACGCAGGGTCTGTCTCCTGCTTCCTCACTGGAGTTGTATACGGGTGGTCTTCGGAGTCTGCTGCTATGTCCACAGACATGGATCTCCTGCTTCCTTTGATGAGGGTTTCGGCATTGGCAGATCTTCTTTTTCTGTTGCAGGCTTGCTGCAAATCCAAACCGGTGGCCCTATTTTCACCTGCTGTTCAAGATTCCTTCTTCTTGTGGCAACTTCTTCTCTGGGTTCAGATCTTTACAAGATGTTGTTTCTGCTTATATGGGACAGAAATTTGTGAAAATGTAGGGATCCTTGTTGATTCTACTACATGTGCAGAATGTAATTTTAATCATCTTTTTGAAATAAAATTACGGACTTTTTCCAAGGAAAAAAAAAATTAAAATGATATTAAAAAAAATCAAATAATATTTACAGAATTAAATTAATAACCTCAAAAATAAAAATAATTAACCTAAACTAACTTAATAATTACAAAATAAAACTCAGGAATTTCGGTTTAAGAGAAAGTTGAATGAAAAAGAAACAAAATGCAGAACCCTACCACAACCTAGGGCATCTAGGAAATGACTAACCAAGCTCTAAAGAAGTTTAAACTAGGTTTAAAAACTTAGATTTAATTCCTTGAGGTTTTGACTCTAGAAGGACTCCTAAAGGACGTACTTCTTCAACAAAAGTGACTAAAAGTTGACAAAGACCTAGCCAAGACACAATGTAGCCTTAATGGCTACCATCAAGCCTCATGAACATGCATCATTCATCAACAAATAACAAAGAGAGATCAAAGAAGAGACCATAGATACCTCTTTGTGCAATGTTTAGCAAACAAATCAAAGCATCACCTTTGCAAGAGCATTTAACCCAAAGAACTTCAAGCATTTGTCATCAAAACCTAGAAAATTACTTCCTCAAGAATGGCGCATCACTTCAAAGAGCCCTAGTTGGGTAAAATAGATGCATAATGTCTTATCCCATAAGTTGATGTCTAAAAATGAAATGAGGAGATCTAATTTATATGATCTCACACTCACTTTTACATAAAGTAAGGTAAATTTAACATTAAAACTGTCAACTTAAAATTAGAATTAAAATAATATAAAAATAATCAAAGTAGTGGGTAAATTGGGTGTTTTCCCATATTTGACCCATACCTGAGCAAAAATGGCTAAACAAGGCCAAATTTGACGAAACGAAAGGCCAGACTGTACAGGGGGGTGTCGTCATTCCCCAACTAACCCCAACAGTGATGAAAAACCCTCAACGCCCCCCCCTTTAGCAAGCAAACAGTATGCCAAGAGGATGACATCATCCTCTGAAAGAGGGCCCAGAGGGAGGGAGCTGCTGAACTGGAGGACCAGGAGGGTGTTGGATGTGCTCCGAAAGATAAGAGTGAGTCTCAATGCTGGAACAACTGCCGCTAGAGTGTTGAAACAAGGTGGGGGGCATGTGACCCAGAGACCCACCCCTGGAAAACCCGAACACTCAAGGTTTCAAACCCTTTTATGAGGCAGTCAGCGATGCCATTAAGCCATAGTACTTCCAGAAGAGAAGCCAGAGGGTCTGTTCATGCCCCTACCTCAAAATGAGCTGGCTAAACACCCATACTGGTCAAACGAAGAAAAAAAAGACCCTCTCCCTGGGGCACCACTGCAGGTACACTGGTGCTAGTATCATCGTAACAGTAACATTACATACATACCAAAAACAAAAAGTAACTAAAAAAATTTACATTGGCTCATAAAATAAAAAAATTAAAATCTAATATGAGGTGTAAATTTTTTTTGGAGGTGTAAATAATTTAAGATTCAAAAATTTACATTTCAAGAAATTGGATCCCTCTCGGTGCTTGATAAATCCGGGTTTATGATGGATCTATGCTAGTATTAGTAATTCCAATTCATCGAATGGATGTTCAAATTTTACTACCTTTTATGACACAAAATAAACACCCCATCTTCATGTTTTCATCTATTGCTTTGTTTTTATTTTCAACAGTAATACACTAATGTTTTGTTTTTATTTTCAACAGTAGTACACTAATGTTTGTGATTATATCTTAGTGATTTCAATGCATCCAAAAGATCAAAGCCACCCTTCCTCGTATGTTGATTATAATATTGTAATAATAAGCAGCAAATTATTATATTACTTCCAAGCAAATAAATTAAGACCACTTTTGACAAAAATATTTTATAAATAAGTAAGCAAAAGTATTTCAAGAATATACACACAATAAACTCATTTATCTCTCCCGGATGCGGGTGCTAGCTCCACGCAGATGACAGATGGGCGCAACCTCGCGACACCTGGCCACACATCTTCTACACATACCCACGCTGATGTCACCCAAACGACGTCAAGCAGATAGGCCATTTAATAAGCCTGTCCTCAACGTCGTCTCAGCCTCTTTAGCCACCACGATGATGGATTTCCTGCATGCGAACCACAGGCTCTTGGCTCAAGGCACCAATCCCCTGTCTTCTTGTTCGATGAGGCTCACTTGCCAGGTTATGCTCCATTTTCTTCATGCTCTCGGCTTTACGCTCTCTGTGCTCCAAGATCTCTGCGTGCTCAACTCCCTGCACTCGCACTCCTGCGTCTTTATCACCTCCCTACACTCACACTCCTGCGTCTTTATCACCTCCCTGCACTCGCACTCCTGTGTCTATATCACCTCCCCAATAGCCATTATGGGAAGGACTAAGGGGGCCAAGACCAAGAACAAAAAGGACGAGAACACTCCGGAGGAAATTCCCATGAGGAAGGGATACGGACCTGCAATCTCCATACCAATTTGTTTGCTGCTAGATAACTGGGAGGCCAAGTTCATAGCAGAAACCATGGCAAATGGAAATCTGGAGCAGCGTTGGGACCCATACTGGCTCGTTAAGAATATGATGGGGCAACTTATGGAAGACATGCAATTGACCATGCCACCCAAACCCTGCTTGCTACTCTGCCCAATTGGGAATCCACTCTTGGCACCCTGAACAGCACGCACTGCTGGGACTCTTATGCTCCCACCAAACCCTTCAGCCGTGACTTACGCTCTGGGAGCACCACCCCTGGAGCCACCTCGTCGGCTGCTATCCCGACTACTACACTTGGCTTGGACAAGCTCAACCCCGGGTGGCAGCTCTGTGGACAAGACACACAGCAAGGAACAGTTGAAAGGTAAGGAGAGGTCTCAAACCTCCTTCCCCATTCCAAGCACCTTGGGTCCCATCTTGGCGAAACGTACTCGCAATGAGCAGTCTGCTTTCACCCCTGTTACGCCCAGAAAGACCACTCCATTGCCCGTCAAGCACCCGGCTCCTGTCAAGCCTGTGACCATTCCCGGGACATCTGCTTCTATGCTGCTCCGATTTCAGCTAAGGCATGGAAGGACAACGCAACATACAGTTGCCCAATTCTGGAGGAGACTCCATCGGCAACTGACTGAGCAGGTTTCTTTGTTGTCTTTTGTTTTTTTTTTGCCGTTCTAGATATGCAGTCTGCAGTATGCCGCTAAGGCCATGAACTCTTTGAATTATCACCTGGTTCTCCCCTCAGTAGACAGGGGTTTTTTGTACTATAATATTTTGATTTTCATCAACTCTCTAGATAGACATGGATGGCTCCTCTAGGGAAGACCATTGTGGACTGTAATCTATTTTGTACTTCTATTAAACTAATATAATCTGCAGCTATTACCAAATAAAAAAAAAAAAAAACTCATTTATCTCAGACCAGCAGATCAGTTTTGAATGTAGCTTGGGACCTGGATCCAATGATGCAGCCGAGGTATGGGCGTAAAGCATTCTGATGTCCATTGCACTAGAAAAGCATATCACGAGATTCCAAAAGTCATTGATTGGACGACAGAAAGAAGAGAACAGAAGTGTATTCTAAAAGGAATGCTCCTCCATGCAGCTGAATTGAAGGGCAGATTCTAATTAGTTCAGTTCCATAACATCTATCAGGATTCAGGAATACAATCAGGAAGCAAACAGGCTATTGTGTATTGCGCTACAAGGAATGCTCCTCCATGCAGCTGAATTGAAGGGCAGATTCCAATTAGTTCAGTTACATAACATCTATCAGGATTCAGGAATACAATCAGGAAGCAAACAGGCTATCCAAGCAAGCATGCAATCGCCCTCCAGGTTCTTTATTAATTTCATCTTCTCGGGAGGGGGTTAAGGATGTTCTTCCTCCAAGTTTGACAGGCATTTGAGTTCAGTTCATTTCTGTCTTTTGATTTAAATGGCTATGGGATTATCTTGGGCTTTTTGGTGCCATCTTTTGTGACAACTGCCTTAGGGGGGGGGGGGGGGGATTGGAAGATCTATAGTGCCTTTTAAGGCTTCTTTATATCTCCTTTATTTTAAAAAATGGAAAGAGTTACAGTTTTTTCTTTTGTAAACTGCAATTTAAATTTATTGAGAAAAAAAATGGACCTTCCAAAAAATATGCAAATGGTTATTAGAACTTATTTGAAAGATCTTGCTCCAGAAGGTAAATATCTTGTATATGATATAAGAGAAAGGTAAAGCTCAAGTTATAGAACCAAAGGTCAAGACATGCCTATAGCTGACGAAATAAAAGATTTAAGTTTTTGAAATTTTGCCAAAGGAAAATTTTATAAGAGCACAAGTTTATGTATAGATTTCCAACTACAGAAACTTGAGGGAAAGGAAGTTGCAAAACAGCAAGTTCCATAGGAAGATTTCAAGATTCCTTGAGAAGACTTACAAAGAGTCCACGAAAGACAGGAATGTTACAAGGCAAAAGAAGGGAGGCCTAAAGAAGCACCTGAAAAGCTTTGGGAAAAAGTATGTGCATTTTTTGTGCAAAACAATGGAAATTTGATGTAGTTTCTTTCCATATTTCATTGAACCAAAGTCAAATCCAAAATTCGATCTCTTGATAACCTAATCAATTTTTAGGGGCAAATCATCTTAAAAGATTTCAAGAAATGTCCTTGCTAACGCTCCAACTAGGCATAACATGCCAACATATCACATCAGAGAGTATTTGTAAATTTGTATGAACCTAGATACTAACCTGATGAAAGCAGCACCAACAGTTACCCAATGGTTCCTCCCCATCCATATAATTCATCTTCTTTACCTTCCTGTGTTTAAATAGCAGCAAGAGATCTGGTTAGCTCTTTTATAGCACTGAGATCTGGTTGCTGAATTTTGTAATTATCTTTATAGCATTTCTAGATAGACTCTAATTGAAATTTTAACAGCCATTATCTTTAACAATATTTATAAATGGCTTTCATTTTCTAAAAGAACAAAACTAAAAGGAAACCTAAATAAAGAGCTTCACAGTCAGCATTGTGCAAAACTACAACCAAGCTCACAAAACAGCCACTTCATCAAAGTTAGCTTTTTCTTCACGCCTCACCTTTTTACCAAACCTCATTGCAACAAAAATGACACCTCTGGCTCAATAGTTCCACCCCGCATCATGACATCCATCATCATTTCCACTACATAAAATAGCTCAGAATTTTCAAAAATATTTCAAAACCTACAAATTTTGAACTCTCACCAAGTACAAATTTAAAATGTTTAAACCAAAACTTCATGTGATGTCTTACCATAGTGAGGAATTATCTGAAGGGAAGCATGCATGTCAATAACAAAGCCCTGCTTTGTTGCATGTAACACCACTGGTTGAATTGCTTCCGGTGTTTCCAAACACCTAAATTGCAAGGCCTACAGACTTTAATGTACAATTCGCACAGTATCATCATCCTGTCTCATTAACTTTACTTCATCAGCTGATTATCCAAAAATAATATCCTCTGTACTGTTTTCTAATTCCATAAATGACATAAAGTGAGGTCTTACAGACCATTTATCAGGTATTGTTCTATTGAAAATAAGCATCTTCATGACATTGACTGGAATTCTGTGGAAGCACAAATGCATTAATACATCAGTAATTATATATGGTGAATCTCCAAATTCCATTGCAATACATACAAATAAAGGTGTCTGAAAATCAGTAAGACGAATAATACCTGAATATATTGGAAAATGGCAAATCTAACTGCAAATCAGCTAAGAAAGTTCAAAGAAAAAAATAAGCTTCTTCAAATGTGTACAAAAAAATGCCATCTGATCATTGTATCTATCTACACAATTTGTAATAATTACCGACATTGTACCTAAACACTAAAATGCTTCTGTATAAACCCAAGCACAAATCTAATATTTTAATTTCAAAACATTTTCATAAAATACAAAAATGAGTGGAAAACAGAAAAACATTGCAAAAGAAACCGATCAGAGATGGGCAAATTTCTAATAAATAAATTATCAGCCATACATATTTGAGGAGACCAGATGATGTTCCATCCTTAAGTTTGAAAGTGGCTAGGCATATGCCTATATTATGCAAGGCTCCATTTGATCGACAAACTCGGGGAAAGTAATTTAATAGAAAAGTACAAAAAATCGAATCATTAAAGCAATAGCTTTTATGCATAGAGTATATAAATACCAGTCTTAATGGGAGATTGTAGCTAGTCAGAATAAACATCTTGCATTAGAGCTGACATAACAGTATCATGTGTCATTATGTAAAGAAAAAGTTGAATTACATGCACTCAGAAGAGAACACAGAAATAAGTAATAGCAGCAATCATTAGCAACTTATAATTTTGTAAATCTACTATACAACAAAAAATCTAAACAAAAAGAGCACTTGGAGATCCAGATGCTAAAATCCTAATCATTTAAGGAAACAAAATGCACCCATACTTGTCTATATAATACATTTTCCTCTGGAGTATAGATAATGTTTAAATGAAGACCAGTGTTGGTCAGTGCAGGCAAATCGATCATATAAGATGTTTCGAAGTACAATACATCAGTTCCCTTAGAGAGTGGGCAGTGGGAACCATTGTAAGTCAAAATAGGGGTAATGTTCAATTGTATTCACCTCTAGGTTATATCTAATTTATATGCTTACCCTTGTTCTGGAGGTGATGTTCTGATACTTTGCACCACCAGAAATCAACAAGAGTCCTAGACTGTGTCATAGCAACCTAGCCAGAATTTCAAGACTACTCAAAATTTCATTGTAGGTGGCTGAAGAAGCTCGGCC
This sequence comes from Larix kaempferi, assembly GCA_027924585.1. Classification (NCBI taxonomy): domain Eukaryota; kingdom Viridiplantae; phylum Streptophyta; class Pinopsida; order Pinales; family Pinaceae; genus Larix; species Larix kaempferi. The sequence continues at coordinate 14,548,194 of BSBM01000030.1, forward strand.
TCCTACAAGCGTGATTTCAAGCTTGGAATATGTCTTAATCTAAACAATGGGTTCAGGTTTCAAATGCATAATTATAATTTTGTATTAGATTGCATTATAGAAAATAATCCGGCCTTGTAATCTGCAAGATTCTCTGTTGTTTTTCTTATGTAATCTGCGAGAATTCGGCCTTGTAATCTGCAAGATTGCATTATAGAAAAGAATCCGGCCTTGTAATCTGCAAGATTCTCTGTTGTTTTTCTTATGTAAAATGCAATTTCAACTTTTTAAATGGTCATATTATAAACAAAATATAGTATGCCCTAATTCTGTACAAAATGACAGATTGCTAACAAATGAACTGCTGCAAATAAAGTAATCATCATCTGCATCTATCGTACTGCACGAACTACAAATAATTATTCAAAAGCCCATCATATACCGACTACTCTTTTATTCTAGCTTTTGTCGTCATCATCTTTAACAACATTTTCTACAAATGCTGATGGAAACCCCGATCTCAATTCTAAAAATAATTGGTGAAGATCTTGAAAATAAACATATAGGCTCAAAGAAATGTCCTATACTTTTCAATCAAACACCCTAGTAGGTTCTAAATATCCCAAAGCACAAAATATATTTATACAGGTTCCTTTCAATAGTGGGTAGAGAGTCTAGCATGTCCATGTACTAGCTGCTCACTTGGAGTCCTCTAAAAAAAGGGTCCATCAGAAGCTCTACAGCAGAAGGCCTCACCGACGCTGCTGCCAGGCATTTTTCAATAAATTGTCTAATTTCTGTATTGGTAACCTTTTGCAATGATGCAGGCCTTATACCAGAACTCACCTTCTTGTAAATCTGAGCAACACTACGGCACTCGCTATAAGGAATCTCCAGAGTAACCATCTCCAGCAAGCACATGCCAAAGGAATAAACATCTACAAGTTCATTATAATCCTCTTCATATAGTTCGGGAGCCATGAATTCCGGTGTACCAATGATAGTGTGCGCAGCATGATCATTTGCCAGGGTGGCGGCAAGACCTAGATCGCCGATCTTCAAAATACCACTATTGCCATTCACGAATATATTGCTGCAATTCAGGTCTCTATGAATTATGCAAGGGTTATGATTATGAAGATAATGCAATCCTTCCAATATCTGGCGCGCCCAATTCTTCACCGCCTTCATGGAGACATGCCGGTGCTTCTGGCGGTACTGCCTCAGGGTCCCCGAGGTGCAGACCTCAGTAATGAAATTCACATACCTTGTCTTTTTATCCAACCAGGCATTGTAGAGCATAATGATATTTTCTTTTCTGAGGGACTTCAACAGACGGACTTCTGCATAGATCCTTTGTATAGAAACATCATCGAGGTTTTCAAGACACGCCTTGTTCCAAGCAACCTCAATACCATCTTCTTGATCAAAAGCTCGGTACACCGTCTTCATGGCACCACGACCTAGCACATCTTCATATCGACCATACCTGCCAGTGGGATCTACTTCCACAAAGGGCTCCCTGTCCTTATCACTGACATCATATTCTACACCGGCCATTTCTTCTCTTCCTATAACGAAAAGAAAAAACAAACAAACCCTAACCTCGAATATGCAACTTTGGCTCCTCTTGTTGTTTGAATTGAACACAAAAACCCTTGCATGACTAAAGAAAGAAACAGAAATATAAATGTTCCCTGAATTCAGAGGACGAACAGATAGCAAAGACGGAAGACTTTGCTTCCTTGGGTGTTACTGAAGACACCAACAGCATTTTCGCTCCAGAGATGCTGAAAAGGAAAAGCCCCCAGATTCAGAAAACCGCCCAATAAATTTAAATGGAAAAATCTAAAATCTCTACACAATCTTAATTCAATCTAAATATTCCAACAAAATAGCTCTCTAAATACAAACAAACTCTGTCGAAGAAGATCCCGATCACGGGAAACAAATCTCCTGCAATATTTTGAGCCACGTGATCCTTAAACAAAACAAACAATAGATTAAGAAAAGTGCAGAGAGTTTTAAACACGTTAAGCGAGAAAATTGAAAACCCTCCTGGTTCTGCAGAAGAGATACCTTTTTGTCAGTCTGTTTTGCAATGCTGAGATCATTGGGTACACGTTTGGGAAACCCAGAAAGCAATAATATTGCAGAGTCACAAGCACGGAGAATCACACGAGCTTAATGACTACTCTATATATAGTAAATACATCTCTCGGGGTTAGGTTTGACAACTAAGTTTAGTATGTTTTTTCCACCGAAACTAAGTTTGGCGTTTAAAATGGGATTTGATGGAGCGTTCCAAAATTACAGTTTTTGTTTTTTCCTCGTCCGCTAAAAATGGAAAGGGAAGTTTAAATGACATTTTCTATTGCATTTTCTTTTTATTTAAAGAGGATATATGTTTTATTTTTATGCAGTGTTGTTGTTAAGTGTTACGAAATAAGTTATTTGTTTTTCATCAGTAGTTGCACCAACTTCTATTATCTATGCATCAGTCACTACTTATTCATGCATTAATTACTAGTTATACATGAATAGCTATCTGTTAATTTTTATATTTTTTTACATCTATCGATGTAATAAAAAATGAATATAAAAAATAACTACTAGTTATGCATAGATAAGAAGTAGTTGATACATGGATAACACGCAGTTCATACAAAACTTAGCTTGTGACCTATCGGTGTTCACAAGTCACACTAGTTTATTTATATTGAAAGTTTCAAATGACATTTTTTATTATTTTTTAAGAATGTTTAATAGGTATGTGTTTAATTTTTTATTTATATTGGATATAAAATATATACATATAAGTAGTTTAAAATATTAAGTAATTTAATTTGAAATTTAGAGGATATGTTGAAATTGTAGCATAGTCACTTAACTTGTGGTTCATGAACACCGCTACTAGTTAAGTGCCACGAATTGCCCATTATATATGTCTTAGCTACCACTTATTATATATGTAAATTGAAATATTTTTTATATATATTTAATTGTTTATTTCGAATTTGGAATGACTACCGTAAAATAAATCTTGATAGTACACTTGTCTCATCTTCTTGCAATCTAGGAAGAGTACCCTTTCTCCTCCACCCCAAATTGTAAACTAGCACAACCACTTAACATGTGGCTGGTGAGCACCACTGATATGCCACAAGTTAAGTGTCATGAACAAATTGTCTATGCCTCAACTACCTGTTATTGCCCATTTTCTTCTAGTTAAACAGGTTGTCTCCCACTCTCTGTTATCCATGCATCAACTACCAGTTATCCATGCATCGGCTACTAGTTATTTTATGTATTCTTTTTTTATAAGTGTTTATTTCAAATTTGGAACGATGCCCGTCAACTCAATCTGGACACTACACTTGTCTCATCGTCCTGCAATCTATGAAAATCATACTTGCTACTCCACCACAAATTCTAAAATATAAACACCTATCCGTGTAATAAAATATAAACATATATCGGTGTAATAAACACCTATTCGTGTAAATATAAACACATATCGGTGTAATTAAATGTTGAGATCACACAATCCAAATGCAATAGGGGTATTTGAGGGTGCTAGATCCATTCATGCATCAAATATAAAATATATACACATAAGTAGTTAATGTTGAATAATTTAAATTTTTTCTATTCATATTCGTTTTCTTGAAATTCTTGAAATTTCATTTAAAATTTAGAGGAAATGTTGAAATTGTAGTATAGCGACTTAACTTGTGGTCAGTGAACACCACCACAAGTTAAGTGCCATAAATTGTCCGCTATGCATGCCTTAGTTACCACTTCTCTCTCTCTCTCTCTCTCTCTCTCTCTCTCACACACACACACACACACATATAATTGTTTATTTTGAATTTGGAATGACTGCCATAAAATAAATCTTGATAGTACACGTGTCTCATCTTCCTGCAATCTAGGAAGAGGACGCTTCATCGTCCACCCTGAATTGTAAACTAGCATAGCCATTTAACATGTGGTATGTGAACACCGATAGGCCACAAGTTAAGTGCGATGAACAAATTATATGTTACTTGTCTTCATGTGTAGTTGTAATCACTCAGTGTTTATGCTTCAGCTACCTGTTATTACCCGCCTTCTTATAGTTAAATGGTTGTCTGCCACTACCCGTTATCCATGCATTAGCTACCAATTATCCACGCATCGGCTACTAGTTATTTTTTATATTTTTTTTATAATTGTTTATTTCGAATTTGGAACAACGCCCATAAAATCAATTTGGATTGTACACTTGTCTCGACCTCTTGCAATCTAGGAAAAACATACTTGCTACTCTACCCCAAATTCTAAAATACTAGCACAGCCACTTAACTTGTGGATGGTGAACACCGATAGGTCACAAGTTAAGTGCCACAAACAAGTTACTTGTTCTCCATGCATAGTTGCACTAAATGTGCATTATACATGCATCGACTATGAGTTATTCATGCATCAACTACCAATTATTTATGCATAGCTGCTAGTTATTTTTTATATTCCTTTTTTTATAATTGTTATTTCGAATTTGGAACGATTGCCATAAAATCAATCTGGATAGTACACTTGTCTCATCCTCGTGCAATCTAAGAAAAGCATAGGATCTAGTCCACCCCAAATTCTAAGATATAAAACCTATTGGTGTAATAAAATATAAATACCTATCGGTGTAATAAACACTTGCCGGTATAAATATAAACACTTATCGGTTTAATTAATTGTTGAGATCACACAATCCAAGTGCAATAGGGGTATTTGTGGGTGCTAAATCCATTTGTGCATTCAAAAAATGTAATTTTAACAATGAAAAGTTGTAATTTGACCAAAGCAGGATTCTAGTGATTATAGTTGGAAAAAGTCCAATTCACATAACATTTAGACTAGAAGAAGTCTAATTGCTAGACAATTTTGACATTTTCCAATTACATTTTTTCGATCATTCTTGTCTAAAATATGGTTACAACTTTAAAGGAATTATTGAAATTGTAGATATCAGTTGTTGAGATTGCACAATCTGAGTGTCATAGGGGTACTTGAAGACACTAAATCCATTTATGCATTCAAAAATGCAATTTCAACAATGAAAAACTATAATATGACCAAAGATTATATAGTCGAATTCTAGTGATAATAGTCGAAATATATATATATATATGGTGGAAGTACACTCAAGGATTGAAACCATATTTCCCCTCCTCTAGTATGAGGTTAAACTATGTCTAGGTAGTAGTTAACTAGCATCCATTGTCAATGTTAAATTATTAAATTAGCAACGCATGGAGCCATCGGGTAAGAGTGGAAGGCTATTTCGATATCTCTTGAAGAAAGGTCTTCATTAACATTGGGTAGGTTTAGCTGGTAAATAATTTTATGGGATCATTTTCTTTTTAAATAGAAAACATTCTGAAATGCAAAAAACTACAATTTTATCTTTACTATTGAAAATACAATCACATCACTTCAAAACTATTATTTAAAGTTTTTTTTAGAATTCCCAATTACACATATAAATTAAAATCATAAAGTTTTGGGTTTGTCAAATTTAATTATATTATTTGAAATAAATCCATTTTAAATTCTCATACAAAAGAGAATGCGTATATAACTCATACTTAGTTGCATGGAAAGGGTAACTTCCTATGTTTTCGGGGTAGTTGCTTATGGGTTGGGTGTATTTATGGCAGATGATCCATTTTTGTATCTCCACTATAGTAGAGGTATTCGGCATTAGTTTATCTATCTTTTTTCTTTTTTATATCTTTTTGTTTCACTAAAATGTTTAATTTTATAATTAATCTGGAAGTCACGGCCATAGCCTAAAACGACCTTATTGCAATTTTTCGAGTGTGCAACATCAACAATTCGATATTTAGTTTATTTTCTATCAGAATATTGATATGCCAAACTCTGTCAAACTCTTGTGCTTAAGCCTTGGTTACCTCTGCCTCTGATTCTCCTGCTCCTTATTTATAATTTGAGTCGAGCTCATCTTTATTAAAATATCATTGGATGGTTCCTTGCATTCCGAAATCTTGCACTTGAATACTCGCATTCTTATCACATGCTCATCCTGTCTTCCTTAGATCCCCATTGCAAGCATTGTCTTCCTCAAATCCTAGGATGCCAATTTCTGGAGAAATCCATAATGCGGGATTTATAGCCACCTTTATGTGCATAAGAACCCACTATGGAGTTTGTCATTTTCAAAAAACACAAGACATTTGAGTCTATAGTTAAAGGAAATCGGCTCACAATCAGAATCTAATCGGACCAAAGGGGCTTGATTACCTATGCTCTTACTGACATCTAATTGATGGTATTGCCTGAACTTGCAGATTGTGCAGGATCAAGTTGAATGAATTTGCAGAATGCTTGTGGCTTGTGGGATTGTATGTGGATTGTGTAGGATCAAATTGATTGTCGATTGCTCGAGGCTTGATGTGGCCTTTGTTTATTGATAATTGTTCCTGAGCTAACCTGCATCCTAAGTTTTCCCACCTGTCCGCTACCTTGTTTGAGTCACGTAGGATGTGATAGATCCACTACAAAATTTGAACCCAAAATCCGACGACATCCGACGAAAAGGACTGTGTCGTCGGATTTCACCTTCAAAATTACGAATTTTTTATTAATTTTTTTTTAATTGATAGAAGGACTTGTCAGTCAGATATCCAACGACTACAGTCGGATATCCAACAAGTATCGTCGGATATCCAACACGTATTTTATAACGATAACTATGGTCAAGCCATCGAAATATCCAACAAACATTTAAATTTTAAAATCTATAAATTAGTGAAACATTCCGACATGGTTTCTATACAAGTGACGGTTTGCGGAAATTATTTTATTCTTCAATGGACTGTTTTCCGTAAAAGAATACATAATTATTTCTATTGTTTTTGTGATTAAAAATAGTGAAGTGTGGAGCTTGATTTTCTAAGATCGATAATCTTCATTCAGGCTCTCTATGAGAAAATGTCAAATAGCAATATTCTTGATTCAAACGAACAAAATCGACAATTGCTTGCTAGATTGTGTAATGGACTAAAAAGAAAGAGTGATGAGAAATGTTATTGTCCATGTAATCAATGTAGGGGCTTTAATAGAAGAAGAATAAAGATCACAACAGCTAGAAAACATTGTAGGGAACATGGACACGCTGAGGGGGAACATGAATATCGTCCATTTGTAAGTTTTACATTATATATGTTTTTATATTGATTGCTTTTGTAAATGTATGTATTATTTTAATATTTCTTATATTAACTTATATCTATTGATGGTTTCATGTAATTATAAAGGAAAGACATCCTACGACATATCGTCCAGAGGAAGTGCTTTCAGAACAAGTACCGGAGGAACATGGAGTTATGAATAATGGAAAACAAGTTAATGGTCATATTGAAGAAGATGATCATACTGATAACATAGTTGAAGATGATGGTACAAATACATTGATCCATGCTTCATTTAATGTTAGAATGGATGATGATGATCATCATCATCATTTTGATGATATTCATGATTTACCTCTTCTTGAGAAAGCATACGAACCCCTTTATGAGGGCTCCAACACAAATCTTCGCTCTGCTATATTGTTGATAATGAACTTGAAGGTTATGAATGGTCTTTCAAACATATCAGTCGCATGGATGTTAAGGTATGTAATATATTCCATCACATAATATATATGATCGCGCTGAAGGTTATCATTGTTCCTCTAATAATTTTATTGTCAATTCATAAGTCAAATTAATACGGATGAAATGTGTTTTATTAATATTATTTATATATTATATTAACTAGATTTTTATTTTAATTTGTTGTAGCTTGATAGCTGAATTTTTGTTACCGACGTCAAATATTTTACCTCGCACATATCGAGATTTATCTGCCATCATGAAAGAAATTGGAATGCAGTATGAAGCAATTCATGCATGCCCCGATGACCATGTTATATATTATAATCAACATGAATTTGCAACAGAATGTCTGGAATGTCATATCAGTAGATATCGAACAGATAAAGTAACAAAAAAGGTGTCTCGCAAGGTTCTTCGTTATATTCTCATTATTCCATGTTTGAAACAACTGTTCAGGTGCAAAAACATAGCGCAATTTATGGGTTACCATGCACATAACAGAAGTCAAGATGACATTATTCGAATGCCTGCAGATGGGTCTGCATTTAGAGATATGGAGGGAAAATGGCCTCACTTTAAAGAAGAACCTCGTAATCTTAGGATTTATTTGGAAACAGATGGTGTCAATCCATTTGCAAAGATGAAATCCGTTTACTCGATGTGGCCTATTTTTGTTATCAACAATAACATTCTTCCATGGTTGTCAATAAAGAGGGAGCACATAATGTTGTCGATGATTATTCCAGGTATATTGTGTCTACAACTCTTTTTTTTAATGTAGTGGCATCTCATTTGTCGTATTTTGTTGCATAATGTCATATATATATATATATATTATTTTCCTCTTATGCATGGTTTATATATCTAAATGGTACTCATAATTATATATTTTATATGTTCAAATCAATTAGGTAAATACCAAGTTAAAGATATGAATGTATATATTGAACCTCTTATTGACGAGCTACTAAAGTTATGGAATGGCATCACTATTTATGGCGTATCTAGACTAATACGACAAAGACAATTTCAATTCCATGCAATGCTTGTATGGACAATACATGATGCCCCGGGATTAACCCATTTTTGCGGTTTGTAATTATAAGTTCCACTTTAATTGCATTTAATTTTATGAACTATGTAATATACTATGTACACATGTTTTTTAAATAATCCATTTATTTTATATATAATTATAATTGACATACATAATCCATCTCTTTATGTAGGTCTTGAGACAAAGAGAAAATTTGCATGTCTAGTTTGTGGTCCTAAGATCAAATCTCGTCGTTCAAAAAGCTTAGGAAATGAGGTGTTGATGAGTATAGGCACTTCCTCTCTAAGAATCATAGGTATCGAACTACCGAAAAACATTTGTTTAATGGAAAGCAAGAGATTGCATTCAAACCGCAGAGAATGACACCTCACCTATGGAAGTTGCAATATAATAGAAATCGTCAAGGTACGTATGAATCATCGTATATGAAATGTTATGTATTTTTTTTATTGTGTGTTGTTTACTGTAATTGACATTGATTTCCGTAACTTCTTTATAAACTACGATTCATGATGGTCACCGTGATCATGAAGGCATTAATAGGCTTCCACGAGGAATGAAAATCTATCCTAAACAATTCAGTAGGTTGACCTACTATGAGCACCTACAAATTGCTCATTTGTTTGATACAATGCATATAAGAAAGAATGTGGCTGGAACATTATGGCGAATATTGGATGGAAGGAGTGAGCAAAAAAAAATTGTCAAAATTTGCAAAGACATTCAAGAAGGCAACCATGCAATGAAAGACTTCATTCAATTTCATAGCAACGAACACCAAATTAATATAAACTCACTTCCATGGATGTTAATGGAGCAACAAAGTAATGTTGTAAAAGAAGTCATGCGAAAAATTAAATTTCCCACCGGATTTTGTGCGAACATGAAGAATATCATAACAAAGAAAGGTGATTTTGCGGGGATGAAAACGCATGATTGACATGTCTTCATGAAGGTAATTATTATGGTATGCATATAATTATTTTTTTTTTTTTTAATTCTAGTGCATATTGTTGGTATTTTGTTTGTCTACTCTTTGTTCAAAAAATGAAACGATTTGTATATTGTTACAATATGTTCTACCTCTCTCTCTCCCGGACAACTTTGACAACAATGTCAAACAAGTTATATATAATCTTGGGAAATACATGAAGTAAGTAACGATTTTTTGCATGCGCTTAGTGTTTGTTTAATTCATCGTAGAACTTATATTTGATTTTTGTGCACTAATTCATGTTATGCAATATAATGTTTTTTTTGTTAAATCTCGTGATTGGTTTGCGTCACTTGAAGATGGTTGTCATATAAAGAAATCCATAAAGAAGATATAAAGTATTGGAGGAGAGAAATTCCTCGTCTCATGTGTGAAATGCAGAAGCATCTGCCTTCGACATTTTTCAATGCACGGGAACACTACCTCATACACCAAGTTGAGGAGATTGAATTGTGTGGACCTGTGCACTCAAGGTCCATGTGGATGGTTGAGAGGCACTTGAAATTTATGAAGGGTTTGGTTAGACAACGAGCATGTGCTGAGGGTTCTATGATGGAGGGATGTATGGTATACCAAAACATGCTGTATATTAGTGAATATCTTCCTAAATTAGCACCAAAGCTCAATTTACGTCGCATTTGCGATCTAGACTCCAATAACAATTTCGAAGGGGAGTACCCGAAGGGGAAAGGTAGATTGAGGAAGGTGAAAGGTAATTATTAGCTAGTGGAGATTAATTAATATAATACATTTGACTGCTGATTTTTATGTATATATCATACATATATATTTTTTATATTCAATATGCATCAATTAAGAGTGTATACTTTGTTAAGTGAATATACATTTGTATAGAATTTTAATTGTATTGTCATCAAACAATTGGTTGAGAGTGGGATGCACTTCATTTATACATCGCAAACAATCTTGACTGGATGAAGGTATGGATTGAACGATGTGAACAATCTGGTCATGGAATATCATGGGAAGGTGTGGCTTCATTAGTTAAAGCAACACATTGCAATGGAGATACCAATCTTACACAAAGGGAAATCGATTTAGCATATGGTTTAAAAGACAAGCAAGCAAGCATATTAATCAACCACACTATTTATTTATTTTGCAAACATATTGATGTACACGTTGATTTTTTTCCATGTATGGCATAAACATGCACTTAATCATAAATATTGGATCATTATGTAATATTTTCGTGTATGGCTTGTTGTAGGTAAAACACCATAAGGCTATGTGCTGCAATGGTTGTAGATATCGCATCAAAAAGTTGGATGAAACAAAGAAAACATCAGATTGTGGGATATCTACAGTCTTTGAGGTGACCAATGTTTCCTCTATAAGTGACAGACATCCAGAACTATCAAAAAATCGATACTATGGGTACTTGGAAGATATTCTTCAGTGTGACTTTAACTCCTTCAAGGTAGTTATGTTCGTTTAACTCCTTCAAGGTAGTTACGATTGAATCAACGTGATCCCGATAAAACTATTATTGAACATGATAATGGATTTACCATGGTTAATACAAGGTTGTTTGAGCCAGGAACAGAGCCCTATGTTCTTCCAAGCCAATGTGAACAGGTATTTTACTCTGAGGTTCTAGGTAGAAGGGGTTGGTCATTTGTTGTGAGACACGATCCAAGGGGAAGACCGGTAAAGTATAACGTAGAGGAAGGTAATGAAGAGGGTCTCGAAGAAGAAGACGATGTTGAAGATGATCAACATGATCAGTTAGATGATCATGTTCCAGAAGAAGGTGTCGAAGAATTAGTTGAATCAGATGATGTAGCAGACAATGTCAATGAAGATGATATCGACGATGACATGATGATCGTAACTGACATCGATAACAATGATGATATGGCCAATCCTCACAATGTTGACTCTAGATCGGATGATACAAATGATGACTTTGTTAATTTTTCAGAATTTACTTCAATCTGATCTAGGATCTTAACTGAGAGAACAACATGTACAACATATCTACATCATATCAATCATGGACACAAGAATGCAAGCACACAAGAGACACAAAGTTTACTTGGGGAAAACCATAAAGGTGAAAAACCCCAATAACTTCCTCAAAGATAGATAAAGCAATGATACAACCCAAGCATAAGAGATAGACATCTCCTAGCAACAACTTCTCCTCCTCCACAAGTGCACCACTCTCCCGAGAGTGTGAGAGAGAATAGAATGATAAAATAGAGTGCCTCCTGCACTCTATTTATACTTGACTCGACTTGCCTAATAACCTTTACTAGGTCGGCCTTAACTTAACCACATAACATAATGCTGACTGAGCCGACACCCAATAGGGTGGTCTAATGACCCTTTGATCCACATGGCCGACCCCCAATAGGGTGGTCTAATAACCCTTCGACCCACATGACTTATACAGAGCCGACCCCAACAAGGTGGTCTAATAACCCATCAAGTATAAGTTACGACACTTACAATATAAATGACAACACTTCCGTATAGATGAATAATAACATCTCTATAGGAATACAAACACTTACGTATAGAGGAATAATACCATCTCTATAGGAGTACAATATACATATATGAAATACATTCCGAAGTTACATATACATCAACACTCCCTCTTAACTAGGAAGGTATTTCTCGACACAGGTCTTCTAGCACAAGTCTTCTTCTCGGGATCATCGTCACTGGATAATCGTCATCGTCACTGCTGCTGCTATCTCAATCAATCTTTGAATCTACTCATCATAGGAAGTTCTACAGAGCCAATCCTTTTTCATACTAGATGTAGGCCCACCACCTGCAGGTCTTCATCATCAATGGCCATATTGTGGATCCCAGGACTGATTACGTGCGTCAACAAAACCTAGCGCAGACTATAGGTTCTTTTACATGTTGACCTTCACAAAACCTACTCAGAGTATCCCAGGATGTTATGAGCAAACCTCTCTACCTATCTGGATCTTGATAGAGCATCCCGGGCTGTTACGAGCACACCGCTCTACGTGTCCGGATTTTAAAGGATCTTTTCTATGTGAACTTTCGCAAAACCTACTCAGATCATCCTAACGCAAACTATAGGATCTCAATAGAGTAACCTAGGATGTTACAAGCACACTGCTCTACCTGTCCGGTTTTTAAATGATCTTTTCTATGCGAAACTGTAGCAAAACCTACTTAGAGCATCCTAGCTATAGGATCTCGATAGAGCAACCCAGGATGTTATGAGCACACTGCTCTACTTGTCTGGTTTTTAAAGGATCTTTTCTATGCTACCTGTAACAAAACCTTGAAAGAGCATCCTAGCGCAAACTATAGGATCTCCTAGGATCTTTTCTATGCTACCTGCAAAACCTGTCCACGGCCACAGAGTATCAAACTGATACTCACCATACATCATCCTGATGTACATCATCACATGATCAACCTAATCATCATCATAGCATCAACCTGATGCATATCATCTGGAGAGACATCCTGAAGCTCATCATCTGTGATCATCCCGATCATCATAGCATCAACCTGATGCATATCATCTGGAGCAACATCCTGAAGCTCGTCATCTGTGATCATTGTTGGGCACCATTTTGACCTCTTTTTGTCATCCAAATATCCTCCATTTTCCTCCATAAAACCTTCATACTGATTTATAAAGCTTTAAATTCACCCACAAACTTTGGTTAAAAGGTATAAATGTCATTGCTTTTTAACAAATTGAATTTTGGGAATTTTAAAGCATTTAAACTAAGGTTTTTATTCAGGATTACAGGATGTGCTAACTTCCCGTGATGTCTCCAAGGTTGAATACTTACAGGCTAGCTAGGCGTGAACTGAAAGATGGAGAAAATATCCTCAGTGTCCAAGGATGGATAAACTTCCAACGAATAGATGATGTGGCTTTCATAGGTGTCAAGTCAAAGTCGGTCAAAGATGACCACCTGTGCTACCACTCAGCACAAAAGCAGGGCAGTTCCGATTTTGTTGATTGTCACAGATCTGATAGAGGATCTCGAGGACTATGTTTCATTAATTAGTTTCCAGGTTAATAGCATTTCTAGTTTTCAAGGATTTGTATAAGTACTTCATAAAACATTGGATCGTTGACCACGATTAGAGACTAAAAACGCATACTGTTCTTACTGCGTTATTTTTACTGTGTATGATCGATTTAATGGTGAATATATTTAAAGCCTAAAGCTCTGTGATTCTTCAATTGCGTGTGTGAACGAGGCATTGGAGGTCCCCCTCTGTCGAGTCTGCACACTCCTTTTATTTGCCAGTGAGCTATGGAATCTCTGCAAACGATTTGATTGTTGCCAGTGGTATGTTTTAATTACTGTAGGATTCGATTTTCTTATTGCAAACGAATTAAAACTAGTTTTCAATCACTTTCATAAAGCTCTGTTATCTTCTTGATTATTTATCTCATTGATTCTACGCTGGAGAATGATCTCACCTTACTGTGCATTGCTTGACTATTCGATGATGGAGTATTAAGAACAATTATACATTATGAATGCTTTCCTGTAAAGGGAATTAATGTTTGATTGCTTCTTCAATGCTGGGATAATGGGCAGAGTTTTATAATTCATATTTTAGGGTTAGGATTTATTCAATGCTAGGATAATTTAGGATTACTTTGAAATTGTTTTTATTATCTCAAATTGCTTTCACATATAAATTGTTGCGAAAATGAAATATCAAATGAAGCTGTTCCTGTAAGGGAATTTTTGTGTTTTCAAATCACAGTAACTTAGTTTGTTAATAGGTTTCTTTCATAGATAAACTATATTTCCAAGACAAGTCTAGCTTTGAGTCCTTGTACTTGGATATGCCTCTAAGTCTACCAACCTGGATTGACATAAACTTAAGGTTTGATCTGCATTAGTAGATTGAAGCCCAACAATCATCTCGATCATCATAGCATCAACCTAATGCATATCATCTGGAACAACATCCTGAAGCTCGTCATCTATGATCACCCTAATCAAACAATATATCCATATGATGCATACACAATATCTACTTGATACATATCATACATGATCCACCTGATCATACAATGCATCCATCTGATATACATAAGTACATGATCATACTGATCATACAAGTATCCACTTGATACATACATAAGTACATGATCACACTGATCATACAAGTATCCACCTGATACATATACAAATACATAATCTACCTGATCATATCCAGCATCAACATGATGCGTACATACATACATATAAATAATCCAACTGATCATATAGAGCAAAAACTAGAACATCATCCTAATGCTCATCATCCAGCGCTTACATCCATAGCCATGTGAAGGATCCCCCTTCCACCATGCTAGGAATGGCTACAGCAAATGTGTCCATCACTTCTTCCTCGAAGTGTCATCGATCTGAAGAACACCAAGCCTCTCTCTGAAGTACTCAAACTTCACTTTGGCTAGTGTAGTGGTTTCATCAGCACATCTGAAACCCGCTCATCCATCGCAACATACAGGAGCTTCACGACTCCTCTCTGTACCATATCCCTGATATAGTGGTATTTGATCTCTATGTGTTTTGACCTGTCGTGGAACACCGGGTTCTCAGATAGCTTCACACAACTCTGGTTGTCACAAAAGATACCAGTAGCCTCCATCGGAAGATCAAATAACTCTGACAGTAGCTTCCGCATCCATATTGCCTCACAACTAGCCGCACAAGCTGCAACATATTCTGCCTCAGCTATACTTAGTGCTACGTAAGACAGCTTCCGACTAAACCAAGAGATCACACCTGATCTCATACTGAAGCAGCACCCATAAGTGCTCTTCCTATCTACAGCATTGCCTGCCCAATCTGAATCAACATAACCTTGTAGGTTAAACTTTTGATTCACATCATACTTGAGCTCATAATCAACTGTACCCTTCAGGTACCTCAGAATATGCTTTACAGCAACCAGATGAACACTCCTCGGATCCGTCAGGAACTGGCTCAATGTGTTCACTGCAAAGCAAATATATGGTCTCGTGTTTGTCAGGTACATCAAGGACCCAATCATCTGACGATACATAGTGATATCAATCGGCTCATATGAAGCATCACACATAAGCTTCAGGTTTGATGCCATAGGTGTGGCCATGACCTTGCAGTCCATCATCTTGAACCTCTTCAGGATCTCTACTGCATACTTCCCTTGTCCAAGGAAGATTCCATCTGCACTTTGTCACACCTCCGTACCTAGAAAATAGTGCATCATCCACAAGTTCTTCATCTCGAACTCGGCAGCAAGCTTTTGCTGCGTGTTGGCAATCAATCTATCTTCACCTGTAATAAACAGGTCATCCATATACAAAAGTAGTATCACTGGATTGCCTTCCTCAACCTTGTAGTAAAGGTTGGAATCCGCTTTACTTTTGGTAAAGCCCAAACTAGATAGAAAGTTGTTTATCCTAAGTTCTGCACATATATGACTCCATGACATGTGTCTCAGAACCAAGTGGCTGCTCCACATACACTTCTTCTTCAACTACACCATTCAAGAAAGTTATCTTGAAATCCATCGGGTGTATCTTCCACTTCATCATTGTAGCCAGAGCAAGTACTGATCTAATGGAAGTGTATCTGGCTACATGAGCAAAAGTATCTATGCTACCACCTGCAGCATGCTTGATCTTGTAGATCCTCTTGGAAGTCACTACAGACTCCCCTTCAGGTCTTGGGACTGCATCCCAAACATCTTCATGATCGACTAGTACTCCTCGATCATGACATTCTTCCCAGATCCTGGGAACTTCAATATCTTCAATGTTTTCAATAGATAACTTTGTTGTTGAACAAATGTCGTAGTCCTTCTTTTGTAGGTGATGGTATACAATCTTTCCTACACAACAAGTTAAATTGCATGATTATAAAACATCTCATAGTTTTCAAAACAAATTCTTACACGTAAAGAAATATGTCATACAGTCATGCAATTATCTTAGCCAATGCTTCAATACAACATTTATCCATATCCAATAACTTTCTAGATGCCTTCCTATCTCTACCAGAACATTGTTAAGAGTGTGCACAACTCCCAACATGTCAGCAAAGAGGTTTCATTCTAGATAAGTAGCAATGGAATGTTGTACAATGCCATAGGCCACTTACCCATGTATATTAGTAGTATACAGTTCATCAATGCAACTATTTTAATATGCATAATACACAACCTAATTCTAGGAACATGAGTATATACATTATTGAACAGTATTATTTAAACAATAAAATATGCAAGGAATGATAATTCAAATACTTATCTTTGTTTGTTTGTTGGTTTGACTCCCTCTCAGTCTTTGTTTCTTTTCTGCAACTCCATTCTGATGTGGATTGTGAGAAGTGGTCAACTCCCTCTGAATATCTGCATCCTTGCAGAAACTACTGAAGTGTGCTCCTTTTTTATCTTTGCTTCCTTGCAGAAACAACTGGAATGTGCTCCCTCTTGATCTTTGCTTCCTTGCAGGAACAACTAGAGTGTGCTCCCTCTTGATCTTTGCTTCCTGGATTACCTGTCCTTGAACTTATATCCATCACTATGCATGCTTATTAGTATCATCATTGTGTTATCCTCGAGGTCTCATACATAATCACACATTCATTAGTATAATCTTAATACTATCAAAACACAATAATCTTAAACATGTATAGTCATGATCATTTCAAAAACATATAATAAACATTAGTATTCAAGGTTTCAGGGAAGTCTTCTTTTATTCATGCATATTCTTATTTGATCATAGGTTAGTTAAATCATCAATCAAGATAAGATACATAAAATGCATAAACCCTTGATTACTTACATTTCTAACTTTATGAATAAACATAACCAATCATACCAAGTATACTTATATAAGGGATCCTAACACAAGGTACGATTCTAACTTGATATAGGAAAAACATACCTGGATTGGTATGTTAGCTAGTTATGTCTAACATACCCACATGATGTCTTCTTGTTCTCTTCAATGACTTGTGCTAGTAACCTGCATATCTCATAGGTTAACCATTATAGAACCTAGTTATACATACCTCGTAAGTAGATCTTCTAAGTGATCCATGACAATGGATGAATCTTTGACTTCATGTCACCATGATGATATGTTCTTGAAGTAGAACATGATTTGTCTTTCTTGGTGTGCCTTTCATGTTAGCGAACAACATAAACCTCATACAATATCATAATGCATTAGTACAATCATAAGTGTCAAAACCTTCTATCATCATAATTTTACTAAGGTGATACGACAAGTCTAGTAATTAATCAAGATTGTACTAACCGTAATGATATGAAGACAAACATATCATAAAATTAACCATGAACAGAATTCGAAATATACCTGTAAGTCATACCTATCGAGATTGCTTGTAATCTTCTTATGTAAGGCTTTAGCCTCATCTCCCTCTGAAACAGGAACTTATTCACTTATGCAGGTGACCAATCCATTTTCTTCTAGGATTAACCCAATCCACTTGATTTGCAGGAACTGGATCTGGAGCTGGATTAGGGTTTGTCAGAGAAACCCTAAAAATTCAAACTTTCGAAAGGATAGAAATATGCGCCTTGATGAGCTGATCAAGCTGGTATACTCAGAATTTGAAAACTGCAAAGTTTCACCCCTCAAATTTGCCTTTGAAACTTTCAGATTCACTGGACATGACCCCGAACTAGGGTTTGATAAAGCCCACCCTTCTGCTCAATCAAAAGGTTCAATCCAAAGCTTTAAGCTTCTATTTTTCTAAGGAGCTTCCAACTGTGGTCACAGATTTCAAAAATACCCATTTTTGCAGAAGCCTTAATTTTCTACTTTTTTTTATCAAGGTCCCGAACTAGGGTCTGATCAAGCCCGGCCTTCTGCCCAACCAAAATTTCTGATATTGGTCTATAAATTTCGATTTTGATGAGTATCATTTAGCTGTAGTCTCCGATTACAAAGATTCCAACTTTCTCCAAAACCCTAAATTCCGGAAGCCATGAATGAAGGTGCTAAAAAAAATTATGTTTTGACAGAAATATGTACCTGATTGTTTCTGGTGTAACTCCAAACTTTTTGATCCACAGGGTCTAAATTTTTTTCTTGTGATAGCCCAACCTGTCATCTTTCCAACCCCATAGGTCTGACCTCAAATGGATTCTCTGAGAGAGAGTTATGCCAAGTGTCGCAACATGACCTGTTTATGGGATAAAACAGGAGAGCGAACTTGTACGGCATACCACGTGTCACTGGTTCAGTTTCAGCCTCTGAAAATGTTACCTGAGAAAGTACAGTCCATGCACTACCTGTCACTTTTTACGAAATTTCATTTGGAGCTTCCTATCCCAAGTTATGACCTTTTTTCCAAGGTCACCTGTTTATGATTGAGATCTAGAAGAGGCAGAAACCCTATATTGTACATATCATAAATCACAAACTAAAACAAATTAGAGGTTGTCCTTTGGACACAGGGTACTTGGGGATCCTAGCTTCGCCCTATATGATTTTCAGACCCTGAATCCTCACCGAAATTTATTTATAGCGAAAGTGCTACGATGACTGGTTTTTGCTATATCAAGCCCTAGCTTCGCAATTGCAACGAGTGTCGTACATGCCATACCATGCCTTCTTTTAGGCTAGCTTTGATACCATGTTAATTTTTTAGAATTTACTTCAATTTGATCTAGGATCTTAACTGAGAGAACAACATGTACATCATATCAATCATGGACACAATAATGCCAGCACACAAGAGTCACAGAGTTTAATTGGGGAAAACCATAAAGGTGAAAAACCTCAATAACTTCCTCAGAGATAGATAGAGCAATGATACAACCCAAGCATAAGAGATAGTCATCTCCTAGCAGCAGCTTCTCCTCCTCCACAAGTGCGCCACTCTCCCGAGAGTGTGAGAGAGATGATAAAATAGAGTGCCTCCTGCACTCTATTTATACTTGACTTGACTTGCCTAATAACCTTTACTAGGTCGGCCTTAACTTAACCGCATAACATAATGCTGACTGGGCCGACACCCAATAGGGTGGTCTAATGACCCTTTGACCCACATGGACGACCCCCAATAGGGTGGTCTAATAACCCTTCGACCCACATGACTTATACAGGGCCGACCACAACAAGGTGGTCTAATAACCCATCAAGTTTAAGTTAAGACACTTACAATATAAATGACAACACTTCCGTATAGAGGAATAATAACATCTATATAGAAATACAAACACTTCCGTATAGAGGAATAATACCATCTCTATAGGAGTACAATATACATATATGAAATACATTCCGAAGTTACATATACATCAACAGACTTGGATGAAGAGGATGATGAAGTCCATTGAAGTGTATGAGATATGCCTTAATGTATCTACTCTATATATTTTGATTTAATATTGCGATAGAAATATTGAATTTTATTGGTACATATAAATTAACTGTTTCTTAATGTTTTTTTCATTTTCCTGTATATTGGCATATGTTATAATTAGACACATTGCTTCTTATAAAGTATGACAAAAAACACATTTAATTTTTTTTTACATAGATTTTGTCGGGTTATGGGGAATTGAGAGTGATGTGTGGGGGGGAGGGAACATAAGAGCTTCCACATTCACGTGGTTGGCCCTGTTTAACGGAGAATATTAAATTATTCTCGAAACAAAGAGAATCTCAGTAAGGAAATGCACAATTATCATGCTAACCCAAATGGCGTGCTTGATCATGTACTGCACGAGTCCAACGTTGAATTTTTTTAAACTTGTGGTGCATTGAAATCTGACATGGTTAGACTAGACGCTTGCATTGACGATGTGGGAGGGTTTCCAGACTCAAACATGACTCACACTAACAATTCGAGCATAAAAAACCATACCTATAGATTAATTAATGTGCTACACGGGGCCAACATTGAAATTTTTTAAATATGTGCTTGCTTGGACTAAAATTTGGCATGGTTAGACTAGACGCATGCATTGACGGTGTGGGAGGGTTTCCAGACTCAAACATGACTGACACTAACAATTCGATCTTCATCATCATCATCATCGTCGTCGTCGTCATCGTCATCGTCATCGTCATCGTCATCATAGTGATAATGCCAACCAAGGTCCAATGCCAAACCTAATTAGAAATGTAACAATTGAATTAAGGCTAATCACTATTATGCCATTTGTAGAGTAATTAGTCATTATGATCACCATTGTTTGGAGATCAATTATCTCATCGTCATCCATTGGCCTTAGATCTATAATATCTTATGCCCACCCAATCTTCTCTATTATGGTAACAATTAGCTCATGCCCCTCCACTAGTCTCATAAGTTTATAATATTTATTTGATCAAGAATTCTAGGATTTGTGTTGGAGACGAGTGACCAAAAGAATGCCATTGATTTGTCATTGGTTTCAAAATGATATATGATTTCTTTTATGTTAAAATTTTGAGTATTTGAAATGATATTTGTGACAATTTAGACATTTGCATCTAATACCGAAAGCTAAAACCGCACACATCTTGTTCGTATTGTTTTCATATTGGTCACCAATCTGATTGTCAAGTTAATATCTAAAGCTACTTACACAAGGGTCATGTGATTCATTTGTTTCCACAAAAACCATAGCCATGACTATAAGAGCAATTCAGTGAACACAATTATTCTACTACATTTAATATTAAATTATGACTTCAACTATAAATTCACCACACTTATTGGTGTCTTCGAACAAGAGAACATGCCCACTATAATGTCTTCTCCATAAATGTTAAACCATTGGTAAATGCATGTGAAATGGTCGGGCTCTAATCTCGTGGGCCTAATGTATAACGTAACATAAAATGTGGGTATGTAACAATATATAACATGTGAATGGGTGTGTAGGCTACCATCTCCATGTGCGCAAAGAGAGACATTCCCGTAGAATTGTTGAGCAGAGCTGCATAGGTAACCAAATACATTGGCATTCCTGCTAAGTCGGAGGTCGCAAGGAGATCGTGGTCCAAACGAGAGGTGGCGGAGGAAGAGAAGTTGGGGTCTGAACCAGAGGTCACCGAGCATAGATGCATAGGATCCAATGCCTCTGCAATCGATCAGTAAAATCCTCTTCGAACCCATTTTTGCGTGTGATAGAGACATATTGGCATTTACCCTCAAATTCATCTAATTTAAATATTTGAGAAGTTGATTTTTGGGGGTTTCATTTTGTTTGCATTGGGCACCTCTAAATCCTCATGAGGTATAGGGCTTGGGCTGCTCAGCTGGGCTGGGATGGAAATAATCATTGTTGGACTGGGCTTATGGGCTAGGTAGGCTATTCGGAAGGACACAATCATACAAACAAAGAAATCGACCCTCCTTGATCTCTATGAAACCTCTACAATGATGCAACCAGGGCCCTATACCTCTCGAACTTACACGCATGGAAGTGATGCATATTTGCTGAGTGGGTGAAACCCTATATTGTTGATTGGGTGAAACCCTATACTTATGTTCAGAGAATTTAAACAAACTCATGTATTGTCTGGCCAACAAGAGAATTGAAAATCAACATATTTTCCCTATACGCATGGAAGTGAGGCATATTTGTTGAGTGGGTGAAACCCTATATTGCTGATTGGGTGAAACCCTATACTTATGTTCATGGAATTTAAACAAACCCATGTATTGTCTAGCCAACAAGAGAATTGAAAATCAACCAAATGAAATGACTACAGGGATACATGAATATTTGATGAAGGAGAAGATGAGAATCTTGTGTTGGAAGCAATGAAAATATGTGCTTAGCTTTGGCAGTTACTATTCAGTTGCTAAGTATTGGAGATATCTTTGGTAAATGCATTCCATATCAAGCAACATCTTTGGCTGGTTAATTAGAGAGACATGAAGGTCATTGCAAGCAACCATTACAAGAAAGTGCATTTGGTGACAGCTGCTCAGTCCCTCACTCTAGCATGAATCCAAGCGTGGCTTTAACATTTCAAAGTGAGCACAACCCTCTTTAATTACCCACCTCCAAAAAAAAAAATAGCTACTCTCTTCCCAAAAAGGCTTCTCAGATAAGATAAATGGCATCCCAAAGGCAGAAGGCAATGTTGTTGATCCAAATCCTTGATAGTGAAAAAACATAGCTACTCTCTTCCCAAAAAGGCTTCTCAGATAAGATAAATGGCATCCCAAAGGCAGAAGGCAATGATGTTGATCCATATCCTTGTCACTTTTTAATTGTTATAAAAGAGAGATTTTTTACTTATATAGGGCCGACCCCAACAAGGTGGTCTAATAACCCATCAAGTATAAGTTAAGACACTTACAATATAAATGGCAACACTTCCGTATAGAGGAATAATAATATCTCTATAGAAATACAAACACTTCCGTATAGAGGAATAATACCATCACTATAGGAGTACAATATACATATATGAAATACATTCCGAAGTTACATATACATCAACAGACTTGGATGAAGAGGATGATGAAGTCCATTGAAGTGTATGAGGTATGCCTTAATGTATCTACTCTATATATTTTGATTTAATATTGCGATAGAAATATTGAATTTTATTGGTACATATAAATTAACTGTTTCTTAGTGTTTTTTTCATTTTCCTGTATATTGGCATATGTTATAATTAGACACATTGCTTCTTATAAAGTATGACAAAAAACACATTTAATTTTTTTTTTACATAGATTTTGTCAGGTTATGGGGAATTGAGAGTGATGTGTGGGGGGGAGGGAACATAAGAGCTTCCACATTCACGTGGTTGGCCCTGTTTAACGGAGAATATTAAATTATTCTCGAAACAAAGAGAATCTCAGTAAGGAAATGCACAATTATCATGCTAACCCAAATGGCGTGCTTGATCATGTACTGCATGAGTCCAACGTTGAATTTTTTTAAATTTGTGCTGCATTGAAATCTGGCATGGTTAGACTAGACGCATGCATTGACGATGTGGGAGGGTTTCTAGACTCAAACATGACTCACACTAACAATTCGAGCATCAAAAACCATACCTATAGATTAATTAATGTGCTACACGGGGCCAACGTTGAAATTTTTTAAATATGTGCTTGCTTGGACTGAAATTTGGCATGGTTAGACTAGACGCATGCATTGACGGTGTGGGAGGGTTTCCAGACTCAAACATGACTGACACTAACAATTCGATCTTCATCATCATCATCATCATCGTCATCATCATCGTAGTGATAATGCCAACCAAGGTCCAATGCCAAACCTAATTAGAAATGTAACAATTGAATTAAGGCTAATCACTATTATGCCATTTGTAGAGTAATTAGTCATTATGATCACCATTGTTTGGAGATCAATTATCTCATGGTCATCCATTGGTCTTAGATCTATAATATCTTATGCCCACCCAATCTTCTCTATTATGGTAACAATTAGCTCATGCCACTCCACTAGTCTCATAAGTTTATAATATTTATTTGATCAAGAATTCTAGGATTTGTGTTGGAGACGAGTGACCAAAAGAATGCCATTGATTTGTCATTGGTTTCAAAATGACATATGATTTCTTTTATGTTAAAATTTTGAGTATTTGAAATGATATTTGTGACAATTTAGACATTTGCATCTAATACCGAAAGCTAAAACTGCACACATCTTGTTCGTATTGTTTTCATATTGGTCACCAATCTGATTGTCAAGTTAATATCTAAAGCTACTTACACAAGGGTCATGTGATTCATTTGTTTCCACAAAAACCATAGCCATGACTATAAGAGCAATTCAATGAACACAATTATTCTACTACATTTAATATTAAATTATGACTCCAACTATAAATTCACCACACTTATTGGTGTCTTCGAACAAGAGAACATGCCCACTATAATGTCTTCTCCATAAATGTTAAACCATTGGTAAATGTATGTGAAATGGTCGGGCTCTAATCTCGTGGGCCTAATGTATAACGTAACATAAAATGTGGGTATGTAACAATATATAACATGTGAATGGGTGTGTAGGCTACCATCTCCATGTGCGCAAAGAGAGCCAACACTTCAAACCCCGCGAATTACCTCTGGCACGCAAAGAGAGACATTCCCGTAGAATTGTTGAACAGAGCCGCATAGGTAACCAAATACATTGGCATTCCTGCTAAGTTGAAGGTCGTAAGGAGATCGTGGTCCAAACGAGAGGTGGCGGAGGAAGAGAAGTTGGGGTCTGAACCAGAGGTCACCGAGCATAGACGCATAGGATCCAATGCCTCTGCAATCGGTCAGTAAAATCCTCTTCGAACCCATTTTTGCTTGTGATAGAGACATATTGGCATTTACCCTCAAATTCATCTAATTTAAATATTTGAGAAGTTGATTTTTGGGGGTTTCATTTTGTTTGCATTGGGCACCTCTAAATCCTCATGAGGTATAGGGCTTGGGCTGCTCAGCTGGGCTGGGATGGAAATAATCATTGTTGGACTGGGCTTATGGGCTAGGTAGGCTATTCGGAAGGACACAATCATACAAACAAAGAAATCGACCCTCCTTGATCTCTATGAAACCTCTACAATGATGCAACCAGGGCCCTATACCTCTCGAACTTACACGCATGGAAGTGATGCATATTTGCTGAGTGGGTGAAACCCTATATTGTTGATTGGGTGAAACCCTATACTTATGTTCAGAGAATTTAAACAAACTCATGCATTGTCTGGCCAACAAGAGAATTGAAAATCAACATATTTTCCCTATACGCATGGAAGTGAGGCATATTTGTTGAGTGGGTGAAACCCTATATTGCTGATTGGGTGAAACCCTATACTTATGTTCATGGAATTTAAACAAACCCATGTATTGTCTAGCCAACAAGAGAATTGAAAATCAACCAAATGAAATGACTACAGGGATACATGAATATTTGATGAAGGAGAAGATGAGAATCTTGTGTTGGAAGCAATGAAAATATGTGCTTAGCTTTGGCAGTTACTATTCAGTTGCTAAGTATTGGAGATATCTTTGGTAAATGCATTCCATATCAAGCAACATCTTTGGCTGGTTAATTAGAGAGACGTGAAGATCATTGCAAGCAACCATTACAAGAAAGTGCATTTGGTGACAGCTGCTCAGTCCCTCACTCTAGCATGAATCCAAGCGTGGCTTTAACATTTCAAAGTGAGCACAACCCTCTTTAATTACCCACCTCCAAAAAAAAAAATAGCTACTCTCTTCCCAAAAAGGCTTCTCAGATAAGATAAATGGCATCCCAAAGGCAGAAGGCAATGTTGTTGATCCAAATCCTTGATAGTGAAAAAACATAGCTACTCTCTTCCCAAAAAGGCTTCTCAGATAAGAAAAATGGCATCCCAAAGGCAGAAGGCAATGATGTTGATCCATATCCTTGTCACTTTTTAATTGTTATAAAAGAGAGATTTTTTACTAAAAACTAAAACAAATCAGGAAAAAACATAAAAAAGCTTCTATTTGGTTTCACTATAGTTGCAATTACAAGATTATTCTCAGCTTGACTATATTTGTAAGCCACTGCAAAAGATAATCAAATGCTTTAATTTAATACCATTTAAACTAAATAATTGACTAACCTCCCTGTCGATCCAAATGTTTTGGTGTAGTAAGTCAAAGCTCGAGTACTATCCTTTGAGGGCACAACCATACAAATGCATAAGCTATTGTCAATTGCAAACGTGGTGATGGTGAGAGAACATAAGTTGCCTTAGTGAACATTGATCAATTATTCAGTCAACTTTTATTACTGGAAGTGTAATGCCAACCTGAAAACAAAAAAGAAATTAAATAGATCACACTTTAGCCCACAAGGACTAAGGAAATGCCCGCAGGGGCTTAAGAATGCTAGCAAGGGCTTAATAATGCCCACAAGGGCTAAGGAAATGCCCACAGGGGCTAAGGAAATGCCCGCTGAGGATTAATAATGCCCACAAAGGTTAAGGAAATGCCCGCAAGAGCTTAGGAATGCTCGCAGGGGATTAATAATTCCCACAAGGGCTAAGGAAATGCCCGTAGGGGCTAAGGAAAATCCCACGGGGGCTTAATAATGCCCACAAGGGCTAAGGAAATGCTCGTAGGGGCTTAGGAAATGCCCACAAGGGTTTAATAATGCCCACAAGGTCTAAGGAAATGCCCGTAGGGGCTTAATAATGCCCACAAGGGCTAAGGAAATGCCTGCGGGGGCTTAGGAATGCCCGCAAGGGCTTATATTATGCCCACAAGGGCTAAGGAAATGCTCGTAGGGGCTAAGGAAATGCCCGCAGGGGATTAATAATGCCCACAATGGCTAAGGAAATGCCCGCAGGGGCTAAGAAAATGTCCGCAGGGGCTTAATAATGCCTACAAGGGCTAAGGAAATGCCCGCAGGGCTTAGGAAATGCCCGCAGGGACTTAATAATGCCCACAAGGGCTAAGGAAATGCCCTCGGGGGCTAAAGAAATGCCCGCAGGGGCTTAATAATGCCCACAAGGTCTAAGGAAATGCCTGCCATGTTGATTGACCATGTCATGTGGAGGATATTAATCTTTGCTCCTCCCTAGGATAGATCTAGGGTTGTAGCCAAGGATATTATTATTTTATTGGAGGGTTGTCTAACCAAGAAACTCTATATTAGAGACCTCTCCCCTTGGCTATTGTTGTTGTTGATTAACAATTAAGAGATCCATCTTCTTTGAAAGAGGCTTTGGGAAACTTGTAGAGATTATCTTGTAGTGTGAGGAAAATCTTTTGTGAATAAAAGACTTGGATTTGTGTTGTTGCTGCAACATCCCCCCCATAATTTTGTAAATATTGGGGCCCCTCCTTTAAGTTTTTAGAAAAGTTTACTTAGGAGCTAAACACTGCCTAGAAGGTCTTTTGTACTTAGTTTTTTCAGAGAAGTAATTTTTGGAGTTTGTTTATCTTTTTTCTTCTAAGTCAAAACTCAACTTTTTCATCCGAAACAGCGGCCAAACTCAGCCTTTTCACCCGTAACGGCGGACGAACTCAACAAGTTCTGCTACAACGGCACCTCATTTTTGTTAAGTCTTTTAAGTTCGCCAGTTTCGGGCAAACTCACCAAGTTAATCCGAAAAGGCAGTCGAACTCGGTGAGTCTCGCCGCAATGGCGGAATGACCCAGAGGGCTTTGCCGCAATGGGCGGGCAAGTTTTTTATTTTTTGACTAAGGAACGAAGCCATTTTTTGCCGGGTGAACTTGTCGAGTTGCGTCACAACGTCGGGCGAACTCGGCTAGTTTCGCCGCAACGTCAGAACAACTCCCACAGTCTCGTCGCAACGGACGCACATTTTTTCATTAAGGCCTTTAGCCACAAACCATCGGACAAACTCATGAAGTTTCGCTGCAACGGGAGGCCAAACTCAGTCTTTTCATCTGCAACGCCATTGGCGACTCAAAAGTTCTCGTCGCAAACCATCGGGCAAACTCACCTTTTCCTTCCGATTTCGGCGGTCATTTTAATGCTAAAGCGTGCCGAAGTGACCCCTTCCGACCATGCCTTAAACCCCATTTTTAAAACCTCACCAACCTAATTGAATTCCCACACGTGTCAACCTTTATATAAAGGGTTGGGCGGTTTAGTTTTCATTGGTAGATTTTTATGCTGTGAGAACCTCGTTTGAGGATTGCATTAAGCCGCTCCAGCTCAGCCCGATTGCAACACAGTCAACTGCCATCAGGACCAACCATTTTCTGCCAGGTAGGTGGTTCTAACGATTGTTTTTTCGCTTTTCTCTTTCAATTGCTATCAAGCCAGTCTCGACATTACTATCGCCGCACTAGCTGCATGGTGTGTAGTCGTTTCGCTTTTTATTGTTTTGGCCATCCCCAAGCGTAGAGCTCATAGTTGTCGGCCCTTACAACCCACTCCCAGTCCCTTAAACCTGCAATGCTCTGTTTCCTGGGCAGCATTTACCTGTCGCCTCACTCACGTTTTTCCGTTAAGGAAGTATCAAGCCACATCTCATTTTGAAACCACTAGCATCTTCCCCAACCCGGCTTATCATCCTAAGGAGGAGCATGGTTTTTGTTTCTAGTAAAATCTTAATTCTTGACTCTATTTTTACAACACCTTGCTTTTAAACATGCTTGACATATCTATGCTAGTCCAATGTTTGATATTCTTGCGTTTTGGTCGATTGTATGTCTACTCGTGCATGGTTGTTGGATAGGATTAAGCCACGATGCCGAAGGGTAGCAAAAGGAAAGCTAAGATGACTGAGCCAGAATCAGGGGAGGCAAGAGTTGAAACTCTATTCGAGGACACCAAATCTATCACAGGCGTTCCTCCTGAAGCCAAGTGCGGAGATATATACTGCATGGTAAGAGATCAAGATATCCCTGGAGCACTCTTGGAAGAAGAGCATATATACCAAAACATCAGAAGCTCTGGTATATCCAAAGCTTCCACACGCCATGAGCTCTTTCCTTGTTCAGAAGTGATCGAATGGATCCTGGAACATGCAGACCCTGAATCAAGAGTGTTGTCCAATAACAATCAAGAGGCCTTTGCCTCGTTTCATCCAACCTACATTGCAGCAGCTTACAAGTTACCGCATCCTCAGCAGCCACTGAACGACGAATGGTTGGGGCAGCTCAAAATGGACAATTTTGAAATGGCTAAGAAGTTGTTAATTACAGGCAAGCAACTAAGGAAAAGGGATAGTGATGAGTAGGAGGTCCAAAACCTGAGGGCCCCTTTCCAGATGATCGCCCTTATGTTAAGCAAAATTTTCGGCATGGCTGACGAAACCATTTATACGATATAATGGGCCCCCATAATTCATTACGTGGCATTCAAGGGAACGGTCTTTAATTGGGAAACTATCCTCTCAGATAGTCTTTCGTCCGCCATAGCCACTGCCAAAGAAAAACTAACCCTAAAGAAGACATAATTCTATATGTCATCATATCTCATAGATTGTATTCTGGCAAAGCTTCCTTTCCCAAAATTGGGTTGTATTTGGGATCAGACCAACACCCTGTTATACACTGCTTATAAAATGCTTTGGGCCCAAAATTACAGAATGCACTACAAGCTCATTTGTGAATAATTCATCATACCATTGTATGAGCTAATGTTTATTGAAGAATCCAATTTCTTGTCGGAGAATGCCACGGAAGTTATGGAGAACTACGGTGATTTCTACTTTTCAGAGAAATGTACTTATATCAGAATGTATGGAGGCTCCAAGCCACCATATATCTTTCCCAGGTATGCTACTGATTACATAGTCCTGAAAGAAGTAGTTAGGCAAGTTTTTCTTGATGGAGTTGGCGGATTTTTGAATAGATTGAAAAAGGCTTATTTTCCTCCTTTGCCTTTCTACATGGGATCCTATAAATTCTGAAAGGTTGCATCGACCGAAGATTTTATCCAAGAGTTAAAAGGTTTTCACTTCGGGGAAGTGGTCTTCCATAGGAATGACAAGCGGAACAAAGCTGCAGAACATTGCAGAGAGTTACATGCTCACTTTGATTATGCTCATTACTACGATGGAGATGAAGAGGTGTATAGAGGAATCAATAATATGACCGAGCTGCAAATTTGTCGTCTCAAGGATGGAGCTAGTTCTAGCTCTACCACTGCCCAAGATGCCCAAGAGGCCAAGCTGCGGAAAGAGAAGGAAGCAGCTGAATCTCTAGCCAATGAAGAGCAAAGGCTTAGAGAGGAAGTTGAGAGGATCCAAAAGGAAACCGCCGACAAGATGCAAAAGGAGTAGGAGGAAAAGCTTCAACAAGAAGAAGCTCTTAGGCTTCAGTGTTAGGAACCCGTGTCAACCCTTCTCTTTACTATGTTAGTATATTGTTGTTGGACGCATATGCTTTGTAAGTCGTCCCGTAGTATTTGTTGATCCATAGTTTATATTAGCCCATAGTATTGATCCATAGTATTGGACGCATATGCTTTGTAAGTCGTCCCGTAGTATTATATGTCCCATGGTTTTGACTCATAGTATTGGGCATAGACTTAGTATATAAGTGTGTGTTGAGATCATTGAAGGCACCGTGAAGTTAATTGTCTTGAGCTTGCTCAAAGGAGATTGCCCCCTCGAAGTGGCCCATGATCAATATAAAAGTGATTTTGAGTTCTATTATTTCTGATATCTCATGTATTTGGATTAATTAATTATTGCAGGTTCTTCACATCTGGTATCAGAGCATTTTCTTGGGCTCGTTGGGTGGAATTTCTACCAATTTTTTTTTTCACATCTGTTGCAAGTTCGGATCTGGGGATAACCCCTATCCGCTTAACTGTGGGAAGTACTTGGGCATAATCCCTAAAACTCATTGTGAGGAGTACCACAGGAACCCCAAAGTAGATGGCCCATTGAGAGGACCTGCCAGCAAAAAGGGCAACGACCCCTACCTGATTGACTAGTTCCCACCCATGAGGTAAACCAAGAGCTATCGTTTGTGGCAAAGCGGTTATCAGTTTTACCTGAGCCGTGGAGTGAGGGGTACTGCCCCAATACGCAAGCCGTCAGACAGCATTGGTGGCCGAGTGAATCCCCTGAACTAATAGGAAGCCGCACATACCTGGGGTCCATATATATTTTCAATTGAATTGTTGCCGATCACTTCCGCTCCAGATCCAGCCGTTTCAGATCTATTCTGAAAGTCGTTCCAGATCCAGTCACCGTTTCATATCCAACCGTTTTCGATCTCTTCTGCGCCATTGCAGATCCATTTGTTGCGGATCCATTCCGCGCCACTGTTGCCGATCCATTTCTTAAAAAAAAAAAAAAAATTATGTTTTTCGGCTATATCTCCCTTCCTTGTTTCAACTCTATTTTCCCTGAAACTTCACTGACATCCCTGCAATTCCATTCTGCATATTTCATTCCCGAAAACCCTATCCCAAATTCCACTTCCCAAGACCAGAGATCTCACATTTGTCTATTTTTAGGGTTTGCCATAAGTCCTTCAATTTTCACCCAAACGCCTTCAACTTTTTCCACCGTGTTCCTTTCCTAATTCTGCTTCTTTGTCCCTCTCTACCAAATTTTCTCATTCTTTCACCTCGCTTCTGAAATCCCCATTTTTAGCTTCCCCGTCCATCAGAAAGTGTCCAAAACCTAGTCAAACCCCAATTACCGATCCGAGTTTTTCCCAAATCCAAATCTTCCTTTACTAAATAAACTTTTGTTTATGTTTTTCTATCCATTTCCAAAAAAAAAAAAACTCCTGGTTATGGTTGTCACCCGCGCAGGAGCAAAAACCATGGAAGAAGCACTTGCAGCCATCCAAGCCAAACTCCAAGATCTGGACGAAAAGTTTCTCAGCCTCCATCTTCAGCATTCAACCATGAACAATAACCGACAGCCATAATCTTTTGCAGCCACTGGGTTCTCTTCTTCCCGCAATTTTCGTGGGCCGAAGCTTGATTTTCCTCGCTTAAATGGTATTGATCCGACTAGATGGATATACCGAGCAGAACAATATTTTAGTCTGCATAATACTTTTGATGTCCATAAAGTTCCACTTGCATCCTTTCATTTGGAACAAGAAGCCCTTCAATGGTACCGTTGGTACATCAAAGCTCATCCCGAGCCAAACTTGACAGATTTTTGCCAACTCCTTTTGCCACGATTTGGTCCTAGTGCTTTTGATGACTTCACAGGAGCACTCACTAAACTTCACCAAATTGGCACAGTGAGAGAGTATCAGAAAAAATTTGAGAAACTGGCCAATCACACAGAAGGATTGTCTGATAAATTCTACAAGAGTTGTTTTATCAGTGGTCTCAAGGATGAAATCCGCTCAGAGGTCAAAATGTTCTGTCCCAACACAATGATGGAAGTCCTAGGGTTGGCTAAGTTGGCATAGGACAAGATCGCAACTCAACAACGCTCCAAACCCACCTTTGTTCCCTTCAGAAATATGGGTTCCCAACGACCTCCCATCACGCCTGCCCCGCAACCAACTCCTATCAAGCATTTGTCTGAAACAGAGATGCAGGCATGCCGAGAAAAAGGGCTTTGTTATAATTGTGATGAGAAATTCACTCGGGGACATAGATGTGTTCAAAAAAAGCTCTATCTCTTGGATGTGGATTCTCCGCCTGCCTCAGAACTTGATGAAGAAGCTCTAGATACAGTAGATGATCAGGTCGACATTCAACACCCGCCTGTTGACACCCCATCTCAGGACAACCCACCCGAGCTCTCTCTCCATGCTGTAACCGACGTCACCACCCCACAAACAATGCGAGTCAGGGGATACTTTAAGAAGCTCCCTCTTACCATACTCATTGATTCTGGTAGCACTCATAACTTCATTGACCCTCGGATTGGCAAACAGGCTGATTGTTTTGTCCATCCTTGATCCAACTTTGAAGTCATGGTTGCCAATGGGGGCACCTTACCTTGCAAGGGGAAGTGTCACAATGTGCGTATCTCTATGGAATATTATAACCTACGCTCTGACATGTTTGCCTTGTCCTTAGGCGGATGTGATGTGGTTTTGGGCATTCAATGGTTACGCACACTTGGCCCCATCTTATGGAATTTTTCGGAACTTTGGATGTAGTTTTCAGTAAATGGGGCACAACACAAATTAATGGGCTTACAACTAGGGTCTCTCTGCATCATCAGTTCACATCGCCTGGAAAAAATCCTTAAGAAGAATTCACATGGTATCATCGCTCAACTCCATTCCCTTCAGATGCACCCATCAACGATCTCCACTATTTCCTTGGATAGATATGCAGGTGTCTTTGATGAACCAGTGAACTTTCCGCCTTCAAGAGACCTTTCCGGTAAGAATTTAGTCGCATCTACCTCTCAGCAGGAACTGATGGCTATTTTGCATGCAGTATAGAAGTGGCAGCCATACCTATTAGGGAATTATTTATGCATCAAGATTGATCTCCAGAGTCTGGAAAATTTTCTGGAACAATGGGTCTCCTCCCCAACACACCTGAAATGGGTTATCCAACTCATGGGTTATCCCTATGCGATCACTTACAAGAAGGGTAAGGACAATATGGTGGCAGATGCTCCTTCTCGCCCAATTGATGACCCGGTTTCTCTTACAGCTCTTTCTCTGCTTGTTCCAAATTAGTTGCAATATGTTCAACATGGCTATCTCTTCTATGAACTCCATGCTTCTTCATTAGCAGGGCACTCTGGGTTCTTCAAAATGTATGACCGGGAACAATGTAACTTCTTTTGGCAGGGATTGAAAATGACAATTCAACAAATGGTGGCTGACTATGATACTTTCCAGGTCAACAAGGGTGAAACGACACTCCTTTCGGGATTGCTCAAACCCTTGCCCATCTCTACACAACTTTGGCCAACTATTTCTATGGATCTCCTAGCAGCGCTCTGGTGGTACAATACCACATCTCAAATGACACCATATGAAGCAGTCTATGGAAAGACACCGCCAGTTCTTCTTTCGTACACCCTTAGCAGCTCCCCAGTTCAGGAAATTGACTCGGTTCTTCAAAACTGCGATCAGATTCTTCTCATTTTGCAGGACAATCTTCACATGGCCAGAATTCGCCTGAAACAACAAGCTGATCAACACCATTCTGAGCGCATTTTCCGCACAGCTGATGGGGTTCTTCTTCGTCTACAGCCTTCCAAGCAATCCTCCCTGACACTCCAAAGGCATTAGTGGCCCGCAATGCAACCCGAGGATGCTACCGGGGAACCACTTCTTCAGATTCTACAGCAATTTCTCCAACCAAAGCTTTGAGGACAAAGCTTTTTCTAAGGGAGAGGGGATGTTAGGAATCTGTGTCAACACTTCTCTTTACTATGTTAGTATATTGTTGTTGGACGCATATGCTTTGTAAGTCGTCCCATAGTATTTGTTGATCCATAGTTTATATTAGCCCATAGTATTGGACGCATATGCTTTGTAAATCGTCCCGTAGTATTATATGTCCCATGGTTTTGACTCATAATATTGGGCATAGACTTGGTATATAAGTGTGTGTTGAGGTCATTGAAGGCACCGTGAAGTTAATTGTATTGAGCTTGCTCAAAGGAGGTTGCCCCCTCGAAGTGGCCCATGATCAATATAAAAGTGATTCTGAGTTCTATTATTTCTGATATCTCGTGTATTTGCATTAATTAATTATTGCAGGTTTTTCACATTTAGCAAGCAGAAGCTCTTAGGTTGCAAGAAGAAGAAGCCTAGAGGCTTCGAGATCAGGAACGAGAAGATAAGAATACAGGAAGCTGCTAAAGAGCAGGACGAAAGGGAGGCGGTTGAGAACTAGCTAAGGGCCAAAGAAGAAGAAAGATGGCTTAAAGCCGAGGAGGAAAATAAAGCCAGTGAAGATGTGCAAGCTGGTGGTTCTAACAAGCAAGACATGGAGGAAGACTCATCCCAAGCGGTCCAGACCCCACCCGCGGAAGAAAACATCCCTATAGAAGACTTCCCGCTAATCCCTTTCACACCATCAAAGGATCACACTGTGACCTGTTGGGAGAAGTTTGTGTTTGATAAGAAAATATAGTCTATTGTGCACAAGACAAAAACAAGGTTGAAGAAACCTTTTCACTCAAACATCGTCACCCGACGAGAAACTACTGTTATGCAGGGCACACAACATGCTCCTGTGGCTATGGCATCTGCTACTGTAGCTGCTGCAAAAGCAAGCGAGCACAATGTAGTCAAGATGGTAAATGAGTTTGAGGTAACCAAGAAAAGAGCTCGTAGGCTGCAGCACACTGTGGTTAATGAGCAAACCTATAGGGACCTCGTGGTAAAGAAATATAATAGCCTTTTGTCAGATCAAAAGGAGTTGTCAGATTAGTATCAACACCTGGAGGAGGAAAAGGAACACTTGGCAGTCCAAATGATGATAGTTGAAGTAGAGAAGAATGATTTCAAAGCCAAAGTCATTCAATTAGAAGAAGAGAAGGAGTTGATGGCTGAGCAGCTAGAACAAGCAAACAACAGAGCAATGGACATGACTCCCTTTCATGAGCAATCCTGTGACATACTAAAGCAAATGCATGAGTCACAGGAACTGCTTACTGAAGAGATTTGCAGGCTAAAAGCCATGGTGGACAAAATGAAGGAGATTAACTTTGAAGCTATTAGGCTCAAGAATAAGTACACACAGGTAAAAGGGGATATGACAAGACAGATGGAATGGAGAGAAGGGAAAGCGGATTTCCCCAAGCATCTCCCTTTCAAATCTGTAGCTGAGTTTAAAGAGGACATAAGCTTTATGAAGTTTTGTAAGAACTGCGGTGCAAAATTGATCGCTGTGATCCAGGTAACGATGGGAAAGTGCAATAAATTCTATCAAAATATCTATGAAGTTCATGAGAGACTCAAGTTAGCATTTCCCCAGTCTCTTGAATAGTTCCCAAGCAAAGAGCAACGCCTATCCGAGTTGAAAGGTGAACTAAGCATCTAGATGGAGTATGTAAGAAGGACAGATGTGCTAACGACAGATGATCTTCATCAGTGTATCATGCAACCTTCCATACATGCCCATCTTCTCCACGAGACTCTCCAGATTGTAGCAGCAGAAATGCAAGAAATTGAAGTGGATCTGGACAAACATGTGACTTCTAAGAAAATCCTACTCCCTACCCCTACTAATATTGTTATAAGGGACACAGGTATTTGGTTCAGTTACATAGCAGAAGAAGATAAGAAGGCAGCATCAAAGGCATCAGTTGAAGAAGGGGCGCCATCTGGGATAGAGGCTCAAGTTGAGGCAGAAGCGCCATCTGGGATAAAGGCTCCAGTTGAAGCAGAAGTGCTACCCGAAAGCTGACTGGGCTGTCATAATACGCTGAGAGTTTCTCTTTGTAGTGTTAAGTCGTGAAGTATTAGGGACAACTGTCTCTTGTTTGTCTTTTGTGTGAAGGATGCCACGAATTATTTCATTTTGTAAAACACCTAAAAGAAAATTAAAATATTTAGGGAGAGAGGACAGGTGGCAGCCCTGGAGGTATTATGTAAAGCTATATATAGATGTTTAGAGAATAGTAGAAAGACTTTTGGCAGGTGAAAGACATTTTCTGTCTTGTACGTGAACTATTTTACTACATGTATAAGAAATTTGATTTTTCCTAATGGAAGCCTAGGAGACTGCAATTTTGCCTGAAGGATGTGTTAAATGTTTGCTGGATTACTCCTGTATCATCTATACATTACTGTGAGATCTTTCCTTATTGTTATGAATTACTTCTATGTGATGAATGTTCTCCTATTTTCCATGCAAAGATGTTTATCTCAATTGAGTAATGGAATGTATTAACTGAATTAAAGCTATTTTTAATATCTTTTATCTTCTGCTGGAGCTGCATCTTTATGATTAAATAGCTATCTGTTTGATCTTTAGATGTTTCTTTCATTTTATTACTCATCTTTACAGTTTGCTCCTTGCAAGGATAGATTAGATTTGCTTGCACATTTTAGATTAATTTAGATTAGTTACCTGCATTTAGTTTAGAGCATTTGCATATCATCTTTAAAATAAAATACATAAAAGGTGGATCGGGCCGCAACTGGTGCAAAGAATACAAATATTTAAATCTCACGGTAGTCGGAACCGTTAACCAGACAGATTCCCCACACCAAACGGTAAGCGATCTAATTGGGCTTGCTTACCGGGGAGAATCCCTTATTGATTGATGCTACGATTTTAGAGGCATCAACAGTTTTTGGTGCTAGAAGGAGGGCCACCAGTGCATGGCTGGCAGAGGAGATTCTTCCTATATAGGAGATCTTATTGGAAACCCGCTTGAAACAGTAATCCCAGGAAATTCAGATTTGGAAATAACAAATCAAGAAAATATAAACCCCAATTTTGAGTTTGAACAACAAGAAACGTTGTATGTTATACCTTTTGCTGAAGTAGCAAACTTAAGAAGGCATACCTGTGCTTATATAAAGCAGCTTGGCGGTTTAAACGTGATTCCCTTTCTCCCTAGAAGAAGATCTCATAGAAGGGAAAGACATTACACACGTGATTCGATTCTTGTTCAGGACTTCGAAGAATTAGTAGATTTATCTTTGGAATAAATCACAGAGCCTCTTGGAGAAATTGAACTTGAAAATCCTCTAGATCTTGAAGAACCACACACTCCAAAGAATTCTCCACCTCATACTCCACATGATTCTCCACCTAATTCTCCACGTGGAGCCATGGTTGTACCTGCATGGAGAGCAAGAGGAGCATTAAATTTGGTTGTACCTTTTCACAATTTGCCTAAGAATCCTGAGAAAGTTCTGCCTAAGTATGACCCTAGGAAAGGTATCTCTGCTGAAGATCACCTTAAAAGATTCTATTTAGCTTTGAGCCTTCTGAATGTGCAACATGAAGATGTAGTCTGTAGACTCTTTCCCTATACTTTCGAGCCTAAGGTATCTTCTTGGTACTTTAGTTTACAGGTTAGCTTGATATCAAATTGGGAAGAATTTGAAAAATGTTTTTTAAAGAAATATGGGAATCATAAAACAATGGCCACACTCATGAAAGAGTTGCTGTCCATGAGAATGGAAAAGAAAGAAAAGGTTCAAGAATTTAACTAAAGATTCACCACACTATTAAATAATTTTAGTGAAGCAGCTAAGCCCGCAGAAGAATCTTTAGTAGAATATTATACAACAGCACTCGATCCTCCCATAGCAATGTTTGTCAAAAGAATTATGAAAACTACCTTAATAGAAAATTTCGAAGAAGCTAGGAAGGTAGAGGAAGAAGCTGATAGCATTGCTAAACATGCTCTTGATGCAGAAACAAAACCAACAACTACTAAGAAAACCCTGCTACTTACTAGGAATAAAGAAGAGCCATCAGCAAATATGGAGAATTGTAACATCCCATATTTTCGTAAAAATTTAAATTTTTTATTAACGACAATATTAGCTTAATTTATAATAATTTATAAATGCGGAAGATAACAATTGCTGAATGTAACAATGTTAACTAACAACTGTTTGTACTAAACACCAATATATTTTCTGAAGAAACTAATATGACAGTGACAACTTAATTACATTCGTATCCCTTATCATTAAGATAGTCAAATGCATGGTTAGATTAGACTTTTGATGTGACACATTTTAAAGCAATGCAATGTATGAAATATGTAATAATGGAATGCTAGGTTAGAAGTGTGATGTAGTACTATTTCTTCGAGACGATACTGACAGTTTGCTTCTTTGCTGCTCAAGGGAGTCCTATGAGGGACCCCGAAGCTTACTTAGCTATAATGCTAAAACATTGGACATGTTCTATGTGCAGACAACAGGTAAGAAGTTTCATGATTGCAACTAAATTCCAATTAGCGTGAATTCAACTTCATCGTATGAAAATAAAATAGAATCAATAGAGACTGTTGCAAATGTAAAAGCATACAGGTACGGTTCATGTGCTTGCTCGTCAACCTTCCAAGGTTCATCTTTTATCAATTTAATAGACATCGTCAGTGTAGTCGTCATTATACTTAGCTGCTTTGTCGTCGTCATTTTGATAGCTGCTTTGTCGTCGTCATTGTACTAGCTGCTTGGTTGTTGTCATTGTGCTAACTGCTTTGTTGTCGTTATTGTATTAGTAGTACTAGGATAATACAGTACCAAAAGTGGATTGAATCCGAAGAACTTATTATTCCGAGATGTCAAACTATATGTGATAGCATATTTGCATGTGAGTTTTATACAACACTTTTAATTAACTTTAAAGACTTATGGTTAACCATTCCTATTCTCTACTATAATTATTTAGGTCTTAATAATAAAAAAAATAGTCCTTTCCAAAGACTATGCATTTATAACAATTAAATAATAAACATTTACATAATAGATGAACTATTGTTTCATATTATGGTCTATTCAAGTCCTATGTACATAGTTATGTAACTATATCGATTTTGGTTTATTATCCACATTAGAGATTCATATCGAAACTCAATGTAATAAAGGGCAAACATTTGATTATCCCTAATCTATATAAATAGTTTGTAATTCGTTATTACATTGTATTATATCAAAACTATAATCATAATGTGCAATAATATAGTGAATTCTTTGCAATGATATAATGAATTCTTTGCATAGTATTTCTAATACCGTGGCGAATTAAATGCAGGGTTTTGAAGTCACGTCGAGGATGCTGACAGGCATTTAAAATGAAACTTGACAGGTTGCTGGTTCATTTAATGGCGCCGGTCTCGCGCTGTGGTAGAGATCATGTATTGATCCTATATTAAAGGCTCGGTGTCATGTCTCTGCTGAGTTGGATGTCCATTGTTCGAGGTAGACATGATTGTCTCCAAACTTGTCGACGTGTAGGATTAATACACCACGCGTTGGTTATGCATGCTCCATTGGGTGCCATGGTGGCGTTGTCAACCTGCAAGTTAGTTTTGGTATTTAATGCAGACGTTGTTTGTACTAAAGCTTAATTTGCTGGCATTGTAGAGACCGTTGATGGTGATGAACCTAAACCGTCGGATGAAACCCTAATATCTATCGTGGAAAAGAGTTAAGACTTGAAGAAAATGATTCATTGTGTTATTGTTTCGGCTGGGGTGGCTGACAGGCTGCCGAAGTCTGGGTGGGAAGCCTGCAAGGGTTTCGAACCCGAGACCTTCAACAGAAGTGGACGTTGCAGGTTTTACTACTGTGAAGATGAAGTGGTTTTGAAGGGTTAGATTTTCTGGTTCAAAAGGTTATAGTTTTTATGTTTTAATACCTCTGAGATAAACAAGAGTGAAATATGAGAATGTACAGAGTTTGGGTGTGGATAATGGCTCCTTGGTGTCGTTCGTGACAATGTTCTCATCAAGCTATGAAGGTAAGCTTTTCGTATTAGCAAATCTATTTGCATTTTCAAAAATCAATTTATAAAAAGTATCAGATGTCTAACTCTGGTTTAATGTCAGTTGCAGGGTGTAAACAACACTTCTGGCTAGGGTATGGCGAAAGGAAAACCTCGTACACTTACACCGGTAAGCTTCGGGTCTTCCATACCCTCGTAGTACCCTTCGTCTGTGCCGTGGATCTATCATTGAAGGTGGTTTGGGAAGTCTTCGAAACATGATTGTTGACAGTGATACTTCGGTGTTGTATTTTGCAAACTTGTTGTTTGTTGACTGGAGTTTTGGCTCGTCGATTTGAAATATTCGGCTCTTCTACCTATTGGAAAAATTGGGATAAACCCTGTGTAACTTCGTTTCTTTGTTAAAAACATAATATAATGTTGCTCGAGCTTCGTCTTTGTTTTAGAAGTTATACTATGGTAATGTTGAGGTCCTTATGAGATTCAACTTGTTTTTCGAAATGATTGTGACCATAAGACAGAGAGCCGAGGGCTCAATCTGTGTGTAAGAATAATACTCCTTTTGTAAAATAGTGTATGTTTAAAACGTTGTATAGCTATCATGTTTGTTAGCTTGGAAACTGTAAAATGATGTTGTAAATCGTTTTCATGCTAAAGGTTACTACAATGTTTATCGAGCTAGTTTAGGGTTTGGATAAATTCGTGATGATGAGGGTTATGTGTAAATAAAACTTCAACGTTAACATGAGAAAGAAATGCTGAACCCTTCGTATAAGTCTGTGGTTTGTTTTAAAACTGTAGATTGGTAATGCATATTCTTATTTGTTGATATTTGAACAATAGAGTAGAAAGTTGAACCGATAACTCAGTAACATTTTGCAATGAAAATGAATAGGGTTAAACCCTAATTCGTGTTTTGTTGCAGTGATAATCTGATCGTTTATTTAAGATACTAGCTTGGTTTCGATCTCAGGTTGAAAAGAGTGTAGAGTTTTGTTATGAACAATAAAAATATAGCTAGGGTTTTCCTTTTGATACAAATCTCAGAGTTACAATAATCGTAACCAATGTTAGCAAATCCAAAGAAAGAATAAATATATGGTAATAATAATTATGTTTAGTAAATTCTTATCATTTGTACATTTTTAGATATTACAACAATACTATAGAAAATGAAAGAAATATGAATACATAGTGTAGAAATTCATGAAGACTGTGTAAACTGTAATTCTATCTATAAATTACTTTCCTATACATAAAATGCTAGTGTAGTAATTAAAATTAAAATGTGTGTGAGTGAAAAATATGCATATGATATCTGTGTGAAAACTATTGTTTTCCAACTTATTATCAAGAATATTTTATTCAATGTTAACAGTTTTAAAACCATGTACAGTGTATAATTCATCTACTTTTCATGGATATAATGTATGCGTTTGTAGGATGATTGCAAGAATGATTTAATTGACTGATTATTATAAAAATGAGAAAATATTATATATATTAAATATTATACAGACCC
Source organism: Larix kaempferi (assembly GCA_027924585.1). NCBI lineage: Eukaryota > Viridiplantae > Streptophyta > Pinopsida > Pinales > Pinaceae > Larix > Larix kaempferi. Next base: position 14,590,184 of record BSBM01000030.1, read on the forward strand.
TCTACAATTAGTTAACTTAAGAACATATACTAATGCATACCAGATTATTATCTAGCTATCAAATTCAATGGCACAATTTGCCTATCTTCTATTCTATTTTAATTTGCATATCTCTACTAGAGTACGATGCTGCCAAATAACATGTGGAAAAATGGGGATATTGATTTTTCAATTCATCTTCGCCATTAAACTTAAACATTCAGACTTAGAACAATTCTAGGATTAGATTTGTCTTTCAAAAACAGAAACACAGAAAAATACTTTTTAAACATAACATAAATTAAATAAGAAGAAATTGTAGAACCTGATTAAACCTGTAGGGCAACAAACAACTTAGGAAGACCGTTCCACCCAACCAAACTCCTGAAAACAGTCAAATACTGTCTTAGGACCCCCGAGCCTATTCACTGAACCACCAGGAGGAAGAAGCTTCATGAATATGGGCTTCTTCTTGTTGTAGTAATCTTCTGAATCCTCAATCGCTAACAGTCCAAAAGAATTGCTCCTGCAACTCTGTTTCTCTTCAATAATAAGTAAAAACTCAGTTTTCAATCACCACTAATCTCCCTTATTCGAATCTCTCTTGAAATCACCTGATTTGCAAGAGTAAAACATTCTGCAAAAATGTTGATTAAGGGCTGCCTGCCCAATTCGAATTTGCCTTTATAGGCTGCCTAGGCCTTTTAGATGTTTACTGGGTCATTAAATGAGCTGCCTGCTCACTCCCTCCACCTGGGGGATAATGCCCTATTTAAGGGGAAGTTGTCCCATAACCAACAGTTAGTGGTGTGATGTAATTGGTGCCATGTGTCCCATTCCTTCCAACAACTTCCATTCCTCTTAGTGGGTCAGTGAACACTCATTCAACAGTCCTCCTGAGTGTTTGTCTCCTAATTAATTTATTTAAATAATAATATTCAGTAATTACATTCATCCATGATCAAAACTGATCATAATTACAAAACTTGTAATTAAATTTAATATAAAGTATTTTTGCAAATAAATAATAATGTTCAGAAATTTGGGTAGGTGACAAGAATGTAGTCAAAATGATGCAAAAGTTGTCCAATAAAATTGTAGATCTTGAAAAGGATAAGGAATTTAGTACATCTAGGAAGCCTTTCAAACCTTTCTACAAGAAAAGAGAAGAAAACGATAAACCTCATCCACCTACAAACAACTCTCCTGTTTTGAATTTAAATGAAGTAGGAATGGAACATTTCTGCACCTTTCATCAAGAACCACACTCTGAAAAGAGTTGTCCTCAATGGATAAATTCAATGAGCTTGGTAATGAATCAAATGTTGGACGCACAAATACCAGATCAAGACAATCCTCCAGAAGAGCAGACTCTCGAACCAGAGGAACCCGCTCCAGACACCACCATGGTATTATGGGACTGGGTGCCTTTAACTGAGTTAATTGAAGATGATCTCGAGGAAAGCCAAGTCTCAGCTGTAAACATCAATACTCGTAGTAAAGGCCCAGTCGCTGATCCGACTCCAAGCTCAACTACGCCCAAGCCTAAAGTCTCCAAAGAAGTACCTAAAAGGCACATCACGGTTATTCCACCACAGCCCAAAACTAACCAAATACCTACCAAACAACCAAGCGTAGAAACAACTCAGCAACCAAAAGTGACTTTAAATAAAACAGACAATCAACCAAAAGTTGTAAAGGAATGTGACATGGGAAATGATATAATTGAAGACATAAAGAAAGTAAAAGTAAATGTTTCCATATTTGATACGTGTAGTTTGCCTCAGCAATGAAAAAAGCTATTACAAGCTCTTGAACCCCAATCTAGCACTCCGTCAACAAGTACTCAGGAAGATCCTGAAATAAATGAAGCTAGTATTGGCGAGAAATCCAAATCTCAAACATTGCCTTTCCTTTTAACTTTTGAAATTTTCAATCACAATGTGCATAACAGTTTGATAGATTCTAGAGCTTCCTCGAATGTCATACCACTGTCAATCTGCAAAAGGATTAATGGGAAGCCAATCCCATCCCCAGCTCAGATTATCCAGCTAGATAGAACTGTTGTTAAAGTCATTGGGGAAATGAAAGATGTGCTTATTAGGTTGTCAGCAGACCTAGAGTGTGTCAGTTTATTGATATAATGGTAGTTGATATTCCTAAAGCGTATGGTTTAATCTCGAGCAGGGACTGGTCTATGAAACTCAATGGTTATTTTGCAACTGACTGGTCTCATTTGTGGTTACCATATCAGAATAGGCAAAATCAGATCAAAGTACTGAGAGAACCGCACATGAAACATAACGTAACTCAACTAGAAGAAAAGAATGAAGCTGTAACGTTTTCATCTTCAGTTTTGGGGAATTATTTCTTAGAAATCGAGCCTGGTAATTATCAATAAAAAAATGTTAGCCATGAATCATATGAATAGTCTGATCTCCTTCAATTTTCTCGGACTGATGATATTGACTGTAACATAGTTAGCTTAGTTACTGACTTAGATGATAAAGATACTAACTTAGTTAGATCAAAGAATGTTTTTTGGGTTCTTTACTTTGATGGTTCCAAAGCTCAGGAAGGATCCAGAGCTGGTTGTGTTCTAGTTGATCCTGAAAACAACAAATACTTCTTGTCTTGTAGATTAGAGTTCGATTGTACTAACAATACTGCTGAATATGAAGCTTTAGTCCACAGATTAAAGAAATCCATTGGTTTGAACGTTAAATACCTCAAGGTCTTTGGTGACTCAAAAATAGTCGTCAGACAGGTGAGGGATACAATTAATTGTCTTTCACCACATTTGAAAGGTTATCAGTCTGAGGGATGGGATTTAATTACGCACTTTGACGCTTTTAACATAAAATATATTCCTAGATTGCAGAATGCTGCGGCTAATTTATTAGCTACTTCCGCTTCTAGGTTAGTGCCTACTAATAATAAATGTTCTATTGAATTGGTTCTCATGCCTTCTGTTCCAGATAATATCACAAATCTCAGAGTGTTCGATGATGACGATCAGATCATTAGTTTCCTTACGAATGAAAACATTTTCCAAGAGGCTGTTATAGATGAAGAAAGGCATGATTCTGATATGCAAAACAAGGACGCAGTCAAAGGAAATTCCATGCCAAAAGGAGTGAGATCACTTGAAAGTTTGTTCGATCTGCAGAGCAAGTTCAAGAGACCAGCAAACGTTAAAATTGATAGCTCCTCTATGCAGCATGAATTGGTAAATCTGGGCACAGAGGCTAAACCAAAGTATGTTAATCTTGGTAAATGTTGTTCACCTGGTGAAAGAGATAAGTTCATTAAGCTTTTTCGGCAATATAAGGATGTGTTTGCTTGGACTTATGAAGATCTGAAAACATATGATACTCGCATCATTCAGCATGTCAAATCAATGAAGGTAGGCGCTAAGCCATTTCAGCAGCAGTTAAGAAGAATGCATCCTACTTTCGAACCTTTAATTCAAAAGGAGTTGAAGAAATTATTAGATGCTAAGATCATTTTTAAAGTTCAGCACTCGGAATGGGTTGCTAATCTAGTTCCCATGAGGAAGAAGTCAAGAGAAATAAGATTATGTGTTGATTTCCGGAATTTGAACAAAGCATCTGATAAAGATAACTATCCCGTGCCTTTAATGGAACAAATTTTACAGATGGTATCAGGATTAGAACTCTTCTCTCTCCTAGATGGTTTCTCTGGTTACAATCAAGTGTCAGTAGCAGAAGAAGACCGTCTTAAGACTACTTTCCATACTAACTGGGGAACATTTGCCTACCGAAGAATGTCGTTCGGTTTGATAAACGCAGGAGCTACTTTCCAGCGAGTAATGGACATTGCCTTTCGAGGATTGGGCGGTCATTAGGTTGTAGTCTATCTAGATGATGTGACAGTTTTCTTAAAGAAAAGGGAAGACCATGTTTGCCATTTAAAGCAGATTTTTTATCGCTGTAGGAAGTATGGTATCTCTTTAAACCCTAAGAAAAGTGTTTTTGCCATTCTTGAGGGCAAACTCTTGGGTCACATTATTTCAAAGAAGGGAATTTCGATAGATCAAGAGAGAGTACAAGTTATCAACAAAATTCCCATGCCCCACAACAAAAAATCCATGGAATCATTTATGGGCACTATCAATTTTGTTCGAAGGTTTGTTCCAGATTTCGCACAAATTGTCAAACCTTTGCAGCAAATGGTGAAGCAAAGCATACAGTTCAAATGGACAGAGTTGGAAAAGGATGCGTTTAAGGATATCAAAGCAGCCATAGATAATGCTCCCTCTCTGAGAAGTCCACATTTTGACAAAGATTTTATTTTGTATACTTTTTCTTTAGACGCCTCTCTCGCGGCTGTGCTCACGCAAAAGGTAGAATCAGGAGATGAGTACCCAATTTCATTTATGAGCACTGGTCTGCAAGGCACTGAAATGAACTATCATGTTGTAGACAAACAAGCATTCACCGTATTCAAAGTGGTACAGCAGTTCAGACCATATATTCTTAAGAACAGAACTAAAGTTGTAGTTCCTCACCCGGTTGTCAGATCTCTTTTCGTTCAAAAGGAATTGGGAGAAAAAAGAGGGAATTGGGTCACCGCGCTTCAAGAATATGATTTAGAATTTAAACCAGCTACTATCATTAAAGGTCAGGGCCTATGTAAATTGCTCACTGAACATCCGGTTGATGAAGAACAAAGTTGGGAGAATGAAGCTAAACTAAACACGGTTGAAGTATGCCATATTTTCATAGCTCCCGAATCCTGGTATAGAGACTTAGTGCACTATTTGCAACAAGGGTACTAGCCAGAGCACTGGAGTTCTAAGCAAAGAAGAGCACTCTGTTTGAAATCAACATTTTATCAAATCATCGATGGAGTACTTTTTAGAAAAAATTACGATGGCATTTTTCTTAGATGCTTAGAAAAGGAAGATGAAAGTAAGGTAGTCAAATAATTACACAATGGCCCTGCTGGGGGACATTATTCTGGAGATACAACAGCTCACAAAATATTGAGAGCTAGATTTTATTGGCCCACCTTGTTCAGAGATGCTCGTGCCTATGCAAGAAATTGTGATGTATGCCAAAGGAGTGCTGGGAAATTACCCAAAGCAACAGGACCGTTGCAACCAGTTATTATCTCATAACCTTTTGAACAATGGGGCATAGATGTCATTGGAGAAATAAAACCGAATTCTTCTCTACAGCATCGGTATATCCTGACAGCCACATACTATTTTACAAGATGGACAGAGGTTGTCCCATTGCGCAAAATCAACGAGGATGCAGTTATCAGTTTCTTAAAGGAGAACATCATAACCAGGTTTGGGGTTCCAATTTCCCTAGTCTTTGATAATGCAACTTATTTTTCGTCCTTTAAGATAAATGAATTTGTTTATGAGAGAGGAATTAAGTTACATTATTCAGCCAATTATTATCCCCAGGGAAACGGATTAGCTGAATCTTCAAACAAAAACCTCATTCGAATTCTTAAGAAAACTATGATTGAAAATGAGAGAAGCTGGCACATAGCTCTCCCAAATGCCTTATGGGCAGATGAGGTTACTCCAAAGAATGCTTTAGGGGTTTTCCTGTATACCCTTGTCTATGGTAGAGAAGCCATCCTCCCTCCCAACATCTTACTCCCATCTTTGCAATTGGCCTAAGTCTCCCGAGGTTCCAGTAGTTAGGTTTTACAATCTAGAATTGACACCCTGTTGAAACTTGAAGAATCCCGGCAGAAAGCCAAAGACCGATTCCACCAATACCAAGACATAGTCAAAAGGTGGTTCGATAAAAGGAAGTTTGTCAAAAGAAGTTTTGAAGTAGGTGGCTTAGTTCTGAAATGGGACCATCCACACGAAGGTAAGGGAATGCATACAAAATTTCAACACTTATGGGTTGGCCCTTACCAAATTTCTGAAAAACTCAGCCCGACGACATACAATCTAAAAGATCTACAAGGAGAGGAAGTAACCCCACCTCTCAATGGCCTCACTTTGAAGCAGTACTTCTCTTAGTACTTTGAGGGATCCTTTTGTACATAAATAAACATTCTTGTTTCTTTTGCTTGCTTGTTTGGTTTTACTTTCTATTGTTTTCCTCAGTCAACTTGTTTTGCTTTCACCTTGATTTATGTTCATAGTTTTCTTTATTCTTTCCTTAATAAAACTCAGCTCAGCTTTTGGTGAAGAGGCAATATAGATTTTCGAACAAAACTCAAAATCCTGTAAGGTTGAAACCTGCTTACAAAGAAATGTTTTTTGCAACTTTGTTTCCACTGTTGAGTCTCCAGGAATTAGAGATCCTTTTTTTGAGTGGTCAAAGTAACCCTGTTTAAATGACTAAGATTCGACACTTCTTTCCTACTATCTTGGAGCTCCATTCACTCTAACATAAACAACTGTCTCAAGGAGTTCACTATGATAGACCCATGGAAAAAAAAGCATGTCTCACAAATGTATGGTATTTAAAATGATCCCATGCTACAAATGAAAGCCAAAAGAGCTTGTACTAAAGACTCCGATTTCCAAAAATTCTCGCCTCAATCAAAGCACGATAAAGAAATGCAAAGCACATTCAATCAAGGAAGTTGTTCAAATAAATCATCCCAACAAGGTTCTTCTCCGTCCGTGAAGCATGATAATCAAACAAATTTATCGCTCACACAAAAGGACATTATGGATTGAAGAACCAAAATCAAATATGCAAGTTGAAGAAATTCATTTCTGGAAAACTCAAGTGACAAAAATCACCAAGAAACATCCAAAAGGATGTAAATAGCATGGGAATGAGGAACAAACGAATATGTCTGTGGGATATTGTTACGATCCCGTGGAGTCTTTTAGTTGAAATCTGAGAGGCAGAATTCCAAACTGAACTCCATACTCCAGCCCTAAGAGAGTTGTAAGGAAGTATAATTCTAAGTTGCCCTCTCCCAAGATGACCATGATAATGAGAGTGATCACTGTATTCACGAAAGCTAAACTATGAAGACATTTTGTTGCCCATATAAATAAACAGTTTGTAAGTTTTCTACCCTAAGGAGAGTTCTTTTTTAGGGATCTGTGTTCACCAGAGAATCGCCATTTGTTGTTGCTGCAACATCCCCCCCAAAATTTTGTAAATTTTGGGGCCCCTCCTTTTAAGTTTTTAGAAAAGTTTACTTAGGAGCTAAACACTGCCTAGAAGGTCCTTTGTACTTAGTTTTTTCAGAGAAGTAAGTTTTGGAGTTTGTTTATCTTTTTTCTTCTAAGTCAAAACTCAACTTTTTCATCCGAAACAACAGCCAAACTCAGCCTTTTCACCCGTAATGGTGGACGAACTCAACAAGTTCTGGCGCAACGACGCCTCATTTTTGTTAAGTCTTTTAAGCTCGCCAGTTTTGGGCAAACTCACTAAGTTCATCCGAAATGGCGGATGAACTCGGCGACTCTCGCCACAATAGCGGAACAACTCACAAGGCTTTGCCGTAACAGGCGGGCAAGTTTTTGATTTTTTTACTAAGGCACAAAGCCATTTTTTGCCGGGTGAACTCGCTGAGTTCTGCCGCAACGTCGGGCGAACTCGGCTAGTTCCATCGCAACGTCGGAACAACTCCCACAATCTCGTCGCAACGGGCGCATGTTTTTTCATTAAGGCCTTTAGCTGCAAACCGTCAGACAAACTCATGAAGTTTCGCCGCAATGGGCGGCCAAACTCAGTCTTTTCATCCGCAACGCCGATGGCGACTCAAAAGTTCTCACCGCAAACCGTCGGGCAAACTCGCCTTTTCCTTCCGATTTCGACAGTCATTTTTAATGCTAAAGCGTGTCGAAGTGACCCCTTCCGGCCATGCCTTAAACCCCGTTTTTAAAACCTCAGCAACCCAATTGAATGCCCACACATGTTAATCTTTATATAAAGGGTTTGGGCGGTTTAGTTTTCATTGATAGATTTTTATGCTATGAGAATCCTATTTGAGGATTGCGTTAAGCCACTCCAGCTTAGCCCGATTGCAGCACAGTCAACTGCCGTTAGGACCAACCATTTTCTGCCAGGTAGGTTGTTCTAACGATTGTTTTTTCGCTTTTCTCTTTCAGTTGCTATTAAGCCAGTCTCGACATTACTATCGCCGCACCAGCTGCATGGCCTGTAGTCGTTTCACTTTTTGTTGTTTTGGCCATCCCCAAGCGTAGAGCTCACAGCCATCGGCCCTTAAAATCCACTCCCAATCCCTTAAACCTACAATGCTCTGTCTCCCGGGCAACATTTACCTGTCGCCTCACTCACGTTTTTCCGTTAAGGAAGTATCAAGCCATGTCTCATTCTGAAACCACTAGCATCTTCCCTGACCCGTCTTATCATCCTAGGGAGGAGCATGGTTTTTGTTTCTAGTAAAATCTTAATTCTTGTCTCTATTTTTACAACACCTTGCTTTTAAACGTGCTTGCCATATCTATGCTAGTCTAATGTTTGATATTCTTGCGTTTTGGTCGATTGTATGTCTACTTGTGCATGGTTGTTGGACAGGTTTAAGCCACGATGCCGAAGGATAGCAAAAGGAAAGCTAAGATGACTGAGCTAGAATCAATGGCGGTAAGAGTTGAAACTCTATTCGAGGACACCAAATGTATCACAGGCGTTCCTCCTGAAGCCAAGTGGGGAGATATATACCACATGGTAAGAGATCAAGATATCCCTGGAGCACTCTTGGAAGAAGAGCATATATACCAAAACATCAGAAGCTCTGGTATATCCAAAGCTTCCACACGCCATGAGCTCTTTCCTTGTTCAGAAGTGATCGGATGGATCCTGGAACATGCAGACCCTGAATCAAGAGTGTTGTCCGATAGCAATCAAGAGGCCTTTGCCTTGTTTCATCCAGCCTACATTGTAGCAGCTTACAAGTTACCGCGTCCTCAGTAGCCACTGAACGAAGAATGGTTGGGGCAGCTCAAAATGGACAATTTTAAAATGGCTAAGAAGCTGTTAATTACAGGAAAGCAACTAAGGAAAAGGGACAGTGATGAGTATGAGGGCCAAAACCTGAGGGCCCCTTTCCGGATGATCGCCTTTATGTTAAGAAGAATTTTTGGCATGGATGCTGGAACCGTTTATAGGATACAATGGGCCCCCATAATTCATTACGTGGCATTCAAGGGAACGGTCTTTAATTGGGAAACTATCCTCTCAGATAGTCTTTCGTCTGCCATAGCCACTGCCAAAGAAGGACTGACCCTAAAGAAGTCAGAATTCTATATGTCATCATATCTCATAGATTTTATTCTGGCAAAGCTTCCTTTCCCAAAACTGGGTTGTATTTGGGATCAGGCCAACACCCTGGTATACACTGCTTATAAAATGCTTTGGGCCAAAAATTACAGAATGCACTACAAGCTCATTTGTGAAGAATTCATCATACCTTTGTATGAGCTAATGTTTAATGAAGAACCCAATTGCTTATCGGAGAATGCCATGGAAGTTATGGAGAACTACGGTGATTTCTACTTTTCAGAGAAAGGTACTTATATCAGAATGTATGGAGGCTCCAAGCCACCATATATCTTGCCCAAGTATGCTATTGATTACATAGTCCTGAAAGAAGCAGTTAGGCAAGTTTTTCTTGATGGAGATAGTAGATTTTTGAATAGATTGAAAAATACTTCTTTTTTTGCTTTTCCTTTCTACGTGGGAACCTATAAGTTCTCAAAGGTTGCATCGACCAAATATTTAATCCAAGAGTTAAAAGGTTTTCACTTCGGGGAAGTGGTCTTCCATAGGAATGACAGACGGAACAAAGTTGCAAAACATTGCAGAGAGTTACATGCTCACTTTGATTATGCTCATTACTACGATGAAGATGAAGAGGTGTATAGAGGAATCGGTAATATGACCGAGCTGCAAATTTGCCGTCTCAAGGATGGAGCTAGTTCTAGCTCTACCGCTTCTGAAGATGCCCCAAGAGGCCAAGCTGACGAAAGAGAAGGAAGCAGCTAAAGATCTAGCCAATGAAGAGCAAAGGCTTAGAGAGGAAGTTGAGAGGATCCAAAAGGAAGCTGCCGACAAGATGCAAAAGGAGCAGGAGGACAAGCTTCCATAGGAAGAATCTCTTAGGCTTCAGCAAGCAAAAGATCTTAGGCTGCAAGAAGAAGAAGCCTAGAGGCTTCGAGATCAGGAACTAGAGAAGATAAGAATACAGGAAGCTGCTAAAGAGCAAGAAGAAAGGGAGGCAGTTGAGAACCAACTAAGGGCCGAAGAAGAAGAAAGACGGCTTAAAGCCGAGGAGGAAAATAAAGCCAGTGAAGATGTGCAAGCTAGTGGTTCTAACATACAGCACATGGAGGAAGACTCATCCCAATCGGTCCAGATCCCGCCTGCAGAATAAAACACCCCTATAGAAGACCTCCTGCTAATCCATTTCACACCATCAAAGGATCACACTGTGACGCATTGGGAGAAGTTTGTGTTTGATAAGAAAAGAAAGTCTATTGTGCACAAGACAAAAACGAGGTTGAAGAAACCTTTTCACTCAGACATCGTCACCCGACGAGAAACTACTGTTATGTAGGGAACACAACATGCTCCCGTGGCTATGGCATCTGCTATTGTAGCTGTTGCAAAAGCAAGAGAGCACAATGTAGTCAAGATGGTAAATGAGTTTGAAGCAACCAAGAAAAGAGCTCGTAGGCTGCAACACACCGTGGTTAATGAGCAAACCTATACGGGACCTCGTGGTAAAGAAATATAACAGCCTTTTGTCAAATGAAAAGGAGTTGTCAGATAAGTATCAATACCTGGAGGAGGAAAAGGAACACTTGGCAGTCCAAATGATGATAGTTGAAGTAAAGAAGAATGATTTTGAAGCCAAAGTCATTCAATTAGAAGAAGAGAAGGAGTTGATGGCTGAGCAGCTAGAACAAGCAAACAACAGAGCAATGGACATGACTCCCTTTCATGAGCAATCCTGTGACATACTAAAGCAAATGCATGTGTCACAGGAACTGCTTACTGAAGAGATTTGCAGGCTAAAGGCCATGGTGGACAGAATGAAGGAGATTAACTCTGAAGCTATTAGGATCAAGAATAAGTACACACGGGTAAAAGGGGATATGACAAGATAGATGGAATGGAGAGAAGGGAAAGCGGATTTCCCCAGGCATCTCCCTTTCAAATCTGTAAATGAGTTTAAAGAGGACATAAGCTTTATGGAGTTCTGTAAGAACTACGGTGCAAAATTGATCGCTGTGATCCAGGTAACGATGGGAAAGTGCAATAGCTTCTATCAAAAGATCTATGAAGTTCATGAGAGACTCAAGTTAGCATTTCCCCAATCTCTTGAAGAGTTCCCAAGCAAAGAGAAACACCTATCCGAGTTGAAAGGTGAACTAAGCATCCAGATGGAGTATGTAAGAAGGATAGATGTACTAACGACAGATGATCTTCATCAGTGTATCATGCAACCTTCCATACATGCCCATCTTCTCCATGAGACTCTCCAGATTGGAGTAGCAGAAATGCAGGACATTGAAGCAGATCTAGACAAACATGTGACTTCTAAGAAAATCCTGCTCCCTGCCCCTGCCAATATTGTTATAAGGGACACAGGTATTTGGTTCAATTACATAGCAGAAGAATATAAGAAGGTAGCAACAAAGGCATCAGTCGAAGAAGGGGTGCCATCTGGGACAGAGGCTCAAGTTGAGGCAGAAGCGCCATTTGGGATAAAGGCTCCAGTTGAAGCAGAAGCGCTACCCGAAAGCTGACTTGGCTGTCATAATACACTGAGAGTTTCTCTTTGCAGTGTTAAGTCGTGAAGTATTAGGGACAGCTCTCTCTTTTTTGTCTTTTGTGTGAAGGATGCCACGAATTATTTCATTTTGTAAAACATTTAAAAGAAAATTAAAAGATTTAGGGAGAGAGGACAGGTGGTAGCCCTGGAGGCATTTTGTAAAGCTATATATAGATGTTTAGAGAATAGTAGAAAGACTTTTGGCAGGTGAAAGACATATTATGTCTTGTACGTGAACTATTTTACTACTTGTATAAGAAATTCGAGTTTTCCAAATGGAAGCCCGGGAGACTGCATTTTTTCCTGAAGGATGTGTTAAATGTTTGTTGGATTACTCTTATATCATCTATACATTACTATGAGATCTTTCCTTACTGTTATGAATTACTTCTATGTGATGACTGTTCTCCTATTTTCTGTGCAAAGATGTTTATCTCAATTGAGTAATGGAATGTATTAACTGAATTAAAGCTATCTTTAATATCTTTTATCTTCTGCTGGAGCTGCATCTTTATGATTAAATAGCTATCTGCCTGATCTTTAGATGTTTCTTTCAGTTTATTACTCATCTTTACAGTTTGCTCTTTGCAAGGATAGATTAGATTTGCTTGCACAGTTTAGATTAATTTAGATTAGTTACCTCCATTTAGTTTAGAGCATTTGCATATCATCTTTAAAATAAAATACATAAACGGTGGATCGGGCCGCAACCAGTGCAAAGAATACAAATCTTTAAATCTCATGGTAGGCAGAACCGTTAACCGGACGGATTCCCCACACCAAACGGTGAGCGATCTAATTGGGCTAGCTTACCGAGGAGAATCCCTTACTGATTGATGCTACAATTTTAGAGGCATCAACAATTTGGTGCTTAACTCGTGTCATTCAAATGTTAGCAACTTGGTTCATTTGAATAGTAAGGTATGCTAGGTTGACAAACACCTTATGTTTTTTCAGTTTCTTCTTATAAATTTTAGTAATTGGTTTAGCTCTTGTAATTTGCATCTAAGGAGTAATTACATGTTTCTTCTCACCATTTTGCTAAGGTTTATATCAGGTTGCTAGTTCAAAGGCGCATCTCTATAGAAACCTTTTCATGGGAAAATTTTGCATCTAATTCCATAAGTCTAGAATAATTGTGGCATGTCTATGCATTTCATAACCTCATATGTGCAAGGATAAGCAAGGCACTAATCTCACTCATCAACCACCTTTAAAATTAACAATTTTCCTTAATTTTTTGTTTATTTGAAATCTGGAAACTACACTTTGTTAGATCATAAGAACATATTTCAAATTTTAATGCCTAAGGGTTTGAAACAACAATTATTTCTATATTAGGCTTCATTTTGTTAACTTAAATTTCTGGAAAATCTTATCGGTATTTAATCTTAAGAACATAAAATCTTATTGGTATTTGATCTTAAGAACATAACTACACTAATGCATCCATAAAATTGGGAAGCTCAATGGTGTTTCTTATAAACTATTAACTCCATTAAACTAAAGCACAATTACACTCATAGGTTTGCACTTGTATTTGAGATTTCTACAATCTCAAAGAACAATGATTCTCAGTAAACATAATCTATCACAAATTATTATTCTACACTCATTATTCCAAAAGTAGTAACTTTATTATATAACTTTAAAAGAAGTACAATAGAAAATACAATAGCTCCAGTGTTGTGTAAAATTGGAAGGCCAATTTCACTTAAACTGTGTAAGCTAAAATGATTTATTAAACTGTGTATGGTTGTATGGCCCATTACAAGGCTTCGTCTCTATAGATTCTAGACTTAACAATTCATTCCATTGTCTCTATAATCTGGCCAACCTAAATCATTACGTAGCATATATATTTATAAATCACAATTGATTGGTAGAGTTTGTTTTCTCATTTCCTTCACTTCTCTATACCTATACTCTTTTACCTTGTGGGCATTATTAAGCCCCTGCAAGCATTCCTAAGCCCCTGCAAGAATTTCCTTAGCCCTTTTGGGCATTATTAAGCACCCGTGGGCATTTCCTTAGCCCTTGTGGCCATTATTAAGCCCCTGTGGGCATTTCCTTAGCCCCTGCGGGCATTTCCTTAGCCCCTTGTGGGCATAATATAAGCCCTTGCGGGCATTTCCTTAGCCCCTTGTGGGCATAATATAAGCCCTTGCGGGAATTCCTAATCCCCTGCGAGCATTTCCTTAGCCCTTGTGGGCATAATATTAGCCCTTGCGAGCATTTCCTTAGCCCTTGTGGGCATTATTAAGCCCCTGAGGGCATTTCCTTACCCCCTAAGGGCATTTCTTTAGCCCTTGTGGGCATTATTAGGCCCCTGCGACCATTTCCTTAGCCCTGTGGCCATTTCCTTAGCCCCTTGTGGGCATAATATAAGCCCTTGCGGACATTTCCTTAGCCCTTGTGGGCATAATATAAGCCCTTGTGGGCATTTCCTCAGCCCTTGTGGGCATTATTAAGCCCCTGCAGGCATTTCCTTAGCCCCTGCGGGCATTTCCTTAGCCCTTGTGGGCATTATTAAGCCCCTGCGGGCATTCCTAATCCCCTATGGGCATTTCCTTAGCCCCTGGGGGCATTTCCTTAGCGCTTGTGGGCATTATTAAGCCCCTACAGGCATTTCCTTAGCCCCCGCGGGCATTTCCTTAGCCCTTGTGGGCATTATTAAGCCCCTGCGGGCATTTCCTTAGCCCCTTGTGGGCATAATATAAGCCCTCCCGAGCATTCCTAATCCCTTGCGGGGATTTCCTTGGCCCTTGTGGGCATAATATAAGCCCTTGCGAGCATTTCCTTAGCCTCTACGGGCATTTCCTTAGCCCTTGTGGGCATTATTAAGCCCCTGTGGGCATTTCCTTAGTCCCTTGTGGGCATAATATAAGCCCTTGTTGGCATTCTCCTGAGCCTTTGTGGGCTTATCTTTTAAGCCCTTTGTTGGAATCTTTAGCTCCCTTATGCGGGCATATTCATATTCCTTATGCGAGCATTTCCTTAGCCCTTGTGGGCATTTCCTTAGCCCCTGTGGGCATTATTAATCCCCCTTGTGGGCATAATATAAGCCCTTGCAGGCATTAGCTCTAAAATGCTAACGAAAAATTTCATATAAAGTGGCCACAGGAAATCAATTTTAGAACATGCAATATGTATAATTACAACCAAAGCTTGTGAAGAGAATGTAAAAACAAGGCCTAGATTGGCTAAAAAATTTGTAATCACATGTTTAGTGAGGTTATCCAAATTAAGAACAAACCATTATTTTCCTATGAAGTAATACTCAGTTCATACAGTGGAAACCTTCTAAGAGTCTTAATTTCCAACAACCAATAATAATTTACTTTCCCACCTTGCATGCATTGCTTGAAATTTTCATTGGGTTGCCTTCAATGTTCAGAGCATGAGCTGTAAACAATGACCTGATAATTTTATTTCCAATTATTTGTCAGTAGATGAGCAACTCATTTATAAAAGAGTTTGGTGTCTCTATGAAATGAACCATGATGAATTTAGGAGAAAAAAATTGTAATTTATAAAAGTTTAAAAAAGATGATGGGTAAAATTATAATGTACACTTCATGATTTTCCATAGAATATTTAGTTAAAAATCTAGTGATAGTCTTATCTATCTTGCTTTTGGAAAGATCTTCTCTATCGGCTGGTATTGTTATGAAGCTAATTTATGCTTTGGAGAAACACTCTATTTGTTGGTATTCTTATCATGTTAGTGTCTGATTTGGAGAAACACTGATGAAGACAAGTATGGGCATTTGCAAAAGGGTGATGTTTGAGATGAGAACATAAACTAGAATAAGGTGGATAAGAGAGTGCACTAAACTGCTGAAATTTGTGATAATACTTTCAAAAGTATTCTAATAGTATTTATTAGGAAAACTATGCTGGTGAATTCAAACCAGTGACCAAAGAACTTCTATATAGAGAAAAAATGTTGATTTACTAAGTGAAACATAAGACGTATTTTCAGAACAAAAAGCAGGTTCGCAATAGGAGGCTGCTCAAGTGCTCCACTATGGAATATGAAGAATAAACAAAATGATTAAATACGCATTTTCATAGAATTTGTAGTAATAGTGACATCTTACAAGGAGTTACAAGGAGCTATTGCATATAAGAGGTAGTTACAAGGAGCTATTGCATATATTTGACCTTATATCTCTTTGGCATGTCAAATAAGAGGTAGTTACAAGGAGCTATTGCATATAAGAGGTAGTTACAAGGAGCTACTACATATATTGACCTTATTTGACCTCCCATCTCTTTGGCAGGTCAAATAAGAGGTAGTCACAAGTAGCCATTGCATGGATCAGTGTGGAACCTTCTTCATATAGTGATGATGAACTTTCAGGTCATATGGAACATTTGTACATTTGAGAGAGAGATGATTGGTTGTACCTTCCCCACAATGGTTGATTTACTTTTGGTCCTTACAACATGTTGTTTATTGGTCTTGTGGTACCTTGTCCTTGGCGTGTGGTTGATAGGGTCATTTTACCCATCTTGAGTTGTTCGTACCACCCTTCAATGTTTTTGGTCCTTTGGGTACTATGGTTGTTTGCCCCCTAAATGACCCTAGTACCCCACTTATGATTTATGTTATTATTTATGACTCCTTTTTATTTTATTTGTTATTTTATTATTTTACTTTTAATTTTTAATTTTTATATTTTATTTTAATTTTTTATTTTTTGTCATGAGTAGTTAAGACTTGTCCCGTCAGACAAAATTGTTGGTGATCAGATATGTGTTTTTCTGCTAAGCTTTTACTTGCACTAAGACTTTTGTTGTAATCATTCTTTGCGCTTTATTTAACTTCTGTTATGAATGTAACTGTCTTTGTCTAACTACTGTTGCATACAACATTTCTCTCTTTCTCTCTGGTTTGTACTTACCCTTTAGTAGGGTCAGTGGGTTCCTAGTGTTGGCTAACCTTTGAGAGGTACAGTTTTCACCGAAAGTAATAATTCTAAGTATCCGACAAGAAGGTTCCACATTATGGTGTAAGTACCCTAAACCTATCTTATTTACTCATGTTAATGTTGATTAACTATTGTTAGTAATTACATGTTACTGAAGATTACTTTAACACAATGAGCCAATTGGTAGTGTTAATGTGGAAAAGTTGAAAGAGATGAAAATTATGTTTTGTTACTGTTGTTCTATTTAGTTTCAATAATACTTGTTTATTAGATTTAATAAAAGAAAGGAGTTTACATTCGGTGGAGGCATGCTAACTACGTATGATGATAGTGGAAAATGCATGCCTTAATGCCTTTTAATGTTCTAATATGAACTATGCATACCCAACAAGTTCCTATTTGAACTTTTTTCCCATGGTGCATGTAGAACCAAGCAGGTATTTGTCAGATTTGTCTTCCTCGAGCGAGGGGAGTTTAGGAAGGCTAGAGGAAAGTGAGACATCCAGTAGGTCTACAAAATTTATATCAACTAGATGTTAAAAGATCAAAAGAAAATTCCATAAACACATGGAATTTTTTCTCGTTGAAGGGGGGTCATATTCATATGATGATGAGAGAATAGGCGACATCGAGGTGCCCTTGAGGTACAAACATCTAGTGAAACAATGGGTACCCATTATTCTTCGTCATTACATGGTTTGGGGTTGTTTTGCATGGATGGCATAAAGGTCGGTTACGAAAAATGTACAGAATTGATGGAAGATGTTGGACCCTGTTACAACTACAAAGATTGGATGCGCCTGGTCCAATATACACGAAGTATGCGTAGATATGGATTGTCAGCAAATTATTTACAGCTGAAAGACAAAGATCAAAATAAAGGAGCAACATTGTACATTGACGGAAGGCCAAAGACCACAGGGAATATTGCGGGGTTTATAAACAATACGCAACCGGCGCCTACAATTAAGAAAACCAACTGCGAATTTGAGGGGTGCGAAGGAAACCGTTTTTTTGTATGTGACATTAAATCAATAGCTACAGGGTAAGAGTTGCTTATTAATTACAATTTGAATTGAGTAGATACGAACATGGTTACTATGGGAGTGGTACATCTAACAATTTACCCAACCTTTTATTAATGAATTTAACATCTTAAGGATTTTTCATTAGTTTATTGTTATAATTTCGTTTAAATTTTCTATATTTACTTCGCAGGGTAGTGATCGGGGCATCTCCCCAGTAGCTGGTCAGAGGAATACAACTTCCTCGAGGTAGGAAGTATACATCTTTGTAGTAGTAAAAATATAATATGAAAACAAAGTTTTTTTTGCTTTGTTTTTCCATTAGTATATTTGTTTGGTTTATATAATGTTATCTATATTTGATGCAGGCAGTTGATCTAGGAATCCACCCGGTTGTTGATCAGACGACAATAGCCTCGGGGCAACATGTAAAACTGATTGTAATTGTACAATTTAAATACGTCGAAATGTTTTGTTATAATATTGTTTCAGTGAGTATTTTGGTTTCGTTTAGGTAATTTTTTCTATGTTTTTGATGCAGGGTTCTGTAAGGGGCACCTCCCTAGCAGTAGATGATACCAGACCTACCTTGAGGCAATGGGTATACATCAATGCCATTGTACAAATTTAATATGTACAAAAAAAAATTTGTTGTGTTTTTTCATGAGTATATTCATTTGGTTTATATAATGTTATCTATATTTGATGTAGAGTGTTGATTGGGGAAGCCACCTAGCTGTTGATCATACGACAACAGCCTCGGGGCAACAGGTAAACCTGATTTTAATTGTACAATTTAAATACATCAAAATGTTTTATTATGTTGTTTCAGTGAGTATTTTGGTTTTTTGTTCTATGTTTTTGATGCAGGGTTTTGTAAGGGGCACCTCCCTATTAGTAGATTGGGGCAGGTCACCTATAACCATTGATCTGATGAGTAGATGATCCTCGAGGAAGAAAGTATAATTCATTGGAATTGTACCAATATAATATGTAGCATAACGTTTTTTTTTGTTATGTCTTTTTCGTGTGTATACTGGTTTCATTATGATAATGTTTTCTATTTCTTTTTTGCAGGGGGATGATCGAGGCAAGTCCCCAGCTGTGGATCAGATGACATCATCATCGAGGCATCAATTAAACCTAGTTGTAATTTTATGAATCTATCATGATAGATATGTTTTGTTAATATAATTTTTTTCCTCGGTCTATTGCTTTCACGTCAGTAATGTTTTATATATTTTTGTTGCAGACCAATGTTTCAGTGTATGAAACAATATCACAACAATCAATAGATTTTGATGTGTATGAGTTGATGCAGGATGTTGACATTGGTTCTTCTCTAGACCCGGTTAAGATGATAGAGACGACCTTGAAAAAAATTAATGAGGATATCCTTTGTCTGCTATTCATTCACCCGTAGACAGATTAGATTAAATCCAAGGTTGATGTTTTGGTAAAGAGATCTCATGCCTTGCAAGTAAGTTGCAGAATCTTGAATCATAATATAAATTCATTTAGAACTTTATAATTTTTACTTTTATATGATAGTGAACTTATAAAATATGGTTTGTATTTACAGGATTTTCTGCGACCACACACTAGTGGTCAAGGCAGTGTTGGCCCCAGTGATGCTCATGAAGATCAGTCGTCACCTGAGCAAACTACTCCAAATATGTCGAATCATGCACTATTGTTGTCGACTGAACAGTTAGAAACACATTCCGCAACACCCCCAAGGCCATCATTGAGTGCACCTGCTAGTGACCGATGCACACCAGATCGTGCAGAAGAAGGGGTAGATGCAAAACCTACTAGCATTTGTTAAATTTTTAGAATTTACTTCAATCTGATCTAGGATCTTAACTGAGAGAACAACATGTACAACAAATCTATAGCATATCAATCATGGACACAATAATGCAAGCACACAAGAGACACAGAGTTTACTTGGGGAAAACCATAAAGGTGAAAAACTCCAATAACTTCCTCAGAGATAGATAGAGCAATGATACAACCAGAATACAAGAGATAGTCTTCTCCTAGCAGCAGAGCCTCCTCCTCCACAAGTGCGCCACTCTCCAAAATGTGAGTGAGAGAATAGAATGTGTAAAATGAGAGAGACACATTCTGTATTTATACACTAACTTGACTTGACCTTTACTCAACTAGGTCGACCTCAACTTAACCACTTAACATAATGCTGACTGAGCCGACCCCCACTATGGTGGTCTAATAACCCTTTGACCCACATGGCCGACCCCCAATAGGGTGGTCTAATAACCCTTTGACCCACATGACTTATACAGGGCCGACCCCAACAAGGTGGTCTAATAACCCATCAAGTATAAGTTAAGACACTTACAATATAAATGACGACACTTCCGTATAGAGGAATAATAACATCTCTATAGGAATACAACCACTTCCGTATAGAGGAATAATAACATCTCTATAGGAATACAATATACATATATGTGAAATACACTCCGAAGTTACATATACATGAACACTCCATCTTAACTACACTCCATCTTAACTAGGAAGGTATTTATCGACATAGGCCTTCTAGCACAAGTCATCTTCTCTGGATCATCGTCACTACTGCTGCTATCTCAATCAATCTCTGAATCTACTCGTCATAGGAAGTTCTACAGAGCCAGTCCTTTTTCATACTGGATGTAGGCTCACCACATGTAGGTCTTTGTCATCACTGGCCATACTGTGGAATCCTCAAGACTTATTACGTGCGTCACAAAACCTCGAAAGAGCATCCCGGGCTGTTACGAGCACACGGCTCTACCTATAGGATCTCCCAGGGCCATATTATACGTGGTCACCACAAAACCTTGCAAGAGCATCCCAGGCTGTTACGAGCACACAGCTCTACCTATAGGATCTCCCACGGACAGATTATATGTGGTCATGGAAAAACCTCGCAAGAGCATCCCAGGACTTATTATGGGCACACAGCCCAACCTATTAGATCTCCCAGGGACATATTATATGCCATAGGACAAAACCTCGAAAGAGCATCTGCCAGATATCCCAGGGCCAGATTATATGCCATAGGAAAAACCTCGAAAGACTATCTGCAGATCTCCCAGGGCCAAATTATATGTCCTCCCAGAGCAAAACCTCGAAAGAGAATTTGCCAGATATCCCAGGGCCAGATTACATGCCATAGGCAAAACCTAGAAAGACTATCTGCAAATCGCCCAGGGCCAAATTATATGCTCATCTGCACAACCTGATCCACGACCATAGAGTATCAACCTGATACTCACCATACATCATCCTGATGTACACATGATCATCCTGATCATCATCACTGCAACATCCTGCTGCATGTCATCTGGAGCAACATCCTGAAGCTCGTCATCCATGATCATCCTGATCATACAATGCATCTACTTGATGCATACCAAGTATCTACCTGATACATATCATCATACATGATCCACTTGATCATACAATGTATCCACCTGATACAAATACGAATACATGATACATATCACCATACATGATCCACCTGATACATATACAGATACATGGTCCAAGCATCCAACATGATGCTTATACAAAATACATACACATGATCCAACCAATCATATCCAACATTCAACATGATGCATACATACATATAAATGATCCAACTGATCATATCCAGCATCCAACATGATGCGTACATACATATAAATGATCCAACTGATCATATCCAACATCCAACATGATGCGTACATACATATACATATAAATGATCCAACTGATCATATCCAGCATCTAACATGATGCATACATACATATAAATGATCCAACTGATCATATCCAACATCCAACATGATGCGTACATACATATACATATAAATGATCCAACTGATCATATCCAACATCCAACATGATGCATACATACAAAAATGATCCAACTGATCATACAAAGCAGAAACCAGAACATCATCCTGATGCTCATCATCCAACGCTTATATCCACAGCCATGTGAAGGATCCTCCTTCCAACATGCTTGGAATGGCTTCAACAAATGTGTCCATGCTTTCTTCCTCGAAGTGTCATCAATCCGAAGAACACCAAGCCTCTCTCTGAAGTACTCGAACTTCACTCTGGCTAGTGGTCGTCAACACATCTGCAATCTGCTCGTCCGTCGCAACATACAAGAGCTTCACAGCTCTTCTCTGCACCATATCCCTGATATAGTGATATTTGATCTCTATGTGTTTCGACCTATCATGAAACACTGGGTTCTTAGACAGCTTCACACAACTCTGGTTATCACAGAAGATACCAGTAGCATCCAACAGGAGATCAAATAATTCAGACCGTAGCTTCCGTAGCCATACTGCCTCACAGCTAGCTGAACAGGCTGCAACATACTCTGCCTCAGTTGTACTCAGTGCTACGCAGGACTTCTTCCTGCTAAACCAAGAGATCACACCTGATCCCATACTGAAGCAACATCCAGATGTGCTCTTCCTATTTGCAGCACTGCCAACCCAATCTGAATCAACATAACCCTGCAGGTTAAACTTTTGATTCGCTTCATACTTGAGCCCATAATCCACTGTACCCTTCAGGTACCTTAGAACATGCTTTACAGCAACCAGGTGAACACTCCTCGGATCCGTCAGGAACTGGCTCAATGTGTTCACCGCAAAGCAAATATCTGGTCTCGTGTTCGTCAGGTACATCAAGGACCCAATCATCTGACGATACATAGAGACATCAATCGGCTCAGATGAAGCATCACAAAGAAGCTTTAGATTCGATGCCATAGGTGTGGCCATGGCCTTGCAATCCATCATCCCGAACCTCTTCAGGATCTCTACTGCATACTTCCCTTGTCCAAGGAAGATTCCATCTGCACTCTGCCACACCTCCGTGCCAAAAACAAATAGTGCATCATCCCCAAGTTCTTCATATCAAACTCGGCAGCAAGCTTCCGCTGCGTGTCGGCAATCAATCTATCTTCACCTGTAACAAATAGGTTATCCGCATACAAAAGTAGTATCACT
This sequence comes from Larix kaempferi, assembly GCA_027924585.1. Classification (NCBI taxonomy): domain Eukaryota; kingdom Viridiplantae; phylum Streptophyta; class Pinopsida; order Pinales; family Pinaceae; genus Larix; species Larix kaempferi. Next base: position 14,612,918 of record BSBM01000030.1, read on the forward strand.
GGATTGCCTTCCTCAACCTTGTAGTAAAGGTTGGAATCCGCTTTACTCTTGGTAAAGCCCAAACTGGATAGAAATCTGTCTATCCTACCAAGTTCTGCACACATATACGACTACACCATTCAAGAAGGCTGTCTTGAAATCCATCTAGTGTATCTTCTATTTCATCACTTTTATATTTCTCTATGCTGCCATCTGCAGCATGCTTGATCTAATAGTTCCATTTGGAAGTCATAATAAAACATCGTTCTTCATGATCGACATATCATGGCATTCTTCCCATATCCTGGGAACTTCAATATCTTCAATAGATAATTTTGTTGCTAAATAAATGTTGTAGTTCTTCTTTTGTAGGTGATGGCATACGATTTTTCCTACACAACAAGTTAAATTGCATGTTTAGAAAACATCTCATAGTTTTTAGAACAAATTCTTACACATAAAGAAATATGTCATACAATCATGCAATTATCTTAGCCAATGCTTCAATACAACATTTATCCATATCCCGTAACTTTCTAGATGCCTTCCAATCTCTACCAGAACATTGTTAAGAGTGTGCACAACTCCCAACATGTCAGCAAAGAGGTTTCATTCTAGATAAGTAGCAATGGAATGTTATACAGTGCCATAGGCCACTTACCCATGCATATTAGTAATATACTGTTCATCAATGCAACTATTCTAATATGCATAATACACAACCTAATTCTAGGAACATCAGTATATACATTATTGAACAGTATTATTTAAAAAATAAAATATGCAAGAAATGATAATTAAAAATACTTATCTTTGTTTGGTTGCTGGGTGGACTCCCTCTGAGTCTTTGCTTCCTTATAGGAGATGCTGAAGTAGCTTCTTCTACACCTTTATGTTGTGGAATGTAGAAAGATGGTCAACTCCCTCTGAATATCTGCATCCTTGCAGAAACTACTGAAGTGTTCTCCTTTGCTTTCTTGCAGGAACAACTGGAGTGTGCTCCCTCTTGATCTTTGCTTCCTGGATTACCTGTCCTTGAACTTACATCCATCCTTAATCACTATGCATGCCTATTAGTATCATCATTGTGTTATCCTTGAGGTCTCATACATAATCACACATTTATTAGTATAATCTTAATACTATCAAAACACAATAATCTTAAACATGTATAGTCATGATCATTCACAGATAATAAACATTAGTATTCAAGGTTTCAGGGAAGTCTTCTTTTACTCATGCATATTCTTATTTGATCATAGGACTCTTCTGGTTAGTTGAATCATCAATTATGGTAATAAACATAATATGAATACAACCATGATTATTCAAACCTATGACTTCATGAATAATCATTATCAACAACACAATAGTATAAGATCCTAACACAAGGTAGGATTCTAGCTTGATATAGGAAAAACATACCTGGATTAGCATGCTAGCTAGTTATGTCTAACATGCCCGCATAATGTCTTCTGGTTCTCTTCAGTGACTTGTGCTAGTAACCTGCATGTCTCATAAGTTATACATACCTCGAAAGTAGATATTCTATGTGATCCATGACAATCGATGAATATTTGTCTTCATGTCACCATGAACATATGTTCTTGAAGTAGAACATGATTTGACTTTCTTGGTGTACCTTTTGTGTTAGCAAACAACATAAACCCGATACAACATCACAATGCATTAGTACAAGCATAAGTGTCAAAACCTTAATCAATGAATATCTTCTATTAAGGTGATACGACAAGTCCAGTAATTAATCAAGATTGTACTGTACTGATATGAAGGCAAACATATGATAAACTTAACCATGAAACATACCTGTAAGCCATACCTGTCAAGATTGCTTGTAATCTTCTTATGGAAGGCCTTAGCCTCATCTCCCTCTGAGACAGGAACTTCTTCACTTATGCAGGTGACCAATCCATCTTCTTCTAGGATTAACCCAATCCACTTGATTTGCAAGAACTGGACCTGGAGCTAGATTAGGGTTTGTCAAAGAAACCCCAAAAATTCAAACTTTGAATTTCAAACTTTAGAAAGGATAGAAATATGCGCCTTGATGAGATGATCAAGTTGGTATATTCATAATTTGAACACTGCAAAGTTTCACCCCTCGAAATTGTCTTTTAGATTTTCGGATTCACTAAGGAGGACCCTGAATTAGGGTTTGAGTTTCCCGGAGCTTCACCCAACGAAAAGATTTGATTAAAGGCTCTAAGATTTGATTTTTCTGAGGAGCTTCCAGCCGTGGTCACAGATTTCCAAAATTCCAAGTTTAGCAAAAGCCCTAATTTTTCATCTTTCCGATCAAAGTCCCGAACTGGGGTTTGACCAAGCCCGGCCTTCTGCCCAACCAAAAAATCTGATCTTGGTCTCTAAATTTTTATTTTGATGAGTAGCATCCAGCCGTGGTCTCTGATTACAAAAATTCCAACTTTCTCCGAAGCCCTAAATTTCGGAAGCCATGAATGAAGGTGCTCAAAAATAATTTTGTTTTGACAGAAATATGTACCTGATTGTTTCTAGAGTAACTCCAAACTTTTCGATCCACAAGGTCTGAAAATTTTTCCTGAGATAGCCTGACCTGTTATCTTTCCATTCCGACAAGTTTAACCTCAATTGGATTCTCTGAGAGAGAGTTATGTCAAGTGTCACAACGTGACCTGTTTATGGGAAAATACAAGAGAGCGAACTTGTACGGCGTGCCACGTGTCACTGGTTCAACGTCGGCCTCTGAAAATATTTCCTAAGATAGCCTGACCTGTTATCTTTCCATCCTGATAGATCTGACCTCAATTGGATTCTCTGAGAGAGAGTTATGCCAAGTGTCACAACGTGACCTATTTATGGGATAATATAGGAGAGCAAACTTGTACGGAATGCCACGTGTCATTGGTTCACCTTTGACCTCTGAAAACGTTTTCTGGTATATTAAAGTCTGTGTACTACCTGTCACTTTTTACGAAATTTCGTTTGGAGCTTCCTAGCCCAAGTTATGACCTTTTTCCAAGGTCACCTGATTTTGACTTAGATCTGGAAGAGGCAGAAACCCTATATTGTACAGATCATAAATCACAAAATACAACGAATTAGAGGTTTTCCTTTGGACACAAGGTACATGGGGATCTGATCTTTGACCTATAAAATTTTTAGATCTGAAAACTTCGCCAAAACGGATTTATAGCGAAAGTGCTACGATGACTGGTTTTTGCTATATCAAGCCCTAGCATCGTAAGTGCAACAAGTGTCATACATGCCATATCATGCCTTCTTTCAGGCTAGCTCTGATACCATGTTAAATTTTCAGAATTTACTTCAATCTGATCTAGGATCTTAACTGAGAGAACAACATGTACAACAAATCTACAACATATCAATCATGGACACAATAATGCAAGCACACAAGAGACACAGAGTTTACTTGGGGAAAACCATAAAGGTGAAAAACCCCAATAACTTCCTCATAGATAGATAGAGAAATGATACAACCAGAATACAAGAGATAGTCTTCTCCTAGCAGTAGAGCCTCCTCCTCCACAAGTGCGCCACTCTCCAAAGTGTGAGTGAGAGAATATAATGTGTAAAATGAGAGAGACACACTCTCTATTTATACACTAACTTGACTTGACCTTTACTCAACTAGGTCGGCCTCAACTTAACCACTTAACATAATGCTGACTGAGCCGACCCCCACTAGGGTGGTCTAATAACCCTTTGACCCACATGGTCGACCCCCAATAGGGTGGTTTAATAACCCTTTGACCCACATGACTTATACAGGGCCGACCCCAACAAGGTGGTCTAATAACCCATCAAGTATAAGTTAAGACACTTACAATATAAATGACGACACTTCCGTATAGAGGAATAATAACATCTCTATAGGAATACAACCACTTCCATATAGTGGAATAATAACATCTCTATAGGAATACAATATACATATATGTGAAATACATTCCGAAGTTACATATACATCAACAGCATTGATATTGCTGAAGCAACATTTCCTGGATCTTCCCGTGTCACTAGCACGAGTACAATACAAACAACATTTTTGGTGGACGAAGATATCGTTCAATAAAGATAGAGAAGATCCCAGGTAATTACACATTATTCAAGTTAGTGTTTATAATTTTATTGTAATATACCGATAAAACATTTTTTTTCAACTAATGATGGCATGATCGTTTTGCAGGAAACGATGTTTTTTATAAAAATTTAAATGATTTGTCCTTGGAGATCTTCGGGCCCTATTGACACAGTTCTGTCGATAGGGGTTCACTTTGCACTGCTGTCAATAAACACCAACCAGACACCCTTAAGCATCAGCCCAAAAAGGTTTTACCCTTTCCAACAACACTTGCGAAGCGAGTGAGGTCTCACCTGAGATGTTCAAGGGGGCTGCAGGAACTAAGTTTCCGCAGTATGGAGAGAACATGCGCTAACTATTACTCAATTACTACAGAAGCCAGAGATCTTCCTTCGCATTATAATAGCAAATCACACATCTACTTAACATCCGCATTAACACCATGTAAACGTCATTTGCATCTCACAGATTAATCAACAGAGCAACAAAAACTTAAACACATCGCATCATTTAGAGAGTATTCACCATTCATAACATAACGACAAAAGTAGAGACATAATCTAGCATCCTCATGCATTAAATCATCTCAAAATCTGCGACTTAACGCGAATTCACATACAGGGCAAAATTGTCGAAAGCATAAAATACATAAAATCTATATATCTCCATCTACAATTAATCTATTCTTCGATGCTATCTTTCTAGTAATTATGATCCTTATGATTCCCTTAGGCTTACAAATGTGGATCTATTTATATACAACTAAGGCGGTTACAAAATGGCCCACATGACCAAATCTAGCTAACTTTGACCAAAACTTGCACTTTCGTCGGCCTCTTATCCTTCGCGAATGGTCATTTCTTCCGCTGATGACTTTTCTGTCACTATCAGCTTCTGCACTTCATGTGCTCTAACCTCGTGCCAACAGGCCCCCAACACAAACTTGTGGCTCGCCCTCGAGCCACCTCAACTGGACACCTCTGGTACTGCTTTGGTTCGCTGTTGTGTACTTCTCGAACTCATCCCAGTCTCTTAAAACTTTCGTCATCTCTCCCTTCCGTGCCAGCTATTGCGCTCCATGCTTGGTTCTGTATGGACAAAAGTTCATCGACGTCACCAAATTGTGAAACAGGACGAACGCTCTGGCACATCTGTTTCTCACATTTGACCGTCCTTCGCTGGGGCCAGCATGCCTTTGCTCTTGTGCCTTTTTGGTCAAAGGGACCACGGTTGTTCTAACTACTACAATTCGCTTAGACATCTCGGGTGAGACTTCATCTCTATTCTTCCAGATTGTCTGTGCATCGTCATCCACCGGTTGTTTGTGAACACTCAACGTCCTTTCCCTTAGCGCACCTTGAGTGCTTCCACTAGAAATGAAATGCGCCATCACAACCTTCTAATCTCACTTCTTTACTCTACAACTGCCTTGCCCCTCTCTCCTCACTGCTGGACTTTGCAACTTTCTTAGAGTCGCACATCTGGCTCAATAACTCTTCATTATGCTATCTCTCCAACTACTTGTATATTTATAACCTAACTCGCCCGGTTCTTATCCATCATGGCATCTTGGAAGAAGGATTGCTGAGTCATTCATTGAATCTTTCCCTGAATTGCCACATTCCGCAATCGAGTGTGTCATCATTGTCCTCTGCCATCTTCTACCGATGCTTACATGCTATACTTATGGTTTGATTTGACTACCACGTGCTAACTGCCTACAACTTCAACTCCCGTTGCTTACTTTTTCTCAACTTCCATCGCTTACTTCTTCTTGTCACTTACTTTTTTCTTTTTTTTACCTTGCACAAACTCTGTGTCAGTCGCCATGTGCCTGATTATGGCGATAGGGCTTCAGTCGACTTCCATTCACTAGATTTGTCAAGAGTGTGCCATCTAACTTCTGTAACTGTACTGCACCTCCATCAGTGATAAAATTTATGATATAAGGACCCAACCAATGCATCTGCAGCTTACCTGGATGCTTCGCAAACTTATTGTCATATAGCAGTACCATATCTCCACTTTGAAAGTGCTTTGCTTTCACGTGTCGATCGTGCCAAGCCTTCTGGTGATCCTTTTCTACATGTTGCTGGAATCCCGTGATAAACTTGTCCTCGTCAAGTCGTACTAGTTGCGCCAACCATTCTTCAATTGCTCCGTTGTCACTCATTTATGTGGCTGCTACGATGCGGAGACTGGGGACAATGTATTCCATTGGAATCAATGCTTCCTATCCGTAGACTAACTTGAATGGTGTCTGACCTGTCAAACGTTTACAAGTTGTCCTGTAGGCCCACAATATTGATGCAATTTTCAAGTCCCAGTCGTCGCAGTTTGTATTGCATACTTTTATTAGCGTATGCTCCAATACCTTGTTAAATGCTTCCACCGCACCATTCGCCTGTGGATGATACGGGGTACTCTTATGATGCTTAATTTGGAATTTTTCCGTCATTGCCTTGATCATTTGGTTAACGAAGTGACTACCTTGGTCACTCATCAATATCTTTGGACACCCAAACCTTGTGACCACATTGTCAAAGAAGAATCTTGATGCTGTCGCTGCTGTGCAATCTTTTATCAGTGCAGCTTCAGCCTAGTGCATCAAATAATCCATCTCGGTGATTATATATCGTCACCTTGTCCTTTTTCCTGGTGGGTTGATTGGTCCTACAAAGTCAATCACCCATTTGTCGAAAGCTTGTAGCGTCAACTGAGGTACTAGCGCCATTTCATCCCTTCGCGATGGTTTTCCTGTTCTTTGACACACATCGCAGCTCCTGGCATAGTCTGTAGCATCTCCATGCATTGTCGGCCACCATAGTCCATCTCTAAGTATCTTCCTAGCAGTGGCACGTCCTCCATAGTGTCCTCCTGTGATCCCATCGTGAGCTTCTGCTAGTATCCTCTCCTGCTCATGCAGAAGAACGTATCGGCGAAGGATCTTGTATGGACCCATTTTGTAAAGTTGTCATGCAATTAGCTGAAAGTCAACAACTCGTACACTAACTGATTTTTCTGGTTGGTAGTCAATCCTTCTGGTGCACGTCTTGTAGTCAAGAAATGGATGATCCGCTCATAATGGTCATCAACCATCACAATTCGAAATAACTATGCATCTGGTAAGCCCTCGTCGATGCTTCGAGGTTCCTCTCCTGACTTGATTCTGGATAGCTGATTAGGCCCTGCATTCAATCGTCCGGGTTTCACAATAATCTCAAAGTCAAATTCTTGAAATAATAGCAGCCATCGACAAATCCCCCCCCCAACATAGGCTTGTTGACCAAATATTTCAGTGTCAAGTGGTCCGTAAACATCTTCAAATGGCCTCCAAGTAGGTAGTGGCAGAATTTCTATAGTGCGTAGACCATTTCTAGCCCTTCCCTTTCTGTCGTCGTGTAGTTTTTCTCCACGGTGGACAGCTTCCTACTGGCGAATGCAATTGGGTGATCAATTGCCCCTTCTCCTGGCTAAGCCAATACTACCCCTAGTGCGACTGATGATGCATCCACATGAACATGGAATTCCTTTGTCCAATCGGGAAAAGATAGTATCGGTTCTACGACCATCTTTGCTTTTAGATTATCAAGGCTCTTTTGGAACTCTTCATTCCATTCAAACTTTGCATCCTTCTTCAACAGTTTCTCCATGGGTGTTGTGATCGTCGCATACCCTCTGATAAAATTTCTGTAATACCCCGTATGCCCTAATGTTGCCCTTAACTGCTTTACTGTCATCGGAGGTGGTAAGTCGACAATAATTGTGATCTTCACGGGGTCCACCAACATTCCCTCCTTGCATACAATGTGTCCTAACAGAATGCTGAATGGGGCACAAAAGATGCATTTCTTCAAATTCAACGAAATTTGATGCTTCCTACACCTCTCCAGCATCAACCTTAGGTTTGTGACATGATCCTTCACTAGTCCATACACAGTCCAATCATCCATATATACTGCAAGGAATTTGTGAATGAAATCCTTGAATGCAGAGACAACTAATCGAGAGAAGATTGCTAGGGTGTTTTTGAGACCGAATGGCATGACTATATATTGAAAACAACCCCATTCTGTTACGAAGGTTGTCTTATGCCGGTCCTCTTTTGCAATCCTTATTTGATGATATCCCGAGAATCTATTGGTGAATGAGTATATTTCTTGACCTCCAACTCCTTCTAGCACTTTGTCTGTGAATGGTGTCGGGAATGGATTGTGCAAGCATGCGTCATTCACTTTCCTTAGATCAACGCAAATACTGACTTCGCCGATTTTCTTATCTTGAACTACCATTGGACTGATCCGTTTAGATTCTTCTACCGGCTCTATAATGCCTACATCCAACATTCGCTCTAGTTCAGCTTTCACTCGCTCCTTGTATCTGGGGTTCAACCGATATGGTCGCTACTTCACTGGCTTCGCGTCAAGCTTTAGTGGGCTCTTCATCTTGCCTAGTTCCCTGAAACTTTGCCTTTCATTTCCGAAAATTTTGTTGGCAATAGATCTTGAAATTCGTGTAGTAGGTCTATGACTTTTGCAATGGTCACATCCTCCCAATAATCTCCTATGCTTGCGAACTTGGGGTTTTCTTCCAACCCAATATTAACTTTCTTGAGGCACAACAACTGCTGAAATTTGTTGAAAGGTATCTCGGGTGATTCGACATTCCAGTTTCCTTCTAACTCTGGGATATAAGTGGCTCATGGATCATCCTCGTCGTTTGGTCCTCCCGTCATGTTGTAACATTCTAACAACATCTCCAGCATCGTGGTCCACTGTAATCCCATTGGATTCTCCATCGGAACTACTTCAAGCACCTTCTCCCTTATCACCTGCAGTGTGCTATGGATGAATGGGTTTTCATCCTAGAAATTGAAAGTCTGGCTGAAATTGATAGTGAGCTCCTCCCATGTCGTCGTTCCGTGTCGCAGTTATGTTGCGACATACCAATTCCACGGTACCTGATCCAATGTATGGATGAACGCATGGACCCATTCTTTTTGTAGTCTCACTCCCCATGCACCTTGACATTCATCCAAGTGCTCCCTTGGGTCACCCCTTCTGTTGTATTTCCTTCCGCTGTACCCTTTGGTTTCGCCGAACCTGATCTCCATGAGTTGTCAACATATTGGCCAGCTCGTTATTGTCGACTTGTGCGTTTCCCACCACCACGCTGGCATAGCCTTCAATGCTTCCTCTAATGCCAACAACGTCTGTGGTTCGATGACTCTTTCTTCAAATTTGGTGATGAATTTAGTCAAGTTGCGCAGTCCTTCATATGTCGGTAGTTCACAGGTCTCTATCGCCACCCATCTCAACGACTGGGTGATGCGTGTGTATCTACGAAATGATACTTCATGTCATCGATTATGCTAGTTCTCCAATGCTTCATCAGATTCTGACGATGCCGAGCTACCACTCCACCACCCTAGTTCTCTATCGGCGGTGGGATTGATATAGTCTTTTGAGATGTTGTACACGATGTCCCATACTTCTGTGAATTCATCCCACATCGACTCAACATACCTCTGTCCCTTTGCTGGATATAGGGTTGCGACTACTCTCATGTCGTGATTCTCAAACGACATTGTTCATTTCCAGAAGTTGATCACGGCTTGGTTCTCCATTTCCCAATCTATCCCCAACAACACCGGATAGGGGCTCGTGTTGTCGACTATTTCTATCACATCAAAATCAACATAGGTCTTGAGTCCTTCTATCTCAACTGGTATGTGACATAGTCGACTGATGGGCGTGACCTTACTCTGGTTTGCCATTCAAAGCTGTACTAGGGACCATACCAGCTGTGGCTTCCCCATCGTCTCCCATGTCTGTTTTGTCAAGATATTCACGTCCGACCCCAAATCCAAAATAATGGAGATGACATTGAAGGCATCAATTTGCACATTCATCCTCATCTCCCTTCTTGTCTTCTTTTTATGCAGCCGATTCACTATTCGGATTTGTCGTCCATCCTCCTGTCGGTGTAAGAGGTCAGCTATCTCCGCTAGCACATCCTGGTCTTTTGCTAATTCCAAGCAACTTTCTAAGAAAGCTTTCAACGTATTGATCTTCTTCTAGGATGTCGTCATGTCAAATGTCGACGACATCTCATAAGTAGGTTAGTTTTGGCCAAAGGGTGGCTGCCTCATCCGTCTCATTGTGTCTTGTGCTTCCAAGAAGATCTCTTTTTTCGTTTCTACATCGAATCAGACCTGCTTTCTTGTTGTTGGTCGGACATTTGACTGCGGTCTGTCTTCTCCTGTCGCAACCCCTCCTTTGGTTACTGCCACAATATTCACTGGTCGACCCCTTATTTCTGTCGAAATCTTTTGTACATTTGGAGGGGGATTTTGTCCTTGATTCGGATTCAGTTGTGGCTGAGGTGGATTTTTATTTTTCCACTTCGCAATCAGATGGGGGTAGTCCGCAACACTATGATTTGGTGTGCTACAATACGTGCACTACGGAACTGGGCTCAGAAAATCTCTTTGATAGTGTCCAACTTGAACACAATTGTAGCACACTACTGGCCCTCGACCCCGACTAGGACCTCCGCCCCGGCCTCCACAGAATCCTCCTCTAAATCCTCCTCGTGGTTGGCCATATGGTTGTTGATGGTACTGAAGTTGGTTGTACTGTGGCTGGGGTTAACTGTACATCAGCTGCGGCTGATTATAATGGAGTTGCAGTTGGTTATACTACTGACTGTAGGGAGGATGCTGCTGATTGTATTGTGATTGTTGTTGCACCGAGGGTTGCTCCTCACCCTTCATGAAATATGTATCTACGGTTCTTTCCTGGAGCAAGTCGTACGCCCTACAATCATTCTCTTCGTGTCCAATCGATCGACAAAACTTGCAGAATAAGTTGATTGGCTTTGACACCATTTTTTGCAAATATATACATTCTTCTTGTCGATGTCCCCTTGTCTAACAAATCTGGAACCATGGCATTCCCCCCTCTCTAAGTGGATTTGGTGCCTCGGATTGTAAATATTTGTGGAACTCTGAGCACTGGTCCTTATGGTGCCCTTCCGATTTGCAGCAGGTGCACCATATCTCCTCTCGCACCGCTTTTCCCTTCTTCATGTCTTGGAGCTATAACGTCAAATTTGCTAGTTGTGCTTGAATGTGATTCATGCCTATTTCTGCTTCGCCAACTGGTGAAGCCTCTAATTTCATTGCAATTTCCAGTGCTTCCGACTGGGATGCGATTTTCTGTTTCATCATGTTGATGTATTTGTAACTTCGGAAGATATTCACTTGTATTTTGTATGTATTACATTTTGTACTTTATTGTATCCCCAACGGAGATGTATTATTCCTCTGATTGGGAGTGTCGTCATTTGTATTTGCAAGTGTTGCAAGTTATATTGTAAGTGTTGTAACTTATATCTGATGGGTTATTCGACCACCTTAGTGGGGTCGGCCCTGTGTGAGTTATGTGGGTTAAAGGGTTATTAGACCACCCTAGTGGGGTCGGCCCAGTCAACATTATGTTAAGTGGTTAAGTTGGGGCCGACCTAGTTAGAGTTAAAAGACAAGTGAGGTAGTGTATAAATAGAGAGTGTGTCTCTCTCATTTTACTCATTCACTCACTCTTCCAACTCGCATTAGTTGAGAGAGGAGTACGCACAAGTGGAGGAGGAGTAGCTGCTGGAGTGATCTATCTTTTTGGGATTGATCTTTGTGATCTTTGTATTGGGGCTTATTCTATCTCTGAGGAAGCTGCGGGGTTTTTCACCTTCTTGGTTTTCCCCGAGGAAACTCTGTGTCTCTTGTGTTTATGATTGTTATGCTGTGCATGTTATTCTCTTAGTAGGATCCTAGATAATGTTTGAATGAAATTATCGAAAAGTTAACATGGTATCAGAGTGGTGCTAAGAAGAAGACACTTTGCAGCTGTGGAAGCTAGGGCTTCTTAATTTTTGGGTTTCTCTCTACAGATCATAAAAGGCAGGAGGCTAGGATGACTCTCCTTGCAAGGGTACATCTTTCTGTCGAGACAGAATTCAATTCTGAGCATTTTCAGTTTTTGGCCTGTCACTGCTATGGGAAATTAGGGTTTCGAAAAAAGTTGGAATTTTTGGAATCTGAGACCACGATTGGATGCTCCTCAAGAAAATCAAAATTTAGAGACCAAAATCGAACTTTTTGGTTGTGCAGAACCTTGGGCTCCATCAAACCCTAGTTCGGGATTTTGATCGGAAAGGTGGAAAATTAAGGTTTCTGCAAAAGTTAGAATTTCTGAAATCTGAGACCATGGCTGGATGCTCCTCAGAAAAATCGAAGTTTAGAGACCAATATCGAACTTTTTGGTTGGGCAGAACCCTAGGAATTATCAAACCCTGACTTTAGTAATAGGGATAGCTATCTATAACTAATAGCTATATTTAATATATTTAGATATTTAATGCTGCGAAATAAAAATATAACATTATGAAACAACATTGGTTAGTAAAATTATGTTATTTCTCAGATATCATCATTATTGCTTATTGCATAAAAATATCATTGGTTTAGCAGAAGGATATCCCTAATATTTCTTATAGTAGAGAAATATACTTAAGAAATGCATATTTTATTTGAGGAGACATCTATTGATGGATTCTCTCATCTCTATATTGGTGACATAGATATCAACTTTGACGAGGTTGCTGCAAGTCCCAAATCCATGGAGAATGAAGAACAAGACCTTGTAGCAGAACAATATGAACCAATATCATCTTCCTAGTCACCACTTGAGCTTCCACGTGAAGTTGATTCCAAGATTAAAAAAGAAGATGGGGAGGTTCACATTAGCATTCATCATTAATAAAACTAATTATCAGAGAGTGAATTTTACTAATATTATGCATTCATTAGCATTATTAATGATGGATGTTTACTAATACAATAATCGAGGAATATTCCATAATTATGCATTCATTAGGACAAGGATAATTCACTTCTTGGATGAAAGAACACATGGCTGATTATTTTGAAGCTTCTTACATTCTTTTGGAGCAGCATTATAGGACATGGGATCCTCACCTATGTCATTGGAGCAGATTTGATTTGTCACTTGATGCTTGTGTGCACTTGGCAAGTGGTGGTCTACTTGCTTGGATGGACAAGCACTTTCATGATACTTTGGTGAGGCCCCTTCTTGATGTACATTTGTATGATGTTGAAATGTACTTTGATGACCTATCTTTTGTACTTATGATGTTTGGAAGGATTCTCATTAGAGAGTGGGATCCTGGCATCTCCCACCTTGGTGTAAAATTTTGTGTTACTTTGCTCATTGATGGAATGCGCCGGTTATGGGATCCTGACATTCCACACTTGGTTGGAATAATTTGGAGGATATTGTACACCTCCTACTTTGATGTATTGTTTTGAGATACCTTGTGCATGATAGGAATGCACAAGCATTGGGATGTGGGAATCCCACATTCTAATTTATATGTATTCACACTATGTGTTGATGGGGTGCGCAAGTGTTGGGACCTTGACATCCCATACTTTCTAGATTGGTTAGTTTCTCAATATTATAGATTGAATAAATCAATATGTGACATTCTTTCTTTAGGGACATCATTAATGTAATCCTGAAATATATCCCATAGCTATTGTTCCTGATTTGATGTGTTCCTAATATTAACTATCTCATAAACATTAATCAAGTAATCATATATGATATATAGAAGTAATCAATAATTTATCTTTCTTTCAACTGCTTTACACATAAATTTCTCATCTACTTTAGAGCATTAAAACCCATTTAATACTTAGGATATAATTTATTTTATCTTTTATTAATTTCCTAGGTAGTTTTAGTATGTTTTGGCCACTTACTTGCCTTCCTAGGTCCACCACATGCCATCCTTATCCACTTGAGTAAATCCTTGGTCATCCTTCTTGTTTTACTCGCTATCTAGAATGGAAAGGGCGCATATCCTGCTTTTGTAGTGCTTTCACAGTTTTTTCCTGCTTTTGGATGGATAAGGCTAAAGCTAGGTGTTCCAGTGTTTTTGGCAGCTGCTAGATTTTGTGGCCAACACACCTTGCCTATTTTTCACTCCAAAATATATCATATTTTTCCATTTTCATGTTGGAACATTTAAAAATCTATTCCATAATTAGGATATATTTTATTAGTCATCTAGATTAATTTTTCTAGGCGTAGACTATGTAGTTGGCCTAGTTTTGTCTTATATGCCTCCATATGACATCCTAAGTCACAAAAACAAATTTGGATAGATTCTGGATAAGATTTCCCTTGATTCTGTTTGATTTTATTCCATTCCTGAATTAGAAATACAATTTTCTGATTTAGAACTTTATCATGTTTTTTCTACTTTCTAGTGGATAGGATAAAGCTGGTTGACTAGGAAACTATCTCCACTTGGAAAATTCGACCTCCATCTCTTTCTTCTCTCCAAAATTCATCATAACATTCCATTTTCATTACTCATTATCTTCCATACCACATTTAGCTAATTCATGAGCCTTTAGACTGATTTGGAAAGCGCTTTGACACCTATGGGGTTTTTCTTGCTTTTAGTAAGCCTTACTTTTGTGAGCTTTTCAACTTGCCTTTAAGGCATTCTATTTTCTCTATTGAGATGTATTATATATTGTATTCATATTGAGGAATAATATATGAGATGATATTTCCATCAATTGAGTTCTTTCTCTTATGTTTCTGTCTCAATATTTCTTCTTTTTATTCTTGCATATCTGTGAATAATTCTTGTGAGGACTTATTTGCTTCAGGATTATTGGCTATTAGAATTATTTCATGGTATTCAACCTATATATAATTATCACATGGTATCAGAGCTTAGGGAGTTCATAGCTTATATTCATATGAGTCTTCCAGTATAAGTTTCAAAGTTTGTTTTGCAGGTACAACTTCATGGACTCGAATTCAGTTCCTCTTCTTACACCATTCAACTATGATTAGTGGAATACAAAGATGAGTGCATATCTGAAGAGGCATTGTCTATTTTATGTGTCTATTGGAGCTGTTGCAGAGCCTGAATCCTCAGAAGAGAAAAATGGTTGGCTAAACAATTGTGATAGAGCACTTGGAGCCATGTGTCTAGCTTTTTCTCCATGCATGCACTACCTTATTGATTATGTTGAATACCCAAAGGATCTTTGGACCAATTTGGATAGAGTCTTTGGCAAGCACAATGATGTTCATACCAGAAATATGGAGAGTAAATTTGACACCTTATCATGTGTTCTTCCTCCTAAATCCTTGGCCTCAACCATCTCTGAAGAAGTTGTCTTTGAAGAAAAAGAAATTGTAGAAATTTCTTCATAGTCAGTTCCTGTTGATGATGATCTCTTTGATTCAAATGCTTCTTGCCATAAGCAATAATTGAAGAGACTTCTTCTCTGGCTCTAGAAGTTGAGAAATCAGATCTCTCCTTCATATGTGGCTGCTGATAATGAAGAAGGTTCAACTAATGGAGATGCCATTGTTGAAGAGGATTTCATCCATTCACAGTTCTCATATCATTCTTCGTATTTTGATATTGAGGATGACAAGCTAGTGTTTGATGATTCTGTGCATAATTTACAAGCTGATAGTGTGCAATATGATGATCTATTGGATGATTTGAAGTCTGGTTCATATTTCAAGAGTGCTCCATTTACACTCACTTATTGTGATCTCATGCTTTCTACCTATTCCTACATGATGACTAGCTTTTGTCTTCAAAGTTTCATTGAAGATGGAAACATTGTCATCACATTGGCATATTTTCTTGGATCTGATTTAAATTCCTCTGATTTGAAGTTCAAGTTTGAAGAGAAATCAAATATGATTGGAGCTAATACTACCTCATTTGGTTTGAATTTCAAGTTCCAAAATGGTCTGCATATTCATGGATTTGTTATGTTCAAGAGCAAGTTCAAAGAGCTTCCAGATTTGCTTGCATCCACTAAAGGAGAATTCAAACACATGTTTTTGGAGCATGATACACTTATTCCCAAGAGGAAGATACCTGCAGACATATGATCAAGTTCACACCTACTTGAGTTTGGAGAAACAATAATTTTTGGTGTGCACATGTCCATTTTTTGAGGAAGGGTTTTATTCCCATGAGGTTTTCTCTGTTTCCTCAGTTTACCTAGGCATACTAATAATTGTAATGGGGTGACCGTAAGACTTTTTTATTGGTCCATAAACATACTTTACTCACTCTAATTTAGTATTAAGGCGGGGTGTTGGAACATTTAAATACCCATTCCATACATAGGATATATTTTATTAGTCATTTAGATTAATTTTCCTAGGTGAGACTATGTAGTTGGCCTAGTTTTGTCTTATATGCCTCATATGCCATCCTAAGTCAAAAAAAGAATTTGGATAGATTCTGGATAAGATTTCCTTGGATTCTGTTTGATTTTATTCCATTCCTAAATTAGAAAGACACTTTTCTTATTTAGACAACTTTATCCCGCTTTTTCTACTTTCTAGTGGATAAGGTAAAGCTAGTTGACTTGGAAACTATCTCCACTTGGCCAATTTGACCTCCACCTCTTTATTCTATCCAAAATTCATCATAACATTCCATTTTCATTACTCATTATATTCCATACCATATTTATCTAATTCATGAGCCTTTAGACTAATTTGGAAAGTGCTTTTGACACCTATGGGGTTTTTCTAGCTTTTAGTAAGCCTTACTTTTGTGAGCTTTTCAACTTGCCTTTAAGGCATTCTATTTTCTCTCTTGAGATGTATTATATATTGTATTCTTATTGAGGAGTAATATATGAGATGATATTTATATCAATTGAGTTCCTTCTCTTAAGTTCCCGTCTCAATATTTCTTCTTCTTATTTTTGCATATCTTTGAATAATTCTTGTGAGGACTTCTTTGCTTCAATATTCTTCGCTATTAGAATTCTTTCATGGTATTCAAACTATATAGAAGTCTCAATTTTCAGTCTAATTCACATTAGAAAATATTTTTATCCAATTCATGAGCATATTGAGTGTGTTGGAGAGAGATGTTTCTACCTTGGGGGGTTTTAGCTAGTTTAGTAAGCCTTCTTTTGTGACCAATTCGAATGCCTCCATAACAATTAGAATTTATGATGTAGATATATATATTTTTAGCCACTTTATAGTACATGGTTGGATGATGTACATTCATGCTAATACAATTAACTATTGTGCATAACTCTGAGTATGATTTTGAGTGTTCTTGACAATTCTAGACTAGCAATTTGTGTGAGAAGTGTTTTCAATCTTATGATCAGCCTGTGATCTGATTTCACAATCCGGACACCCTTTGTAATGATTCAAAAAGTGTTTCTTATTGGAAATGATTCTAAGGACGCAATGGAATAGGTCTCAACGTCCAGAAATGCTCAAAAAGGTCGAAACTAAAACCTCCATTTCGGCCCTCCAACACTGTTCCTACTAAAAGAAGGATTTGAACCACACAACGAGAACACCAACCAATGGATCAGACTTTAGGATATGCAATAGAATTAGTGATGAATAATGAATGTCATCATCCTTTCAATAGAAGCATGAGGCACATCTCCCAGCTAGGACTAGGGGCACATTTCCCAGATCCATGAGGCAAAATTGCACTCCATTCAAATCACAAATGATCAAAATATGTGAAATGGAGTTGTAATCCTTCTTTTATATATTGAGGTGACCTTTTGAGCAATTAATATAGGCTAAGGCTCCCTCATGGAGGGGATAAGGTTGTTTTGCTTTATGCTTTATCTTTTTCCTTGCTTTCTACTCTACTTTGCTTTCTGCTTTAGCTTTTTCCTTGATTTATGCTTTGCTTTGCTTTATTCTTTTTTTTATTTTATTTATTTATCTTGCCTTTTATTTTCTATCCTGATTTTTCCTACTTTTATACCTTATCTTGCTTTTCTGCTTTGTCTTTCTTTTTCCCTGCGTTTATGCCTTACCCTGCTTTTGTGCTTTGCCCTTTTTTTTCATGCTTTATCCTAATTTTCTACCTTTGTCCTGCTTTTATGCTTTGTTATGATTTTTTCCTGCTTTCCTGCTTTATTCTTATTTTCTTGAGCTTTGCTACTTTATTCTGCTTTCTTCTCCTTTCCCTACTTTCCTTGCTTTGATTGCTTTATATTTTCTTGTCTTGCAAGTTACCTCTTAGTGAACCTTATCCTCTAAGGAAAAATTGTAGAGCATTATCCACTTTATTCCAAAATAAAAATATCTAATTGATAAAAATTACTTCTACCAAGTGCATTTCAAACTTAGGATAAAAATAAAATTAAAAATCCTAACTAATTAATGCCTTCAATTCAGAAATAACCCAAAGTGCATGAAATTTCCTCCTCAACCCAAGGGATTGGTTGGGATAGGTACTTCATCAACTAAACATCAATGAGGGGACATGAAAGTCCTCCCTTCCCAATATTGCTTGTCCTCAAGCAATAATAAAATCCAACCCAACTAAGCATCATGAGCCATCATGATGCTGCTGCATCACTTTGATTATAAACTGCTCATGAACTCTCCCAATAGACTGTTCTATTACCATCCAACCATGCACTTAGTGTGGAGACTAATCACAAATGATACCAAGATCCCAAACGATACTCAAGAATACAAGGTGCAATATATATTCTCCTATGCAATGCATAAGAGTCACATGGAAGTCACCATAACACCCTGCAAGAAAAATACAAGTCCATCCAAAAATATGTTTCCCATGTAGGAAACCATCACCATTGATTGCAAATATGAACCCATGGGGAAAAGAAGAGGCTTTCTTTCTCAAGCCAACCAACAAAAATGTGCTCCCAATGATTAAAAAAATGCCTTGGTCCCACTGCATGAGCACTCTCCTAGTGCACAATATCATCAAGAACCAATCTAAGAAGTATGGGATGCCAGGGTCCCAACACTTGCACACCTCATCAATACATAGTGTGAATACATATAAATAAGAATGTCGAATTCCCATGTCCCAATGCTTGTGCATTTCTATAATGCACAAGGTCTCCCAAAACAATACCTCAAAGTAGGAGGTGTACAATACCCTCCAAATTATTTCAACCAAGTGTGGAGTGCCAGGATCCCATAATTCGTGCATTCCATCAATGAGAAAAGTAACAAATTTTTTTACATCAAGGTGGGAGATGCCAAGATCCCACTCTATAATGAGCATCCTCCCGAACATCATAAGTACAAAATATATATCATCAAAGTACATATGAAAATCATACAAATGTACATAAGGAAGGTGCCTCACTAAAGGATCATGAAAGTGCTTGTCCATCCAATCAAGTAGACCACCATTTTCCACGTGCACACAAGCATCAAGTGACCAATCAAATATGCTCCAATGACATAGGTTAGGATCTCATGTCCTATAATTTTTCTCCAAAAGAATGTAAGAAGCTTCAAAATAATCAGCCATGTGTTCTTTCATCCAAGAAGTGAATGAAGAACCTCCACCAAAATTTGAACCAAGTAAGGACCAAAGAAAACAAGGAGCCTTCAAGTGGCTCAAAGAAGTCTCATCAATATATCCATGAATGTAATAGTCATCAAATGAGAGCAATGGATGCTTCCCCAAAGAGGTCTGGAAGGTATCAATTAATTCTTCCATGTGGCCTTTCACACAAACAATGGATGAAGGAAGTATCCCATCAAGTAAGGAACAAAGAGAACGATGAGCCTTCAAGGGGATCAAAGGAGTACGATATGTGCATCCCTGAAGATGTGTATCATCATCACGTAAAAAAGGATGCTTCTGCAAATGTAAAGAATAAGGTGTTCTAGTCATGTCATCATCAAAAGGATAGATAGGAGTTTCATATTCCTCATGTGGCACCATAAAAAATAAACCTTTCACCCATACTTCATTAGGATGAATGCTGCAAAATGTGGAAGTGTAGGATGCAGGAGAATGAACCAAGTCACCCAAATGACAAAATGCTATGAATATTTATTTAATATTATTATTTATAAATTAATAGATTATTAGGTTAGTAGTGAAAGGGCGTAACCCTTCACTATGCTTGATCAAGCCCTATAAAAGGCAATCTTATTGTAATTTATCATCATCAACTAATATATTATTATATTTATCATTCAATATGAGAGTCAGATTCGACTATTAACAGTCCAACTAGATACGGTTGCTGCATTTGGTATTAGAGCGGATTCGATCCTTCATCCTAAGCTCGGATTCGGCTCATCCCCTCCAGCAAGTCAGTGTTCAACTCCTCGTTCAGCTCTCCGCACGGTCTGCTTTTAGCATTCAACTCTCCACCATTCCACTCCTTCCACCATCGTCACTCCTCTCCCTTCCATCTTCTTGCTGCTCCCTACACCCTTCTCCACATATCCCCACACCGACTTCCCTCCCCGCCCCCAATTTCCCAACCTCCGCACAACTCCCATCCTTCTCCCTGCTACACACCCACCAACCTCCCGCAGCATTCCCACCCGACACCTCTACTACTCCCCGCCCACACCACCTCCCACCTCATGCATTGTGCCCTCCTCCCTGTCCACAACTACATGATCCAGATGGATATCGGTGGCCACCCACCTATTCCATTGGCTCAAAACAGTTCCCCATTTTGCCAATTTTCTAGTAATTTTTCTATAGTTTTTCGAGTCCCAAATTTTTGGGGCCATTTTGAGGCCCTAAACGATGTTTTTTGGGAAATATTGGTCTAACAGAGCCTATCCATTTTAGGGCTCTCAGCGTAGTCCTCGGATAGATCTTTCCAACGGGCTACCGACCGCCCCAAACGAAGATCATATGCAAAAGTTATGACCCCGGGAAGTTGACTGTTCAACTAACCACCTTGGGGCCGCAAACTTTATGACAGTTCATCTTCTAGGGTTAGGTTTTTGGATGTTTGGGATTCATTCCCTCATGCTTATGATCAATATTCCCTTTCGGCCTCTCTTTGTATTCATCTTGGCATGAATGAGCATAGCGGCCACATCTCTTCTCAAAGATAGCTACCACCATTCTAGCTATTGTATTTTACAGTCTGTTCTATTTCTTCTTTTAATAGAATATGTGTTTACTGTATCACTGTGTCATTTGCAATATATATCTGTATTTGATTCTATAAATGCTCTTTTATTTCGTTCCCACATAAATCCGGATCACTGCACTTCCCACTATTTCATGCTGCACTCCCCCTCTCTCTGTTGTGTCTTCCCTCCACTGCAGCACTCAGTGCTCCGCCCCTGCCAGTCCACCTCCCTCCTCCCATGCCCAACACATCCGCTCCATCCCCATCTGCCGACACTCCCACGCCACTCCCCCATGCCATTCCACCACTGCTACGCCATGCCACTCCCGCACGCTCAACTCCACGCCCTCCTCTCCTCCCTACACTCCATCTCCGACCTCCTCTCTCCACTGCCACCCACCGTCCGCCTGCCATCGCCACAGCCTTTCTCCTCACACACTCCATGCCCCAACCACCTACGCGTTGCTCCTACTCCAGCTCAGTCGCCACCACCTCCTCCATTCACCACCTCCGCTGCACCAGCACCTCCATTGCAGCCCAGCCCACAACCAACGCCTCCACCTTCCATTTTCCATTTCCTCCATGACTCTCCCTTCAAAAATCTAAAACCCTAATTCCTTCATAAAAATTAAATATTACATTATTATTATTATGTCAATATTTATTTTTATTAAAAAAAATTATTATTCAAATTATAATTTTTTATAAAAATAATAATTATAATAGTTATTATTTTATTATAATTATTAATAATTGACTCTCAACCTTAACATTAACCATGAAGTCATTTAAAGACGAATGGGATGAGATCTCGAATCGATTTCATAGGAAAATGGACGAAATGTTTGATCGGATGGAACAATCAGTTGTAAAAGCGGCTCAAAAAGCTATTGACGACACCTTCAATAAAATAAGCCAACAAAGCAACCCAAAGGCCTCTGAAAACAAAGATTCTGAAACTAAATCTAAATATGATTTTCAAAGTCTGGAAGAAAAACTAGATAAAGAACATAAAAACGATAAAGAGGAAGATACAAGAAACTATTATGTCAACCAAGATGAGAGTAAGGATATTGATCAAAGTTGCGGCGAGAATCAAGCAATTTATACTATTAACTATCCGACTAAAGCGGTATGCACCAAAGGTAATGAAGAACTTATGATAGAGACTAAAGAAAAAGATAGTAATGAAGATCAATACATCAACAAGAATTTCACAATAACAACCACACGAAGAGATGTCATCACAAGGACCGCTGTGAAGAACATCAATAAGAACAATTATAGTGTTATTCATAATAACACCACGAAAAAAGTTATCATGGGAAAGTTGATCGAGTTTGTTCGGTTGACAACCAAATTAGTTAAAAAAAACCATCAAGCAAGCGGAAAAAACATAAATGAAACTTCATCAAAAATCGATTCAATAGAGACTTCGAAGCAAAAGAAACAAAATGAAATAATTGACATAATCAAAATTGCATGTCTCACGTCATTAGTTCGACACAGAGCCAGAATAAAAGACGACATCATCAAGACTCAGCTTTGAGGACAAAGCTTTCCTAAGGGGAAGGAAATGCTATGAATATTTATTTATTATTATTATTTATAAATAAATAGATTAGTAGGTTACTAGTGAAAGGGCGTAACCCTTCACTATGCTTGATCAAGCCCTATAAAAGGCGATCTTATTGTAATTTATCATCATCAACTAATATATTATTCTATTTATCATTCAATATGAGAGTCGGATTCGACTATTAATAGTCCAACCGGATACGGTTGCTGCACAAAAGTACAAAATTTTCATCATGTGAAGGCTCCATAGGGGTAGGATCATGCATCTCCCTTAAAAGTGCGAAACTTTCCTCATAGGTTGGTTCCAAGGTAGTGGAATCATGCACTTCTTCAAAAAGTGTGTAACCATCATCAAGAGGCAAACCAAGTTCCTTTTCCACCATAACAAGTGCTTGGATCTCATCAAGTTCATCTTCAAACACATCAAGCAAATGCAAATTTCCATGTTTCCCATGATCCATCATGTCATGAGAATCCTCCAAGAAATACACCATATGACAATCTGAAACATAGGAGGAAGAACAAGTATCTTGAAACCTCTCAAGAAGTTGCTCATTTTGAATTTTGAGCTTATGAATATCCTCATTATTCTTAAAGTATGCATCATGTAACCAATCATTAAGCTCAACCAATTTGTTTCTATAAAAAATCAAAGACTTGAAATTACCTTCGATGTTGCACATTGCTCTTTGAATATTCTCCATGTCTTCAAGGAAGGATGGATCCTCGAATGAAGAAACTCTCCAACAAGAATTTTATACCAATGCTTGAGTGCCATGGAGTATGCTAAGGACCTCATGTATCTTCCTTTAACTCATCTTCAAAGACCCTTCAATGAAGGATGGTTCATGAGAGCGAACCTCCTCTTCTTCTTTTTTCTTGGGATCAACCTCACATGGAAGCTCAAGTGCTGATTGGGAAGATGATGTTGGTTCATATTTTTCTACTACAATGTCTTCTTTTTCATTCTCCATGGAGTTGGGACTTGCAGCAACCTCATCAAGGCTGATCTCTATGTCACCAATATAGAGATGAGAGCATCCATCAGTAGATGTCTCCTCAAAACTTAGGCACCCATCCGTAGGTACCTCTTCATAGCATCCATCAGCAAATGCTTCTCCAGAACTTGAACAACCAACAGTAGATGCCTCTTCTTAGCACCCTTCAACAATGAATTTCTGATCAAGAACTAGATGATCCTTAGTAGAATTAGTGGTGGCTTCTTCATCCTTACAACCCTCCTCAGTAAGGATTGTATCTTCATCTTCTTTATATGTTTGATTTGTACTTTGTTTTTGCACTTTATTTTCCTTAGGATCAAGGTATTTGCAGAATATTTTTGAAGTAGATTAAAAAATTCTCATCAAGTATGAAGCACATGCATCCAACGAAGCTTCAGATATTTTTCTTCTCTTTTCACAAGTAGGTTGATCTTTGATTGTGGAACATGAAATGTTTCCATACATATGGCTATGAGAATAACCATAATTTATCCTTCCAAGTATGATCTGATGGGAGATACTTGTAGAAAATACCTCTTGGAAATTTTCTTCCTCATACTGTCTGTAGTACTCTTCATATTGCTCATCATAGTCATCATCATACTGCTCATAAAAATAATCATCAGAGTAAGAATCTTCTTCACTGAACATGGACATGGCTGCAAATTCATCGAATTGGGAGTATTATTTCCACGGGATTAGGGGAAATACATATGATACCACTATAATATCCTAGATCTATTATCACAGGATATCAACTCAAATTCAAACTTTGAATCAGAAAATTGCATAACAGAAACTAGTCTTCAAAACTAGTAAAGATGAAACTAGTCTTGGTCAGTGATTCACCCACTCAAATATTGATTGATGGACACTTTTGGATCTGCCAAATGTATTGGGGAGTGTGAAGAAGAAAGGATAACAGTATCAAGTCCAACTTTTGATTTATAAGCACAATGTATTGGGTCCATTTATGTTTCAAACATCAGCCAAACTGAAGTCTACTCCAAGGATTCCTGGGCACACCAGCATATGCCTAATAAACTATTTCACTTATAGTTGAAATAAAAAAATGTGGATAACAGGTCATAACCTCCTAATATACCATTGGAAAATTTTCATAGAGGCTTTGGTAAGTTCTGGCAGTGTCTGGATTCAAGGGGAGAAAGAGAGCTAGGATGGACTGCTCAACTAGTTTATTTCTAGTCTCTTCCAAGCAGGCAGAGAGGGTCATGAAAAATCAATCTGAGGCTTGGGTTGGATTCATTAATTTATTAAGGACTTGTAATGAATTTCAAAACATAAATTATATAACTAGAGGCTATTTCATTAAAGTTACTACAAAACTAGTCATCCATGTGTTCTTTCATCCAAGAAGTGAATGAAGAACCTGCACCAAAATTTGAACCAAGTAAGGACCAAAAAAAACAAGGAGACTTAAAGTGGCTCAAATAAGTGTCATCAATACATCCATGAATGTGAGAGTCATCAAATGAGAGTAAGGAATGATGCCCCAAGGAGGTGTGGAAGGTATCAAGTAATTCTGCGATGTGGCCTTTCACCCAAACAATGGATGAAGGAACTCTCCTATCAAGTAAGGAACAAAGAGAACAATGATCCTTCAAGGGGCTCAAAGGAGTACCATGTGTGCATCCATGAAGATGTGTATCATCATAACGTAACAAAGGCTGCTACTAAAAATGTAAAGAAGAAGGTGCTCTATTCATGTCATCATCAAAAGGAGAGATAGGAATTTCATACTCCTCATGTGGTACCATCAAAAAGAAACCTTTCACCCATACTTCATTAGGATGAATGATGCAAAATGTGGAAGTGTAGGATGTTGGATAATGAACAAACTCACCCAAATGATCAGAAAGTGTGAAAGTTTCATCATGTGAAGGCTCCATAGGGGTAGTATCATGCACCTCCCTAAAAAGCCTCATAGGTTGGTTCCAAGGTAGTGGAATCATGCACTTCTTCAAAAAGTGTGTAACCATCATCAAGAGGAAACTCAAGTTCCTCTTCCATTGTAACAAGTGCTTGGATATCATCAAGATCATCTTAGAACACATCAAACACATGCAAATTTCCATGTTTCTCATGATCCATCATGTCATGATAATGCTCCCAACAATCTACCATATGACAATCTGAAACATAGGAGGAAGAACAAGTATATTTCAACCTCTCAAGAAGTTGCTCATTTTGAATTTTGAGGTTATGAATATCCTCATTATTCCTCAAGTATGCCTCATGTAACCATTCATTAAGCTCAACCAAATTTTTTCTATCAAAAAGAAAATACATGAAATTACCTTCGGTGTTGCACATTTCTCTTTGAATCTTCTCCATGTCGTCAAGGAATGATGGCTCCTCCAATGAAGAAACTCTCCAACAAGAATTTGAAACCGATGCTTGAGTTTCATGGAGTATTCTAAGGGCCTCATAGATTCCTTTCACTCATATTCAAAGACCCTTCAATGAAGGATGGTTCATGAGAGTGAATCTCCTCATATTTTTTTTTCTTGGAATAAAATTCACATGGAACCTCAAGTGGTGACTGGGAAGATGATCTTGGTTCATATTTTTCTGCTACAAGGTCTTCTTCTTCATGCTCCATGGAGTTGGGATTTGCAGCAACCTCATCAAGGCTGATCTCTATGTAACCAATATATGGTTGGGAGCATCCATCAGTATATGTCTCCTAAAAAATTAGGCACCAATCAGTAGGTACCTCTTCATAGCATCCATCAGTAGATGCTTCTTCATAACTTGAACAACCAACAATAGATGAATCTTCTTGGAACCCTTCAACAGTGACTTTATGATCAAGGACTAGATGATACTTAGTAGAATCAGTGGTTTCTTCTTAATGCTTACAACCCTCCTCGGTAAGGATTGTACCATCATCTTCTTCAGATGGATAGTTTGTACTTTTTTTTTCTCCTTCAAGTGGATTGATGTATATTGCTATTTAGTTTCCTTAGGATCAAGATATTTGCAGAATATATTTGAAGTGGATCCAAAAATTCTCATCAAGTATGAAGCACATGCATCCAACGAAGCTTCATATATTTTCTGCTCTTTTCAGAAGTAGGTTAATCTTTGACTATGGAACATGCAACTTTTCCATATATATGGATATAAGAATAACCATAGTTTCTCCTTCCAAATATGAGTTGATGGGATATAATTGTAGAAGGTACCTCTTGGATATGTTCTTCCTGATACTATCTTTAGTACTATTCATATTTCTCATCATAGTCATCATCATACTGCTCATAAAAATCATCATCAGAGTAAGAATCTTCTTCATTGAACATGGACATGGCTGCAAATTCGTCGAATTGAGAGTATTCTTTCCACAAGAGTATATGAAATAGCTATGATACCACTATAAAATCCCTGATATGATATCATAGGATATCAACTCAAATTCAAACTTTGAATAAAAAAATGCATAACAGAAACTAGTCTTCAAAACTAGTTAAGATGAAACTAGTCTTGGTCAGTGATTCACCCACCAAAACTTGACTGATGGACACTTTTGGATATGAAAAATGTACTGCGGAGTGTGCAGAAGAAAGGAAAGAGGAATCAAGGCCATATTTTGAGTTCTAATCACAATGTAATGGGGGCATTTATGTTTCAAATATCCTCCCAACTGAAGTCTATTCCAAGGTTGTTTGGACACACCACCATATGCCTACTAAAATATTTCACTTACAATTGAAATAAAAAAGAGGTGGATAATAAGTCATAACCCCTTAATATACTTCTGGACAATTTTCACAAATATTTTGGGAGGTTTTGGCAGTGTTTGGATTCAAGGGGAGAAAGAGATCTAGGATGGATTGCTCAACTAGTTTGTTTCCGGGCTCTTCCAAGCAGGTAGAGAGGGTCACAAAAAATCAGTCTAAGGATTGGTTTGGATTCAATAATGTATTAAGGACCTATAATGACTTGCAGAACATAAAATATATAACCAGAGGATATTTCATTAAAGTTACTGCAAAACTAGTCATGAATTCATGCCCAACGAGCTAGTCTTGAAATATAGAAACACAATCATCCTCTAAGGCTCTTGAATATATGATTTTAGACTTGAGATGGATTCTACATACCATTAAAAACCTATAGAAACCTTCATAAATTAAAATGGTTTAACAGAGTTCTAAATAATTCAATTTCCTGAAAACTAGTCAAGTAATATATGCACAAAGAGATAATCTTGTTAAAGAGGAGAATAATCATCCTCTAAGGCTCTCAAATTCATTCTATAATAATTTATGTGGCTCATAAATGAAATTAACGGCATCAAAAAATATTTACTGATATGGATAAGCAATAAACATAAATCTCATGGCTCGAACTTCACAGGAAGCCATCAATCTTGGATTATTACATTAATTGAAGGAGAATACCGTAGAGAAGAGTAAGAAGAAGGAGTTTAATCACTGGATCTGCCATGATGATGGATATTGAGAAGATGGATGGTCATGAAAGGCACACTAAGCTCAGATAATTAAACTGGGGGATCACTCAAGCAATTGGATCTCCTCCTCTTATCAAAACTTCCTCAGGATCTCTCTTTGATAGGATTGACACTAGGAACACTTCTGAATGGCTTGAATTCCCCAATGATAGATGATACTGCATTTATAAAGGCTTCAAGATCTGCAATAGACTCAGTGATGAATATTGGATGTCATCACCCTTTAAGTAGAAGCATGTGTCACATCTCCCAGTTAGGACTAGGGGCACATCTCCAGGTCAATGAGGCAAGATTGTACTCAATTCAAATCACAAATGATCAAAATATGTGTTGGGATTGGCCCAAGTGGGGAATTTTTGGCAAGTTAAGGTTTTGGAGCTGCGAAGTTGAGCGCAGTTCAAGCGAAGAAAGACAATTTTTGGAGCTGTGAAGTGGAGCGCAGCATCGGTAGAGCTGCAAAGTCCAGCGTTGCGAGTAGACTGTTAAAATTCAATATGCTAAGACAGAAAATAGCAGCATTACATTCCATTTCACAATAATGGCATATACAGGATCACTGAAGAAACAACAAGCATAGCATAAACACAAGAGACACAGATTTATCCTGGGAAACCCTCATGGGGTAGAAAACCCAGTAAAGCTTCCTCAATGTAGATGACCAGCAATATACAAAGATGCAAACCAAAGACATGATCTCCTCCTCCACCATAGCAGACCTCTCCTCCACAAGTGCGCCTCTCTTAAGTGAGTGAGTGTATCAAATGAGGAACATACCTCCTCTATTTATACACTACACTGACATGTATTTTACACAAGTACATGTAGGCTCGTATTTAACCATTAGGTTAAATACCCTATTATAACTGACTGGGCCGACCCCCACATGGTGGGTCTAATAACCCTAGTTACCACAACCAATTCGGAGGAATAAACATCTCCGGATTCATAGTATAATCACATCGGAGGTATGGAACATCTCCAGAATAAATAATATACAAATATAATATTCTTAGAAGTTACAATATTCAACACTCCCCCTTAACGAGAAGGATATTATAACAACATCTGCAGGAGCAAGGAGTCATTGACTACATCATCTATATATCATCGGAAGCTTTCTTCAATTCATCATCATCAGTAACTCAACTAGTTACTGGAACATCAACATCATCAGAGTTGATATTATTCGATCATCAACATCGTCATCATCATCGTCATCACACGATCGGCAACATCGTCATCACACGATCAGCAGCATCGTCATCACACAATCAGCATCGTCATCACACGATCAGCATCGTCATCACACGATCAGTAGCATCGTCATCATACGATCAGCATTGTCATCACACGATCGGCAGCATCGTCATCACACGATCATCAGCATCGTCATCACACGATCAACAACATCGTCATCATATGATCAGCATCGTCATCACACGATCGACGGCATCGTCATCACACGATCATCAGCATCGTCATCACACGATCAACAGCATCGTCATCATATGATCAACATCGTCATCATACGATCATCAACATCGTCATCACACGATCATCAGTATCGCCATCACACGATCAACATTGTCATCACACGATCAACATCGTCATCATACGATCATTCGCATCGACATCACACGATCAGCATCGTCATCACACGATCATATTACAGGATGATCAATCCTGCTCTCTTTAGGACATAGGTCCATGGATGATACAATCCAGATCAAGTTCCAGGATGATCAATCCTTATCTCTTTAAGACAAGTCTCATGTCTAGGGACGATCTAATCCCAACCACAGTGCCAGTCCTTTTTCATATTGGATGTGACCTAGATCAGATCTAGGATTTACCGCCACAGAGCCAGTCCTCTTTCATACTAGATGTGTCACGTCTACAGAGCCAACCCTGTTTCATGCTGGATGTATCACATCTACAGAGCCATCCCTGTTTCATGTTGGATGTATCACATCTACAGAGCCAGCCCTGTTTCATGCTGGATGTATCACATCTACAGAGCCAACCCTATTTCATGCTGGATGTATCATATATACAGAGCCAACCCTGTTTCATGCTGGATGTATCACATCTACAGAGCCAACCCTATTTCATGCTGGATGTTGTTGATGTATATGTAACTTCGGAATGTATTTCACATATATGTATATTGTATTCCTATAGAGATGGTATTATTCCTCTATAAGGAAGTGTCGTCATTTATATTGTAAGTGTCGTAACTTATACTTTATGGGTTATTAGACCACCTTATTTGGGGTCGGCCCTGTATAAGTCATGTGGGTCAAAGGGTTATTAGACCACCCTATTGGGGGTCGGCCATGTGGGTCAAAGGGTTATTAGACCACCCTATTGGGGGTCGGCCCAGTCAGCATTATGTTATGTGGTTAAGTTCGAGCCTACATGAGTTAGGTAAAAAGGCAAGTCAAGTCAAGTATAAATAGAGTGCGGGAGGCACTCTATTTACTCACTCACTTCTCACACATGCACTCAAGGAGGAGTGGCGCACTTATGGAGGAGGAGGATCTGCTGCTAGGTTATGGCTATCTCTCTTGGTTGGTTGTATCATTGCTCTATCTATCTCTGATGAAGTTATTGGGGTTTTTCACCTTTATGGTTTTCCCCAAGTAAATCTTTGTGTCTCTTGTGTGCTTGCATTATTGTCTCCATGATTGATATGCTGTAGATATGCTGTACATGTTGTTCTCTCAGTTAAGATCCTAGATCAGATTGAAGTAAATTCAGAAAATTTAACATGGTATCAGAGCTAGCCTGAAAGAAGGCATGATATGGCATGTATGACACTTGTTGCACTTACGATGCTAGGGCTTGATATAGCAAAAACCAGTCATCGTAGCACTTTCGCTATAAATCCTTTTTGGCGAAGTTTTCGGATCTGAAATTGTTACAGGCCGAAGCTACAATCTCCAGGTACCTTGTGTCCAAAGGACAACCTCTAATTCGTTGTACTTTGTGATTTATGATCTGTACAATATAGGGTTTCTGCCTCTTCCAGATCTGAGTCAAAATCAGGTGACCTTGGGAAAAAGGTCATAACTTGGGCTAGGAAGCTCCAAATGAAATTTCGTAAAAAGTGACAGGTAGTACACAGTCTGTACTATCTCAGAAAACTTTTTCAGAGGCCGAAGTTGAACCAGTGACACGTGGCACGCCGTACAAGTTCGCTCTACTGTTTTATCCCATAAACAGGTCACGTTGCGACACTTGGCATAACTCTCTCTCAGAAAATCCAATTGAGGTCAGACCTATCAGGATGGAAAGATA
Source organism: Larix kaempferi (assembly GCA_027924585.1). NCBI lineage: Eukaryota > Viridiplantae > Streptophyta > Pinopsida > Pinales > Pinaceae > Larix > Larix kaempferi. The sequence goes on from BSBM01000030.1 coordinate 14,644,381, forward strand.
ACAGGCCGAGCTATCTCAGAAAACTTTTTCAGAGGCCGAAGTTCAAACAGTGACACGTGGCACGCCGTACAAGTTCGCTCTTCTGTTTTATTCCAAAACAGGTCACGTTGCGACATTTGGCATAACTCTCTCTCAGAGAATCCAATTGAGGTCAGACCTGTCAGGATGGAAAGATAACAAGTCAGGATATCTCAGAAAACTTTTTCAGACCCTGTGGATCAAAAAGTTCATAGTTACACCAGAAACAATCAGGTACATATTTCTGTCAAAACAGAATTATTTTTGAGTACCTTCATTCATGGCTTCCGGAATTTAGGGCTTTGGAGAAAGTTGGAATTTTTGTAATTGGAGACCACGGCTGGATGCTACTCATCAAAATAGAAATTTAGAGACCAAGATCAGAATTTTTGGTTGGACAGAAGGCCGGGCTTGATTAGACCCTAGTTCGGGACTTTGATCAGAAAAGTGGAAAATTAGGGCTTCTGTAAAAAATGGGAATTTTTGAAATCTGTGACCACGGCTGGAAGCTCCTCAGAAAAATAGAAGCTTAGAGATTTGGATCAAACATTTTGATTGGGAAGAAGAGTGGGCTTCATCAAACCCCAGTTCAGGGTCACGTCCAGTGAATCCAGAAGTTTCAAAAGCAAAATTGAGGAGTGAAACTTTGCAGTTTTCAAATTCTGAATATACCAACTTGATCAGCTCATCAAGGCACATATTTCTATCCTGTCAGAAGTTTGAAATTCAAAGTTTGAATTTTTGGGGTTTCTCTGACAAACCCATATCCAGCTCAAGGTCCAGTTCTTGCAAATCAAGTGGATTGGGTTAATTCTAGAAGAAGATGGATTGATCATCTGCATGAGTGAAGAAGTTCCTGTTTCAGAGGGAGATGAGGCTAAGGCCTTATATAAGAAGATTACAAGCGATCTCGACAGGTATGACTCATCGATTAGTACAATTTTTATTTTAGATTTGTCGTATAACCTTAACAAAATTATGAATGCATGATAGAAGATATTCATTGGTTAGGGTGTTGACACTTATGATTGTACTAATGCATTATGGTGTTGTATGAGGTTTATGTTGTCTACTAACATGAAAGGTACACCAAGAAAGACAAATCATGTTCCGGTCCAAGAACATATGATCATGATAACATGAGGACAAAGATTCATCCATTGTCATGGATCTCATAGAAGATCCATTTACGAGGTATGTATAACTTGGTTTTGTAATAGTTAACCTATGAGATATACAGGTTACTAGCACAAGTCATTGAAGAAGAACAAGAAGACATCATGTGAGTATGTTAGACATAAATAGCTAGCATGCTAATCCAAGTATGTTTTTCCTATATCAAGATAGAATCCTACCTTGTGTTAGGATCTTATACTGTTGTTGATAATGATTATTCATGAAGTCATAGGTTTGAATAATCATGATTGTATGCATATTATGTTTCTTACCATAATTGATGATATGACTAACCAGAAGAATCATGATGGTATAGGTTTGAATAATCACAGGTTTTATGCATTTTATATCACTTATCTTGATTGATGATTCAACTAACCTGAAGAGTTATAGGTTTGAGTAATTACAGGTTTAGACATGTTATGTTTCTTATGATTTGACTAACCATAAGAATCCTACATAAACCTTGAATGCTAATGCTTATTATTTCTGTTTGAAATGATCATGACTATACATGCTTGAGATTATTGTGTTTTAATAGTATACTAATGAATGTATGATTTTATATGAGATCACAAGGATAACACATTCATGATACTAATAAGCATGCATAGGGACCAAGGATGAATATGAGATTCAAGAACAGGTAATTTAGGAAGCAAAGATCAAGAGGGAGCACACTCCAGTTGTTCCTGCAAGAAAGCAAAGGAGCACACTTCAGTAGTTTCTGCAAGGATGCAGATATTCAGAGGGAGTTGACCATCTCTCTACATTCCACAATAGAAAGGTGTAGAAGAAGCTACTTCAGATTAGGACTCCAGCAGCTCCTGCAAGGAAGCAAAGACTCAGAGGGAGTCCACCCAACGAACAAACAAAGATAAGTATTTTAAATTATCATTTCTTGCATATTTGTTTGTTTAAATAATACTGTTCAATAATGTATACACTGATGTTCCTAGAATTAGGTTGTGTATTATGCATATTAGAATAGTTGCATTGATGAACAGTATACTACTAATATACATGGGTAAGTGGCCTATGGCACTGTACAACATTCCATTGCTACTTATCTAGAATGAAACCTCTTTGCTGACATGTTGGGAGTTGTGCACACTCTTAACAATGTTCTGGTAGAGATTGGAAGGCATCTAGAAAGTTACGGGATATGGATAAATGTTGTATTGAAGCATTGGCTAAGATAATTGCATGACTGTATGACATATTTCTTTATGTGTAAGAATTTGTTCTGAAAACTATGAGATGTTTTCTAATCATGCAATTTAACTTGTTGTGTAGGAAAGATCGTATGCCATCTCCTACAAAAGAAGAACTACAACATTTTGTTCCAGCAACAAAGATATCTATTGAAGATATTGAAGATATTGAAGTTCCCAGGATCTGGGATGAAGAAATGGAATTCCATGATCCGTCGATCATGAAGAATGATGTTTGGGATGTAGTCCCAAGATGTGAAGGGAAGATTTTTTATGACTTCCAAATGGAACTATCAGATCAAGCATGTTGCAGATGGCAGCATTGAGAAATATAAAAGTGATAAAATAGAAGATGCACCAGATGGATCTCAAGACAGCATGGTGTAGTCATATATGTGTGCAGAACTTGGTATGGTAGGATAGACAGCTTTCTATCCAGTTTGGGCGTTACCAAGAGTAAAGCAGATTCCAACCTTTTCTACAAGGTTGAAGAAGGTAATCCAGTGATACTATTTTTTTATGCAGATAACCTGTTTGTTACAGGTAAAGATAGATTGATTGCCGACATGCAGCGGAAACTTTCTTCCAAGTTCGAGATGATGCACTATTTGTTTTTGGCATGGAGGTGTGGCAGAGTGATGGAATCTTCCTTGGACAAGGGAAGTATGTAGTAGAGATCCTGAAGAGGTTCGGGATGATGGACTGCAAGCTATGGCCACACCTATGGCATCGAATCTGAAGCTTCTATGTGATGCTTCATCTGAGCTGGTTGATGTCTCCATGTATCGTCAGATGATTGGGTCCTTGATGTACCTGATGAACACGAGACCAGATATTTGCTTTGCTATGAACACATTGAGCCAGTTCCTGACGGATCCAAGGAGTGTTCACCTGGTTGCTGTAAAGCATATTCTGAGGTACCTGAAGGGTACAGTGGATTATGGGCTCAGGTATGAGGCGAATCAAAAGTTTAACCTACAGGGTTATGTTGATTCAGATTGGGCTGGCAGTGCTGCAGATAGGAAGAGCACATCTGGGTGCTGCTTCAGTATGGGATCAGGTGTGATCTCTTGGTTTAGCAGGAAGCAGTCCTGCGTAGCACTGAGTACAGCTGAGGCAGAGTATGTTGCAGCCTGTTCAGCTAGTTGTGAGGCAGTATGGTTACGGAAGCTACTGTCTGAGTTATTTGATCTCCATTGGAAGCTACTGGTATCTTCTGTGATAACCAGAGTTGTGTGAAGCTGTCCGAGAATCCAGTGTTTCATGACAGGTCGAAACACATAGAGATCAAATATCACTATATCAGGAATATGGTATAGAGAGGATCTGTGAAGCTCCTGTATGTTGCGATGGACGAGCAGATTGCAGATGTGCTGACGAAGCCACTAGCCAGGGTAAAGTTCGAGTACTTCAGAGAGAGGCTTGGCGTTCTTCAGATCGAGGACACTTCGAGGAAGAAGTGATGGACACATTTGCTGAAGCCATTCCAAGCATGTGGGAAGGAGGATCCTTCACATGGATGTGGATGTAAGCGCTGGATGATGAGCATCAGGATGATGTTCTGGTTTCTGCCTGGATATGATCAGTTGGATCATTTATGTATGTACGCATCATGTTGGATGCTGGATATGATCGGTTGGATCATGTGTATGTATTTTGTATGAACGCATCATGTTGGATGCTGTTGGATACATTGTGTGGATCATGTATCTTTGTATGATCAGGTAGATCATGGATGATGATGGATACATTGTGTGGATCATGTATCTTTGTATGATCAGGTAGATCATGGATGCTGATGGATACATTGTGTGGATTATGTATCTTTGTATGATCAGGTAGATCATGCATACTGATGGATACATTGTGTGGATCATGTATCTTTGTATGATCAGGTAGATCATGTATGCTGATGGATACATTGTGTGGATCATGTATCTTTGTATGATCAGGTGGATCATGTATGTTGATGGATACATTGTGTGGATCATGTATCTATGTATGTATCAGGTGGATACTTGGATGATCGTGGATGACAAGCTTCTCCAGATGACATGCAGCAGGATGTTGCAGTGATGATGATCAGGATGATCATGTGTACATCAGGATGATGTTTGATGAGTATCAGATGATACTTTGTGGCCGTGGATCAGGTTGTGCAGGAAAGCATGTAATTTGTGCCCTGGGATATTTGCAGATGGTCTTTCGAGGTTTTGCCTATGGCATGTAATTCGGTGCCCTGGGACATCTGGAAAATGCTCTTGCGAGGTTTTGCTTGGGAGGACATGTAATTTGTGCCCTGGGAGATTTCAGGTCGGAGTTGTGTACCCGTAACATCCTGAGATGCTCTTGCGAGGTTTTGTCCTATGGCATGTAATTTGCTCCTGGGAGATCTGGACAGGATGAAAAAGGCCTCAGATGCTTCAGCCAGGTTTTGCCATGACCACATGTAATTTGCTCCTGGGAGATCTGGACAGGATGAAAAAGGCCTCAGATGCTTCAGCCAGGTTTTGTGGTGGACCACATGTAATTTGCTCCTGGGAGATCTGGACAGGATGAACAAGGCCTCAGATGCTTCAACCAGGTTTTGTGGTGAGATCACATGTAATGTGCTCCTGGGAGATCCGACAGGTAGAGCCGCGTGCTCGTAACAGCCTGGGATGCTTCAGCCAGGTTTTGTGATGGGTCACATGTAATGTGCTCCTGGGATATCCTACAGGTAGAGCTGTGTGCTCGTAATAGCCTGGGATGCTGCAGCCAGGTTTTGTGACACACGTAATAAGTCCTGAGGATTCCACAGTATGGCCAGTGATGATGAAGACCTGCAGGTGGTGGGCCTACATCCAGTATGAAAAAGGACTGGCTCTGTAGAACTTCCTATGACGAGTAGATTCAGAGATTGATTGAGATAGCAGCAGCAGTGACGATGATGATGACTCGATGATGATTATCCAGTGACGATGATCCAGAGAAGATGACTTGTGCTAGAAGAACTGTGCTGAGAAATACCTTCCTAGTTAAGAGGGAGTGTTGATGTATATGTAACTTCGGAATGTATTTCACATATATGTATATTGTATTCCTATAGAGATGGTATTATTCCTCTATAAGGAAGTGTCGTCATTTATATTGTAAGTGTCGTAACTTATACTTTATGGGTTATTAGACCACTTTATTTGGGGTCGGCCCTGTATAAGTCATGTGGGTCAAAGGGTTATTAGACCACCCTTTTGGGGGTCGGCCATGTGGGTCAAAGGGTTATTAGACCACCCTATTGGGGGTCGGCCCAGTCAGCATTATGTTATGTGGTTAAGTTCGAGCCTACATGAGTTAGGTAAAAAGGCAAGTCAAGTCAAGTATAAATAGAGTGCGGGAGGCACTCTATTTACTCACTCACTTCTCACACATGCACTCAAGGAGGAGTGGCGCACTTATGGAGGAGGAGGATCTGCTGCTAGGTTATGGCTATCTCTCTTGGTTGGTTGTATCATTGCTCTATCTATCTCTGAGGAAGTTATTGGGGTTTTTCACCTTTATGGTTTTCCCCAAGTAAATCTTTGTGTCTCTTGTGTGCTTGCATTATTGTCTCCATGATTGATATGCTGTAGATATGCTGTACATGTTGTTCTCTCAGTTAAGATCCTAGATCAGATTGAAGTAAATTCAGAAAATTTAACAGATGTATCACATCTACAGAGCCAGCCCTGTTTCATGCTGGATGTATCATATATACAGAGCCAGCCCTGTTTCATGCTGGATGTATCACATCTACAGAGCTAGCCCTGTTTCATGCTGGATGTATCACATCTACAGAGCCAACCCTGTTTCATGCTGGATGTATCACATCTACAGAGCCAGCCCTGTTTCATGCTGGATGTAACCTAGAACAATTCTAGGATTTTTCACGTACATTTTGAACCAAGGTCTAGGGACGATCCAGTCCTATCATGTACCTTTTGAACCGAAGTCCAGGGACGATCCAGTCCTATCATGTACCTTTTGAACCAAAGTCCAGGGACGATCCAGTCCTATCATTCAATTCTCGGAGACCTCATGTCTACGGCTCAATTCAAAGGACCATAGTCCGAGGACGATCCAATCCCCTTACGTGTTCATTCAGGATTTAGTTCTCGGAGACATCATGTCTACGACTCAATTCAAAGAACTAAAGTCCGAGGACGATCCAATCCCCTTACCTATTCATTCAGGATTTTGTTCTCGGAGACATACGTCTACGACTCTCTTTAGGACTGAAGTCCAGGGATGATCCAATCCCCTCAAGTCCACCAAGGACTTCATTCTCGAAGACATACATCTACGGCTCTCTTTAGGACTGAAGTCCAGGGATGATCCAATCCCCTCAAGTCCACCAAGGACTTCATTCTCAAAGACATACATCTACGGCTCTCTTTAGGACTGAAGTCCAGGGATGATCCAATCCCCTCAAGTCCACCAAGGACTTCATTCTCGAAGACATACGTCTACGGCTCTCTTTAGGACTGAAGTCCAGGGATGATCCAATCCCCTCAAGTCCACCAAGGACTTCATTCTCGAAGACATACGTCTACGACTCTTCTTTCGGACTAAAGTCCAGGGATGATCCAATCCCCTCACATGTTCACCAAGAACTTCATCAAAACATGTGTCAATCATGTATCCTCATCATCAAAACATGTATAACAAAACATGTATCCTCATCATCAAAAGCATGTATACATCTATCATAAAAAGCATGTATACATCTATCATCAAAAGAAAAAATATAAGATTCCTAAATCTAAATAATTCTAAGTAACTAGGTGCAGTAAAAAGGTAACCTCATCATTGATGAGACAGACTTGTTATCAGATACTATACTACTCCCCCTTTCGAGGAGGGTCCTTCTGGACTATACCAAGCTTGTCTCGGAAGTATTCAAACTTTACTCGAGATAGAGGTTTAGTCAAGATATCAACAATCTGATCCTCAGTGCTTATATACTCGATCTTGATAGCTCCTCTCTGCACCATATATCATAAATAGAAGTATCGGATCTCTATGTGTTTTTGACTTATCGTGGAATACAAGATTTTCTATCTTGATGCAGTTTTGAATGTCACACATAATCATAGTGGAATTCATTTCTAAGTCAAACACTCCATATAAAAGCTTCTGAAGCCACACTGCTTCATAGCTGGCAGAGCAGACATCTATATATATATTCTGCTTCAGCAGTACTGAGAGCCACACTAGATTGTTCCTTGCTGAACCATGACATCATGGCAGATTCAAGACTATAACATCCACCTGATGTACTCTTTCTGTCTGAGGCACTTCCTGCCCAATCGGAATCTGAGTAACCATGTAAACTGAGTTCATGACCTCCAAGATAATATAGACCAAAAATCTAATGTACCTTTTAGGCACCTCACTTCATGCTTTGTAGCTATTAAGTGCACCTTTCTAGGTTCTACTAGATACTGACTTAGGGTATTTACAACAAAGCATATATCTGGCCTAGTATTTGTTAAATACATCAATGATCCAATGATTTGTCTATATAGGGTTAGGTCCACTAAATACGATGAGTCATTAACTAACAACTTCAAGTTGGAGTCCATGGGAGTGGCCATGGCTTTATACTCCAACATATCAAATCTTTTTAGAAACTTCACAGCATACTTACCTTGATTTAAAAGATTCCTTTTGGATATTGCCATACTTCTAGACCTAAGAAGTAGTGCATTAATCCGAGATCTTTCATTTTCATTTCTGCAGCCATTTTCATGACCTGTTTATCATTCCTTGTCAGAAAGAGATCATCGTCATACAATAATGGTATGATAGGTTCATCATCCACAACCTTAAGGTAAAGGTTAGGAACAACTTTACTTCTGGTAAAGCCCAAGCTTTGTCATGAAGCTGTCAATTGTCCATTATTCACACTCAGCATTGAGTGATCTTCTGCATATCTATCTGTGCCATCTCTCGTCAAATGGGTCTACTAATATGAGCCTCAAAATCATTCGAACTCTGTGGTGAGTTCCTTCTTGCATCCATGTCATATGTGTATAGAACCCATATTCATCCTTGTAGCAAAGGTTGAGATCCACATCACCCATGATGATCATTAAGCTCATTAATTGACTACCGATCCTGGGAACCCATACAGAACCTGATTACATTATTAAGAGAATGGTCTTATCTAGTCCCTTGGAGCAAAACATCTCATCATGATTCTCTTCCTCTTTCTAAGAGAATCTCTTAACCACAAGCTTTCTATAGTGTGTTTGATTTGTAAATCTTTTGTTGAACATCCATCGCTTGTTCAAAGTTCATCATTCATCATGATCTTTCCTACAAATCAAAATTAAGTACATGATTAGTAATACTTCATAATCATCAAATCATATTGATATGATAACCTATTATGCATACAGATATCATTTACATAGTTATGCAACTATTTTGACCAATACTTTGGCACAACACTTTCCCATATCCTGTATGCATACAGTGGCTATCTAGATGCCTTCCATCTCTACCAGAACATACTATCGAGAGTGTGCACAACTCTCAGCATGTCAGCAAAGAGGTTTCATTCTAGACAAGCAACAATGGAATGTTTGTCCAATTTACCAATCATATGCATATTAGTAGTATACTGTTCAATGCTTTATGAATGTTTACACTCAGCATGATATATTCTAGGAATACAAATATGCATACAAGCAATATCATTTACTATTTCTAATAACAACCCAAATACTTATCTTTTATGTTTGTGTGGTTGCCTCCCGCTTGATCTTCTGTATGTCTTCTGAACTTCTATTCATTCTGTACCACTGTGCATGCTCAAGTGTACACTAGTGTCATCCTCATGATCTCATACACAAACATACATTCATTAGTATATTCTCAATATTATCAAAACATTCTAATTCTAAATAATCTTGAATATGTACAGTCATGATCATTAGTATTCAGGGTTTCAAGGAAGTCTTCTTTTACTCATGCATATTCTTGTTTGATCTAGTTAGTTAAATCATCAACCAAGATAAGAGACATAATATGCATAAACCCCTGATTACTAACCAATCATACCAAGTATACTTACACAAGGTAAGATTCTAACATGACATAGGAAAACATACCTGGATTAGTATACCTGCTTAGTTATGTACAACATACCTAAACAATCTCTTCAATGATTTAGAGATCCTGAGCTAGAACCTGCATGTCTCGTAGGTTAAACATGATATAACAAAGTCATACATACCTCATGAGTCTTTGTCTTCATGTTGTCATGGTCATGGAACTTGATTTGTCTTTTGTGATGTACCTGTGTCTTGTTAGCAGACAATATCAACCTCACACAACACCATAATGCATAAGTACAATCATATAGCCCTAATCAATGAATGTCTTCGATCATTCACATGCATTCATATTGTTACTAGGGCGATAAGACAATTAATAACATTAATCAAGATTGTACTAATAAATAACATGAAGACAAACACATTATGAACTTAATCAAGAATCAGATTTCAAGACATACCTAAACCTCCTTAAGTCATACCTGTCGAGACTTTTTGTAGTCTTCTTATGTAAGGCCTTAGCCTCAACTCCCCCTAAAAACTTGATCTGGAGCTTGATTAGGGTTTGCTAGAGAAACCCTAAAAATTCAATCTTTGACTTTCACACTTATAAATGGATGGAAGAATGTGTCTTGCTGAGCTGATCAACCTAGTATTCTTCAATTTTGAAATCTCCAAAATTTGACCCCTCAAAATTTCCTTCGAAACTTCTGGATCTTCTGAACAGGAACCCGAACTAGGGTTTGATGAAGCCCACCCTTCTGTATAATCAAAAGGTTCGATCCAAGGCTCTAATATCTTATTTTTCTGAGGAGCTTCCAGCCGTGGACTCCGATTCCAAAAATTCTAACTTTCTCCGAAACCCTAAATTCCGGAAGCCATGAATAAAGGTGCTCCAAAAATAATTATGTTTTGACAGAAATATGCACCTGATTGTTTCTGCTATAACTCTGAAATTTCTGCTCCATAGGGTCTGAAAACTTTTTCTGTAGTAGCTTGACCTGTAATCTTTCCATCCTGACAGGTCTGACCTCAATTGGATTTTCTGAGAGAGAGTTATGCCAAGTGTCGCAACGTGACCTTTTTATGGGATAAAACAGGAGAGCGAACTTGTACGGCGTGCCACGTGTCACTTATTTGAACTTCGTCCTCTAATTTTTTTTCTTAAAATAGATCTCCCTGTTATCTTTCCATCCTGACAGGTCTGACCTCAATTGGACTCTCTGAGAGAGAGTTATGCCAAGTGTCGCAACGTGACCTGTTTATGGGATAAAACAGGAGAATGAACTTGTACGGCGTGCCATGTGTCACTGGTTCACCTTCGTCCTCTGAAAAAGTTTCCTGAGATAGTACAGTCTGTGTACTACCTGTCACTTTTTACGAAATTTCATTTGGAGCTTCCTAGCCCAAGTTATGACCTTTTTTCCAAGGTCACCTGATTTTGACTTAGATCTGGAAGAGGCAGAAACCCTAACTTGTACTGATCATAACTCATAAAGTACAACGAATCTGAGGGTTCCCTTTGGACACAATGTACCTGGGGATGTTATCTACGACCTGTAAACTTTTCAGATCCTGAAACTTCGCATAAATGGATTTATAGCGAAAGTTCCACGATGACTGGTTTTTGGTATATAAAACCCTAACCTTTAAATTGTCGTAAGTAAAGTAAGTGTTGTAAGTGCCATACCTTGTCTTCCTTCAAGTTAGCTCTAATACCATGTTAAAATTCAATATGATAAGACAGAAAATAGCAGCATTACATTCCATTTCACAATAATGGCATATATAGGATCACTGAAGAAACAACAAGCATAGCATAAACACAAGAGACACAGATTTATCCTGGGAAACCCTCATGGGGTAGAAAACCCAGTAAAGCTTCCTCAATGTAGATGACCAGCAATATACAAAGATGCAAACCAAAGACCTGATCTCCTCCTTCACCATAGCAGACCTCTCCTCCACAAGTGCGCCTCTCTTAAGTGAGTGAGTGTATCAAATGAGGAACATACCTCCTCTATTTATACACTACACTGACATGTATTTTACACAAGTACATGTAGGCTCATATTTAACCATTAGGTTAAATACCCTATTATAACTGACTGGGCCGACCCCCACATGGTGGGTCTAATAACCCTAGTTACCACAACCAATTCGAAGGAATAAACATCTCCGGATTCATAGTATAATCACATCGGAGGTATGGAACATCTCCGGAATAAATAATATACAAATATAATATTCTTAGAAGTTACAATATTCAACATAGACAGCACTGCGAAGATCCTGATCTACGGAGATTTGGAAAGTCGGAAGTCTTGGAAGGAAAAGTATACATTCCGGGAAAGTCGATCGGTGACCTATTTTTGGTAAAGATTCTCCATAATTACCAAGCGAAGGGTACGGAGAAGGAAAGCGACTGGCCAGACGGGTGAAGCCAACACGAAGCAGAACAGTTAGGTAAAACCGTTAGAGAAGGAAAAACTAGGTGAAAGCGACATGACCATGCACAGAGAATGGCCAGGTCAGATATAGGAAAAATTTTAGGGGAGAAATTTCGCCAATTGGCTATTTTTTGGGCATTTTTTCAAAAACTAAATTCGCGATTTGGTCATTTTTAGTCTCTAATATTGCCTATATTTACATAAAATATGTTTTTTTATCATAATATTCGCCAAAATTTACAAGTTTCAGTAGTAAATTGTATGTTTCATATTTAATATTCGCCTACCAATCTATATTTATGTTTTTTTCAATAAAAAATAATCGCCTAGAATATTATACTTAAGTATATTTTTATAATCCTTAAAAAATACCCTGGTCAGAGAGGTCGTTGTCCGAGCTGAACAGTCCAGTTAGATGGAAACCGCGACGGTTTTGTAAACCTTAGGGTTTTTGCCTGTGTATTGTAAAGACATGACCTACGGGCATGATCTATAAATAGGCATGTTTTGTAAGGGAGAGGGTTACTCTTCATTGTTAGACTTGAATATTATTGAATCATAGAGCTTGAATTCTATTGTAAAGGCTCTGCAGCTGAGTGCATAGTGACCTAGTGAGAGAGAAGAGAGTTTGCACTTGAGTGCGCAGACTGGAACTGTTGTACCCTTCCCAAAGACTAATATAACAACAGTTCCTGTGGATGTAGCCTCCATCCGGGGGGTGAACCACGTTAAATCTTGTGCAGTGTGATTGTTTACGTTTTGAACTCATTTATTTGCTTACTATGAATGCTTAACACCGCAGTTATCAATTGTATGTTTAATTTTATATGTATTTGCCACAAGAACGAGTTGGGAATAATATGTTAAGTTCACATGTATGAATGAATGATGGATACACAAGTATTTCTAAGTTTGTGAATGTATGAATCCAATGAATAATCGCATAAGTAGGTAGAGTTCGCATTGTGCGACTCCCTTAAAGCGCAGCACCGGAAGTCCGCAGTAGAGTGAGTTTCATCTGTTTGCATAATATTAAGATGAATAGTTTAAGGTATTAGATGAATGGTTAAAGCACTAAGTGAGATATGCAAGATTGGTTAAGTCAGAACAGGAAACATATCCCTTAGTTGCATTGTCCTATGGTTGAAACTTACCCAAACCGCGTAGTCCTTGGATGCGCTAGTTGCAGTCATAAGTCCACAGCGCGTTGCTCATCAGTTTGTTTAAACACTTGCATCACCAGGTTGTGGAAACTTGATTCTGCAGCCACCCCCTCAGCTTCGCCTCGGGTGAGACCTTAGTATGTTGCCGAAAGGGCCAGTGAAAAGGGATTTTGTTGGTTCCTTGAACCGCGAAGAACCTGAGTCTACATTGGAAACCTCTAGATCAGATATATAGCCAAAAAATGGTTCCATTTCCGGGCTAAGAATCGATGATGCGATAGTGTGCTTAAAAACGTGATGTGCGACGATGACGAAGTTCTGTTGGGCGCAGAAAATTGGCATCCGAATAAGAAAGAGATATGGGCCTAGTGTGATAAGACAGAAAGAGACTTCACAAGTAAGGAGAATAGACATCCACATCTATCCGATGTACAGTGGTTGAACAAATACTTGTGGGAGGAGATTCACGAGATTTTCTAGGCAACATTTGGAAACGTTTTGCACGCGTGGATCTTGAGGCTCGCGGAGTGAAAGAATTGTTTCCAGCTAGGAGTACCTACTGAGTGGACTTCGGAGCTTACTGAATAGATCAAATCAATAGACAACCCACTCTTGAGAGTAGTTGACTTCTGGGTTGACAACATATTGGAAGGATTCGTGATAGAGTTCGTTGTGGAAACGTTGAAATCCTACAGCGTAGCCAAAGTACATTTTTTCAAAGGGTTCAGAGGTAAGTACCTGAACAACCTCAATTTATACATTAAAATTCTTTTAGTTGAGAAAGGTGTTTTAAGAATGCATTGAAAATTTTGAATCTGTCATGGTAGATAGTATATATAGTGGTTCTGGTGAAGAAACCCATAATTTGAGAAGTGGAAAGAGATATAAGTTCACTACTGAGAAAAATACTAGAGGACCTGGACTCCGCATAGATACCGAAATACCTTGTGAGCTTAATAACCATTCTGCACCTTCATCCGCTACATATTATCCCATTACACCGCAGAATGTGTCGGTTGTGAATACCACGCCTTCCCTATCTCAGAATCCGTCAGTTTAGAACTAGCCGGTTGCAAACATCGCGCAACCCATCCCACAGAACGTCAGTATTGGTAACACCGCAGGAGCGAGTTCCCAAACTATTCCGACTCAGACCATCCCACCTCAAAACTTCCAACCTCAGATTATTCCGTAGCGTACCATCACTAGCACTACTCAGAGTACTGTATCGCTAAGAAGAAGAATGACTGACAACATAAAACTGCCGATATTTAAGGGAACGGGTCTAGATGACCCTGATCAACACTAGTTTCTATGTGAAGCCATATGGAGTGTTAAGAAAGTTCAGGATGACGCTGTGAAGCGAGCGTAGCTCATCACCACTTTTTGAGATAGAGTGCTGCATTGGTTCATGAAATACTCTCAGAATCTGAATAGAACCTTACCGGAGATTAAGGCTGTGCTCTTAGCAGAGTTTAAGAAACCAAAATCAAAGTCACAGTGTATCAAAGAATTAAAAGAGATTAAGCAGAAACCTAATGAAACGGTCTGGGAATTTGACCGGAAGTTCAAGACAATGTTCGACCAAGTGATCTTTGTCATAGCTCCGCAACAACACCAGCATTGGTTCATCGATGTGTTGTTGCCCCATATCAGACCACCATTGATGCAGCAGAAGGTTGCATCACAGCCAAAATCTCTAGAGATCGCGATGAAGCTAGAGGATTTTCCGATTGGTGAGACTAGCACTAGTACGTCGCAGATCCAGACTCAGCTAGCCACTGTGACCCTACAGTTACAGGATATCAAGAAGGGGAAAGAACAAAGACAAGATATCTGGTGTAAAGGGTGCAAGGGAGAAGGCCACACTAGAGAACACTGCCCCTTATTTCAGGAGTACCTTAATAGTGGAGCACCAAATCCACTGAGTCAGAATCAGGCGTCGTGGTGAGAAATCTGTAGAACCAGAGGACACCGGCCTGAAGACTTCTACCTAATTCAGAAGTATGTCCGCACACCTAAGAATTTGTACTGCAACTTCTGTAAGTCAGTTGGACATGATGAATCCAACTGCAGAGCTTATGAGCTCATGAATGAAAGAAAACAAGACATGGAGCATCTGCGAGGAAGAGGACTATACAAAGTCCAAGAAGAGACTCCGCAGAGGAAAGATAATGCCCAGTACGATCAGATCGCATACAGAGGCCATGGTGGAGGATACCGCAAGAGAGGAAGAAATATTGGATCGACAGAAGGAAGAGGCCGAGGACAAGTGATATGTTATAACTGTGGTCAACCTAGCCATTTATCTATAGATTGTACCAATGAATGTACTACTTGTAGCTATTGTAAATCTTTCGACCATGTTATTGAATCCTGTCCAGTGTTAGTGGAAGAAATGCAGAAAAGAAAGCAAGAACTGCAGAACCCAAATATTCAGTTCATCGTAGCAGAGAAAAGGCAAGTCGATCCAAGTATTAATGTGGTGACATGGAGTCGCGCTGCCACAGGAAGGGATAGAGAGACAGAAGCTTTGACCTCTGACCCATTTCAGACGAAGCTGACCCCTGCTGAAACAATATGGATAAGAAAGGAAGGCACTGGTGGACTCTAGGAATGGATGCCTAATCAGGGCAGATAGACCAAGAGCATACTTTAATTATCAACCAAGGGACGTACAAACTTTAGAGGTGCTAGCATTGTATGTGCTCTATAGGATAGTCTTCATCGTGTTTGGGATGTTGGTATAGATCTTAAAGGTTTCTCTAATCAAAGAAGAAAGTGAGCTAAAAAATATTGTGAATCTATAAATGACAAGAAGTTAAATGCTAAAAACTGTAAATCTATACTAAGAATTGAAACGCTGAAAGCTTGGTAAATTTAGTCTAGAAATGAAATGCTGAAAGATGGGATTTTAATCTAAGAATTGAATACTGAAAATCAAGTGCTAAATGTTGAAAGTCTAATCTAAAAAATTAAATACTGAAAACCAAATCTAGAACGTAAATATCCAATGCTGAGAATTAACCACTCTTATCTATTTGAATTAAATACTGAATGTGCTGATCATTAATTAACCCAAAGAACTGAAAGTAATTAACCTCTATGATCTAACTCTAATAAGGGAAATATGCATGAGCTCCTACATCTGAATCATTGTTTTAGAAATAATATAAGAATGGATGAAAACAAATTTCAAAATATGATTGCGCAGAATGTAGCTACAGGAATACAGAAAGAGTTTTACCAAACTACGGAATGAGTGTTAACCGACTACAGAAAATATGTTGAACCAAAATGATCTCTTAATTGAAATAAAACCATGTTATTCAAATGCCATCAAATTATTTTCATATACGATAAGAATTGAATCGATTCACAACATAAATGGAAAATACCTGAAAATAGAGTAAAACTACTGACCTACGTGTTGGAGGGGCCCTCCCCAACCCGTACTCAGGAGTATGGAAAAATTATAAATGAAGGCTTGAAAGTAACATCAATCTTCTTATTAAAATAGTAACTTCATGGTTCAGGAAAAGTTTTTAACCCAAATTGTCTTCGCAGTACAAAAATGCATAAACGATTGATTCTACAAAATAGCAGTCGGACCCCCTCGCTACCCGAGAGGTCCATATATATATGTCTCTAATTCTAACCTAGTCTATGATCATAAATGCCGATCCTCTTAATCAAGGCTTCCCCTAGAACTTAGGAAGATATGAGCGATGAGCCCCTCTGTTATCTGTAGTCCTCGAACTTTGACTCTCGTTCATGCTTCAAGACCTTCACGCCCTGTTTATGCCTGCTCATTCCCAGGGTTAGCACATAGAAAAATGCTTTTAACATAAAAAGAATAATCTCTAAAACATCCTGATTAAATAATCAAATTAAATACATTTTCCCACAAAACAGGTGTATTTCCTTCATCATATCTTTGTGCTTTACTGTGGAAAAAAGGCTATAGGATACCTATAATTTGGGCTCATCATCTCCCCCATGCTTGAAGTATTCACCCATCCTTGGGTGACACATTTTGTTCATGGATAGCTTCTTTGATGTCCCAAGAAATGACCCTAGGAGCCCCTGCCTGCCTATGATAGCCATGGGTTCAGTCCTCTCTGGCCCATGTTCTTTTCTCTTCCTCCTCATCAATCTGTGCTTTGATAGTTAATGGGAGAAAGAATGGTGGACTGAGCTTCATTCCAATCCATCTAAGCTGGTGTTTGATCAAGGATTCCCGGTATAACTTGCCCCTAGTGAGTGTCGTTTCCAACATGAGAGGGGAGTGAGGTTCCTTCTTCTTCAAATCGTCTCCAATCCTTGCCCACCTATCACTGATGGAATCCTGTACCTCTTTGTATGTGCATTGAAGATTGAGATCAAAATGTGCGACAACCTCTTGATGTTTTTCAAGCAAGATAGGAACTAGTTCCTCATCTGTGATGATGTTCTCGTGGTCCTAAATTACCTTTTCAGGGTGAGATGCCTCGGCCCTGATCCATAATGAATTCTGCCATTTCTATACAAGATATATATGATCATCTTGTGCCCTTTCTACCTCATGGTTCATCCAGGAGCATAATGCTCTTAGCTGGAAGTCGCCTACGTGGGGATTAGGTGACTAGTTAGGTGAGCTCGACACCACAAAGTTGTGCAAGAAAAACTCGCACAATTGATCCTTTTCCAGCTCTGTGCAATCCAGAGAAGTGTCCACAAATTCCTTTGGAGTGTTCAATTCCAGTGGCATGCCTTGTTTTAACCTTTGCAGCTGGAACCTTCCCCACTTTTCATTTAAGTAGACCGTATAGATCTTGGACGGTGGTCTGAGTTGCAACATTCCATCATAGATTTTTGTAGTGACAGTCAATGTGTCCTCTAATTGCTGGATTTTCTGGTCTTTCTGAGCCAATTCTGTCTGAGCTTGGCCCAAATTCTCCCTCGGTGCCAAATTTTGTTGTTCTGCCTGCTTCAATTCCCCTACGTGTTGCATCTTCAATATCTGGGTTTTCTCATGTACAAACAGTGGGGTTGCTAGTGAAGTTGGATGCATTCTCTGGATTCTTGCCTCAATTTTTAATGTTGACAACTCCTCCCTGACTTTTTCTAGCATTGTTAGTGCCTCAGCTAGTTGGTCAGTGACTCCAGGTTTTATATCCTGATCAACAAGGTTCTCATTTTGATCGGCAAGGTTCCATTGGTCAGCATCCTGTTCTTCAGGTGTAGTTGGGTCGTCCTGGTCTACCTAATCGTCATCATCGTCAGATACGTTTTGAATTTATGGGCTGGGATCCCTTTTTACCTCCTTTGCATGCTTGATTTTGGGTGGCTGTGTGAATCTTTTGCTTCACCGCTTTGACCCTTGCTCGCTGGTGGAAACCCCTGATTCCTTTTGGCGGGAGCCATCTCTTGAATGCTTAATTCTCATCAGGGTATCGGCCACGCTGTCCAGGTTGATTTTTCTCTTAGCTCCTGATGTAGAAGCGATATTGTCTTTTGACCTAGAAGCTAAGGGTACGTCGACTGTAGGTGTACCCTTCATTTTCTGTACATCATCGGCTGATACCAATACAAACTCTTCCCAAGAAAGTTATGGAATCTGTACCCTTAATTCTTCACAAATTATCAATTTGATTAGCCCATGGTGGGATAACGCATCTTATTTTCCCTAAACTACCTTTCTGCTCATTTCTCCCAGTGACAGGAGAAGATAATAGGGGATGCTGATGTTGTTATTTGGTGGAATATGGCCTCTGCATATCAGAAGTTCCAAAATTTGGAAGTGGAAGACAAGGACATAGTTAAGCCTCCCTGTGCACGTAATGTAGTTTTGAACGATAGCAGCTATTTCGTCCCAGGGTGCTGGCATGGAGAGTCGTTTGACTCCATTCTTGTCTTTTTCATAGACCTCTCCCTGTCTGAAGAAGGCTTCCTTTGCCTTATGATTTGCTTCTTGGTCATCTCTGCCCCAGTGTAGGCCCATGGTCAGCCCTGTATAACTCGCAATGGCCTCCTCATCCAGTCTGATACATAGTCCCCTTACCCGGGTGACATTTTGTTCGTCTTTGATGTCCTTCAAGTTCCTTGCGAATTCTAAAGCCACCTCAGCGTTGGACCCTCTCAGCCCTGAGATGAAGGGAATCCAGCCCGCATTGCGGATGAATGATAAAATCTACGGGTTTTCGTAAATGGAGTTGTGCTCTTTTGGTTCACTCTTTTTGAACCCCTTTGTCATCTTGAAATATTTTACTATAATCAATCAAACCAAAAACTTTGAGTGTGGTTGTCTTACCTCAGCTGGCCGGGATTGATTCACAGGTTCGAAGGTGGCTTGCTGGCTGGTTGACGACGTGAACTTTCAGTTTTCCCTCTTTTGGAAAGCTTGCATTGCAAAACTAGGTTTTTTGTAGATTATGCCGCCTTATTTAGCTAGTCTCACGCACTTCTCCCGATCATTTTGCATTGTACTTTCCCCCTTACACATTCTTTACCATTATTGCACCCTATGCTTCTTTCCATAATTGTGGATTGCACTTCTGCTCTGATCATTGGGGAATATGGTAGCTAGATGCGGGGTTGTCCTTCGCTGACATTTCTCAAGTAAGTAATTATGATTTTATGAGGTTGATCTGAACCATGCCGCCTAATTTAGTTAAAAGTTGTCCTCAGCTTCAGAAATAATCGTTTTGTGGGATGATGATTTGACCTTGAAAATAAAACAAAGAATTTTAGGGATTACCTGGTTATGCTTAGCGTACCTGAGTGCATGATGTGGATTGATTTCATGGGTGTTGTATTCTGTAGTAGATTTTCACATTGTCTGTAGTTATTTTAGGCATGTCAGTAGGTACGTGTGTTTTCCTTCATTCAGCCGGTTCTTTTGAAAATGTTGTATCTGCATGCTTTGATTTTTGTGTCAAATTTTTTATTTGACTTTGCTCTTATGTTCAACATTGAGTTTGAAATATTTCCTGAACTTGCTGAATTGATCTTTGTAGTGCTTGATTTTTTTTTGGCTCATTTGAATACATGGCTGGCTCGCTCTTTTTTATTATTTTCTGGCTTACTTGATTATATTTCTGGCTCGCTTGAATAGAAATCTAATTGATTTAATTGATTTAATTGTAGCATGCGTTCCTGTTGGATTTATGAAAGTTCCATATTTAACTGTGCTGCAATTCTCAATGTCTTGATTTCAAATTCAATGGGCAGCATAACTTTCTTCCATAAAATAACTCATATGGGGTGAAGCCTGTTGTTGTTTTCCATGTGGTATTATAAGCCCAAACTGCTTCACTTAATCTGTCTGCCCAATCTCTTTTGTGGAGTTGCACTGCCTTCGTCAAAATCCTTTCTAATTCTCTGTTGGTTACCTCAGCTTGACCATTAGATTGAGGGTGATTGGAGGAGGACTGTCTGTGCTTAGCATTATTTCTTCGAAGCAAGTCTTCTATTAGATTGGATGTAAATTGTGGGCCTTGATCAGAAACTAGTTCTCTTGGGACTCCAAACCTGTGGAAGATTTGCTCAGTGAAATTTTTTTCCACATTGGTTTCATTTGTTGCAGCAAGTGCTGCTACCTCAGTCCACTTTGTAAGGTAGTCAGTGCATACTAGAATGTAGCTTTTCTGATTTGATTGTGGGTTGATTGGACCACGAAATCAAATCCCCATTTCTCGAATGATTCTAAGGAGATTTGTGGATGGAAAGGCATTTCTTCTCTTTGTGCAGGCTTCCCCATTCGTTGGCAGTCATCATAGTGTGAAACATATTCATAGGCATCCTTGTGGAGTGTTGGCCAATAATACCCTATAGGCCAAATTTTATAGGCTGTCATTTTTGCAGCATAGTGTCCTCCACATGGCTCATTATGAGTGGCATGCATTATGTCATGCACTTCATTTTCTCTAATGCATCTTCTTAATATTTGATCTGGCCCTTTTTTGAAAAGCATTCCCTCTATCCATGTGTAAGTGGCACTTTGTCTTATGACCTTATTCTTCTCTTTGTAGTTGTAATGTGCTGGAAATTTCCCAGACACTAAATAGTTTGCTATGTCAGCAAACCATGGGCTTCTTGTTGATATTGCAAAAAGGTGCTCATCCGGGAAGTTATCATTTACCAATTCCTTATCTTGTCCATGTGTGATTCTTGACAGAAAATCATCTACTACATTATGCTTTCCTAGTTTATCTAATATTGTTATGTCAAAATCTTGTAGGAGAAGTAGCCATCTAATGATTCTAGCACTTGTATTAGGCTTATTCATAAGATACCTGATTGCTGAATGACCAGTGTGGAAAAAAACTTGGTAACCAGTAATGTAGTGCCTGAAATATTTGTTTATGGCATGTATGACAGCCAAAAACTCCTTCTATGTGACTGTGTAATTGAGTTCTGCTCTAGCCAAATTTTTGCTTATATAATATATGGCATATGGTTTCTTATCTTTTTCCTGTCCGACGACTGATCCAATTGCTCTATCTGATGCATCAAAATGTATATGGAATGGTAATGCCCATTTTGGTCCTTAGAGTATTGGGGCTGTGATTGTCTTCTCTTTAAGGTTATCAAATGCTATCATGCAATGTTTTGTCCAAATGAATTATGTGTCCTTTGTGAGAAGAGCAAACATTGGTGCAACAATTCTTCTATAACTTTCAATAAATCTCCTGTAGTATCCCGTTTTCCCAAGGAAACTTCTCACATCTCTTTGTTTGACAGGTGGTGGTAGCATTATGATTACTGTGACTTTTGCTTGATCAACCTCAATTCCTCTTTGTGAGATATGGTGCCCAAGAATGATGCCTTCTTCCATTAACATTATGCATTTATCATTGCTCAGACATAAGCTCATCTCAATTCATTTTTTTAAGACTAATTCAAGATGTTTCAATGCTTGATCAAAGTTTTGGCCATAGGGTGTGAAGTCATCCATGAAGACTTCCATTTGATCATTTATAAAATCAGAGAATATACTCAATATGGACCTTTGAAATGTTGCTGGTGCGTTACAGAGCCCTAAGGGTAGTACTCTGTATGCATAAGTGCCCCATGGGCATGTAAACATGGTCTTATCTTGATCAGCTGGGTGTATTAGAATCTGGTTGTACCCACTAAACCCATCCAGAAATGAGAAAAAATTGTTAACTGCCAGAGTATCTAGTACTTGGTCTATGAATGGTAGAGGGAAGTGATCCTTCTTAGTTGCCATATTGTCTCTCTGTAGTCCACGCAAATTCTTCACTAGCCTCCTTTTTTAGGAACTATAACCAGTGGTGATACCCATTCACTATCCGAGATTGGATATATGAACTCTGCATCTAATAAATTTTGTAGTTCTAATTTAACTATGTCCTTTAATGCTGGGTTCAACCTTCTTTGTGGTTGTCTGATAGGAATATAACCTTCTTTAATGTAGATGTAATGTTTGCAAATGTCTGGATGGATTCCCTTCATGTCAGTGTGTGTCCATGCAAAAGCTTTATTTTGTTCTGAGAGTACCTTCATTAACTGATTTTCTTGCTCTGGCTTCAGATTGGAATTAATGTTAACTGTCTTTCCAGGCATAATTTCCACTGTTTTTGCCTTTGCTATTTGTTCTTCCAGTGAGAGCACTTCTGCCCACATTTTATCCAAATTCTGGTTTGAATTTTCACCTTCTTGCTACTGGTCTGTGTCAAAAAAATAGTCAAGAACATCATGGTTAGAAGATGCATTTTGAATAAACCTATCTAAATGACTGTCTTCATCTATGGATTTTAGTGATAGGGCAACTTCAATGGTAAGGATATGTCGTATGTTTTGATTGGATGTTTCATTATAATCACCAATCCAATTTTGATATTATAGGTCTGAAGATTTCCTTGCTGGAGGGTAAATTGTGATTTTCTTCCTGGCTTGTCCACTGGTTATTGTCATGTTGCATGATCTGCAACCTATGTGTCTGCAGTTGCTAGCTAAGGTCTACCTAGTATTATTGGGTAACCGCTAAGTTTACTCTTTACTTCAATGCCTATGAAATCAGCTGGGTATTTGTTGGCAAGCGGTTTGATGGGGAAATGTCGCAGTACCACTGACACTGTGACACAACGGATGACGGCGTGAAAGGAGTATTTCGTGTTAAAGAATACCGCAGTTGGTGGGTTTTGGGTCACTTGGACCATATATTATGTAATAGTGAGTCAGTTGTACCACGGTATGCGGGTTTTTGGGGCATTTGGACCAAGTTAGTTAGATATTGGGTCAATTGTCCATAGTGTCGGTTAGGGAGTCAGTTGTAAGTGGACAAATATTGTAATAGCGGAAGCCTATAAATACATGAGGGTTGTAAGTGTTAGAGAAAAAAAGAGACGAAAGGAGATAGAGGAAGATGGAGGAGAACACCAATTGTGTGCGAGATCTGTGTTTTGCTTCTGGTGTATGATTGCGATAGTAATATAATGATGTTTTGGTACAAACTTTGTGCAATGTTGCGATGTATGAATGTTGTTTAATGCAATGTCTGCTTATTGTTGCTATGATGATAAATGCCGTGATTAAGTAATATGTTCTATGTAGAATGTAATGATAAATGTTGCGATGAAGTAATCTGTTATATCTCCTTGCTGAATGTTTAAAGTTTATGTTTAAGTACCGCAATAGAGTTAGTCTGTGTAGCCACAACTCTCCTTCTCCCTCGGCGGAAACATGGTTCCGTATGCTCTTCCTGGATGCCTCGGGTGAGACCTCATCCGCTCTGTGGGTGTTGCTGGGTGGGCTCAAACCTGCCCGGGCCGGTGCCCAGGGAGACTGCAGTATGTGTCGATAGTGAGGAAAACCCCTGTCGACTGAGGTTGCGTTGGTCAACAAATGGTTTCGTTGCCAGGACCATGTGCAGAGTAAGATGAGGTCATGTTGTGGCACACGACGAAGTCGGAGATTCAGAAATGGTTCGATCAGAAGCTGCAGGAGTTCACTGAAGAAGAAAGCCGAAACACGCAACTGACAGTAGATCACTGGCTGGGAAGATATATTCACGACGGTCTGCATGAATGGTTTTTCTGTGAATTCCTGGTTATTTTGTACGAATGGTTGTCGAAGCTGACCTTCCAGAAGAGGAACTTCCAGGGTGGTGAACCGACGGCTTGGACCCCGGAATTGATTCAGGAGCTGCAGGAAGTCGATAATAAGGCATTCTTAAATTTTGAGCATTAATTCACAATAGTCTAGGATCTTCACTGAGAGAATAAAATATACAGTGTATCAATGCATAACAATCACAATAAGCATGACAAACATCACAAGAATCAAAAGCATGAGAGACAAGAGACACAGAATTTCCGTGGGGAAAATCCTAAGGTGAAAAACCCCACAACTTCCTCAGAGATAAAGAGAGAAATGGCTCAACCAAAGTACAACCAAAATACACTGAGATAGTCTCCTAGTAGCAGATGATCCTCCTCCTCACTAGTGCGCCACTTTCTAAGTGAGAGAAGTGTGAGTTTCCGAATGATCAAAATAGAGATCTCCCGATCTCTAGTTATATTAACTTGTTTGCCCAGTTACACTATGGGGCTGACTTGTCTATCTAAATACATCCACAATATAATATATATTTCAGGGCCGACCCCACATATGGTGGTCTAATAACCCATCGACAAGTAGACACACTTGCGACACTTGTCAATCCACATGACGACACTTCCTTATAGAGGAATAACACATCTCTTATAAGGGTACAATAAATATATATGAAATACATTCCAAAGTTACATATACATAAACACTCCTTCTTAACTAGGAAGGTATTTCTTGACACATATCTGCTAGACAAGTCTTCTTCTCGGGATCATTATCATCGATGCATCGTCATCATCATCATCACTGCTGCTACTATCTCAACCAATATATGACTCTACTCGTCATAGGAAGTTCTACAAAGCCAGTCCTTTTTCATACTGGATGTAGGCCCACCACCTGTAGGTCTTCGTCATCACTAGCCATACTGTGGAATCCTCAGGACTTATTACGTGCGTCACAAAA
Organism: Larix kaempferi; assembly: GCA_027924585.1. Taxonomy (NCBI): domain Eukaryota; kingdom Viridiplantae; phylum Streptophyta; class Pinopsida; order Pinales; family Pinaceae; genus Larix; species Larix kaempferi. The sequence continues at coordinate 14,669,505 of BSBM01000030.1, forward strand.
CCTCGAAAGAGCATCCCAGGTTGTTACAAGCACACGACTCTACCTATAGGATCTCCCAGGGCCATATTATATGTGACCTCACCACAAAACCTCGCAAGAGCATCCCAGGCTGTTACGAGCACACAGCTCTACCTATAGGATCTCCCAAGGACAGATTATATGTGGTCACCACAAAACCTCGCAAGAGCATCCCAGGATGTTATGAGCACACAGCTCTACCTATAGGATCTCCTAGGGACAGATTATATGTGGTCATGGCAAAACCTCGCAAGAACATCTCGGGACTTATTACGGGCACACATCCCAACCTATCGGATCTCCCAGAGACATATTATATGCCATAGGACAAAACCTCGAAAGAGCATCTGCCAGATATCCCAGGGCCAGATTATATGCCATAGGAAAAACCTCGAAAGACTATCTGTAGATCTTCCAGGGCCAAATTATATGTCCTCCCAGAGCAAAACCTCGAAAGAGCATTTTCCAAATATCCCAGAGGCAGATTACATGCCATAGGAAAAACCTCGAAAGACTATCTGCAAATCTCCCAGGGCCAAATTATATGCTCATCTGCACAACCTGATCCACGGCCATAGAGTATAAACCTGATACTCACCATACATCATTCTGATGTACACATGATCAACCTGATCATCATCACTGCAACATCCTGCTACATATCATCTGGAGCAACATCCTGAAGCTCGTCATCCATGATCATCCTGATCATACAATGCATCTACTTGATGCATACCAAGTATCTACCTAATACATATCATCATACATGATCCACCTGATCATACAATGTATCCACTTGATACAAATACAAATACATGATCCACCTGATCATACATGATACATATCAACATACATGATCTACCTGATCATACAATGTATCCACCTGATACATATACAGATACATGGTCCAAGCATCCAACATGATGCATATACAAAATACATACAAATGATCCAACCGATCATATCCAGCATCCAACATGATGCGTACATACATATACATATAAACGATCCAACTGATCATATCTAGCATCCAACATGATGCGTACATACATATACATATAAATTATCCAACTGATCATATCCAACATCCAACATTATGTGTACATACATATACATATAAATGAACCAACTGATCATATCCAGCATCCTCCTTATGCATATACAGAACAGTAACTGGAGCATCATCATGATGCTCATCATCCAGCGCTTACTTCCACAGCCATGTGAAGGATCCTCCTTCCAACATGCTTGTAATGACCTCTGCAAATGTGTCCATCACTTCTTCCTCGAAGTGTCATCAATCCGAAGAACACCAAGCCTCTCCCTGAAGTACGCGAACTTCACCCTGGCTAGTGGCTTCATCAGCACATATGCAATCTGCTCCTCTGTTGCAACATACAGGAGCTTCACAGCTCCTCTCTGCACCATATCCCTGATATAGTGATATTTGATCTCTATGTGTTTCGACCTGTCATGAAACACTGGGTTCTCGGACAACTTCACACAACTCTGGTTATCACAAAAGATACCAGTAGCATCCAACGGGAGATCAAATAACTCAGACAGTAGCTTCCGTAGCCATACTGCCTCACAACTAGCTGAACAGGCTGCAACATACTCTGCCTCAATTGTACTCAGTGCTACGCAGGACTGCTTCCTACTAAACCAAGAGATCACACGTGATCCCATATTGAAGCAACACGCAGATGTGCTCTTCCTATATGCAGCACTTCCAACCCAATCTGAATCAACATAACCCTGCAGGTTAAACTTTTGATTCGCTTCATACTTGAGCCCATAATCCACTGTACCCTTCAGGTACCTCAAAACATGCTTTACAGCAACCAGGTGAACACTCCTCGGATCTGTCAGGAATTGACTCAATGTGTTCATAGCAAAGAAAATATATGGTCTCGTGTTCGTCAAGTACATCAAGGACCCAATCATCTGACGATACATGGAGATATCAACTGGCTCAAATGAAACATCACATAGAAGCTTCAGGTTCGATGCCATAGGTGTGGCCATGGCCTTGCAATCCATCATCCCGAATCTCTTCAGGATATCTACTGTGTACTTCCCTTGACCAAGGAAGATCCCACCTGCACTCTGCCACACCTCCATACCTAGGAAATAATGCATCATTCCCAAATCTTTCATATCGAACTCAGCATCAAGCTTCCTCTTAGTATCTGCAATCAATCTGTCATGTCCTATTACAAATAAGTCATCCACATACAGGAGTAGAATCACAGGATTCCCTTCCTCAAACTTGTAGTAAAGGTTGGAATCCACTTTACTCTTGGTAAAGCCCAAACTGGATAGGAAACTGTCCATCCTACCATACCAAGTTCCGGGAGCTTGCTTCAAGCCATACAAGGATTTCTTCAATCTTTTATTTCATCACTTGTATATCTCTATGCTGCCATTTGCAGCATGCTTGATCTGATAGATCCATTTGGAAGTCACAACAGACTTCCCTTCAGGTCTTGGGACCACATCCCAAACATAATTCTTCATGATCGACGGATCATAGCATTCTTCACGTATCCTGGGAACTTCAATATCTTCAATAGATAATTTTGTTGCTTTGAACAAATGTTGTAGTCCTTCTTTTGTAGGTGAAGGTATACGGTCTTTCCTACAAAACAAGTTAAATTGCATGATTAGAAACATCTCATAATTTTCAGAACAAATTCTTTCACATAAAGAAATATGTCATACAGTCATGTCATTGTTTAAGCCAGTGCTTCAATACAACATTTATCCATGTTCCATAACTTTCTAGATGCCTTCCAATCTCTACCAGAACATTGTTAAGAGTTTGCACTACTCTCAACATGTCAACAAAGAGGTTTCATTCTAGACAAGTAGCAATGGAATGTTGTACAGTGCCATAGGCCACTTACCCAACACATGCATATTAGTAGTATACTGTTCATTAATGCAATCATTCTAATATGCACAATACATATCCTAAGACTAGGAACATGAACATATACATCATTGAATAATTTTATTTAAACAAACAAATATGCAAGAAATGATAATTAAAATACTTATCTTGTTTGTTTGTTGGGTGGACTCCCTCTGAGTCTTTCCTTCCTTGTAGGAGCTACTGGAGTAGCTTCTTCTACACCTTTCTGTTGTGGAATGTAAAATATGGTCAACTCCCTCTGAATATCTGCATCCTTGGAGAAACTACTGAAGTGTGCTTCTTCTTGATCTTTGCTTCCTTGCAGGGGCAATTGGAGTGTGCTCTCTCTTGATCTTTGCTTCATGGACTACCTTTCCTTGAACTTATATTCATCCTTGATCTCTATGCATGCTTATTAGTATCACTATTGTGTTATCCTCGAGGTCTCATACATAATCACACATTCATTAGTATAACACAATAATCTCAAGCATGTATAGTCATGATCATTTCAAACAGAAATAATAAGCATTAGCATTCAAGGTTTATATAGGATTCTAATGGTTAGTCATAACATGTCTAAACCTGTGATTACTCAAACCTATGACCCTTCTAGTTAGCATAACATTAAATAAGGTAAGACACGCAATATGCATATACGCATGATTATTCAAACCTATGACTTCATGAATAAACATCATCAATCATGTCATGCATACTTATATAATAGATCCTATGATATAAGAAACACATACTTGGTCACCATATTTGCTAGTTATGTCTAGCAATGTGTTCTTGTTCTCTTCAATGACCTTCATAACTCATTAGTTAACTTTTGCAAAAACAAATTATACATACTTCTCTATGATCCATGAATATGGATGAATCTTTGTCTTTATGTCACCATGGCATGTTCAGGTTGTCCCTTCAATTTGAACAATCCTCCCTCTTGCTCTCCAATCACTACTGCATCATCGATTGTTTTACCCTTTGGCCACATTAAGACTTGGCCATCCACAAATGCAACCCTCATACATTTTGCATTCAATGCAGAGATGGAGAGAAGATTCTTCTTGAGCCCAGGTACATAAAGGACTTCTTTCATCTTCAAAGATTTTCCAGAATCTAGGTTATAGGAGGCTTCACCACTTCTTTTGATTGGGTATTGAAAATCATCCCCAAGTTTCACCTTATGGGGTGATTCATGTTCATATAGGTTTACAAAAGATTCCTTAAACCCAATCATGTGTTTGGAAGACCCACTGTCAATTAACCAATCATTACAACCATGGGAGATAGTACCTGTGAGAGCATAGATTAGAACATACTCTTCTTCACTTGATGAGTCATCATCACTATCATCACTTTCTGCCCTAGCCTTCTTCTTTGGAGGTTCATCATCCTCGGCAGCATGAGCATGGAACTTTCTTTTGCTGCCCTTCTTATTCTTGCTGGAGTTGTTGTTATTATCCCTTTTGTTCTTGGGACAATCTGAAGCAAAGTGACCCTTCTCATTGCATGTGAAGCATCTTATATCCTTCTTATTCTTTTGATAGGATCTCTTTTAGCGAGAGTGCTCCTTCTTGGGCTTGCTTCTTTTGGTGTGAGCTGCGAGAGCTTGATCTTCACCTCCTATCTTTTCCTCATGAGCTATAAGTCTAGCTTCTTCTTGAGAGCATTCATCCCACAGTTTACTGAAAGAGATCAATTTCTTTCTTGCACATATTGCTTAAATAAAGGAGTCCCATGACCTAGGTAGGCCATTTAGAGTGGTCATGACAACTTCACCATTATCCACTACTTCATCCATAGCTTCAAGTTGTTCCTTGATCTGAGAGACCTTGGAGAAGTAAGATTGAATGGTTTCTCCATTCAACATCTTGACCCCTTTCAATTGATTCCGTAGAGTCATCTTCCAATTTATGTTCTTCCCTTCAAATAGCTTGGTCAAAGAATCAAACATCTCCTTGGGTGTCTTTAGAGAAGACACATGGGGTATGAGATGGTCTTTGATAGAATCAGCAATGATTCTCTTTGCCTTGACCAAGTTCTTCTTATGCAATACCTTAGCCTTTTCATCCTCTAGGATAGGGATATCTTCTTTTATATATGAGTCCAACTCATTCTCTTCCAGGATTAACCCAATCCTATACTTCCAAGCTCGGAAGTTATCAGCCCCTTCAAGCTTATCCTCAAGCTTGGTGTGGAGAGACATCTTAAAGAGTACTTCAAATGGAAATAGAAAATATTTAGGTCTTACCACTTGAAATGCCGAAACCTGGATCTGGTCCCAGATTAGGGTTTGTCAGAAAAACCCTAAAAATTCAAAATGTGAATTTCAACTTTCTGAAAGGATAGAAAGATGCCTCTTGATGAGTTGATCAGCCTAGTGTGTTTAGAATTTGAGATCAGCAAAGGTTTACCCTTCATATTTATCTTTTTGTCCTCCCAGGTTCACTAGGGAGAGCCTTGAATTAAGGTTTGAGTTTCCCGGAGATCTACCCAGCCAAAAATCTCGATCCAAAGCTCTAAACTTCGATTTTTGCAAGGAGCTTCCAGCTATGTCTTCAGATTTCAGAAAGTCTTATTTTTGTGGAAACCCTATTTTTTAGGGCCAAATCTGAAAATGCTCAGAATTTAATTCTGATTGGACAGATAGATTCTCCTTGATGAGTAGAGTCAATCTACTATACTGCTTTTCCAAAAACTGTGGAGAGAAACCCAATAAACAAGAAACTCAAGTTTCCGTCACTGCAAAATGTCTTCTTCTCAGGTTAACTCTGATACCATGTTAAATTTTGAGCATTAATTCACAATACTCTAGGATCTTCACTAAGAGAATAACATCTACAGTGTATCAATTCATAACAATCACAATAAGCATCACAAGAATCAAAAGCATGAGAGACAAGAGACACAGAGTTTCCATGGGGGAAAACCCTAAGGTGAAAAACCCCACAACTTCCTCAAAGATAGAAAGAGCAATGGCTCAACCAAAGTACAACCAAAATACACTGAGATAGTCTCCTAGTAGCAGATGATCCTCCTCCTCACTAGTGCGCCACTTTCTGAGTGAGAGAAGTGTGAGTTTCCAAATGATCAAAATAGAGATCTCCCAATCTCCATTTATACTAACTTGTTTTCCCAGTTACACGATGGGGCCGACTTGTCTATCTAAATACATCCACAATATAATATATATTTCAGCATTGACCCCACACATGGTGGTCTAATAACTCATCGGAAAGTACACACACTTACGACACTTGTCAATCCACATGATGACACTTCCTTATAGAGGAATAACACATCTCTTATAAGGGTACAATAAATATATATGAAATACATAGATGAAATAGATTCCGAAGTTACATATACATCAACAGGCATCACGGGCTGTCGAAGTTTGGCTCGATAGCATCTTGGAGGGATATATGACTAAATTTGCGGTTGACACGAAGAAGTCCTATAGTGAAGCTGAAAGATACTTCTTTCAAGGACCAAGGGGAAAGTTTCTGTTGTTGCTCCAACTGTCGATTAAGATGTACCTCGATCAGTAGACAGCTTGGTGGGCGAAGGCCGTGGGTACTGAGACTGCTGGGGAACGGTACATGGAATGGTAAAGGGGTAGATGGGTGCAGACCATGAGGGGACTATGAGCGAAGCTAAGGAAGAAAGTGGTCTTACAAGAGGAGGAGCGAGGTTTTGACAGGAGAAGAGGCAGAGGACGGGAGAAGGTCCGGATGCGATTGAACCGCAAAATCGCGAAGGAAGACCACACGAGATGAAGCGACCTCACAGTCCTTATACGAACGACCAAGCTACGCCCAGGATAGAGGCAGGACCAAACCCCAGCACCAACGTACCCACACCTCTGCTCACTGACTCTCAAACAGTAAGAAATACTATTTCGACACCGCCAAGTTCGTCAATACCGCAAAAGTTAATTGATAGTAGCATAGCAACAGGAGGAAGGAAGCCCAAAATGGCGGGCGATGATGCTAAGTTACCGTTGTTCCATGGAAGTGCGACAGAAAACCCAGAACAGTATTGGTTTTTGTGTGAAGCGGTTTGGACTATGAAACAGATCACCGATGCCGATGCTAAGAAAGGACAGTTAGCCACGACTCTGCGAGTTCGTGCATTAAATTGGTTCAAGAAGTTTATTTTAGTCCCTACAAGGGGCCCTAGAGAAGTCACTGGATGAGATTCAGGATGGGCTAATTGCTGAATTTAGACAGCCTAAGTCAGAGGCTCAATATATTACTGAATTGAAGAAAATTAAGCAGTATCCCAATGAGACGGCATGGGATTTCGACCAGCGATTCAAGACACTGATGGCAAAGGTTAGTTTCGATACGAGCGTTGTCCAACATAAAGAATGGTTCATTGCAGCACTGTTACCCCACATTCGGCTGCCACTGATGCAGCAAAACATATCAACGCCTAGTGAATCTCTAGAGATTGCAATGCGATAGGAGGCATCACCAATTGGAGATAATGCAACCGGGATGTCGCAGATACAGACACAGCTCGCTAACCTGACTATATAGTTGCAAGATTTGAAGAAGAACAAGGAACAACGTGATGAAGTATGGTGTACGCAATGCCGAAGAGAAGGGCATATGAAGGATAATTGTCCGGATTTTCATAATTATTTGGTGTCAAGTTTGCCAAACCCATTGAATGGCGGCAGTATGCCGTGGTGTCGCGTTTGTCACGTGTTTGGGCACAGTCACGATAATTGCCCATATATGCAGAAAATGGTCACAACCCACGAAATCTTTACTGCACATTCTGCAAGTCGGTGGGTCACGATGACAAGGATTGCCGTGCATATGGGTTGCTACAGGAGAGGATGTGTGATGCATTCTACGTCAAGGACGATCAGCGTGCGGTGCAACAACCACAACTGCAACCACAGGTAGCCCAGCTGCAGATGCAGTTTACACCACAGCAACAGCAACCGCAACAGTTCATGCCGCAATACGCTCTGATGCAGACGACTCCCTCACAGCCACAATATGTAAAGCAACTGCATTATGCACCACAAGGATAAGGGATTCCACCAGCACCGATGCAGCAACAATACCAGTAGTAGGGTAACCACCGAGGAGGATACCAAGGCGGACTGGTGGCGGATTTGGTCGTGGAGGAGGCCGAGGTGGTCGTGGACCTGTTCAATGTCACCACTATGCGGTATGGGGGCATTATCAGCGCGACTTCCCACTACTACAGAATCAATGTACATTTTGTTTTGGTAATGATCATATGGTTGAGAATTATCCACAGTTGATTGCACGATAGCAGGCTGGGAACGCTCCGCAGCTACAGAATCAGGCCCAACCATAGCAACCAGTACAGAATCTGGTACAGCAACCAGTACAGAACCATCCCCCGCAACCACCGCTGAACACCAATCCAAATGTCAATCAACCAGGGAATATGCAGCAGAACCAGACACAGGGTGCAAATATTGTGAACATTTCTGCCAAACCGCAACCACAAGATGCTTCGGTGGCTGTTGTTACTCGTGGATGCAACACGACTGGGGAAGATCGTTTGCGACCACTGATTCGGTTGGCTGGTCAGAAGACGATACACTTCAACATTGATACAGAGTGAGAGACATTCCTGGAGGCACGTCGTACTTTGGAGAAAGACCGCGGTAAGGCTGTTGTTTGCGATATGCCGCCGATCTTTGATGCTACATCAGACACTGATCGACCACCACCACTGGGGACATTGAAAAAGTTTCTTGAAAGCTGTTTGTCATTGGCACGAGACTCGACTGCCCTGGTTAAGATTGAGGGATGGTTGCAGCGACTTCCGAAAGGACGACAGGAGTCGACAGTAAACTCCATACAGTGACGGAAGACTAGCAAGGAAATGCGAATGAATATTCAGATTGGTGACTATGATGTTGACTCTGTGATTCTCTATCTTGGTTTGGATTTTAACATCTTAACCAAGCAGGCGTGGCAGAAGATGGGGAGTCCCCCATTGAGATGGTCTCCTGTGCAGCTCCGGTTGGCTAATCATGTGAAGGTAACACCCATTGGGCGAGCTCCGCGGCTCACGATTGATATTGAGGGCATGAAGACTTATGCTAACTTTGATGTTATTGAAGTGGTTGAGGGAGGAAGCTCTTATCCGACGCTCTTAGGGATCGGATGGGCTAACGATAGTGGAGCTTTAATCAACTTCAAAAATCGCATGATGACCTTTGAGAATCGCGATTTCAGAGTCATAGCCCCGTTGGATCTGGCTGAAGGATGCCACTACATGAAGCCTGTAAAAGATGATGATCCTGCTAGATGGGACCATGCATTCAATATTTCTGAAGATTATATTCATCCTACCGCCTACGGTGAGTTGGAGTGGCGCAGCGAGAGCTCTGCATCTTCTGACTCTGATCATGGATTGGAACATTGGCAGAATCGAATGCGTGAAGTATCCGTCCGGAAATGTGGCTTAGTTATGCAATCCTTATGTCATGTTGCGACATAAACGATCACATTGCCTGTCTATGAGGGGTTTCCTGGCCTAAACACCTTTTTAGCAGAGTTTGAAGACCGCATCCCAGAACCACAGTGATTGTTGGCCTTGGAGGAAGCACTAAAGGCTGCTCCAGCACGATGGTGGGCGACACATAAGAAATTCATTAAAGGTTGCTCACAGTGTCGAAGGTTGATGATGGTTCGGTTCGGCAATACTGAGGTTTATCACACTGGCAAGTATGATGGCCAGACTGATCCCAGTGATCATGTGATGGAGTGCCAAAGCTTATGGGTAGTGCGACCCAGAGATGAGTGGGTCCATGCTTTTGTCCATACTTTGGATGAGATACTGCGCTCGTGGTACACTGCAGTCGAGTTGCGCCAAGACATTACAACATGGGGGGAGTTGACGATCTGTTTCACTCATACATTCACTTTTGCGGATGCCAACCCTGATGTCCACAATGCCTTGCAGCTCATCCGCGATGTGGTATTTCATGTTGTTCCGATGGCCTACCCTGTCAACCTGCACACACATTGTCAGATGCAGTCTCTTATGGAGTGCTTAAACATCAGTGGTGGCCCGGAGGACGATGATGATCCCCGGAATGTTAACATTCCCGAATCTGAAGGAAGTTTCGATGTGGTCCCACCTGTTGCGCCAAGTAATCCATTCAGTTAACCATTGCAACTTCGTAAGATGAAGATTGGCACCGAGGCTACTCCCAAGTTTGCTAATGTTGGGGATTATTGGGACGATGAGATGATGAGTAAGGTTACTGAGTTACTTCATGAGTTTCAAGATGTGTTTCCCACGAAGTTTTCCTAAATGAAGGGAATCCTAGGTGATTTAGGAGAGATGAAGATTCCATTGAAATCAGATGCTCAGCCAATCCGACAACAACCTTATCAGTTGAATCTACGACATAAAGAAAAGGTCAAGGCAGAACTTGATCGCATGTTGGATGCTCGTATTATCGAACCTGTGGAAGAGTCCGAATGGATCAGTCCTATGGTGGTGCAGGACAAGAAAACAGGTGAAGTGTGCATTTGCGTCGACTTACGGAAGTTGAACGATGCTTGCTTGCATGACCCTTTTCTGACCCCGTTTATTGATGAAGTACTTGAAGGAGTGGGTCGCCAGGAGATGTACTATTTCACTAATGGATTCTCTGGCTACCATTAGATTCGCATTGCTAAGGAAGATCGCCATAAGACAACTTTCGTTACTGAATGGGGTTGCTTTCAGTACATGGTAATGCTGTTTGGTTTGAAGAATGCACTTGCGATATTCTCCCGGGTCGTTGTTACCGCATTCAAAGATTTCATTCAGAAGTTTTTACAGGTATATATGGATGATTGGACCGTTTATGGATTGATTCGTGATCATCTGGCCAATCTACGGTTAATGCTTGAGCAACGCCGACAGCACTAGATATCGCTGAACTTGAATAAATGTATTTTCTGTGCACCGTTTGGGATATTGTTGGGTCATATCGTGTGTAAGCAGGGATTGCTAGTTGATCCAGCCAAAATTGCGCTCATCTTGGGGTTGCAACCGCCAACCACAGTTAAGCAATTGCACGGGACCTTAGGTCATACGGGATATTATCGCAAATTTATCAGGGGTTATGCTGCGATTACTGCCCCTATGGAAAAGTTGTTGAAGAGGGACGCAGCATTCCAGTGGAGCCCGGAATGTCAGGATAGTTTCAAAACGCTCAAAGCAAAGATGGCGTCGGCCCCAATCTTGGTCTTTTCGGACTGGAGTAAGGAATTCCATGTCCATGTTGATGCTTCATCGACTGCATTAGGGGTTGTGTTGGCTCAACCTAGAGAAGGCAACCTTGATCATCCCATTGCTTTTTCCAGTCGGAAGCTGTCCTCAGCAGAACGCAATTACACTACCACAGAACGAGAAGGTCTGGCCATGGTTTACGCACTGCAGAAATTCAGGAACTATTTGTTGGGTGGCCACTTTAAAATGTTCACTGATCATTCTGCATTGAAATACTTGGTCAATAAGCCTGTGTTGGGGGGGAAGATCTGCCGGTGGCTACTTTTGTTTTAGGAGTTTGACTTTGAAGTCATTGTGAAACCAAGGCGGTTGAATGCTAGACTAGATCATTTGTCACGGATTGATACAGGGGAGGAACCGAGTAATATCAAAGATGGGTTTCCGGATGCCCAACTATTTCACGTTGCCGTTGCTGACCAATCTTTTGATGACATCCTTCAGTTTTTGGTGACCGGCACCACGCCCACTGACCTTACCACTACTCAGAAGAAGCAATTGGTTGTCAAGGCTGTTGACTTTCAGCTAATCACGAGAGAGTTGTATAAATTAGGCGCTGATGAGATATTACGTAGATGTGTCTTGCCACATGAGCAAGCGCAGATATTGGCTAAGGCACGTGGTGGAGTAGCGGGGAGGACATTATGGCAGTTGGGCGAATGCCCAGAAGGTACTGCGTGCAGGACTTTGGTGGCCCACATTACATAATGATGCGACAGACTTTGCGCGGTATTGTGATGTTTGACAACGAACTGGCAAGATGTCCAAATGAGACGAGATGTCGCTGCTGCCTCAAGTGACACTACAACCATTTGAAAAATGGGCTGTGAATTTTGTAGGACCGATCCATCTACCAGGGAAATGCACAGGTGCGCAGTATATTGTCATGGTGACAGAATACTTGACCCGATGGGCTGAGACAGCACCTGTAGTTGATTGCTCTGCCGCAACAACTGCTCGATTTTTGTTTGATCACATTATCACTCGTTTCGGCTGCCACAAGATGTTGCTGAGTGATCAAGGCAGCGACTTTCTTAATCGCACTATCAGCGCATTGACGGAGGAGTTGCAGATACAACATAAGAAGAGTACACCCAATCACCCACAGGCGAATGGAACAGTGGAGGCATTTAATAAGGTGTTGGAGCATGCGTTGACAAAGGTGTGCAATGCGAACCGCGATGACTGGGATCTGAATGTCCCAGCAGTGTTGTGGGCCTATCGCACCACATGTAAAAGGTTGACTGGTCAGACACCTTTCAAGCTAGTATATGGGAAGGAAGCAATTATGCCTATGGAGTATATTGTTCCAAGTCTACGCATTGCGGCTATTACAAGCATGGATGACGTTGCAGCATTAGACGAACATCTAGCACAATTGGTTGAGCTGGAAGAGGATCGATTTATCGCTGGTTTTCACCAAGGGGTGGAGAAGGATCGCTAGAAGGCATGGCATGATCGCCACATCAAAAGTAAACAGTTTCAACAAGGAGACTTAGTGTTATTATACGACAGCAAGTTTATGAAACATCCAGGCAAGTTGCAGATGCATTGGCTGGGTCCATATCGCGTCAATAATATTACTTCAGGAGGAGAGGTTGGATGGGGCAATCCTCCCCAAGCTGGTAAATGGTCACAGGTTGAAGCCCTATCGCTCGGGCTTGGAGGAGTGCGATGTCTGAGTCGCATCGAAAAAAAAAAAAGTGTGTGTGTTGCAGGTTGCATGGTGGCCGATGGTGCACCAACAGAAGAAGGTATGCAAAAGTAGGGAGGCTTGTGCTGCAAGTTTGGAACAGTTGGGGACATATGGCAGTATTACGACCAGGACCAACGACATCTTTTGTTGAAGGATTTTTGTGATGATTACGGAGGATTTGGGAGGTACGGGGAAGTGTTGTGACTACTGTTCCACTAATATCTTGTCACCAATACACATCCTCCCTATACATAATTGCACCTAACAGATTCGGGCGGATTACCACAAGACGATGGCATGTTTTGCACATGGCATGCTGGGTCGGTACGATACGAATGATGTGAGGAGATTGCTCACATGTCAGCATGAGGGATCTTCGATGATAGCATGGTCACCCCCCGTTGTGTCAGTTGATGGGTTCACACACGCAGGTGAAAGGTAGTGGGGCATCATTCCCATCATCGCGACCCAGGAATGGTCCAGCTATAAGTAGCCAAGGCAGCTGGTAGTTCGCTACAACAAAGTTGTTCTTAAATAGAGTGGTTATGCTGGTCGATCAGTTTGTGAGTTGAGTTGTGCGGAATTCCAAGGAGGGTGTGGAAATGCTTCACTTCGTTTCCCGTGGTAGCACCCCAGGGGCCATGCGAGCCCAAACGACGAGCATCCCTGAGCGCCTTGATACGGCGGGTGCATTTACACTGTGTTATGCCCGAGCTGAGGGTCGGTACAGCATGGTTAAGTATGCAGTAGCTGTTCGAAGCATTGTGCTCTTTTGGACCCCTGAGCTGGGTGGGGTGGTAGCTCCCTACCAACTATAGGAATCGGTTGCCGGTGTGAAACAGATGTGCCAGAGTCATCTGCTAATTTCGCACCTTGGTACTGTTCGTCCTCTTTTTCTTCTCGTCAGTACCAGTTCAAGAGACTAGAGGATGAGTTTGCAAAGTACATGACTGCAAGCCAGACGATGACCATTTTTGGTTTAAAATACATGGCATTGAGTTGACGATCAGTGTAGCCGAAGAAGTAGCACAACACCGCATGATCCGGACAGCAAGAACAGTTACCAAAACATAGTTTAGTTCAAGTGCACTTTGTCTAGCAGTTGACGTGGCTCGAGGGCGAGCCACAAGATTGTGTTGGGGGCCTGTTGGTAGGAAGTTTGATGGGGAAATGTCACAGTACCACCAACGCTGCGACACAACGGATGATGGCACGAAAGGATTATTTGGTGTTAAAGAATACCGCAGTTGGCGGGTTTTGAGTCACTTGGACCATATATTATGTAATAGTGAGTCAGTTGTACCGTGGTATGCGGGTTTTGGGGGTCATTTGGACCAAGTCAGTTAGATATTGGGTGAATTGTCCATAGTGTCGGTTAGGGAGTCAGTTGTAAGTGGACAAATATTGTAATGGAAGAAGCCTATAAATACATGAGGGTTGTAAGTGTTAGAGAAAAAAAAGAGATGAAAGGAGATAGAGGAAGATGGAGGAGAAGACCAATTGTGTGCGAGATCTGTGTTTTGCTTCTGGTGTATGATTGCGATAGTAATATAATGATGTTGTTAACACCTAAAAAGTGCTCACTAGCTCATTCCCTTATTCACATGACCCATTTGTCCACTTTTTCACCATCTGAGCCTCTGAAACCAACAAAAGGTCACCAAAAGACCTGAGTACACCCCTTTTCCCGCTAAAAAAGATTATTTTTCCTAAAAAAAGCATAAAAAACCCTCAAAAAGGGTCTAAATTCCCAAAAAATATTAAAAAGGGAATAAAAATATTAATTTTATTCAAAAAATGAAAAAGGAGGGAAAAGTACATAAACCATGTTGGTCAATACCATTTGGTTTCCACAAAACCACAAATGGTATTCCCCACCACCAAAACCTATAAAAAGGTGGTAGGGGCTCCTCATTTCACATCCATCCATCCATTATCTCATCCTCATGCTGCCAAAATCTCCCTTGAGCATTTTGGCCATTGTAAGCAACCTTGGAGAAGGAGACCTCTTGGAGCTTGGAGCTACTCATCTTGGGAGTTGCTCAACATCAACCTTCACCATTGAAGGTATTATCGCAAGCACTTGCTTGCCCCCCATTTTTTAATACAAATTCATTCTTTAATATTTTCTTGTTCTTGTTTTTTAAATGTTTACATTATTTGCTTATATTCTTGCATAGATCCATGATTAGTTTTGTTTAGATTTAGTTTATTGTTATTTGCTTTACATTGAAACTGCTGCTACTAGTTAGCAGGTGCCCATAGCACTAAGCCTGGTTGCAAAACCAGGCCAACAGTTTTTGGCGACGAGGGTGCATCCACATGCGTCATGTCCACATTTGTTTGGCAGAAGTTGGGATCCCCTACTCTCCAGCAATCCACCACTGCATTGCGGGCCTACGACGGTCGGTCAGCTCAACCTCAAAGTTTACTACCCAAGGTCCCCGTACAATTAGGTGGGAAAACTGTGCTCATCAACATAGAGGTCATTAATGCCCAGCTCGATTATAACCTTTTACTTGGCTGCAGTTACATGTACGCCATGAAAGCGGTCGCCTCATCCGTTTTTCGCACCATGATGTTCCCCCACGAGGGACGCGTGGTCAAAATTGACCAACTCACCTACTATGATCCCAATGCCCCCGCAGCACCCGAAAATGTTCTTCCCATGATTGAACAACCCGCTCCTAGTGCAACTACCTCCTTTGTTTCTTCTGTGGGACCCGGACTTTACTCAGATACACCAATGACCTCTACATTCCAGGCCATTCCACCACCGTCACCGGAGACCCACGTCGCAAACCTCTGTACCCTTTCACAGAATACACAAACACCCGGTAGTCAACCACCATTGGTCCCTAGTCACATCGGTGTTACACCCATCCACACAATCCCCTTTCTATTCCCTCCTTCGGGCGTAGTAAGCTCTCCGGTTATGACTACCCTTAGTCTCCCCGGGTTAACATTGGGATTACCTGTGTGGTATATTTCGCCTCCCGTTCCATCGCCGACACCAAATGTCATCCTGCAATCGGTGCAACCCATTGTTACTTCTACCCAACCACCTCCCGGTATCAATACTCCTTCGTCATCGACGAATCCCCCTCCACTCATTAGACCCACTGGGGGCAGAGGCCCACAACCATCCCCACCCAAGGCAGTTAGACCTCCCCCCGTATTTTGTGCTCCTCCAAAATGCTCGTTGTGTGATGAGTTAGGCCATCCAACTCATCAATGTCCACAGTTACTTGCATTGCAGGAACACATGCAAATGCTGGACGACGACCCCAACATCTCGGTTGTCAAACTCGATCCAAACCCCATGCCTCGTGATAAATCACTGCGTACCAACCACCCATGTGCGATATGCGGTATTTACGGCCACTACTCACATCAGTGTCCTGACATCCCAGATTACAGAGCAGCTCTCTATGAGATGAACAATTTGGACCTTGAGACGGCACCCCCTACTATCGAGGAGATCTACCCTCCCCCATCATCCTCATCCGGAGAGATTAACACCATCTACATGATCTCTTCGACTACCACTACCTCATTACTTGATTTGACAACTCAAAGCTCCCGCAATGATGAAGAAATTCTAGAGGCTCCTACTGCCCTTAATCATCCCTGGGAAGACATGCACCATCGTCCATACTTCCTCCCGGAAGAGACTTCATCCACCACCGCTACGCAATCCGCGGTTGAGTCCAAAGAGTTCTTTCCTACTAGAGTCGACTGGTTAAAGGATCCGATAGCCGATATTTCTCCCATCATCCACATTGACATCTCTGACCCACTTGGTGCCCTTCATACCATTACATTAGGAGCCTCCCACAGTGAGCATGAGATCGGAGAATACCAACGACTGTTCCAAGAATTCACTGATGTCTTTACTTGGTCAGATACCGAAATGCCTGGCCTTGACCACACCATTTACACGGTTTCCACTGGATACCCCTCTGTCCGGTCGGCCCCTTCAATTAATACCTTAGACACACATGTTCAACTCTTTCAAATCGATAAGGAAACCACATGTCCACAACATGGGGGCAGGCCCAAAACCTTGCTTACTCGTCATCATCGTGATCCTCGTTGGAGATACTGGGGGCATCCACCCCACAAAGGGAATCCACGATCATCATATCATCACTTCAGTATGCCACCACGACCCACAGCCTCATGGTATAACACCCCGCCAGCAGTTGTTCAATGCCCTATTGATCTCTCTCTGAGACAACATCTGCACCACATTGACACCTCTGAGTTAGGGGGCATAATAGATTACCTTGACCCCGGGATAGGGGGCATGATCAATCATTTTGAACCCACCCCATCATCTCTATCTCAACACCTCAATGAGCCCATCGTTCAAACCAACACACATGTGATCCACAATCACAAACCCCATGCACATAGCATGGGGGCAGGTCATTAACCCTGCTCACTTTTTCATATTCGTGATCTCAACCTTTTTTGAGGTCACATGTCACTTGTATATTTGAGTTGATACACATAGTGTTCCCCCCCGCGAGTCATCATTTCTCCCCACCACTGCATCATTGGCTTGGTGGGCTCACCTTTATTGGTAGCCATTTTTTAACCTAGTTATTTCCTTTGACCATTCCGGAGTCCTTATGACCTTCGTTTTTTCGCACCATTTGCACCGCCGGATTCATATTTTCACGCTCGTGATGACGCTTGAGATCATTTCTCGCTCTCACGCCTAGATTTTTCGGGCATTTTTTCCATGCCCCCCACGTCGCCTCGGTTTGCGTGCCACATCGACCGTTCTCCGTTTCTGACATGCCTTATATTGCCGGATTCAGTTTTCTGCGCTCATGATGATGCTTGAGATCATTTCTCGCTCTCACCTTTATATTTTTTGGGCATTTTTTCCATGCCTCCCTCGTCACCTCGGTTTGCGTGCCACATTGGCCGTTCTCCGTTTTCGACGTGTCTTATATCGCCGGATTCAGTTTTCCGCGCTCGTGATGATGCTTGAGAACATTTCTCGCTGTCACCTCCCGATTTTCAGGGCATTTTTCATGCCCCCACATAGCCTCGATTTGCGTGCCACATCGACCGTTCTCCGTTTTCGACAATCCTGATGTCACCGGATCCAGTTTTCCGCACTGATGACGATGCTTGAGACCTTTTCTCGCCCTCATCAATCCCTTTTTGTTCGGTATAATTTTATCCCTTTTTCGGGCCGAGCAACCCCTTTTACGAAAAAGGCACTAAGGGAGTTGTTATCACATATATAGTAGCCGGGCTACCATACATTATTTTTCTCATTCCAGTACACTATTCAGCCAGTTCCCTTACATTTGAGATGCTGAGATGAGCATCTATATTGGATCACTATCAGATTGTGGACAGCAGTTGCATTCCCCATGCCATGACTGAGTTTCAGGACACTCAGAGAGATGACCGATGTAGCCATTATATCATTGGTACAGAGCAGACAGTAGTGCCCAGAGTTACAGCAGCAGTTCCAGAGGATAGATGATGGTACAGGTTGATGAGCTTGCAGGTATATGACTCAGCAGGTATATCATCGTGTTATGGTTAGATTGCTTTTATACTTATTCTTATAGCATCTCTTAGCACTCAGTGTCATGATCTGGCGATCATATAGATATTTGGACTTGGTTGATCTATATATATATTATATTGTTCCTACTCAGACTTAGAAGTTCACTACTCATACTCATTGGTGTGTACCCTCCTTAGGGAGAATAGAGGTGATCATTACACCATATTTTGGCTTGCTAGTGTTGGCTCCATCATTTCATTGTCTTCATCCATCCATGGCCTACCTTTTAGATTATCACCCTGACTTACTACTTGACTAGTGGCATGGAGGACTTTTCCCCACTGTAGCCTCTATATTGGATGAGCTTCCCTGTTTACTGTGTCTCGGCTCTGAGTTGGTGACAAAACTTACCTATGGTGAGTTGGAGTTCCTTGTGAATTCCCCCTAGTCACTAAAGTTGTGTTGGCTAAACCTGAAACTTTTAGTGCTGCCATCAATACAAAATCTGGAAAATAAAATGCTATATCTTGTATGAAAAGCCCATTCATGCAATGTGTTTCTAAACACACATGAATGAGAGGCATGCCAAATGAACATGGCAATAAAAATAAAATGTTGTATCTTTTGGAAAACAAATACCTAGGTAAACAAGCTGTCCATGACACACCTAGAAGTGCTCAGGTAAACAAGTGCCTTAAAAACACACCTGCAGCAGAAAGCCTAAAGAAAAATGTAAATCTATGCAATGTGTTTGTAAACACACATAGATCAAGGCTATGGAAACTTCAGGCCCAGAAAGCAATGGAACTTAAATGCTATATCTAAACAATTGCTGGCCTTATTTGTATTATGGATTGTGCGCATCTGTGAAGGTGAATAAACCCTCTTTAAACAACTCATCCATTTGTGAGACACCGCCATTCCCTGTGTTATTGCTCATTCAGTATATACTATGGTGTATTCCCTTTCCCTTGCCAAAGTGTCACAAAGTCAAGACAGTTAATTCATCCCCTAGCCTAGCCAAGTTAATTTAGCCTTCACCCTTCACTAGCAAATTGATCACAACTATGAAGTGAGTATGATCCTGAAAGTCTAATCTGAGTAATAATAATAATTAACGACACTATATATTTGGATTTAGATCGCCAGTCATGATTACTCTGTGTTATAATTGCTATTTGAATAAATTGTAAAGCATGTATTAACCTTGATACTTTTCAGCAGCCTTGGATGATGGTCTGAGTTGTATTTGGTCTTGGTTAGACCTAGTTTGACCATGGAGGACCATGGGACATGAGATGTTAGACCTTATGATGATATGGATAGATGATATATGGTCTATGTACACATACAGGATGATTCTATGCAGCAGCTACAGGGTTATGATGATGATTCTTGGGATACAGCAGTGTTTGGTCATTTACAAATCATTATTATTGGCCTTGTTCCGGTACATTGGATATTTATTTTGATCATGCAGAGATTCATATGGTGTATGAGTACACATCTTGGATGGATTTGGACCTTCTGAGTCCAATGGGACAGTTTGTTTTCAGTTCCGGGCACTTACAGTGATGATTTAGCCTCAGTAGGCTGTCCTAGTGCAGTTTTGGTCTGTTGGAGGCCCTGTCGGAGCAGTGATGACTTTTATCCGGTTGACCTAGGGCGCTGATGATGGAGGGGGTGGTCCAGCCACTTGTTTTTACCATATTACCCCCCTCCCGGACACATTGGTGCCCTCACCTTGACAGCGCCATCACTCCAGGAGGCTGTTTGGGCAGTTTCACGCTTCCCGAGGCATTTCAGGATTGGTAGAAATGGCTATTGAGGAAATCGATTTGGGCTACTGAGGCAAAGTTATGGCATGGGATGATCAGTGATGATAGATCAGGACCTTCCACACCTTCTCCAGTAGTTTCAGCTTCATCAGGGCCCGCATCCATCACTTATGGCACTTTCTGTGGATTTTTGAGGTCTTTTGAGGACCACGACTTCACTATGGAGGCACGATTTGGTACATTCATGATTATTTTTTGGTTATTGTGCCATGGGGATTGACCAAGGAGGGATAAAATTACCCCTTGGACCCACCATGAGCCTCTTATGATATTTTGTCATCATGATTTGGTGGGATTCCCCTCTCCTAGGGCGACTTTGTCCACTTATGTTATATTTTATGTGTGATCCATGTATTATGTTGTTGAGCTCATCTCAACCATTGATTAGACATTTGTATCTTTTAATCTTAGCCACTCATTCAAAAAGTGGTTAGGGTTTTGGTGCCTCTCCTTCCTATTTAAAGGAGAGAGCCTCTCATTGTAAAGGGTCTTTGGCTCTTGGATTATTGGTATAGAAAAATATTCTTGTGGAAATTCTTGTGGTCTCCTTTGCATCTGGTGTTCTTAGATGGTGATTGGAAAGTCTATTGCAACCTAGCATTTGGAAATTTGTGGCAAGATCTATCTTTTTTGGAAATCATTGTTTGTCTACAGGAGGGCGACTTCAACAAGGGCGATTTTGCAAGGCTTCTTCAAATCGACTTTTTTGGCATTCGCTTGTATCAGGGGGTTATCATTAGTATCATTGTGATCTATGCTATCTTTCTGTTACTTCTTTTGTGGCATTAGTCTTATCTCTTGATGCATCAAATCTGATATTGTTGACGTTTGTTGTGCAGGAGAGAGGGCGCATTGGCTTCTTGGACTAAATCGATTTGCATAGAAACTACCTCAAAGCTTCCAAATTGATCGGGATTGCATAGATCATCATCATCAAGGCATCTACAAGGTTACCCAGGTAAGATCCACAGGTTTGTTTCTCTTTCCTCTATCCAATCCATTGACATAACTCATAAATTGTTAAAACCCTAAATATCTTAAAACCCCCATTTTACTTTTTCTCAGATCTACTTAGATCTAGTGGGTTGTTGGGCATGATATTGAAAACCCACCTCTATAGCATCCACGGCATCCCGGATCTATAGTTTGGTGAGGATTGGCTTCCGTTTGACCCCTCTCCCAAGCCAACTTAGCTTCTCCCAAGGAAGGCGCACTTCACCATTTGAGCAAGTTGACCTAGATCTAGTTGATGGGTGTTTGAGATTCCACTTGATTTGACATCTACACATCAAATAACATACACCCAGGTTGTCCCTTTCTTGAAATTCACCTTGTGGGCCCCATTCCACATTTTAAGGGATTTAATCCCCATTTTTGACCACTTGGAACACTTAAACTCAGATCTACTAAGATCTAACCAGTGGATTGCCACGAAATTATAGATCCATACCCCTACCTAACCGATCTACCCGGATCTAAAGTTTGGATGCCATCCGACTTGATTTGACCCACATAACCCCACTTTTAGGCCTCCTTGGACAAAGTCGCACCACCTTGGAGAAGTGAGTTGACTCACTTCCAGGAACTGGGTACTTGAGATTTGTGGAGATCTGAAACCGGAATAATTCAAAACCTAGGTCTAGACTGTCACTTTGTCAAATCTTGCCTTGGGGACTGCATTCCTTGTTTTAAGGGATTGTGGTCCACTTGGGTTAAACCTAGGTCTAGACACATTTAACCATCAAGACCTATATTGCCCACTTATCTCATGTTGTAGGAGTCCTAAACCACAAGTCAACCCTACTTTGACTCCACTTCCCAATTCCCAAGGCACTGGTTTCTCTACAAGGTAATTCAACTTTCCTAGATTATTGGATTGACTTGTGGTTTGACCTATGCATGGTAGACTATACCTTTGAAGACATCATGAACCATGGTCAAGCTTGTCTCATGTACTAGTTAGCCCCAATACAAACCTTAACTATCCTGCATTGGACACGGTTCCCAAGGCAGTGGATCTTTTGACATTGAACTAGTACACTAGCCCTAGATCTCATTACAAACATTATAAGTCACTCATACATTCAACTATGAACCAAAGTTATACCTATTAAACCCCTCACTTGGCTTGTGACTTCATCCTTAGGTCTAGGATAAACCATACACCTAACTTCACCCAGAAATACCCTGATTTGGTGTCTTGGTTTTGATCTCTCCTGTCGGGAGTAGATCGGGTCTCCCCCTTTGTTGTCTGGGCTAGATAACATAAAGCGAAGGTTGCCTCGACTGGCGTGACAACCATACATATTGGAAGTCGAGGTGATCGTGGTTGCACCTTTGAGTTGCCCTTCCCTATTGCTATCCATGACTGGATCCATCCATAGGGGTAACTACATCTTAGGTGATAACAGGAGTTTCTGTTAAGCTCTTTTCTGACTCCTACAAACAATGAAAAGATTGCCGAGCAACCTTGTTTCCTTTCATGCTCGCTAAACGTATCTGAAAGGGCGTCTACCTGGTATAAGTTTACCCCTTTTCCAGACCTCGTAGACTAATTACGAAAAATGTATACTCTAGTCACATCGACTAGAAGAGTTCTCCATCCGCATCATTTTATGCTTTTTCGGGCCTTGGAGACTAAAACTTACGAAAAAGAAACACCAATAGAGTCCACTTACCGTTTTCAGACTCTCTAAACATGAAAGCAACCATGAGCATGAGCTGTCCTGGGCTCACAAAATCCACAGGACCGTAACATTTCAGAGCACACTTTTATCCCTTCTTGGAGCTCATTAAAACTATGAAGAAGGAATCAATGGTGCCTCTTGGCGCCACGACAGATCACATCTACTCATTAGGCAGCTTCCCCATTTTGGTCGCCTTTGTTCAGAGTATTCTGCAGTATGTCACCTTGATAATCCCACGACGGCACCTATCAGCTCGTCCTCCCCCCCAGAGTCAATATATACCATTCAGTCAAAGCAATGATCCCCACACCTACAAATCAGTTCCCTACGCTGCCAGGTCAACCATGTCATCATGCTCTGAACAAAGGAAGTTTGAGTCTACCCAGTTTTTGACCCACTTATGTCCCATTCCCACAAGTATGTCAGTCCTACCATCAGTACTACAACACTTCAGTTTTACACCTCGTGCTCCTATCAAGGAAACATCATTGCCTTGTTAGTTGCTGGTCTCCCTCTGTCGACGACAACCACATTGATTCCAGAGGATAGACCTAGAGGTCCCTGTGTCTTGGACTCATCACCATTTATGATGAGTGCCTACGAATCATTTCGAGAGGAATCTTCATTGCCTCTCCAAATGATTGTTTCTCACATGCTCGACTTAAACACCTTGATCGCATCGTTGAGACTCGCACAG
Source organism: Larix kaempferi (assembly GCA_027924585.1). Classification (NCBI taxonomy): domain Eukaryota; kingdom Viridiplantae; phylum Streptophyta; class Pinopsida; order Pinales; family Pinaceae; genus Larix; species Larix kaempferi. The sequence goes on from BSBM01000030.1 coordinate 14,693,192, forward strand.
AGTATTTGTCCGTTTCACTTATTAGTCGAAGACCCCGGATACCTCCTGACTCCTCCACATTTGAGAGTCTTCCTATGGATAAAACCAGTTACACTTTTTCTATAGATATCCGGGTTGCGCATGGCGACAGTATTCAGATGTACCCCAGTTTCATACTCCCTTGAGTATACAATTACATTAATTCTCAGAGATGACTCATAATCTTTGAGTCCCTACAGATGTTGGACACCTTCAGTTTCAGCAATTCATCAGTTATTGAGATCAGTTATGATCAGGAGTATATCCCAAAATAATGTCCCCCCTGGACCATTATGATGTACCAGTAGATTCTTTATGTATTAGATCCCCCTTCTTGGGACTAATTGTTATGTATATGTCTTGATACGAGCATGGGAATGCCCGCCTCGTCCATTATCAGAGATTATACCTCATTCATATTTGAGGTCATGTAATATTTTTTGTTTTTGCAGCTTCCAAGGGTCGTGGCTCCAGTCTCCAACCGGTCTCTTCTCTCCCTAAACCCCAGAAAAAAGACAAAAGAACTATGATGTCTATCGGCCATACGATGAGCTCCTGCCCTCACACATCAGGGGGCAATCTATTAACACCTAAAAAGTGCTCACTAGCTCATTCCCTTATTCACATGACCCATTTGTCCACTTTTTCACCATCTGAGCCTCTGAAACCAACAAAAGGTCACCAAAAGACCTGAGTACACCCCTTTTCCCACTAAAAAAGATTATTTTTCCTAAAAAAAACATAAAAAACCCTCAAAAAGGGTCTAAATTCCCAAAAAATATTAAAAAGGGAATAAAAATATTAATTTTATTCAAAAAATGAAAAAGGAGGGAAAAGTACCTAAACCATGTTGGTCAATACCATTTGGTTTCCACAAAACCACAAATGGTATTCCCCACCACCAAAACCTATAAAAAGGTGGTAGGGGCTCCTCATTTCACATCCATCCATCCATTATCTCATCATCATGCTGCCAAAATATCCCTTGAGCATTTTGGCCATTGTAAGCAACCTTGGAGAAGGAGACCTCTTGGAGCTTGGAGCTACTCATCTTGGGAGTTGCTCAACATCAACCTTCACCATTGAAGGTATTATCGCAAGCACTTGCTTTCCCCCCATTTTTTAATACAAATTCATTCTTTAATATTTTCTTGTTCTTGTTTTTTAAATGTTTACATTATTTGCTTATATTCTTGCATAGATCCATGATTAGTTTTGTTTAGATTTAGTTTATTGTTATTTGCTTTACATTGAAACTGCTGCTACCAGTTAGCAGGTGCCCATAGCACTAAGCCTGGTTGCAAAACCGGGCCAACAGATGTTTTGGTACAAACTTTGTGCAATGTTGCGTTGTATGAATGTTGTTTAATGCAATGTCTGCTTATTGTTGCTATGATGATAAATGGCGTGATCAAGTAATATGTTCTATGTAGAATGTAATGATAAATGTTGCGATGAAGTAATCTGTTATAACTCCTTGCCAAATGTTTAAAGTTTCTGTTTAAGTACCGCAATAGAGTTAGTCCATGTAGCCACAACTCTCCTTCTCCCTCGGCGGAAACATAGTTCCGCCTACTCTTCCTGGACGCCTCGGGTGAGACCTCATCCGCTCTACGGGTGTTGCTGGGTGGGCTCAAACCTGCCTAGACCGGTGCCCAGGGAAACTGCGGTATGTGTCAACAGTGAGGCGAACCCCTGTCGACTGAGGTCGCGTTGGTCAACAATATTCCCAGGATTTGATATTGATAATTATGTCTTCGAGTATCCCTTCAGGTCTTACTGTGGATGTGTCGGCTAGCTGTAGCATGGTAGTTGTAGGTCTGACCATTGATTGGAGTCCTAGGTGTATCATAGTATCCTTGGTCATCACATTGATAGCAACTCCTAAATCAATTATGATTCTATCTATATGTTTGTTATTGATGGTCACGTTGACTATTGGGCTTCCTAGATCAAGGTATTTGGGGTTAACAATGATACCCAGCATTAGATCGGCTAACTGGCCCACTACATTTATCGTTGGTGGGTCACATTTCCTTCTACCCAGTTTTTTTAGACAATTCTCTTTAATAAACTTGTTACAGATTGGCACATCTCTGATGGCCTGTAAAATTGGAATTTGGATATTCAAATGTTTCAATTTGTTCAAAATTGCATTTTCTTCTTCTTTTGTACTTCGTATGAGTTTTTCTGGAAATGGAGGGTTTTTATTCTATGTGTGTGGTCGAATTTCTTCTTCTTGAGGGTTTGGCTCGTCTGGATGTTGAATTTCAGGCTATGTTGTTTGTTCGTGAGTTTCATCCCCTTGATTGTTCTGTATGTGTGTGTTTTGCAATGTTTTCCCAGACCTGAGGTTAATTTCGTTTATTTCCAGGGTATCTACTACAAAAGTAGGGAACTGCGTGATTTCAGTGTTATAGGTTTGTTGTTGTTGTCCTGGTCTGTTGTTATTAGGGTTTGAAACTGGTTGGGATGGAATTGGTGGAGGTCTAGGGGGGTGGTTGGTTTTGTGGTGGTGGCATGATGAGTGGTTGTTGCAATGCAACCCTCCAATTGGATGAATAAGGATATTGATTTCCATAATTCGTTGTTGATGGAGAAAAAGGTGGGGGGTATAAAGAATAAGATTGTGGGTAATAAGGTTGTTGATAAGGTTGCTGATTTGGCTGCCACTAGTTTGGAGTTGGCTGAGATGGCCATGGGGATGGTACTGAGTTCCAATTGTGCTGGTTACTTCCCTGATTATAGTAGGCTTGGTTGTTGGGTTGGTAAGGTCTAACAAAATTATTCCTCTTTTGATTCACAAAATAGAGTTGTTCTATTGCACCTTCAGTTGTGGGGTCTTGAATAGAAGCTTTACATGAGGGAAACAAAGGACATTTATCAGTGGAGTGATCGTCAGTGCAGAGGACACATATTTCTATGGTGTTCAGTGTGCAATGCCCCTTATCATGCTTCTTTCTGCAGCGTGGACAGAATACTGCCAAGGCTTGGTTTATCTTGTCCTGCTTCTTCTTTATTTGGAGTGCATCAAGTTGCATGGCCAGGGATTATAGGATGTCAGTTTTCATATCATCAAGGAGGTTTCCTAAATCATACTTTGTAAGGTTCGGTCCTGAAGATGATGATGATCCTGTGGATAGATGTGTACCTCTTGTTCCATTTTTACTTTTTTCTAGACCTAGAATGATTTTTGAAGATATGTAGTATCTGGTGATAAGTTTTCTGGAATATGTCCCCATCTCCTAGAAGGTTTAATATTTCTAGATTTTCTTCTTTAATCCTTCTAAGAAGGACATTTTTTAGTGATTCTTGGTCTAGAGTGCAATGACTAGCTCGTTTGTAGCTGACCTGAAAATGTTGGGCATAGTCCTCTAAGGATTCATGTTCTCCCTACTGCATCCTAAAGATATCATCTCTTGTGTCTTTTGCTTTGTAGTAGTCCCTATATTTTTCTAGGAATGCCTATTTCATTTGGGCCCAGCTGAAGATACTATTTCCTTCTAGGCTCATGAACGACCTAAGTGATAGATCTTTCAGTGTGGAAGGAAAAAGCCTGAACTTTCGTGCATCAGTAGTGTAATCAAAGGATATGCAAACTACCTCAAACTCAAATAGGAATGTGTTAGGGTCTTATGAAGTCAAACCATGGAAGTTTTGGCAGATTGTTAGGGTTGATATTCTTCATTCTGGCATCCCCAAGAGGCACACTAATGGGAAAAGTAAACAACTCTCTAGGTTCCTCTTCTTCTTCTGCCATGGTAGTGTTTGAGCTAGAACTAGCAAAGAAATTGTCTCGGTTTGGATCGTCGGTGGAATCAGTTTCGTCTTCAGAGTTTAGGAATTCAAATTGGGAATTATTAGAACTACTGTTGTTGTTGTTACTCATAGGAGGCTTGGGCAGACTCAGTGTCCAAATCTATCCCTCTGTCGACAAGGCATTCATTGGTAAAAATTTTATGTTTTTTCTAAAGATGTCTCCTAAAGATTAAGCACCTCCCCGGCAACGGCGCCAAAAATTGGTGGACTCTAAGAATGGATGCCTAATCAAGGCATCTAGACGAAGAGCATACTTTAACTATCGACCAGGGGACGTACAAACTTCAGAGGTGCTAGCAGTATATGTGCTCTATAGGATAGTCTTCATCGTGTTTGGGGTGTTGGTATAGATCTTAAAGGTTTCTCTAATCAAAGAAGAAAGTGAGCTAAAAAATATTGTGAATCTATAAATGACAAATTCCTATGCTAAGAAGTTAGATGCTAAAAACTGTAAATCTATACTAAGAATTGAAATGTTGAAAGCTTGGTAAATTTAGTCTAGAAATAAAATGCTGAAAGATGGGATTTTAATCTAAGAATTGAATACTGAAAATCAAGTGCTGAATGTTGAAAGTCTAATCTAAAAACTTAAATACTGAAAACCAAATCCATAACGTAAATATCCAATGCTGAGAATGAACCACTCTTATCTATTTGAATTAAATACTGAATGTGTTGATCATTAATTAACCCAAAGAACTGAAAGTAATTAACCTCTATTATCTAACTTTGATAAGGGAAATATGCTTGAGCTCCTAGATATGAATCATTGTTTTAGAACTGATATAAGAATGGATGAAAACAAATGTCAAAATATTCTTGTGCAGAATGCAACTACAGGACTTTGGAAAGAGTTTTACCAGACCACAGAATGAGCATTAACCGACTACAGAAAATATGTTGAACCAAAATGATCTCTTAACTGAAATAAAACCATGTTATTCAAATGCCATCAAAGTATTTTCATATACGATAAGAATTGAATCGATTCACAGCATAAATGGAAAATACCTGAAAACTGAGTAAAACTCCTGACTTACATGTTGGAGGGGCCCTCCCCAACTTGTACTCAGGAGTATGGAAAACTTATAAACGCAGGCTTGAAAGTAACATCAGCCTTCTTATTAAAATAGTAACTTCATGGTTCAGGAAAAGTCTTTAACCCAAACTGTCTTCGTAGTACAAAAATGCATAAACGATTGATTCTACAAAATAGCAGCCGGACCCCTCGCTACCTGAGAGGTCCATATATATATGTCTCTAATTCTAACCTAGTCTATGATCATAAATGCCGATCCTCTTAATCAGGGATTCCCCTAGAACTTAGGGAGATATAAGCGTTGAGCCCCTCGGTTATCTGCAGTCCTCGAGCTTTGACTCTCGTTCATGCTTCAAGACCTTCACGCCCTGTTTATGCCTTCTCATTCCCAGGGTTAGCACGTAGAAAAACGCTTTTAACATAAAAAGAATAATCTCTAAAACATCCTTATTAAATAATCAAAGTAAATACATTTTCCCACAAAACAGGTGTATTTCCTTCATCATATCTTTGTGCTTTACTATGGAAAAAAGGCTATAGGATACCTATAATTTGGGTTCATCAGGCATGAAAAAAACTCCTTTCAATTTGGAGAAGAACAAGGAAGTCTTCGTAGAAGCACGGGATATCCTCAAAGAACAAGCACCTACTTCGCCTAGAATCCCACTGCGCAGTGTGATACCTCATGTGGAGGATGTACCAGCGAAGTTTGATCCAACATACACCGCAACGGAGACAGAAACTTCTGTTGCACAGTTCCTGCGGAGCTGCATGAAACTGTTAAAGAGCACAGATGTGTAATAGAACTGAAAAAATTACTAAGCCAGTATGAGCCACGCGCTGAGAAGGACACTGCACAGAGCGCAGTTCATCGGATCAAGAGCCACAAACAAACAGGCATGGAAATGAGGCTCAACGCACAGATTGGAGACTATGAGATGGACGAGATCATTCTGGATCTCGGGTCATAAGTAAATGTCTTAACCAAGCAGACATGGGAGCAGATAGGGAAACCAAAGTTGCAGTGGTCACCCATACAACTGAAGCTAGCAAATCAGTAGATAATTATACCTTTGGGGACGTTACCTCAGACTGTTTTGACATTGATGGAGTGCGAAGTCATGCAGACTTCGAAGTTATTGAAATTGTGGATGATAGCATGCCTTATCCAGCACTATTGGGTATTGACTGGGTGATGGATAATTCTGCCATTATCAACATGAAAACTAAGAAAATAATAGTTTGAAGGCCAGGATATAAGGGTCATCGCACCCTTGGACCCTTCGTAGGGAGAGAGGTACATTGAGCCGATTCAAGAGGAATCAGACGCTCAAGACTTAGACTGCATCTATAAAATGACCATCAATGATTTTGATTACATTAATCCTACTGCGGATGGCACACTCAGTTGGAGATGTGACAGTTCTTGCATGTCGGACTCCAACGCAGGACTGGAAAATTGGAAAAGTAAAATGCACGAAGTATCTGCTAGGAGATCCACACAGATCACGAAGTCATTGCGCTAGATTGGAACCGAGGTAAGTCCAATTCCCACCTACGATGGTTCAACTAATATTTTTGCATTTATTCAGGAATATATTAGTTTTTTCAGCTGAGCACTCCATATCAGCGTTAGACATGGCACTGTGCGAGACACCTTCCAGATGGTGGGATGCACATAAGCAGACATTAAAAGCATGGGATCAGTGCATATACAAAATGCATATCATATTTTCAGGGAAAGTTACATTGTCATTTGCAAAATATAATGGACAGACAAATCCAAGGGATCATATTGAATCCTGTTCAAGAGCATCGGTAGAGAGACCACAGACAAAATGGGTGCATATGTTTGTGCATACTTTGGAGGAGCCAATTCCAAAGAAATGGTAGCTGGATACAGATTTTCGTAGGGGAACTATAGATTGGTCGATCCGCACTGCAAACTTCCAAAAGGACTTTAGTTTTGAAGATGAACATCCAAGCATCAATGATGCTTTGCAAATTATTAAAGCCAGAATATTCAGAGAAGAATGCCAGTACATAGACGAGGCATTGCAGGATTTCACAAAAATAGCATATGAACCAGTGCAAGTACCCATAAATAGCCGCATAATGTGGGCACGTCAGTTAGAGCAGACTCTTAACTATTATAATCTCACTAAAGAAGGTGAAGATAAAGAGGGCAGTGATGAGGAGGACCCGCACAATATTAATATACCTGAGTCCAAAGGAGCACGCAACGTAGAGGGACCTCCTTTGGAAATTCCAGACATGAGTGGACCTGTGAAGACCAGAAAAGTGAACATCAGAACCAGCAAAGAGCCGAAGTTCGCATCTATAGGAGACTATTGGGATGAAGAGACGGTCGCGGAAGTCGCAGACTTGTTACATGATTATCAGGAATTATTCCCAACCAAATTTTCAGAAATGAAAGGAATTATGGGCGACCTAGGAGTTATGAAGATACCTCTTAAGCCAGGCACAAAGCCTATTAAGAAAATGCCTTATAGACTGAATCCGCGCTATAAATAATGAGTCAAGGTAGAACTTGATAAGATGCTCGATGCAGGGATCATTGACCCTATCGAAGAATCAAAGTGGATAAGCCCGATGGTTATCCAGGATAAGAAGACTAAGGGTGAGATCAGGATATGTGTTGATCTCAGAAAACTGAATGATGCTTCTCTACATGACCCATTTCCTACCCCTTTCACAGACGAAGTTCTTGATAATGTTGGAGGAAACTAGGCTTATTCATTCACTGATGGGTTTTCAGGATACCATCAGATTAAGATTTGATCCAGCGGATAGGCATAAGACTACTTTTGCTACAGAATGAGGGTCGTTCCAGTATACAGTGATGCCATTTGGTCTGAAGAACACGCCTACCATATTTTCTAGAGTTATAGTTGCAGCATTTAAGGATTTTATGCATAAGTTCTTAGAAGCTAATTTTGATGATTGGACTGTGTTTGTTTTGCTGAAGAACCATTGCTCAAACCTTAGGATGATGCTAGAAAAGTGAAAACAACATCAAGTTTCATTAAATAGGAAAAGTGTGTCTTCTGTGTACCCTATGGAATTTTGTTGGGACACATCGTATGCAAGCAGGGCTTGATGGGTTATCCTACGAAGATCATAGTAATTGTTAACTTGCTAACACCAAATTCAGTAAAGCATCTACGCACCACATTGGGTCATATGGGCTATTACAGAAAATTTATAAAGGGTTATGCGCAGATAACCGCGCCAATGGAGAAGTTATTGAAGAAGGAAGCGCAGTTCATCTGGAACGCAGAATGTGAGAAAGGTTTGGACACCCTAAAGGATAAAATGGTAACTGCATTGATCCTAGTTTTTCCAGACTGAGAGAAGCCATTCCATGTCCATGTTGATGCTTCAGGTATAGCATTGGGCGTTGTACTAGCTCAGCCAGGAGAGGGAGGTATTGACCATCCCATCGCATTTTCGAGCAGGAAGCACTCATCAACAGAGAAGAATTATACATCCACTAAAAGAGAGGTGTTGGCCCGGTTTTGCAACCAGGCTTAGTGCTATGGGCACCTACTAACTAGTAGTAGCAGTTTCAATAGAAATAAAAACAATAAGCTAAATAAACAATACTTTTCATGGATCTAAACAAGAATCTAAGCAAATAATGTAAACATTTCAAAATCAAGAACAAGAAACATAATAAATAAATTTTTTTTGTATTGAAAAGTGGGGGGCAAGCAAGTGCTTGCGATATTACCTTCAATGGTGAAGGTTGATGTTGAGCAACTCCCAAGATGAGTAGCTCCAAACTCCAATAGGTCTCTTTCTCCAAGGTTGCTCCAATGGCTAAAAGTGCTCAGGGGAGATTTCAGCAGCATAAGGATGAGATAATGGAAGGATGTGAAATGAGGAGCCCCTACCACCTTTTTATAGGTTTTGGTGGTGAGGAATACCATTTGTGGTTTTGTGGAAACCAATGGTATTGACCAACATAGTTTAGGTAATTTTCTCTCCTTTTTCCTTTTTTGAATAAAAATAATATTTTAATTCCCTTTTTAATATTTTTGGGAATTTGGACCCTTTTTTAGGGTTTTTTATGATTTTCTTGGAAAAATAATCTTTTTTAATGGAAAAAGGGGTGTACTAAGGTCTTTTGGTGACCTTTTGTTGGTTTCAGAGGCTCAGATGGTGGAAAAGTGGACAAATGGGTCATGTGAGTAAGGGAATGAGCTAGTGAGCACTTTTTAGGTGTTAACAGATTGCCCCCTGATGTGTGAGGGCAGGAGCTCATCGTATGGCCGATAGACATCATAGTTCTTTTGTCCTTTTTCTGGGTTTTAGGGGAGAGAAGAGACCGGTTGGAGACTGGAGCCACGGCCCTTGGAAGCTGCAAAAACAAAAAATATTACATTGCCTCAATATGAATGAGGTATAGTCTCTGATAAAGGACGAGGCGGGCATTCCCATGCTCGTATCAAGACATATACAAAACAATTAGTCCCAAGAAGGGGGATCTAATACGTAAAGAAATATACTGGTACATCATAATGGTCCAGAGGGGACATTATTGTGGGATATACTCATGATCATGACTGATCTCAATAACTGATACACTGGAATAACTGTGGAACTGTTGAAACTGAAGGTGTCCAACATCTGTAGGGACTCAAAGACTATGAGTCATCTCTGAGAAATAATGTAACTGTATACTCAAGGGAGTATAAAACTGGGGTACATCTGAATACTGTCGCCATACGCAACCCGGATATCTATAGAAAAAATGTAACTGGTTGTATCCATAGGTAGACTCTCAAATGTGGAGGAGTCAGTTGGTATCCGGGGTCTTCGACTAATAACTGAACGGACCAATACCCTGTGCGAGTCTCAACGATGCGATCAAGGTGTTGAAGTCGAGCATGTGAGAAACAACCATTCGGAGAGGCACTGAGGATTCCTCTCGAAATGATTCGTAGGCACTCATCATAAATGGTAATGAGTCCAAGACACAGGGACCTCTAGATCTATCCTCTGGAATCAATGTGGTTGTCGTCGACAGAGGGAGACCAGAAACTAACAAGGCAATGATGTTTCCTTGACAGGAGCACGAGGTGTAGAATTGAAGTGATGTAGTACTGCTGGTAGGACTGACATACTTGTGGGGATGGGAAATAACTGGGTCAAAAATGGGTAGACTCAAACTTCCTTTGTTCAGAGCATGATGACGTGGTTGACCTAGCAGCGTAGGGAACTGACTTGTAGGTGTGGGGATCATCTTTTAGGGACTGAAGGGTATGTACTAACTCTGGGTGGGTGAAGCTGATGGTAGCTGTCGAGGGAGTTTCCCGGTGGCATACTGCAGAATGCTCTGAACAAAGGCGACCAGAATGGGGAAGCTGCTATGTGAGTAGACATGGTCTGTCGTGGCGCCAAGAGGCACCATTCTTCCTTCTTCGTAGTTTTAATGAGCTCCAAGAAGGGATAAAAGTGTGCTCTAAAATGGTACGGTCCTGTGGATTTTTTGAGCCTAGGACGGCGCATGCTCATGGTTGCTTTCATGTTTAGAGAGTCTGAAAGCGGTAAGTGAACTCTATTGGTGTTTCTTTTTCGTAAGGTTTAGTCTCCAAGGCCCGAAAAAGCATAAAATGATGCGGATGGAGAACTCTTCTAGCCGATGTGACTATAGTATACCTTTTTCGTAATTAGTCTACGAGGTCCGGAAAAGGGGTAAACTTATACCAGGTAGACGCCCTTTCAGATACGTTTATCGAGCATGGAAGGAAGCAAGATTGCTCGGCGATCTTTTCATTGTTTTAGGAGTCAGAAAAGAGCTTAACAGAAACTCCCTAAGTGCCTTTTTCGTCAAAGGGTTTGCTCGGCCCGAAAAAGGGATAAAATTATACCGAACAAAAATGGATTGATGAAGGTGAGAAAAGGTCTCAAGCATCGTCATCTGTGCGGAAAACTGGATCCGGTGGCATAAGGATTGTCGAAAACGGAGAACGATGAGAAATGATATCTAGCATCATCAAGAGCGGGGAAAACTGAATCCGGCGATATAAGACACATCGAAAACGGAGAACGGCCGATGTGGCACGCAAACCGAGGCGACGGGGGGGGCGTGGAAAAAATGCCCGAAAAATCTAAAGGTGAGAGCGAGAAATGATCTCTAGCATCATCACGAGCGCGGAAAACTGAATCCGGCCATATAAGACTCATCGAAAACGGAGAACGGCCAATGTGGCACGCAAACCGAGGCCACGAGAGGCGCTAAAAAATGGTCAAAAAAGGACCCTGTGAAAAACGGGGAACGGAAGGAACCTTTATGAAGTTCTCGCTGTGCTGATTCCAACGGTACCAACGGTTTGAGAAATGGACTTCGTATGACACCGCAATGGTTGTTTGAAATTTGTGGAATTTCTATAAATAGGATGTGGGGCCCAATATGACATGTCATTGTTACGGGCGAGTTTGATAGAGCAGTCAGAGCTATTTCTCGATTTCCGGGAGATTTCACCGTTGGTTTTCGATTTAGCGAGTTGCAGGTAACTCTATTCGCCTTAACCTAGTCAATTATGTCTTTTTTATTTGGCGGTGGGCCCCCGAAGGCCGCGAAATTCCACGTTGACTCTCCAACGTGGAACCGCGCGGGTTTCGGGGCGGAACCCGCGATGAACCGCGCGGGTTTAAGACTCACAGTCGCGATGTTCATCGCGACTGTGAGGTCGGAAACCGCGATGTTCATCGCGTGTTCATGGGTGACAGTCGCGATGTTCATCGCGACTGTCTGGACAAAACTCGCGATGTTCATCGCGGGTTTTTGCATGGATCCCGCGATGGTCATCGAGGCTTTTTGTGGAAAAGCCGCGATGGGCATCGCGGATTTTTGTGTAAAAGCCGCGATGGGATTTTTCTAAAATTTTTATGCTGGGGCTAAAAATTTTCTGTGTTTTCTTGGCAGGATGTTGCGGAGGGCTCAGTCCGTATGGCGGGAGAGAGAGATTGATGCCGAGATTATGTTGAGGATCGAGAATGATGGAGGGGTGCGACAGACCTTAGCCATGAGCGGACTCTTGAAGTTCGCTCAGATACCTCCTATCCGTTCAGTGAAGAGACTCCTGAACCAGCTCGTGCAGTGGTGGGTGCCGGCAGAGGGTGCCTCTATTATTGGTGGTGAGAGGTTGGAGATTACTCTCGCTGATGTATATTTTTTGACCGGTTTGCCTCGCTTGGGTGAGGTGGGTGATATTTCTCCGAGGTTGCCTCCAGGTGTGGATATGGAGGACCTCTTGCAGACCTTCTGTGTGGATGACGCTGTTTTGGTAAACAGCTCTATTAGTCTGAAGTTCCTACGTGAGTGGGATATGCGGGCTGTTGGTGCCTGTGTTCTGAGGGTTTTGGGTGCTGCTGCACCACATCGTATGTCTGGGGGGCAGACGATGATGGTGGACTCCGTTCTACGGGGTACTTACTACGCTTGGGCTCAGATGTTCTTGGCCGGTGTCCGGAGAGATCTGGACAAGGCCGTGAGAGAGGGAGGTGAGTTCTGTTACGCCTCCTTTTTATGCTGTTTTTTCTTTGAGCGGGTGCCGACCTTACGGCCACACGTACCCGTTCGTGCTGGTCTTCCTAGTGAGCCTCGTATGATGAGGTGGGGGCAGATGATGCCCCGTGCTGGCGGTGGTATCCGTGGCTTCTTCACAGAGGACTTTTACCAGCAGTGGGAGCAGATGCCACTGGTGATCGAGGACTATCCATACGCCGGCATGGACTACCGGGGAGACCCAGAGATGCCACGTGCCCCAGGACAGGCCTGGAGCTTAGACGGTATGTTTTTGTTTTTATGTTATGTTATATCATATGTATTATGATTGATCATGATGATATATGTTGCACAGTATCTGATGGTTTTATTTTCTTTGTGCAGATATAGGTCCAGTACCACCACCTGACTATGTGGGTCGGCAGGGGCGGGCGATGGTGGTTGCTCGTCCCCCAGTACCTGTACGTCCTCCTCGTGGTGGAGGGTATGCAGCCCGTGGGCGAGGGGTTGGCCCTCACGACGATGCTATAGATGGTGTCCGGCGGACTCTAGCCCGGATCGTAGATGGGCTCCCCGAGGATGGCTGGAGGGACCTTGATCGGGACATTTTGCAGGGATGTCTAGGTGCGCCGCCTGAGTGGCAGTCACTTCTGTTGAGGGCAGCGGTGTTTGTTGCGAGACACGGGGGTGGTAGAGGGGATGCTCCGGCAGGGCCGGCTCAGGGGAGGATACGTCTGAGGGACGATCCAGCAGGGCCAGCAGAGCGGCGAGTTCGGGGTCGTCCTGACCCGGCTGGGCCGGCGGAGGTGGAGTCGGAGGAGGAGCCGGAGGAGGAGCCTGAGGATCCGCAGGATCCAGATGAGTAGACGTCATTGTTGCCCCCAAATGCTTATGAGCATATGGGGAAGCATTTTTTGTATGACAGATGTATTTTTTGTATATCGAGTGCTGAGGGCACTTATGACATGTAGACTATTTGGTTTGTATATATATGTGGATATATATTTTGGGATATATTGTCGTGTATGCACGTGGATGCACATTGTCTTTTTTATATGCCCGTGGAGGCACATGTTATGCACGTGGATGCAGTGTATTTATTGATTTATGTATGCCCGTGGAGGCACTTGTTATGCACATGGATGCATTATTTTGGTTGTTTTTATGCCCGTGGAGGCACATGTTATGCACGTGGATGCAATATTGGTTTTTGTATATGCCCATGGAGGCACATGTTCGCACATGGATGCATTTTTGTTTATGGAGATGACATGATGTGATTGGTGTGCCAGTCGAGGACACTGTTGGCCATATTATCTGCTACACCATTGAGGTGTCTTGGGACATGTGTGAATGTGATGGATTCAAACTGTCTAACCATTTGTTTAGTGCGCAGGAATTTTCTGAATAGACAGGGATCGCGTACCTGGTAATCGTTGTTGAGCTGGGAGACTAGGAGCTGTGAGTCCAAGAAAACATTGAGGTGACGTATGCTCATCTGGAGAGCAGCGGCTAGGAGACCGGTCACGGCATCATATTCAGCTTGATTATTGGTGGCGGCACCTAAACACACTCCATCAATGTGAATTAACTCATGTGAAGGGGAGTATATTACCCAAGCTGCGGAGGCGAGATTGGGAGACCAACGGCTTGCACCATCAGCGAAACCGACATGGCAGAGTGGAAGAGGCTCCATCTGTGGTCATGCAGAGAAAACAAATATTTAGGTTTTTTGAAAATTTTTTGGAAAAAAAATGTATGCCTATACTAAAATGGACGATGGTGTCCATGAGATTTTCTATGGGTAAAATCTTTTAAGGTACAACCCGTTGCGTGGGTTGCGTAAGGTGTTGCCTTCTGAATCGGTCAGAATGTATGCCCCCTGCCCGAGGCAGGTGTGTATGATGTAGGGGCCTTGCCACATAGACACGAACTTTCCCTTTCCGATTTTATCATGAGCTTGATCGTAAGCGAGGACAAGGTCTCCCTCTGAAAAGGTTCTTGGGTGGACGCGTTTGTCGTAACTTAGTTTCGATCGTTGTTTAGCAGCTTCCATGTTTTGAATGGCGGTGCGCCGATCTTCATCGGCTGCTCTAGGAGCAGTAAACGTTGCTCGATCGGGGAAGTATCCGGTAGGAGTTCAACGGCGATGGTTAGAGCAGGGATCTGGCACTCAATAGGGAGGACAGATTCGACACCGTGAACTAAATGGAAAGGGGTAAAACCGGTGGCGGTTTTGGTTGATGTGCGGTAGGCCCAGAGTGCAGGGAAAAGCATGTGATGCCAATTGGATTTGTGATTTTCTACAGTACGTTGGAGAATGGTCTTCAAGATTTTATTGATCGCTTCGACTTGGCCGTTTCCTTGGGGGTAGTAAGCGGAAGAGAAATGGTGTTCAAACTTCAACATGGTTGATAATTCCTTCCAGACGGCATCTTCGAAGTGAGAGCCGTGGTCAGAAACTAGCTGCTGTGGTATTCCGAAACGAGCGATAACATGGTTGAAGAAAAATCGTGCCGCAGTGTCGGCTTTGCAATTATATGTTGGCATGGCTTCTGCCCATTTGGTGAAATAATCTACGGCCACAATGATGTGTTTGTGACCGCCGGCTGACGGGGGATTGCAGTCGAGGAAGTCTATGGCCCATTTGCAGAATGGTCCAACAGTGATGACTGGATGAAGGGGGGCGGGGGGGGGTTCTTGCCTTGGGGGCAAATAGCTGGCAGTTCTGGCAATGCTTGACTGCGGTGATGCAATCAGTAAACAATGATGGCCAAAAATAACCGGCGCGAATGATTTTCTGGGCGGTAGCCATGCCGTAGAAATGGCCTCCACAGGCACCGCTATGACAATCATTGAGGACTTGTTCTGCCTCGCTATGGGATAGGCAGCGGCGTAAGATAGTATCAACGCCTCGTCGATAAAGTACATCCCCAATAAGCAGGTATCGGGGGGCGTGGTGTCGTATGCGACGGCGTCCATCACGATTGATGTGTGGTCGGAATTTTTGCGTACGCAGGTAAATCAATATGTCTCCATACCAAGGGTCGTCAGACGAAATGACGAATATCTGCTCGTCAATCAAGTCCGTTTGGATGACGGGTGATGTTGAAGAGGATGGGAGATCTGTAATGAGGTGAGCAAGCGCGAGGGCTTTGGTGCTCTTGGGGGTCTTGAAAGTAAGGTCATATTCCTGGAGGATAATGACCCATTTAGCGACACGACCCTGAAGGAGCCGCCGGGTAAGGAGGTAGACCATGGGGTTGGAGTCGGCGACAACCGTGGTATGACTAAGCAAAATATAGTGTCGCAGTTTTTGCACGGAAAAGACTACAGCTAGTGCTAATCTTTCCTCATAGGGGTAACGTAGAGGTGGGCCAGACAAGGTCTGGCTGACGTAATAAATCACATGCTCTTTGTGGGAAGCATCTTCTTGGACCAAAACTCCGGACACGGCATATTCGGATGCCGAGACGTAAAGGGTGAAGTCTTGGGAGAAATCCGGTGGGGATATCAAGGGGGCTTGTGTGAGAGCTTTCTTGAGGGCTTCAAATGCCGTGTCTGCTTGTTCGTCCCAAACAAAGGGTATGTGGGTACGAAGCAAGCGTAAGAACCCGTGGACTTTGGTGGCATAATCAGGGACAAAGCGCCTAAGAAAATTGGACCGCCCTTGCAAGCTCTGAAGCTGTCGAAGCGTGCGAGGAGGGGGGAGTTCTAAGATGGCTTTGACCTTCAGGGGGTCGACAGTGATCCCATCTTGGGAAACAATGAACCCCAACAACCGGCCCGCTGGGACGCAAAAGACACACTTGTGTGGGTTCAAGCGGATTTTATATTTGCGACAACGCAGGAAAACTTGCCGGAGGTCGCTAAGGTGGTCTGATCGTTTTCAGGAATGCGCTGTGAGGTCGTCAAGATAGACTCGCAGGATATGGACTAAGTCGTGAAAGCAATAGGTCATGGCTCGCTGGAAAGTGGCACCAGCATTTTTAAGGCCAAATGGCATGACGCGATAGGCAAAGGTGCCCCATGGGGTGGTAAAGGCAGTCTTGTACTGATCCTCCTTGCGGATGTGGATCTGGTTATATCCGGAAAAACCGTCCATGAAGGATAGGACCTCATGGCCCGCACACTCATCAATGAGTTGGTCAATGAATGGCGTGGGGAAATTGTCTTTTGGACAAGCGTGGTTTAGATCGCGGAAATCGGTGCATACTCTAAGGGTGCCTTGTTTTTTGTTGACAGGAACGGGGTTCGACACCCATGTGGTGTACGGAATAGGGTAGATGAAACCTGCTTTTCGAAGTTTTTCGACTTCAGCCTTAACAGCGGGGAGCTTGGCAGGGTGAATAGGTCGCTGTTTCTGACGAACAGGGGGTACTTCGGGCCATGTATCGATGTGGTGTTCAATAATGGCGGGGTCGAGACCAGGCATCTCGGTATAGGACCAGGCGAAGACATCGCGGAACTCCTGAAAGAGCTTTCTGTACGCCTGAGTTTCTGCTTGAGTGCAAGATGCGCCCAGCGAGATGAGCTCAGGTTTCCCTGGTGTTGTGGAAATGTCTATCTGGATAGTGGGGGAAATGTTGGACATGTTCCCTTCTTCAAAGGCATCTGGTGCTGGGATGGGGTCCTTTAACCAATCGACCTTAGCGGGTATGAAGTCTTTCGACTCGACTGATAGCTGGTCGGATGCGGTGGAGGTAGATGTCTCCGGTAGGAAGTACGAGCGATGATGCATATCATCCCAAGGGTAGTCGGGTGCAGTGAGTGTCTCCAAAATCTGCTCGTCAGTACTGAAGTAATCAGACCATAAATCGAGGGGTTCTGGTTTGAAGGTTGTCGAAATCATATATATCGTATTGACTTCTTCTGACGAGGATGATGGTGGAGGGTGAATCTCCTCGATAAGGGGAGGAGATATCTCTAAGTCGGCATTGTTTAACTCGTACAATGCTGCTCTATAGTCAGGTAGATCAGGGCAATGGTGAGAGTAGTGGCCGTAAACGCTGCATATAGCACAAGGATGGTTCGTGCGCAGTGATTTGTCGCGAGGCTGTAGAGGTGGCTCTAATCTGACTACTGGGATGCCGATGTCATCGTCTAACATATTCATATGCTCTTGGAGTGCCGGTAAATGTGGGCATTGGTGAGTTTGATGGCCAATTTCATCGCATAATGAACATTTGGGGGGAGCTCGAAACACCGGTGGGGGTTTGGCTGCCTTAGGAGGTGGTATAGCAGTGTAGGGTTGTGGACCTCTGCCCCTAGTGGGCTTAGCAAGGAGAGGGGGATCCTTTGACGTCGAAGCAATCGGGAGACCCGGAGGAGGTTTCATTGACGACGAAGGAATATTGAGGTTAGGAGGAGGTGTCGTTGCCGACGAAGGGATCGCGACGCCAGGAGGAGGTTGATTTGTGGTAACAATAGGTTGTACCGGTTGGAGGATGACGTCTGGTGTCGGTAGTCGAACGGGAGGCGGAATATACCACACGGGCAATCCCAATGTTAGCCCGGGTAGGCTAAGGGTAGCCATAACCGGGGCGTTTACTACACCCGAAGGAGGAAATAGGAAGGGGATGGTGTGGATGGGTGTGACACCAATGTGACTGGGGATCAATGGTGGTTGACCGCCGGATGTTTGCGTATTCTGCGAAACAGTACAGAGGTTTGCGACTTGGGTCTCCGGTGATGGTGGTGGGATGGCCTGGAATGTAGAGGTCATGGGTGTATCCGAATAAAGTCCGGGTGCCACAGAAGACACAAAAGAGGTAACTGCACTAGAAGCGGGTTGTTCAATCATGGGGAGAACATTCTCTGGTGCTGCAGGGGCGTTGGGATCATAGTAGGTGAGTTGGTCAATTTTGACCACGCGGCCCTCGTGGGGGAACATCATGGTGCGGAAGACGGAGGAGGCGACCGCTTTCATGGCGTACATGTAACTGCGGCCAAGTAAAAGGTTATAGTCAAGCTGGGCGTTAATGACTTCTATGTCGATGAGTACAGTCTTTCCACCTAATTGGACGGGTACCTTGGGTAATAAACCTTGAGGTTGAGCTGACCGGCCGTCGTAGGCCCGCAATGCAGTGGTGGATTGCTGGAGAGCAGGGGATCCCAACTTTTGCCAGACAAAAGTGGACATGACACATGTGGAGGCACCTTCGTCGATGATACATCGATGGATGACAAGATTCCGAATAGAAACGGAAACTTGGACTGCTATGGTAGAAGGCAGTCGTGGTTCAGATTGGTCTAAATCAAAGGTCATCAAGTTCGAATCATTTGGGTCAATCGCCCCAATGGCGGAAAGTAAAGTCTTGCGCTGAGTAGGACAGGTTTTTAAGACTTCTAACGCAGACATGGCTGCGGGAGATTGAGCTAAGTCATCTACAATGTTGTAATTGGACGCAGCCCGTGCATTGGGGTTGTTGTTGATTCGGCGAAGGGGGAAGCGAGGTGCTTTAGAAGCACCATCAAGTGGAACCTGAGGTATACGCAATGTCTGATCAGTTGGATTAGCATTAGTATCCTTTTCAGCGGGGGGGGCTTCAGAAGTCGGTCCGTATTGATTCCGACGGGTTTGGATATTGACGTCAGCGGTGGACATCATCAATAAGTGGTGGGTTCCTGAATCAAACATGGGTTGGTCCGGAGCCGTATAAGTTATTTGTTGTGGTTGCACGTTGCCCTGTTGGGGGGCTAACGGCTGAGTGTTTACCACTCCCTGTGTTGGAAAAGGGTTTTGGAGGACCAAAGGTTGTTGTGGGGGTGGTGGGGGGTTGGGTGGTGGCTGAGGAGCCGCCTGCCCTTGACGATGGGCGTCATTTGTCCATAGTTGTCGGGCTCGCTCCAGATGTGGGCAAGCGTGGGTATAGTGGCCATAGACACCGCAAATGGAACAAGGATGGTTTGTTCGTAAATTAGCATTTTTGGGTTGCTTAGGTGGCCGATCAGGATTCTGATGAGCGGGCGCCGCGTTATTGTTTTGCGGAGGATGGGTAGGTTGTGGAGCTTGGTTACGGTTTTGATTGTTTCCACGGTTTCGTCCTCTTCCTCGGTTTGGTTGCCCACCCTGGTTGCGTTGGTTATTTTGGTATTGGGGCTGCTGTTGTTGTGCGTAGACATGTCCTTGAGCATTGGGGGGATTCTGAGGAGCCGCAGGTGCGGGAGCAGGTTGCGGTGGATAGTATGCAGGTGGAGCTGGAGGTGGTCCAGTTGCCTGTTGGGGTTGTTGGTACCCCTGAGCTAGTGGAGGTGTGAGGTTAGCCGGTGCAACCTGCTGTGGGTAATGCATGGGCTGTTGTGGAAACTGCATGGGGTTCTGTACCGTAGGTTGAGCATAGTATGTAGGAGGTACATATGCTGATGGTGCTTGGCCATAACAATGTTGTGGACAAGAGGGTCCATGAACATGATGGGTCTGGTTTGTTGGAGCATAAGAAGTTGTCGCTCCGGAACTGGATGTAGCCCTAGAAAGGTCTGGGGCGGGCATGGTGCTCACCATACTGAAAGGTTTGGCTTGCGGTGTGATTTGGCCAATAATGCCATCAGCGGCATGTGATGCCCCCGGTGTGTCACCGCGTGCGGAGTCACCTCGTGGTGCGTCAGGTATGATGGTGTATAGGTAACCTGATTGGGCATAGATAAGATCAAACTGTTGGGCCTTAAGGATGGCCTCCTCCTCAGACTGGGGTCTTTCAGATGCTACATCCTTCGCAATGAGAGGAAGGAGGGATTTAAGGAACCAGTCTAGAAAGATTCGGTCGTCTAATTTGATCTTGCATAGGCTTCGGCGCCGCCGCCAATCATGAATATGGTCCGTGATATGCGTGGCCGTGTTTTGTCTGCAAGACAGTAGGATCTCGACGCCCGCATCATAGCGGACTGGTAGCTGAAAGAACTGCAGGAAGGTCGAGGCAAGGGAGGTAAATGTGGAATGCGTCCCATGGGGTTGCTCGATATACCATTTGGCTGCAGAGCCAGTGAAGGTGCGCTGTAATAAACGGAGTCGGACAGAGTCGTCCACTATGGAGTTGGAGGAACACCATAAATGGAAGGACATGATGTGGTTTTGGGGGTCTTCTCCGGCCTTTCCCTCAAACTTAGGGATGTCAGAGGGAAGCTTAGTGGGCATATGGGGCCAAGCAGGATCATGCCTGATGGGGTCATTTGTGAGCCTAGCTAAATCTGGCAGGTTGAGACTTGCCATGTATGGTAGACTAGCGGATGTGGTGACCGGAACCGGGACCTGCCTAGCCATTGTGGTATGGTGTAGGGGTCCAGTAGCGCCTATAGGTATGCTAGGTATGGAGTGTATGTGCCCTCCAAAAGGTGTGGCCTGATATGGGTTAGCGCTCCCAAGTGCAACTTGGGTTACACTTGGGTTAGGAATCGCAGTAGGGATTCCTGGTATAGCACTACCGAGTGCAACATGGGTTACACTTGGGTTAGGAATCGCACTAGGGATTCCTGGGATAGGGTTTGTGGAAACCGAAGGGGGTATGACCCCCATGTTGGGCATGCCCATGACAGGTGGTGGTCCTGTGCTAGGCATTCCTGAATGTGGAGTGTTACCCATATTGGGCATACCCAAGGGGGTGGCTGTTGCCGTTGATGGTACTCCCGCAGAAGGGTCTGCGGATGTCTGACCTATGGTTAATGTATATAGTGGATCAACTGGTGTTCCAGACATAATTGTGGTTGGTGGTAACTCTGTGGGGTTTTCGGATTCTACCTCCAAATCAAAGGTGAAGTGGGGTATGTCAGAATCGGATGACCGTCTAGATGATCGACGATGTGTCGAATCAAGGGATAATGCTCTGCGTCCGTGACGTGGAGAGCCAAGTGGACTAAACTCTGGGAGTTCGTCCTGTAGACGACGAGAACGTCTAGAATTCTCAATGGTGAGAATATGTTTTTTAATTTTAAAAGATTGTTTTAGGTATCAGGTGGTGATATATATGTAAAAGACTCAAAACCCTAATGCAACCAAGGGTGCATAAAAAAAGGGGAGTGAAAAAAGAAGGCTCACAGGCCAAAAAATCAATCCTCAAAAATGCACTTATCCCAGCAGCTGTGCTACAATAAGTGGAGGAATGCAACAACCGGTCAGAATACCAACATGCAAGCGGCTCCTAGAAAAAATAGGTGTAACTATACTCAATAGGTGGTAAAGATCATGCAAACACCTAATCTAAAAGTATTGTGACTCAAACAGACGATATCCCCTTCAAGGTGATGAAATCCAAGTCAGACAATATGAATGTAGAGACAACGGCTAGATATCCCCCTACCGGGAGGGACACCGGGTAATCAATCCTAAAAAGACAGGCTACTAGGATACTCCGTTCATGACGCGTCGAGAAAAGGTAAATCTGCCGTTTGGTCCTTTGATCGCAATATCCCAATACAGGGATATCCCGAGAACTGCGAATGGTAGCCCTTCGGTTACTGAATGGGTTTCGGTATCCCACTCAGGCTTCCGGAACCATCCTCGCGACTTCAACCCTCCTAAGGGAGAGGCCTTCCCACAAACCGGTTGTGACCGCGCCAAAAAGTACTAAGAGATTTTAGCTCCCTAATTGAACAACTTCTATGTCTCAGATGTATGAACTGAGGGGTGTTATTGGAACACCTATCCCCCCAATACTACCTAGCTACAAGAATTCTTTTAGTGTTCCCCAAGTGGGGTTAAGAATGTGTTCAAATTAGGGTACTTTTTAAGTCTTTGTTCAATTAAGTGATCGTGTGAGTGCACATGAGGTGTTGTAAACTGAACTTGAAAAAATTAAATGCTTTAAGGGAAATTTTCAAAAAATAAAGGACTTTTCGAAAATACAAAGCAAATATTTAAGACTTTTTTCACGAAAATGAATTAATATGCTTTTTCAAAAAATGACTCAAAAAATAAAGGATTTCTTGGATTTTATGAAAGCAAATAAAGAAATAAATGGATTTCTTGGTTTCAATAAAAATTGCTAAGGGCAATATTCTAAAGAAGTAAACAAGAAAAAATTTTGAATCTAGATAAAGAATGCAAAATGAGTCTTTCTTTCACTTTCTTGAAAATTTTTAACAAGATTTCTATGTATGCACTTTTTAAATAGTAAAAAAAAAAAAAAAAAAAAATTTCAAATCTGTAAACTATGCAGAATTTAGTACTGTAAAAAATGTGCTATGGGCAGAAAGTACAGTAAAAAATATTTTTTCAAAATCGGGATGGCCGAATGAAAAAATTCAGCCGCGCGGGTTTTGGACGAACAGCCGCGATGGGCCGCGCGGGTTTTGGACGCACAGTCGCGATGGACCGCGCGGGTTTTGGACGCACAGTCGCGATGGACCGCGCGGGTTTTGGACGCACAGTCGCGATGAGCCGCGCAGGTTTGGGCCACACAGTCACGATGAGCCGCGCAGGTTTTGGCCGCGCAGCCGCGATGAGCAGCGCGGAAAAATGCAGAAAAGTCGCGATGGACCGCGCGACTGTCTGTAAAAAATCCGCGATGGACCGCGCGGAAAAACGCAGAAAAGTCGCGATGGGCCGCGCGACTGTCTGGAAAAAAGCCGCGAGGCGGAAGCCGTGCACGGAAACCGAGAAACGAACCCGAAAATTGAAAATTTCGGGCTGTTTAAGGGGCCAAATCTCAAAACAGCAATGGATCTGCTGTCTAAGATGGTAGATCTATGGATCTAAAGACTAAAAACTCATAAAAACTAAGATTTAATGGCAAAGCTAGAGATCTAAAGTTCAAACCAAAGCGGAGTCGCCAAAAACTGTTGGCCCGGTTTTGCAACCAAGCTTAGTGCTATGGGCACCTACTAACTAGTAGTAGCAGTTTCAATAGAAATAAAAACAATAAGCTAAATAAACAATACTTTTCATGGATCTAAACAAGAATCTAAGCAAATAATGTAAACATTTCAAAATCAAGAACAAGAAACATAATAAATAATTTTTTTTGTATTGAAAAGTGGGGGGCAAGCAAGTGCTTGCGATATTACCTTCAATGGTGAAGGTTGATGTTGAGCAACTCCCAAGATGAGTAGCTCCCAACTCCAATAGGTCTCTTTCTCCAAGGTTGCTTCAATGGCTAAAAGTGCTCAGGGGAGATTTCAGCAGCATAAGGATGAGATAATGGAAGGATGTGAAATGAGGAGCCCCTACCACCTTTTTATAGGTTTTGGTGGTGAGGAATACCATTTGTGGTTTTGTGGAAACCAATGGTATTGACCAACATAGTTTAGGTAATTTTCTCTCCTTTTTCCTTTTTTGAATAAAAATAATATTTTAATTCCCTTTTTAATATTTTTGGGAATTTGGACCCTTTTTGAGGGTTTTTTATGATTTTCTTGGAAAAATAATCTTTTTTAATGGAAAAAGGGGTGTACTAAGGTCTTTTGGTGACCTTTTGTTGGTTTCAGAGGCTCAGATGGTGGAAAAGTGGACAAATGGGTCATGTGAGTAAGGGAATGAGCTAGTGAGCACTTTTTAGGTGTTAACAAGAGGGTCTAGCGATGGTCTACGCACTGCAAAAATTCAGGCACTACTTGCTTGGCGCACACTTCTCCATGTACACTGACCATTCCGCTTTGAAATACCTGGTCAATAAGCCAGTGTTAGGGGGCAAAATATGCAGATGGTTGTTACTCTTCCAAGAGTATGATTTTGACATAGTGCTTAAGCCAAGCAGGTTGAACTTGGGACCTGATCATCTATCAAGGATCAAGTCAAGCGAAGAACCTACAAACCTTGAAGACAATCTGCCTGATGCACAGTTGTTTTCTATACAAATTGCTGATGATTACTATGAGGGAATAATAGACTTTTTGACTACCGGATTGGCACCTAGAGAGCTCACGATGCAACAAAAGAAGCAGCTGGTAGTGCGAGCAGTAGATTTCACTATTATCGTGGGCCAGCTATATAAGTTGGGACAGGATAAAGTACTGCAAAGATGTGTATTGGATCCTAAGAAGCCATTTGTATTGGCTGATGCACACTCAGGAGCAGCAGGAGGTCACTACGCAGGAAGAGCCACTACGCAGAAGATATTGCGGGTAGGGCTATGGTGGCCTATTATCCACAATGATGCAAAAGAATCAAACGCCGGAGCAGAGAGCATAGCCACCGAAGTGGCTAAGTGCCAGAACTTATTGGACAAGGCAACAAGAACTTTCACCGCACTAGAGGAAGATGCGGAGTTGGAGGAAATCAAGACTGCCTTGAAGGAGAAGCAGGTAGAATTTGAACTGCTAGATGCAGAAGTCAAAGCCCTCCACCCAACAGAAAGACTTCATAGATATTCAAAAGTCAGAGAGATGAAGAAAGGAGTGCAAGAATTGAGAGACAGAGAAAGTGAAGCTATAGACAAGTCGCATCCCTTGCAGGAGGAAGCCCACACAATCTTGCGGGAGATTGAAGAAAAGTTGAAGGAGCTGCGGGTAGTTCAAGAACAGGTGGAATACCAAGCTGACGAGGATATAACACCTGAGATGTTGGACACTATCAGATAGATCGAGAAAGACACTAAGGAAACGGTTGCAAAGTTGAGTGCAACCTATCAGGAGTTCGCTGCAAAGTTAGTTACGCCCACGAACGAGCAGCTTGAAGAAGAGGCAGAAGTTGAAAGTGGCTAGAGGACGAGCCACATGTAACTGCTAGGGGTCTGTTGGGCCTAGCCCAAGTGGGGAATTTTTGGCAAGTTAAGGTTTTGGAGCTACAAAGCTGAGCGCAGTTCATGAGAAGAAAGACAATTTTTGGAGCTGCGAAGTGGAGCGCAGCGTAGCGTTAGCAGAGCTGTGAAGAGCCTGATCCATGGGGATCTAGAAAGTCGGAATTCTTGGAAGGAAAAGTATACATTCCGGCAAGGTCAATCGGTGACCTATTTTTGGTAAAGATTCTCCACAATTACCAAGCGGCAGGTGAGGAGAAGGAAAGCGACTGGCCACACGAGTGAAGCCAGCACGAAGCGGAACGGTTAGGAAAAACCGTTAGAGAAGGAACAACTGGGTGAAAGAGACCTGTTTGTGTGCAAGTGACAGGGGGGTTGAAAGCGATGTGATCACGCGCTGAGATCGGCCATGTCAGAGAGGTCGTTGTCCGAGCTGAACAGTCCGGTTAGCTGGAAACCATGATAGTTTTGTAAACCTTAGGGTTTTTGCCTTTGTATTGTAAAGACATGACCTACGGGCATGATCTATAAATAAGCATGTTTTGTAAGGGAAATGGTTACTCTTCATTGTTAGACTTGAATATTATTGAATCATAGAGCTTGAATGCTATTGTAAAGGCTTTGCAACTGAGTGCGCAGTGACCTAGTGAGAGAGAAGAGAGTCTGTAGCTGAGTGTGTAGACTGGAACTGTTGTACCCTTCCCAAAGAATAATATAACAACAGTTCCTGTGGACGTAGCCTCTGTCCGGGGGGTGAACCATATTAAATCTTGTGCAGTGTGATTGTTTACATTTTGCACTCGTTTATTTGCTTACTATGAATGCTTGACACCGCAGTTATAAGTTGTATGTTTACTTTTAGATGTATTCGCCACCAGGACGAGTTGGAAATAATATGTTAAGTTCACATGAATGAATGATGGATGGACGCACAAGTATTTCTAATTCTGTGAATGTATGAATCCATTTAATAATCACATAAGTAGGTAGAGTTCGCGTCGTGCGACTCCCTTAAAGCGCAACACCGGAAGTGCGTAGTAGAGTGAGTTCCATATGTTTGCATAATATTAAGATTAACAGTTTAAGGTATTAGATGAATGGTTAAAGCACTAAGTGAGATCCACAAGATTGGTTAAGTCAGAACAGGAAACGTATCCATCAGTTGTGTTGTCCTACGGTTGAAACTTACCCGAACCGCGCAATCCTTGGATGTGCTGGTTGCACAAGCGCCGAGCCTATAGAAGTATTCACCGCGAAGAAGGTGATGTTCGCGCAGTCATAAGTCCGCAGCGCGTTTCTCATCAGTTTGTTTAAACACTCGCATCACCAAGTTGTGGAAACCTGATTCCGAAGCCACCCCCTTAGCTTCGCCTCAAGTGAGACCTTCGTTTGTTCGCAGTTTGTTGCTGAAAGGGCCGGTGAAAAGGGGTTTTGTTGGTTCCTTGAACCGAGAAGAACCTGGGGCTACATTGGAAACCTCTAGATCAGTTATATAGCCAACAAGATGTGAAATGGAGTTTTAATCCTTATTTTACAAATTTAGGTGAAATTTTAAGTAAGTAATATAAGGTATGGCACCCTCATCGAGTGGATAGGGTTGCTTTGTTTTCTGCTTTATATTTTTCCTTGCTCTCTGCTTTGATTTGCTTTGCTTTCTGCTTTA
Organism: Larix kaempferi; assembly: GCA_027924585.1. Taxonomy (NCBI): domain Eukaryota; kingdom Viridiplantae; phylum Streptophyta; class Pinopsida; order Pinales; family Pinaceae; genus Larix; species Larix kaempferi. Next base: position 14,719,936 of record BSBM01000030.1, read on the forward strand.
GATTTTTCCTTGCTCTCTGCTTTGCTTTCCTTTGCTTTGTGCTTTTGATTTTTCTTTCTACTTTTGGTTCTTCTTTTTCTTTTGATTTATCCCACTTTTTCTTTTCTATCATGTGTTTTCCTGCTTTTCTACCTTATCCTTCTTTTCTACTTTGTCCTGCTTTTTCTTGTTTTTTCTACCTTATGAGAATTTTAGGAGTAGAGGAAAATCTAGTACCTCTGATATTAATGTAATATCCCTAATATGATCTCATAGGATATTAAATCAAATTCAACATTAAAAATCAGTAAATTGTATGACAATAACTAGTTCACAAAACTAGACAAGAGGAAACTAGTCTAGGATACTGATGAACCCACCCAGAGCTTGATAGTTGGACTTTTTCAGATCTGCAAAATATGTTAAGGAGTGTGAAGCAGCATAAAAATAAAAATCAAGGCCATATTCAGCCTCCTATGCATAAGGTACTGGGTCCATTTATGTTTCAACAACAGCTGTTGTTGAAGTCTACTCCAAGGCTTCCTGAGCACACTAGCATATGCATACTAGAGACTTCTGCTTACCCTTGAAGTAAACCAAAGCATGGATATCAGAAAATAACCTATTAATATACTTTTGGACAAGTTTCACATAGTTTTTCGGAGGTTTTGGCAGTGTTTGGAGTCAAGGGAAGAAAGAGATATATGATGGACTGCTCAACTAGTTTATTTCCAGGCTCTTCCAAGCAGGAAGAGATGGTCACTAAAACTCAATATGAGGATTGGATTGGATTCATTAATGTATTAAGTACCTGTAACGACTTTCAAAACAGAAAATACATAACCATAGGATATTTCATTAAAGTTACTACAATACTAGTCATGAATTCATGCCCAACGAGCTAGTCTTAATATATACAAACACAATAAGACTCTAAGGCTCTCTAATATATGATTTTTGACTTATGATGGATTATATAGACCATTATAAACCTGCAGAAACCTTCATAAAGTAAAATGGTTTCATAGAGCTCTAAATAATTCAATTTCCTGAAAACTAGTCAAGTAATAGATGCACAAAGAGCTAGTCTTGTTAAAGATGAGCATAATCATCCTCTAAGGCTCTCAAAATAATTCTATGATAACTTATGTGGCTCATAAATGAAATTAATAGAAGAAACAAATATTCACTGATATGGATAAGAAATAAGCATAAATCTCATGGATCGAACTTCATAGGAAGCCTTTGTTGGAATATTCACACCATCATTTTTATATTTTGCATGCATGCATGAAATCTGCATGTTTCATGCATTTGCATGCCACTACTTGCATCCAGTCATCATCATGGTTGTCTCCCCAGCACCTAAATCTTGCTTCTAGCTCTCCAGAGCCTGTTTTTAGCCCCCATTTGGCCATGCACCCTTCTTGACGGTTTTGCATGACCAGTGTGCCTTTATCACCTACCACACTCAGTTAGTGCATCCTTCTCACCTACTTCTCTCAGTTAGAGCGCCTTATCTCACCTACCAGGAGTTATCATTCAGTTAGTGCATTGATTGAGTAGTTCTTCCATTGATTGCTCATGTTGATTGCTTGTAGCTTCTGGTTAGCTAGTTTGGAGCATCCGTTCCCTTATTTATTCCTAGATGGTTCTGTTAGACTCAGTTAGACTCACTTAACTGACTATTACCATTTATGACTGATACTACTGATTGGATGATGTCTCCATTATTATCCAAGCTAGACTTTGAGTTATACAGCCTCATGCGCCTTCTTTTGGAGTCTCCACTCCCTGATTTATGCTAGATGGTCCTGTTAGATTCAGTTGGACACACTTGACTGACTCCTACGACTTCTGACTGATACTCCTGACTACCTAGTTATCCATGCTAGACTCGGAGCTCATAGATTCGAATGACCTACTTGGCTAATTCGAATCCTATATATTACTGCTTTGCAGTTCATTGTAACTAATTCACTTACATTCTTATTCATTGTATGATACTGATATTTGGTCTATTATTCTGTGTTTATGAGTGATCATTGAGTGTCTCCTTATCTTCTTCTTTGCAACATACTTGAGAGTTTGATTGTGAGTTTCTACAGTTGCTAGATCACTTGCAGATTCTTACATGGTATCAAAGCAGGAAGCAGCTATTCGAATTGCATCCATTGCAACAGTTGCAGTTGCAGTAGTAGCAGTTGCAACATTTCTTTGAGCGGCTATCTTTTCACTTGTGCACTAGAAGCCTTTGAGTTTCCACAACAAATCCTGGTGCTATTACTTGAGTTCATTGGAGAAATCCAGTGAGGTCTAGCTAGGTGTGAAGGACTTAGTCTATGTGACAAGTGTTCTTAAGGTAGTGTTCAGTCGAAGTGTAGCATTCTCCATCAACACAACTCTTCTTGTTTTGCAGGTGTATTCACCCGTTCGGAATCTTCTTCAACTATTCGACTTTCTCTGTTTATATGGATCTAAAACTTACATATTCCAACTATGTTGAGTGGAAAGCCAAAATGACTCTCTTCATGGGATCAAAGAGCTTCACCCGAATACTCAATGGAATGATGGTAGAACCAACCAGTGCAGTTGAAAAGTCCAAGTACCTGGATAGGCTTGATGAAGAAATTGGCCTCCTCCTTCTCTCAATTTTTGAAGATCATCACTTCCATGTCATCGATCTTACATCTCCTAAAGAGGTTTGGGACAATCTCAAATCCCTTTTTGGATAGAAAGATGATATGCAAGGACACAAATTGGAGAATGAGCTCATATGTTTGAGTCCTAACAGCTTCGAATATATTAATTCATTTCTCACCAAGTTCAAAAGCTTGATATCACAGTTGAAAAGATATGAGATAGTGAAAGAAGACAAGTAGCTTATACTTGCCATTCTCTCAAAGTTGGGGGCAAACTTCTCAATTTTTGTCTCTACTTTCCAGTCAGCTAGGTTGTCCATTCCAAGATGGAAGTTTCCCTCATTTGATGATTTCATCCAATCTCTTACTCAAGAGGAAGAGAAGTTGATCTCTATGGGAATAATCAAACCCAAATTGGATTAAGCTCTTACAATTGCAGAGAAAGCGAATGGTAAAGGCAAGCAAAATATTTCTGACAAGAGATCGAATGATACAAGGTGTACAGATAGTTCATACCAGTCAGATGGGGCTTCGAACTCAAGGAAGACCAAACATTCTCATAAGAAAATATCCAGTGCACATATTGTCTTAGAGGTTATCATCCTGAGAGTACTTGCATGAAGAAGACTGTAGATTTGATGGCTCAGTTACTTGATAAGAAAAATATTCCTGTACCTGTATGTACAAGGAAGAAAGATCCTGATACTGAACCTTCTGGATCCGAAGACAAAGAAAGATGTCATGCCTTCATGGAAAGTGCATCAACAGATTCTTCTTTCATCATAGATTTAGGAGCATCAAGACACATGTCTTCCTCCAAAGATCTCTTCTCCAGTTTTGAAAGCTCGGTTGGCCATTCCATCAGATTAGGCAATGATTCAGAAGTCTCCTCTCAGGGGAGTGGAAGAATCAATCTTGACCATGGTTACTTTTCTGATGCACTTTATGTTCCTTCTCTTACAACAAATTTACTTTCAGTGTATCAAATGACTCATATTGGAGAACCCAAAAGGGTGATCTTTTCTAGAAATGAAGTCGAGATACAATACATGGTTTCAGGGGGAATCATTGCAAAAGGAGTTGCAAATCATGAGACAAAACTCTATGAGTTTTCACACTTCTTACCTCTCTCAAAGGAGTCTGCTCTTCGCTCTCATACTCATGAAGAGAGTAGACTATCTCATCTCAACTACAAGCTAGTTCGAAATGTGGTTGATGGTCTTCCAAATAGCAAAATTGCTCATGGCACCTGCAAAAGTTGCTTGAAGGGCAAGGATCGATCTAAGAAGATTGAGAAAAAGAGGACTCCTGAAGAAGTGAGAACGCTAGATCCAGATCCACAAGAACCTGAAGATCTAGCACCTATTGGTTCAACTCCTATGGCCAAATGGGCCATCACTACTACATCCACTAGTGATCTTGTTGATGATCCATCATCATCAGATTCATAGTTTGCATGTGATGGTGAGCCAGTGCCACTTGCTTCTCTTCATAAGATTTCAGATTCAGAGTTTGCGCATTATGAGCATGAGCCAGTTTTACTTGCTTCTTCTCATGAGATTTCAGATTCAGAGTTTGTATGTGATGATGAGCCAGTTTTACTTGCTTCTTCACATGATATTTCAGAGAGAGATGATGATGGAATGCTAGATCCAGATCCACAAGAACCTAAAGGTCTAGAAACTGATAATGAAGATGAGCGAATGGGAGATCTAAATCCACAAGAACCTGAAGATCTCTCACCTGATATTCCTCCTCGTCCTCAATGGCCAGCCAGTACACTCCAATATGCCGATGATTTGGTTGGTGATCCACATGATCATAGAAGAACCAGATCAGATTTCAGAATGAAAGGTCTCATCCTTCTCACATTGTTGAACCATTTTCAGATCGATCGAACCTTCTTCGGAAAAGAAGGACACTTACCACCTTTAGGGGTGAGTAATGATATGCTACATTAGAATCCTTCAATCTATTTTGAGGGACTAGGGCTTTCTCCCCACTGTGTTTTCCCTATTTCCTCACTTAGTTTATTTAGATTGATTGTACAGGGTGACCTTTGGTCTTAGTCACCAAGGCCCTATTTTTCAAATTTCAGTTTTATCTCATAGTATAGCTTGCGGGGGGTGTTGGAATATTAACACCATCATTTTTATATTGTGCATGCATTTGCATGCCACTGCATGCATCCAGTCATCATCGTGGTTGTCTATCCAACACCTAGAGCTTGCTTCTAGCTCTCTAGAGCTTGTTTTTAGACCCCATTTGGCCTCTTACCTACCTAATGCACCCTTCTTGACTATTCTGCATGACAAGTGCACCTTTCTTACCTACCACACTCAGTTAGTGCGCCCTTCTCACCTACCACTCTCAGTTAGGGCACTTTATCTCACCTACTGGGAGTTATCATTCAGTTAGTGCATTGATTGAGTAGTTCTTCCACTGATTGCTCATGCTGATTGCTTGCAGCTTCTAGTTAGCTAGTTCTGTAGCTCCACTTGACTATTTGATAGCCTCATGTTCCCCCCTTGGAGTCTCCATTCCTTGATTTATTCCTAGATGGTTCTATTAGACTCAGTTAGACTCACTTGACTGACTATTACCATTTATGACTGATACTACTGACTGGATGATGTCTCCATTATTATCCAAGCTAGACTTTGAGTTAGACAGCCTCATGTGCCCCCTTTTGGAGTCTCCACTCCCTGATTTATGTTAGATGGTCTTGTTAGACTCGGTTGGACACCCTTGACTGACTCCTACCACTTGTGTCTAATACTCCTGACTGGATGATGTCTCCAAGTTATCCATGCTAGACTCAGAGTTCATATATTTGAATGACCTACTTGGCTAATTCAAATCCTATATATTACTTCTTTGCAGTCCATTGTAACTCATTCACATACATTCTTATTCATTGTATGATACTGATATTTGGTCTATTATTCTGTGTTTGTGAGTGATCATTGAGTGTCTCCTTCTCTTCTTCTTTGCAACATACTTGAGATTTTGATTGTGAGTTGCTACAGTTGCTAGATCTCTTGCAGATTCTTATAGCCATCAATCTTGGATTATTACATTGATTGAAGGAGAATACCGTAGAGAAGAGTAAGAAGAAAGAGTTTAATCAGTGGATATGCTATGATGATGGAGATTGAGAATATGGATGCTCATGAAAGGCATATAGAGCTCAGAGAATGCTCCTAGGGCCACACTCAAGAAACTAGATATCCTCCTCTTATGGAAACTTCCTCGGGATCTCTCTTTGATACTATTAACACTAGGAACACTTTTGAATGGATTGAATTCTCTAATGATAGCTGATAATGCATGTAGATAGGATTCAAGATCTGCAATAGACTCAGTTATGAAGACTAGATGTCATCATCCTTTTAGTAGAAGCACGGGGCACATCTACCAGCTATGACTAGAGGCATATCCCCTAGGTCAAAGAGAAAACATTGCACTCAATTTAAATCACAAATGATCAAAAGATGTGAAATGGAGTTGTAAACCGTCATTTATAGATTTAGGTGACTTGTTGAGCAAGTAAGATAGGGTAAGGATCCTGTTGTGCAGGAAAAATACCTTATAGTGAGGAGAAGACACTACCAACTTGGGTGGGGTGACAGGTAAATACATTCATCGCATTCCATTTAGTTACTACAAATGGAAAGGGATCGAGGTATCAAAAGAAGTAACTTTTTATCGACGACTGGTCCTAGCTTTCGCTTGATCCTCCACTATGATGAACCTACAACACAAAGTGAACCTTCCTCAGCGTATCTTGACTGTAATAAATATGATGAAATAAGAAATAACTTAAAAAACATATACAATCAGACATTAAACCAAATGAACATTCAATCCAATAGACATTCAATTTGGTACAGGAAGGGTATTTCCACCTTTTTATTGTCAAAGAAACATGAATCAGTACAAATATACCAGATCTGTCTAGATGCTTTTGCAACCGAGTCCTAGAGTCCTGCTCTTCACAACGAATTGGGAATTCCTCCAGCGTAATAGCAGTTAAAGCATTCCTTCTAGGTCCCTCTCTCATGGATCCCCCTTGTATTTATGGGACAAGGTAGGCAGTTTGAATCGAGAAGTGGTTGAATTGGGAGGTTGAGGAAGTTGCAAAACCAACTTCAACTAATCCCAATTCGTCATCTTAATATATTTTTTGACTTCATCTTAAGATGTGCATGGATTTCATACAACTAGAGTAGCGCACAGTGTGCAACTCTTGTGCTTTACAACAAGCGTTTGCAACTTTCAGGATATGTGTGTGGGTTGTCTGTTATAAGAGTAGCGCACATTTAGGATATGTGCGCAGGTTTCCAGTTGTAAGAGTAGCGCACATCCACTAAAATATGCAGAAAAAATATATTTTCAGCTGAAGATGTAAGATCTCAGTATCAAATCAACCAAGTTCAACTTGCATTATATATTCTAGGAAAACTTCATTAGATGTAAGTATATCATCCCAAATAGAATGCATGTATAAACATTCAGATGGAGTTATCGCCTGGTCAATTGCCGGTACCCAGTCCCAAAAAGGTAAGCATGAATTCAGAGGCTTCTTCTCAGTAGCAATTGGACTCAAGGAACAATATGCCACATAATTTGATTGAGACATGGTAGTGCCTACTGATGGGAGACATACTTGGTCTATAGTTGGGTAATAAGAGGGATCAACAAATGTAAGTTGATAGATAGTAACAATGCTTTCGCTGTGAGGAAAATGCATCACACGAAAGAGCGTAGACACCACATCCTGCATAGAATATACGTAATCACACCCGAGGATCATATCAAAATCCATAGGGTCCTTTAAAACCATAAAATAAACTAAGACTGTTTTTCCACCCAAAGTAACGGGTCCTTGAGGGAGGAATCCCAATGGTTCATTAGGTTTTTATCGAAAGTCAACGGCCAATTAATAGCTGGAACAAGGTTAGGAAAACCTAAATCTATCCAAGCGTAAGGGGATAAGATACTAGCAGAGGCTCCTTCGTCTACAATACATCGATGAATCACATGGCTGCCGATATCAACCTTTATCTGGAAAGGTGTACAAGAAGGAAGGAGAGGCTCAGTTAGACTATTCCAATCAAAGGAAATGATCCTAGAGCTTGGTAGGGGTTCACTCAGCACAGATGAAGTGCCCCCATTTTCAGAAACATCCGAACTGGTAATGCAGAAGACTTCAGGGACAGGTGCACCATTCTCTTAAGGACTGATGGGATCGGTCGAAGATTGCATCGATTCGATCACTTCACTCTCCGAAGGAAGAGTGGGGTTGACCAAAGATTGCATTGGTTCAACCACTTCATCAACCAAAGGTTGATCAGGCTGTTGGGAATCTATAGACAATTTAGGAGTAGGGTATCCTTCAGACATGGAGCACACTCTCCGCACCTCTGGAATAGGAGGGCACAGGTGAATAAGGTGATCTCCCTTACAAAGTTTATAAGGGAACTTTGGCTTGTGTCCTATAAGCCTAGACTCCTTTACAACAATAGTACTCTCAGCATGACTACCATTGGTTGGCAACTTTCCTCCAACATTATTTGCAGTGGCTGGTTGCTCAGAAGCAGAAAACTTTTGAACTACGGACCACACTCTTTGCACTTCTGGAAGTACAGGGCACAAATAGGTTAGGTGGTCTCCCTCGCAAAACTTACAAGGGAACTTAAGCTTCTGTTTATTAGGTTTGTCGACAATGTCAACTTTCTCAGCATGACTTGTAGCAACGGATTCAGTGTCTCCAGTATGACTCACAGTAGCTGGTGACTTGTCATTAATATGACCAGCAGTGATCAATGACGTGTCCTTAACATGAGCAACAATGGTTGAAGATATGCTTTCAGTATGATTTGCAATGACTGAAATTTTACTCCCAGCATGACCTCCAGAGGCTGGGTAGGTACCCCCAGCATGAATTCCAGAGGCTGGGTGGGTGGGTTCAGTATGACTTACAGTGACTGAGTGTTTCCTCCCAGCATGACATCCAGAGACTAGGTAGGTGCCCCTAGCATGACTTCCAGAGGCTGGGTGGGTGGGTTCAGTATGACTTATAGTGACTAAGTGTTTCCTCCCAGCATGACCTCCAGAGGCTGGGTAGGTGCCCCCAGCATGACCTTTAGAGGTTGGGTGGCGAGGTTCAGTATGATTTCCATTGACTGAAAGAGTTATCCCAACATGACCACCAGAGGTTGGGTAGGTGCACCCAACATGACCTTCAAAGGCTGGGTGGCGAGGTTCAGTATGATTTCCAGTGATTAAAAGAGTTCTCCCAACATGACCACCAGAGGTTCGGTAGGTGCCCCCAGCATGATTTTCAGAGGCTGGGTGGCGAGGTTCAGTATGATTTCCAGTGACTGAAATAGTTCTCCCAACATGACCACCATAGGTTGGGTAGGTGCCCCCAGCATGACCATCAGAGGCTAGGTAGGTGCCCCCTTGCTTTGGTATCTTCTTCTTATTCTTCCTCCATATATTCCTTTTAGACTGCTAGTTACTAGTATTACTACTTTCACCACATGAGATAGAAAGAGGAGGAGAAGATGTTACTGGCGAAGCAGGCATAGGGTTCTAATGCTCTTGATGTGAGGTGCTTACTTGAGAAGCATCAGGAGCATGCAAGGTGTTCGGAGTGGAAAACAACCAAACCGTTAGCCCTATAGTGAATCCCGGAAGATTCAAAGTAGCCATTAAGGGAGTACCAATGTTCCCAATGAATGGAAAAGCATAAGGATCCCCTTGAACAGGGGTCCCTTGATTGGTTCCCACTGGGATGCTATCCATAGTTTCCGACTCAACGGGCCTGTTGGGCCCAGGTTGAGACAAAGTTTTGGAAACACCTTTTTGAAGCAAGCAGGGAAAGCTGAGCTGAGCGCAACTCAGAAACACAATTTTTCCTAAGTATTGAGGAAGCTGCGAAGTTGCACGCAACATCCAAATTTTGACCACACTGCAGAGTTGCGCGCAGCATCGAAGTTTTGGCCGTGATGCGAAGACCAGTACTGCGCAGAAGCAGTTCTGCGGAGTTAGGATGCCACGTGGAGCCAACAATGCGGAGTGCTGGACAAGTATCAAGTGCAGGTACCGGTTGGACCGGTAACGACCATTTTTGTAAAGATATTCCAGGATTGCCGAGCGGCGGACATAAGCAAAACAGGAAGGCGGCCACATGTGGGTTGTTAAGGAAAGAGACGTTTGGCACACTTGGAAGGTGTAACCGTTAGAGAGAAATGGTTCGGCTGAAGCAGCCTGTAGGCATGCGCGCGACAGGAAGGCCGATAGCGACAGGATGAGGACGTGGAGATCCACCATGATCAAGCAAACGCTACCAGGAGCTAGCAAGCCGGTTTGGAAAACCGGCACAGTTTTGGAAACCCTTATGGTTTTGGGTATTAGGTCTTCGACATTGTACAGACATGACCTTCGGGCATGATCTATTTAAGAAGACAATTTTGTATGGGATGGGGTTGTTCTATTTTTTGGCTAGATGTTAGTTGTTAGAGTAATCTTGAGATAACTTTTTGTATTGTAAAATCTCTCTGAGCTGAGAATATTGTAAAGGCTCTATAGCTGTGTGCGCAGAGACCTAGCCGAGAGAAAGGAGAGTCCGTAGCTAAGTGCGCAGACTAAGAACGGTTGCCCCGTCCCTTTTTGAAAGAAATATATTACCAACCGTTCTTGTGGACATAGCTTTCCATTCGGGGAAATGAACCACATTAATTCATATGTTATGCGATTATGTTTTATGAATGAATGACTGTCTGTATCATATGTAGAATGAACGTTTGAATGTTTCCTTGCACGCTGTAATAGGAGAACTTTGATATGCATTTACCAATAGGAGAAGTTTGGGAATGATATGCTAGGTTCCATGTGAACAAACGAGTGGAAAACATTTCAATTATATGTTAAGATCGTGAATCAGTCATTTAAGTTTAATACTTTCTTAAACACAGTAAAGGAATGCAGCACAGTTAGTCGCGTCTATCATCTCAGTTCACGTTGTAATACTCTAAGCCCTTGAATGAATATTAGAAAGATAACCAGTAAGTGCCTGAATGAATGGACGAATGATAGTCATTTCAGTGCCTTAGCGTTTTCAAGATCTTCCAAGTCAAGAATCAGCGTGGTTGACTCGCAGTTCCTGTAGAAGACTCACAGCAGTAAGAAGTCTTTAAGTGAGGCCCGCAGTGTTACCTTCACCGTGTAGTACTGCTCGCAGCGTAGGTCCTGCTATGTACCGCATCGCTTTGTCCTACAGCACACTCCTTTTGTCCTACGCTGCGCAGCTTGTTCATATAAACAACTCATCATTTACTATGGAAACCTGATTCCGCAGTACCCCATAGATACACCTCGGGTGAGACCTCAACCTGCTCACAGGTTGTTGCCGAAAGGGCTGGTGCGAAGGAGTTTTGTTGGTCAAAAGGGAGAACTGCAAAGAACCTGAGTCTAATTGGAAACCTCTGGGTCAGTTTAATCCAACAAATGGTTCCATTGCCGCGCTAGAATCCATGATGAGTTGCAATCACAATGCGTGAAGACGAATATCAATTCCCCAAAGGATCTGACAATTGGCATCCGAAAAAGACAGAAATCCAAGCTTGGTGGGATAAGACCATAAGAGACTTTAACAGACAAGAAAATAGACATCTGAGTCTAAGTGACACACAGTGGTCAGAGAGATATCTGTTTGACGATGTTCACGAGATTTTTTGGGCATCGTTTCCAAACGATCTGCATGCGTGGATCTCACGGTTTGCAGAGAAGAAAACTTGTTTTCAAGGAGTACCCACAGAGTGGAATCCTGAGCTCACAACGCAGCTCAAATCATTAAACAGCCCGTTGTCGCGTGCAGTTGACTATTGGGTTGATCATATGCTAGAAGGCTTTGTAATAGAATTTGTTGTAGACACACTCAAATCCTACAACCAAGCATAAGCAAACTTTTTCGAAGGATTCCAAGGTAAGTTTCTAAACAATCTCAGTCTATACATTAAGATGTTGTTAGCTGAGAAAGGTGTTTTAAGAATGCAGTAATTTTGTCAAGTTTTTCATGGTAAACAGTATATATAGTGATTTTGACGAAGAAACTCACAATCTTAGAAGTGGCAAGAGATATAAATTTAATAAGAATCCTACAAGCCCTAAACTTCATAGAGATATTGAGATCCCCTGTGATCTTGATAACGAAGTTGCACAACCATTTACCCCTGAGAATTCGCCGGCTGCATAAACCGCAACACTCTTATCGCAAAACCCACCCTCTACGCATCCCACCCCGCAGATTACTCAATCTACTCCATCTCTCCTGATAGTCCCATTTTTTTTCACTGTAAAGAACCCTTTACAGCAGCCACGCACTAACCAGAGTGCCCCACAAACTAATCCGACAATGGCAAACACTGATATGAAACTACCAATATTCAAAGGAACTGGCGTAGAAGACCCTGATTAGCATTGGTTCCTTTGCGAAGCCATATGGAGTGTAAGACAAATCCAGGACAATATCGTGAAGCAAGCACAGCTCATCACCACCTTTAGAGACAGAGCTTTACACTGGTTTATGAAATACTCTCAGGTACAGCCCAGAACCCTCGCAGAAATTAAAGCCGCGTTGGTGGCTGAGTTTAAGAAACCTAAGTCTGAGTCTCAGTGTATAACTGAGCTGAAGGAAATAAAGCAGAGACCAACTGAAACGGTCTGGGAATTTGATCAGAAGTTTAAGACCTTGCTAGACCAAGTCAGTTTTGTTATACCACCAGAACAACTAAAGAATGATTCATTGTTGCGTTGTTACTCCATATTAGATTACCATTGATGCAGCAGAAGGTTCTATCCTAGGCAGAGGCTTTCGAAATCGCAATGAAGCTAGAAGCTTCGCCGATTGGTTATACTAGTTCTGGGATGTCTCAGATCCAGAACCAGCTGACCACCCTGACACTTGAACTGCAAAGTATGAAAAATGGTAAAGAACAAAGATATGAACCTAGAAAGGAGGTCTGGTGTACAAATTGTAAAGGAGAAGGTCATGACTGCGAGCATTTCCCTCTATTCCGCGACTATCTTAACAGTGGTGTGCCTAACCCATTAAATCAGAATCAGGCCCCATGGTGTGAAATTTGCAGAACCACAGGCCACAGACCTGAAGACTGCTACCTTATCCAGAAATACGTGAAAACTCCTAAGAATTTATATTGCAATTTCTGTAAGTCAGTTGGACATGATGAATCCAACTGCCGCGCATATGAATTTATGAATGAAAGAAAACGAGATATGGACGCAATGTGAGGCACTGGCGTATACCGCGTTCAGGAAGAAAATTAGCCTAAGCAAGATAACACACAATATGACCAAGGAGGATACAGAGGTTGTGGTGGTGGATTCCGTGGCAGAGGAAGAAATGCTGGTCCGGCGCAGGGAAGAGGCCATGGCCAAGTCATTTGTTATAATTGTGGCCAACCCAATCACGTATCTAGAGATTGTGTTAACCCATGCACCACGTGCAATTTTTGTAAATCATTTGAGCATGTTATTGAAGACTGCCCAGTATTAGAGGTGGAAATACAGAAGAGAAGACGAACAGAGGCCCTGAATCCAAATGTCCAGTGGATCCGAGCATCAACGTGGTCACACGCAGTGGCGCTGAGACAGGCCGCGACAGAGGAATGGAAGCTTCAACATCAGGGGAGTCACATATGAAGAAGGATCCCCTTGAAACAGTATGGATAAGGAAAGCTCAAAGAAAAGCACCCCCTCTTGACTTATAGAAGAACAAAGAGATCTTCATTGACGCGCGGGATACCTTTAGGGAACCAGCAGATAAGTCATCAAGGATCCCGTTGCGCAGTGAAACACCGCATGTTGAAGACATGCCAGCTCCTTATGATAAAACAAACACTACGACAGATGTCTGTACTTCTGTTGCCCAGTTCTTGCAAAGCTGCATGAAGTTACTAAAAAGCGAGAAAGCCATAGTAAAGCTCCAGAAGCTCATCATCCAATATGAACCTCAGATTGCAACAGAGACTCCAGATAGTGCGGTACATCATATAAGGAAACACAAAAGAACAGGCCGAGAGATGAGGCTTACTACGCAGATAAGAGATTTTGAAATCGATGAAGTCATCCTTGATCTGGGATCAGAAGTGAATGTCTTAACCAAGCAGACATGGCAGCAGATGGGTTGACCAAAGTTGCTCTGGTCACCTATCCAGTTACGAATGGCTAATCAAGAGAAGGTCATACCTTTTGGTCGCTTAGCTAATGTAGTAGTTGACATCGACGGAGTACAAAGTCATGCAGACTTTGAAGTTATTGAAATTGTGGATGATAGTCAACCTTTTCCAACAATATTGGGAATTGATTGGGCTATGGATAACTTGGCTATAATAAAATTGAAGACAAAGAAGATGATCTTTGAAGGGAAGCATTTTAGGGTCATCACATCATTGGATCCTAAAGATGGTGATAGATACAGTGAGCCGATTCAGGAGGAATCTCAAGCTCAAGATTTAGACCGACTATTCTAGCTGACTGCGAACAAGGAAGACTACATTAATCCTATTGCGGACGGTACGCTCAGCTGGCGATGCGACACTTCTTGTATCTCTGACTCAGATGCAGGACTGGAAAATTGGCAAAACTGCATGCATGAAGTATCAACAAGAAGATGTGCACAGGTTACGAAATCACTGCGTTGGATCGGAAAAGAGGTGAGTCTTATTCCCACATATGATGGTTCTGCTAATGTTTACAGTTTCATAAAGGAATATACTGCAGCTATACCAGATGAGCATAAACTATCAGCTTTAGATATGGCATCACGCGATACACCTGCCAGATGGTGGAATGCACATAAGAAGACATTGACCACTTGGGATCAATGCAGAACTAAGATGCAGATCCGGTTCCCCGAAAGGGTTACTTTACCCTTCGAAAAGTATAATGGACAGACAGACCCTAGCCAACACATTGAAATCTGTTCAAAGGCATGGGTGGAAAGACCAACTACAAAATGGGTACACTTATTTGTACATACATTGGATGCGGGTATCCCAGAAAAATGGTACCTAGAGCTGGAGCTGCGCAGTGAACTCACTGATTGGGAGATGCTCGCTGCGAACTTCCAGAAGGACTTCAGTTTTGAAGACGAGAATCCATTAATCCATGAGGCATTACAGCTAATCAAGAAGCGCATATTCCGGGACGACTATTCTCATCAAAACATAACATTACAGGAGTTTTTTGAGACAGAGTGCGTTCCTATGCAACTACAGCCAGAATGGAAAGAACATGAAGAGCACTTTATCGAGTGTTACAACTTAGCTGAAGATACTGTTATCACATTATAGTAGTAGGGCTACTATCCTTGTTCAGCAGATATCTGCACATTCCAGAGCTTCCATTATTCCAGAGCATGGCTATAAATTTTGGATCACTCATGATCAGAGCAGTATATTATTTAGACCTTGTGTCAAGGCTGAGCCTTCAGAGTTCAGATTTGATGATTGATGTGACCCTTTATCCCATACAGTTTCAGTTCAGTGCTTAGAGATGTATTGCAGCAGTGTTTCAGATGGTACATGATGATTATTACTATGATGATGTTATATGATCTATGGATGCTTTATCACTGACTGTGGATTATTATCTTGTTGATTTAGTCATGTTCACAAGCATTTGCTTGGTATATTATTCCTTATGTGGCAAACTTTTTAAAATGAACTATAAATCATAAAATGGACAATTGCTTGCACATTTAGGTCATTTAACAAAACCCACTGGTTTTTCACCTTACATAGATATGGTCTTTCCTGACACTAGTTGTCTACTAGTGTAGTCTCCATATCCACATGACTTTCCTATTTGACTTTAAACCTTGACCTGTCTCATTTGACTTTCTGATACTGAGGACTTCCCCATTTTTCTACCTCTGTGTTTGGACCGCATCCCTATATATTCAGTGTCTCGGCTCTGAGTTGGTGACAAAACTTGCCTTTGGTGAGTTGGATTGTAGGCCTAAATCATTATGGTCGGTTGTCCCGATGTTTGGCATTGGCTCGAACTCCCCCTAGTCACTTGAGATGTTGTTGGCTGAAACTGAAAGCTCATGTTCTACCTATGGAAACTTATAAATTCGCCCATGGAAACAAAAAAAAGGGCAAGAGCGATGAACAGCTAAAAAATACTCCTCGAAGAGTATAAGAAAGGTCCAAAAAGCAACGGCTCTTAAAAGTTATATCTAAACAATTGCTGACCTTATATGTATTTGAAAAACATGCCCTGGATGCAAGCTGCAACTAGTTGTGCTTATCAGCACACCTGAAATCCGAAGGGTTATGTAGGCCAAAAAGACCATGAAATCAAATGGAATGATCCTAATGAACCTGGATCAACTTGATGTAGACATGATTCCTAAGTTGAATAAACACTCTCTGAACAACTTATCCATTTGTGAGGCACGGCCATCCCCCGTGTTATTTTGTCCAGCACAGAGTTTGTAGCTTCCCCCCCTTCTCCCAGTCCAAAGTATTTTTGAGTTAAGTTAGACAAGTCAACCCCTTGGCCCAACCTTGTTCCTAGCCTTCATCCTTCACTAGCAGTTTGACCATGTCCAATGGGTGAGTTTGTCATTTGAGCTATTGTGCAAGTAATTTTATATAACAAAGAAATATGCTAACTTGATTAATGCCACTGAATGGATGTTATACTTTGAGCTTGGCTCTGAGAATGACTAGAGAAGCATGTCTTAGTCTACTGATGTGATTTATCCTTGGTTGTATATTATTGGGATCTGTGATGATGTGGGCCATATATATATGCTTATTGATGATGATTCATGGTCCCACATACTTGATGATGAGATCATATGATGGACATATGATGCAGATGATGATTGACGCAGTTCAGCAGTTTTATTTATTACTTCAGATCAGCAGATTATGCATTGTCCATATATGGTGGGCCCTACAGCTGGCCCATTAGGGAAACCCATGGTGTATGAGTACACATTCCTAGTGGATTTGGGTCTTCTGGATCCAATGAGACACTTATCTTTCAGTTCCGGGCACTTGTGACAGTGATTGATGCAGTTTTACACTTGTTGACCAGATTTGGGGCTGATTTCCCAGCCTGAGCAGCAGGGGCCCTGAGAGGCCAGTTCACCTAGGGCGTTGATGATGAAGGGGGTGGTCCAACCACTTGTTTTTACCATTTACCCCCCTTCTGGAGAGCCTGGTGGGCTCAGATGGACAGCGCAGATGCCCTAGGAGGCATTTTTGGCACTTTCACAGTTACCGAGGCAATTAAAAAATGGGATAAAGTGGTCACTGAAGAAATCGATTTGGGCAATTGAGGCAAGGTTTTGGCATTTGGTTTCAACAGAGGTCTTCCAGGGTGATCTCACTATCTTCCAGCCAGTTTTCACCATGTGGGTATGCCCACATTGATCATAGGAGGTCCTTTACTGCTAGTCTGTCACAGATTTTGAGGACAGATTTGATCATTTACATTATCTTGGACATATTTTATTATTTTATTGTGCCTTGGAGATGAGCTAGTAAGGATTGATGCCTCCTAGCCCCACCATGTGCTTATATTGTCATGTCCTAGTCACTATGAGGTGGATTTTGGTACTTATACTTCTCTAGTGGATGACGTCACCCTCTTTTTGTACCATTTAGTGGGGGCGCTATCATTATATTGGGTGATCCATGTGATGTATTGTTATGATTTATTGTTAGCCGTTGATTAGATCTTTTGATCTTTTAATCTTAGCCACTCATGTAAAAAGTGGTTAGGATTGTACTCTCTCCCCATCCTATTTAAGGAGGGAGCCTCTCATTGTAAAATTCATCTAGAGATTTTTGGCTCTTGGCTCTTGGAATAAAATTCTATCTTTTGGATTACATACTTGGATTGGAGTGGATGTTGGTTGTTTCGATTGTAAATGCTTTTGTCCATTGCACTGGAGGATCTATTGTAGCTATCTTGCATATTTGCCATATCTTATTTACAGGTTAAGAGGACGTTTTTGGACAAGTGCGAATTGGTGGGGAGGCTTGCCCTTCAAGCTTGGAGGAAGACGTTTTGGTTTGACAGGGAGTAGTTTTGCCTTTGTGTCAACTATTCTTTGTTTATCTCTCTCTTGCTTGTATCTACCTTCAACATGTTAAACTGATTGATGCTTTGCTCCTTGGTTTGACAGGTTAGAGGGAATCACATGTGGCTTGGGAAAATCGATTTGGCAAGAGGGCTTCAAGAATTCTCCATTTGATCTTTGGCAAAGTAATCCTCATCTCAACTAGCATTCATCTCTTCATCCAAGTATGCTCCAAGAGGTATGATCTTCTTCTTCCTTGAATCATCCATAATTTCTAGATCATAAAAACCCTAATTGATTAAAACCCTTGTTTTTTGTTTTTCTTAGATCTACTTAGATCTAGCCTTGCTTTTGAAGAGATATTGAAAACCCACCTCTATAGCATCCACCCCTAGTTGGATCTATAGTTTGATGGTGATTGGCTTAGAATTGACACACTTTTCAAGGCAAAATGCCCTCTTGAACCCAAATCGCACTTCCTAAAGAGAGGCTTGTTTGGTTAGATCTAGCACATGGGTAGGTGAGATCCCACTTGATTGGTAATCTACACACTTCCACTTGTGGACATCATTCCATGTTTTAAGGGGTTAAAACCCCCTCTTGAATTTCTTGGCACCTCAAAACTCAGATCTACTAAGATCTAACCCTTGGATTGACTTGTTTTTTGGGATCCACATAGATCGGGGCATAAGCCACTTGGATCTATAGTTTGATAGCCATTGGACTTGATTTGGTCCACCTAACCCCTCTTTTAGCCCTCCTTGAGCAAAGTCGCACTACCTGGGGAAGGTGAGTTTGTCCACTTTGAGGAAGTGGGTGTTTGAGATTTCTGTAGATTTGGATTGGCCATACCTTGAAACCTAGGTCTAGAGTATCATTTTGTGACGATATGCCTTGGGGGTAGCATTCCTTGTTTCAAGGGATTGTGGTCCACTTAGGGTCACTTCTTGAAAACCTAGATCTAGCAAGATCCAACCATTAGATTTCATTTAGCCCACTTGACTTGGCTCCTAGGTGTCCCGATCTACACTTTGACATACCTTTTTGACCCCATTAGCCCATTTAACAAGGCACTAGTCCTCCTCAAAGCAAATCGCACTCCTTGGGAATTGTGTCAAACCCTAGATCTAGTACATGGGTACTCCTAAAATCAACTTAGATCCATAGATTTAATCATTACCTAACGTCTAGTACCAATTTCATCCCTTAGCTTCACCTTGTGGGCCCACTTAAAGCCATTTCACACATCCCATGAAAATAGGACCCACTTGTGTAAACATATGGTACTATACTTTGTCATCATACCCAATTATGTGGCCTAAATCATACATAGGTTGAAACACTAAACAATTTCTCAAACCACCTTCAACCATACCTCAACTTCTAGGTCCACTTAGCCTTGCATCGGTTTCTGTAACTTTTCATTTACTTATCCTTAGAAACATTTGTTTGGGTCCAATCAACTGTGATTGGTTATAGGGTCTCCCCCTCGGTCTTGTTTCACCCTGACCTAAAGCGAAGAGTGCCTTGGTTGACGTGACTCCCACCTTGCATTGGGAACCATGGCATCTCTTAGGTCACCTCTTTAGTTGCCTGTCTCCTCTACCGTCCCGGACGGGATACCACTAGGGGAAACTACAAGTTGCGTGATAACAGATACCAATCATACAAATGCAGATGAGGAGGACCTGCGCAACATAGATATACCAGAGTCAGAACATACGCGCGAGGTAGAAGGACCTCCGTTGGAAATCCCAGATATGACTGGACCAATAAAAACACAAAAAGTGAACATTGGCACAGACAAAGAGCCGAAGTTCGCATCAATAGGAGATTATTGGGACAATCAGACTATTGCAGAGATCGCAGATACCTTACATGAGTATCAGGAACTGTTTCCAACCAAACTTACAAAGATGAAAGGAATTTTGGGAGACCTAGGGGTCATGAAAATACCTTTAAAGCCAGGTGCTAAGCCTGTCAAGCAGAGGCCATACAGATTGAATCTGCGCTACAAGGAAAAAGTCCGCGCAGAGCTAGATAAGATGCTAGAGGCAGGAATCATTGAACCAGTCGAAGAATCCAAATGAATTAGCCCCATGGTTGTTCAAGACAAGAAAGCAAAAGGCGAGATCAGGATTTGTGTGGATCTCAGAAAACTGAATGATGCTTCCATGCATGACCCATTTCCTACTCCATTCACAGATGAAGTGCTTGATAACGTTGGAGGAAATGAGACATATTCTTTCACTGATGGTTTCTCTGGTTACCTTCAGATCAGGATTGATCCTGTGGATAGGCATAAGACGACATTTTCTACAGAATGGGGGTCATTCCAATACACCGTCATGCCTTTTGGTTTGAAGAACGCACCTTCCATATTCTCCAGAGTTGTTGTCACAGCATTTAAAGATTTTATGCACAAGTTTCTAGGAGCATACTTTGATGATTGGACTGTGTTTGGTCTATTGAAAAATCATTGTGCGAATCTCCGCATGATGCTCGAAAGACGCATTGTTCATTTGGAACGTAGAATGCGAACAGGGTTTTGATACATTAAAAGAAAAGATGGTCACCGCGTCGATTCTAGTCTTTCCAGACTGGACAAAGCCATTCCATGTCCATGTTGATGCATCATGTATTGCCCTGGGGATCGTGTTAGCTCAGCCAGGAGAGGGAGGTATTGACCACCCTATTGCATTTTCTAGCAGAAAGCTTTCAACAGCAGAGAAGAACTATACTACTACTGAGAGGGAAGGCCTTGCAATGGTATATGCTCTACAGAAATTTAGACACTACTTGCTGCGATCTCACTCCCTTATGTTTACCGACCATTCTGCGTTGAAATACTTGGTCAACAAGCCAGTGTTAAGGGGACACATATGCAGATGGCTATTGCTGTTCTAGGAATATGAATTTGAGATTATTGTCAAGCCAGGTAGACTGAACTTGGGACATGATCATTTGTCAAGGATTAAGTCAGGAGAGGAGCCAACGAACATTGAAAACAGTCTACCTAATGCGCAGCTATTTTCTATACAAGTTGCCGATGATTATTACAAGGATATTATTGAGTTCCTAACCACAGGGCTGGCACTGCAGGAATTCTCTGTCCAGCAGAAAAAACAGTTAGTGGTGTGCACCGCGGACTTCACTATAATTACAGGTCAGCTATACAAACTTGGGTCGGATGAAGTCCTGCGCAGATGCGTACTCGATCATGAGAAGCCATTTATTTTAGCAGACGCACACTCAGGAATCGCGAGAGGTCACTATGCAGGAAGGGCTACCACACAGAAGATATTGCGTACAGGGCTATGGTGGCCTACACTCCATAAAGATGCCAAAGAACATTGCAAGAACTGTGATGTCTGTCAAAGGACAGGAAAACCATCATGCCAAGATGAGATGCCATTAAATCCACAGTTGACATTGCAGCCATTTGAAAAATGGGCAATAGACTTTGTGGGTCCTATAAACCCACCAGGAAAAAGAACGGGTGCAAGGTATATTATTACTGCTACTGATTACCTCCCCAGATGGGAGGAAGCAAAACCAGTTAAGGACTGCAGCACCAGTATTGCTGTGCAGTTTATTTTTGAAGAAATACTCACCAGATTTGGCTGTCCGAAGATTTTGATGAGTGACCAAGGTACTCACTTTTTGAACAAGACTATTGAGGTGCTTACGGAAGAATTCCACATTCGTCATCAGCGCAGTACTCCATATCATCCATAGGCGACTGGTACTATAGAGGCTTTCAATAAAATATTGGAGAACGCACTCACTAAGGTATGCAATGTAAATAGAGACGATTGAGACCTGCGCGTCTCATCTGTGTTATGGGCATACAGGACGACATGCAAGAAATTGATAGGACGGACACCCTTTCGGTTGACTTATGGGCAGGAGGCTATAATGCCTATGGAATATATTGTCCCTAGTTTAAGCATCGTTGCATTCACAGGGATGGCAGATTGCGAAGCTCTAGAAGAAAGATTGCTACACTTACTGGGATTGGAGGAAGATCGCTTCATCGCAGGCTTCCACCAGCAAGCTTAGAAGGACCGCGAGAAAGTATGGCATGATCGCCATATAAAGAACAAATGTTTTCAGTTAGCCAATTTAGCCGGTGATACCTTGCCAACCTTGATAAACGGAAGCAGGCTAAAGCTATACCATGATAGCACTGCTTCGCAGAACCCTAAATAACAAGCAAAGGAAGGAAGTTTTAAGTGTCAAGTACAGTTGAAATTGAACACTAGAAATGTAAAGGAGTCTGTACATGTATGATAAAAGGAAAAATGTATGATAAGAAGAATGATCTATGCACCGCGCAGCACTATTGAAGTTGCGCGAAAAAAAAAAAAAAAGGAAGTCGCGCAGTTGGAAATTTTTGGCACTGCGAAGTAGCCGCGCAGGGTTGCAGATGGCTTGCCACGCAGTTCGACGTAGCACTCAGAGAAAAATAGCCATTGCATAACTTTTCAGAAAAATAGCCGTTAGATGACCGTTGCAACTACTTCAGCATTTAAAGAGAAAATAGTCGTTATGAGCATGCTGACGACGGAAAAGACCAAAGGATCCGCTCAAATTCGCCAATGGACACCACATTAAATGCCTATCTAGCCATTGAAGGGCACGGGAGGGAGTCTGTTGTGCCTATAAATAACACCATTTGGAGACTCGCGGGCGTTACCGAGCATTTAGAATTTTCTTGTGATTAACCTCTCCGAGCTAGTAGCCATCTGTATTCCGTCTGCCTTAGCCGCTATCTCATTAGTGAATGTTTGAACCTTCCTATAGAGAAGAAGAACTGGCCATTGAAGAAGCACTGGGGATCTTTCAGCATGGAGGGATTCAGCAGTTAATGAAAACTCCAATTAAGAAGGTCTCTATAGAACAAGGTGAAGGATTCCGCAGATCACCAAGAATTAATCCGACAATGCAGGAAAAAGTGAAAGATAAAGGAAAAGACGTAACTGCACCTCGAACCAAGGTCATAAAGATGGGCTCCTCGGCACAAAAATCACCAGTCTTTCAGAAAGAGCCCTTGAAGATGACACCCGAATATATCTCCCCGCGGGCACTGAATGCCCCTATGTTTAAATTGCCCAAGAATGTGAGATATGACATCCCGCTGTCACCTATCTCAAAACATGTAAAGACTTCTAAGAATCTACTGGGAAAGAAAGCAGAATGTAAATGGGAGGATTATGACCTCTTGGGAATGAAGAAGGACGAGCCAGATGTTCCCAAGTACCCAGATTTTCAACCAGACCAGTATATGTGCTGGAAAACGGATGCCAAGGGAACTCTGAACTTGGTAGCTGACAATTGGCTAACACCTGTCGTTCAGTCGGGGCTACTAAACTTGCTCAGATTGCCACATTTTGACCGTTCCCCAGAACTTGATATCGTCATTTGCACACTCATGGCGCGAATCCACCAAGGTTATCTGTGGCTGGACAGAAACATTGATATTAACATTGATTTGATCCACCGCATCACCAGGCTAAGCAAGCACGGTAAGGATCCTAAGCAATTCTTCCAGGGGAAGAGCAAAGATAAAGAGGCTGTTGAGAAGATGAAGAAAACCCATCTGGTGCTGAAGGGGAAAATAGGTTTCCCGACAGAAGATATAGACAACAGAGCAACAAAATTTGTAACGCAGTTGCTCGCAGGAAAGATACTCAAAACAACTAGGCCTTCGGAGGTGCCTGCGAACGCAATACTCCTTGGTACCGCAGCGGCTGAAGGCACCAACTTTAATTGGTGTCAGTTTCTGTTGAATGAGTTCCTTGAAGAACTCAACGACACACAGGTGAATGGCGGCCAGTTCCATTTCACCTGGCTCATCGTCCAGATTGCTTTTTGTGGATGGAAGGAGTCGTGAGATTATGTGGGCGTCATTATGGACACCAATGATCCTAGAGGGTTTAAGTTCGTCAACCTCTGGGCAAACAATACTATATTCAGATGCGCGATGCAATCACGAAGAAAGTCCACGTTACAAAACAGGTCACGGTGAAGTATATCTACGTCATCGACTTTTAGGCGGATATGAAATGTATCTTCATATCGCCAAAAGCACCAACGAAGAAACCAGAGTGGTTCCCAAGAAACTACATCATGTATGAGTAGGACATTGAGGACCTCATGAAAGATTGGCCACCAAAGTTCCGCGTAGAGGTAATGGACGTGGAGATAGACTCAGCAGAAGATGAGCCAATCCTGCTCTCATGCCCAATCACTGAAGAAACAGGGAAGAGAAAAGAACCTGAGACTTCGCAGAAGCCATAGACAAGGAAGAAGGTGAAGGCCACAAAGATTCAATCGGAGGCAGTCCTTAATGATGATGACTATGAGATGATAGCCGAAATAGTCTCAAAGCAGATGAAGGAGCTTATGGCGGTTAAATAAAAGAAGGACATGGTCATCCAGGATGGCCTGCAGAAGACGCGGCTCACAATGCAAGGTCTGATGAAGAAAATGGACGATGTCTAGAAAAGCCTTACCTTGCCGCGGAAAGCAGCAGCGGAAGGGAGGTCGATAGGGACCTCACAGCAAGGAAGCCAACAGCTAGCAATAAAGCTGTCGTTGAAGACCAGAATTGTCCATGTGGATCCATTGGCTGTTGCATTGCCAATGGCAGAACAAGTTGTGTTGGACACAAAGGGAGTCGAGAGGGTAGAGCTCGACTTAGCCAAAATCCCCTTACCAAGACTACACTTCATCCACACGCAGATCATTGAGGAGATGCATGAACGAACGGTTGAGTCAATGAAGTCACAAGCAGAGCTCACCGCAGCAAATAGGCAGTTGGAGCTACGCGTAGACATGCAGCTGTGCGACGAACAGGCCCGCCGAAAGAATTTGGAGATTACCATATCTATTATCGCTAAGGATATTGAAGGTATAGAACTCCAGGATGATCCTGCAGACACAGTTATGAGGATCGGCGACAAGGTTAGGTCTTTATAGGTGGAGATGCAGGATAAAGATATCCTCCATGAGGCTAATCTCGTTGCACTACAAAAGAAACTGAAAGAGCAAACACCACTAACTGAACAGCAAGCCAGAGAGAAAGCAGTGAGTGCTGCCTCGAAAAGCATTACAAGTGAGATGGCTAAGTCCCAATCTCTCTTGGATAAAGTTTCACAGGAAATCACTACCCTTGAAGAGGATCAAGGGTTGCTAGAGGTCAAGACCGCGGTAGAATAAAAACAGACCGCGCTGGACAAGTTGAACGCAAAGGTTAAAGCTCTACCACCCAGAGAGAGGCTGTCGAGATACAAGGAGATATCCAGCTTAAAGAAAGAAGTCCAGGAATTACGAAAAAAAGAGACTAAGATGGATAATCAATCGCAGCAGCTCCTGGAGGATGCCATGGCGGTATCATAGCAAATTGAAGACAAGTTAGCAGAACTGCGCGATAACCAAGAGCAGGTACAAGGCCAAATTGGACAAGAAATAACTCCAACACTGCTTGAGACAGTTAAACAAGTTGAGCAAGATACAAGAGAAGCAGTGGAGCAGTTGTGCGGCACATATGATGAGTTCGCGGCCAAGTTCGTTCCACCGGTCGTGGCACAAAGTGAGACAGCTGAAACAATCAGTGGCTCGGGGACGAGCCACATGTAAGTGTTAGAGGCATGTTGGGCCCAGGTTGAGACAAAGTTTTGGAAACACTTTTTTGAGGCAAACAAGGAAAGCTGAGCTGAGCGCAACTCAGAAACACAATTTTTCCTAAGTATTGAGGATGCTGCAAAGTTGCGCGCAGCATCCAACTTTTGACCAAACTGCGGGGTTGCGCGCAGCATCGAAGTTTTGTCCGTGATGCGAAGACCAGTACTGCGCAGAAGCAGTGTTGCGGAGTTAGGAGGCCACGTGGAGACAACAAAGTGGAGTGCTAGACAAGTATCAGGTGCAGGTACCGATTGGACTGGTAACAACCATTTTTGGAAAGATATTCTAGGATTTCCGAGCGACAGACATAAGCAAAACAGGAAGGCGACCACGCGTGGGTTGTTAAGGAAAGTGACGTTTGGCACACTTGGAAGGCATAATCGTTAGAGAGAAACGGTTCGGCTGAAGTAGCCTGTAAGCACACGTGCGACAGGAAGGCCAATAGTGACAGGATGAGGACGTGGAGATCCACCATGATCAAGTAGACGCTACCAGGAGCCAGCAAGCTGTTTTGGAAAATCGGCGCAGTTTTGGAAACCCTTAGGGTTTTGGGTTTTAGGTCTTCAACATTGTACAGACATGACCTTCGGGCATGATCTATTTAAGAAGACAATTTTGTATGGGATGGGTTTGTTCTATTTTTGGGCTAGATGCTAGTTGTTAGAGTAATCTTGAGATAACTTTTTGTATTGTAAAATCTCTCTGAGATAAGAATATTGTAAAGGCTCTGCAGTTGTATGCGCAGAGACCTAACCAAGAGAAAAGAGAGTTTGTAGCTGAGTGCGCAGACTAAGAACGGTTGCCCCATCCCTTTTTGAAATAAATATACTACCAACCATTCTTATGGACGTAGCTTTCCATCCGGGAAAGTGAACCACGTTAATTCATGTGTTATGCGATTATGTTTTATGAATGAATGACTGTCTGTATCATCTGTAGAATGAATTTTTGAATGTTTCCTTGCATGTTGTAATAGGAGAACTTTGATATGCATTTACCAATAGGAGAAGTTTGGGAATGATATGCTAGGTTCCATGTGAACAGACGAGTGGCGAACATTTCAATTATATGTTAAGATCGTGAATTAGTCATTTAAGTTTAATACTTTCTTAAACACAGTAAAGGAACACAACATAGTTAGTCTCATCTATCATCTCAGTTCACGTTGTAATACTCTAAGCCCTTGAATGAATGCTAGAAAAATAACCAGTAAGTGCCTGAATGAATGGACGAGTGATAGTCATTTCAGTGCCTTAGCGTTTTCAAGATCTTCCAAGTAAATAATCAGCATGGTTGACTCGCAGTTCCAGTAGAAGACTCACAGCAGTAAGAAGTCTTCAAGTGAGGCCCGCAGTGTTGTCGTCACCGCGTAGTACTGCCCGCAGCGTAGGTCCTGCTGCGTACCGCATCGCTTTGTCCCGCAGCACACTCCTTCTGTCCTGCACTGTGCAGCTTGTTCATATAAACAACTCATCATTTACCGTGGAAACCTGATTCCATAGTACCCCATAAGATACACCTCGAGTGAGACCTCAACCTGCTCGCAGGTTGTTGCCGTAAGGGCCGGTGCAAAGGGGTTTTGTTGGTCAAAAGGGAGAACCACAAAGAGCCTGGGTCTAATTAGAAACCTCTGGGTTAATTTAATCCAACAGGACCAGAAATATCTAAGGCCAACTAAAAACAAGCAACGCAAAGAACACGCCACTAAAAAGGTCCTAGGTAATCCAAACTAGGAAAACAAATGCCTTCCAGAGGGAATTCTGGGATGATTAGGGCCCAGAACTAACCAACGAAGGATGAAGAACAGTTACTGGGGTCCACATACAGGTCCTTTGGCTGCAATCGTTTGAATCACCAAACCGCCTTCCCAAATTTTTGTAGAGGGTTTCCTCCCACGTCTGTCATAGGTACAATAGAAATAGCCTTCCGTTGTCACCTATGTAGAGCCCTAATGTCTGGATACTAAGGTTACCACCAATACGAAATAACCTGGGGGAACAGTCGTCAGCCTAGTTGAAACGCACGGGTAGTGTAGCAAAGACCGAAATCCAAAATCACTTTAAAAAGCACTAGCGGACCCCCGTACACGAGTCAACTCCGGTTTATGGTTGAGAGGAAAGTGAGGGGGTATCCTCAACAGTCCCAATCCCCCATGGCCTCGTGCTTAACTTTGGTTTGAGTAGAGCATTCCTAGGACAATTTGATAGAGGTGGATTTGCCTAATAGATAGTCGTACTACGATTGTTGAGTAATGAAATCGATTTCGGGTGGTTTAAGGTGATTTAAACCCAAAACCCTAGCCTAAGCTAGTTGATGACGTGTATACATAAAAAGAAAAATGTTGCTAGTTAATTTTATTAAAATTTCTTTTTAAGGGCTACTTGTTACTCAATAAGGGTAGTGCAGTGTGTGGAGTGGTTGTGACTGAAATGAGAATGCATAAAAGTAAACAACTTTCACTAAAATTTCTCATTCATTGTTTTCCAAAACTAAAGATAAGCAAACCTAAAGATATTTTCATTTTTTTTCTTTTAAAAATTCCAATGCTAGACAAAATTTATGCTACTTTGAAAAGAAATGATAAACCTTATAGTTATGCTACCAATTTCAATTTTTGTCTTTTCTCTTTTTCAAAGAAACTGAGATCAGAAAATGGAACAAGTAAGATCTAAAAACGGTGCAGGTAAAGATAAGAGACTAATGGCTTAAACAATCAAAGCAGAAACTGAAAAAGACTCGACCTACCAAGTTTTTTCGAAATGAACAAACTCTAGACTTGGCACTGAATGTAAAAAGAAAAAGGAAAAATATGCATAAAGGGGAAAGGCAGACCGATAGGGCTACTCCTAAGCATAAAAAACGACCAAAAACACCAGCCAAGTAAACAAAATAGGTAAGCAAACCAAAAAGCACTTTACCACTACACAAACTGAAAAGAAAAGCTAAGAAGGCTTCAAGCAAATCACACTAACCTAAACAGAAGTTCAGAAAGGTATCATAATATCAACACTTTCCAAAAATACCCAAGAGACTTCGAACTGGGATCAAACCCTAGCAGAAAAGTCAAGCAAGGTTCAGAAAGGATTAAACAAGCAGAAGGACACCTAAACAATACTTGAAGCGAACTAAACGGACTCTCGAGAGGTTACACAAGACCCATAAAAGACACAAGGGTGTCTTAACATCAGCAGAGAGGCAAAGAAAAAGAAGTAACAGACCCAACATTCAAAAATCAAACCCTACAGAAAAAGGTTCAAACTTACAGGAATGTGCGCTACTGTATACACTAACAACCCACGCACACATCAGAAAATGCTCTATTTTATACACTAGCAACCCGCACACACATCATAAAATGATCTACTTTATACACTAGCAACCCGCACACACATCAGAAAGTATGCAGGTTAACTGTGCAACTGTGTGGTACAGAAACCAACACACACTAGGAAAGATGCGCTACTGTGTAGTGGAAAAAGCAGTGTTCATCAGGTAAAATGCGCTACTATAAGTAGGGTAAACCAGCACACAGGTCTCAGAAGCACAGAAAAAGGCTTTGCAACAGTAAACTGAGATGAATCGGGATAGAAAGAATAGGTAACAATGACCTATAACACCTCTCACAGAACAAATAAACTGAAAAAAGACTGGAAGAAAAACCTAACAAGGCCTCCTAGAGAAGAAAAACACATGGTTACTCCCTAGTATGGTCGCCAGTCTGTTGTGCAGGAAAAATATCTTATAGTGAGGAAAAGACACTACCAACTTGGGTGGGGTGACAGGTAAATACATTCATCGTACTGCATTTAGTTACTACAAATGGAAAGGGATCGAGGTATTGAAAGAAGTACCTTTTTATCGACGGTTGCTCCTAGCTTTCGCTTGATCCTCCGCTATGATGAAGCTGCAACATAAAGTGAACCTTCCTCAGCGTATCTTGAATGTAATAAATATGATGAAATAAGAAACAAATTAACATCAATGTCACGTCCCCATTTTGACCCCCTTTTGCATTAAATCGTAAATGATACCATATATTGTTATTTAATCATGGTGAGGAGCTCAAGGCCAAGGCCCCACCATTGATTTAGTGTTTTATGTATCGGCAATTAAAAAATAGATGCCCATGGTTATTGTGCTAGATAGGCACAATGTAAATTAAGACATCATGTAAATACGAATTTTAATGAAAAACCCACAACTAGCTATGCAATGCAACAAAAAGATGGGGGCATGATTCTACATGGAATAGAGAAGGAAATTATTCAAACCCTTGAGCCAATGGTGTTAATCCATGTGTCAATGAGAAAACCCATAAACCACCAACTACCCATTTTGGGTTATGCACCCAATCATTTAATTCTTCCAGAAATTGGTTGAGGCGGTTAATGCCTTGGGAATGAAGAGGTATGGCAGCCAATTTCGTGCATGGGCAAGCCATCAACCTGGAAAAACGTACTTTTGCTTCTAGGGCAAGAAAACACCCACGAAATGGTGCCCAAAGCCATTCTGAACCCATAGTCTTTCCTCTCTCACGCAGTCTGAGCTAGCTGGGCTTTCCCCATCACGTTTTTTACCAATTTCTTGCATTTTTCCATAGCTGGGAGCTCGTTTTTGTGTTGCACAGTGGCTGGGAGAAAGGGAGTCATGTGTTGGGGGTTTATAGAGGTCATTTTTGCCCCTGAAATGCAGAAAAACGTTTTCTGAAAACGAATTTGCTCTCCCAGGGGCTATTCCACATCTACCAATTTGTTTTGGTTGCCCCTGTTTTTCAGCACTTGTGTTTTGTTGTAGGATGCATCCCTGTGTTGGTTGGAAATTATGAGCAAGAATTAGGAGTGGAAGTGGACCAAAATTGGCTTGATAAACCTAGTGAGGAGGTAACCTCTCAAGAGTATCAAAAGGGTTGGTTGCTCTTCTATGCACACCTTGAAGAACACTAGAATGGGAGGTATGGCCTGAGGGACTGTGTATTAGTGAAGGGAATACTTCCTTGTGCCAGGTGTGTAGGTATTGTGGAGACCAAGCTAAATAGATCTTGTAGAGGGTGCCCATATCTCTATGGATGATCCCACTAGCTTAGCAATTCTTCCTTCCATTGCCTAACAGCCTGATAAACCCAACTATAGCTTGGCTTGGCTGATTTGGTGTATCTTTGAGCTATGTGTGAATCTGTTGTTCCCTGATTCCTTGTAGAGATCATGCCCAGCTCGGGGGTGGCAGTGTATTGAGATATTGATGATCACAACTGGCCTATGGTTGGGTGGAACGTTGCAGTTGCATAGCCATTTGCTTGGGACTACTTTGTTATAAGATAAGTATTCTCTTGTGTTAACTTTACAATTATTTATTTGATGAATATCTTGAACGTATGATGGATGTGTAATTGAAAATACTTCCGTTGTGTTTTCTTATAATTATACATTTCCATGTCTTTTTATCTTATGTGAATGCTTATTTAATAAGTTCATGGGGCTAGATGCCCGATTTTAGCATCACGATCCTCTCCATCGCACTGATATGATGGGAGGGGACGTGACAACTGTAACATGGTATCAAAGCAATACTGAAAGCTGCCATTTCTGAAAACTAGAGCTTATAGTTTCAAATATTTGTAACCACGGTTTGGATCCAAGAATAGTGTTTTGGAACTCGCCCTAGGAGGGCGCACCTATCTGTGGAAGCATATTTCAAAGAGATACAAATTGTGGCACATGGACCAGGAGGGTTTCGTGAGGTCTTTTGATGGCAAAGATATTAGCAACAACCAGAGATCATTGATCATGCAGCCATCATGGAATGCGTAATCCAATCCCAAGAGTTGATACAGTAGTTGGTTTGCCCCTCGAATTTATTGGATGGAGCCACCATTTGATGCAATTCCTTCAAGAGACAAACTTGGAGTATGCATGGCACAATTCCATGGAGCAGCGATCTAGAAAGCCAATTACACTTACTCGATGTCGATTCTTCTTTTCCTATAGCAGCTGAGCCATGGCCGAACTCCTGATACCAGCAAGGGACTCAGATTATACCTCGCACCATTCTAAGGGCCTAGTTCTACAATTCAACTCCCGTATGCGTCTCCCGTAGTTTTGTTCGGTGGCACATTTACGTGGTCAGACGAGGTTCAATCCATGTGTGGCGATAAGGGACATGGTCCTGTGTATTGTGTTGGGCATAGAGGCAGTGTGGAACATGGATCCATTGACGCGTCAAGCTACCTCAAGACATGTGGGTCAAGCCTTGATGCATGAGTAGTTTTGTCATAGTCGTAGACTGGTTGAAAAGTTTAACGTGGAGCTTGAGTGCTGTCTAAAATGCCCTTGGAAGTGTTGTGGCATTTATCGCTTGCAAGGGGCCATATCTTGGACCCTCATAAAATATTTATTATTTGAAAGTTTCCATGTGAAGGAGACAAAGGCATCAACCATGAAAAAGGCTCTTAATTAATATTATTACTTTAATATTTGAAAAGTAGACTTGGATCTAGCACTAGGGAGATTGTGCATGGATCCTCCCATATTTTGTTGAAGGCATGATGGTAACGCTTGCATATTTGGAGGCTTTCTAGGTTTGGAGTAGCATTCTACACTTTGGATCAGCCTTACTAGAAGGAGGCTCATAGTCCTCATGAGCCAGGGCCCTCTCATGAAAAGATTTTTTTTCAAGGAAACAAGAAACAAGATGGAGCCATCAAAACAAATAAAAGATGAGTATTTGTCATGTTATGCAAGTTCTATGTATGCATAAAAGATTGATATTGCATTGAAATATGATTTGATTGAATTTCATGATTATGCAATGTTGGTAACTAATTGATTGAACATGACTTGTATGAAAGATCATGTGATATGACCTACAAGAGACTTGTTCTGAAGAACAAGTGATAGTTTTTCAACAAGAGGACAAGTGATGGATGTGATGATCTCGTTGATATTCAATATTTGAGAAGGAGCGGGAGGCTTCTAGGAGCAAGATGCTCGAATGCAGAGGGAGCAAGATGCTCGAATGCAGAGGGAGATGTGATGAGCTTGAAGATGGATGTTTGCAGCATCGGACGGACATTCCCCCAGAATTAACCATGTGACTTGGCTAGGGGTGAATGCTCCAACAACAGGGCAGTATCTTCTCCCAGACACCCTGTGACGGGGTGGGGAGATTGGCTCTTGCATGATTAGTAGTGTTGATGCATCGAGCATTCCCTCAGTATTAACCATGTGACTTGGCTAGGGATGAATAGCTCAAAGTAAGACAGTGCCTTCTTCCGGACATCCTGTGATTGGGTGGGAAAAGTCGTCCTCAATTGCACACACTATCCTCCTGGATGTTGAGCATCGAGCATTTTCCTAGTGTTGGCCATGAGACTTGGATAAGGGTGGGTGAAGTCAGACAATGCCTTCTCTCGGACACCCTGTGACATGGTGAATAGATTAGTCCCTAAGACAAATAAGAACAGGGCAGTGTCTTCTCTCGGACATCATGTGATGGGGTGGAAATATTTCTCATGCCTTATTTTATGATGTCGGACTGGAGATGTTTCTGGAGAAATTTCCCATGTTAGAGGAAGCTAGGATTTCCATTTACAACTTACAAGGAAAGGATTCCATTTGGTGGGACCAGTTGGTCTTAGTTAAGCATATCAGTGAGAAGAGGATCTCATGGAGGCTATTCAAGTACTTCCAAAAAAAGTGTTTACCAAAACATTATTATGATAAAAAGATGAAAGAGTTATTTAAACCCAAGTTGGGAAACATGAGCATGGATGAATATGAAAAGAAGTTTATAGAACTAGTAAGATATGTTGGGTTTATGAAAAAGGCGAAGGTAAAACTACAAAGGTTTCTAAAGTAGTTTGTCTTCATTTTACAAGGATAAGATTAAATATGATAAACTCGAGACTCTTGAAGAAGCAATTCAGAAAGACAAGTACATGTATGATCATAACAAAGGAAAGACAAATTCTCAAAAATCTTGGAGAGATAAGATGAAGGATGAGCAAGATGAAAGGAAGAAAGGATTTAAATCATCCTTCTTCAAGAACCAGTAGAATTCATATCAGCAAAGCAATCCAACTCAAAATGGGCCCAAGATGACAAAATTTGTTGGAAAATGAACCAGGCAGCAAGTAAAATGTTGGAGATGTGAAGGAAACCATATGTATAAAGATTGTCCACAAAGAGGAGATAGAATGAGAAATGTGCACAATTTACAAGAAGCATGTATTGTGGAGGATGTAAGCAGGAACATTCCTAGGATATATGAAGCATTGGACAATGGACAGGTAGATCATCAATTCAACATGATTGAGGTTGAAGGTAAAATTGTCAACCAACCTATTG
Source organism: Larix kaempferi (assembly GCA_027924585.1). Lineage (NCBI taxonomy): Eukaryota > Viridiplantae > Streptophyta > Pinopsida > Pinales > Pinaceae > Larix > Larix kaempferi. The sequence continues at coordinate 14,753,721 of BSBM01000030.1, forward strand.
TTATTCTCATTGATTTTGGAGCAAGTCATAGTTATATTGCTCCTAATTTAGTTGAAAGATTTCAGCAAAAGAAAATTAAGCATGATAGAACATGGATTGTTCAGTTGGCTATTGAAACAAAAAGGAAAATTAATGAATTAGTAAAGGGTTGTCCATTGAATATGAATGGACTAAGCACTTTTGCAGATTTGAACATAATACCACTTGGTTCATATGATGTATTGATTGGGATGAACTGGTTAGATACACACAATGTGACATTAAATTATCATAACAAGTCATTTACTTACCCTGAGGGTAAAGTGCAACAAAAAATAGTGAAAGGCATTCCAAGGCCTATTTCCATAAGAGATATTTCATCTTTGCAATTAAAGCGGTGCTTCAAAAAAGGTTGTCAGCTATATGCAGCTCATGTGCAAGAACTAGAAAAGTGTAAAAGCCCAAGTTTAGAAGATTTTCCAATATTGCAAGATTTTGCAAGTGTTTGAAGAAATACCAGGATTGCCACTGAAAAGAAATATTGATTTCTCTATTGATTTAATATCTGTAGTTGCCCCAGTTTCTAAGGTTCCATATAAAATGAGTACACCAAAGTTAAAAGAGCTACAAAGCGGCAGCTGAAATAAATGTTGAAGAAAGGGTATATACGCGCAAGTGTTTCTCCTTGGAGAGCACCAATACTATTTATAAAGAAAAATGATGGCACTCTCAGGTTGTGTATTGACTTCAGACAATTGAACAAGGTCACTCTAAATAATAAATACCCTCTTCCTAGAATTGAAGACTTGTTTGATTAGCTCAGAGGAGCAAAAAAAAATTTCAAAGATAGATTTGAGATATGGTTATCATCAAGGAAGAATAAAATATGAAGATATTAGCAAGACAGCTTTCAGAACCAGATATGGTCATTATGATTTTGTGGTTGTACCATTTGGGTTAACAAATGCACCAGCTACATTTATGTGCTTGATGAATGGGATATTCATAAAGTATTTAGATAAGTTTGTCATTGTATTTCTAAATGACATTCTTATTTATTGAAAATCAGAAGAAGAGTATGAGCAACACTTGATATTGTACTACAAGTGTTAAGAAAACATCAACTTTATGCCAAGCTAAGTAAATGTTATTTCTATCAAAGACAAATTCACTACTTAGAACATATCATATCTAAAGAAGGAATAGCAAGATCCAAAGAAGATAAAAGTTATTATGGGATGGTGTACACCCAAGAATGTATCAGAAGTAAGATCATTCATGGGATTAGCTGGATACTATAGGAGATTTATAGAAAGCTTCTCCAAAGAGGCACATCCAATTACATCATTGCAGAAGAAATGAATCAAGTTTCAGTGGACACCACAGTGTGAATAAAGTTTCCAGCAGTTAAAGGAATTGCTCACTAGTACACCAATTCTCAAGATTGATAATCCAAATGAAGATTTTTTTGTATACACATATGCTTGGCAAGAAGGAATTGGTGGAGTCCTTTATGCAAAATGGACATGTGATTTGTTATGAATCAAGAAAGATTAAAGAGCATGAGAAAAAGTATGTCACACATGACTTGGAACTTGATGCTATTGTGCACGCATTAAAGATGTGGAGACATTATCTTATGGACAGGAAATTTGAGTTGAGAACAAATCATAGTGGGATGAAACATTTATTTGAGAAGCAAAATTTGAATGCAAGACAAACAAGATGGTTGGAACTTGTGTGAGTTTGATTTTGATATCAAACATATTAAAGACGAGGAGAACAAGGTTGTTGATGCACTTAATAGAAGAGTTAATGCTTCATCCATTAATAGGTGCAAATCATATTTAGAAACCAGAAATCTTGAAGTTGTCATGTCAAATGAACATTACCTTTAGGTAAAACGAGAATTACAGCAAGAAAATATACACCAGAAATATGAAGGTCATAGGTTGGAAGACAATGGAATTCTAACATACAAAACCAGAGTTTATGTTCCTAATTCAGGGGAATGAAGGAAATTGGTAATGAATGAAATGCATAATGGACCATATGTAAGGCATCCTGGATACCAAAAAACAATTGCAGTAGTAAGAAGTCAATATTTTTTGTCATGAATGAAGAAAGTTATTGCTAATTATCTGGCAAGGTGTATTGATTGTCAAAAAGTAAAGGTTGAGCATATACATCCAACAGGATTGCTTCAACCATTGTCAATACCTGAATGGAAATGGAATGTGGTGACCATTGACTTCATCACTAAATTGCCTAGGACAAGAAAGCAACATGATCCCATCATGGTGGTGGTGGATAAGTTAACCAAAGTTGCTCACTTTATACCAGTCAAGTCAACTCATAAGGCAACTAATATAGAAAAAATTTGTATAAAAGAGATCGGCAGGTTACATGGGATACCAAAGGCAATAGTTTCAAACAGAGATCCAAAGTTTACTTCAAACTTTTGGAATGGCTTATTCAAAGGATTTGGAATAAATCTAAATTTAAGCATGGCATACCATCCACAGACAGGTGGATAAACGAAGAAAATCAATCAAGTTATTGAGGACATGTTAAGAATGTATGTGATGGATCAGCCATCAAAATGAGAAGACTACCTATATTTGGTATAATTTGCATACAATAATGGATATCATGTTTCTTTGAAGATAAGTCCATTTGAAGCTTTGTATGGCAGAAAGTGCAATACTCCAATCAGTTTGGACATTCCAATTGACAGGACAATAATTGGGCTAGTACTTAGAGAAATGGAAGAGTAGATGGCAAAAATCAAGCAGAATTTGAAAGTGGCACAACACAGACAGAAGAGTTATGCAAACAAAGAGAGAGCAATAAAAGAACTCAAAGTGGGGGATCATGTGTATTTGAAAGTCAGGCTAAAGAAGAGTTCCCTAAAATTGGAAATTTGTCCAAAACTTGCAGTCTGATTTTGTGGTCCATTTGAAATTTTGGATAGGATGGGACTTGTAGCTTATGCATTAGCATTGTTTGTTTGTTTGCATGTGCATTATGTATTTCATGTGTCTTTATTAAAGAAATATGTGCCTGATTCTGACCACATAATTGATTAGAATTTTATCTAGGTGGAACCAGAAGGAGATATTCCGGTACAGCCATTGTGTATCCTTGATCAGAAATTTACGTTGCTAAGAAACAAGGCCATCGTACATGTAAAGGTCCAATGGACCCATTATAGTCCTGGAGAAGCAACGTGGGAGATCAAGGACGTGATGCAGGAGGCATACCCACAACTATTTTGAAGTTTTGATCAAAGTTTTGTAAATGTACATAGTGTCGATGATGCACTGAGGACAGTACATAAATTAAGGGGAAGGGAAATGTAATACCCCAATTTTGACCCCATAATGTAAATTTGTAAATATTGATGTAAAAGGTTAGAACCCAAAAACAAATGGTTGAGATGACCAAGACAATGTAAATATGCACATTTTTTAATATTAATATAAAATCTCTAAATCCCTAAATAGGAAGAAAGATGAAGAAGGGATGGGAAGCTACGAATCCACAAGTGGGGAAGTGATAGTGGGCCTCAGCTTATATCCTTAGCGTTGGCCATTTAAACCAAGTCATTCAACCATGCTTGATTAAGCTTTATTTAATTATCCTAAGATTATATTAAAGGAGGTAAAGTGGTTCCATGTGGAGGTGCCACATGGCAATTTGAAATATGCCTATAAAAGTGAGTTTTCAAGCTAGAGAGGGGTTTGGTTCTTCATTCTTCCACCATTCGAATTCCATTCCACTCCTTTGTCATCACCTTTGGAAATTCATAGCTTGATACTATAACAAAGAATGAAGATGTTACTGCAAAACATGAATTTTGCATGCCATTAACTAGGGTAGACTGGTGAGAGAGAGACCTAGCATGCAGCTTGTGTCCTACAGTCCCAATTCAGAGGATTCGTGCCCAACCTATGTTGGAGTGCCAAAAGAGAACTAGGAGATACCCGAGAGATTGTTAACTTAGATAACAGAGCTTGTTCCTGGAATTGTGCAACTTGATGGGGAATGAGAATTGAGGAATGGGACAGTTGCGGGGGGGGTTTAGGTACAAGTGGGTTGCATGAGAGATTCAGCTGAGTAATTGGGATTGAGGGAGAGCTTTTCCCTTGCGGGTTGATAGCCCCATCTCAAGGGTGCCCTGTCAAAGTAAGACTTGGCTTGATAGTGCCTATGGTTGGGGGAGAACATCCATCACAAGCAGCCAGTTGGAGAACATTAAGATAAGTACCTTATTGTGTATGGAAATGTTATGGTTCAATACGTTTTATTTAATGTTTTCTATTTACTGGTTGTATTATATAAATGCATGGAACTGCTTGGCATGGAATGTGTATGTTATGTTTGAATGGTCTATAAATTATAATGAATGCATAAAATGTTTTTGGCCGACCATGTTCATTTATGTTATGATGTGTAATTGAACAAAATTGAATAAAAACAAAATTGGGTATGAATGTTAAATTCGAAATTGGAATTTGAGTGCCTCGTGGCCTCCATGATCGATTGAGGTTGTCGGGTACGTGACATCTACAAAAGGCACTAAGTACCTTCCTTATGAGAATGTTGGATCGACTAATAATGCATATTTGGAAGTACACTCTACACTTTGATCCTCTTTGTCTCAATAAGAATAGATTGTTAATTATGGAGCTACTAGACACATGACTAAACATGAATACCTACTCTCTAATTATATATAATAACTTGGTGGAGAGAGAGTGGTTATTGGTGAGAATTCAACCATAAGAATTGAATGTAGTGGAGATGTTATCATTGTTAGAATCACATTTAATAAATCAAAAAAATCAAGAAACTAACGATATGGTGAAAAAGGCATACTAAGTGCATTTAATTCATATGTACAAAAAGTACATTTATAGTACATCTTTCATAACCACCTTAGGACCGTATCATAACTATATGTGTGTTAGGGTGGTATTAATACTTAAATTAAGAGTGTGTCTAACAACTCCACCCCCCCACCCCCTTAAATTAAGAGTGTGTCTAACAACTCCCCCCCCCCCCACCCCCTTAAATCATAAGTCTGTATAAGTTTATCAACTAAGCATTAATAACTAGTGCAAAAGCTAATAATATATCCATGACTTCAATCAAAAAATCATGGTTTGAAACCTCATGAGTTTTGATGAAGATCAGATTGAAAAAACTGCCAATGAAAATGCCTAGCAATCCTTAATATGCCAACTGAAATGCAAAAGCTGAAAACTAGAAGTGAACAACTATCAATGGATGAACATTTCTTACTTGACAATCTAACCATTTGCCAAGTAATGTTACTAATGGAAGGTGCTCTTTGAACCTAGTGGCCTTGGAATTACCACAAACCAAAAACTAGCCGAATATTATGTATCATACTACATGGGTGGTTTTAAGATGACCACAAACTGGTAACAATTAAAAGCTATGACCACAAATCTTCTACTAAATGGTTATGGCTCAACAACTTGTAGAATCTAATGTATTATACTACATGGGTGGTTTTAAGATGACCACAAATTGATAGCAATCAAAAGCTATGACCACAAATCAAAATCTAGAAGAAGATGTGCATCCTCTACTAAATGGTTCTAGCTCAATGGTTCACTCTAGAATGTGGCTCTGACTCTAGTTTTGGCTTGGCAGTTCACTCTGGAACTTGGCTTTGACTCTGGTTTGGGCTCAACGGTTCTGCTAATTGGAAGTGCTCTCAATTTGGTGGTTTTTGGATGACCACAAACCAAATGCTTCCTGAATTCATAATTAGTCGTCATCATAAATAAACTACTAATACCTAGGCTTCCAAACTCCAACGCCAAGTCCCTAACCATTCAAAATGTATTTATTTATGATGAGCCTTCTTGCTCTTTTGGCACCTTTTGGAGAGGTGATTTGTCTTCCCACAAAAACCACATGGGTGAAGATCAAAACAAGTTAACTCATGATGGCCAACTCATCACAATGTTGACATTGTACGGGTTCATTGTTCAACTGAGTATCATCAATTGCATATGCATTATCATCATCATTTTGATCATCCTTAATTGCATCATCATCCATTTGTTTTAACCATTAGCCTTAGATTTTTTCTTTTGATCAACATCAATCATTAAGCCTCCGCTCTCAAATCTAACTGGTTTGCTATAATCAAGAATATGAAAAAGGTTATCATGATCCCTTTCATATCCTAAGCCACATCGATTTCTTTTTAAGGACAGCTCTTCCCAAAGTCTGATAATGGGTGAAACAGGTTTATGACATACTTCATTTAAATTTGAATCTTCTTCTTAAGTAGTTTTATTAAGTTAATCAAGGAAAGTAAGTGCCCTGATAGATAAAGGAAAGCGTCGTAATGGTAAATGATACAAAGATAGGTCCTCAAGAGGCCTGGGAAACTATTCGAAGGAACTACATGATATGGGAAATCTGACGTAGACCTAGAATAGATTTCGACCTCCGCTTCACGGACAAGCTTACTCTCCTTCACGCTGACTAGAGTTCCACCTCACACGACTCACGTGGAATTCACACGTTCTTCTTCATCAGTGTCTCCGTGAAGGATTCCACACAACCATGCTCAGTCTCCATGAGCTGCTAACACCCAACACATCAGTGGTGGAGAGAGACAGCGCGTCGATGGAGAGACCACAAAACGATGAAGAGATGCTACTACCTAGCACACCGATAGAAAGACCTTCACACAGGTTTTCACAAGATTGTAAACACAACTCTTCTCAGAACAACTATAGGCTTACACACATGCAGCCCCTTCAGAATCTGAACAATGCTCAAACGAGTTCGACTCACGGGCTTTCTTCTACGCACCTGCAGTCCCCACGCGATTATTCTAGTGTTGAGCGACTGGAACACAGACATTAACTCTCTTTTTTTATCTTCAAAGATCCTACACTGGTCATGGATCAGTTCAGAAACTTGGCCCGAGCCATTCACCATAATCACCAAGCCTTAAGACCATCCACTCTGATACCACTATGAGAATCGCATTTAATAAACCAATCAAGAAACTACACTGGTCATGGATCAGTTCAGAAACTTGGCCCGAGCCATTCACCATAATCACCAAGCCTTAAGACCATCCACTCTGATACCACTATGAGAATCGCATTTAATAAACCAATCAAGAAACTACCAATATGGCGAAAAAGGCATACTAAGTGCATTTAATTCATGTGTACATAAAGTACATTCATAGTACATCTTTCATAACCACCTTATAACTGTATCATAACTGTGTGTTAAGGTGGTATAAAGACTTGGATTAGGAGTGTGTTTAAAAATCATTGATATGGTAATGTTTGGAAATGATCTTCATGTTCCAAGTGTTGGGCAAAATATTCTTGGAAATGATCATGTTCCAGGTTTTTGACGAAATATTCCTTTTATTTACTAGATTACATGCTAATAAAAAGTGGAATTCTCGTTGAATCGATGGGTTGTAAGAGACATGAGTGACAACTATAAGGTGGTTGTCTCAAGATATTATGATGAATCTGATCATATGTACAAATTGGGGAAGTCTCTTTCTTCCTTAAAAAAAGGATTTGTTGATATTGTAGTTAATGCCAATGACACCAACATGTTATGGCATCTACATCTAAGTGACACCAATTATGTATCTTTGCCACATATGTTTGATGACCTCCTCCAAATTGAACCACCCAATGGTCTATGTGAGGGGTGTGTGTAGGGAAACATCATTAGACTAATTTCCCAAGGACAAAGCAAGGCAAGCTTCTTAGCCTTTAGCCTCTTGCACTAGCTCATGGTGATATATGTGGACCTATGGCTACATCTTCTATTGTAGGGGCTAAGTACTTCCTCGCTTGCATTGATGATTCCCCCCCTTTTTTTAGGTATACACCATTAAATCTAAGGATGAGGTGTTCAAAAAGTTGCAAGAATTCAAATCTCTTATCAAAAAGTAACACAACAAGAAGATCAAGTGTCTTCGGATTGATGGCAAAGGTAAATGTATTAGCAATGTCTTCAAATGATTTCTTGGATCTCAAGGCACCTCTTGGTAGAGAACCATTTTTTACACTCCACAACAAAATGGAGTAGCAGAACCAAAAAATAGGACTAGTATGGAGATGGTTCATAGTATGTTTCACTCCAACAAAATGAAGCCTTCATTCTTGGAAGAGGTGGTTGTTTGCAACCCATATCATCAATATAAAATTTACTCATGTTGTCACTAGTGTGACTCCTTTTGAGAAATGGTATGGCAGCAATATTTCACATTTGGAAACTTTTGGATCTAGTGCATAATCCTAATGAAAAATGAAAATATCTACATTTCCAAACTTCTACTACACTATGGTTGGCTATAGTGAAACTTTTTAGGGATATCACCTTTATGACCTGACTGACTACTCACAAGGTAGTTAAATAAAAATAGGCTATTTTTTACAAGATTCCTACTCATGGTCTACCATGATCTTTCCCATTACTTATTGTAAAAGATTCTACTCAGCATGCTTCCATGGATCATGTTGCTTGTCATCATCATGCAAGGCCTCTTCCAAATGACTCCTATCATGTTTTAATGGACACTTCTACTTCCACAATACGATGTTCGGCCTCTCTCTACTTCTACAGGTACTCCTAAAATATCTAGGTGGAGTCTTATAGCTAATGTGGGCACTATTAATGACTCATCGAACATTCCTATTGTAGATGTATCCACTTTTGCAGGTTACACTTGTTACTAGCCCATCCAATGCTTATGTTGCAGTTTGCAATGCTCTATCAATGGCTCATCTAGCCCTCATGTCACAAATTCTCCTAACAATTTGACTCCATTATTCAATGATGATGGCAACACTTTACATGATTCGGCTATACCAATTACTCTTACTTCATATAGGTCAGGGCCTATATGTAAGTGTGCTATCTCCACTCTTGTTAATCAATAGAGTTTCTTGCCAATCCATCATGTGCTATCAAAAGGAAATTACTCCATCTCAAACAATTGTTGCTCAATTCACTCACTATTTTCAAAATAAATCTAATGTAGTGAGTTTCTCATTGTCCCATTTAGGCACTATCAAGAGGAATCTTCTCCACCATCAACCATTGCTCAATGTTCTTATGTTCATGCTTAACTACAACACCTCCCACCTAAATCACTTTAAAGCCCAATGACAACCATTGATGATCTTGATGATTTTAGGAATGAGCAATATGGAGCCAGGGTGGTGATCTATCCCTTTTCTCAACATTAAGGGGGAAAGTAAATTTTGTAATCATGTATTGTAATGGCCTCACCACAGCTGATTGTTCAACGCAAGGGGAGGTGTTGGAATTAATGGTGTAAACTATACACGTAACCACAAACAATTCATATGTATCATCATGTACTTGTAATTGTGGCCAAGGCCACACTCTTTATTCTTTTAATGTATTACTAGGTATGGTTAAAGGCCAACCTAGTCAAACTTAATATGTACACTCAAGACCACTCTTAGAGAAAGTGCCCTTGTTTTGTGGGTCCATAACCCCTTCTTGAAGGAAAACCTCACTTGAGTTGTATATAAATACACAATTCAAGCTCTCACTTGTATCATCTCATCTTGTGATCTTCTTGATCTCTCCTATTAAGTGTTTTATGCCTAAGAGAACCTATATATTATTGGGGTTCTCTTGTGTTGTGCATTTTCTATTGTGTATTTTTGCATTTCTTGTGCAGTGTACTTGTACTTGGGCATATTTCTCACTCTAGCACACTCAGGTTATCTCTCTCTAATGCACTTGTGATTGATTCACTTTAAAATTTGGGTTTTTTTTTGTGCCATTTGATTCTCTACTTTCATTTGTGAATCTTAACACAATCATCCAAACAATTTAGTCCTTTACAATGCCTCGCACATCCCTTTATTTTCTTCTTTGCCACATCAACTATATTACACTGATTCTGCCCCCACAACTTAAATGGACAAAAAATAATAACTAGAGAAACAAACAAGATGAATGGATAACTGAGAAGCAGTTCTTCAACAAATTGAAATGACAACAACGACTTTAAAAACAACTCAAATCCAATCAACTTTCACCCCCAAATTTCATATCCAAAATCTGAATTGAAGAGGTTATTCATAGATATTGACGACAGAAACGGCAAATTCTTCGAGATCGGATTTAGAGACAGCGATTTCAAATTACCTCAAAATGGCAGAAATTGATGTACAAATCTATCTTTAAAATGAAGCCTTTTTATATGTTTATAATGGATTTATGTAGCTCCACAAATATTCTGTAGTCAACTTAGCATACCAGCATTCAGGGCAGGTGCATGGATTTGAAATGCAAGGCCTCCAAACACAAGACGGCAAAAACATGGTAAGAACGAATTATTTAAATTGCCTTTATGTGAGCAGCGTCCAAGGCTGATTCATCTTTATGTGACTGTTATGTGGCAGCATTCAACTCTGAACCTACTTCCCAGACAAGCAGTGAAATCCGTGCTCAACAATGATTTTCATTTTAAATCAATATGGGCATCAAATATTTCCCATAAACATGCAACCACTGAGAAGAGTAAACATTTAAGATTGGGCTTGGGCTTTCAAATCACTTCACCGGGAACATCATTTGGACTTCTGAATTCATCCTCTCAGTGAGCATTCCATCTCCAAACTCTATCTCAGCACCTGCCTTCAACAATCACATGGAACAAAATACACGAGCGCTTTCATGAGGTTGATGCTTTCTGCAATGTACACTGAAAGAGTACCTTGAAATAGATGCCTGGTGCTGAATAAATGACCTCATACATATCCTATATGGTGGATAGTTGGGTATAATGACCATTTTGATACTGCAATTGTACACGAGAATAAATTTAATAGACGCGCATATATGTATGTGAGGGTATATGGAAAATGAAAATTTAAGTAGCTATTATGTAGGCAACGATGCATACACATGGATACTTTTAGACACTTGTAAGGGAATCAAATGGTGAAGTCCTAATAAGATCCAAATCCTAGGCTCTATCAAGCGCCGAGAGGGATCAAATCTCCCAAGGTGCAAACCTCTTCTCATGTATTGCACTCAGGAGCTTTTACAAGATCTCCCTCGTATTAGTACTTTTTACTTTTTATTATTACATTTTATTTATGGCCGACAATATCGACAAACACTCGAAACACAAGATCTCCCTCATATTATTACTTTTTACTTTTTATTATTACATTTTATTTATGGCCGGCAATATCGACAAACACTCGACTCACAAGATCTCCCTCATATTATTACTTTTTACTTTTTATTATTACATTTTATTTATAGCCGGCAATATCGACTCACAAGATCTCCCTCATAAATTAATAATATGAGGGAGATCTTGTGAGTAGAGTGTTTGTCGATATTGCCGGCCATAAATAAAATGTAATAATAAAAAGTAAAAAGTAATAAGATCTCCCTCATTACATTTTATTTATGGCCGACAATATCGACAAACACTCGACTCACAAGATCTCCCTCATACTCGGCTGTAGAGCGCCTCTCGACGCAATCAAGACATGTAAGAAGGTGGTGAATTGGCTTTAAAGCCATGCAAGCCAAGAGGGGCAGGTGAAGATGTGGTGGAGATGTGCAGGACATGTATTATCATTGAGTACTTTCTATTTGGCTCTGAATTTTGTTCAGCTCGTTTGCTTGTCTCTGATGGTTCACTATAGGTTGACTGTGTTATAATTCTTACATGTATGAGCATACGTAATGTCCCAGCTCAATTTCTTACATTAAAAACAATGAAATCTGGTGCAGTTTTCAACTACTACAAAAGTATTCATGCCTGAACGAGGTAATTTACTTACCCAATTTGACTGAAACATTGTCTACTGAGAAGGCCTTTAGTTAGTTCCCAATCATTCTCACTTTTTGCACAGAGACCAAGGTAATTAAATAAACCTCTAGCCAGCAAACTCTCTCGATGATTAATATACATCACATCAAAATCAGAACCACATATAACCTGCAATAGATTAGCTTTGGATTTAAAATAATGGCATGTACAGAGACTCAAATTTAGTTATTGCTATTTTAAATATAATCCAATTCCCCATAGCCCAAAGATGCTCAACTTATGGAAAGGAAATAAAGTGGGTCTTTCAAGAACATCCTCTTTAAAAATGAAGCCAATGGGTTCTTTAGAGAAAAAATAGGTGCTACCAGGTCTCGAGGGTCTGAGTTTATGGCCTGGAGATAACCATCTTTTGGTTGTGGGTACAGTTGTTTGGTCTTTCCTACATTGATTGGCCCAGATGGCATGTCACCGCAATGGTTCGTCATAAGGTGAAGCTCGATGGCCTCACCTGACCTTTCTATGATCCTTCACAGTGGCAAGTACGAACCAGCCACTGTAACGAACTAGCTGGTGATGACACCCAAGGCTCCAAGGAAATTTGTCCACAAGGTGTATCACACAGTAATGATCCCCCTCCTGACCTCAAGTTTGAGTATACTAGAATGTATCATACAGTTTGAGTAAGCTAGAATGTCTCATGAATTTCAGGAGGGTTCCATAATCCATTCTAGCATACAAAGAGAGCTAGTATTCTAGTATAACTACTGAAGCTATAATTTGAAATTGGGTTCATGAGGTTTGGGAGCATTATCGCTAGCACTGCACACACAAGTGGAGCCTTACAAAGGGATTCTTCCTGTTCCCGTTCAACGATCCTTCACATGTGAAGAAAATATTGAATTGTGGCCCATGGATCTGTACAAACACCCTCATGGTCCTTATCTAGTGGACCTATGATTTCTCAATGGATAACACAGTGCAGCTTTCTTGCCAAATGTGGGTATTATTTCCAAAGCCTGCCTATGCAATTTTGGCCAGCCTTGCAATAGATCATAGCCCGTTTGGGAGAATTCATTTGTGAAGAACCTGAATTTTTCTTCAGCACAGTTTTTGCATGCAGGTTACACTGTCTTAGGCCTTAAGGAAATCGTGTATATCTAGATTGATAGCAGAGTGCATCGCCAGCTAGTTCATTACATAAATTTACTTTCAAGTTCTCAATCTCTTAGGGAGCTGAGCAAATGTCTATGTCTAGAACTCAGTATATTATGAATATTTCTCATCTGCAATGCCTAGCCTGCATTCAAATAGTATGGAATCTCATTCCCTGAACAAGGGGAGATTCTTGTGGGTCACCTTGTGGACCGGCACCATCTCTCAAATCATGGATTTTCTGCATGCCTATGGTTGCTAAATAGCCAAAATCCAGTGAGCTCAAATTATAAGATGTGTCATCAAACTTGATGGTATGTTGCAAACTTGCAAGACCTACAGTAGACCCCATTTGATGAAGACGGCTACGAAGCTATGCCATCTACTGTGGGTGCATGAAATCTGCCAAGCAAAGAATGCACAGCTATGCACTCTGTTTCAATGGTTAAAAGCATGGGACCAAGCCACAAAAGCCCTTTTCAAAGCCCTCACCATAAGGACAGTGGAGAATCTATTTCTGATCTAGAAATGACCCTGGGTCTTTTAACTAACCAAGAGGAAAATAAGCATGAATTTGTAATGTTATTGGATGGTTTTTCAATCGCAAGGGACATCGAAAGATAGAAAAAGGCTATACCAAAATCTCTTGACATTACTCCTTGTAAGTTGTCAAATGAGTAGCAAAGAGCCTGTTACACCTCTCTACAGTTTTCAACGTTCCAGCAGGCCGTTAGTAGAAGAGGGCTGAAAGGCCAAGTGTGGGGCTCTCTACTTATGGTTGGCCATGACCGAGCCTCTTGGTTTTACTCTTGGAAGCATTATGGCTCAGTGGCATTATCGACTACCCTTATGGGGCTTTTTAGCCCTAGGGTTGGTGTCCGGGGCTTTCTAGGGGTAGGCTATTGGGTCACATGACCACCACCCTTTTATGCCTTGAGGGGAACTATGCTTCATCTAGGGAGGTCATCCCGAAGTCCACCACCCCTCTCACGCCCCATTTGGACCTTCTCTACAGCTGATTTGACCCTCTCTGCCCAAAATCGACCCTATGATGTCATCATGTTGATCAAGCCTCAAGCTAAGGCAAGGGGGGACGTTGAGGGACTTGTTTTTCATCATTTTGGGGTTAGTAGGGGCATGACATCCCCCTTAGGCTCACTCTTGCCGTCACATTAAGGCCTTGGCTTGCTTATTTTAGCATTTTTTCATCTTTTTATGTTAGTTTTAGCCTTAAGGGACTAGTCCCCAACATGTGGGTGGCATTACCTATTTTTGTCTTAATCTAGAATATTTTAATATTTTAGTGTTTTAATTTTAAATTGACATGTAGACTTGATAAAAAATTTAAATCTTATGCTAAGATGGATATAAATATCCACTCATTTTTCATTTGTAAAACACAAGACTTGGGATAAAACACTATTATGTTACTTTTTAACCCTTTTTGGCCTCTCTAAGTGATGTGCACCTCTTGGGATGATGTTCTCTTTGTTTTGAAGATAAAATGAAGATGATTTTCTACGGTTTCATGCACATGCAAGGTTGATGCTAGCATTGTTGGACTAACACAAGCACAAGGAGGATCTAGGGTTTCTTTCTTTGGTCTCTCTTTGGTAAAAGTTGGTGAGTTTATGCTTCTTTATAGATTCAATGGTGGGGTAACGTTGCATTTTTTTCTGATTTAGGGCTTTCTTACCAACCTTTTGTCTTCTTTGCATGGTAGAAAACGTCCTCTTGAAGGGGTTTTCTCTTGTTTGGGCCTTAGATCTCTGATTTTTGTCCTAATTAGGCTCCTCCAACGAACCCTAGAGGTTGTTGTTGGATGCCCTAATTTGGAAGCTTGGAGAAGTATTCCAAGAGGGAGGCTGGTCACCATCCCTCATGGCCTAGGGTTTGAAGTAAATACCCTAAAAACCCAAGATCTTGTCATTTTTTATAAAATTCCAATATTTCATATGCAATTTATGCATTTGCAGGTTAGATTAGGTCTGCATTTTTATACATCAGAAAACCCTAAATATTTCAAAAAATTCAAAGCTTCAAAAATATTAAAATTTCAAAAAATCCAAATCCACAGGGGGACTTGCCCTAGTTGGTTTGTCCATAGAATTTCAAGGGCGTCACCCCCAGACCTTCGTAGCTGCCCTAATTTACCTCCACGGCCTGCAAAAATCAGTCAAACTGCAATTAGGGCTTACTGTTAGTTATGTTTAAGTGGTTCGTCTAATTCAGCCTTGGCAAAGCATCTCTTTTCCCCTCAAAACGAACTTGTTTAAGTGTATTCTAAACCCTTTTAGGGCTGTTTACCTCACTGCTCACAGTTACCTCTGTTCACTACACTAAACCTGTCAAACGGACCTGCAAAATCAATCAAGTTAAGATCAACACTGAGGTCTGGGTAAAGTCCAGTGTTAACATTGAATTCGGTCTCCCTAAAGGACCATCTTGATGCTAAAGCGAACTTAGTTGGGCTCTTAAAAAACTTCCTTTAGGACTGATTGACACCACTGTAATTTCATGGTTTAATTTTGCTGATTTACAGTGTTCTTTAACATGAGCATGAGGGGTGATAATATATGTTATTGCTACACTTGCTAAGGAAGCTTAATGTTGATTATTATTGTTGACACTAATCATTGATTACACTTATCAATTGGTAAAGTTTGCAACTTTGGTGTCTTAGTAAATGGTGTCATGTACTGTTGATGTAATTGATGTAAATGCTAAATAATTGCTAATCATTGCCACTAATGCTTATGGTCCACTAGTGCTGAAGTGAACGGTTGATTATTTATTATTATCGTGGATGACAAACGTTGACATAGCTACAGTATTTGGCTAATAATTGTATGCTTATATTCAAGAATTAAAGAGTGGTCTTATAACCAAACAGTGGTGTTAGAGGGCTTCCTATGTTACAGTGCTAAATTTGAACAAATACCTGATTGATCCAACTTTCATTAGTATGTCTTCTTCATTCTCTATTAGACTCCATTGAAGGCACTGATCTAAGCCATAAGGTGGTTGGAGGTGTTGGTATAACTGTTTGGCAGGTACATCAAAGGGCTCTCCCCTTGGGATACCTCTAAATCCCGAAGAAGTTGATAGATTGAACAAAGGTGACAGTGGTTCAAGTCTCTCCAATGAATGTAGTTCACTAGCAAGTACTCAAATTCTGCTACAATAACCTTGACTGCTAGTTTGAACGGTAACATTTTTGGTGCCGTTGCCAAGGAGCATTTCAAAAATTGAAGTGGATTATTCGGAGTCATTTACACCCTTGGCAACAACAACATTTGGTAAGAACTCAAGGTGAGTCTTCTTCCTTATACTTTGAAGTGTAATTTTAAAGGACTAACCCTGCAGGGCTTACTGGCAACGACTTTCTCCAAATCAGCTACGCTCCTGTTTGGAACTTTGGTGAGATTTGATTTGACAAGTCTCTCCTAGCGACTCCACCTAAGCAGCATCAAAAGAGGTATGTTACAAGAGCCAATTCCAAAGGTAAAATAATTCCTGATCTTGATATTATCTTGGGCATAAGAAAGCAAAGAAAAGAAAAAAGGTTAGTAAGTGGCCTTCTATCTTTTGAAGCTCTATTATATATTCACCACTTATTTGCCGATCCTACCAATACATCAAACATGTCATTTGCTCCTTTTGATTTCACAAATATTGTTGGTTATCCTGATCCTACATTAAAGCTGAAAGAATTGGAATTTCCTGTGTTTACTGGCCAAGATGCTATTTCTGTGGCTCATCATTGGGATGAATTTGAACATCATCTAATGCTTTCTGGTGTTACTCACCTTGATGTAAAATTAAAGAGCTTTGTGGCTGGTCTAAGATATGATGCTAGAGAATGGTGGGAGTCTCTACTTGCTGCTGGTATATCTACTTTAGCAGATCTTAAGAAATTATTCATAGATAGATGGCAAGAGAAGAAAGATCTTGTTTTATTCAATAATGCATTGATGACTATAAAGAGAAATGAAAATGAGATTACTGATGAGTTTGATCGCAGGTTTGACAAATTGATAAAGGAATTCCCTGCTGATTGCAAACCTTCAGATATAATGATCCTCTCATATTATCTGAATGCATTTCCAGGAGACTTTATCTTCCACTTAGGCCTAGACAGGCCCCAAGACTTGGCAGTGGCAAAGAAAAAGGTAAAGGCATTAGACGAGCTTTGGAGGGTTGTTGGCAGACCTGATACTTCTACGCATTCAAGAGCTAAACCTGAAGCGAAGAAGAAAGCAACAATTACTTCAAATGATGATCCAGAACCGTACAGCATGTTGTTCAATGAAATGAAACAGCTCCGGGTAGATATGAGTCAACAAATAGCTCCTTTACAAAACAGAATTGTCCAGTTGGAAAGAGAAAGGAATCAGCCACCAAGATTTCCTCCAAATAATTTCAACAAGGTCCCCCAGCAAAATCAAAGACCTCATTCGTCTCTAGAACCGACAAACGCAGTGAGTGACTTTCCTTATTACTGTCAGGCATGTCAAGCTTTGCATGATGAATGTACTTGCGCCAATTACATGAGCTTTGTCAAGACCAACATTCCTTTTGGGGAGGATGACTCTGAGGTATGTAATAATTTGTTTGAAAGTAAAAAGCAGTTTAAATTGTCTGATGAGAATATGTAAGAAGTCAAGAAGAACTCCATTGAAGTTGACATAGTCACCAAGTTGCTTGGGAAAATGCCTTCTCAAGAAGAGATTCAACAGATATATGAAAACAGGTTCAAAGGCAAAGAAAAACTTAAGAAAAACTTTGCCTTCTGTTTCCAAACAGCAAAGGGATGCTCTTCCACCTCTTCATCCTTTCATAAGCAAGTTTTCAACTGATTCAAGTACTAATCAACCTATGAAGATTGACATTATAGGTGTGTTGAGTGCTATAAAGATACCAGTGCTGCTACTTGAATTAGCAAAGGTGCCTTATATAAAGGATGGTATTGCACAAGTATTGGGCTTCCAAGAAAGGAAATAGAATGATGTACAGGATGCCCCTTCCACAGAAGAAAACGAGGATGCCCCTATTATTCTTTCAAACATGCTACCAGCAAAAAGTAACAATGCACGAAACAAGCCATTTTTCATATCACTCTTCATGAGCAAATTACTATTACACTATGTTGCACTGGCCTTGGGGACGGGGGGGCGTGGGGGACACAGGGACGAGTTTCCGGGATGGCTAGAGCGCACCCCCAATTTTTCAGGGGACGGCAATTATATATATATATATATATATTAAAATAAAATATATTGAAATAAAAAGTAGAACTAATTATGAAATCCAAATTAGCAAAGGAAATATAAAGTATTGTCCAATCATCATTGTCCATTGTCAGAACTAAATAGTGAAGACTTGAGATACATGCCTAAGATCTAAAACTGAAAACTTCAAATAGTTCTAACTTCTAAGTTAACTATTAAACAGTAACTTAAAACTTGAAAGTTAAAACAGGAACAAAAATTTAAAATTTTACAACATTGTGTGCATGAATGATGAATCATTTCGAAATTTAAATAACAAATAAATTTATATTTGTAATTTGACATTTGTAAATACTAAATTAGAATTTTATAAAACTATAATAGCATGTGATGAGGTTTTTACCCAAAAAATATAAAAAATAAAATGTAAGATATAAAATATGAAATACCTGTGCTGTGCGGTGTGTTATGGCTGGGAGGGGGCAAACTCACTGTGAGTGTGAGCCTGTGTTGAGCCATAAAATCAAACTTTAAGCATGTGCTGAGAGCCTGAGACTCGAAAGGGGGCCGTGAGCTATGGTCTTCAAGCTGAGAGGGGCACACATGGGACTGCAAGAATGGGAGCTGCTAACAGGGGAGTTGCGCGTGGGACTACATACAGGAGCTGACTTAGCAAGTAGCGGCACAGGGAGTGATGGGCAGAACCATAGAGCAAAGGGTTATGTAGGTGTTGGAGTGATGGGTAGAGTAGAGGGTTATGCGGGTACAGTGAGTTAGAGTGTAGGTAAGGAACGTAGGATAGAGTAGAGGGAATAGGAGGGGGCTGCAGGTTAGAGGAATGGGGGGAAGGTTAGGTTAGGGGGGTGCTAGGTAAGGTTTCTAATTAAATTTTTTAATTTTTTAGTTTTTTAATTTTATTTTTATTTCAATTGTGCAGGTCAAGGGACGTTTCCAAGGAGTTCCAAAGTCCCCGGAACGTGGGAACGCAAGAGACGTAGGAAATTTTGGGGGGGACGGGTCCCCGTGCAACATAGCTATTACATAATTGCATGTTTGATTATGGGACCTTGACAAATGTTATGCCGCTAGAAGTGATGAAGAGGCTAGGACTGAAAATTTCAAGACCATACAGAAATATGTGCCATGGATTCACGGGAGGTAAAAGTATGTGGTGTGGTGGCCGATGTTGAGGTGGCTTTGGCAGTTCACCCTAGTATCACCATACAGATGGATATCATAGTGATTGATGTCCCAGATGCATGGGGAATGTTATTATGTAGAAAATTTCGCTCTAATTTGGGAGGAAGCCTACAAATGGATCTATCTTATGCCACCATTCCCACGCCAGAGAGTATATATATGAAGCTAAGCAGAGAGCATAAACAAAAGCATCACGTGGAAGACCCAGAAGAACCAGAAAATGGATTTGTTTGCTATGAAAGTGATATTGGATCTTTATTCAGTCTTCACTACAGACATTGCCCCGCAAACAAATATCGACAAATTCTGGATCATGCACTTCGACAGGACCAAGTCCCAATTAGGTATGGGTGCAGGTATTGTATTAACTTCTCCCCGTTTAGAAGATCATTATTTTTCTTTTCGTTTAGAATTTGATGGTACTAACAATGTAACGGAGTATGAATCTTTGCTCCATGGTCTTGCCACTGCAAACATTACGGTATTAAGCTCCTACATATTATCGGTGATTCCGACCTGATTGTGTTCCAAGTCAAAGGAAAATTTTCTTGTAAGAAGCCGAAATTAAAAAGGTACATGGATGCAGTAAGATTGGCTACAAAAAAATTTGATACAGTATCTTTACAGGTAGTTCCAAGAGAACAAAATCAGATGGCCAACTCTTTGGCAATCTTTGCTTCCACTCTTAGCCCTATAGATGCAATCAAAGAAGCAGGCAGAGTTCAAGTGATTTTTCGTCCTTCCGTGCCCAACATCTTCGATGTTTGGGAAGAGCTTGAAGGATGACAAACAGATTTGTAGATTCATCTGTAACACCGTGGAATTTTCGACTAATGAAATTGATTGGAGAACAGAAGGATCAACAAAAAATCTTGATTACAACATTGTTCCAATAGAGAAGATCTCGATGGAAAAGCTTTTCGACAAGAACAACCAATGCAAACATAAGAAAGAGGAAGCAGATTTGGGCAATGAATATGAAGAAATCAATATTGGGTCTCCAGAGAATCCTCGACCAATAAAAGTTGGTAAGGCACTTGAGCCTAAAGAAAAGGAAGAAATAGTGACCCTAGTACGAGAATTCAGGGATGTGTTTGCTTGGTCCTATGATGAGCTCAAGACATACGACAAGAATATCATTCAACATGCCATACCGATAAACCAAGATGCCAAGCCTCGCAGATAGAAATTGAGGAAGATAAATCCGAAGTTAGCTAGCTCCGTTGTTGAACAAAGAATTGCAGACAATGGTTGAACCCAAGATCATAGCTCCAATAAGATATTTAGAGTGGCTTTCAAATCCAGTGCCAACCAGAAAGAAAACAGGGGAAGAAGGGTTTGTGTTGACTTCAAAAATTTGAATGCAATTTCAAAGAAGGACAATTATCCCCTGCCAAACATGGAACTTCTGCTACAAAGGATTACAAGTTCTCAGATGTTGTCATTCCTAGATGGATTCTTAGGTTTCAATCAAGTGGCAGTAAGAAAAGATTGGCACAAGGAGGCATTTACAACTCCATGGGATACTTATCAATATTTGTGAATGCCTTTCGACTTGATGAATGCCGAAGCTACATTTCAGAGAGCTATGGGCTATGCATTCCAAGATATCATATGCAGAAGATAATTGAAATATACGAAGATGATCTCATAGTGTATTCAAAAAGAAGAAAGGATCACGTCAAGCATCTCCAACAGGTATTTGAGCAATGTCACAGGTATGGAATTTCCTTAAATCCCAAGAAATCAATTCTAGGAATCATAGAGGGTAAATTGCTTGGTCACATTGTTGCAAAGATGGAGCAAGAGTTGATCCTGAAAGAATCAAAGGTATAAAGGAAATTGCTTTACCTACAAATTTGAAAGCTTTGTAGTCATTTTTTGGAAAAATTATTTTATTCGTAAGTTTATTCCTAATCTTGCTGAGATTACTAAGCCTTTGAATAAGTTGCTTAAGAAAGATGTAGTGATCAAATGGGACGAGGAAACAAAGAAAGCATTCGAGGATGTTAAAAATGCAATTGTGCAAGCATCGGTATTGGTAAGTCTTGATTATTCTAAGTCGTTTCAAATATTTTCTTTTGCATCCGCTGACACTATTGCAGGAGTACTATTACAAAAGAATGATCAAGGTGAAGAACAGCCTATCGCTTTCATGAGCAAAGCCTTAAACAGTTCGGAATTGAAGTATCACCCCATGAAAAAGCAAACCTATGCACTCTTGTGATGTCATTAAATCATTTCAGGGTATATATTGTTAGGATATTCCTATACTCCACCCTAGTCCTATCAGCATTTTCATTATTTGCATTTTCAGTCTTGCATGCATCCCAGTCATCAGTCCCAGCACCTAGCCCTCAGTTAGCTAGCCCCGGGAGCTTCTCACTGATCAATTTTAGCCCTCCTAGTGCTTAGTGCACCCTGCATGCAGTTATATGCATCTCATGCGCCATCTCTCACCTACCATTCAGTTGTACTTCAGTTGTTTACTTGATTTAAGGCTAGACTGACTCTCAACTGACTGTATCACTCTGATAGACCTCCAGTGAAACTAGACTGCCCATTCTGACTCCAGTTAGCTCCTCATGCGCCCTCCACTGAGCCTCCTGTTATCACACAACTTGTAGTTGCCCCTAGAGGTATCCCATCCGGGACGGTAGAGGAGATAGGCAACTAAAGGGGTGACCCAAGAGATGCCACGGTTCCCAATGCAAGGTGGGAGTCACGTCAACCGAGGCACTCTTCGCTTTAGATCAAGGTGAAACAAGACCTAGGGGGAGACCCTATAACCAATCACAGATGATTGGACCCAAACAAAGGTTCCTAAGGATAAGTAAATGATGAGTTACGGAAACCAATGCAAGGTTGAGTGGACCTAGAAGTTAAAGTATGGTTGAAGGTGGTTTGAGAGATTATTAGTGTTTCAACCAATGTATGATTTATGGATATGTTATCACTGACTGTGGGTTATTATCTTGTTGATTTAGTCATGTTCACAGCATCTGCTTGGTATATTATTCCTGATGTGGCAAACTGTTTAAAATGAACTATAAATCATAAAATGGACAATTGCTTGCACCTTTAGGTCATTTAACAAAACCCACTGGTTTTCCACCTTACATAGATATGGTCTTTCCTGACACCAGTTATCTGCTAGTGTAGGCTCCATATTCACTTGACTCCATCCATACATGACTTTCCTATTTGACTTTATACCTTGACCTATCCCATTTGACTTTCTGATACTAAGGACTTCCCCATTTTTCTACCTCTGTGTTTGGACCGCATCCCTGTATATTCAGTGTCTCGGCTCTAAGTTGGTGACAAAACTTGCCTTTGGTGAGTTGGATTGTAGGCCTAAATCATTCTGGTCGGTTGTCCCGATGTTTGGCATTGGCTCGAACTCCCCCTAGTCACTTGAGATGTTGTTGGCTAAAACTGAAAGCTCATGTTCTACCTATGGAAACTTATAAATTCGCCCATGGAAACTAAAAAGGGCAAGAGCGATGAACAGCTAAAAATACTCCTCGAAGAGTATAAGAAAGGTCCAAAAAGCAATGGTTCTTAAAAGCTATATCTAAACAATTGCTGACCTTATATGTATTTGAAAAACATGCACTGGATGCAAGCTGCAACTAGTTGTGCTTATCAGCGCACCTGAGATCCGAAGGGTTATGTAGGCCAAAAAGGCCATGAAATAAAACTGAATGATCCTAATGAACCTGGATCAACTTGATGTAGACATGATACCTAAGTTGAATAAACACTCTCTAAACAACTTATCCATTTGTGAGGCACAGCCATTCCCCGTGTTATTTTGTCCAGCACAGAGTTTGTAGCTTTCCCCTTTCTCCCAGTCCAAAGTATTTTTGAGTTAAGTTAGACAAGTCAAACCCTTGGCCCAACCTTGTTCCTAGCCTTCATCCTTCACTAGCAGTTTGACCATGTCCAATGGGTGAGTTTGTCATTTGAACTATTGTGCAAGTAATTTTATATAACAAAGGAATATGCTAACTTGATTAATGCCACTGAATGGATGTTATACTTTGAGCTTGGCTGTGAGAATGATTAGAGAAGCATGTCTTAGTCTACTGATGTGATTTATCCTTGGTTGTATATTGTTGGGATCAGTGATGATGTGGGCCATATATATATACCTATTGATGATGATTGATGGTCCCACATACTTGATGATGAGATCATATGATGGACATATGATGCAGATGATGATTGATGCAGTTCAGCAGTTTTATTTAGTACTTCAGATCAGCAGATTATGCATTGTCCATATATGGTGGACCCTACAGCTGGCCCACTAGGGCAACCCATGGTGTATGAGTACACATTCCTAGTGGATTTGGGTCTTCTAGATCCAATGAGACACTTATCTTTCAGTTTCAGGCACTTCTGACAGTGATTGATGCAGTTTTACACTTGTTGACCAGATTTGGGGTTGATTTCCCAGCCTGAGCAGCAGGGGCCATGAAAGGCCAGTTCACCTACGGCGCTGTATGTGGAGGGGGTGGTCCAGCCACTTGTTTTTACCATTTACCCCCCCTTCTGGAGAGCCTGGTGGGCTCAGATGGACAGCGCATATGCCCTAGGAGGCAGTTTTGGCACTTTCACAGTTACCGAGGCAGTTAAAAAATGGGATAAAGTGATCACTGAGGAATTCGATTTGGGCAATTGAGGCAAGGTTTTGGCATTTGGTTTTCACAGAGGTCTTCCAGGGTGATCCCACTATCTTCCAGCCATTTTTCACCATGTGGGTAGGCCCACATCAATCACAGGAGGTCTTTTACTGCTTATCTGTCACATATTTTGAGGACAGATTTGATCATTTATATTATCTTGGACATATTTTATTATTTTATTGTGCCTTGGGGATGAGCTAGTAAGGATTGATGCCTCCTAGCCCCACCATGTGCTTATCTTGTCATGTCCTAGTCATTATGAGGTGGATTTTTGTACTTTTACCCCTCTAGTGGATGACGTCATCCTCCCTTTGTACCATTTAGTTAGGACGTCATCATTATATTGGGTGATCCATGTGATGTATTGTTATGATTTATTATTAGCCGTTGATTAGATCTTTTGATCTTTTAATCTTAGCCACTCATGTAAAAAGTGGTTAGGATTGTACTCTCTCCCCATCCTATTTAAGGAGGGAGCCTCTCATTGTAACATCATCTAGAGATTTTTGGCTCTTGGCTCTTGGAATAAAATTTCTATCTTTTGGAGTACATGCTTGGATTGGAGTGGATGTTGGTTGTTTCGATTGTAAATGCTTTTGTCCATTGCACTGGAGGATCTATTGTAGCTATCTTGCATATTTGCCATATTTTTTTTACAGGTTAAGAGGACGTTTTTGACAAGTGCGAATTGGTGGGGAGGCTTGCCCTTCAAGCTTGGAGGAAGACGTTTTGGTTAAACAGGGAGTAGTTTTGTCTTTGTGCCAACTATTCTTTGCTTATCTCTCTCTTGCTTGTATCTACCTTCAACATGTTAAACTGATTGATGCTTTGCTCCTTGGTTTTGACAGGTTAGAAGGATTCATATGTGGCTTGGAAAAATCGATTTGGCAAGAGGGCTTCAACAATTCTCCATTTGATCTTTGGCAAAAGTAATCCTCGTCTCAACTAGCATTCATCTATTCATCCAGGTATGCTCCAAAGGTATGATCTTCTTCTTCCTTGAATCATCCATAATTTCTAGATCACAAAAACCCTAATTGATTAAAACCCTTATTTTTTGTTTTTCTTAGATCTACTTAGATCTAGCCTTGCTTTTGAACAGATATTAAGAACCCACCTCTATAGCATCCACCCCTAGTGAGATCTATAGTTTGGTGCTGATTGGGTTAAAATTGACACACTTTTCAAGGCAAAAAGCCCTCTTGAACCAAATCGCACTTCCTTGGAGAGGCTTGTTTTGGTTAGATCTAGCACATGGGTAGGTGAGATCCCACTTGATTTGCAATCTACACATTTGATAACCTACCCCCAGACTGTTACTTTGGTGATTTATACCTTGTGGGCATCATTCCACGTTTTAAGGGATTAAAACCCCCTTTTGAATTTCTTGGCACCTTAAAACTCAGATCTAGTAAGATCTAACCCTTGGATTGACATGATTTTCTAGATCCACATAGATCGGTGCATAAGCTACTTGGATCTACAGTTTGGTGGCCATTGGACTTGATTTGGTCCACTTAATCCCCCTTTTAGCCCTCCTTGAGCAAGGTCGCACTCCCTTGGGTGAGTGAGTTTGCCCACTTTGAGGAAGTGGGTGGTTGAGATTTTTGTGGATTTGGAACAGCCATACCTCGAAACCTAGGTCTAGAGTATCATTTTGTGACGATCTGCCTTGGGGGTAGCATTCCTTGTTTCAAGGGATTGTGGTCCACTTACGGTCATTTCATAAAAACCTAGATCTAACAAGATCCAACCACTCCATCTCAACTAGCCCACTCGACTTGATCTCTAGGTGTCCCGATCTACACTTTGACATACCTTTTGACCCCATTAGCCCATCCAACAAGGCACTAGTCCTCCTCAAAGCAAGTCGCACTCCTTGGGAATTGTGTCAAACCCTAGATCCAGTACATGGGTAATCCTAAATTCAACTTAGATCCATAAATCTATTCATTACACATCATCTAGTGCAAATTGCATCCATTAACTCCACCTTGTGGGTCTACTTTAAACCATTTCACATATCCCAAGAAAGGTAGGACCCACTTGTGTAGCATATGGTACTATACCTTGTCATCATACCCAATTATGTGGCCTAAATCATACATTGGTTGAAACACTAATAATCTCTCAAACCACCTTCAACCATACTTTAACTTCTAGGTCCACTCAACCTTGCATTGGTTTCCGTAACTCATCATTTACTTATCCTTAGGAACCTTTGTTTGGGTCCAATCATCTGTGATTGGTTATAGGGTCTCCCCCTAGGTCTTGCTTCACCTTGATCTAAAGCGAAGAGTGCCTCGATTGACGTGACTCCCACCTTGCATTGGGAACCGTGGCATCTCTTGGGTCACCTCTTTATTTGCCTATCTCCTCTACCGTCCCGGATGGGATACCTCTAGGGGCAACTACAAGTTGTGTGATAACACCTCCTTCATTCAGTTAGTGCCTCCATGTGCCAGTTACACCTACCACACTCAATCAGA
The DNA here is from genome assembly GCA_027924585.1 of Larix kaempferi. NCBI lineage: Eukaryota > Viridiplantae > Streptophyta > Pinopsida > Pinales > Pinaceae > Larix > Larix kaempferi. The sequence goes on from BSBM01000030.1 coordinate 14,780,335, forward strand.
TTCAGTTTGACTGATGATTGACAGTTACTTGTGTATTGATGACTCCACTGATGATGATGAAGACTTCTAGTTGTGCTTTGATGACACTCCAGTGATCTTTTGATCTCTCCATGAAGGCTAATTCGAATTGCCACCTTGGCATTCGAATCTTCATGCATTGTATTATTTATTTGTCCATTTGTGATTAATGAATTAGTGTGTGTGAAGTTATTTTGCTTCTATCCGAGTTCTACTGTATTAGTATTATGTTGCTCATTTACACTGCATTGACCACTCTTCTTCTATCTTCCTGCTTAATCATAATCTTTCTTGTGAGGTATACGTCAGCTCTTAGATCTGCTGTGAGGATTTTTACATATATTGGCTACTCAAAGGTCACAGCTTGCATACTGCACCCAGCAGTAACGGAAATCTTAAAGCAGCAAGATTGCCTTGACACCAAAGGAAATTGGATCACTAAGATTCAGTATGTTTTGCCCTTATCACGAAGATTCAATATAGGCCTATATGGATCGGTTTTCTATCCCTATGCACTCTCGTGATGTCATTAAATCATTTCAAGGTATATATTGGCTACTCAAAGGTCACAGCTTACGTACTGCACCCAGCAGTAACGGAAACCTTAAAGCAGCAAGATTGCCTTGACACCAGAGGAAATTGGATCACTAAGATTCAGTATGTTTTTCCCTTATCACGAAGATTCAATATAGGCCTATATGGATCGGTATGCTATCTGCTCAATCAATCGACCAATTCCTATTTTGATTTTTCTGATTTTTATAACTATGCCCACAACAAGACCAAATCTCCTACCTATAAGGCTCTGTCTTTGCTTTACAATCAAATACTTTATTTACATGACACGGGTAATCAATTAAATGATCATAAGCTGCCCAGCGATCTTCATCAAGCTGGGTGAGATGATGGTTATGGGCCTGAAGTGCATCCTAGTTGGTGGTGAATTGCTCCAATAACTTGTACGCGAGTAACCTCAAGTTCACAAGTGAAACCACATCTACTCCATAAACAAGCTCAAAAAGGCTTTTACCAATTGCCCCTTCCTTGGTGATGTGGTCAACTCATAATGCGAACTTGAGATCCCTGTCCCATGGTCTCTTGTCCTCCCCAACGACTTTCCTGTTTATTTTAATGGTGTTCTTATTACCGGACTCTACTAGGCCATTTCCCTGATGGTAGTAATTGGACGAATGGGCCAATGTGATACCATACTATGAGCAACATGTCATCAACTATGCTGATCTAAAAACACTAGCATTATCCATGGTGATCTTATCAAAAACTCCATACCATGTAACAATGTTTTCCTCCAAGAACTTGACAAAGGTTGCACTTAGGATGTCTTCAATGGTACAGCCTCTACCCATCTGGTGAAATAATTAGTGGCCACCATAATCCAACTGAATCCATTACTAGAATACTAATGAAATTGGACAATGAAATCAAGGCCCCACTAATGGAAAGGGGCCTGCATTATGACTGGATTGAGGGAAAATAATGGCAATCACTATTTCCCCTCGAAACACTGGCAAGGAATGCACACTCTAACATAAGCATAGGTGTCAACAAAAATGGTAGGCCAACAATACCCTGCTCTCATGATCTTATGGATTGTGGTCTTGGCTGAAAAATGCCCCCCACATGATCCTACATAAAGTTCCTGCAATAAATATTTGGACTCAATTGGATCAAGACATCTAAGGATAACCCCATCTAGGTTTCTCCATCCAAGTCCACCCTATATAAAACAAAATCTCGCAACATGAAGCTTGAGAGATCACTTTTGCATCTTGTCAAAGTTAGCAAGACATGATAAGTTTTTCAAATAAAAATGAAGACAACCAATCAAATAAAAATACCAATCAACCTACTCTAAATGAAGACAACAAGCATTTACCAGATCGAGTGATGGTGCATGATCCATGGTGACTCCTTCTATAGTATCCATACTACCCTCAGCAATCAACTTGGCCAATCCTTGGCCACAAACCAACTTGGTTGGTTTCAGCTCGAAATCATACTCCTAAATCTTAGTGATCCACCTAGCTTCTGTCCCATTGCACTCCTACTGCAATAACATGTCCTTAACCATAGGATGAGGGACATAGGACACAATCTTCACGTTCCATAAATAATCCCTGAAGTACTAAAATAATCCTTTAAGTACTTGAGTGCTTTGACCAAGGCATAAGCCTGCTTCTCCGTGGAGAAGTAAGCGAACTCTACCCCATGTAAGGCTTTGCTCATGAATGCTATCAGTTGTTCCCTCCCTTGCTGATTTTTCTGCAATAAAATAGCAGACATCATAAAATTGGAAGCAAAAGAAAATAACTAACTGGAAATCTTTACCATAGTTTGGCCTAACCAAAACAAGAGATTGGCGTAGACTTTCTTTGATATTTCTAAATGTTTTCTTTCCTTCTTCACTCCATTTCAAATCATGATCCTTCTTTAGCATATCAAATATAGATTTTACTATTTTTGCAAATTTTGGAATTAAGCGCCTAATTAAATTTATGCAACCGAAAAATGATTGAATGGCTTGCTTGATTTTGGGCAGAGGGGTTTCATGAATACCCTTCACCCTCCCAAGGTCAATCCTTACCCCTTCTTTCGTGACAATATATCCTAAATGCTTACCTTCAAACACCACCAAGATGGACTTCTTCGGATCCAGCAAGATACCCAATGGCTTGCACCTATCAAAAATCTTGTGTAAGTACCCAACATGATCATTTCTATATTTAGAGAAAACAATAATATCATTCTGATAAACCACTATGAAATTCTACAATAATAATAAAAAAAACGAAGTCCATAGCACGCTAAAAAGTAGCCCTAGCATTCATTAATTTGAAAGGCATCCGAACATAAGTGTAAGTTCCCCGTGGGGTGGTAAAAGCAAACTTATACATGTCATTCTTGGATACTAATACCTGATTGTAACCAGAGAATCCATCCAACATGGACATCATCCCTCATCCAGTAATAGTGTGTAGAACATGCTCCATGCTTGGCAGGGGATAGTTGTATTTGAGAGACACTAGGTTAAGGTTTTTGAAATCAATAGAAACACAAATTTCTCCATCCTTCTTTTTAAAAGGAACAATATTAGCAACCCAATTGGAAAACCTGATGAGCGTGATGATATAGGCATCTAAAAGCTTTTGCAATTCTCTATAGATAATCGGAGCTACCATGGGGATAAAACATCTTTGACGCTATCTGAATGGTTTTGTGTTCTTCAACGAGATTGCATGATTTATCACCTTAGGATCATAGGTTTTTAACTTATCATAAGACCATGTAAAGACATCCATCCTTGTATTCCCTTCCCAAGGCTTCCAATTTCTTCCGCTCTTCGTGCATGCATCCTTTGTCCAGTTTGATGATTCAAGGAGACTATTCTGAACCAATATTTACCTCCAATACATGTTCACCCTAGTCATATTTGTTAGTCCCCTTAAACAAATTGGATCTATCAAAAAGTTTCTCCAAAGGAATCAAACCTCTAAGAATTCTATTAGTGTGCAACTAAATCAAAGGGGCACCCAAGTCATATTTGTTAGTCCCCTTAAACAAATTGGATCTATCAAAAAGTTTCTCCAAAGGAATCAAACCTCTAAGAATTCTATTAGTGTGCAACTAAATCAAAGGGGCCTCACCCTCAAAATTTTCATCTACTAAATGAGATGAGAACTCATTAATGCAATTAAGGAAGTTAAATACTTGCCTCTCGTTTTTGAAAGCCTACCAAGTACTAATGTTATCTGAGATAAAAGGTCAAAATACTACCTCAATCATATGCAGTGTATGAGGAACACGCAAGCATGGTTGAAAACAAGAAGCTAATGAAGCCATAGAATCTGCCATATGGTTTTGGACCCTCGAAACTGCAATGATAGAGAATGCTTGAAAGCATTGAATCTCATCCCACACCACATCTCAATATCTCTTGATCCTTGGGCTCCTTGCCTCACAAAGGTCCCTCACCTAATTCACTACTAGCTCAAAATCACCATCCACCTTTAGCATCCTTATTCCCATCTTTCGTCCCTGCTCAAGACCTAACAACACAACCTCATATTCAATCATATTGTTGGTACATCCAAACTCCAAACAGAAAGAAAAATGAAACACATCATTTGAAGGGAAAGGGAAGACTACAACTGCTCACTCCAAATCTAGATCTTGCAGCATCATAATGCATAAGACCCAAAGGCCATAGAAAGAATTATCGACAATAGACTCATGAGGTATAGTAGATTCTCCAAGTTTGTCCATAACCACATACATACCCAACTCAGGTGCAAACACCTCGAGATACAATGATTCATTATCCAACCGACAGGGATCTTCTACATTGTATAACATTTTATTTTCCAAATGAAGCCTTGCTTTGAACCGTGGAGCAACTAGGATATCAACACATGACTAATCCATTTGAATGTTGCCTCCAATAGCAACTGCCCATTTTCGAAACAACAACATGCCCCGCTTGGATGTGCAATCGATGATCACCACATCCATAGTTAAAACCTTGTCCAAATACTATTGTAAACAGACCTCTAATCCCTTGATGACCTCTCGAGAATCCATGGCCTACACATTTCTATAAGGTCTAGAAAATGTTAGTCCTAACTTGTTCACCACTTCCAGAGTCATAACGTTAGTGGAAGCTCCCAAGTCCAACATACAATTTCTAAGCAATAAACCATTAACAAGCAATGAAATGTAAAAATAAGTTCATCAAGCTTGCTCATACCAAGATATATTTGTGGGTGTTGCCCAATGCATCAATGGACTCATCCAAACCCAAGAATCTATTAATAACCTCCTTTTGTCCAAGAAAACGAACTAGTCCAATGAATGGTACTGCGATTTTTTCCTTGGACGGCTCACTTACCAATGAGAATTGAGAGTCGTGTACCAATGAAGGATCCTGCCATTCTGGGGCAACCACTAGTTGATAGCAATGTAGCATGACTCGGGAAAGACTTGCGAGTCTTCTCGAGTCAAACCTCAAAACGAATAACCGTTTCATACTCGGCCCAAACTCGCCATACTCGACCCAAACTCGCCATACTCAACCCAGACTCGCCATACTCGACACAGACTCGCCTACTTGCCCAAACTCACAAGTAGTCGAAATAGACTCGCAAGTACTTGGAACAAACTCGATCGGACTCACCTGAACTCGATCAGACTCGCCATAATTCCTCCTCTATGCAACATCCAGTCTATGCTAGTGGATTAACTCTGTGTACTCGTGCGTAATTGATTTTTGTAGATTGTTTGAGCGTGTTACAAATTTCATTTTAAACGCATGACATTGCCCTTATCATTCACCAATCCTTTGAAAGTCTTCCCCTATCGTGGAGCTGTAATAACGATTGTACTTGTTCAATGTCATGAGCATACTCCCACTACGTGCTTCTCATTCGAATCTTGCAGGTATAGTCGTGGCATTCTCGATTTTCATTGTTGCATATAGTTTAGGGTTTAGAAGCTTGTTTTACAGCCACAGGCGTAGTAACCACGCTCCCCGAAACGCAATCGACTTCAACCTCCTCCCTATTGGTTTTGTCTGTGTGTCAACTGTCTTCTCATACGAGCTTTTTTTAACTCAGTGTTTATTCGCTAGCAGTGTGCATCTGCTTGAACTTGCATACAAAAATCGCTTGTGTTATGTTGGATTATCATAGTATATGAGATTATGTTATGAATTACTACATAGATTGTAGTTTTATAACTTATATAGATTGGAAATGCCATTAACCTCTTTTGTGTGCCCAAAATTTACCATATTTTAAGTTTTTTCCTATTTGTAGAGTCTTGTTGAGTCTATCCCGAGTCTTTCCTGAGTCTTTCCCAAGTCAACAAGTCACATGCCAACCGAGTCTTTGCCGAGTTCAAGTCGTGCAATGTTGAGAGTCCCTTTGCATGGAAGGTTGGTTGGCATGTGGGTTAGGAACAACTTTGTTTCTTCTAACATAGGCCTTTGTAATCTCAGCCGCCATGGATGCAGCTTTGGAATTTGCTTTGTCTAAAAGAGATAATGTCATATGGCTTCCATGGGCAAGCACAATAGTGGGCACCATAGTGCTTCAACATGCGTAGAATTGGCTAGAATTTAAAGCAAAAGCCTTGGTCTGGTTACCTTTCTATTGTCCTGACAACTGATACACATGTGGGCTGAGATCTTCTTTGATCAATGACGGCATGCTTAAGGCATCATCTTACTGTTTGGAAAACTCATCAGACTACTCTAGGGAATACATGTATGTTGTTTAGGCAAAAACTCGATAGCCCTCCTCAATATAGGGCAAATTGCATGGTCGATAGTAGTGATTTAAAGGTGCATGTGTTACAAAATTATTCCCCAATAGAGGTATGGCAGTTGGGGTCCTTCTGCTTTCTTCTCTAGTGGAAAATTTCTTCAAGGAGGCTACCTTAGCTAAAAAGCTCACTTTACTGGGGCAGCCTACCAATTTTGAAGATTTTTATCTAAACGGACCATTTTGTTGGTAAGATCCTGCAATAAATCCACAAACATTGCCAGCATCTCACTACTTTCACCCTCCCCCTCTTTTCTAGTTTCTTGAGCTGCTCTTCCTTGCAGACCAAAGAGTCTAAAAGAGTTTGCTTGGATCTTTCTAGCTACAATCATGTTCCTTACGAATTTTAATGCAACAAGAAGTGCCTCTTCCATGTCTCTTATGTCCTTTTACTTGAGCAAAATTCCTCAAAAGCTCTGAAATAGTAAAATAAAATAGAATCTTCGTTGGGACACACATGCCTAGGAATCCTATTGTAAAGTTTAACAAAAATGATTATTAAACTCAGAAACCAACTCATTTTCACTTTTCCGAGTTGAGTGCAACTCATCCAACAGGAAAGCATTGTCTTGTTGTAGTCTCATTTCTCTGTGAACTTCTTGAATGAATCCCATCCGTTGGAGGTATTAGGAAGGGCTTTATACCACATCATGCATCCCCCTTGAGGATTTGCACGAACATCTTCATCACTAGATCTTTGTATTCAACTTCCAAGTCTATATGAATTTCAGGAATGCAGTAAGATGATCATCAACAGACATTGTGTCATTCCCAACAAATTTTGGAAGTCGTTTCCAATAATCACCTGTAGGCATATCATGAGGTTGGTTAGGAATTTGGGCAAAACTCAAAGGAGCATACACCGTTGGTGAAAATCTTACAACTGGAGTTGCCATTTCAATAGTCTGAGATGAAATTGATGCTAAAGAAGTTGTGATTAGAGGTGAAGACGAGGGTCTGACCAAAAAAGCTTACCACGAGAAGATAACTAATCATGGATCCACTTAATGTGATACTTGCAATAAGTGATGGTATGGTAAACACCTAGGGGGCAATTGTGACTGTAGAATCACTCTCATAATCCAACAAACTCTGAAGTAACTTATTGCTTACTCTCCAAAACAACTATTGCAATTCGCAAAGGCTCGAAGTAATACCTTGTGTAGGATCACATCGAGATGATATTCTAGTACTTTTAGGATGATCGGCTCCTACAGACAGTGGAGTCGCCAAGTAAGATAAAAAAATTATACAATAAGCAAGATTCACCTCACCAATGTTGTTCAGATTTCCTGAGGACTAACGAAGGTTCCCCGACAATGACACCAAATTGTTATTACACGGATCTGCACCCACAGATCTACCCAATAAGTATAAGCCCCTAGCCCTATCACTACTCAGTGCCTCTCCCTTTCGAGCTGGTGCTTTTCCAATCCAAGGGGGGTGTCCTTGATGTCACACACTGCAATCTGATCTACCAAATCTGATAGAAATATTAACGAAACAGTGTACTAAAGTCTCTCTTTTGACTGTCCTAAACAGTTTGGAAGGAAGGGTAAATCATGAATATTGAGTTTAGAGAGGTTGAGGCAATATTTTAGGACCTGTTATCACCTAACTTGTAGTTACCCCTATGCCCCTATGGATGTATCCATTAATGGATGGCAGTAGGAAAGGGCAACTCAAAAGGTGCAACCACGATCACCTCGACTTCCAATAGATGGTTGTCACGCCAATCGAGGCAACCTTCACTTTATGCTATCTAGCCCAGACAACAAAGGGGGAGACCCAGATATACTCCCGACGGGAGAGATCAAACCAAAACACCAAATCAAGTCAAGTATGAGTGAAGTATTGTAAGGTGTATGGTGAACCCTAGATCTAAGGGTAAAGTCACAAGATGAATAAGGGGTTCAAGGAGTATAGCTTTGGTTCATTGTGAGTGTGAGAGTGACTTATAGTATTTGAAAATGAGATCCAGGATTAAAGTACTAGTCAATTGTGAGAAAATCCACTACCTTGGGAACCGTGTCCAATGCAGAGTAGTTAATAGTTGAATTGGGGCTAACCAGTACTAGAGATAAGCTTGATCATGAGATATGACAACATCAAGGTATTCAAGCAACCAAGACAGGGATCAAACCACAAGTTAACCCAACAATCTAGGAAAGTCGAATGAGCTTGGAGAAAGATCAGTGCCTTGGGAATTGGGACAAATGGAGTCAAAGTGAGGTTAACTTGTAGATCATGACCCCTATAACATAAGACAAGTGGGCTACTAAAGGTTTGATGGATGGATCTATCTAGATCTAATAGTTCATGATGTGACCTAAGTGGACCACAATCCCTTAAAACAAGGAATACTAACCCCATGGCAAGATTTCACAAAATGAGCTACTAGACATAGGTTTCAAGGTATGCTTGTTCCAAATCCACCAAAATCTCAACTACCCATGTCCTACAAGTGGACAACTCTATTCCCCCAAGAAGTGTGACCTTGCCCAAGGAGGGCTAAAAGTGTGATAAATGGGATCAAGACAAATCCAATGGCATCCAAAATTTAGATCCAAGTAGTTTAAGCAAGTGTCAATGTGGATCTAGAAAATCAAGGCAATCCAAGGGTTAGATCTTACTAGATCTGAGTTTCAAGATACCAAGTGGTCCAAAATGGGGTTTTAATCCCTTAAAACATGGAATAGGGCCCACAAGGTAGAAATCACCAGAATGACAGTCTACGGGTAGGTTATTGGATGTATAGATTACAGATCAAGAGGAATCTCAACTACCCACGTACTAGATCTAGGTTAACTCACCCAAACCAAGGAGTGCGACCTCACTTGGAGAGGCTAAGTTGTCTTGGGAAGGGGGTCAAATGGAAGCCAATCCTCACTAAACTATAGATCCGGGATGTCATGGATACTATAGAGGTGGGTTTTAAATGTCTTACCCAAGAAGCCACTAGATCTTTGTAGATCTGAGAAAATGTAAAATGGGGGTTTTGATTAATTAGGGTTTGAAGTAACTTAGACAAATGGATAGATCATGGAAAGAGAAATTACCTTGAGATCATACCTAAGTGATGTGAATGAGATGCCTTGTTGTTGAGGAAGACTCCCGCAGAGATCAAATGAGAGATTGTTGATTTTGCTTGCCGAAATGATGCCCTAGCCCACAAGTGCGACCTCCTCTCCCTGTCAATCCAAGGAAAGCGATTTCAATCCGAAAGGTCAAGTATGGAGGAAATGCAAGCGAAGTGCAAAAGTAACATGAAATAGAAGGTCCTGGGACAGTAATACTCCCTGTTACCGACGAAGAAACCCAAAGACGAAGTAGGGAGGGTCCTCCCCTACCAATACATTCTCCTTGAATGAATTCGGCCTCCACTTGTAGATGCAAAAATGGTACAAAAATATGGCAAGACAAGATCTCCAATAACTCAGTGCAAAGGAAGAATCAACGAACAAACACCAAAAACATTCACCACAACACTGGAGATAGATGCAATAATAATTTTCTATTCCAATAATCCAGAGCCAAAAGTCCCCTTTACAATGAGAAGCTCTCTCCTTTAAATAGGAGGGAGAGAGTCCATAATTTAACCACTTTTTGAATGAGTCTAATCAATGGTTGAGATGAGCTCAACAATAAAATACATGGATCACTAATAAAATATAACAATAAGTGGACAAAATCGCCCTAGAAGAGGGGGTCCCACCAAATCATGATGACAAAATATAACAACTAGCTCATGGTGGGTCCAAGGGGTAATTTTAGACACCCTTGGTCAATCTCCATAGCACAATAATAATAAAATAGTCATCAAAGTACCAAATCGTGCCTCTATGGACAAATCATGGGCTTTAGGAGGCCCCAGAAATCATCAGAAAATGCCATAAGTGATGGATGTGGGTCCCGATGAAGCTGAAACTGCTGGAGAAGGTGTGGAAGACATCCCACTCATCATCACTGATCATCCCATGCCAAAACTTTGCCTCGGTAGCCCAAATCGAATTCCTCTGTAGCCATTTCTACCAATTCTGAACTGCCTTGGGAAGCGTGAAACTGCCCAAACTGCCTCTTGGAGTGCCTACGATGTCAAGGTGAGGGCATCAGTGTGTCTGGGAAGGGGGTAATATGGTAAAATCAAGTGGCTGGCCCACCCCCTCCATGCACAACGCCCTGGGTGAACCAAATAAAATCCCTCTCTGCTCTTACAAGGTCTCCAACAGACCAAAACTGCACTAGGATAGCCTACTGAGGCTCAACCATCACTGTAACTGCCTGGAACTGAAAGTAGACTGTCTCATTGGACTCAGAAGGTCCAAATCTATCCAAGATGTGTACTCATACACCATATGGATCTTTGCATGATCATATAATATATCCAATATGCCCGAACAGGTGAAATAATAATAACCTGTAAATGATCAAATAATGCTGAAAACCATAAATCATCATCATAAACTTGCATCTGATGCATAGAACCATCATGTACATGTACATAGACCATATATCATCTATCTGTATCATCACAAGGTCCAACCATCTCATGTCTTGTGGTTGACCTTGGTCAAACTAGGTTTGACCAAGTCAACATGACCAAATATAACTCAGACTATCATCAGAAACTACTGCAAAGTGTCAAAGGTTAATGTATGCTCTACAACTCATTCAAATAGCAATTATAACAAAAAGTAATCATTACTGGCGATCTACCAACAAATATATAATGTCATTAATTATTATTATGACTCAGACTAGACTTTCAAGACCATACTCACTTCATAGTTGTGATCAATTTGCTAGTGAAGGGTGAAGGCTCAAAATAAACTAGCTGGGCCAAGGGATGACTTACTGACTCAACATTGTGACACTTTGGATATGGGAAAGGGAATACACACCATAGCATATATTGAATGAGCAACAACACAGGGAATGGCGGTGTCTCACAAATGGATAAGTTGTTCAAAGAGTATTTATTCACCTTTAACAGATGCACACAATCCATAATACAAATGAGGCCAGCAATCTTTTTGATATAGCATTTGAGTTCCATTGCTTTTTGGGCTTGAAGTTTCCATAGCCTTTGATCTATGTGTGTTTATAAACACATTGCATAGATTTACATTTATTTAGGCTTTTTGCTGCAGGTGTGTTTTTAAGGCACTTGTTTACCTAAGCACTTCTAGGTGTGTCATAGACAGCTTGTTTACCTAGGCATTTACATTTCACAAAGATATAACATTTTATTTCATGGCCATTTTCATTTGGCCTGCCATTCATTCATGTGTGTTTAGAAACACATTGCATGAATGGGCTTTTCATACACAATATAACATTTCATTTTCCATATTTTGTATTCATGGCAGCACTAAAAGTTTCAGGTTTAGCCAACACAACTTTAGTGACTAGGGGGAATTCACAAGAAAATCCAACTCACCATAGGTAAGTTTTGTCACCAACTCAGAGCCGAGACACAATAAACCGAGAAGTTCATCCAATACAGAGGCTACAATGGGGAAAAGTCCTCCATGCCACTAGTCAAGTAGTAAGTCAAGGTGATAGACTAAAAGGTAGGTAATGGATGGATGAAGACAATGAATAATGGAGCCAACACTAGCAAGCCAAGGTATGGTGGAATAATCACCTCTATTCTCCCTAAGGAGGGTAAAACCAATGAGTATGAATAATAAACTTCTAAGTATGAGTAGGGACAATAGAATAGATATAATAAGATCAACCAGGTCCACGTATCTATATGATCGCCAGATCATGACACTAAATGCTAAGACATGCCATAAGAATGAATATAAAAGCAATATAACCACAACACCATGATATACCTGCTGAGTCATATACCTGAATGCTCATCCTCTGAACCATCATCTATCCTCTGAAACTGCTACTGTAACTTTGGGCACTACTGACTGCTCTGTACAAATGGTATAATAGCTACATCAGTCATCTCTCTAAGTGTCCTGAAACTCAGTCATGGCATGGGGAATATATATACTGTCCAAAATCTGATAGTAATCCACAATAGATGCTCATCTCAGCATCTCAATGTAAGGGAACTGGCTGAATAGTGTACTAGAATAAGAAAAATAATGTATGGTAGCCCGGCTACTATATATGTGATAACAGGACCTTCAACCAAAACAAAAATAATGGAAGACTGAAAGCATGCATATATGTGTGATAGCAGAAATCAAAACATAAACAATAAACCACCTAAAATTTACCATAGCTTTAATCGTTAGCATCCACAAAACAAAGAGCTAAAACAAAACATAAACAAATCTTATTACGTGTTACCAAAAGATTGTTTGCACCATGATGGTTAACGTGCAACAGGCTGCCAATGATCTCCTTGCCAGTAAATGCAGGTGGTGGTCAAAGAAATGGCAGAGATGAAAGGGCTCTGCTCCAGTGTCTAGACTCTAGCGCACCAAAGGGAATGTCTAACCCCATATCTCTGCTCAAACCTGAATATATAGCCCTGAAACCCTAATGCATCCCCTCCTAACTGGCTGGTCATGCATGTTGAGTGCACCCTCAGTCAATCTTTAGTTCATATGCATAAGACTTGTAGACTAGGGTGTGTTAACTCTTTGCTCAACTGCTGAAATCATGCATGAATTGGTTATGTTGAGTGCACGGTTCTAACTGAAGTAAACAGCCTAGCATGCATGAGCAAACTCACCTTACTTTCAAACTGACGCTACACTTTATGCATGTGTGCCCCCCACTGTTGCTTTATAACTGGCCCTTCCAAGACAAGACCACCAGTTTAAATCTTAGTCTAAACAATGGTTCACTAAGGCATGCACCTTTCCAATCCACTAAATTCCTATGCATGTATGATCAAGTACGCCCCTGCTCAAAATGGACTTAATCTGTTGTTTTAGTGAAGTGTGCCCACTCTAACTGATGTTTATGAACTAGCATCTATTGTTTAGACAATCTTCAATTTGCATGCATAAATCATGTAGACTAAGGCATGTTTACCTTTTGTTTAACTGTTGTTTTAACACTACAAACAAACAAGGCTAAATCTTCTGACGACAAACAGTCATCCCCAACTGCTGAGACAACCCACATGTGCATGCATGGACAAAGTGTTTGACTAATGGGTGTGTTACCAACTTTTTTGTACTATAGTTGGACTTCCAACAAGCCGCCATTTGATGAACATGTTCAATGTTCATAGTCAGTGTTCAGAAGTTCAGAAGTCATTTTTAGGGCAATTTTGCCCCATTTGTAATAACTGCATGTTCATACCCCCATGGGGAAAATGTAAAAAGTTGGTCTAAACGGGGTCCTTTTATAAAAGACTCGGCTATCCTTAGGTTTAGCAATTTGGGGGATACTCTAGAGTGTTTTTTCCTTAGGAATTATGCGCTACTCATCAGTGGCGTATAATCCTTGAGTTTTTCACTCAAACCTCCAAAGCTGGAGTATTTCCCATGGTGGTCAAAACCTAAGGTGGTTATCAGAGTCTTGTGTCTAGGATTTTTTACGTGTTAGCCATCTCGATTAAGTCGTATGAACATGCACTAGGTCCCCTAAGAGTTTCGTTTTATTCCGACAAAAATAATTTTTCCCGTAATTTAGACCATTTTTTCAAGTTGTGATAAAAGCCTCATCCGGAGGCGGAATTGGGCGTGGGAAGGCTCGTTTTGACGCTCAGAGCGTCCTCTTTACCCTAGCATCCTCATTCTTCAGTTTCTGGGCGATTACGTCACCTCTGGGGGAGTTTTGGCTAATAATGCATCATTTTGGCACTTAATTGCTAAAAATGGTGAAAATGCACTAGAGTCCAAAAATCAAATAAGTCCAAAAACATTAAAAAATGAATTTTTAAAGGTTGAAGTGGATTCTAATATGGTGTACGACCATATTAAAGTAACAAATCACATGTTATATCAAAGTTAGGATATACGAATCACATGGAATGGATGACATGAGCATGGTTTGGTCGTACGGCTAGCTCTCACAAGGTAATGATTTGGCATTTGATTAGTGGATGGTTGAAAGTGTATTGATTATGGTAGGCTCCTTCCTCATTTGATGGCCACATCACAAGGCTTGGCTTCACTTGGAATTCAAGCTATCCCTACCTTGGAAGGCTTGGCTTTCAGGTATTCTCTACCTTGCTTTCGTTTTTTTTGGTCTCCTTCTTCCTTTAGGTTTCTAGCCTTCTCCCTCTCGTCTCTCTTCCTTTAAGCCTTCTTCCCTTTCATTTTTTCCCTCAAAGTTCCCTCTCCTTTCATCCCTTCATCCTCCTCCTCTTAGCTTCGTTTTCCTTCTTACCTTCTACCTTCTTCACTTTCCTTCCCTTCATCCCAACCTTCCCTTCCCTTTCGTCTTTCTCCCTTTGCTAGCCTTTGCCCCCTTTCGTTTTGCCTCTCTTTGCAAGCTTAAAACCTCCTAAAAAACTCTAAAAAGAACTTGTAGTCATTTGCATAGTTAGATTTTAGTTTCATTATTAGTTTGCATTTCATGTTTTATTCTTAGATCTAGTTCATTGTTAGTTTGCATTTCAAGTTTTATTCTTAGATCTAGTTCATTGTTAGCTTGCATTTGCATTTTTAGATCTCATTTTAAACATTAGACTTGTATTGCATTTCAACTTTCTAGCTTGCATCTAGTTTACTCTTTCAATAGTTGCACTTAGATATCATCTAGTTTCACTTTTGCATTCTAGATCTAAATAGTTTCAAGTTTATTCATTGGTTTTTTTTACTAATGCTAATGGGTGCTTGAAGTTTAATTTTTGTTGTGTTGTAGGTGAAGAAAAGCGAACTTAAGAGAAGAGTTGAAGAAAGAGAAGAGAAGATCATCAAGTTTAAGAAGAGGAGGATTACAAAACCAAAAAGGAGCTTGAAACCAAGCATTGAAACCATGACATCAACACTCTCCTTTTTTAATTGTAAAAGCTCTCAAGAGCTATTAAAGTTTATTTCTACATCTTCATTCTTCTTCTATGGTTGAAAATCCTAAAAAGTTGTAATTATTTAATAAAATTCATAAGTGGGGTTTTTAATCCCCCACACCCAACTTCCCCCATTTGGGGAAGTGTGTAGTGTTCTTGTGTGTTTGGTTTCTTGCTTTAGTTTAGTTCATCTTTGCAAGTAGCATAGTTCAATTTTTGCTTTAGAATAACAATTGCTTAGTTAGTTTCATTTTGCAAAAGTATAAACTATATTGCTAGCTTAGATTCAATTGCTTAGATTAATTTTTAATTTTTGTTGTAGAACATTAATTGCCAGTTTCAATTTTCCATTTCATTTGAGCTATCATTTGTGTTTGCTTATTTATAATTCGCATTTCATATAGTGTAAATAAGTCTCTTGAACTTGTCGCAAGACAAGTCAAGAGCATTCTCTGTCGAAGAGCATTTTTATTGTTGCATTGCATTGCATATAGTGTAGATAAGACTCTTGAATCAGCCTTAAGGCAAGATCAAGAGCACTCTCTATCGGAGAGCATTTTTCTTGTGCTTTAATTAAAATTCGCAACTCATCACTCCCCATAATAAAATTTGAATTTATTCGTTGTTTCCTTGCCAGAGTATGCTCTGATCAGCCCCAAAAGCTGGAGTACTCAGAAACGGTATTGGACTGATTAATCTTGCAAGATTCAAACATAATAAAACTTTTACCCATAACCAACTAACCGGCGTTGATTCGATAAATACTCAGGTAGTGGGCAAATTCCAAGTGGGGGCGTCGGGCAACCCAACCTGGACACTCGCTGGTTAAATTCTCTGAACACCTAGCTTGTGAGCCAGGCAGGTCCGTCATGTCTTCGAACGGAGCCACTAAAAGTATTTCCGGTTAGATTTCCATAGACACCTAAAACAAGATTACTTAAAATTTACAATAAAATAAACCAAGAACAATTGCAAAACGATCTCACAAACTTACCTCTCGAACTCTTGTATCAAGCAACCCAAGCACTTCATTTTTTACTCCATAAGGCACTGGTCCTTTTAATTGATTATCTGTTATATGTCTTATCTTTCAGTATCATATGGTTGTCTTGCTTTAAATTATCAAGTGGTTGTATCTTTCAATCTTGTGATCTCGCAGTTATCTTGTGCTTATTTTATTTTCATCACTATAAATTTGTAATCATTTAAAAACTCCTAAACAACACCCATCTGCATCACCATACACAAAAACACTTAAAACACAAAGCCATAGAAAAACTCTTTGTTAGGGACAACCCCCCTTGGCTTCGTTAGGAGTTTGCCTAAACGGAGGAGCTGGGATTCAGGTGACAGTACCTGGCTCATTGCTTGCCCCCAAGGCCACACCTTCCCCGCTTGTAGTGAGGGAACAGCTTTCGAAAGATTTCTGCTGCCGGTGTGCATCTCAACGGACAACAAGGTGATTGTCCAGTCATGCAAGTGCTTCCCTATTAGCTGATCCTTTCGCACATGCACACTCTTAATTCTTTTAAGTGTACCTCTCTTAGCTTCTTAAGTGTGCCTTTCATGTTGTGACCCTCTCTTTATGTGAAGTTTTCTCAACTTCTGAAATGAAGGATACGCTCAGGTATATGAGGAATAGGGCGCTCTTTCCAAAAGTTTGTGTGAACTCTGTTTCTCAGGTGAAACGCATTTTATCTACTCACTAGAATCTTTATTTGCTGAAACTACGCTAAATTTGACGTTGTCCTACTCATCTTTTATATGTTTTAACAGCCAAGTCAACTTCAACGCATTTCAGACCATACTATCTTAGCTTCTTAAGTGTGCCTCTCATGTTGTGTGACCCTCTCTTTATGTGAAGTTTTCTCAGCTTCTGAAATGAAGGATATGCTCAGGTATGTGAGGAATAGGGTGCTCTTTCCAAAAGAAGTTTGCATGAACTCCGTGTCTCGGGTGAAAACGCATTTTATCCACTCATTGGAATCTTTATTTGGTGAAACTACACTGAATTTGACGTTGTCCTACTCATCTTTTATATGTTTTAATAACCAGGTCAACTTCAACACGTTTCACACCATACTATCCTAGCTGTGTCAGCCCATCCATCTGATGCCTTATTTCTGCAACAGGGCAGGTCTCCTTTGTAGGGTGCGCTAATTTCTTCCTCCCAGCTTCCAAAACTTCCAATCATAATACTCATTTATTTCTTTCTTGTGACAAAAAATCATACCTCAAGGCACCTGTCATTTTATTGTTTTGCTATTGAAAGAGGGGTACGGATCTTTACATAGTGATTAAACAAAAATCAACATAATGATAGATCAAATGTACAACAACAATGTGCCTCCAAGGAAAATATCTTAGACAGAGTTTCAACCTTGTCTCTTTATGAGGCCAAACAACCCAATTTAATTTGTTGATGGATTAATTTGTGCAATGTTGACTTCCATGCCCTCTTCCTCTGTCACAAAGCATTCCAAATCTATCTGATAGGCTTATAAATGGCCAATTACTTTCACCCTTTGTCATTCTGGATGGTCAACAATTAACCAAAACCAATAGCAGATTTATCCTAAACAAGTTCCCATATCTTGATTCCTTCGACTAATATCTTTGCGATGTCACCTACAAATGTATGAAAACTTTCCTAGAATCCAATCTCTTTCAACTACCTTGGCAGGAAATTTTGAAACGTCTCAGAATTACGAAACACATCTACCAAACCATGTCTGGAATTTAAAGCCTTGTAGATCTCCACTTATTTAAACACATTCATTTCAAAGGTTCCAGTAACTCCACACCCATAGCTATGTACAGTCATGGTTTTCAGTTGCTCTACCCTCTGAAGTTCAAAGCATGGAATAACCTATTTCATATCCTTTATTTAAGGCTTCAGGTGCACATCTCAAGCAGAGTCTTACTGCCCTGCCTCCTCGTGGGAGTTCTATGCTGGTCAAATATTGTTCTTCTCCAACCCCCTTCATCCACCAATCCTTCACCACTTGCTTGAAGATATGACAATGAACCTACACTTGTCACACAAAACCAATGATAATAATGAACATGCTCAAAAGAAAACAAAAAAACAAAATAGAGCAGTCTCATTTGGACTTGCTTCTTTACAAACCCAACATGCATGAAATCCTTGTCATGTGGCCCCTTATAATCAATGCATGCATTCCATGGACCTGCTACCAACTTTTTGTACCATAGTTGGACTTCCAACGAGTCGCCTTTTGATGAACATGATTTATGTTCATGTCCAATGTATCAGAAGTTCCAGTTGTTGTGCCTATAGCCAATTTTGGCTAGCCATTTTTATTTTTTCTGCTGATGACCATGGCCCCATGGGGTTTGTAATAAGTGTGCTAGTAGGGTTTTGAGTGACTCAATCCCCCATGACTTGACTATCAACTAAGGCATTCCAGGGAGTTTTTTGCCATTGTCAATTATGCTTTGCCTATAGCCAAATAATAATCGATGAGGTTTTCTCCCGCTTCCTCCAAAGCTGGAATGCCCGATTTTGAAATTTGAGCCTTAAGGGGTTATTAGAGTCCAACTGATGTATATGAACCTACCAGACACCATGTATGTCTTAGATGGTCATTTCCTAGGGCCCTCATCCATTAAAAATAATGTCCGAAAAAAATTTACCGGACGCGTTGGATGAGTTTTATTTTTTATTATTATTTTTCCAAATATTTAATTGGAAAAATCAAATTTGTAATATGTCAGTCGTTTGGGGGTGGATTTCAGAGATTGGAGGCTTAAATCCTAAGCCAAAAATCACACATGAACCCCAAACCCACTTAGCCTAAGTTTCAGAAAGTCATTCAGCCTATTAATTAATATTTTCTCAAAAAAATCAATAACAGAGAAATTATTAATTAAAATAATAAAAATGAATATTTTGGAGATAATCCAAATCTCTCCAAAATAAACCAAATTGAATAAAATAAAAGGCTAAATGACATGGCACTGAGCATTCATGAAGATTCCAATCAACTCCAAGTGCATTCAGTGAAGAATCCAGTCACCAGCAGTCAATCTCCTTCAAGAAATTTGCCCTCCTCGTGTGCAATCACGAATTGGCTATGTGGCAATTGTTTGGTGGATGGTTGAGTTAGCATTGATTAGAGGGTGGGTGCCTTCCTAAAGATAAGGATTCAACTCGTGTTACAACTCATGCAAGCTCAAGTTGCAACTCCCATTGCACTCCAAGCTTCACCCATGTGGCATTCACGCCCTCCTCAACTCCTCACATCAATCCAAGGTGGAGGATGCTCATTCGCTTGAAGGAGGTTCCAAGAAAGGGATGGGGGGTGCCTTGCCAAGGTGGAGGCCACCTCCCCATCTCATTTACTTCAAATTCGAGTTGTGACTTGGAGCTTCACTCCAAGCTTGGTGTAATTGGATTTTGATTGGGATATTGTCTCTCCATGTGGCAATTTGATTTAGGCTAGTGGTAGCTTCTTCTTTTTTGTATAAAGAGAGGTTCATTGCTCTCTCTTTGTGTGGATTCTTTGTGCAAGAAACCTCTGCCCATTTGTTGTGTAATACTTTTGCTCTTGTGCAATATTGGAATAAAGTTGAGACTTTGGAGGTCGAGCTAATGCATGCATGGTTAATGGTGTTTTGTTGAGGTAACATTGTTTCAATTTTTAATATATGCTTATCTATTGGAGTTGGATCTAGCTTAGAAGGCTTGTTTTCTCAAGCACATAGGGCAAGTATTTGTGGATCAAGTTACTTGTTTATGATTAGTATTTGAATTCTTTGAAGTAGCATGTTTTAGTTGGACTCAATACATGCTCTTTGATTTATTTTTGTGCTAACATACTAAGATCTCTCTCTATTGTTAAGTGTATTGTTTAACAAGTTTCAAATACATTTTGGAGTTTAACAAGTTTCAGGTACATTTTGGAGTAAGGGATGAGCTAGTTTGCATCTCCCCCCTCTTCAAAGACTTCAAAGACATCATCATCCTTGAATGCACAATGGCTTTCAATTGATCTCATCTTCTTCTAAAGATCTAAAAAGAAAGGCTTGGATTATTCTCATCTCCACCATAAAAGTTAAATCAATCTTCTCTCCGGTTACCACAAGTGGATCTCAAGCATAAGGTTCTTATCTCTTCTATTTTCACTTTTTGTAAAAGTTTTCAAGTCATTAAGAGTTTGATTTCAAACTTGTCTATCTTTTACTAAAAGGTAGATCTAGGCTTTCTAGTCTTATATCTATTTTTTAAATCTAGATCTACTCTTCAAGTTTCATTTTCAAAAGATCTAGTGTCATTTTCAAATCTTGTAAATCCATTTTCAAGATCTATTTGTTTGTTTATCTTCGATCTCCCTTTTAGACTTTTGATTTTCAGTCTTTTTTACTAAAGTTTTGCCTTGAGAAGTACTTTGGGATTTGCTCCCAATTGATGCATTGTTTTGCGTTCCACTTCTCTTTCTCCACTATCTCTTGCGTATTTCCAACTAGCTGGAAATTTCAAAAGGAGTGTTTAAAAGTCACTTTTTTGCCTTAGAAAACGTGCACAAGATTTCTTGAAAAACGTGCAAATTTTCCACTTTTTTGCTTGTTGTTTCTGAGTTTTTCATCATTTTTCAATTCTGGAAATTCATTAAAAAACAGTAAAT
This sequence comes from Larix kaempferi, assembly GCA_027924585.1. Classification (NCBI taxonomy): domain Eukaryota; kingdom Viridiplantae; phylum Streptophyta; class Pinopsida; order Pinales; family Pinaceae; genus Larix; species Larix kaempferi. Next base: position 14,801,274 of record BSBM01000030.1, read on the forward strand.
TTTCAAAAAAATTCAAAAAAATTATTTTTTTTCATCATTTTCTTGAAAAGCGTGCAATTTAAAGCTTGCTGGTTTTTGACATTTTTCTGCTATTTTCCAATTCTGGAAATTAGCCTTAAAAAAAAAATTTAAAAACACACTTTTTTTTAATTTTTTCATCATTTTCTCGAAAAGCGTGCAATTTTAAGCTTGCTGGTTTTTTGCTGATTTTTGACATTTTTCTACTATTTTCCAATTCTGGAAATTAGCATAAAATTTATAAAAAAAAAATTCCTAAAAAGTTTCAAGTCTTTTCATCGAAAATCGTGCATTTTTCACCCTAAAAGATGAGCTTTTCCCTTCATTTCCAAGGTCTGATTTTTTGTTTTATTTTCCTGTTTCCGGCATTTTACTTGTCTCTTTTTCCCTTCATTTCCAAGGTCTGATTTTTTATTGTATTTCCCAGTTTCAGGTATTTTACTTGTCTCTTTTGGTGTTTCTCATCCCATTTACTTTCATCTTTTCGAGTCATAAGTCAAATATGGTTTTCTAACACTCTGATCAGCTGTTGTTTAGAGCTCTTACCTACAGGTGAACGGAAAGTAAATCAAGCAAAAAAAGAGCCAAAGGGCTAAGCAAACCAAAGAAAGCAAAACCTTTTTTTTTTTACAAATCCCAAAAACCAAGAAAAGCATTGTAACTTATTAATAAAAAGGAAGTGGGGTTTTTAAACCTCCACATTCTACTTCCCCTATTTGGGGGAAGCTTATAGTGTTGTGATTTTCTGCAGCTTTAGTTTAGTTTCATTTTCAGTACTTAGATTAGTTTTGCTTTACTAGTTTAGTCTCATTTTCCAAATAATTGCTAGTTGATGCATCATGTGCTTAAATAGTTTATCTTTGATATAAAATTGTTTAAAGTAGAAATCTCTTGAATCTCACCAATAGTGGATCAAGAGTGCTCTCTGTCGGAGAGTTGCTTTTTACTTTTATTTTACTTACCCCTATGCTCTCCCGAGTACGGTCTTTGACCTGAAAGAGATTTTTGAGTAGATTAGATTTTACTTTCAGTACAGTACTTTAATTCCGTGCATCATACGTCTCTTGAACCTCTGTCATAAGACAAGTCAAGAGCACTCTATGTTGGAGAGTTTTTCTTGTGTTGTAATAAAATTCGCAACTCATCATTTCCCATAATAAATTTTGAATTTATTTGTTGTTTCCTTGCCGGAGTATGCTCTGACCAACCTTGAAAGGGGTAGGAATACCCAAAAACGGTATTGGACTAATTAATCTTGCAAGATTCAAACATAATAAAACTTTTACCCATAACCAACGAACCGGCGTTGATTCAATAAATACTCAAGTGGTGGACAAATTCCAAGTGGGGGTGTCGAGCAACCCAACCTGGACACTCGCTGATTAAATTCTCTAAACACCTAGCTTGTGAGCCAGGCAGGTCCGTCATGTCTTTGACCAGGGCCACTGAAAGTATTTTCGGCTAGATTTCCACAGATACCTAAAACAAGATTACATAAAATTTACAATAAAATAAACCAAAAACAATTGCAAAACGATCTCACAAACATTACCACTTTCTAAACTCTTGTATCAAGCAACCCAAGCACTCAGACATTTGACTCCATAAGGCACTGGTCCTTGACAACATCATTTTATTTGCTTATTATCTATCTGGAGCACTTGTCATTTAAATTCTATATTGTGGGTGTCTTGTACTTAATTTCACCAAGTGGTTGTGTATCTCAATATCTTGCATTTGTTTCTTTGATTATATATTTTGTTATTGTAAATATGTGATCATCATAAAACTCCTAAAACAACACCCATCTACATCATCTCACCTCAAAACATCTAAAAAACACAAGAACCTTAGAAACTCTTTGTAGGGTCTACCCCCCTTGGCTTCGTTAGGAGTTTGCCTAAACGGAGGAGTTGGGATTCAGGTGACAGCACCTGGCTCATTGCTTGCCCCCACGGCCACACTTCTCCCCACTTGTAGTGAGGAGACAGCTTTCGAAAGATTTCTACCGCTGGTGTGCATCTCGACAGACAACAAGACCAACAAACAAATGTGACCAGCCGGATGGAATCTCACTAGATCTTAATTCTCCATAAGTGCAAGCACAACTGAGGGTTAACAGGTGTGTGCCTTCATTCTTCACTAGTGTGGAGGCCTCACCCTGCCTGTCTATTAATCATTGTAAATCCAAGGAGATCGACCTTTTCAAGGCCATTTAAAAATACTATCTTTCAGCACCAACACTATATATATGTCTTGGCCATGGAGGTGCTAGGGTATATACTTAGTTCCAAGGTCAATTTGAGTCACCTTCAAGGGATTCCTCTCCCTGAGTCAAAGGCTAGCAAGCTAATCAACAAACATTTTGCTGATGATCATTTCCTAACTATTGTGGAGGATCAACAAACATAGGATAATACCATGCACTGTTTGAATATTTTTTGCACTGCTTCTGGTTTTAACATCCAATGGACCGAGGCACAATGTTATACGCACAGCTAACCCCCTATACTTGATCGGCTCCTCCCAACACTACACATGGACTCAACAAAGCTAGGTTTTAAATTCCGAGGCATTCCCTCTGCTTTCCAAGCCTCTCCAGAGGATTTATGGGATGTCGTAGTGGAACAAGTGGAGAAGAAAACAGAGAAATGGATCAACAAACCTATGGCATTAGCAGTCAAATTCCAAATCTGCACCAAAGTGTTGGCAGCCACTCATGTGCACTACTCTTCATGTTGGGTTCCATAACAAACAACCTATAACTACATTGGGAAGACCCTTTAACAATTTCTTCAGGCCAAGTATAATCAAAAGCCTAGGTTTTATAGGGTCAATTGGGATTTATGTTGTAACCTACACAAATTTGGGGGCCTAGGCACTATTCGAACCCAAGTTCAAGCACAAACTCTCTATGCTAAGAGGATCATTCGAGCAATGTAAGAAAACAAATACTGGAAGGTTCTCCTCCAACACCACATGAGCCAAGGGCTACCAGGATAAAAAAGTTTGGCAAGGCATCCATCTCTAAACTATCTTGGTCACTCCCTATAGGGTTAAAGTTCCAAGCACATTTGTTATTTAGAACATCTGGAAGGGCCTAGGAAGGGATCACTTCCCTCCTAGCTTAAAAAGGTCCCTCCCTCCAAAGTGGTCTTTCTTTTAACAACCATTACTTGTGGTGGCCTCCATTAATTTTCTATGTAGCTAAGACATTGGCCAAGTTCACTTGGTTCTCGGCCTGGAGGTTATTCAAAATTTCAAACTAGGCATTCACTTGATAACTGATTTGTTTGATGGCCTTGCCAAAAGTGGGTATTGTGGACAAATCTCCAACACCAATTTGCTCTAAGTAATGCTAATAAGATAATTGTGGACCACATTCAGGAACTCATCCTTGGCAACTTGCTATTAAATCTTGGCTTGCCAACTCCACAAGCCTGGTGGCAGGACTGGAAATGAAGTGTGGCCAACGCCTTTCTCCAACCATGGGGTGCAGATGGCTTTAGTATTTACTCCAACCTGTTTCTAAGTCGGTTGAACAAAACCTGATAATTGAGATCCATTCAATAGACATGTTATTGCTAGAGCCAATAAAAAATGATTATCTAGAGCCTTGTAGTGGGTGGCCTCACTATGCACAAAAGACTAACTTACCTAGGAGTCCATAATCCACAGTCCCTGCACTATGAGCTTGCTGACACTTTGCAGCATCCAAGCATCCCTTTTAGTTCTGCCCTCTAGCTCAATCTCTCTGCCCTTGGGTGAAGGTGATATGCTAGAAATATTTGCCTAGCTCTTTGAATTGGAAGGATGCCTTGCTCTACACCCACCTACCTTGGGCCATTAAATTCTGAGCCACTTATCTGTTGTTTAGAACTGAAGCACTTTTTGGCTATGGAAAAGATTAAATGTTGCTTTCTTTAATGTTGATGTTTCCCATCATATCTCTTGGTTTGATGTTGCATTTATGGATGCCAACTTGCTCCTGCAAATCACTGTGCAAACAACACACGAGGTACGGCTATTGGTGTTGGGCTCCCCTATACGAAGAGCATAGTACCACCCAAACCTCCAGCCCCATTTGGCCTATCTAGACTGCACAGACCTGTGTTTCAATCCGGCTCTGCTTTGAATTCACGTATATAACTTCTTACATTGTATATCAATTAACCACTGAATTTATGCTTTATAGTTTTCATACCTTCGGTTATGTGTAAATATATCTTTTATACATGGAGTACATGCATATAGTCTACATCCCACTACAGCTTGCCCAGTGAACGGGCTGACAACAAGGCACACCATAGGGTTGGTTGATATGTTCGAGAGCGATAGGAGCATGCACATAGTTCATCTGTTGGTCCCCCGCACCATGACAAGCACTTTCCCACCCTTGCACTAGTAGCTATCTCTGAGGGACCCAAGCCCCTGAAGCCACCCACTAATAGGTGGAAACCAATACCCATTGGGATTGACCCCCCTACCATTCATTGGGGCAAGGCCCCTGACAACCACAACCAGCACCCTTCTGCAACTGGTCAAGTGGTTGGTTAGTCTCTATTTCAGGCATTGGGCCTTTGCGGTTATGCTTTTCTTGTTTTTTATTATGACTATGACTTGAGACTCTGTGAATTAGGGGTGTTTTGGGTTCAGCCAGCCCCAAGTTGACTTTTTGGACATGCTAGTGAGGGTTGCAGTGGCAGCCCACCCTTTTTGGTATTAAAACATGTAAATATTTTGCCTATTAATAGAGTTTAAAGAAAATCTTTAATTCAAAAAAAATGAAGCTACTGTTGGATATTTGAGTAGCAGCATGCAATAGGAACCTTTAAAATGAAATTGAAAAGTCTTTTGGTTATATTTACTCTAGGCAATATATCTCACATGTTTTCATGGAAAGTTAGCAACGGACTTAACATCCAAAGCCAACTTGGTGGAAATCAAATTTATTAATAGTCACCCAGCTACGTGAAATCTATAAACATGAAGCCAAGATGTTATTCTATGATCGCTCAGTGGTTTATCTTTCCCTGTCCTTATTGAGTAATGACTTTATTTTCACACTTTATCTTCCAACTACTTGCTAATAGAAAATTGAAAACTGTAGATAGAATATTTTTAATGAAATTAGTGACCAAAGGAACCCTAGAGTTGTTTCAGTTGGGCATGCTCCAATAATCCAAGCAACTTCAAATAGCACTTGCTGCTTCTCATCAGCTGCATTATCTGAAATGCTCATCAATTTTGAATTGATGATTGGAAAGGCTTAAAACATTGAATACGCTTAGCTGGCCAAAATCCAAAATAATTGCTCAAAGATGAAAGACAATTTTCCATAATGGACAACTGATCATGCAACTAAGAGGAAAATTGCAAAATTGTAATTGTTACCTCAAAACATTACTCTAATCTGATGAAAGTAGCAGAAAGAGTTACAGAATGCTTCCTCCCAGTCCATCATATACCATGGTCTTTTCCTTTCCTGTGCTTAGATGGCAACAAGAAAAATCACTTTGTAATAATGCTTTCTATAAAGCAGACTGAGTTGTTGCTTTTGGTAAAAGTTTTTGTGCCATCATCTTTGTTACCGAATGAACTAGCAGGGCTAGTGTCCGATAGACAAATGTAAGGAAATGCGACCACTGTCACCTCAATCGCACCTCCAATTTCTTTGGAGTGTTGTAACCTCCAAGGGGAGAGCCCTTTGAAGCTCTGCAAAACACTTATGACGAAAAACTATGTCTTCTAAATGACGATGTTAGTGACCAGTGCCTTTCAATCAATTAATTATATGAATGAAGAAGACATACTAAATGAGCTTAAGTGCTTGTAGATGCTAATATAAATGTGTCCAAGTCAGTGTATTCAATCCAAGATATGTAAAATTAGTGGTAGATGGCATTCAATAACATTATAGCACATAAGAGATCATTCACCAATAGCAATAGATCATCCACCATATAACCATATACCATTCAATACAAGTGTGATGACAGCAGTATTGCTTCCCAACGACAAATAGAGAACCGATATAGTTATAGCAGCATTAGTACAGTATGTCAGTCCTAGTTATGACAGTGTAGCAGCAGTGAGGTTAGCAAATTAAAAATGACAAAGATGAGGACTGATACAATTATAGCAGCAGTGTGACAGTCCCAAGTATAGCAATGAATTAGTATCAAACAAATACCTTATACCAAACAGTGACCATTATACATCAACTTTGAACCTTTTACTTGTCACAACCAGCAATATTAGCAATGCAAATGAGGTCTGATATATGTCTTATAAAGAGTTAAAAATCGATGTTTATGCATGTAGTTGATATGTTTTCAGACCTTGATATTTCACCTTAAATGTGACAGCCTTTGACTTAACTTTTAACCAGGCTTTGATGTTGTCTTTGTGTAGGTATTGGTATGGCTGGTTTGTAGGACTGCCAATAAAGACAGTCTGATATATTTTGCAGACTTCATGGAGCAAGGTTTCAGAAAGTGAAAAGAAGGATGTTACAGCCAATAGGGCAGCCTTTATGCCAGCCAAAGGTAAGGGAGGTTTGAGGCAAGAGAACCGAAGCCTAAAGATTGAAGGTCGAGGGTGAGGGATAGGAGAAAAAGGAGAAGAGGAAAGGAAAAGTAGGGAGGAGAAGAAAAGAAGAGGAGAGAGGAGGAGAGGAGAAGAAGAGAGGAAGGAGAAGAGAAGGGAAGGTTTAGGACTGATTTAGGGTTAGGTTTAGATCTTTAGGGTTTTAGGCCTGATTTTTTTGTAGTTTTTAAAGGGCTTTTAGGATTTTATATTTTTTTATTTTTAGGGCTTCCTAAAATTTCGCCCTAGGGTTTTTAGGGATAAAGAAGACAGGCCAAAGTTGTAGGAGAAAGGACCGAAATTTTAAGAAGGCCAAAAATTTTTAAAAATGAATTTTTTACTTTCCAGGGTTTTAGACATAAAATTGCAGACCTAATTAAATGACCCTATCTAGCATGAAATGCAATATTTACACATGTGCATGCAAGAATAATTACGTAAATAGCCCCAAGAGTTAGCTCAATCGATCGAGCACCGTAGTTAGGCCTCCCAGCATGTGAGGTCGCGGGATCCATTCTCCTCAACACTCTGGGGTTAGGTACGCAAAATGTGCCGAGGGTGTGATGGCCCCTTCGGGTGGGCCCACCAAAAATTATTCCGTGGACGTAGCGATGCCGGTCAACCGGTACGTGAACCACATTGAAAAATAAAAATAAAAAAATAATTACGTAAAAAGATGACAACTTAGGGTTTTCATGAATGGTACCCTTAAACCCTAGCCCTTGGGGAAGGTGACCAGCCTTCCTCTTGGAGTTATTTTTCCTTGTCTACTAAATTAGGGCTTCTACTAACAACATTTAGGGTTCGTTACAAGAGCCTAATCTAGAGTAAAGTTGGAGATCCAAGGCTAAACTTCGTAAAAACCTCCTGGGAAAGCTGGAGATCCAAGGCTAAACTTCGTGAAGGCCTCCTCTAGGAAGCATTTTCACTATGCAAAGAGGATAGAAGGTAGATAAAAGGCCCTATTCAGAAAAATGCAGCCCTAGGGCCACCATTCTATCATTCAAGAAGCATTCACCTACCATTCACCAAGCAAGGCTAAAAGAACTAGACTTACTTGAGCATATATTCTTTCAACAATTCTAGCATCCACCAAGCATTAGAAAACCAAAGACAAGTTCCAACTTCATCCACAAGAGCAAAGAAAAATCGCTACAAGAGGTGTGCATCACTCCAAAAGTAGTTATCTAGGGTAAAAAAGTAACATAATTGAGTTTTATCCCACGAGTTATATTTTGAAAATGAAATGAGGAGGGTTTATTTATAGCCTCTCACACTTACTTTTACAAAATAACCAGGCCTACATGCCATTAAAATATCAATTTAAAAATATAAAATGTCAACTTAAAAATATAATATAAAATAATATAAAATAATCATATATGTGGGTAACATGGGGTATTTCCCCCCTAGGTAATCTAAAAATGATTAAAATAACTAAAAATAAGCAAATTACTCCGAGCTAAAAGATGGAGTAAGCAAGGGGGGCCATTATGCCCCATCTAACCCCAACAATGTTGATAATCCCCCAACACCCCCCCTAGAACAAGCAGTACGGCCTAGATGGTAAGATGACATCATCACTGGAACTGACCCAAGGAGAGAGGTCGTTCTACTGAAAAGGACCAAGATAGGTGCATGAGGTGACCTGGAGGAGAGGCAAAAGCCTCATGGCTGGAAGAAACGTCACCGAAGTAGAAAACAGGTGGGGGGTCAGGTGACCCACCCCTAGGAGCCCCAGACACCAACCTCAAGGCTACAAGCCCTATAATGAGGCAATCGGCAATGCCACTAAACCATAGTACTCCTAAGAGAAGGACCAAAGGGTCCAACCATGACCACCACTCAGAAAATGTTGGATAACACCCATCATGGTCCTGGAAAAAAAACAACCCTCCCCCCCTGGGCACATATCTAAAGGTGCATTGGTACAGGTACCACGTAACAATCTCAATAAATGTGAATTGAAATGTTTGCCGCAAATTTCTTGAACAATATTAAAAAGACAGCGTCGTTTTCTATAATGGCAAGTATAAGGCAACATAAATAAAGGGCTTGATAGAAAAAATTGTGCAAAAGTTGCATCGAGATTCAAAACTATAGGCTCACGAGAGAGACACCCCATCAAAAGTAAAAGCTTTTTCTTCAGACATTCCCCTTTACCAAACCTGAAAATATGTTCATTGGAACAGAAATGACACATGGTTCCATTGTACCACCTTGCATCAAGACATGCAATCCCATCATCATTACCACTACAAACAATAGCTCAGATTTTCAAAGCATTGTTGCTGGTTATATTCAAAACCTACAAATTTTCTACTTTCTAAAAGCACATATTTGAAATGTTAAAAACTTAAAACCAAACCTTCATGTGATGTCTTACCATAGTAAGGATTCATTGTATTATTGGAGGCTTTGATATGTAACAGGAAATGGAGGCTTCATATGTAACAGGAAATGGAGGCTTCTAGACCATCTATCAAGTAAAACCGGTGTCCTGATCACTCTATTCAGAATATGCATCTTTATTATATTGACTGGAGTTCTGTAGAAGCAAAAAAACAAATCTATCAAGTAAATCTGGGCATCTTTATTATATTAACTGGATTTCTGTAGAAGAAAAGAAACAAATACATCAGCAATTTTGCAAGGCAGATCTCTAAAGCTCATACAGACGTACAAATAAAGAACAGGTGCCTGATGATAAGTTAGATAATACCTCAATATATTGCATACTTGAGAGTAATTATAAATCATCCAAGAGAGTTCAAAGAACAAATAATAATTGTTCAAAAGTGTACAAAAGCATACCATCTGGTGATGGTATCAATGTATAATATGAGTAAACCATTAATCATCCAAGAAATAATAATTGTTCAAAAGTGTACAGAACCATACCATCTGGTCATGGTATCAATGCATAATATGAGTATCTACCCACGGCATATGTAAGCACCAAAAAGCTTGCTTGATCTGTCCAACACAAATCTAATATTTTAGTTTCAAAATTGTCATTAAATTCAAAGTTTCCATCAGAAATACACAGATAATACATTTACCATTTATAATTATTTGTGGAAACCAAATTATGTTCCCCGTGTCAATGGGATCTAACTTGGGTGGTAACAAGGAGATGCTGTTATCCTCCCAATCCAAGCTCAAGTCCCACTTGTTACATGCTTGGCCCTCATAGGTCAATAGCCTCTGCAAAGAGCCGTTTCATGTGGATGGGACAGGTGCAAAGAGCCGTTTCATGTGGATGGGACAGGTGCAATCCCTGGGTAACTTTGACAGATTAAATTCCCCCAGACATAGCAACTTAGCCAAGAATTGATTCCATAAGGCCACAGGTGAAATTCCTGCAGTTGACTGGAAGCATTTCAAACAAAAAATATATATTCCTATTGTCTAGGCACATGTTGACGTGTGAGGGGGCTTATGATCAATGAACTTGGGAAAGGCAACAAGTGCTGAGAGTTCCCAGTAATCAATCCATTAATGCAATGGAATTTTAATGCATATCATATATGAAAAATACTGTTTTAATGGCAGACTGTAACTAGTCAAAACAACTTGCATTGAAACTAGCAATTACTAAAAGTAGAAATTGGAATCGTAGTTCAATATAAAGGGAGTCCAGTTATTGTTGTTGTCATCCCAGACTGCAAGCCATCAAGAAGCTGTGTTGTATAGTCAAAGTTTGTGCTTTTGTTTGTAAGAAATTTATAAACACTGAATATGCTAAAAGTCACAGATTGTCATCATGTATCCTTTGTTATTAAATGAAAATACTTATGACTACATGCACTAATAATAATAATAAAAAGGACAAATAATAGCATCAAACATTGGCAACTTACAATTTTCTAAACCTTTTATACAGAAAAAAATCAAAACAAAAAAGATCATTAGTAGATGCAACTGCTAAACTTCTAATCATTGCAGGAGACCAAATAGGTACATGGACAACAATACATTTTACTTTGGAGTATGGACGATGTTTCAATGCGTACCAGTGATGGTCAGTGAAGGAAAAAGAATCATGTGACATATTGCAAAGTGCAAATACATCAGTTCCATTAGAGAGTGGGCACTTGGAACCCACGTATGTCAACACGGAGGTTTCAACAGAGTAGGGAAAATTATTGTATTCAACTAAGGGTCATATCTGCTTTATAAGCTTAATTCTTGCTGACCCAAGAGACCGAATTCAATATTTCATTGGAGGTGGCTGATGTAGCTCAGCTTCCTACAAACCTGATTTCAAGCTTGGATCATGTCTTGATTCTTACCAATAGGTCTAGGTACCAAATGCATGGTTATAAATTTGAATTACATTGCATAATAGACAGGAAACTATGCTCACGGTTTTCTTAAAATATAATGCAATGTCAACTTTTAACAGTCCATGTTAAAACAAAATAAACTGGAACATAATGTGCCCTAATTCTGCATACAATCATACATTTTATAATGACATGCGATGAATAAAAATAATAAATAAACTGCTGGAAATAAAATATCATCCATTTGCATCAATCATATTGCGAGTATCAAGAGAACTCCAAATCATACTGCCGAATTTTATCAAGCAAAAGCTCAACATATACATCAATAAATATTTATATATCTCCTTACACCTAACTTTCGTCATCATCTTTTAACGACGTTTTCCGCATATGCTGACAGAAACGCCTACTTCAATTCTTAAACTAACGGGGCACATCTTAAAAATAATTAAGTCCTATCCTTTACAATAACACACGATCACAGAACCTGTTAAGTACTAAAACACACAAATACCGTTATCCAAACTCTTTACAACAGAAGATGAGAATCTGCAATGCACATATACTAGCTGTTCACTTGTACTCCTATAAGAAATGGGTCCATCAGAAGCTCTGCAACAGTAGGCCTCACCGATTCTGCTGCCAGGCATTTTTCAATAAATTGTCTCGTCTCTTGATTGGTAACTTTTTCCAATGCTGCAGGCCTTATACCGGAACTCACCTTCTTATAAATCTGAGCAACGCTACGGCACTCACTGTAAGGAATCTCCAAAGTAACCATCTCCAGCAAACACATGCCAAAGGAATAAACATCTACAAGCTCATTATAATGCTCTTCATATAATTCCGGGGCCATGAATTCCGGTGTACCAATAACAGTGTGTGCGGCATGATCATTTTCCAGGGTAGCGGCAAGACCCAGATCCCCAATCTTCAGAACGCCAGTATTGCCATTCACCAAAATATTGCTGCAATTCAAATCTCTATGAATTATGCAAGGGTTCTGATTATGCAGATAATGCAATCCCTCCAGTATCTGCCGTGACCAATTTTTCACAGCCTTCATGGAGACATGCCGGTGCTTCTGACGGTACTCTCTCAGGGTCCCCGAGGTACAGACCTCAGTAATGAAATTCACATGCCTTGTCTTTTTATCCAACCAAGCATTGTAAAGCATAATGATGTTTTCATTCCTGAGAGATTTCAACAGACGGACTTCTCCATAGATCCTTAGTACGGAAACATCATCAAGGTTTTGCAGAGACACCTTGTTCCAAGCAACCTCGATACCGTCTTCCTGATCAAAAGCTCGGTATACTGTCTTCATGGCACCACGACCCAACACCTCCTCATAGCGTCCATATCGACCAGTCGGATCCACTTCCACAAAAGGTTCCCTGTCCTTGTCACCGGCATCACATTCTACAGCAGGCATTTTGTTTGTTAAGGGTGGAAAAATTAAAAACCCTAACCCTTGAATTCCCACTTGTCCTCTTCTTGTTTGAATTGAACAAGAAGAAAACCTTGCAGGGCTAAAGGAAGACACAGAAATGGAGATGTTCCCTGAATTCAGATGATGTACAGAATTCAGAGGCTGAGCAGATAGCAAAGACGGAAGACTTTGCTTCCTTTGAGGCTACCAAAGAGACCAACAGCATTTTCGCTCCCGTAAGGCACCTGCACTAGAAAATCCTCGCAATAAATTTAAATGTAAAAACCTAAATCGCTATGCAGGACAAATACACCAGAAATCATTTGAATGTCTGATCCAATTTCTCTTGAAATGGATACGGAAAATAGGAAAATGGAACTCTGACAAATATTTTTAACAACGCCCTTACACAAGAATAAAAAATAAAAATCCATAAAAAAGCTTGAGAACGGGTTGTTCAGAGATATTGGAAACGGCATACCTTTCTCTTGTTGCAGAGCTGGCTCAGCGGCCGTTTTTGAAATCTGGAAAAAGCGAGAAGCGAAAGAGTAGAAAACGCGAGCAATGAGAATGGAACATGGAAAGAAGAAGAGGGAACACTGTTCAATAAATATATCTTGGAGACTGCTGAGGTTTGGTATGGTAACCAGGGTTCCCTCTTAACCTGGGTTTGGAATTTTTGTTTTGGGTTTTGGATTTGATTGTTCACTAGTGTTTTGTTAAACGATTAACAACTGTGTTTTGTTCAACGATTAACAACTTAACAAGGGGTTATACAATGTAGTTGGGCTATTTACTATTTACCAAGTGGGTTATTTAATTTGTGATCAGTGAATATAGATAAGTCATAAGTGAAGAGTTAATTACTTATTCTAATGTAAAAGATATGAAGAAATAATTATGTTTTATATAAGTAAAATAATTAATGTAATTATTATAAAATAAAAATTTAGTTAATATTTTATTTATAACATTTAAAAAAAGAAATTTAGTTAATATTTTGTTTATTACATTTTTAAAAAAATAGAAATTTAGTTAATATTTTGTTTATTGCATTTTAAAAAACAAAAAAATATTTATTTTCACTATGCATGAAATTTTGTAACACAATTTAATATTTACATGGTATAGTTGAATGAAATGTGAATTTTGTAACAGGATGTAATATTTGTATGGTATAGTTGAATGAAATGTGTAATATAATGTAACGATGAAGTAATATAAGTTAAAAATATTTAAATAGAATAATTATAAATATTTTTTAAATTTGTTTAATGGATTTAACTGTAAAACAAAGTTTTATTTACATCTTTTTTTTCATACGGAAATATGTCAACACTTTCTTGAATCAAGGCATGACCAAGATTACATAATCCACTCAATAAGAGCATCATGTCACTTATGTTTTTTTCAGCGAAAAAAACCATACTATTGGTATTCATATTGATGAATCAAATAGTACAAATATGTAGATCTGAAAACTGACCTATGATCAGTCATATGTTAATACCCTATTTCCATGAAAACATATATACCTGTCCCCTTACAAATAGAGTCTAAAAACCGTTCATCACAAAAACAAAAGGCTTACAACATTAGAGGTCAAAGATCTGGATCGATCCAAAATCATCGGTCAAAGAATAATGAAATTCTTCCCAAAAATGTTACTCCTTCCTCTCCTTCATAAGCAGCTTTAGACAAAGTATCAGCCATGGAGTTGTGCTCTCAATAGATATGTTCGAAGGAAATATTGCCAATAAGCTTAATTTTTTCTTGAATTCTGCAGCACTACTGGTAAAGTGAGATAACATTGATTTTATGGTCACCCTTGAGTCTCCAAAGACTGCCAATTCAGGAAGCCCAAAATTGCTTGCGACGGTCAGAACACATGCAATATCCATAGTTGGATATTCTCAATAAACTCAAAATGAATCCATAATTTCTAAAATAACCCACATATCCGTAGATATAAAAATGATATATAAATTTATAGATTGATGAGATAATAAATATACAATTGTTGGCCCGCTTTTATAGTAGCTTGGGCATTGCCTATTTGAGGGGACACATCCTGTCATTAACTATTACTCCTACTTATTATTAATATTAATGTATGTTCTCGAAATGCCAAAGGTTTTTCTTGCAACGTTATTAGTAGGGGAGATACCCATGCTGGATAAAAACTTCGGGACGCTTTTATCAGCAGGAGACTGAAATCGAGCGAACCCTAGCAGGTTCCCCTTCTGGTTGGCGGCAAAGGCTTCTGAGTTGGGTTCCGGCCATGGACCCTCCTCCTGACCCGGGACGAGCGCCCCTTGATGCCCTTTTCCGTTCTCTGGTAGCAGCGCAATCTCATCCCACAAAGTCGACCGAATCCACGGACTCAAGATTCGTCAAAAAATCGGCCATACCTGAGGTTAAGCTGGACTCTACAGCTTCGAAGTGTAAAGCCCTTGCGCTCTCTGAAAAAGGGTTGGTAGGGCATTTTACTGGGCTATGGCCCTCCCCGAGATCGATCGAGCTATGGCTAAATAAAAACTGGCGCCCCCTCATTCAAGGATAAGTCCAGCAGATCTTCTGCGGCAAGGGCTTCTTCGTCTTCTTTTTTGAAAAAAAGGAGGATAGGGACTTAATTTTCAGGAACGGCCCATACTTTATGGGACCAAGAGGAATGTATATCAACAAATGGGATCTCTCGTTTGACCCGGAAAAGGACATTCCCTCAGCCGTACCAGTTTGGGTCAAGCTACCTCACCTACCGTTGCACTGCTGGAATGATGAAGACTTGAAGGCTATCGGTAACTCGCTGGGGAAATATATTGACAAATCAGAACCTAAACCCCCGATGTTTTCCTGTGCCCGGATATGTGTAGAGGTGGACCTAGAAAAAGGGCTCCCAGAAGCTATAAGTTTGTCCATGGATGGCTGGAATCATTTGCAACCTGTTGACTATGAGCAGATTCCCTTTAAATGCAAGGTATGTCACGAATATGGGCACTTTGCCAAGCTATGCCCTAAGAGAAAGACGCAGGAAATGGAAGAAAATCAAGAGGGAGAGTGGAATGAGGTCAGAAAAAAGAATGGGAAAGCCCCAAATGCACACCTTCCACATGCAACCCCAAAGAGAAAAGAAACGGCAGGCAAACAACAAAGCTCTAGAGAAGTTAACAAATTTCAACTATTATCTTCTGCAGCAACTGAGGAAGAGCAGGAACAGGGACGGGACACAGCCCTGGAGGAAGCAACAGAACAAGCAAGGGAAGAAGAAACGCAGAAAACAGCAGAAAAGCAACTAGAGGAAGGAGAAATCCAGATCACAGCTATGTCACAACAGGAAGAGCCTGAAAGCGAGTTACTTAAAGCACGGGGCGGCTCCGTCACAAGAGCAAAGGCAAAATTATTCCAAGAAGAAACCTCAGAAAGCAAAGAAGAAGAAACGGAACCCCAGACAAAAAAGGGCAGAAAATTAAATAAAGTGGTAAGAGAGCAAGAAACGATTCGCGAGAAAGCGGCGGGTAAGCAAACCAGCTTAGACCAGCATGTAAGAATTCTATCCAGCTCAAAGCAAATAACAGGGACATCAGAAGAAAAGAAGGAAAAAGCAGGCTCCAACCTTTCCAAAAAATAATGAAGATAGTCTCCTGGAATTGTCGAGGTTTAGGAGGCAAGCAAAAGATAGAAGCACTTAAAAGAATAAAAAAGTTAGAAACCCCCTCAATCCTCATGCTCCAGGAGACTAAGATGCAAGAAGCAGACTGTCTCAAAGCCCTAAATCAAATCTGGCCCCAAGGAGAAGGCATTGCAGTCAACTCTACTGGAGCTTCGGGAGGGCTCCTTACTTGGTGGGACAGAGGTAAGTACAAATGCATCTCTTCATTTAGCAATAGAAATTGGCTTTTTATGGAAATAGAGGATATATCGAGTAATGAAAATTACTGGGTAGGAAACATCTATGGACCTACACTTCACAGTCTAAAGGAAAAGTTCTAGAAAGACCTTATTGATCTTCATTCTGGAAGGAATCTATCTCCTTGCGTTTTAGCTGGAGATTTTAACGTCACCGTAAGTGTTAATGAGCGCAGAGGAGGTTCGAAGGTGAGAGATCAGTTTGGAGAGAGTTTGGAGGATCTTCAGGCATCCTGGAATCTTGTGGATATTAAACCTAGGCAAGGAAACTATACCTGGAATAATAAAAGAGTTGGACCCGGACATATAGCAGCAAGACTTGATAGATTTCTTCTTAGCTCTGACTTTCTAAGTAGGCCTCTCCTGCCCGACTCAAAAATTTTAGCTTCAGCTGCTTCTGACCATCGACCTATTGCCCTTTTTTTCTCATCCCCTGGAAACCTTGGGCCGCTACCTTTCAGATACAATCCGCTTTGGCTGGAGAACGAAGACTGCTACGAAGAGGTCAAAGCTATTTGGAATCAGTTTATCCCAGGATCACCAGGTTTCATATGGGAAAACAAACTTAAAAATACTAAGACTGTATTAAAGAGATGGGCTAAAGAAAACAAAAAGAAATCGGGAGAAGAGATAAACTCTCTGCAAGAGGAACTCAAAACTTTGCAAAATCAAATGGAAACTGAGCAGATAACTGAGCACATTCTGAGAAAAGAAAATGACTTGGAAGTGCAAATTAGACAGGCGGCCAGAAGAGATGAGGAGGAATGGAGACTGCGCTCAAGATGTTTATGGTTAAAGTCAGGGGACAGAAACACCAAGTTCTTTCATGCACAATGTAAGGAAAGATACAAGAAAAACAACATTTTCAGCTTAACGAAGGAAGATGGAGCTAAAATAGAGGATACGGAGGCAATCAAGAGGGAAATCAAAAGTCACTTTGAGTCACTTTACAGTGAGGAAGGGGATCCCCCAGTTGAGGAAATTGAGATAATGGGTCAGGAGATACCCAAACTCATAACAGCAGAAGACAACAGAATGCTCGCAGATATGGTTACGGAAGAGGAAGTTAGAAAAGCAGTGTGGGCTCTACACCCAGAAAAATCCCCTGGACCTGATGGCTTCACCATCCACTTCTACAGGAAATGATGGCATCTGCTGAAAAAAGATCTACTCAGAATGATAAATTGGACAAGGAACCGAGAGAAGATAGGAGGAGGCACTAATACATCGTTCATAGCTTTAATTCCAAAGGAGAAAAAAGCCACCTCGATTGGAAGATTCAGACCCATATCTCTATGCAACTCCTCTTACAAAATTATTACCAAAGTCATAGCTAATAGAATCAAGACTCTGCTTCCAAGAATCATCTCACCTAATCAGGGCGGATTTGTTCCGGGCATACAAATCTATGACAATATCCTCTTAGTGCAGGAAGCAATTCATACCAGCCAGATGAACAAGGACGCAGGTGTGGCTATTAAGCTTGACATGGCCAATGCTTTTGATAGAGTAAGACATGATTTCATCTATAACATCCTGGAAAAATTTGGATTTGATGGAAACTTTATTAGATGGGTGAAAGCCTGCATTGGAGCGCCGTTCTCTCCTCTCCTAAATGGCAGGCCCACCTCCTTTTTTCGACTCTCTTGGGGATTGAGACAAGGATGTCCCCTTTCACCCTTCCTTTTTGTCATAATGGCTGACTCCCTCAACAGAAAGCTTAACTCTCTCCTGGCTTCAGAATCACTCCCTGGTATAGCCTACGCTCAAAATGTCCAAGCCATAAACCATGCTCAGTTTGCTGATGACACCATCCTTCTGGGTAGTGCCTCACCCCAAATAGCAGCCCGTTTCAAAACTTCCCTAGATCTCTTCCTCAGGGCCTCAGGAGGCAAAACAAATGACAATAAATGCAGTCTATACACTTGGAATTGTCGGCCTGCCACCATTAGGCTCATATCTGCCATTTTAAATTTCAAACCCTGTCTCGATTGGACTTCCTTTAAATATCTTGGTACTCCCATATGTCTTAAATATCCTTCCTCCTCTGTTTGGCTGCCTATTCTAGAGAAATTCAGATCAAGAATAAATTCGTGGGGCACCCGATGGCTGAATTTAGCAGGAAAAGTCACCTTGATCAAATCTGTTTTGTCCTCTCTGCCCATTTTCACCTCTGCTATAATGGCAGCCCCGGTTTCTATTCAGAATGCCTTTAGCAAAGAGATAAGAAGTTCCTGTGGCAAGGGGGAAAGATTCAAAATAAAAAATTTCATCTGATCAGTTGGAAGGTGGTCAAAGAAAAGAAAAATAGAGGAGGGTTAGGAATTCGAGAACCCATGTTGGTAAGCAAAGCACTGGGAGCCAAGCTTGCCTGGAGGATTGTCTCTGGAAAGAAAGAATGGTGGAAAGAAGTAGTTAGGAAAAAATACTCCAGAAGCTCAAGATTAAGATGTCTGGAAAAGACAAATAACAAAAAGGGAACGGCAATTTGGAGACTTATCTCCTCTTCCTCGACTTTGATTACTGAAGATCTCTATTGGATCCCAGGTAACGGGAAAAGAATAAATATTTGGATGGACAGAGTCAATGGAGAAATGCCCTTGGGACAAATGAGATGTCTAGATCCTATTCGCACTTGGTTGCAAAACATGGGAATAACTAAACTCATAGATCTTGTGGATTGGAAGGATAATGGAGATTGGAAAGGATGGAAGAAATGGAGACCTCCTGCTAATCTCATGAATGCCTATCAAATTTTCCTCAATACCCTGCATGGAAAGGCTCCGGTGAATATAAGGGAAAAAGACCGAAGGGGCTGGGGGAAAGCAGGGGATTACTCAGTCAAAGCAGGATATGAGAAACTCACATTCTCTAACACTCCGGTCCTCAAAAACTGGGGGAAAGTCTGGAATCCGGATGGCATCCCTAAAGTAAGCATCTTCTTCTGGCTTTTGAATCATAATAAGCTCTTAACGGCAGAAAATCTCAAAATTAGAGGGATAGAAGGACCTTCAAGATGTACCCTGTGCAAGCAAGCGGAAGAAACTTCTTTTCACATCTTTCTGGCTTGTCCCTTTGCCAAACACGTTTGGGCTCAAGTTTTGGGGAATCAATGGAGGATATCCATTCTTCCTAAAACATTTAAAGATATTAGCGATCACTGGGGACGCTCCTTTCCAGGAAAAAGCAAGAAAACCATGCGAAGAATATGGAATATTGTCCCAATGAATATCTGCTGGCAGATCTGAATACATAGAAACAAAAGTCTTTTTGAGGGAAGGAACCCCAATAGCTACAGAGCAGCCATTAAAGCCACTACAATGATAGCTGAGTCTCTATCTGCAAAAGGTGTCACCATACCTGCTCAGGAACCTCTCTCCCTATCTGAGTTTCAATGGTGCAATGTCTTTGTAAGAGCAGGCTCCCTTCAGTCCAAAAAGAAACATTCCTACCTTGACTGGGAAATCCGGAAGGAATCTGATGCTTTCTACAGGTGGTGGAAAGAGCAGAATTCTCATAGTATTTTCTTCGACGGGGCATCCAAAGGGAACCCTGGGGCGGCAGGTGCGGGTGGGGTCTTATTTGATCCCGGAGGAAATAAAATTGAAACTATCTCGTGGGGATTGGGAATCAAGACAAACAATGAAGCTGAATGGCTTGCTCTCGTCTTATCTTTCAATATGATCTCCTCCCTCAGCATTGACAATCTCAGAGTTTATGGGGATTCCAGACATGTCATTCAAACAATGAGAAGGGGTGCCGCCCCACAAGGATCTAGAGCTTACAGGTACATGCAAAGAATAAAATCTAATCCTCACTTTTCTCAGACTTCTTTCTTCCACATCTGTCGAGCGAACAACAAGTTAGCAGATGAAGCGGCCAACAAAGGAACGTTGCTCGATATCGGGTTCATGGAGGGTCTAAATGGTGCCTTGGGATTTCAATTTATACCATAACCTATTTGTTTAATGGCAAAAATTGTTATTGATATGGGTTTGAAGGGGTTTAGGGGCTTGAGGGTCCCCCTCCCCCCGTCCCCGTCCTCCTCCGTAGGCGTAGTTTCGCGTGCCCCTGCCACACGCCCTCCTCTCCACCGTGCATGGCACATGGGCCCTCGTGGTGCTGTCATCTCCCACGAGCAGTTATTAACGCGGCCATCTGCCCCTCCCTCGCAGTTTCACGTTATGGCTCGTCCCCTCTCCAGTGCGATGAACCGTCTTTCCCTCGGCGACTTGGGCTCTCCATCCTCCCGTCCCGGTCTGTTAATCCACCTCAGGGCGAGCACTATGCAGAACATTATGGCGGCCATAGCCGCGTTGAGTCGCACCATGGTTGATATTAAGCTCTCTGTGCGAAACACCTACAATGAAGTATGCACCAGTGTAAATCAGAATGAGGAAATGGCCAAGGATTTGAGCTACACCGTGAACCAGCTTGCATGCCAGGACTCCAGAATTGACGACCTGGAGAGAAATCTGTTCGAGTTGATGGGCAAGGTGGATAATATGCAGGCAGACATTGCAGTCATCACCGGGAAATCGCAGGGAAGCTGCGTCCATGGCAGTCTGACGGTTAATCAGGAAATGAAGCAGGAAAGGCAGGATGCGGCATCTGTCTACCTTAAAAAATATGGATAGTTAGCTGTCTCAGTTCAGGTTCCTCTTTTTTTGATGTTTAAGACTCTATGTTTTTTTGTATATTCCTAAACCAGCAGTTTGTCAGGGTATATCCCTGCTCTACTTTGAACAGTTTTAGTAAGGTTTTGTTTAGAACTATTACAGGCAGACAGATAGAATCTCTAGCTATAAATTCTCAGGCACTTGCTACTCTGTCAAATTTTTGTGAAAACTTGTAATGAATGGCTGTGCACAGCCTTTATAAATACATCTTTTTCCCTTGTTCTTGTTAAAAAAAAAAAATATTAATGTATTATTAATTGTTTGTTACATTGCCTTCCCCTTAAGGGAAGCTTTGTCCTCAAAGCTTATTGGAAACAAATGATTTTTTTGTTTGAACCGACATCTCTAGATCCTTTCTTTAGTACTGGCGACACTTGATGAAATGAGGCGATATGAGTTACGAATCCCAAGGGAGAATTGTTGCATTGTCTCTGATGTGGTCCATCCGAGATCTATTTTTATCGGAGCTATTTGATCACTTTGTGGGACGTAGCTTTTTGTTTGATTCTTAGTGTATTGATTTGATGTTCTTGCTTGTTTGACATCGTAATTCCTCTGTGTATATTCATTTTGACCTCGTCATTGGTCAAAATGACGTTTATAATTCGGGGTGACGATAAGGAGACCTTGTTGTCTGTTCTTTTGCTTCGTTGCTCTGAGGTGGAAGTTGTATTTTCGCCCCTTGATGTTTAAGGGTTTCGTTCTGTATCTTTTCCAACTTGTTTTCTAACTGCATGTTATCATTTTGACACTTCTTAATCAATTCTACTTGCGATTTTCTTTCATCTTCAGACTTCTTAAATTGTTCCTGAAGATCCTTCTTATGACTTTTGATGCAGCTATTTTCTTCCTGCTTGTCTAGAAGTTTTCCTTCAATGTCTTTCGTAGATTGTTATGTCTTTTGACTATTTTTCAACTTCTTAATTTTTGTGATTAGTGTCTTGTTGTGATTTCTTAATTTGAAAATCTCTTCGGAATTGTTGGATAGTGCTTTATTACTCTTTGCGATCTTTGACTTGTGAGTCTTTTTAGACTCGTCATTTTGTTGTTGAAGAACTTTTATCTGCTGTCGATACTGGTCGACCACTGATTCTTGATCCTCTAATTTCTTTTGTATCTGCGCTAGTTCTTCATCCTTGTTGCAAACGATTTTGTTCAAGCGTATTATTTATGCTTTGTAATCGTTTATTTCTTTCTTTATATCTTGATTTTTCAATCTCTGATTGAAATCGTTTTCATTTTTTAATTCCTCAATTTCCGTAGATAATCTCTCGATACGGTTTTTTAGATAATGATTATCTTGTTCTGTTCATCTCTTAGACATATCCCGTTTCATCATGTCAAATGCTTCTTTTAGTCCGGATTGCAATTCTGCTTTAAAATTCACCATAATTCATGGCTTGGACAATAACTTGGTCTTCTTTTGACTTTGATTCCTTTAGCGATAGATAGACTCTAGCATCTTCAGCGATAAATTGTTTTCGACTTTTTCGATGATATAATGTCTTTGAACTCTTTGACTAGTCTTCCTTGACTTACTTTTTTTTTCGATGATAAATAGTTTGACTTCTTTTTCTTTTTCTTTGACAATAAGTAGATACAGAAATTGTAATAATTCCCAATATGTCTCTCTTGGAAGAACCTTCTTTGACTATATTTTTTTTCTTATCAGGTCAAATAACCTTTTTTTTTCCAAAAATAATTATTATAAAATAATTGTTTTTTTTTTTTATAATAACAATTATTAATTAATTATTAATATTATTATATTAATGTTTTATAAACTATATATATTGTTTTTTTTTCCTTTTTTTTCTTCCAAAAACTAATTTTTTTGTTGGATTACGAATAGTTCAAGATTTCTTTGAGATAATAATAATATGTATTATTATTACTATAGTTATATAATAACTAAACTCATCCTAATGAAGGTATGAGTTATTATAAATAATGGTTTCTTTATAAAATCAAGGCTAGTTTTATAAAACCACAGGGTGGTTTTATAAAACCAAGGTTGGTTAAATAAAACCTATGTTGTTCATTTTTTTTTTTATTCTTCTCTTTTTTATGCGGTCTTTTTTCTTGTTGTCTCTTTTTTTTTAACTTCTCTTTTATTCCCTTCCTTTTTTTTTCTCTCTTTTAATAAAAAAAATTTCTTCAATAAGGATGGCTAAAAGCCTAATGTAAGGTTAAAAACATAAATCTCAAAGAAACTTTGACAATTTGGCCACAAGCCGGAATCAACAAGCTCTAATACCACTACAATATCCATAGTTGGATATTCTCAATAAACTTGGAATGAATCCATAATTTATGAAATAACCCACATATCCGTAGATATAAAAATGATATATAAATTTATAGATTGATGAGATAATAAATATACAATTGTTGGCCCACTTTTATAGTAGTTTGGGCATTGCCTATTTGAGGGGACACATCCTCTCATTAACTATTACTCCTACTTATTATTAATATTAATGTATTATTAATTATTTGTTACAACACACCAGAGAGCAAGTAATTATGATTTCATATTAGTGCCTCTACCGCATTTCATCTTCAGTGTAAAGTAATGTTCTTCATTTAAGTAGCTAACTCCACCTATCGCACATAAGCCATCACATGTGGCTCCATCAAAATAAGCAATAGGTTTGTGTTGTGGAGGACAAAATGTACTAGTTCTATTGCAGCATACTCCATTCGAAACCTTGCATTGTTCTGTAATAATCAAAATGATCCTATTGAAGGTGCACAGTAAATTGGGAAGCTGATTTTCAAAGATAGTGGCGTTCCCGGTATGCCAAATTGCCCAGGAGATCACTACTGGAAAGAAAGGGAGATCAGAACAATGTATGTACCAATCAAGTGCACATCTGTCGAATAAACCATTGCCCCACTGAACATTTAAATTAAAATGGTTTATAGTCTTTGTCCACAGATTCCTGGAAAATCCGCAATCAACAAAAATATGTGAGACTGATTCAGAGCTGTTTGAGCAAAGAAAACACATACTTGGGCCCATCCACCCCCTTTTCACAAGATTATCCCAGGTTTTCAATTCTCCACGCAATGCAAGCCACATGAAGCACTTGATTTTAAGTGGAACCTTCCATTTCCACAACACTTTAAACCACCAATTTGTTGGATAATTGTATTTGTAATTAATAATTGCATTATATGCTAAATTAGCAGTCACCATTCCATTAGCTTTGTTGCCATCCTAGATTAATTTATCATTTTCAGCAATTAATCTGCAACCTGTAGCATTTAATTTCTTGATGTAGTTTTCCCATTCTAAAGCAACATTGTCAGAAAATCCCATCTCCATCGCACTAAGCCAGTAGGACTGATTAGATCCAAAGTTGCTCCTCCTGATTTTGTTGAGTGTTGCACGATCAAACCAGTGAAGGGTATTTAAGATCTTATTGGATAAGGTATAATCTTCCTCCATACCAAAAATTGGATCGATACCAACGAGTATGTCTCTGCCATTACCAACCCTCCAGGTAAGATATTTTGCCAACCAGTTGTAATTTTTTATAAAACCAGCCCAAATTGGGGAAACACCATTGGTTTTCTTTGATGGATTCTTGATCTAGTTGATAACACGGTCTTTGACATATTACACTTATAGGACCCTAGTCCAAAGATTAGGGTCGAATAGGCCTCTCCACAGGCTTTTCGATTTGAGAGCACAGCTAAATGCAGACAGGTTCTGGATGCCCCATCCCCCGCAACTGACAGGTAAGGCAATGGTTTCCCATCTTGTCATCACCAATTTGTTATTGTCCAGACCTCCAATCCATAAGAAATTGAAGAATAATTTCCTTAAATAGTTGATAATATAACAAGGGACTTGGTGCAGGGAGAACCAATACACCGGTATACCAGTTAAGACTGATTTTACCAATGTGAGACGACCACCAATGGAGAGTAATCTGTAAGTACAATGACTAATTCTACATTCAACTTTCTTTAATAGCCACAACCAATCGTTTTTCCTGTACCCATTTGGCTTCAAGAAATAGCCAAGATACTTGAACCCCTCCTCCAATTTCCGAAAACTATAAGGCAGAGAAACCTTCAGCATGTCAATCATATTGTTCTCCAACCTGTGATGATAAATGCAAGATTTCTTGTTGCTTACCAGCATACCAGAGGCGATGCAGAATGTCGCAATAATATTCTTGTATGACAACCATTCATTATCATAATCCAATCCTGCTAAGAGAACATCATCAACAAACAACAAATGCGTGAGTGACAATTATGGTGACATCTTTATGCCTGTAATATTACCTTCGAATTTTGCAGAGCTAATTAATATGCTCATGCCCTCGATGATAAGTAGAAATAACAATGGAGAGAGAGGGAAACCCTGCCACACTCCCCTTGATATTTTGAAAAAGTCTGAAAGTGCCCCGTTGATCAATATTGCGATATTTGCAGTGGACACACACGCCATAATCCAGTGAATTACTAATGGTGGAGTGCCAATTTGGATTAAAATTAAACGCAGGAAGACCCAGTCTACTATGTCGTATGCTTTCTCAAGGTCCATCTTGAGCAGCATAGCATTCATATTCTTCTTCTTTACTGTGTGAATAATCTCCTGAGTAATGCCAATGGCATCAAGAATATGCCTGTCTTTTAAGAATCCAAATTGTTCAACATAAATGTTCCTAGACAAAATAGGCCTCAGTCTGTTTGAAATGATCTTGGATATGAGTTTGTACGCCAAATTGCATAGATCAATTGGCTGAAAATCCCCAAATGAGGAGGGTTTACTTTTCTTCAGAATGAGAGGAAGGAACGTTGAGTTGAGACCTCCAGAGATATAACCTTCAGTATGAGAGAATTCCACCATTTTCAGAATCTCATCCCCCATCATATAAAAAAAATGTAAAAATAGTTCTACTGTCCAACCATCCAGCCCTAGGCTTTTGTCCCTGGCAAATCATTTTAAGGCCGCTTCAATCTCCATCAATGTTACTTCCTTCCCTAAATCCGCTGCTTCAAGTTCATTAATAAACCCAGGAAAGAGCCTCGCAACATTGATTTGTGTGACAAGATCACAATGTCCAAGGTCAATATAAAGGTTACCAGAGAAAGTTTTAGCAGCTTCCTGTAGCTTTCCAAGACCAGAGATTGTGTTCCCATCACCATCAAGTAATTCCCAGATAGCATTACCATTCCACCGGTGAGAGGCATAAGAATGGAAGAACTTGGTATTTCCATCCCCGAATCGAATCCATGTGGCCCGGCTTTTTAGCCTCCACTCCATCTCCTCCTGCAACAATAACTCCTCTTTTTTCTGCT
Source organism: Larix kaempferi (assembly GCA_027924585.1). Classification (NCBI taxonomy): domain Eukaryota; kingdom Viridiplantae; phylum Streptophyta; class Pinopsida; order Pinales; family Pinaceae; genus Larix; species Larix kaempferi. The sequence goes on from BSBM01000030.1 coordinate 14,827,511, forward strand.
CAAAGATTTTAACTTTGTCAAAGACATCTTTGTCCACCCTACCATCACGGTTCAAACTCTGTAGCTCCTGGATTTGTTCCTCGAGAAGCTTAAGTTCCGATAGGTCAGACTTCTGTTTAATTTTGACCCATTTTGAAACAACCTCCTTGAGTTTTCAAAGTTTCATCACGAATGCATCCACTAGATTGAGTTCAATGTCAAAATCATACTCATGCCAAAAACTTCTAATTGTAGAACATAACTCTTCATTGCTCAACCATGAGCAGTTAAACTTGAATGGGTAATTCAGATTGTCAAGTGTTGTGTCAATCTGGAAAAATACAGGCCAGTGATCAGAGAATTTGACCTCACCAATCGAAGATCTATACGGCTCCCAAATATTCAAGAGGCTTGACGAGACCAGGAATTTGTCCAGGCGTTTGTGGATGCCATTGGTTCCGACTCTACCGTTTGTCCATGTAGGAGAAGCCCTGCCTGGAACAACATCCACAAGATCATGAGCTTCAATTAACCTTGTAAAGAAAACCCCCAATTCATCCAACCTAGCATGAGTGCCCCAAACTTCATCTGCATTCCTCGTAAAATTGAGATCTCCAGCAAGTATTAGGTGTTTGTTATTTAATAAACCTAAGGATCTTAAAGAAGACCAAAAAGGGCCATGGTCTTTATAAGGCCAATAAATATTAAATACAGAGAACTTCATGCTTAAACATAAAAAGTATCCATCAAGCAAAATGCCCCAGGAAGTTTTGTATGCAATGAATTTGAAATACTTCGGGTTCCAACCCACTAGTAATCCACCGGACATCCCCAATGTGTCCATAGCCACAAACTCCCAGCCATGTAAGATAGCAACAAGTCTTTTTATAGCACTAAACCCCTCACACATCATTTCCTATAGTAGTATCAGTGTTGGACTAGTATCTTTGAAAAGTTGGGATAAGGCCCTAGTTCGAGAGACCTTTCCCAAACCCCGAACATTTAGTGTGAGAAGAATCATTAAGGAAACTTCGACAGAGGCAATGGTGCTCTAAGGGCCTCAACATTAGCAAAAGGAGTACTACTGTTAAATTCACAGTCAAGACCATAAATTCTAGCAGAAAGAGGGATGTATTTATATGTATCCCCAACCCGATCACTATTCCTTGGTTTCCTATGATTCTTTCTTATTGTGACATTTTGAAATTTGTCGGGTATTAAGGGTTTGACACAGGGATTAGATGAAGGGTTTTTGGAGTAAATAGTTAATGGCGAAAGGGATTCAGGAATAGGGCCATTTTCCAAGCCACAATTCGAGTGAACCACTCTCTCTTCGCTAGTAGGATCCCCTTCCCTATCAACAGTAGAGGAGTTGACCGAAAAGTTCACAGGCTCAGTAGTGTTAATAGAAGGAAGAGGCTGTGTGGAATTGGTCTCAATCTCCAGACAAGTATTAGGGTTAATAGGTGTGTAACCCTCCCCCATAGAGTCTAAAATCCCAATAGGTATGACATCTTCAAAAAAACCTTTATGATCAAGTTTGATCTTCCCTTCCGAGATGCGTTTGTCCAAAGATTTTTCAACATCGAGGTATAAATCAAACTCTACCTTAGAGACATCTTTGAATGGGGTAATGGAGTCAGGTGTAAGCTTACCCGATTTAGGTTGTTTTGGTGTCAGAAACCCTTTTGCAACCTTTGTCACTGATCCAAAGAGCTCCACTCCTTCAGATTCAGAACTTGATCGACATATATTGGGGCAACGAGCCAATACATGACCAGTATCTCTGTAATTAAAGCAACGGAAAGGCATTATGAAATAATCTAGCCTTTGTCTATAAGAGGATTTTCCCCAAATGATCTCCACCTCTGCTAGGAGACCCAAATTCAGGTCGAACTCGACCATCACCCTTGCCACCTTTTTTTCAACACCAAATAGAGAATTTTTGTCCGATCTGACAAAGGATCCAGCCTTGTTCGCCAGCCCCATAAGGATATTCTCTGTCCATAGTGATATAGGAAAAACAGGTAATAACATCCAGATGTGTCATCGGGTTTGCTTCTCACATATTGGATCAAAGGCAATATGCCACCTTATCAGAATAATAGAACCCTCCTTGAAGGACCATTTCATAGCCAAAATGGTTTCAACATTTTCTATCAGTGGGAGGATTAATCCATCCATTGAGTAACATATTCACCCTTGGAGATAAACCTAATAATGGCGTCCAATACTTGTTAACCCAATCTAAGATTTCACCTCTGGAGCCTGAAGAGAATTCTATGCGCCCCACAATGGCCCTTTGAGCCAACATTTCCACACGATCAAGGTTTGTGTTTTCCTCAATGACGAATTGTTCCAATCCTTCTCGAGATTTGATGGCCTTCAAACGCCTCCTGTGTCTATCCTTCTCCCCCTTCAATCCCTTTCTCCGGTTATATGATGAGGTCAAAAAAGCCAAGTCTTCAGTCTTACTTTGATCCCCATCCTTCCTACTAGAAGCTGCGAGAAAACACTGGTCACTAACTAAATCAGAAAGATGACACATGTTGTCCATCAAAACCCTAATGACTGGGTGACCAGACCCCAGACAAACTCACCGGCATCCGCTAATACCTGCCAAGTGTTGTACGAGGAGTAATAGCTACTGCCCACAGCAGTCCAATGATCGGGTAATGAAACCAAGAAAGTTAAAGTGGCTACTTACCTTACCCTAAATCGAAAATCAATCAGCAAAAAACAATTAGGGCCAGCTGCCGAGGTAGTACCCAAAATGTAAAAATCAATCCAAACTGTAACAGGTTGTGAGGCTACAGAAGGAGAAGGAAAAAACCTAGAACACAAGGAAGACCGAAAAAGCCTACAGTAAAGTTCCCACTTTTTTATGCTTGGTTGGTACTAGGTTGGCTTGAAAAACCAACTTGACTCCAAGAATTACTGCCGACAATCTAGCCATCTTGACGAAGGAACCAATTTTTGCAGAAATTGCCTCCAAACCCTAGCCCCAACGCCATCTCCTTAATTTTTTAAAACTATTACTTACGATGGCTTTCATTACATCTTCATTCATTTGAGATGTATAAAATAAAGTAAACTTAATAAAATAATGTAAATTTAAATTAATTTTCATTTGTTAAGTATAAAAAAAAATCGTTTTAAGTATATAAAAAATATTTTTATTTTTTATTTTTTAGGGTGTAGTTTAAATATTCTTTGTTTTCATTTTTTATTTATTTTACCAATTGTTCAAAACTCACCATAAAATTCAAAATTTAGAATAAATAAACTACTCTGTTTTTATGCATGATAAATTTGAAATTAAAATCAATCTATTTCCCCCCCCCCAAAAAAAATTGTAGTTTCTATACATTATCATCATATGAAACTCACAATTTTTTTAATACTCAAAGTTCAATATAAAATAAAGCAAGATACATACCCTAGTTACAAGAGTATAGGTATATTTTGCACTTACAACTTTAATTTTACAAGATAATGTGCATGCCATAAGATGGATGGATATGTTTTATTTAATTGCAATGTGTTTTTTTGGAAATAGCCTAATGTTATATAATTTAGATTTTTTTTTGTTATCATCACCTAAATCTAGTTATACAATCTTTTGTCAAAATGCAATTTTTCATTATTGAAATTGAATTTTTGAATGCAAAAAAGAATTCAGCACCCTCAAATACACCTATTACACTTGGAATGTGCAATCTCAACAACTTATATTTGCAATTCCAACAATTATTCTCAAATTTTGAATAGAAATGGTCCAAAAAATATGATTGGAAAAGATCCTATTTGTAGCATGTTTAGACTTGATATTGTAACAATTAAAACTACACATAGTGACCACCCATTAATACACCATGTATAAAAGGAAGAAATGTGCACTATTGTGCTTTTACTTTTTTCCCATGGAAAAAAAATTTCGCAGCTCTTCATATTAATAAAAGAACGACAATGTTCATAGGCCATAAAAAGCCATACAAGTAACCTTCAACGTCAATGATGTCTGAAAGAACATGAATAAAGCATGTTTATCAATAAGTATTTTATCAAAAAAACATACAAAAAAGTACCCAACATATATATAAATTGATAACATATGAAGAAAACAATCCTTCTGGAATCAACCAACAGTATCATCCTGGATGAGGTCCCAGGGCCATCTTGGTGATAATATCATCAATTCCTTCCCATAGTTGCCAAGATCCTTCTCCAATATGTAGGCCCAACTTTGATAGATGGTCTATTGACTTGTTTCTTTCCTTGTAAATATGTTGATAAGCCTTGTCTTGGAACACACTACCTATTATGATGACATCCTCATCTAAGGGCTTCAACGAGATGTTCTTTGGTTGCCTTTTGAATTTTTAACTAGTCAATTACCAACATGGAATCCTCGAATATTTGAATCTTCTTAACCCCCTTTGAGAGTGGCAATAGCATCATTAGCTTGAGTGCCATCAATTCAACTCGGTAGTTAGAGCTCCTACCTAGGCCTACCGATAACTTATACCAATGTGAATAAGATATGAATAGGTGACCCCCTTCTACCCCCATTCCTAGTCTTCCTTGAGAGGCTCCATCAAAATAGGTCCAACATGTATTTCCTTAATAATCCTTCTCTACTTCATAATACATGTAGACTATGAAAAGTGATCCAAGATAGCCATACTATTAGCAACATATCGTTGCGGGGGGATGTAAATGTCCTTAAAAATAACCTTATTCCTGGCCAACAAAGCCCCCCAAATCATGAGGACTGGAAAAGCCCCGAAATTAGGAAAAAAAAACATTATTCAACCAAGCCTAAAAGCCATCCTGGAGACCATTCCCATTCCAAATGAAGTGAATGCCTTTTACCAGTGTGGCATGGTTTCACATACTAACCATACAATGGCAGGAGACAAAGACATGATTTATACTTTCATAATCATCTCTACAAAGAGGGCACCTGCTCGGGCCACATCCAAAAAATTTAATCAAATTATCCCAAACAGGGACCTTTTGAGATAGGGCCAACCACAATAAAAGTTTGTTCTTCAAAGGGCACTCTAGCTTCCATAACACCTGTGTCCACCATTCAGGCTTTGGAAGGTCTTCCTCCTCCCTAATCACCCTATAACCTAAACTGGGCACATAAAATCCACCAGTAACATTTATGGACCACAACAATTTATCCTTTATGTCCTTCAAGCTTATGTGGCTATCATGTACAGATTTGATGTACCTCTCCCACCGAATCATGTCTTCCTCCTCAAAACCCATCACCTCTATAGATAACGAAGCTTGTCTCAAGGGAGTTATATTTTGATGATCTTGTATCTAGCTCAAAAAAAGGATGCCCCTTTCCACAAGAGAGTTAACCATCACCTCGAGAAGTCTAAAAAAATTGGTGCTGCCAATCCTCACTCTTCTCCCATTGCTTATGTCCCATGCAATCCAATTCCCTATAACACGAAAATCCATGATCATAGGTTTCCACACGATTGATACATTTGTTTCAGACTTATCTCTTAATCTAAACCATTCTTCATTAGTAAGGGGAAAAATGTATTTTTGATAAACAACTTTTGTTGAGCTTGGTGTTGTCATTGATGTCAAAGAGATTGTTGAACTTGGTGATGGCATTGAATTCTTAAATCCAGTTTGAAGAAATATATAGAAAATATGTGCTAAAGTCTTAGCAAGCCCCACCAAACATGCGCAAGAAGTCTGTGCAAAGTCCCACTAGAGTTATCTGCGCAGGTCCCAACACAAATATGTTGTGCAATACACTGCGCAATAGTTTGTGTGCTAATCAAGCCAAAATATTAAAGTTGACAACCTAGAAGTTGACAAAGGAATAAGTAATGAGGTCCGACAAACATGTGGGTACACTTATTCATGAAGAAAGTTAGAAGGGATGCAACTGACATAGAAAATACTTTGCTTATGGATAAATCTATTGAATAAATAAAAGAAGGAATAATACAAATAAGCAAAAGATTGAAGTGTTTTGATAAGCTTGGGGTGCAAAAATGTAGTATTTTGAAATTACAAACTTCAAGGAATGGATGAAATGCTCAGAGGAATTAATTATTGTATGACTTGAGGAAGTGCACGAGATTACAGGACAAGAAGAAATACAAGCAACAGTCGCGTAGAAACATAAGGAGCATTTGTGAAGAGCACAAGGAGCATTTATACAAGGAGTATTTAAACAGAAGGATATAAGGAATGGTCACGCAAAAAGAGTTGAAAATGTGAAATATAGAAGGTTCAACAATTTGTGCATAATAGAGGAAATGGACCATAAAGTGTAGAGTGGATTGTGATTGAGGAATACAACAACAAATCTATATCTGGGTGGTAGGACGAGCAAGGATAGAAGATTGGTGTCTTCCACAGGTTGGTGCCTGACCACGCAAGTTTGTGCTTGTTGACTATGAGTTGGTGCTCATAAGATGATTGGTGTCCTCACAGGTTGGTGCTTGCAAAAGAGCAAGTTGGTGCTTGCAAGGGATTGGTGTTCCTATATGATTGTTGTCAGCAAAATCAGTGAGTGGATGCTCACACTGGTATTGGAGATTGGTCTCTTATCATTATTTGTAATAGAAGATTCTTTCTATATAATATTTATCTACACATTCTTTGCGTGCAGTGATCTTTGTATTGAAAATTGCTTTTGATACATGGTTTATGTGTTAATGAATGATTGCATGGTATAACAAATATTTGAAAGAATAAAAGGTATAAAATACGGATTCACCCTCCCCCCTCTTAGTATTTTCAACAATTGGTATCAGAGCAGGTTCCTTCAAAGATAGTCTAACCATTAAAAGGAAGATCATTGTGCAATATAGATTTCTACACAAAATGGACAAATAGGAAGGTCTCTCAACAAATTGAGCACCATGTTTTGATGGGTCTAATTGTGCTTTATGGAGTATAAGAATGGAAGTCTTCTTATAGTCACTTGGAACTGATATTTGGCTGGAAGTTGTAAATGATTATAAATTTCTAGATACTCCTCCTACTGATTTTGCTAATAAAAATTTGTATGAATGCAATGCAAAAGCCAAAAATGAAATACCAAGTGGCCTAGTAGACTCAAAATTTACAAAGGTCATGCAATGTAGCTCAACAAACCAATATGGGACAAACTTAAGAGAATTTATAAAGGAGATGACACAGTGAAAAAGGCAAAGCTGCAAACTTGTAGAGGTCAGTTTGAGAGCCTAAAAATGAAGGAAGTTGAGAACATTGCATCCAAATTTCTTCGTGTATATGAAATAGTCAATACTCTTAGAGGTAATGGGGAAACAATTCCTAAAGAAGCAATTGTACAAAGGTGTTGAGATCTCTACCTATGAGATTTTATTCTAAAGTATCGGTCCTAGAAGATAGAAAGGATCTTGCAAGGTAACAATGGATGAAATCCACAGAATTCTCACTGCCTATGACATGAGAACTGAAAAGGAAAATCCTCCAAGGCCTTCAAGGCCTCCAAGAAGACAAAAGGAAGCAAGCAAGATTCTAGTAAGAGTTCTTCTAACGAATATGATCTTGAAGAAACAAAATTTGTGAAGAAACTTCAGAAAGGTCATGGAAAGTACAAAGGTAAGCTTCCTTTCAAATGCTTTGAGTGTGGTAAAATAGGTCATTTTGCTGATAAAAGTCCTTATAAAGAGAATAGAGATAGTGATGACGAGGAGGATCATGATCATGAAGAAAATAAAAAGATACACAAAGGAAGTAGACCTAAAAATAATAAAAGTTTGGCAAATAAAAGAAAAGTCTATACTCCAAATAGGATAGTAGCTCAACAAATGAAGATGACAATTATGGTGATGAAAGAGAAGTGTTCTTTATGGAAATAGAAGAAGAATGTGAAAATCAGAACTCTGAATATGAGGTAAGTGTTGGGGTAGACTTTAAAGGAGAAATTATAAGTGCTTTAGAGGATTTGAAAAACTTAAGAAAGAAGAACAAGTATTTAAAGGACTAACTACTGAGGTATGAAGAATAGGTAGAAAAAATCAAAAGAATACTAGAAGAAGATATAGCAGAAAAGCTGAAAGAGAAATAAACAACATGTGAGGAATTGGAATTGAAGAAAGAAAATATATCCTTAAAGAGGGAACTACAAAAGGTAAGCACTCACTTAGGCTATCGAGAAAACTTTGGCAGAAGCTATAAAGTATTGGATGAAATCATCAACAATCAGAGATCAATTTCAGACAGGTCTGGGTTGGGATATGAACAAGACAATGGTGATAAGGACTCAAGTACAATTACACCTAACTATAAAGTAGGTACAAGGAGCTTTGCAGATGTACGTAAGAGTCCTATCAAAGAGAAAGACAACATAAAGAATTACCAACAATATGCTTATGTAATCAAAGGAGTTGTACTGTCCAGAAGACCTCTCACTACCAAATATCAAACTATCTTTTGGGGGTATTGTTATTTCTACAATAATTTTGGTCATAAGGCTGCAAATTCCAAACCATTTGCAAACAATAATTTTGAGAGAAATAGAAGTCTTCTCAAGAACTTCATAGCTGACAATATGAACAAATAAACAAGAAAGTCTAAAAAGTCATCAATCTTTTTAGTCTTTTGGAAATGGATATCAAATGCTATCAATGTCACAACTATGGTCATACAGCTCGAGACTGCAAAAACCAGTCAGTAACTATGCACCAGGATGAAACCAAAAGTTCTTTCTACGAGAAATACCATACAAAGATTTGGCAGAAAAGGACCAAAGAACAATGCCAAGAATAAGGTAATATGGCCTTGCATAAGGATCACTAGTATATTGATAATGGGTGTTCTAAACATATGATAGAAGATAAAGTTAAGGTTATAAACTTACAAAGGGAGAAAGGAGACAATATGCAGTCAAGAAAACAAGACATGTCGCAAAAGAAGCTGGGCGCAGAAAGGAACCATGACAGACTGCAAGAAAATACAAGGGAAGCACTAAAGATTGAAAAAGCGAAAATATAGGACAAGAAGAGGAAATATTGTTCAGCATAATTCAAGGCTCAATTCAAATCCTAGCCATAGACAGAGGATGAGCTCCAGTGTGATCAATGCAAGAGAAACAAAGAGGATGGTAGGGATGATTCATGCAACAAAACAATGAAAATGAAGTAAAGGATTAAATAAAGCAAAAGATACGTGTAGGAAAAACTTCTTCTTCTACTAATGAAAGCAATTATTCAGAGGGTCAAGATGGAAGAAGTCGTAGAAGAATTTGTGTAGAAAAAGATTGCGACAAAGAACAAAAGTAACTAATGATAAATCCAGAAGCTACACAAATTTCAACTAAATATCAACATCAATGTAGAAGGTGGACGTTCAAGTCATTCATTTAAAACAAAAAACTAATTTGGACTACAAGGTTGCATCATCTTTCAAAAGAAAAATTTAGTGAAGCAGCAAATTATAAACCACCTTCGGAACACTAATTGTGTATACAGGGAAGTCTGATAATGTATATTACATCATTTAAAATTCACATATTATAAAATCACAACTTGTCCAAAAAGGACGAAAAGCAATATTACTGCAAGACACATGCTTACAAAGGGAGTTTATACTTGTCGCAGCCTTGACGAAATTAACAATATGGCTAACCAACTATGAAAGCTTCAAAAATTTTGAAGACAGTGATAAGATCAAAATTGAGGAACAAAACCTTGTGTTCATAACCGCAACTCAGTATCTGGAGTATTCTGAGCCTTGTTCAAGTTTGACTAAATCTACTTCAACAAACTCAAGATTGTTGTTGCTCCATCTAGTCCATGCGCTCCTTGAGAATTGAAAGCTCATTGGCATCATTTCGATTAAATGTTGTCTGGGCATACCATTTGTTGACACCAGGTCTAAAGAAAATTGACATTTTTTGATAAAAGGTCCTAAGAAAAAGAATCATCTCTAAAAGGGTTGAAATCAAGATTTTTATATAAAAATACATTATAAAAACCCATGTTTATAAAGTCCGCCAACGAATTTATGGATAGGTTAAGCCCCGGTCAGGTTTCGTCGGCGGAGATAGCATAGATCCAAATCAACGGTCTATATTAACCCCGTGTCGCCAAAGTGATCGTCAACAAACGGTGGAGGGTGGTAGCGGACATAATACCACCAAGGCACGTGTCCCACATTCATTCATCCGCGCCTGGAGAGAGTGGTATCGGAAACCACCATAACACCGCGCGGAACCACCCATTTCAGAAAGATGGGAAAGATCTCTTACGTGGCAAGGTGGGACCTAACAGGTGGCGAACAAGGAATGGATTGATAAGACCGTGGCACGTGGCACTATACCTTGCATAGATCGGAAGGCCAATACATGTTTCAATCAAATCAAAGGCCAGCATTTCATCCGCGGCCAGGAACATGCGCACGGAATATAAAGGAGAGCGGTCGCGGAGAATAAACCGCCTTGACAGGTGTCAGCAGATGGTGCATCCGCTCGGGTAGCAAACCGGAGAAGGAAACCACCTTTTCGATCGCGGATACCGCCGGTGCAATAAAGATGGACAAGATCTGACGGTTCAAAATGATGGTTCAAAGATCAATGGTTGAAAATGACCCACGTTCGTAAAAGTGCAAGAAGGTTAAGTTTAAAAGGCTTATATAAAAAGAAAGGGCTCCACATAACGACATTTTATATGTGTCGTTATCCTGGAGAGCTCCGAAGACTGGTGGAAGCCGGCGATTGCGACAGAAGGCGAAAAGCAAGCACTTACAGGTAGGGTCTGGTGACCTGTCACTCTCTTTAAACGGAAATTTGTTTAAAAGAAGCATCTAGATGGAGACTGTACAAGATATAGACGTTTTTAGGTCGAAAGATGCCCTAGAAGACCGAGATGAAGACGTTTTCGATACCCTTCTTAGGTTTCCAGTCTCCTATGTAAAAGAGAAGTTATCTGAGCTGTTAAAAGAGGGTATAGACCCGCATAGAGTTCACCAGTCGTCTCTAATAGCTTTTTGCCCTGACCAATTTCCTGTTTTCCCAGAATTCGTCTCCTGGTGTGCTGAAAACTATTCACAGGAAGAAAAAGTTGTTTTAAACAGTCAGAAAACTAGAGCCATCTGCAAAATTGAGCCAGCCGAAGTGTTTAGAGCCCTAGAAATAGATTTGCCCCGAACCCTCGACCCTGAAGTTTTTTCTGAGGTATCAATTATTGAAAATTTTCACCATGCCTCTCAGAGTGATAGAGAAGTGTTTCTGTCGACGTGTCTCAGACCAGAAACTAGCCTTTCTGAACTCCCTTATCCTTTAGATATCAACCTGTTTAATGTAAATACCCAGTTGGTCTTGACACTGTTGGCCGTAGTTTTAGGGTTAGATTCGGATTTGTATATAACTGAGTTTCAATTGAGTTTATTGTACAGAATAAGTATAGTCCAGTCGGGAATTGACGAAAGTCAAATTCCCCGACTAAATTTTGAAGCTTTCATAGCCGAAAGGATACATGACCAGATGGTCAATTTTTCCACACACAGACATTTCAGGTTTCAAGCATTTTTAATGAAAATGATTATGGTATCCAGCCAGGAAGAATTACAGTTCCCAGAGATTGTTTTTGCAACTCCACTGGAAAACAATATTTTCAATTTCATCAATTACATGCTCTCAACGATATTTAAGATGATTTTCGGAAAAAGTCTGCCTAGGGTATTGCCAGAAATGCAGGTATCAATGCAACTGAATACAGAGTATGCTACAGGAGACTGGTTTTTATCAAAAGATAGTACAGTGGTCAGATTGTATGGGTTCAAGCATAAACCCTATGTGCTACCAGCGTTCCTCACCTTGAGGATTTTTGCCTTGGAGTTTTTAAGACAGAAATTGATTGTAGAAGATAACAATTTTTTGGTCCACAGACAAGCAACGGACATTAAGTACCCTTTCACATTAGGTCCGTTTACAATAAAGAATAAGAACGCTGCTATATATATAGAGAAATTGTTAAAAGATATGAATTTCGAGACAGATGCAGCATTGGAATATGACCCATTAAATATCATATCCAAAAGAAGAATTGAACATCGTATTAAGCCTCTGAATCATCAAATTGTTGAAGGGATGGCAGACAGAGCCAACTGGCTCGAATACAAAGAAGAAATTATCCCAGACAAGTCCGACATAGAAAGGTCATTGGAAGAAGCAATGGCAGAAACAGAAAGCGAAATCAATACTGCATTAGTAGGGTCCAAAAGACCTATACAGGACGTTATGATTATTGATGATGAAGAGAGAGAAAAGGGAAAACGATTGAAAACTGATGAGTCACAGGAATTGGCAACCATTTCAGAAGAAGCAAAAGCTACAGAAAATGAAATACCCGAGGTTACAGTGAAGGAATACAATATTGAAGAGACCTCTGTAGGGGATGATGTAAATAGACCTAAAAATTTCATGGATGTATTTAATGAACATAGTAAAAACAAACAGGAATCTGCGAAACAAACAAGTCTATTGTTTCCAAAGGTCAGAAATATATCAAACAATGAAGTGAGCTTATTCACCAGCAGGAACATCAAAGAAAATTCTTTAAAATTTTCAGTTGTGACAAAAGACAAGATCTCAGAGATGAGTGTAGATTTGTCGAAGATAAATGCCCCTGATAAAATTTTGTTACATAGACAGGCTGGAGAGGTTATATATTCAGACTATTTGGGAGCCACATTGAGAGCAAACAAACTAAAGAATTCAGTAGAAAAATTAAATAATCAGTTGAGGCAAGAAAAGGCAGAGAATAAGTCTCGACAACATCAAATTAAGAAGCTGCAAATGGACCTAACTAATAAAGATGGAGCTGCAGCTACCAAACTGCTCCAGGAGAAGGAAGAAATGATTTTAACATTGAGACGAAAGTTAAAAATCCCAGATGCTGTACTCATTCAAGGTGCAGAATTGACTATATTAGAAAAAGAGAAAGAAGAGTTAGCTAACGAAGTCAATGACGTCACAGCTAAATTGTTAAAGCTGTCTGACGAAAAGGACTATTGGGAAAAAGAAAGGTTCATTCTGGAAGAACAGTTGGCAACAGTGAGAATACAACTAGCAGAGAACAGTCAGCAACAAGTACAGGCAGGCCCAGAAGAAGATAAAAATGGTGTAGATGGGATTTTACAAGCAATGTCACAAATAAGTTTAAAGGATAATGAAATCAAATTATTGAAGGCAGAAATACAGAAATTAAAAGAAGAAAATGAAGCAAAAGAAAAAGAAATAAAAACCTTGCAGGCAAGTAATCAGGAATTGATCAGCAATAATTAAGGATTGGCTGCTCATGCAACAGGACAAGCTGCTATGCAGGGATGTAAACATATGGTATGGGACCAGATCATTAAAGAAGTTGAAAAACTTAGGCCGTATCTGGATTATATAAGAGTTAAGGAAAAAGTAGCCAAAGATGCCTTTAACAGTTGCCAGGCAGTCAGGGAAAGCTTAAACAGAAAGCCGAAAGAAATAGCCCAGAGAGCAATTACATTTTTAAACAGTTTATCCGAGGCAGACCTGACGGCCATGAGTATAACAAACAGAATTTCTGTCATCACTTGGGCCAGAAGGATCTTGGGCAAATACTCCCATATCGAAAACATCGAGACCAAAGCAGGAGAAATAAGGAAGGAAGTAATCCAGTTCAAAAAGCAATTTGACAAGTTAGTGAACAAGGGATTCCCATCTTTCTGGGACGAAGATAATGAATTAATTCCTCAGAATGATTATAAAAGATTATTGTTTGATATCAGGATGGATCACCGAAAATTCCAGAAGATAGATCACATGCTCACAGGAAAAATCCTAATGGAGAAAATGTCAGGGGAATTTGAAATTTTAAATATGCTGATTTCAACTTGCGCAAACCTTCTTCCTATTTCTTATGCAGGTCATATCGAGATGCGAGTCTTGGTGAAAGAAATGACCAGTTATGACCTACCCACGGCTGACCAGTGGAATTATGTTGAGAAGTACGGAAAGACCAGATATTCTGTTCATACTTAAATGCATTTGAAATTCTTGCCATGTGGCAAAATGATGATATCCAAAAATCTTGCCAAGTGGCAAAAAGACTTTTTATTTTAAATTTGTAATATTATTTGAAAGACAGTTATGGGTTACTCGAAGACAGTTATCTTTAGTTAAATATTTTTAATTATTAGTTAGAAGAAGCAGTTATGTGGAGCTTCTTCTAAAAATTTTGTATAAAAGACAATGGAGGTCATTGTTGAAGGGGTTGGAAATTTTTTGAGAAACAAGTATGTTTTGAAGTTGAAGTTTATTTTTGAAATAAAGGCAGTACAATGATGATACCTATTTTTTGATACAGAGATTCATGAGTTAATCAGTCTTGCAGTCTGTTATTTTCCTTATCCTTATATGTGCATGTTTATCTTCTTCGTTATATCTCCCATGGTGTTTTTCTTCTATATTTAAATGAACATTTGAAATAATTTGAGATTCATACTGGTTATGCCTCATTTTATCTGCATTTAAATATCCATTTTATTCTCCAAAGTTGACAATAGATTTATCCTGGATAGATACCTGTTGTTGATGGAATGTCTTTACTTCCTTCTATGTCGCCTGAAAAATCAAATTGACTGTAACATGATTACTATCTTGCCTCTGTGAAAATCTATATGGTGAAATCTCTTGCTGGTTTATTATACCTTCTGAAAGCTTTGACTCCATGCCCAATGTTTCTTGTTTACCCTTTTCGACCAGAAAATATCTTTTGAGAAATTTTAAGGAAACCTTTATATATTTTAGCCTTCATATATATATCCTGAGAGAGCCCTCTCTGGTAGAGAAAATGGCTAGTTCTTCTACCTAAAGCTTGGTTTGAAATAGGTTACCTTAGGTCTTATTTTCTTACAACCGGAATAAAATCTAAGTGCTAACACCATTCTTTCAAATTGTTTTCCTCAATCTTTGTTGTTTTGGCTTCCACCTTTTCTTGTAGTTTGGTAAAGTCACTACATTGTGTTTGAATTGTTTCATGGAGGAATTGAAGTCCTGACATTGTAGAATCAATAAGAAAACTTAACAATTGAGTTCTATCATATTTAAAAAGGGGACATATCAACTCATAATCATAAGCAAAATCGAAATATTTACCATCGCATGTGTCTGCGACAACTGAAATGACGTGAAAGCACGACATTTATTTGAACATAAATGACATGATCAACTTTATTTCACGTGAATTAAATTTGATAGGATAAAGCTATCATGCTTGCGTCATGCCAAGATCTATGCTAGACATTCGAAAAATTATTTAATTAATGATGATATGAAGCCACGTACATGTGCATTAAAATCCAGAATAAAATATAACACTACAAGATGAAGCTATGAAGGTAGTTGAATAATACATGCAGGAGAAAAGGGATGTTGTAAGAGTTGTTGAGGAATGCACCCTTGAAGCTAAATCTCAATAATTAGGTAGAAGAGGCAATTTTAATTAAAGAAACATAAACAAAGGAAAATGGTGCAAATATACAAGTAACCCTAAAGAAGCTAGCAACAATGGTGAAACCAGAGGAGTAAGCAGAAAAAACAGAAGAGGTTGTGTAAAAAGGACTGCACAAAGTAGAAGTAACCATCCCAAAGGAGTAACGAAAGACAAGAACATAAGCATAAATCCAGGGGGAGAACTTGCAACTACACAGGGGGAGGATACACTGTGTTAACACAGGTTTGTAGATGATTGAATATTTATTTTCCATTGATGTCAAAGGGGGAGGAAGTAGCAAGTAAATCTGCAAGCAAGATTGTGCAACACATGACTTCGATGAAGAGCTAGTATTCAAAGGGAGCTCATCTTTACTTGGTATATACATCAATGCATAAGGGGGATTTTGTTGATCTTGGTGTTTTCATTTATGTCAAAGAGATTGTTGAACTTGATGATGGCATTGAAGTCTTAAAGCCAGTTTGAAGAAGTATACAGAAAATATGTGCGCAAGTCTCAGAAATCCCCACCAAGCCACACCAAACGTGCACAAGAAGTTTGCGCAAAGTCCCACTAGAGTTATCTGCGCAGGTCCCAACATATGTATGTTGTGCAATACACAACACAATAGTTGTATGCTAATCAAGCCAAAATATTAAAGTTCACAACCTACAAGCCGACAAAGGAATAAGTAACAGGTCCAACAAATGTGTGGGTAAACTTATTCATGAAGAAAGGTAAAAGGGATGCAACCGACAAAGAAAAGCCTTTTCTTATGGATAAATCTATTGAACAAAGAAAATCCTTTTCTTATGGATAAATTTATTGAACAAAGAAAAGAAGGAATAGTATAAATAAGCAAAAGATTGAAGTGTTTTGATAAGATTGGGGTGCAAAAATGTAGTATTATGAAATTACAAGCTTTGGGGAACAAATGAAATGCTTAAGAGAATCAATGACTGTATGACTTGAGGAAGTGCACGAGATTTCAGGACAAGGAGAAATACAAGGAGTATTCGCACATAAACATAAGAGCATTTGTGAAGAGCATGAGGAGCATTTGTACATGGAGCATTTTAACAGAAGGATACAAGGAATGGTCGCGAGGAAAGAGTTGGAAATGTGAAATATAGTATGTTCAATAGTTTACGCAGAACAGAAGAAATAGATCAGGAAGTGCAGAGTGGATTATGATCAAGGAATACAACAACAAATCTATATATGGGTGGTAGGACGAGTCAAGAACACAAGATTGGTGTCTTTCACAGGTTGGTGCCTGCCAGCTCAGGTGGGTACCTAACCACTCAAGTTGGTGCTTGTTGACTATGAGTTGGTGCTCATATGATGATTAGTGTCCTCATAGGTTAGTGCCTATAAAACAACAAGTCGGTGCTTGCAAGGGATTGGTGTTCCTGTATGATTGGTGTCAGCAAAATCAGTGAGTGGGTGCTCACATTTGCATTGGAGATTGGTGTATCCTAGCATTACTTGCAATATAAGATTATTTTTATATAATAGTTCTCTAGATATTATTTGCACGTAGTGATCTTTGTATTGAAAATTGTTTTTGATACATGGTTTAAGTGTTGATGAATGATTACAAGGCATAAAAAATGTTTGAAAGAATAAAAGGTATAAAATATTGATTCAACCCCCCCCCCCCTCTCGGTATTTTCAGCAACTTTGACCCAGAACCCTTCACCTTTGAGGACTCTCCAAACCCCCTTTGCTGCTAAAGCATTAGCAAAAAAAGGAAGGTGTTTCAACCCCCACCCACCTAACTCTTTTGGGAGAGTTAGCTTTTTCCATGCCACCCAAGGAAATGTATTCACTTCAGTACTCCCTCTCCATAAAAAAATAAAACACAACTTCCTTATGCATTCCAAGGTACCTGTGGGAACAAAGGCTAAGCATACCAAGTAAACAGGAAGAGCCTCCAAAATAGACTTTATCGTGACTAATCTTCTGCCCCTTGGTAACCACTTATTACACTAGAGATGAAGCATCTTTTCAATTTTGTTGATGAGCCAAACCCAGTCCTTACAAAGGTATTTATATATATATATATGTTCTAATAAAAGAAGAGGTAAGCTTATACAACCTTTATGATACCATAAATGCATATAATGGTGTTACACCATCTTATTAATACAACACACTTAAATGTATATAATACATGTTTCTTACTCTAAAAAATATTAGTCGAGAATCATTAATTTTCCACCCACTTCTAGGTTCAATTTGTACGTGGACATATTTCCAACAAGCATCCCCTGACATTTTATTATCCATTTTGTTACTTGAATCTTCCCCTACATAAAAACATATACGATACCAAGTCCAAACACCATGCTTCGACATCACATATAAGTGCAAAGGGACCAAAGGAAACCCTTAGATCCCCCAAACATATTTCAAAGGAAGGATCTCAAGGTCTTCTCCAACTTCAAATATTTTGTTGGTGAAGGAAACCAACATGATGAATAATGCACATGACGAAATTGCACCAATTTTTTTGAAATTATTGTAAGCTTACCCATAATGAGAAAATCCTTGTAATACCATTTTTTTAGTGTTCATTAAACTGTGGAAATAAACACCAAAGTGTGTACATTGTAGTAGGTGAAAGACCACCTTAAAAGTGTATGCCTATAATATATGTCACGATCTTCTGGCCACCCAATGTCACCCTACTCCATGGGTGGTGTAGCTGGTAAGGGTTGCATTGAGTCAAATTAGCTAAAATAAAAATGTATGCTCATTAACAACAACCCTTGGAGCTATGTAAAATTTGTATAAGCACATTGTTACCTTATTAATTGCTTCTAGTTCCAATTTGATGAAAAAATTGAATCGTCAACAAAGCAATCACTATGAACTACCTTGTTCCTCGTGATATGAATTCCTTAAATCCTCACTTGCACCTTGTTACCCCTCATACTTAATGAGGCCTTGCAATAGTTTGAAGACCTTGCCCAACCAAGTTGCATTTGGAGGATGTGTGTCTTAATGGTTATTGGTTATGAATTTGGCATTTATTGTCTCATTCAACTTCACCTCTTGGGGATTATTGTATATTTGGAGGCTTGCAGATTACATGTGGATATTGATGAAGACTAGTCTTATTGAGGGTCTTACATATATCACTCATTTTGACCCTTAGCATATTCATGGAGAGGGATACCCATCAACTAAGGGTTCTCCCCTAAGGTTTATTGTTCATTGCTTAATATTTCTTGAGATACTGCGTCCTCACTTTAGGGCACATGCTTTGGAAAGTGTTATTTGTATTGGGTGGTTCAGAGTTATTATTGTGGAGCGCATTAGCTTTCGGTTGCTATTTTTAGCAGTTGATTGAGTTTTCAAGGTGGTTGACCCACTCATACTATGGAACACTCCCTTGGTCATTACATCTTGGCACATTTATTAAGGAGGCCCAACCACCTTGCACATAGTCCTAAAGTACCCTCTATCTTGATCCATGGTTTTGAGATGATTTATGGTATTAGCATGAGGTTTCATGCTATAGCACATGGTTTCAAGTTTTGTTCACATTTGTTTAGTGTAATGTTTCACCCTTGCTGTACATTTTCCCAAGTTGTCCCATTTTTTGCCCTTACTTTGAGGAGTGCTAGTTGCTTGCACGTGGATTAATGTTATTGGCACACATTTTGAGTATGTACATCTCTTTGAGGAGGCTATTATAACAAAGGGGTCGTTATTCCACATATATCCATGAGCTACATTGTTTGAGGAGTTAGTTATTGCATTGGAGGAAGTGCCCTAACTAACCTTGCTATTTGAGCATGTATGTTTTCACAATGGTAATTCATTGTGTATATTCTTCTGGATTTTCACTGTGTTAAAGTTTAGAATACCCAAAGTTTTGGGTGGACACTCCATCCATCTTTAGGGGAACAAGAGGAAGTTAAAATGATTAGAAAAAAGTAGCAAATTTCAACTTCATATTTTCTAATAATTTCAACTTCTTCTTGTTCCCTTGAATATTGGTGGAGTGTCCACCCGAAACCTTGGGTATTCTAAACTCTAACATAGTGAGAATCCATAAAAATATATACAATAACCTTGTTATTTTCTGCATTGTCTTGGCATCTCAAAGTTGTTGACTCATTAAACAAGTAGAGCGATCCCATGGTTGTCATCATTTATTGTCATTATAACTACCTTGCCACATCTACCTAGGGCATCCATATTTGGAAGAGTATTTTAATATTCATTTTCCCTAACTCCAAGGAAGCATAACTACTCTTGTGCACTTCTCAAGGGAACAACATTCATGATTTATTATTATGTTATTTGGTTTGGTCAAGGTGGTCCTAAAGATTCTTTTTGGTAGGCATCTCAAGGGTGCACCTCTTACAGGGGTTTGCTATATTATTTGGTTGGTCAAGGGATTTCCTAGAGAACACTCTATTCCTTTTGACTTGGAAAATATTATTTTATTGGAAGTGGTTTTTGGAGGCAAGCTCTGAAGGGAATTCCAAAGGAGAAGAGGACAAGTGGCATATTGCATGGAGCATGAAGCATGAAAATACACGAGATAGCAGTAATAACAGAACTCAGAATCACTTTATTGATCACAGGCCACTTCGAGGGCGAAACCTCCTTTGAGCAAGCTTAATACAAATAACTTCACGGTGCCTTCATTGGCCTCAACACACACTTATATACTAAGTCTAGGCGCCAATACTATGGGTCAAAACCATGGGCCAATACAACCTATGGGTCAACAAATACTGTGGGCGACTTACAAAGCATATGTGCCCAACAACAATAACACAAACTATGGATCAACAATTACTACAGGACGTCTTACAAAGCATATGTGTCCAACAACAATATACTAACAAAGTAAAGACATGGGTTCCTAACATCCCCTCTCCCTTAGAAAAAGCTTTGTCCTCAAAGCTTTAGATGTGGAAATTGATGTTGAATTTGAAGGAGTGGTGCCCATGTAGTAGCCTTTGGTTGCATGTCGTGCCACTGAATGAATACCTCTATGATAGAACGAGAGATAAGCGGACGCCCTTTGAGTGTCAGATAGGATGGCTTGGAAGGTTGTAGACAAAGAAAAACCATATCAACTGCTTGAAAAGTGCGTTCAGAACGGTGCTAATCGGCTTGTTGTTTCATTCGAATTCTGGCCATGTGAAGAGTGTCCTGCAAAATGCGAAGAATCTGATCGTGGTTTCGAAGAACCGTGTCAATTGCTTGAATTGGTTCACTATTGAGGGTGTATGGAAGAAGAAATGGCGGTGCCTGACTATAGATTGCTTCATATGGAGTAATTTTAGATGCAGTAGGGTACCACCATTCAACGAGAGGGATCCACTTTGCCCATGGAGGTTGTTGTTCGGAGGTGAAGCAACGAAGATAAGTTTCCAAACATTTATTGGTAATGTCAGCCTACCCTCCAAATTTAGGGAGCCCTTCAATGAATTCCAAAGACATATCTGTCCAGATCCGTGGAAGTATGGGTACGGGTTCGAGCAATCCCAAAGGAGCTGTAAGGTATCATATTCAGCCACCATCTGTTGAATTGTCCTTTTCATTCCCTGCCAAAAGAAGGTATGTTGTGCCTGCTCATACGTTTGGAGGAACCCAGAGTGCCTGACCAATGGAGACGCGTGGAGTTCAGATAAGACATAGCCCTGTCGAACAGATTGCAACCAATTTGGAACAAGCAGAGAAATAGCTGAAAGAGAAATCGGGGCATCAATTATGCGAAAAGGAGCATCTGCCACCAAATTGTCTTGACCCTTCATATAAGTGATGTTATTGGCATAACCCAGGAGTTGGCGAATCCATTTCACTTGTGCGGGTGAGGAGACCCGTTGTTCCAGGAAATATTTCATACTCTGGTGAGCAGTCTTGATGCAGAAAGAATTCCCTAATAGGTATAGCTGCCATGTCTGTACTGCATGCAAAATAGCCATCATTTCCTTCGCAGATGTAGAGGCGACTAAATTCTTACCGAAAAGGTCTCGTGAAGGCGGAAATCCCACTGGTTTAGCAAAGGCACCGGCATATCTATCCAAAATTGGTTGGACATCCAAGGGAGTAGTGGAGACCGTTGATGGGTGCATCTGAATGGAATGGAGCTGAGCGATGACACCATGTGAATTTTTCTTATGGAGTTTTTCCAAGCGATGTGAATTGATGATGCAGAGAGACCCTAGTTGTAAGCCTGTAAATTTGTGTTTTTGCCCATTGACTGAAAATTGCATCCAAAGTTTAGCAAAATCCCATAAGATGGGTCCAAGTGTGCGTAACCATTGAACACCCAAAACCACATCACATCCGCCTAAGGCCAAGGAAAACATGTCAGAACGCAAGTTATAATCTTCCATAGAGATACGCACATTGTGACACTTCCCCTTGCAAGGTAAGGTGCCCCCATTGGCAACCATGAATTCAAAGTTGGAGCAAGGATGGATAAAACAATTAGCCTGTTTGGCGATCCGAGGGTCAATGAAATTATGAGTGCTACCAGAATCAATGAGTATGGTAAGAGGGAGCTTCTTGAAGTAACCCCTAACCCACACTGTTTGTGGGGTGGTGACGCCAGATAAAGCATGGAGAGATATCTTTGGTTGGTCGTCCTGAGATGGGGGGTCAACAGGCGGCTGTTGAATGTTGACCTGATCATCTATTGTAGCTGGAGCTTCTTCACCAAGTTTAGAGGTAGGCAGAGAATCCACATCCAAAAGATAGAGATTTTGCTCAACACATCTATGTCCCCGAGTGAATCTCTCATCACAATTATAACTAAGCCTTTTTTCTCGGCGGGCCTGCATCTCGGCTTCAGACAAATGCTTGATAGGAGTTGGTCGAGGAGCTGGCGTGATGGGAGGTCGTTGGGAACCCATATGTCTGAAGGGAACAAAGGTGGGTTTGGAGCATTGTTGGGCTGCAATCTTGTCCTCTACTAACTTAGACAACCCTAGGACTTCCATCATTGTGTTGGGACAGAAAATTTTAACCTCTGAGCGGATTTCATCCTTGAGACCACTGATAAAACAAATCCTGTAGAATTCATCAGACAATCCTTCAGTGTGATTGGCCAGTTTCTCAAATTCTATCTGATACTCTCTCACAGTGCCAATTTGGCGAAGTTTAGTGAGTGATCCGGTGAAGTCATCAAAAGCACTAGGACCAAATCGTTGCAAAAGGAGTTGGAAAAAATCTGTCCAGTTTGGCTCGTGATGAGCTTTGATGTACCAACGGTACCATTGAAGGGCTTCTTGTTCCAAATGAAAGGATGCAAGTGAAGCTTTTTGGACATCAAAAGTATTATGCAGATTGAAATATTGTTATGCCCGATAGATCCATCCAGTTGGATCAGTACCATTGAAGCGAGGAAAATCAAGCTTCGACCCACGAAAATTGCTGGAAGAAGAGAACCCAGTGGCTGCAAAAGATTTTGGTTGTCGGTTATTCTTCATGGCTGAATGCTGAAGATGGAGGCTGATAATTTTTCATCCAGATCTTGGAGTTTGGTTTTGAGGGATGTAATTTCTTCATCCATGATTGGTGCTCCTGCATGGGTGACAACCATAACCATGAGTTTTTTTTTTTTGAATGGGTAGAAAAACAAAAACACAAACTATTTTAGTAAAGGAAAATTTGGATTTGGGAAAAACTTGGATGGGTAATTTGTGTTTGACTAGGTTTTGGACACTTTCTGATGGACAGGGAAGCAAAAAATGGGGATTTCAAAAGCAGGGTGAAAGAATGAGAAAATTTGCCAGATAGGTACAAAGAAGCATAAATAGGAAATGAATGTTATGGCAAAATTTGAAGGCGATTGGGTGAAAATCGAAGAAGTTATGGCAAACCCTAAAAATAGACGAATGTGGGATTTTTGGCTTTGGGAAGTGGAATTTGGGATAGGGTCCTCAGGAATGAAATATGCAGAATGGGATTGCAGGGGTGGTAGTGAAGTTTCAGGGGAAACGGAGTTAAAACAAAGGAGAATGGATCTGAAACAACTTTTGGAATGGATCTGAAACGACTCAAAAGGGAGCCAAAATGACTGGATCTGAAACGGCTTTCAGAACGGATCTGAAACGGCTCAAAATGGATCGAAAATGGCGGGATCTGAAATGACTTTCAGAATGGATCTGAAATGGCTGAATCTAAAACGACTCAGAATGGATCTAAAATGACTGGATCTGAAATGATTGGATTTGAAACAACACGAAAGGGATCGACAACAAATGGATCTGCAACGACACGGAAGTGATCGGCAACAGTTCAGCTAAAAATAGATATGGACCCCAGTTATGCTCGGCTTCCTAACGGTTCAGGGTTTCACTTGGCCATCAATGTTGTTTGACGGCTTGCGTATTGGGTTAGTACCCCTCACTCCACAGCTCAGGTAAAATTGATAACCACTTTGCCACAAACGACAACTCTTGGTTGATCTCACGGGTGGGAACTAGTCAATCAGGCAGGGGTCGTTGCCATTTTCGTTGGCAGGTCCTCTCAATGGGCCAACTACTTCGGGGTTCCTGTGGTACTCCTCACAATGAGTTTTAGGGATTATGCCCAAGTACTTCCCATAGTTAAGTGGATAGGGTTTATTCCCAGATCCGAACCTACAACAGATGTGAATTTTCTTTTTTGGTAGAAATTCCACCCAACGAGCCCAAGAAGGTGCTCTGATACCAGATGTGAGGAACTTGCAACAATTAATTAATGAAAATACACAAGATAACATAACTCAAAATCACTTTATTGATCACAGGCCACTTCGAGGGGGCAACCTCCTTTGAGCAAGCTCAATACAAATAACTTCACGGTGCCTTCATTGGCCTTAACACACACTTATATACTAAGTCTAGGCTCCAATACTATGGGTCAAAACCATGGGTCAAAAAATACTACGAGTGACTTACAAAGCATATGCGCCCAACAACAATAACACAAACTATGGATCAACAATTACTACGGGACGTCTTACAAAGCATATGCGTCCAACAACAATATACTAACAAAGTAAAGACATGGGTTCCTAACACCACCCGAAACCTTGGGTATTCTAAACTCTAACATAGTGAGAATCCATAAGAATATATACAATAACCTTGTTATTTTTTGCATTGTCTTGGCATCTCAAAGTTGTTTACTCATTAAACAAGTAGAGTGCTCCCATGGTTGTCATCATTTATTGTCATTATAACTACCTTGCCACATCTACCTAGGGCATCCATATTTGGAAGAGTATTTTAATATTCGTTTGGCCCTAACTCCATGGAAACATAACTACTCTTGTACACTTCTCAAGGGAACAACATTCATGATTTATTATTATGTTATTTGGTTTGGTCAAGGTGGTCCTAAAGCTTCTTTTTGGTAGGCATCTCAAGGGTGCACCTCTTATAGGGGCTTGCTATATTATTTGGTTGGTCAAGGGATTTCCTAGAGAACACTCTATTCCTTTTGACTTGGTAAATATTATTTTATTGGAAGTGGTTGTTGGAGGCAAGCTCTAAAGGGCATTCCAAAGGAGAAGAGGACAATTGGCATATTGCATGGAGCATGAAACATGAAAAGGGGGGGAAGTGGCCTTACTATTTTAAGATGTTTTTCCTTAGGAAACCCTCTTATGTAATAATTTATTCATTTTATAATATTTTCCTTAAGTAAAAAGTGGTCTAGATCCCACTTCATAATATATTGCAAGGAAATTGGCTAATATATATATATATATAAGGATTTACTCCTTTTATTGTTGGTTGTTAAAAGTTTGAGCAAATACTCTAGAGACGTATTGTTGAAGACATATTAGAGGTTTTTTGGAGTTCAATATATGCTTTCTTGTTGATGTGAGGTACATGTTTTGGATCTCATCTTGTTGAATGTGAATGCTGGGAATTACTTGCAAAGAAATATGTTTTGAAGAGCTAAATCCAAGGTAATATTTTTCCCTTTATAAGTGTTTAAATGTGTGTCAATTCCCTCTTAGATATATTTTATTCTCGGAAAAGCTCATGTTACATATTTCTTCTAAATTAAAGTTGTTGTACATTTACACATTCATGTATGTTTTAGAGGTTCTTCATTAGGGCTCTTACAAGCAATTTTATTTTGCATTTATCATCAAAATAAGGATTGTTGTATCTTATCCATCGCAACTTTTTTTTGTCATTATCTCATAAGAAAACAACCCTCTGAGATTGTTCTTTTGATTCCATGTGCCCAAAATTTAAGGCACTAGTCTCCTTTTCAATCACCTTATAAAAACTATAAAATCAACCTTTTTGTCGTTTTACAAATCTAAAATAAGCTCTAACATAAAATTATAAATCAAACATGCTCCCTAAATCTAATCCCCATCCTTATGATTATCATATATTGGACTTAGTGTTTCCTAGGGATTCCCCCCTTGTGCTAGAGGAGAGTTGTCATAAAGAGTGTGAAAGCATTGGGCAAGGATTCCTGCACATGCAAGGCTTTTACTTCAAGTGTGGAATTGAAGTAGGGAAAAGTCATCCTACACTAGGCAAGGCTTCATGCACAAAGCATGGATTTTGCTTCAACGCAAAACTAAAGAAATAAAACCGCATACTAAAATGAGTACAATGAGAAACATTTGAGGTGGTTACACGACACTTGGAAAAGGGGAGGAGATCTTCACGTACTAGCAGGGAAACCAAGGACAAGTTGATCATGAAAAGGTAGTGTTGTGTGGTAGAGATGAGGTGATAGTAGGGGATATGCATGAGAGAGAAAGTGCTAGCTATCAAGGTTGATGAGAATAGTGATATGCTAAGGATATAACCTCTGGGTGAGTAAGGAGAAAATGGCAAAGATGATACAACTAACAAAAAAGGGAGGTGGGTATAGGGTAAGACAAGTGAGCAAAATGAATAAGGTGGAAAATGAGAATGTTTGTAAAAGAACTAAAAAATCTTGACCAGTGGGCTGTGGCTCAATGATCCTCTTACTGGAAGATGCGCTAAGAGTCCAATGAGGGAGGTAGAGTTGTGCCCAAAAATATGAAGCCAATGCATGTATCCCTAATGCATGTGAATCCAAATAGAATTCCAAGATAATGTAGTTCCATGGACGATAGTTATACTTAGTTTAAATCAGTGAACATGTCCCATGAGAATGATAGTCCTGATAATGGTGAAATGCCAATAGATAATAGTGGCACAAGGCCACCAAACACCAAATCACAACCCACCGTAGATGAGAATAGACTTCAAATATCTTAAACTATGTAACAAAATCTCAAAACTATAAAAGTGCCCTAAGTACCTCTGATCAAAATACACTAATGACTAAGGTGATGTCAAACCCAAATCTAGTATTTGATGTGAATTGTATAAAAGGAGGATTTAAACATGGATTAAAAACCCTAAATCAATGCCTTAGGGCATGTGGCGATGTATGTAGATTATTGGCATACCCTACAAAGAATTATGCATTTGTGGCACGTGGAATTTCTAGGAAAGCATATGCTGGATAAATAACAAAATGTGATTAGTGAGTTAAAACTCAAAGTTTTGAGGGCGTACAAGACAAAATTAGTGAGATTTTATGTGCCTTGGGAGAATCTAGATGGATTTATGGCATAACCCTAGCCAACAAATCAACTAGGGGTTGAATGGGGACACAAAAATTCTTAGACAATCATGGTCTCCATGTCATGGAAAAAAAATATAGCAAGTTGATAGAGAAGGTGAGATAATGAAAAACCCTAGATCGATGGGAAAGTATTGTCTGATATGAAGAGAAAGGTATGGGCTATAAACCGTTTCAAACATCTAACAAATGTAGCTATGTATTGGAGACTACATGGAACCCTGTATAGGAGGTTTAGTCATGTGTCCAAGAGATTAGTTATATGAAAACAAAGGATCTGATAAGGCTAGGCAATCAGAAAGCTAGATCGACCTTACCACTTTAGGTGAGCTTGGTGGCTGGAAAACCATAAAAAAGGTTGTTGTGTTGTAATAACATCTACTTGGTTGATGTTGTAGGAAGAAGGTGGTGGTATTAGAGTTATGAAGGTTAGAAGAAATGGATCAATGGAGTTTACAAAAGAAAGGACGAGTTGTGGATAGATCAGTGGATCTAGCCATTAAACGCCATAGAGGAGGTGTATAACCCTAGATTGGTGGGTAGAGATCGTATAATAGACAAGTAGGGTGGGATGGTAAAAAGAAAAAGATATAGATCCAAGGAGAGCAAGCCTATGGATTGAAGCTTTGATATTGTATGATGAGGCTCAAAGAGCCTTATTTAAGAAAACCACGAACAACAAAGTAAAAACCATCATAATATAGAACCAAAATAGTTTGCTTTCTTCATTACTTGGGCAAATGACTCTATATAGTAAATACAATGAACATGGTCAACTTTAACCCAGACTAAAAATGCATGGAGATTCTCAACATGCAGTATTTTTAATTAGTATAGTGCTAACTACTTCATAGAGCCACACACTCTTATGGAGAAGTGCACCCAATGTAGTCTAGAGAGACATGCTCATGTAGCATAAGACATGGTGATAATGGGTATCCCTTCTTCATTACCCCCAGGATCTTGCTTGTGCTTTAGAAATTTACCCAAATAGTCCTCCTCCAAACAAGATCGAGCATGTTTCAAAGTTTTATAGGGAAATTCATCTAGTGACATGTCATGTCGCATCTTATATGGATCATATTTCAAAGCTTAATATAGAACATGAAGATGTTATGATGATATTGTTTTCACAAAGCTTGGAAAAGATGCAAAGGATTGGTTTAGATGTTTTACAAATGGTAAATATCATCTTTTGCAAGTATTATTCAACCATTTCGCAAGTGCTGGGACCATAGCTATGAGAAGGTGTAAGGATTAAGGATTTGGTGCTCATGAGTGTAGAGAAGGACAAACACATTACCTAATGTGTGCATGCTGAAATAACCCCTCATAATTTCTCTTGGTTGAATATCAAGTATAAGAAGGAGAGGTTGATGTACTTGGTTGAATATATTGAAGAAAAATATGGTGTGGTAGACCAGGGGAAGCCTAAGAATGAATCTCATGAAGATGACTATCTTTCTTCTTCATCCCATGAGCCACTTTTGCATGGTATTTCAAATTTAGAAGAAGACAATGATGATAAGGTCATTGAAGTTTCTATTTCATCCTCACATCAACAAGACATTGGTGATGAAGCCACTCAAGCATCCACTCCATCATCTCGTGAAGGCAAGGGTTTGATAAGCCATTTGTCTCCTCAAACTTCTAATTTTAAGGATGCAACCTGTTATGATTTGGAGAGGACAATTTTTTTAGAGAAGTCTTTTGAATATGAAGAGATTATTAATATGACCATCCCCTCATGTGAGGAAGAAGATGGCAGCCATGAGTGTGAAATCATTGATACTTTCTTGCATATTGAAAAGCATATATGGGATAGAAATTGCTTATATTTTGATAGAGATCGTATTTATGACACTCATAGTAAGGGCCCTAGGGAAACCAAGCATGTTGGAGGTATTTGCTGAAATTTTTGTGACGAATAAACAACCATGTGTTCTCATGAGTAATGGAAATTTGTTCTATCCTATGGGCATTATTATCATAGTGAAAGTTCAAAAAAAAATCAGCCATATTTTCTCATAGACAAATCAATTTTTTTACAACATAAGGAGCATGTTTTCGAATATCAAAATACATAATTTTATGGCCAATTACATCTTCAAACTTTGGTATATTTATATGTGAAAAATCAAATAGAAGATATATTTTAAGGGCTGGAAATTGTATGGGACAACAATGTTTTCAAAGTGTGGTTGATTGCAAATATCTCCAACCATCCAAAAGAGGGTAGCAAGCCCTAAATTATGAGTTGATTTGTTTTCTTTCCAAATCTATTTTTTTGTCTCATACTTCATGTGCATATGTGTTAGAGGGAAGCGAAGAAGGAATTTATGTTGTTGCATATTATTGTTGAAGTTGCCATCTATACCCTTAATGTTTGAGGGCGTGATGGATGTTTTTCATGGCAGCCAAGGAAGGCAATTGTTGGAACATATATATCAATATTTTGGGAGGCACATTGTGGATCATGGAGATGTTTAATGGATTGATGATGAGTTCACATATTCACATTGTATATTTTACATTTGTCCTATCCACCAATGGATAGAGCAAGCATGTACTGGCACATGTTCTCATTGTGATGGTTTTTATGTTTACTACCATTTGCATGATTTCACTTCATTTTTCATCCACAATATGATGAAGATTTTAGCAAGTGTTTCCAAGCTATTGGGTATAGCCTTGTTTTGGTTTATTGTGAAACACAAGGAAAAACCTTATGATAATGATGAGTTGCTAGCATGGTTACACCGGCTATATGATTTGACCTACAATTACTTTTTCCTATGATTAAAATACGGCAATAAGAATGAGATCTAGTGAGCATTAGAGTATAAATAGTTCATTAGAGTATAAATAGTTTGTTTCCATGTTCAATTTGGCATTTAGCTCACGCCTTCTTTGAAGATATATTTTTGGTGTAATAAATTATATATGGACACATCATGGTGATTTTATGATATACTATATGTGGGGTTATAGGATGAGAGTCTTGACTTATATTGCCACATATTCTCACCTCTTTATTGATAGGATATAGTAGGTATACTAGAGATATGAGGTTCTCATGCACTATTCATGAAAAATGTATGTCCCCATATGAAGACAATTGTTACCCCTCATATTGTATGAAGCCATTACTACTTTGAAGACCTTTCCCAAGTAGGATTTGTTTGGAAAATGTTTTTCTTGATAGCTATTGGTTATGGATTTGGTACTTATTGTCTCATTCAACATCACCTCTTGGGGAATCATTGCATAGTTGGAGGCTTTCATATTACATGTGGATATTGATGAAGGCTAGGCTTGATGAGGATCTTACATATATGGTTTAGTCATTTGACTCATATCACATTCATGGAGAGGGATACTCAACCAAGGGTTTTTTCCCCTAAGTTGTATTTCTCATTGCTTGATGCTCCTTGAGATAATGTGCCCTCACTTTAGTGCACATATCCCTAGGGAACATGCTTTGGAAATGATGTTTTACAAGTGTTGGGTGGTTTAGATCTATTATCAAGGAGCACCTTAGCTTTGGGATGTTATTTTAAGCACATGGTTGAGTTTTCAAGGTGGTTGACCCCATCATATTGTGGAATGCTCCCTTGGTCATCACACCTTGGTGCGTATATCGAGGAGGTCCAACTATCTTGCACATAGTCCTAAAGCGACCTATTTCATGACCCATAGTTTTTAGATGATTGATGGTATTAGCACAAGGTTTCATGATGCAACAAATGGTTTTCCGTTTGTTCACATTAGTTTAGTGGGGCGTCTAATCCTTGCTACACATTCTCCTAGGTTGTTTCACTTTTGGCCCTTGGTTCGATAAGAGCTAGTTGCTTACACATGGATTAATTCTATTGGCACACATATTGGGGACATCCATCTTTTTTAGTAGGTATTTATAACAACCAAAGGGACCATTATTGCACGCATATCCATGAGATCCATTGCTTGAGGAGTTGGTTATTGCATTGGGGGAAGAATCCTAACCAACCTTGCTATTTTTGGCGTTTTTGGCATCTCAAAGTTGTTGATTCATTAAACAAGTGGAGCACTCCCCTAGTTGGAATTTTGGAACATTTATGGATGATATAACTACCTTGATTTAGAAGATTATATTAATATTTGTTTGGCCCAATGTTAACACCCAAAAAGTACTCACTAGCTCATTCTCTTATTCACATGACCCATTTGTCCACTTTTCCCACCATTTGAGCCTCTAAAACCATCAAAAGGTCACCAAAAAGACCACAATACACTTTTTCCCCTCAAAATATATATTTTTCCTCAAAAAACACAAAAAACCCTAAAAAAGGGTCCAAAATTTCCAAAAAATATTTAAAGGGAATAAAATATAAAAAATATTCAAAAAAGGGAAAAAGAGGGAAAAAGAGACCTAAACCATATTGGTTAATACCATTGGTTTCCTTAAAACCACAATGGTATTCTCCATCACCAAAAAGTATAAAAAGGTGATAGGGGCTCCTCACATTTCATCCACATTTCATCTTATCCTTATGCTGCCAAATTCCTTTTGAGTTTGAAGAATCCCATTGAAGCATTGGAGAAGAAGAGACCATTGGACCTTGGAGCTTCACAACCTTGGAGATGCTCAACAATCACCATCCTCACCATTTGAGGTAATACAAAAGATTAAATTTCTCAATTTCTTGCTTTTGTCTTAGATCTTATTGCTTATGTTTTGAAAGCTAGTTTTTTATTTATTTGCACATGCTTATGTTAGATCAGATTATATTAGTTTATTCATAGTTGTTTTTGTTTTATATTGAAACTGCTATTACAAGTTAATAGGTGCATCCTTGCGCATGCTTGGTTGAAAAACCAAGCAACAGTTTTTGACGACTCCGCTGGGGATGAACTTTAAATTTTTGCTTTAGATCTTTATTTGAGTAGTTTTTCCCATTTAAAACAGTAGATCTGCCATACTAGTCAGCTTCTTGATAGTTGCACTAGCCATTGGCCCTTTCTGCAGTCCGAAACAACCCAAAATTTTAATTTTTGAGTTCATTTTTTACCGGACAATTTTTGTCCGCACATCGCGGTTGTGCGTCTCTTTTCCGTGCGGCCCATCGCGGCTTTTCGGCCTTTTTCCGTGTTTCCCACCGCGACTTTTCGGCCTTTTTCCGTGATGCACATCGCGGCTTTTTTCCGTGATGCCCATCGCGACTTTGAGCCTGAAACCCGTGATGCCCATCGCGACTTTTAGCCCGAAACCTGCGATGTAATTTTCTGGCAGCGTGACCCAACTTTCAAACGGCCATATATCCCTCTCCCGAACTCCGTTTGAGACGATTTGTTTTTTCAAATCGGGTGTTTTTGAACAAGGAATCCAAATATCCTATTAGATTTAAGAATTTTTTCATAGAAATTTCTCTAATATTTTATTTTAGTGTTATTTATCACTTCAGTTCACCCATTTTGGCCCATATTTTCCAGCCATCTTCCCTACACTTTTGAACAACCTACCGTTTCATTTTGTAGCATTACATATTGATATTTCTTACTATTATTTTGCTTTACTTCATCATTTTTAAAAAATTTCAGTCTAGTGAAAGAAAAATTGTGAAGCAATTTCATTTTTGCAAAATTAAAACCAAATTTTTAATTTGCTATATACTTTTGCCCAAAGCATTAGAATACCACTTATTTCTATGATATTTGCTTTACTTTAAATTTTTTGAAAAATCCACACCTTTTTGAAAATTTTACCATAGCATTTACATTTAAATTGTTGTCATATTTTGCAAGTTGAAATCCTTATTTTGATTTGTGAATTTTTCACCCAAGCGAGGCATCTTTGTTTTAATATATAACGCCACCATCACACACTCTATCACAATTAATTTCAAGTGAGCCTTAAAATTTACCTTAAACTCAACCAATATTTTAACCCCACTTGGGGAACACAAAAGAATTTTGTAGTTAGGTAGGACTGAGGGGTAAGTATCCAAATTGTTGGTTGTGGAGCCAGATCTTCTAGTCTCATAGATGATATTGTATCAGTCGTGTTTGTACCCCAGTTCTATATGATGTGTAGGTGGACTGTACACTCACCCCAGCGGGGGGGTGTGGGGGGGCATCGCCCCCCCACGGGGTTCCATTGGGGCTGTTTTCGCCAGCTGTTTTGCGGGCCCATGGTTTTGGGTATCCCGTGGTATTTTCCCATTGTATTTCCCTTATAAAAGAAAGACATTGTAATACGGCTAGGGTTGTTGATGTATTAGGTTTTATGCATTGTAAAGATCTTTGAGATCAGGAGAGAGACTGTGAAATAGAGAAGAGGAAGTGCAGCGGTTGTGCTGCAGGTTGTATCCCTTCATCTTACTGGACGGTAATAATAATAAGGACTGGCAAATTCAGTGTGGACGTAGCCCAAGTTGGGTGAACCACGATATATCTGTGTCTCTCTTGTAATGTATATGTGTGATTATATTTGCATTTCTGTTTATTGTTATTGCTCTACGATCCTGTTTTTCTAACAATTGGTATCAGAGCCAAAGGTCTATTTGGCAGTTAAACCCGCAGGAAGCTAGGGTTTCTGGTTCGAGTGGGAGCAATGGCAGAAGAAGGAAAGTTTAAGGTCGAGAAGTTTAACGGCCAAAACTTCGGGTTATGGAAGATGCAAATGGAGGACTATCTATACCAGAAGGATCTATTCTTACCGTTGGGAGGAAAAGCAAAGCAGCCGACGACTATGAAGGACGAAGAATGGGTGGTTCTTGACAGAAAGGCTCTGGGAACAATACGGTTGAGCCTGACTTCGTTGGTGGCTTTCAATATCTCAAAAGAAACGACAATAGAGGGTTTGATGAAAGCATTGGGTAAGCTGTATGAAAAACCCTCGGCTTCCAACAAGGTATTTCTAATGAAGCGTTTATTTAATATGAAGATGTCTGAAGGTGGATCTGTTACTGATCATTTAAATGAGTTTAATACGATTACAAATCAGTTAAGTTCTGTAAGTGTGAACTTTGATGATGAGGTTAGGGCTCTTCTAATCTTGTGTTCATTGCCAGAAAGCTGGAATAGCTTGGTCATGGCTGTAAGTAACTCTGTCTCTGGTTCAAACACCTTGAAATTTGATGATGTTATTGGTGTTATTCTTAGCGAGGAAATGCGAAGAAAAAGCACAGGTGAGACATCAGGTAATGCGTTGACCATGGAGAGAAGAGGAAGACAAAAGGAGAGAGGAAAGAGCCAAGGTAATCGTGGAAAGTCTAAAACGGGCAGATCCAAGTCCAGACTGGGAAAGATTGAGTGCTGGAACTGTGGAAAGAAAGGACATCTGAAGAAAGACTGCAAATCTCTAAAGAAGAAAGGAGATGCACAGAAGGAAACTACCCAGGAAGCAAATGTAGCAGGTGATGTGTTACAAGATGCTTTGATTCTTGCATTAGATAATACTAGTGATTATTGGATAGTAGATTCAGGAGCTTCATGTCATGCTACACCCCATAGGAAATACTTTCATGAGTATGTTCCTGGCGATTTTGGACATGTTTTATTGGGTGATGATGAGCCATGTAAAATTGTTGGAATGGGTAAGGTATGGATAAAAGTTAAGAATGGAACTGATTGGTTGTTGAAAGATGTTAGGCATATTCCTGCTATGAAAAGAAATCTGATCTCAACAGGGCAGTTGGGAGATGGCGGCTGTCTATCTACGTTCGGAGAAAAGTGGTGGAAGATCACTAAAGGATCAATGGTGATAGCAAAAGGAGACAGAGGAGGTACGTTGTATTTATGTCCTCATAATACTGACCATTCTATCTCTTTAGCTTCCACAGGAACAGATACAGCATTGTGGCATCATAGTCTTGGCCACATGAGTGAGAAGGGGATGCAGATTCTCCACTCAAGGAAGTTGCTGCCGGATTTGAAGCAGGTAAGTTTGGAATTCTGTGAAAACTGTGTTTATGGAAAACAGAAGAGAGTCAGATTTCTCAGGGTTGGGAAACAGAAGAAGAATGAAAAATTAGAGCTTGTGCATACAGATGTATGGGGACCGGCTCAGGTACAATCTCTTGGTGGCTCTCATTATTATGTTACATTTATTGATGATGCAACTAGAAAAACTTGGGTTTATTGCATTAGACAGAAATCTGATGTGTTTGCTACTTTTAAGAAGTGGAAAGCTTTGGTTGAGAATGAGACAGAAAAAAGGTTGAAGTGTCTCAGATCTGATAATGGAGGTGAGTACTGCGGCAAGGAGTTTGATAGTTACTGTTCATACCATGGGATTCGTAGAGAGAAGACAGTCCCAGGAACACCACAGGAAAATGGTGTGTCAGAAAGGATGAACAGAACGATCATGGAGCGTGCAAGGTGTATGCGACTGCATGCAGGGTTGCCCTTACAGTTTTGGGCGGATGCTGTAAATACTGCTGTTTATTTAATAAACAGAGGACCTTCAAGTGCTTTGGATGGTGGTATTCCAGAGGAAGCATGGATAGATAAAAAGGTAAACTACTCATTTCTGAGAACGTTTGGTTGTGAAGCATTTGTCCATATTGATAAAGAAAATAGAACAAAGCTTGAAGCTAAATCCAAGAAATGTACCTTTATTGGATATGGGGTTGATGAATTTGGTTATCGTTTATGGGATTATGAAAATAACAAAATCATCAGGAGTAGAGATGTGATATTTAATGAAAAGGTCATGTATAAAGATCAGTTGCAGGGAAAGAAACAGGAAAAGGAAAGCACATAGTACATAGTGCTTGATGAAGTTAAAGAAAATGAAGTTCCGAAGGTGCCAGAAAATCAAGAGCAGCAGCAAGTACCTGAAACTCCTGCAACTGTAAGAAGATCTACCAGGTTAAGTAGACTCCCTGAACGATACTCTCCTTCAATGTATTATTTATTGATGACTGATTCTGGTGAACCAGAATGTTATGAAGAAGCAATGCAGGTGGAAACTAGAAAGAAGTGGGAGCAAGGCATGAATGAGGAGATGGACTCATTGGTAGGAAACCAGACTTGGGATTTGGTTAAGTTGCCTGCTGGTAAAAGAGCATTGCAAAACAAATGGATTTATAGGTTGAAGGAAGAAGAAGGAGGTAAGAAGCGGTACAAGGCCAGACTTGTTGTAAAGGGGTTTGCACAGAATAAAGGTATAGATTTTGATGAAATATTTTCTCCTGTTGTAAAGATGACTTCAATTAGGACTATCTTAAGTCTAGTGGCGGTAGAAGATTTGCATCTTGAACAGTTAGATGTAAAAACAGCCTTCCTCCATGGGGATTTGGAGGAAGAAATATATATGCAGCAGCCACAAGGGTATGAAGTCAAAGGTAAGGAGGATCTGGTATGCAGGTTGAAAAAGAGCTTGTATGGCTTGAAGCAAGCTCCAAGGCAATGGTATCTAAAGTTTGACAGGTTTATGACAGAACAAGGTTATAGTAGATGTCATTCTGACCACTGTGTTTATTTCAAGAAGCTAGACAATGGAAGATATATTATCTTGTTATTATATGTGGATGACATGCTTGTTGCAGGGTCTGACATGCAGGATATAAATGTACTCAAAAGGAAGCTAGCTAATTCATTTGCGATGAAGGATTTGGGTGCTGCAAAGCAAATCCTTGGTATGAGAATAATGAGAGACAGGAAAAATCACAAATTGACATTGTCTCAAAGTGAGTACATACAAAAGGTGTTGGAGAGGTTCAGAATGCAGAATGCAAAACCTGTAAGTACACCTTTGGCTAACCATTTCAGTCTAAGTAAGGAAATGTGTCCCAAGACACAAGAAGAGACAGATTACATGTCCAAGATTCCCTATCAATCAGCAGTTGGCAGCTTGATGTATGCCATGGTGTGCACAAGACCAGATATTGCACATGCAGGGGGAGTTGTGAGCAGATATATGAACAATCCAGGTAAAGAACATTGGAAGGCAGTACAGTGGATTCTCAGGTATTTGAGAGGTACTACCACTGAGGCATTATGTTTTGGAGGTTCAGACACTATTCTACAGGGATATGTTGATGCAGATGTGGCAGGTGACAAGGATAGCAGGAGGAGCACCACAGGGTATGTGTTTACTGTAGGTGGAACAGCAGTAAGCTGGATTTCGAAACTACAGAAGGTTGTTGCACTTTCAACAACAGAAGCAGAGTATGTTGCCATTACAGAGGCTAGTAAAGAGATGATTTGGTTGCAGAGGTTTATGGAGGAAGTGGGTAAGAAGCAGAAGGATAGCAGATTGTATAGTGACAACTTGAGTGCCATTCACCTTGCAAAGAACTCAGCATTCCATTCCAGGACTAAACATATACAGCTCAAGTACCATTTCATACGCTATGTTCTGGAAGATGAACTGTTAAAGTTGGAAAAGATACATACTAGCCAGAATCCTGCAGACATGTTCACAAAGGTAGTGACCAGAGAGAAACTGAGTTCGTGCTCGGTTTCAATTGGCCTTCTAGCATGAAGGTGAAGAGGAGAAATTTGCAAAGTCCAAGTCCAGCAAGTGCAGCAGCGGTGGAGTTGTTGTGATCAGTCTCCAAGTGGGAGATTGTTGGTTGTGGAGCCAGATCTTCTAGTCTCATAGATGATATTGTATCAGTCGTGTTTGTACCCCAGTTCTATATGATGTGTAGGTGGACTGTACACTCACCCCAGCGGGGGGGGTGTGGGGGGGCATCGCCCCCCCACAAGGTTCCAGGGGGGCCCATCCCCCCTGGCTGGTGGGTCCGGGGGCAGCGCCCCCGAAGAAAATTTTTGGGGCTGTTTTCGCCAGCTGTTTTGCGGGCCCATGGTTTTGGGTATCCTGTGGTATTTTCCCATTGTATTTCCCTTATAAAAGAAAGACATTGTAATACGGCTAGGGTTGTTGATGTATTAGGTTTTATGCATTGTAAAGATCTTTGAGATCAGGAGAGAGACCGTGAAATAGAGAAGAGGAAGTGAAACGGTTGTGCTGCAGGTTGTATCCCTTCATCTTATTGGACGGTAATAATAATAAGGACTGGCAAATTCAGTGTGGACGTAGCCCAAGTTGGGTGAACCACGATATATCTGTGTCTCTCTTGTAATGTGTATGTGTGATTATATTTGCATTTCTGTTTATTATTATTGCTCTGCGATCCTGTTTTTCTAACACAAATAACACCCCTCACTCATTTTTCATGTTGAGACATAGTGATTGACATTTAGGGTACCAAAATCCCTTATTATTTGTTGACACAGTTTAATACCAATTTATCGGGAAGGCCTCTCCCTTAGGAGGGTTGAAGTAGCTAGACTGGTTCCAGAAGCCTGAGTGGAATACTGCTATTCATTCAGTAACCGAAGGATACCTTTCGCAGTTCTCGTTGTACCACCCTTATGGGAATACAACGACGATAGAACCAAACTGCAGA
The DNA here is from genome assembly GCA_027924585.1 of Larix kaempferi. Lineage (NCBI taxonomy): Eukaryota > Viridiplantae > Streptophyta > Pinopsida > Pinales > Pinaceae > Larix > Larix kaempferi. The sequence continues at coordinate 14,865,990 of BSBM01000030.1, forward strand.
TTCACCCAACCGAACGTGTCATGAACGGGGTATCTTAGTGGCCAAAATTTTAGGATTGTCTACCCAGTGTCCCTCCCGGTAGGGGGATATCTAGCCTTTGACTCCACATTTTATATTGTCTGACTTGGATTTCATCACCTTACAGAGGATATACCTTGTCGAATCATAATACTTTTTAGTTAGGTGTTTGCATGCTCCATTACCTCCCTTTGGTCATAGAGTACACCTTTTTCTATTTTTTAGGAACTGTCTACATGTTGGTTTCCTGACCACATTTTTTTATTACTCCACTTCCTATACCACAGCTGTTATAGTAAGTGTTTTGAGGTTGTTTTTTGGCCTGAGTGCCATTTACTTTTTATGCTCCCCTCTTGCATGCACGGTTGCATTAGGGCTTTAGATCTTTCCACTCACCATCACCTAGAAGATTTTATTCACAATTGTCACCTTGAGTCCCCGAGATGTTCTCGACATTTCCGGGGTAAACCTCCGTAGTACGGTTCCCTTGACTCCACACGTCATTGGCATAGAACCCTGTCATCCGATTCTGACGCACCTCATTTCACATCTGACTCTGAGGCAGAATCCGAAAATCCCACATACACTGCACCCACTAGCCCCATGGCTGATTTTTCTTCCAATCCTTTCAACACAGGGGCTGTTGGTGGAACTTCTTCCACCATCCCGGCTACTACAATAGCTACCACCACCACAACCAATGTTGGTATACCCAACATGGGAACTGCTTCTACTCTAGGCATGCCTAATATGGGAACTACATCTACTTTAGGGATGCCCAACACGAGACCTACACCTGCTATAGGTATACCTTTGACTGGAACCACTTCTAGCATACCAAACCCTAGGTCTACTATACCCAATCCAAACCCATCTGTAACTCAAGCTACACTTGGGAACACAGGCTTCACCCATACACCTTTGATTGGGGGACAGATCCCCTTCAAAAATCAGATACCCTTCGGGGGCAGTGGCCCACACCATAATGCTACCACTAGCACATATGCCCTAGCGACTACATCACACTCCTCGGCCAGTCTGCCATTTATGGCAAGTCTAAATTTGCTAGACTTGGCAAGACTAACTAATGATCCTATTAGACATGACCCCACTTGGGTCCCCATGCCCACAAAGCTCCCCTCAGACATCCCAAAATTTGAAGGGAAGGCTGGGGAAGACCCCCAAAACCACATCATGTCATTTCACCTATGGTGTTCCTCAAACTCCATAGTAGACGACTCCATTCGTCTTCGTTTATTACAACGAACGTTTACCGGCTTGACAGCCAAATGGTATATTGAGCAACCCCATGGGACACACCCTACGTTCACATCCCTTCCCTCGACTTTCCTATAGTTCTTCCAATTACCTGTCCGCTATGATGCAGGAGTGGAAATACTATTGTCTTGTAGACAGAACACCACTACACACATCATCGATCATATCCATGAGTGGCGTAAACGCCGTAGCCTCTGCAAGATAAAACTTGACGACTGTATCTTCCTGGATTGGTTCCTAAAATCACTCCTCCCTCTCATAGCCAAGGATGTAGCTTCTGAACGACCCCAGTCAGAAGAAGAAGACATTCTAAAAGCCCAGCAGTTTGATCTGATCTATGCCCAGTGTGGCTACTTGTATACCATTTTACCTGACGTTCCCTGCGGCGAGTCCCCCCGGACTGACGCGCCGGGGGCATCTCACGCCGTCGACGACATCATTGGACAAGTTGCGTCCCACAACCAACCCTTTTCCATTATGCGCAATAATACCGGCCCCGATCTTTTGCGGGCCACATCTCACTCCGGAGCTACAACTTCGTATGCTCCCATGGCCCACCCCCACCACACTCATGGACCCTCATGTCCACCACAGTGTTATGGTCACGCACCTTCAACCTATCCACCTTTGGTTGCACCCCCTATGTATTAGCATCAACAGGCCACACATGCTCCTGTTCACTCACAAGCCCCAGCGGCTCATTACCTACCACAGGTAGTGCTTGTTGCACCACTACCTCTAGTCGCTCAGACTTATCCTCCAAACGACAACAACACTGCCCCCGCCAACCAAAACACTGATTGACCACCGAAACAAGGTAAGAAACCCAATTTATGAACAAACCACCCATGTTCCATATGCGGGGTATACAACCATCACACACACACTTGCCCCCATTTGGAGTGAGCACGCCAACTATGGTCTGATGATGCCCAACGCCAAGGGCACGCGGCACAACCAGCGCCACCTCCTCAACCACAACCCATGGTGCTGCAGAATCCTTTTCCCACACAAGGAGTGCCAAACACTCGTCCGTTGGATCCTCGTCAAGGAACCATAACACCACAACAGCAAATCACATACGCTGCACACACAAACCAACCGATGGATTCAAGTACTCATCATCTCCTTATGATGTCATCATCCAACATGAATCCTCAAACGCGTCGAAACCAATACGCCCCCGCTGCACCTAAAAATGTTCTCCCTATGATTGAACAACCAGTTCAGGATGCACCTACATCATTCATCTCCACAGTCATTCTCGAATTATACTCGGAATCACCTATGACTTCCACATTCCAATCCATCCCACCCTGTTTGAAGATAACCAAGATATCTGATTTATGTACCCTCTCGCATAACACACAGATACCAAACCAACAACCCCCTTTACTCCTGAAACCACCCTCAGTGCCAACTCACGTAGGAGCCACACCAATTCATACTATCCCATTTTTATACCCCCCTTCAGGCGCCATCAGCACACCAGTCATGGCTACACTTAATCTCCCAAGATTAACATTATGACTACCTGTGTGGTACCTACCTGCCCCAACCCCTCCCCCAACACCGAACGTCATTTTACAACCGGTGCAGCCCATCAATACTTCTATCCGTCCACCCCCTGGTGTAGCAAACATCCAAAACCAGCCACCTCCAATAGGGGCCACTACATCAACATCTAGTAATGCTCCCCCTGAACTCCACTATAATGGGGGCATAGGCCCACAAACCTACACCACTGGACCCACAACCTGCACCACCCCACCGACTCCCAAGTTGGCGAAGAATCCCCCAACAATCCGTGCTCCCCCCAAGTGCTCTTTGTGCGATGATATAGGCCATGCTACCCATCAATGTCCACAATTACCGACACTTCAATAACACATGCAAATGTTGGATGATGACACTAACATACCAGTTGTCAAACTTGAACTGCCCCCTTTGTCTCGCGATAAATCGTTGTGTACCAATCACCCTTGCGCGATATGTGGCATATACAGCCATTACTCACATCACTGCCCTGATCTCCCAGATTATAGAGCAGCTCTATACGAATTGAATAATGTCGACCTAGAGATATCCCCTCCTCTCATTAAGGAAATTCATCCCCCGCCATCTTCCTCCTCATAAGATATTAACACAATTTACATGGTTTCCAATGGAGACCCCTTTGTCCGGTCGACCCCTTCCATTGATCCCTCTGACCCACATATTCAACCTTTTCAAATCAAAGAGGAAACCACATGTCCACAGCATGGGGGCAGGCCTGAAACCTTTCCTACTCATCATCATCGTCATTCTAATCGGTGATATTGGGGGCATCCACCTTGCAAGGGGAATCCCCCATCATCATATCATCACTTCAGTATGCCACCACAGCCCACAGCCTCATGGTACACCCCCCCTCCAGTAGTTGGTAAATGCCTTGTTGATCCCTCTCTAAGACAGCATCTGCATCGCATTGACACCTCTGAGTTCGGGGGCATAATAGATTACCTCGAACCTGGGATAAGGGGCGTTGTTAAATTTTCAGAATTTACTTCAATCTGATCTAGGATCTTAACTAAGAGAACAACATGTACAACAAATCTACAACATATCAATCATGGACACAATAATGCAAGTACACAAGAGACACAGAGTTTACTTGGGGAAAACCATGAAGGTGAAAAACCCCAATAACTTCCTCAGAGATAGATAGAGCAATGATACAACCAGAATACAAGAGATAGTCTTCTCCTAGCAGCAGAGCCTCCTCCTCCACAAGTGCGCCACTCTCCCAAGTGTGAGTGAGAGAATTGAATGTGTAAAATGAGAGAGACACACTCTCTATTTATACACTAACTTGACTTGACCTTTACTCAACTAGGTCAGCCTCAACTTAACCACTTAACATAATGCTGACTAGGCTGACCCCCACTAGGGTGGTCTAATAACCCTTTGACCCACATGGCCGACCCCCAATAGGGTGGTCTAATAACCCTTTGACCCACATGACTTATACAGGGCTGACCCCAACAAGGTGGTCTAATAACCCATCAAGTATAAGTTACCACACTTACAATATAAATGACAACACTTCCGTATAGAGGAATAATAACATCTCTATAGGAATACAACCACTTCCGTATAGAGGAATAATAACATCTCTATAGGAATACAATATACATATATGTGAAATACATTCCGAAGTTACATATACATCAACACTCCCTCTTAACTAGGAAGGTATTTCTCGACACAGGTCTCTAGCACAAGTCATCTTCTCTGGATCATCGTCACTGGATAATCCTCATCGAGTCATCATCATCGTCACTGCTGCTGCTATCTCAATCAATCTCTGAATCTACTCGTCATAGGAAGTTCTACAGAGCCAGTCCTTTTTCATACTGGATGTAGGCCCACCACCTGCAGGTCTTCATCATCACTGACCATACTATGGAATCCTCAGGACTTATTACATGCGTCACAAAACCTGGCTGCATCATCCCAGGCTATTATGAGCACACAACTCTACCTATAGGATCTCCCAGGAGCACCTTACATGTGACCCATCACAAAACCTGGCGGAAGCATCCCAGGCTGTTACGAGCACACAACTCTACCTGTCGGATCTCCCAGGAGCACATTACATGTGATCTCACCACAAAACTTGGCTGAAGCATCCCAGGCTGTTACGAGCACACAACTCTACCTGTTGGATCTCCCAGGAGCACATTACATGTGGTCCACCACAAAACCTGGCTGAAGCATCTGACTCCTTTTTCATCCTGTCTAGATCTCCCAAGAGCAAATTACATGTGGTCATGGAAAAACCTAGCTGAAGCATCTGAGGCCTTTTTCATCCTGTCCAGATATCCCAGGAGCAAATTACATGCCATAGGAAAAAACCTCGCAAGAGCATCTCAGGATGTTATGGGTACACAACTCCGACCTAAAGATCTCCCAGGGCACAAATTACATGTCCTCCCAGAGCAATGTCTCGAAAGAGCATCCCAGGCTATTATGGGTACGCAACTCCGACCTATAGGATCTCCCAAACATGCTCATCTGCACAACCTGATCCACGGCCACAAAGTATCATCTGATACTCACCATACATCATCCTGATGTACACATGATCATCCTGATCATCATCACTGCAACATCCTGCTGTATGTCATTTGGAGAAGCTCGTCATCCGCGATCACCTTGATCATACAATGCATCCATCTAATGCACACCAAGTATCTACCTGATACATATCATCATACATAGTGTATCCACCTGATACATAGATACATTATCCACACAATGTATCCATCAACATACATGATCTACCTGATCATACCTGATACATATCAATATACATGATCTACCTGATCATACAATGTATCCACCTGATACATATACAGATACATGGTCCAAGCATCCAACATGATGCATATACAAAATACATACACATGATCCAACCGATCATATCCAACATCCAACATGATGCATACGTACATATAAATGATCCAACTGATCATATCCAGCATCCAACATGATGCGTACATACATATACATATAAATGATCCAACTGATCATATCCAGCATCCAACATGATGCATACATACATATACATATAAATGATCCAACTGATCATACAAAGCAGAAACTAGAACATCATCCTGATGCTCATCATCCAACGCTTACATCCACAGCCATGTGAAGAATTCTCCTTCCAACATGCTTGGAATGGCTTCAGCAAATGTGTCCATCACTTCTTCCTCGAAGTATCCTCGATCTGAAGAACACCAAGCCTCTCCCTGAAGTACTCGAACTTCACCCTGGCTAGTGGCTTCGTCAGCACATCTGCAATCTGCTCGTCCGTCGCAATGTACAGGAGCTTCACAGCTCCTCTCTGCACCATATCCCTGATATAGTGATATTTGATCTCTATGTGTTTCGACTTGTCATGAAACACTGGGTTCTCAGACAGCTTCACACAACTCTGGTTATCACAGAAGATACCAGTAGCATCCAACGGGAGATCAAATAACTCATACAGTAGCTTCCATAGCCATATTGCCTCACAACTAGCTGAACAGGCTGCAACATACTCTCCCTCAACTGTACTCAGTGCTACACAGGACTACTTCCTGCTAAACCAAGATATCACACCTTATCCCATACTGAAGCAGCACCCAGATGTGCTCTTCCTATCTGCAACACTGCCAGCCCAATCTGAATCAACATAACCCTGCAGGTTAAACTTTTGATTCGCTTCATACTTGAGCCCATAATCCATTGTACCCTTCAGGTACCTCAGAACATGCTTTACTGCAACCAGGTGAACACTCCTCGGATCCGTCAGGAACTGGCTCAATGTGTTCACAGCAAAGCAAATATCCGGTCTCGTTTTCGTCAGGTACATCAAGTACCCAATCATCTGACGATACATAGAGACATCAACCGGCTCAGATGAAGCATCACACAGACACTTCAGGTTCGATGCCATAGGTGTGGCCATAGCCTTGCAGTCCATCATCCCGAACCTCTTCAGGATCTCTACTGCATACTTCCCTTGTCCAAGGAAGATTCCATCACTCTGCCACACCTCCATGCCAAAAAAAAATAGTGCATCACCCCCAAGTTCCTCAACTCGAACTCGGCAGCAAGCTTCCGCTGTGTGTCGGCAATCAATCTATCCTCACCTGATACAAACAGGTCATCCACATAGTAGTATCACTGGATTGCCTTCCTCAACCTTGTAGTAAAGGTTGGAACCCGCTTTACTCTTGGTAAAGACCAAACTGGATAGAAAGCTGCCTATCCTACCATACCAAGTTCTGCACATATATGATTTCCTGTCATGTGTCTCAGAACCAAGTGGCTTCTCCACATACACTTCTTCTTCAACTACACCATTCAAGAAAGCTGTCTTGAAATCCATCTGGTGTATCTTCTATTTCATCACTTTTATATTTTTCTATGCTGCCATCTGCAGCATGCTTGATCTTGATAGATCCATATGGAAGTCATAACAAACTTCCCTTCAGGTCTTGGGACTACATCCCAAACATCATTCTTCATGATCGACGGATCGTGGCATTCTTCCCATATCCTGGGAACTTCAATATCTTCAATAGATAATTTTGTTGCTGAACAAATGTTGTAGTTCTTCTTTTGTAGATGATGGCATACGATCTTTCCTACACAACAAGTTAAATTGCATGATTAGAAAACATCTCATAGTTTTCAGAACAAATTCTTATGCATAAAGAAATATGTCATACAATCATGCAGTTATCTTAGCCAATGCTTCAATACAACATTTATCCATAGCCTATAACTTTCTAGATGCCTTCCAATCTCTACTAGAACATTGTTAAGAGTGTGCACAACTCCCAACATGTCAGCAAAGAGGTTTCATTCTAGATAAGTAGCAATGGAATGTTGTACAGTGCCATAGGCTACTTACCCATGCATATTAGTAGTATACTGTTCATCAATGCAACTATTCTAATATGCATAATACACAACCTAATTATAGGAACATCAGTATATACATTATTGAACAGTATTATTTAAACAATAAAATATGCAAGTAATGACAATTCAAATAGTTGTCTTTGTTTGTTTGTTGGGTTGACTCCCTCTCAGTCTTTACTTCTTTTCTGCAACTCCATTCTTATGTGGATTGTGAGAAGTGGTCAATTCCCTTTGAATATCTGCATCCTTGCAGAAACTACTGAAGTGTGCTCCTTTGCTTTCTTGCAGGAACAACTGGAGTGTGCTCCCTCTTGATCTTTGCTTCTTGGATTACCTGTCCTTGAACTTACATCCATCCTTAATCGCTATGCATGCTTATTAGTATCATCATTGTGTTATCCTTGAGGTCTCATACATAATCACACATTTATTAGTATAATCTTAATACTATCAAAACACAATAATCTTAAACATGTATATTCATGATCATTCACAGATAATAAACATTAGTATTCAAGGTTTCAGGGAAGTCTTCTTTTACTCATACATTTTCTTATTTGATCATAGGACTCTTCTGGTTAGTTGAATCATCAATCAAGATAAGAGATATAATATGCATACAACCATGATTATTTAAACCTATGACTTCATGAATAATCATTATCAACAACACAACAGTATAAGATCCTAACATAAGGTAGGATTCTAGCTTGATATAGGAAAAACATACCTGGATTAGCATGCTAGCTAGTTATGTCTAACAAACCCGCATAATGTCTTCTGGTTCTCTTCAGTGACTTGTGCTAGTAACCTGCATGTCTCATAAGTTAACCATTGTAGAACCAAGTTATACATACCTCGAAAGTAGATCTTCTATGTGATCCATGACAATGGATGAATCCTTGTCTTCATGTCACCATGATCATATGTTCTTGAAGTAGGACATGATTTGTCTTTCCTGGTGTATCTTTTATGTTAGCAGACAACATAAACCTCATACAACACCATAATGCATTAGTACAATCATAAGTGTCAACACCCTAACCAATGAATATCTTCTATCATGCATTCATAATTTTGTTAAGGCAATACGACAAATCTAAAATCAAGATTGTACTAACCGTAATAACATGAAGACAAACATACCATAAACTTAATCATGAAAAAATATTGAAACATACCTCGATGAGTCATACCTGTTGAGATCGCTTGTAATATTCTTATGTAAGGCCTTAGCCTCATCTCCCTCTGAAACAGGAACTTCTTCACTTATGCAGGTGACCAATCCATCTTCTTCTAGGATTAACCCAATCCACTTGATTTGCAGGAACTGGATCTTGAGCTGTAATAGGGTTTGTCAGAGAAACCCCAAAAATTCAAACTTCCGAAAGGATAGAAATATGCGCCTTGATGAGCTGATCAAGCTGGTATATTCAGAATTTGAAAACTGCAAAGTTTCACTCCTCAATTTTACCTTCGAAACTTTCGGATTCACTGGACGTGACCTCGAACTAGGGTTTGATGAAGCCCACTCTTCTTCCCAATCAAAAAGTCTGATCCAAAGCTCTAAGCTTCTATTTTTATGAGGAGCTTCCAGCCGTGGTCACAGATTTCAAAAATTCCCATTTTTGCAGAAGCCCTAATTTTCCACTTTTCTGATCAAAGTCCCGTACTAGGGTCTGATCAAGCCCGGCCTTCTGCCCAACCAAAAATTATGATCTTGGTCTCTAAATTTTGATTTTGATGAGTAGAATCCAGCCGTGGTCTTTGATTACAAAAATTCAAGCTTTCTCCGAAGCCCTAAATTCTGGAAGCCATGAATGAAGGTACTAAAAAATAATTCTGTTTTGACAGAAATATGTACCTGATTGTTTCTGGTGTAACTCCAAACTTTTCAATCCATAGGGTCTGAAAAAGCTTCCTAAGATAGCCCGACCTGTTATCTTTCCATCTCGACAGGTCTAACCTCAATTGGATTCTCTGAGAGAGAGTTATGCCAAGTGTCGCAACGTGACCTGTTTATGGGATAATACAGGAGAGTGAACTTGTACGGAGCGCCACGTGTCACCGTTTCAACTTCGGCCTCTGAAATGTTTTCCTGAGATAGCTCGCCCTATTATATTTCCATCCTGACAGGTCTGACCTCAATTGGACTCTCTAAGAGAGAGTTATTCCAAGTGTCGCAACATGACCTGTTTATGGGATAATACAGGAGAGCGAACTTGTACAGCGTGCCACGTGTTACTGGTTCAACTTCAGCCTCTAAAAACTTTTTCTGAGATAGTACAGTCTGTGTACTACCTGTCACTTTTTACGAAATTTCATTTGGATCTTCCTAGCCCAAGTTATGACCTTTTTCCCAAGGTCACCTGATTTTGACTCAGATCTGGAAGAGGCAGAAACCCTATATTGTACAGATCATAAATCACAAAGTACAACGAATTAGAGGTTGTCCTTTGGAAAAAAGGTACATGTAGATTTATTCTTCTACCTGTAAAGATTTCAGATCCGAAAACTTCTCCAAAATGGATTTATAGCGAAAGTGCTACGATGACTGGTTTTTGCTATATCAAGCCCTAGCATCGTAAGTGCAAAGGGTGTCATACATGCCATATCATACCTTCTTTCAGGCTAGCTCTGATACCATGTTAAATTTTTCAGAATTTACTTCGATCTGATCTAGGATATTAACTAAGAGAACAACATGTACGACAAATCTACAGCATATCAATCATGGACACAATAATGCAAGTACACAAGAGACATAGAGTTTACTTGGGAAAAACCATAAAGGTGAAAAACCCCAACAACTTCCTCAGAGATAGATAGAGCAATGATACAACCAGAATACAAGAGATAGTATTCTCCTAGCAGCAGAGCCTCCTCCTCCACAAGTGCGCGACTCTCCCAAGTGTGAGTGAGAGAATATAATGTGTAAAATGAGAGAGACACACTCTCTATTTATACACTAACTTGACTTGACCTTTACTCAACTAGGTCGGCCTCAACTTAACCACTTAACATAATGCTGACTAGGCCGACCCCCACTAGGGTGGTCTAATAACCCTTTGACCCACATGGCCGATCCCCAATAGGGTGGTCTAATAACCCTTTGACCCACATGACTTATACAGGGCCGACCCCAACAAGGTGGTCTAATAACCCATCAAGTATAAGTTACGACACTTACAATATAAATGACGACACTTCCGTATAGAGGAATAATAACATCTCTATAGGAATACAACCACTTCCGTATAGAGGAATAATAACATCTCTATAGGAATACAATATACATATATGTGAAATACATTCTGAAGTTACATATACATCAACAGGCGTGATCAATCATTTTGATCCTATCCCATCACCTCTATCTCAACACCTCAATGAGCCCATCGTTCAAACCAACACATATGTGATCCACAATCACAAACCCCATTCATATCGCATGGGGGTAGGTCATTAACCCTGCTCACTTTTTCACATTCATGATCTCAACCATTTTTTAGGTCACGTGTCACTTGTATATTTGAGTTGATTTGATACACATAGTATTTCGCCCCCGCGGGTCATGATTTCTCGCCACCACTGCATCCTTGGCTTGGTAGGCTCACCTTTATTTATAGCCATTTTTTAAAACCTTGTTTTTTCTTTTGACCATTCCAGAGTCATTTGACCTTTGTTTTTCGCACCCTTTGCACCGCCAGATTCAGTTTTCCGCGCTTGTGATGATGTCTGAGATCATTTCTCGCTCTCACCCCATAATTTTTGGACATTTTTTCAAAATGCCACTCATCGCCTAGGTTTGCGTGCCACATCGACCGTTTCCCATTTTTGACAATATTTATGTCGTCGAATTCAGTTTTCCGCGTTCGTGACGATGCTCGAGATCGTTCCTCGCTCTCACCAATACCTTTTTGTTTGGTATAATTTTATCATTTTTTCGGGCCGAGCAATTCCTTTACGAAAAAGGCACTTAGGGAGTTTCTGTTAAGCTCTTTTCTGACTCCTAAAACAATGAAAAGATCGCCGAGCAACCTTGCTTCCTTTCATGCTCGCTAAAAGTATCTGAAAGGGCGTCTACCTGGTATAAATTTACCCATTTTCCAGACCTTGTAGACTAATTACGAAAAATGAATACTCTAGTCACATCGGTTAGAAGAGTTCTCCATTTACATTATTTTATACTTTTTCGGGCCTTGGAGACTAACATACGAAAAATAACACCAATGGAGTCTACTTACCGCTTTCAGACTCTCTAAAATTGAAAGCAACCATGAGCAATCACCATCTTGGGATCGTATAAGTCCACAGTACAGTACTCCACCACCAATGCAGAGTCTTCTTATCATTTTCAGACTCCTTAAAAATGAAAGCACTCACGAGCATGAACAGTCCTGGGCTCGCTTAAATCCATAGCACAGTACCATTTTAAAGCACACTTTTATCCCTTCTTGGAGCTCATTAAAAGCACGAAGAAGGACCCAATGGTGCTTTTCAGCACCACAACAGATCATGTCTACTCATATGGCAGCTTCCCTATTATGGTCGCCTTTGTTCAGAGTATTTTGCAGTATGTCACCTTGAGAGTCTCCCAATAGCATCCATCAGCTTGTCCCCCAGAGTCACTCCAGTCTACAATACATACCCTTGATCCCTTAAAGCTATGATCCTTGCACCTACAAGTCAGTTTCCTATGCTTCCAGGTCAACCATGTCATCATGCTCTGAACAAAGGAAGTTTGAGTCCACCCATTCTATGACCCCAGTCATTCCCCATCCCCACAGTATGTCAGTCCTACCATCAGTACTATCACACTTCAATTGTACACCTCGTGCTCCTATCAAGGAAACATCATTGCCTTGGTAGTTGTTGGTCTCCCTCTGTCGACGCCAACCAAAACTATTCCAGAGGATAGACCCAGAGGTCCCTATGCCTTGGACTCATCACCATTTGTGATGAGTGTCTACAGATCATTTTGAAAGGAGTCCTCAGTGCCTCTCCAAATGATTGTTTCTCACATGCTCGACTTCATTACCTTGATCGCATCATTGAGACTCGTACAGGGTATCGGTCCTTTCGGTTATTTGTTAAAGACCCCGGATATCACCTGACTCTATCACATTTGAGAGTCTAATTGAGGAAACAACCAGTTGCATTTTCCTATGGATATCCAGGTTTTACTTGGCGACAACATTCGGATGTACCCTAGTTTTATACTCCCTCGAATATACAGTCAGTTATACTCCTCAGAAGTTGACTCATTGAATGACTCTACCACATTTGAGAGCCTAATTGAGTCCCTACAGATGTTGGACACCTTCAGTTTCAGTAGGTCATCAACCCTTATGATACCTAATTCAGAACGGTTATTGCTTTTTCTAGTGTATCAGTTATTTGAGATCAGTAGTACGTCCCAGATTTGTGTCCCCTATGGACCATTATGATGTACCAACATATTTTTTATGTATTATTCAGGTCCCCCTTCTTGGGCCTAATTGTTATGTATATGTCTTGACACAAGCATGGGTATGCCCGCCTCGTCCATAGTCAGAGATTATTTCTCATTCATTTTGAGGCCATGTATTTGTTTTCAGTTTTTGCAGCTTCCAAGGGGCCATTGTTCCAATATCCAATTGGTCTCTTCTCTTCTCCAAACCCCAGGAAAAAGACAAAAGAACTATCATGTCTGTCGGCCATACGATGAGCTCCTACCCTCACACATCAGGGAGCAATCTGTTAACACCCAAAAAGTACTCACTAGCTCATTCCCTTATTCACATGACCCATTTGTCCACTTTTCCCACTATTTGAGCTTCTAAAACCATCAAAAGGTCACCAAAAAGACCATAATACACCTTTTTCCCCTCAAAATATATATTTTTCCTCAAAAAACACAAAAAACCCTAAAAAAGGGTCCAAAATTCCCCCAAAATATTAAAAGGGAATAAAATATAAAAAATATTCAAAAAGAGAAAAAGAGACCTAAACCATGTTGGTTAATACCATTGGTTTCCTTAAAACCACAATGGTATTCTCCATCACCAAAAACTATAAAAAGGTGATAGGGGCTCCTCACTTTTCATCCACATTTCATCATATCCTTATGCTGCCAAATTCCTTTTGAGAGCCATTGTCTCCCATTTTGAGTTTGAAGAATCCCATTGAAGCATTGGAGAAGAAGAGACCATTGGACCTTGGAGCTGCTCAACAATCACCATCCTCACCATTTGAGGTAATACAAAAGATTAAATTTCTCAATTTCTTGCTTTTATCTTAGATCTTATTGCTTATGTTTTGAAATCTAGTTTATTTATTTATTTGCACATGCTTATGTTAGATCAGATTATATTAGTTTATTCATAGTTGTTTTTGTTTTATATTGAAACTGCTATTACAAGTTAATAGGTGCATCCTTGCACATGCTTGGTTGAAAAACCAAGCAACACCCAAGATCTAAGGAAATATAGCTACTCTAGTATGCTTCTCAAGGGAACAACCTTTATGGATTTTTTTGTATATTATTTGGCTTCGTTAATATGGTCGCAAAGCCTCTTTCTTGCAGACATCTCAATGACACACCTCTTATAAGAATTTATTATATTATTTGGTTGGTTAAGGGATTTCTTGGAGAATGCTCTCTTCCTTTTGGCTTGGCAAATATTATTTTATTGGAAATGGATGTTGGAGTCAAGATTTGGAGGGCGTTACAGACGAGAATAGGAAAAGTGGCATCTCATTTATGTGGCTTTACCATTTTAGGGCGTTTTTCCTTGGAGAGCCCTCTTATGAAATAACATAGTTATTTTATAATATTTTCATTGGAGTAAAAACTAGATATATCCCACTTAATAATATTTTATTGTAAGTGAGTTGAGTTGAAATCTATATAAGGATTTGCTCCTTTAATTGTTGGTTAATGAAATTTTGAGAAAATACTATAGTGATATATTATTGAAGACTTATTTAAGGTTTTTTGGAGTTCAATGGATGCTTTCTTGCTTATGTGAAGCACTTGTTTTGGATCTAATGTTGTTGAATGTAAATGTTGGAAATTACTTTCAAATACATATGTTTTGTATGTCTAACTTCAGGGTAATGTTATTCCCTTTATAATTGTTTAATTGTGGGTCATTTTCTCTTAGATACCTTTGTTGTTTTTTGTTGGAAATGCTAATGTTTCACCTTTCTTCTTAATTCGAGTTATTGCAAGTTTGCATACCCGTTGATAGGCACACCCTCATGCATGTTTTTAGTGTTTCTTTATTAGGGCTCCTCCAAGTAGTTTTTCTAGATTTACTAACAATGAAGTAAATATTGTTGTGGCTTATTTTTCTTAGCTCTATTTTGTCCTTTATCTTATAAGAAAATAACCCTATAATGTTACTCCTTTGACTCCATATGCTCAAAATTTGTATGGGCACCAATCTCCCTTTCAACCACCCTATAAAAATTATAAAATCAATGTTTTTAATTATGTTAGCTTTACAAATATGAAATAAGATTTAATGGAAAATTCTAAATCAAATTTGATCCCTAAATAAAATCCCCATTCCTTGTGATTATCATATAAAGGACTTATATTTCATAGGGATTCCCCCCTCGTGTTGAAGGAGTGTTGGCATAAAGAGTGTGAAGGAGCTACTGTGGTGATAGTGGGTATCCCTTCTTCATTACCCTTAGGGTTTTACCTGTGCTTTAGGAATTTATCACATAAAGTAAGGGTTTGGGTGGTAACATTTTGGCACCATTGCTAGTGATAAAGTATATTTCCTAAACTCAATAAACATGACTACAATGATGTGACGAGAATATTTATTCGAAGATCTAGCATTCTTATACAACGACTCCAATGGTATGCAAAAGGTATGAAAATAATATTATTTGTAGATCTCATATCAATATTTCATTTTTAAGATTTGGAAATAAATCAATATGGCATCATTTCTAGAAGAGATGGATGATAGAGTGTATGGCATTTTAATTATTTTTAGCATTCTTTGGTTTCCAAATAAGCCTCCTCCAAACTGGACCAAACATGTTCCAAAGTTTCGTGGGGAAATTCATTTAACAACGTATTGTGTTGCATCTTTTATGGATCATATTGTAAATTCATGTTAAGATGAGATTATTTTCACATAGTTTGGATGGAGATGCAACAGATTGGTTTAGATGTTTTGGCAAAGGGGAAATATCATATTTTGTAGGTTTTATTCAAGCATTTCACAAGCGGGGGAACCCTAACAGTAAGGATTGAGAACCTATTTGGTGCATGTGAGTATAAAGAAAGGGAGATATGTTACATAATGTGTACATATCAAATAACGCCTCAAAATATATATTGTCTAAAATCAATGATAAGAAGGAGAGGTTGTTTTTCTTGGTTGAAATATATTAAAGAAAAATATGGCGTGCTAACCTGAGGGAAGCCTAAGAATGAATCTCACAAGGATGGTCATATTTCTTTGTCATCACATTAACCACTTGTGCATGATATTTCATATCAAGAAGAAGCCAAGGATGATGAGGTCATTAAAGATTATGTTTTGTAGCCCCACATAAATAAGCCATTAGTGATGAAGGCATTCAAGAATCCAATTTATCCTCTCTTGAAGAGAAGGGTTTGGTAAGCTATTTACCTCCTTAAAATTTTAATTTTAATGATGCAATTTTTTTATGATTTGGAAAGGGTGGATTTTGTAGAGAATCCCTTTGAAGATGAGTAGATATCTTTGATGTAATGAACTATATGGACATATGATGGTGATTCCATTGCTATGTTGTATGTGGTGCTACATGATGAGAGTCTTGACCTATCTTGCCACATGTTTTCACCTCTTTATTTACATGATATAGTAGGTGTTAACACCCAAAAAGTGCTCACTAGCTCATTTCCTTATTCACATGACCCATTTGTCCACTTTTCCACTATTTGAGCCTCTAAAGCCATCAAAAGGTCACCAAAAGACCATGATACACCCCTTTTTCCCCTCAAAATGAATATTTTTCCTCAAAAAACATGCTTTCGTACTGATGAGCAAATTCTAGAAACACTCACTGCACCGGACTACCCTTGGGACGATATGCATCATCGCTCATACTTCCTCCCTGAGGTGTCTACATCCACCGCAGAAAACTAGCTATCAGTCGAATCGAAATATTTCCTACCAACTAAGGTTGATTGGTTCAAAGACCCCATCCCAGCACCAGATGCCTTCGAAGAAGGGAACATGTCCAACATTTCCCCTATTATACAAATCGACATTTCCACCACACCTGGAAAACCTGAGCTCATCTCGCTAGGCGCATCATGCACTCAAGTGGAAACTCAGGCATATAAGAAACTCTTCCAAGAGTTTCGTGATGTCTTCGCCTGGTCTTACACCGAGATGCCTGGCCTCGATCCCAAAATTGTGGAACATCACATCGACACTTGGCCCAATGTGCCTCCTATTCGACAGAAACAACAACCAATTCACCCGTCCAAGATCCCAGCTATTAAAGCTGAGATTGAAAAACTCCAAAAAGCAGGATTCATATATCCTATTGCCTACACCACCTGGGTTTCAAACCCAGTGCCAGTAAACAAAAAAGTGGGCACCATACGCGTTTGTACTGATTTCCGAGACCTCAACCTCGCTTGTCCCAAAGACAACTTCCCCACACCTTTCATTGACCAACTAATCGATGAATGTGCGGGACATGAGGTCCTTTCTTTTATGGACGGTTTCTCTGGATATAACCAAATCAAAATCCATAAAGAAGATCAATACAAGACAGCTTTCACTACCCCATGGGGCACCTTCGACTATCACGTCATGCCTTTCGATCTCAAGAATGCTGGAGCCACTTTCCAACGCGCCATGACTTATTGCTTCCACGATCTACACAGAATCATAAAATTTTATCTGGACGACCTCACCGCTCGATCCAAGAAACGATCTGACCATTTAGACGGCCTTCGACAAGTTTTTTTGCATTGTCGAAAATACAACATCCGCTTGAACCCTCTCAAGTGTGTCTTTTGCGTTACATCAGGTCACCTGCTGGGGTTCGTCATTTCAGAAAAAAGGCTTCATTGTAGACCCCTTGAAAGTACAAGCCATTGTAGACTTACCGTCACCCCGTACATTAAGACAACTTCAAAGACTTCAAGGGAGGTCCAACTTCCTCCGCCGCTTTATCCTTGACTATGCCACAACGGTCCACGGTTTCCTACGACTACTACGTCTGCATACCCGTTTCATATGGGACCAACAAGCAGAAACAACTTTCACTGACTTAAAGAAAGCACTCACAAACACCCTGTTGATCTCTCCTCCAGATTTCACAAGAGATTTCACCCTCAATGTTTCAGCATCCGAACATGCCGTATCTGGAGTTCTTGTGCAAGAAGATACTGCTCGCCAAGAGCATGTCATCTACTATTTGTTTTCTCTGCATGACCACATATGGATCATGTTCCACTCTGCTACGTCGGTTTCGCTGATGGTGCAAGCCGTTGGTCCCCCAATCTGGCCTCTGCAGCTTGGGTAATATATTCCCCTTCACATGAGTTGATCCACATCGACGGAGTGTGCGTAGGTGCCTCCACCAACAACCAAGCTGAATACGATGCTGTGACCGGTCTCCTGGCCGCAGCTCTCCAAATGAGCATAAGTCACCTTAACATTTTCTTGGACTCACAACTCCTTGTTTCCTAGCTCAACAATGATTACCAGGTACGCGATCCTTGTCTTTTCAGAAAATTCTTGCGCACTAAACAAATGGTTCGACAGTTTGAATCCATTTCATTCACACATGTCCCAAGGAATCTCAACAGTGTAGCAGACCATATGGCTAACAACATTCTTGACTGGCACACCAACCAAACCATATAGTAAACAAGAATGCATCCACGTGCATAACATGTCCCTCCACGGGCATATATAAAAATTATACAAAAATGCATCCACGTGCATAACATGTGCATCCACGGGCATGTACAAAAATCAAAATATTGCATCCACGTGCATAACATGTGCCTCCATAGGCATACATAAAATCAAACATGCCTCCACGGGCAAGCAAAAACACAATAAGTGCATCCATGTGCATACACGACTATATACCAAATCATATATATATATATACATCATAATATAGTCAAACATGTCATAGGTGCCCTCAACACCCAATATACAAAAATACATCGACCGTTTTCCATTTTTAGCAAGTCTTATATCGCCGGATTCAGTTTTCCGCACTCGTGATGACGCTTGAGACCATTTCTCGCTCTCATGCCCAGATTTTTCGGGCATTTTTCCCATGCCCCCTCATCACCTCGGTTTGCATGCCACATCGACTGTCATCCGTTTTTGACAAGTTTGATATCGTCGGATTCAATTTTTCGCGCTCGTGATGATGCTTGAGATCATTTCTCGCTCTCACCCCATAATTTTCGGGCATTTTTTCAAAATGCCACTCATCACCTCGGTTTGCATGCCACATTGGCCGTTGCCCCTTTTTGACAATCTTTATGTCACTGGATTCAGTATTTCGCACTCATGACGATGCTTGAGACCTTTTTTCACTCTCATCAATCCCTTTTTGTTCGGTATAGTTTTACCCATTTTTCGGGCTGAGCAATCCCTTTTATAAAAAAGGCACTTAGGGAGTTTCTGTTAAGCTCTTTTCTGACTCCTAAAACAATGAAAAGATCGCCGAGCAACCTTTCTTCCTTTCATGCTCGCTAAACGTATATGAAAGGGCGTCTACATGGTATAAGTTTACCCCTTTTCCGGACCTTGTAGACTAATTACGAAAAAGGAATACTCTAGTCACATCAGCTAGAAGAGTTCTCCATTTGCATCATTTTATGCTTTTTTGGGCCTTGGAGACTAACTTACGAAAAAGAACACCAATGGAGTCCACTTACCGCTTTCAGACTCTCTAAACATGAAAGCGACCACGAGCAATCACCATCCTGGGCTCGTAAAAACCCACAGGATGGTACTCATAACCACTGCAGAGTCTTCTTATCGTTTTCAGACTCCTTAAAAATGAAAGCACCCATGAGCATGAACAGTCCTGGGCTCACAAAATCCACAAGACAATACCATTTTAGAGCACACTTTTATCCCTTCTTGGAGCTCATTAAAACTACGAAGAAGGATCCAATGGTGCTTCTCGGCACTACAACAGATCACGTATACTCATATGGCAGCTTCCCCATTTTGGTCGCCTTTGTTCAGAGTATTTTGCAGTATGTCACCCTAAGAATCCCTTGACAACACCCATCAGCTTGACCCCCCAGAGTTAATACATACCCTTCAGTACCTAAAAGCTATGATACTCACATCTACAAATCAGTCCCCTACGCTGCCAGGTCAACCATGCCATCATGCTCTGAACAAAGGAAGTTTGATTCTACCCACTCTATGACCCCCGTTACTTCCCATCCCCAGAAGTATGTCAGTCCTACAATCCAGCACTACCACACTTCAGTTCTACACCTCGTGCTCCTATCAAGGAAACATCATTGCCTTGTTAGTTGCTGGTCTCCCTTTGTTGACGACACCCAAATTTATTCCAGAGGATAGACCTAGAGGTCCTTGTGTCTTGGACTCATCACCATTTATGATGAGTGCCTACGAATCATTTCGAGAAGAGTCCTCAGTGCCTCTCCAAATGGTTGTTTCTCACATGCTTGACTTCAACACCTTGATCGCATCGTTGAGACTCGCACAGGGTATTGGTCCATTCAGTTATTTGTTGAAGACCCCGGATACCACCTGACTCTTCCACATTTGAGAGTCTACTTATGGAAACAACCAGTTACATTTTTTCTATAGATATCCGGGTTGCGCATGGCGACAGTATTCCGATGTAACCCAGTTTTATACTCCCTTGAGTATACAGTCACATGTACTTCTCAGAGATGACTCACAGTCATTGAGTCCCTACAGATGTTGGACACCTTCAGTTTCAACAGTTCATCAACCCTTCTGAGACCTTATTCAGAACGGTTGTCGCTTTATTCCAGTATATCAGTTATTGAGATCAGTCATGTTATGATCATGAGTACATCCCAAAATAGTGTCCCCTTTGGACCATTATGATGTACCAGCAGATTTTTTATGTCTTATTTAGGTCCCCCTTCTTGGGACTAATTGTTATGTATATGTCTTGATACGAGCATGGGTATGCCCACCTCGTCCATTATCAGATATTATTCCTCATTCATATTGAGGCCATGTAATATTTTTTGTTTTTGCAACTTCTAAGGGCCGTTGATCTAGTCTCCAACCGGTCTCTTCTCTTCCCCAAACCCTAGGAAAAAGACAAAAGAACTATGATGTCTATTGACCATATGATGAGCTCCTGCCCTCACACATCAGGGGGCAATCTGTTAACACCCAAAAAGTGCTCACTAGCTCATTTCCTTATTCACATGACCCATTTGTCCACTTTTCCACCATTTGAGCCTCTAAAGCCATCAAAAGGTCACCAAAAGACCATGATACACCCCTTTTTCCCCTTAAAATGAATAATTTTCCTCAAAAAACATAAAAAACCCTAAAAAAGGGTCTAGAATTCCCCAAAATATTAAAAAGGGAATAAAAATATTAAAAATATTAAAAAAAGGAAAAAGGAGGGAAAAGGTACCTAAACCATGTTGGTCAATACCATTGGTTTCCTCAAAACCATAATGGTATTCCCCACCACCAAAAACTATAAAAAGGTGGTAGGGGCTCCTCACTTTCCATCCTTCCATCATCCTATCCTCATGCTGTCAAAATCTCTCATGAGTTCTTGACCATTGTAGAAATCTTGGAGAAGAGACCATTGGATCATGGAGCATCTCACCCTTGGAGCTGCTCAACACCACAACATCCTCACCATTCGAGGTATTATAATACAAAAGTCATTTTTTATATTGTTTCTTGTTCTTGTTCTTAAATATTTTCAAGTTTATTGTTATATGCACATGTTAGGTTCAGATTTATAATTGTTTTTGCTTCTATATTGAAACTGCTATCACATTGTTGATAGGTGCCCATTGCACAAAGCTTGGTTGCAAAACCAAGCCAATAGTAGGTATACAAAATCTTTGAGGTTCTCATATACTCTCCATGAAAAGTGCATGTTCCCATATGGAACTAGTTGTTACCCCTCATATTGTATGAGGTCTTGTATTGGTTTGAAGACCTTTCCCAAGCAGGTTATATTTGGAGGATATATGTCTTTTTTTTAAACAGAAACAGGTGATCGATTTATATAAACAAAGGATGTGCACAACCATTCATTACAAAAAACAAAAGCCAGCACTCTGCATCAGAGGAGGGAAAATTGCAGAGGCTTATAGAGTTCTTTTCCTAGAGTTCTATGCTTCCCGACTTCCTATAAACTCTATTTTTCCTGTTGGGATAAACCCTTACAAATTGATTGCATAATTTTAAACAAAAAAACATTCAAAATAGGAGCATCTAAGAGAACCTGCAGGCAAGGAAAGAAGTGACTGCCATCAACTGAAATTCTGTTGCTGGACTGAAGCCACGTCTACCATCTCCTGATTTACAGTTGGGGCCTCCTGCACAAAGCTACAATGAGTTTTGTAGGCAAAGGAAGAGGTGTCTGCTTTGATGCTGTCAACTTTCCCCATCAACTCAATAATATTTCTATCCATGTCCTCCATGCGCGATTCTAGACAAGAGAGCCGAGCGTGGATATATCTGTCTTCCATAGCTAACTCGTCGATTTGGTTTGCAGTGGTGCAGACTGCTGAATATGTCCTGGAGAGATATGTTTTGATCTCGAAAAAAAGCTGGCTCAGTGTGGCTATGGCCTATCTGACGCCTTCCATATTGCAAGTTGACGAGGGAGAACCGTCTACAAACTACGTTGTATGGTCCTGGGATATACAGAGACGTTGTAGAGCCGGAGCGAGGGCAGGGTGGGAAAGGCTTTCCATTCTGTGCTCTATACAACCGACGGACACATGGGGTAATAAATGCCCAAGCGTGAGATCTGAGCAGGCCACGAGGAGGGTGTGTGGGTTGATGTGAGACTGCCAAGCCAAGTCGTGGTGGTGAGAGTATTGATGTCCAAGTTTTTTTTCGCAATGGTGATAGTGGCTACCATGCGTATGATTATTCCAAATATTAAATCTCCTTAGCAATACATTCATTAAGGTATAAAACGGTGTGTTGGGACCTTGTTGAGAGAGGCTTGTCCCTTGCCCAAAGTGACACCAACATTTGCTAGTTTGTCTGCAATGGAGTTGAGATCTCTTAACACATGGAAATAGAGAGTGTCCTTTGGGAGTTTGAGACACTTGATTCTTTTCTGAATTCTCTGGTTTCTGTCATTCTTGTGGGAATTACCATTGCGCATAGCTTGAATTACATGTCTGGAATCCCCGAATACCTGTAAGTGATTCATGTTAAAGGTGGCCGCAATTTCTAGAGAATGATACAAGGCCAACCATTCTGCTTGATTGTTGGTGCTGATGCCAAGTCCCCAAGAAAAATCTGCTACTTTATTTCCTCCAGGGTCAAAAATTACCCCCCCCGCACCTGCTGTCCCCGGGTTCCCTTTCGAGGCCCCGTTAAAGAAGATTGTGAATCTTGCTTGTTCCTTCCACCATTTTTCAAAGGATTGTTTGTCTTTTCTTATTTCCCACTTGTGACAGACTGGAGGAGTTTTGGACTGAAGAGAACTCACCATTGCGAACCTTTGACACCATTGGAATTCATTCCAATTTAAAGCTTCCTTGGAATAAAGTACCACGCCCCTGGATTTCAAAGAATCATAGATAAGGATTATTGCTTTGTTTGCTATTCTAATCTCTGAGCTTTTTTTGTCTTCAAATACTCTTCGGTTTCTTTCCAGCCATATTTGTCAGCATATATTCATAGGGAGAAGCTTCCAGATTTTTGTGAAGGTGGGCTTGTTTTTGGATCCTCCCTGGATTCTATGATTCCATTCATCCAACAACTGCTTCATTTGCCTGGGGGGGGGAAAATGAATTTGCTAGTGGGTCAAGAGACAAATTCCAAACCTGTCTAGCGAAGGTGCACTCCAGAAATAGATGTTGTGCACTCTCTTCTGCGTTTTGACACAGGGGGCATCTAGAGGGGCCTTCAATTCCACGTAGCTTGAGATTATCGGCTGTTAATTGTTTGTTGTGAGCTACAATCCAGAAGAAGTAATTTATCTTTGGAATGCTGTCTCTGTTCCAAACTTTCTTCCACCTTGTTTGGGCAGGGTTGTTGTTCCTAGTAAGCAGTTCGTAGCCATCTTTGACAGAGTATTTTCCTGCTTTGCCCCAACCTCTGATGTCTTTGGATCTGATGCTTATGGGGGTTTTCCCATATAAAATTTGTATGAAGACTTTATAGCTTTCAACTAAATTTCCTGGGGGATCCATATTTTTCCAGTCTTTCCATTTCCCTGAGGGTGTCCAAATAACCAAATCCGCCAGCTTCTTTATCCCTGCATCTTGGAGCCAGGTTTTGACATTATGGATTTCTTGTATTTCGCCAATAGGATGCTCTCCATTGATGCTATCTGTCCAAAGATTGATTTTATTTCCGTTACCAGGGATCCAATACATATTATCTTTTATTAACCCTGCTGAAGCGAGCATAAGTCTCCAAATGGCAGTTCCTGTATTCTCCTTCAAATTATTTAGACACCTCTGTCTTGATCCTCTGGTGTATTTTTTCCTTATTGCCTCCTTCCACCACTCTTTTTTACCTGATATCATTCTCCAGACAATTTTTGCTCCCAATGCTTTGCTCATCGTTGCTGGGTCACGAATGCCCAATCGTCCTTTTTTCCAGTTCTCCTTGATGGTGTTCCAGTTGACAAGGTGGAATTTCTTGCCTCGAGTCTTCCCTCCCTGCCAGAGAAATTTTCTGATTTCCAAACAAATATCATTCATGACCGTTTTGGGGGCCAAAAGAATGGCTCCAATGTAAATGGGAACTGAGGATATGACTACTTTGATCAAGGTCACTCTGCCAGCTAAATTAAGCCAGCGAGATCCCCAAGAGTTGATTTTATTCTTGATTTTTTTCAAAATCAGCTGTCAGGAGGAGGAGGAGGTTCTTTTATGGGTGATAGGGATGCCTAAATATTTGAAGGATGTCCAATCGAAACAGGGTTTAAAGTCGAGAATAAGAGCTATATTTCTGAGAAGAAGGTTTCCACAATTCCAACTGTATATATTGCACTTTTGGCTGTTCGTTTTGCCCCCAGAGGCATGAAGAAAGAGGTCTAGGGTTGACTTAAATCTGGAGGCAATAATGGATGAGGCGCTACCTAACAAAATGGTGTCATCAGCAGACTGAGCGTGATTAATGGGGGGGACGTTTTTGGTTATGACAATGTCTGGGAGGGAGCCATTCAATAGCTGACTGTTAAGTTTCCTACTCAGGGAGTCCGCCATGATGACATAGAGACTGGGAGAGAGGGGGCAACCTTGCCTCAGCCCTCTGGACAAACGGAAGGAGGAGGAAGGTCTGCCATTTACTAAGGGGGCGATCCAAGGAGATCCAATGCATGCTTTGATCCATCCTATAAAATATTTTTCAAACCCAAATTTTGACATGACCGTGAAAAGAAATTCATGCCTAACTCTGTCAAAGGCATTTGCCATATCCAGTTTTATAACCATACCTGAATCTTTTCTTTGAACGCTCGAGTGTATTCCTCTTGAACAAGAAGAATGTTGTCGTAGATTTACCGTTCAGCCATGAAGCCACCTTGATTTGGGGATATGATTCTGGGTAAAGGTCTCTTTATTCTGTTAGCAATGATTTTGGTGAGGATTTTGTAGGAAGAGTTACAAAGAGAGATGGGACTGAACCTTCCTATAGAATGAGGATGTTTTTCCTTGGGTATGAGAGCAATAAAGGTGGAGTTGGTGGCCCTCCGATTCTTTCTCTTTTCCTTGTCCAGTTGAGCATTCTGACAAGATCTATTTTGAGCCAGTGCCAAAACTTCCTATAGAAGTGAATGGGGAGACTGTCCAGGCCGGGGGACTTTTCTGGATGAAGTGACCAGACTACTCTTTTCACTTCTTCTTCTGTTATCTGGTCCATTAACCTCTTATTGTCAGCTTCTGAAATGAGAGTGGGGATTTCCATACTCATTTGGTCCAAATCTTCTTTAGAGGCATCCGCAATCTCATTGTATAAATTCTCAAAGTGAGCTTTGGCTTCTTGAAGAATGATGTCCTACCCCTCTATCTTTTGGCCATCCTCCCTTGTGAGGCGTAGGATGTTGTTCTTCCTGTATCTCTCCTTGCATTGGGCATGAAAGAATTTTGTATTCCTATCTCCTGCCTTTAACCAGAGACATCTTGATCTGAGCCTCCATTCTTCCTCTTCTCTTCTAGCAATGTTCAGAATTGTCTCATCATGTTTTTTTTCTTCTCTAAGCATTTCCATTGTGACTGTAGTCTGATCCATTTTAATTTGATGTTGTTCCATCTCCTTTTGAAGTTTCTCAAGCTCTTCTCCAGGTTTCATATTGTTTTGCTTTGCCCAGTTTTTCAGCGTTCTTTTGATAAGCTTTAGTTTGGTCTCCCAGATGTAACCAGGAGACCCAGGGATAAATTGCTTCCAAATCGATATCACTTCATCCATGCAGTTTTGGTTCTCAAGCCAAGACGGATTGATCCTGAAGGGGAGAGGGCCTAGGTTACCAGGAGAGGAAAAGAAGAGAGAGATGGGCCTGTGATCCGAGGTAGCTGAGGCTAAAATTTTAGATTCAGGGATTTTGGAGTTGAGAAGAAAAGAGGAGCTGATTAGAAACCGATCTAAACGAGCAACAATATGATTAGGGCCAATCCTCTTATTATTCCAGGTAAAGACACCTTACTTAGGCTTGATGTCTATAAGATTCGATTCAGATAGTAAATCTTCCATTCTTTCTCCGAACGGGTCTCTGATTTTTGACCCACCTTTCCTCTCGTCCGCTGAAATAGTGACATTAAAGTCTCCTGCTAGAATACAGGGAAGATTTGCTAGGGTGAGGCGAAGGTCTATTAACTGGTTCCAAAAATGCTCCTTTTGGCCATACATGGTCGATCCATATATGTTTCCGACCCAAAACCTGTCATTACTTGATATGTCTTCTAGCTCAATAAAAATCCAATGACGGCTTATTTCGGAGGAATGGCATTTATACTTACCTTCATCCCATATGGATATTAGTCCTCCAGATGCTCCTATTGCATTGACTGCTATTCCTTTTCCTTTGGTCCAGACTTGCTTCATGGTATTGACGCAGTCTTCCTCTTGCATTTTAGTCTCCTGGATTGTGAGGATTGAAATATTCTCCATTTTTTTTATTCTTTTTATTGCTTCTGCTTTTTGCTTTCCACCTAATCCTCTGCAGTTCCAAGAGACTATTTTCATTATTTTTTGATTAGAAGAGGACCTGCTCTGTCCTTTCTTTCCTCCTGAGCCTGCTTTCCACTAGGTATTATTCTTACATGCTGATCCAGACTGGTTTGCTTACCCGCTGCCCTTTCTCTGGCTGCTTGTTGTTCTTTGATTGTTTTGTTAAGTCTTCTTCCTCTTTTGGCTATGGGTTCTTGTTCATCTTCTTTACTTTTTGAGGTTTCTTCTTGGAATAATTTTGCTTTGGCTCTTGTTACTGAACCTCCCGAGTTTAAAGAGGCCTCTATTCCATCCACTGCATGCTGAGAGATGGGTAGATTCTGGTTCTTGTCCTCATTAACTATCTGTATCTGGACTCCCTGATGTTCTTCAGATTGCTTTTCTTTCTCCTGTTCTTCCTCAGTTTCCTCGCTGCTCAGGACTTGAAACTTGTTAGAGTTCTCTTTGTTTTTAGGTGGAGATTTGGCCACTGTACTTGTGTTATTCTTGCCCCCTTTTTTCTTTGAGACTTCGTTCCATTCTCCTCCTTGAGTCTCTTCTGCTTCTGGGATTTTTCTTTTGGGGCATAACCTCGCGAAGTGCCCATATTCATGACAGAATTTGCATTTAAAAGGAATCTGCTCATAGTCGACTGTTTTCCTGTGGCTCCATCCTTCCATTGCCAAGTCTATAGCTTCTGGAAGTCCCTTTTCCAAATCGACTTCGACACAAATTCTTTCACAAGAGAACATTGGGGGTTTTGGCTCTGATTTGTCAATGTATTTCCCCAGCGAGTTGCTGATAGCTCGTAAATCTTCATCATTCCAGCAATGAAGAGGGAGATGCGGCAACTTTACCCAGACATGGACTGCCCTTGGAATGTCTTTTTCTGGGTCAAAGGAGAGGTCCCATTTGTTAAGATACATTCCTCTTGGACCCATGAAATATGGTCCATTTCTGAAGATTAAGTCTCGGTCCTCCTTTTTTTCGAAGTAAAAAACAAAGAACCCTTTCCCGCAGAAGATTTGCTGCACCTCTCCTTGTATTAGAGGTCGCCAGTTTTTGTTGAGCCAGGTTTCAATGGAGTGAGGGGAGGGCTAGAGACCCGTGAAATGTCCTACCGATCCTTTTTCTGCTAACGCAATGGCTTTACATTTCGAGGCAGTTGAGGTGAGCTTTACTTCTGGGACCTCCGTTCTTTTTACAAACTTGGATTCGGGCGGGGTTGTGGCTTTCGACGAGGCAGGTTGTGAAGCAACCAGCGCCTTAAACAGTTCAACAGAAAGAGGGTGAGCATCATCTGGGCCGTTTCGGCCAGGATCCGGCGACGGCTCCATTCGAGCAGACATTTCAACAAAACCCTAACCAGAGAGCACACTCCGTCGATTTAGTGCACTATATCAAAAAAACACTCTATTTTTTACACAAAACACACTTACCATTGGAGGATATATCTCTCAATGGCTATTGGTTATGGATTTTGTAATTTTTATTTTATTTTGCATCACCTATTGGGAAATTAATTCATATTTGGAGGCTTGCATATTACATGTGGATATTGATGAAGGCTAGGCTTATTGAGGGTCTTACATACATGTTTTACTCATTTTGATCCTTAGCGCACTCATGTAGAGGGTACCCATCAACTAAGGGGTTTTCCCATAAATTTTGTTTCTCATTGCTTGATACTCCATGAGATAGTGTGCCCTCACTCGATACATATCCATAGGGCATATGCTATGGAAATTGTTGTTTACATCGGGTGGTTGAGACCCATTCTTGAGGAGTGCCTTAGCTTTCGGCTACTATTTTTTGGCATGTGGTTGAGTTTTCAAGGCGAATGACCCACTCATATTATGGAATGATCCCTTGGTCATTACATGTTGAACACATTATAAAACATAATGAGAAATTTATACTCAAAACAAGAACTCTAGCCATAAAAACTCATATTTTTGCATAAAAAACACCAAAAACAACCTTTGATTCGAAAATTGTTCCTACTAGTAGAAATTTTTTGTTTCAAGGATAAAATTACAAGTTTTTTTAAAGCCTAATAGGTTTTTAGCTAGTGACATTGCAATCATAACCATAAATTGACCTCAGATCAAAAAGGGGTTCTACCATTAAAACCCCCTCTTTTTTGGGCCTAAAATGATGTATTGTTTGAAACCCTTGCCTAACTACCGACATTGCTATGATAAAAAACCCTAAATCAACCCCCCAAATTGAAAAGTGGTGCTACCATGGATCCCCCATTTTTTTTCAGGCCGAAATTACAACTATATTGAAACTGTAGCCTTAATAGCCAACATCGTTGTAACAAAAATGCCAGAATTGACCCATGAATCGAAAAAGGTGCTATTGGTAGCAAACGTTTCTTCTATGGGGTTAAAATTATAGGTATTTTGAAACCACGACCTAAAACTATATATTGAATTTCTTATAAAAAACCACTTCAAAAGCAATAAAAATGACAAATTAGACTAAAAAACATAACTTTTTAAATAATAAACAACTAAAAATTCCAAAAAAATAAAAATAATATATATATATATATATATTCCCAAAAAAAGTAGTTTTTATTCATTAGAACTAAAAGTACAATATGTAGGTGCGCTGAGCATAATAAAAAGAGTTCACAATCATCCCCCGAGATAATATTTTTAACATCCATAAAAGCAAAAGCTGGCAATCATTCATCATGCTATAAGTTATAATTATGAAAATCTTTGAATACAAAGAGGTTGTAATAATCTCCTAGAGCAAATCAAGTCGATCAAAGTTTAACTAGTCTAATACATAATCATGAATCAAGCATAACGAGCCAAAGTTAGATTCGATAATGAACCAAGAGAAACTGATTATGTTGTACCATCCCTACACGAAAGTTGAAATAGTCAGGTAATAGCTCCACCCCTTGCTTCGACAACATATCAACAATAACATTTTCTCTCACTATATATGCACGAAATCAATTTGAGCAAAAAGAGCCCGAATATCTAGAATTTTCTGAACAAGTTCCTGTAGGACAAACAACATCCTTGTGGCTTCGATAGGTCCTTTTAGAGTTTGGATCTGAGAAGCAACATCTGGCTAACCTTTGGTGACAATCAAAGTGCCATCAAGCTCTCCGAAGATCTAGTTCAACATCAATGCAACAAATACATTGAGATAAATATGCGCTTCATTAGAAAGTTTGTTCATGACCGCATTCTCGAAGTGCTCTTTTTTCCTATAGATGATCAAGTTGCAAACATCTTCACAAAGTCTCTTACAAAAGTGAAGTTCTCTAAAATTTGATCTATGTTAATAGTTTAGGAATTTTTCATTAAGGAGGGATAGGATCTAATGCCTCCTTCCTTCTCCTATAGTGCCACTTTTGCAAATCGTTCAGTCCTATCCCAATTTGTTCTTAAGGGGGGATGTTAGGATACTAAGACACTTAGGATTTAGTTAAGATCAACTTGGTATAATGCATCTTTAGGTAAATTGTGTTTCTTTAGTATGCATTAGTATGTATTTGTACATATGTAATATGACGGTCACAATATGTTCTAGACATAGAGTGATTCAACGGTTCATCCTCACCTCGATCTTAACAGAAATTTATCCATGGCTTAACACCCGATTGGTCCATGATTTCTATTTAAAGAGCATGGAGGGTCATTTTATTGATGATCGATTGTGAGAAACTCATTGTAACATTTCTTTTATTTTGCATAATGTACTGCCTCAAGTAGCTATTTGGTTGGGGCCATGGTCTATTTCCCTCTTCAAGGGTTTTAACCATGTAAAAACATCAGTGCATTGGCTCTACGATTTGTTTGTGTGAGTGGTTTCTAAAGGTGTTCGATCTTTTGAAAATATCCCGTGTTAGTCGAACATTCGGAGCCCACAAGTTCTATCTGGAAAACCAAGATGAGACCTCTAAAGAGGGTAAGTCATCGAGTGGTAAGTGGTATTGGTATACCACTTCAAAGCTTCAACATGTAGTATTGGAAATTGACATCCAAGCTTCATAGCGATTGAATGCTTGCCACATGTCCATGAGGTATACCACTTAGAGGATGGGGTGTGTTAAAAGTATACCTTCTACCTCGGAAATAAGTCCAGACCATAGATATTGGTCCTTGTTTAAGAGCATGGGGTGATGAGAAGGAATAAAATCACAATATCATCAAGCTTGGAAAGAGTGTCACATGGAAAGTCAATATGCATAATAAGCCACCCCACCCCCCACATATTTATAATAACAATTATATATATGTGAAAAGTAGGGTAAAATAGTCTATGGGCCATGGAAGTATAAAGGCTAATTAGAACATGCTAACCCATGTGTAGGAGGATGACATGGTATTACTAGGTAAACACACGTGCACTCTAGGAGGAACCCACACCACTTAGCATGTAAGCACATGAAAGTTAGAATGCCATACTAGCAAAAGAGTATTATGTTAAAAAAACAAGTTTGAAACCAAAATAATTTTATTTTCGGAATAATTGAAACATACATAATGTGATTGAGATGAAATTTCATGTGGAATTGCATAGTAATGATGTCCATAAAAATGTCCTTGGGGTCATATTTGCATATTTTGCACCAACTTCTTAAAAATGAACAAATAACAATTTTTAGATGACTAGACTATACTTATTATTAGAAGCTCTAGTGATGATGAAATTTGGACATTAATGAATATGGGAAGGCATAAGAAAACCTAGAAGAGTGTTTGGATATATTCAAAAGGGTTTGGAGTGGAATTGAAGAAATAAGGTTAAATCCACTATTATAGAGCACTTTTTGGTAGTCTTGGAAAATTATTTGGAGAAGTAACTCAAGACAACAAGTATGAAAAAAATTCTACTGATTCTAGTCAATATTTCATATTTTCAACAATCTAGACAATTATGTTTTGTAAGCTATAACGAGACCTTTCTATTATTAAGAAAATACATATAATAAAACACCGTCCATTGGTTGATCTACCACTGGGGAAATTATATTAGTGAGAAGGATTGAGAGTCAAATAGGCGTCACGTAAGCATCCAAACAACATAGTATTCCTTGAAGATATAGGGCTTGCCCCACAAAATTAGTAAACTAGAGCCTATTCTCTTCCTCATAACTGTTGATTATGACTAAATTTAAAACTCTATAAAAAATATTGTGATAATCACAAAGAAAGTTCTATCATTGCTGAGCTAAGAAAGAAAGCAAGAAACTAACTATTGCTATCATTCTCAAGTCCCACTAGTGTGGTTGGTATTCAAGGGGTTCAAACTCAATGGTAGTGGGAGGAGACACCAAAAAAATCCAACCATGATAATAAGGGTTGGTGTGGCCCAGACCGAGTGTGATCCCTGGGTGATTTTGTTGGCTTAGATGCTTGTGGGTAGCGGTTTCTCAGACCATAGGGAACTCCTGTAAGTTAGGGATATTCGTGCAAAAAAAATTTATTGCCATCATTAATCAACATTGAGGTGTGAGTGGATGAAATTCTGCCTTGCTTCTGAGCTTCCAACTGGAAGGTAATGTTCGCAGTGTCCGCAAGGATGCCAAGTTTGTTGTGTATGACATTGACATCCTCCATTATGACATTGATGACCAAAATAATACTTAACCGAGATTGATTATGCACCATGAGCGTTCTCCCTAGTAGCAATTTCATGATCCAATAAGGCCCCATGACCCATGAAGAGGGGGGAAATGAGATAAAGAAGTTCAAATCTGAGAAACCCATGGAAAATGTAGCCACACTCCCTTTTCATCATTTGTTTCATAATCAAGCAAGAGATTCACTTTAGCGTGCTCAATTTCTTGTTGGATATGCCAAAGGGTCTCCTTGCAAAACCTTTCTTCCATTGGAAATCTTCGAGTTCCTCCACCTTTGTGACTACAAGCTCATTGTTTAGGTATGGTGGATCCTATGCAAGGAGAAAAAACATAAAAATAGAGACGAAATATGTGCCCTTGCAGAGCAGAGTTTGAGGACCTGGAGAATGTCATGTCACTAGAATGCTGAGAATACTAGTGTTGATCCTTGGAGAGCCTAGGAAAACCCAAGTATCCCATGATTCTAAGCTTAATGACCACATGTGGAAGAGTAAATATGGCAGACAACAAATATTAGAGTCTCATGTGCCTCCAAAATTAGAGTCTCCCCCCAGTTGGAGGTTCGGGGGTAGAGCCCCCAAAGATTTTTTTTAGAAAAATGCCTTGTAAAATATTGTATTTTCGTAGTCAATATAAACCGTTCATCACTAGTTGACAGATCTTTCTGTAGAATTTATGTTAGGGTTTATTTCCTTAGAAGGAAACCCTCTTTTATGTATGAGGGTTTTGTATTACGACTGTGTATTATGAAAGATCATTATTCTGAGTGAGAGGGATTGTGAGAGAGTGAAGAAGAGGTTACAACGAATGTGTTGCAGTTGTAACCCATCATTTTTCTGGACGAAGTAAAATAAAGGACTGGTTGTTTCTCCATGGATGTAATTCATATTGGGTGAACCACGTATATTGGTGTCTATCTTGTATTATTCTCTTATATGTTTTATAATCACATTTATTTTATTTTCTTGATATGTGATCCTATTTTCTTACACCTTTCTCCCTAGAGTGAGTGGGGATATTGATTGTCCATAATAAATCATTTTTATTCCTAGACCGAGGAAGAGGGATGAAGAAGATCTATCAATGGCTCAAGAAAGGAGAATCTAGGCTGATGATGGAGGCACTGAGCTGAAGGATCAAGTGATATTTTCCTTTGTAACTGAATCTCTATTTCAATATAAGATTACTCTTCTTTCCATCCCCCGAAATATTTCTATTTATAAATGTGATTTATTTGTATATGATGTGTTGGGCATGAATTGATGTTAACCCGAGAAAATCAATTTGCTTTGTTAAATCATAAATTCAATGATAAAATTTCATTATTTATTTTAAATAGTCTAAAGTATTTGAGAAAGGTCACTAGTTGTGTTGTTTGCATGTGTAAAGAGTTATAGTTCAAATGAGACAAGACTTGGAGCAATACACTTTTGAAACATTCATCTGCCAAGGTTCGGGTAAGTCCACTTTTTTCTTTGACTGGAATCAAGATTGACTAAGTAGGAATTAAGAGTAGATATCTTACTTTGATATGTTAGTAACCCTGACCCTAGTTACTAGGTGAGTTTTTCCTACAACAGAAATGGATACCATATTGGGGATTAACTCATTAAATGATTCCTCATAGGGTTCACATTCTTCCTTCAGTCTCTTGATAGATTCAATTGGTATTTTTCATCTTTTGAACTTCTTGCTTGGCTAGACTCCATTGGTGTTGAGAAAATTTTGATTTTACCTGCCCTCCTTAGTCATGTAGCTTGCCATATGATGCTTGTTTTTTACACAGTAGCATACATACACTACTTGTTTTTTGCACAGTAGCATACATACGCTAGTTGTTTGTGTATAAAGCGTGTATACACATGAGTTTCTCTTTAGCAACTAGTGTACATCCTCTAATGAATGAAAAGATTAAGTTGTAGGTTGTTGGGGTGAGTTGTTTGGTTTTGTCTGCTAAGTTTGCAAGAAGTATTGGAAATGGTTGGTCATTAGGTTTCTTGATCCGCGGTAGTGCAACCATACATACATAAATTCTTGATTTTGGGTACACAAGAGTCTAGGGTGTGAGAGCATTATTTCCTTTTACATTCTTTGAATTGTTTCTAAAATTGAAATGAATTCTTAGTTACTGATACATTGCAGGTCAAGTTTATTTTCTAACATTTTGCATTATAGGTAATCTTTAATGTGCATTAGTATTTCCTTAGATGCATTAGGTGAAGACAAAAGATGTTAGTTTCTTTGGTTTCACTATTTGCTTGTTGCTTTGCATTTTGTGTGAAAGGAGAGGGCATAATCTATTGGTTTTACTTCTCTTTTACTTCCCTATAAGTGAAAAAGAAAATCCAATATTTTCTTTCTTTGAATGCATTGTAGTACCTTTTAAGTGAAAAAGAAATTTTCCTCTTGGATTCTTTTTGTATCGCTTAGTGCAACCTTGGGTGAAAAGACAAATATTGGTTTTCTTTCCTTTTACGGATAAGAAAATCTAAAAGCAATAAATCTATAGTTGATTTCCTTTTGTGCATTCTAGGTGGAGTTTAGAATTGCATTTCCCATGCTAGTGTGCATGGTAGGTGGTTGACTTGAGAATTACAATGAAAGAATGTTTTGAAATTTACAATAGGATTGAATATTGTTGAAATCAATTTGAATACCTTGTTTTCATTGACGGATGAAGATGTTTGCAATTGTCTGAATTTCCTTAATGGTATTTAAAGTTTAATTTCTCTTTATCACTTTCAATTCCTGAACAAACTTTCATTCCTGAAAAGCAATGAAATTTAAAAAGAACTAGGTTGTTTTATTTCTAGAAACCAATATTAGCCTAGGTTCTAAGGCCTTGGTAGTAGGGTGGAGAGTAAATTATCCAAGGCCATCAAACATAACTAGGAATCCATTAATTGAGAAGAGAAATCCAGTAGTAGCAAATACATTTGTTGGGACAAAGCATCTAACACACATGACAAGCATGAGGTTAAGCTAGGCATACAATTAATATTTTTCCCTCAATTATTTGTTTAGTGGGTTATGCGAGTGGTAGGTGTTGTTCGGTAAAGTTACCTATGATTCGGAAGTTCATATGTCATCAACATACGTGTAACATCCCAACAATTACCAAAAATTTAAAATTTTTCAATGTAGCATTTAATGATTAAACTAACTGTGCGGAAATAAAATTAATGCTTCTTTGTCGTTATGCTGCTGTAATGTCCCCATTTTGACCCTCTTTGTATTAAATCGTAAATGATGTAAATATTGATATTTAATCATGGTGAGGAGCTCAAGGCCAAGGCCCCACCATTGATTTAGCGTTTTATGTATCGGCAATTAAAGAAATAGATGCCAATGGTTCTTGTGCTAGATAGGCACAATGTAAATAAGACATCATGTAATTACGAATTTTTAATGAAAAACCCACAACTAGCTATGCAATGCAACAAAGAGATGGGGGCATGATTCTACAAGGAATAGGGAGGAAAATTATTCAAACCCTTGAGCCACTGGTGTTAATCCATGTGTCAATGAGAAAACCCATAAACCACCAACTACCCATTTTGGGTTATGGACCCAATCATTTAATTCTTCCAGAAATTGGTTGAGGCAGTTAATGCCTTGGGAATGAAGAGGCATGGCAACCAATTTTGTGCACGGGCAAGCCATCAACCTAGGAATTCATATTTTCTGCATTTTTCCATGCTTGGGAGCTCGTTTTTGCATTATACAGTAGCTGAGAGAGAAGGGACACGATTTGGGACTGTTATGGAGGCCGTTTTTGCCCCAGAATGTCCATGGACGTTTTTCTAAAAACGAATTTGGCTTCCCAGGGTTGTTCCCCATCTTCCAGTTTCGTTTTTGGGTTTCCCACGTTTTTCTGAAGCTACTGAAAACCCCATCTTTGGGCATCTCACTGTAAAAACGTTTCTTCATGCCCAACACTTATACTTTTGCTGTTATGTGCATCCCTGTTTTGGTTTGAATCTGTGAGCAAGAGTTTTGGAGTGGCAGTGGACAGAATTGGCTTGATAAACCTAGTGAAGGGAGTAACCTCTCAAGAAGATCAAGAGGGATGGCTACTCTTCTATGCACACCTGGGACACTCTAGAATTGGAAGGTATGGCCTGAGGGACTGTGAATTGGTGAAGGGAATACTTCCTTGAGTGGGGTGTGTAGGCATTGTGGGTGCCAAGCTAAATAGATCTTAGAGAGGTATCCATAGCTCTGTGGTCGAGCACACTAGCTTAGCAATTCTTCCTTTCCATTTCCTAACAGCCTGATAAACCCAATTGTAGATTGGTTTGGCTCATTTTGGTGTATGCTTGGCTATGTGTGAGTCTGCTGTTCCCTGGTTCCTTGTAGTAATCATGTCCAGCTCGGGGGTGGCAGTTGTATCAAGAGGTTGATAAGCACAACTGGCCTATGGTTGGGTGGAACATTGCAGATGCATAGCTGGTTGCTGGGGACTATTTGTTAAGATAAGTATTCTCTTGTGTTAACTTTGCAATTATTATTTGATGAATATCTTGAATGTATGATGGATGTGTTATTGACATTATCTCTGCTGTGTTCTTCTTATAATCATGCATTTCATATGTATTTTATATTATGTGAATGCGTAGTTAAAAGTTTATGGGGCTAGATGCCCGGTTTTAGCACCACGTCCTCTCTATCATGCTGGTATGATAGGAGGGGACACTACATTTTGGTATCAGAGCTACTGGTTACAGCATTGGGCCTCTATTGGCCAAATCCAATTACAGTTACAAGGGAAGATCCCTTCCTAATCACCACAGGTACTAGCATCAAGACTAGCTGGCTCAGTTGGATAGTTGCAGAGGTAAGGTTACCTTCTGCTGGGCAGCAGTCATCACAGGAAGAAGAAAAGAAGGAACTCAGAAATTGTTTCAAGTGTTTTTGAAAATTTTTGTTTAAGTCTGTTTCGGGAAGAATTCGGGAAGTCGTCTTGAAACCGCGGAAAGATTCCGCGAATCGTTCTTAAATTTGCGGAAGAGTTTCGCGAACCGCCCCGAAATTTCGGAAGGAATTCTCTTCCGAAACTGTGGAAGGAATTCTCTTCCGAAACTACGGAAGGATTCCGCGAGTTGTTCCGCAACGCGGAAGAATTCAGCGAACTGCTCCGAAACAACGGAAATTTTTTCTAAGTGTTCGGCATCGAAAGGTAATTTTCGGAAGGAATTCTCTTCCGAAATTGCGGAAGGAATTCTTTTCCGAAATTGCGGAAGGATTCCGCGAATCGTTCTGCAATGCGGAAGAGTTTTGCGAGTGGGCTCGAAATTGTGGAAGAGTTTCGCGAAACCGCCCCGCAACTGCGGAAAGAATTCCGAAAAGTCTTCCGCAACTACGGAAAGAATTCCGGAATGTCTTCCGAAATTGCGGAAGGGTTCCGCGAACCGCCCCGCAACTGCGGAAAGAATTCTGGAAAGTCTTCTGCAATTGTGGAAAGAATTCTGGAATGTCTTCTGAAATTGCGGAAGGGTTCCGCGAATCGCCCCGCAATTGCGGAAGCATTCGACGAATTGCTCCGCAACTGCGGAAGGATTCGGCGAATTTCTCCGCAACTGCGGAAGCATTCGACAAACCACCCCAAAACTGCGGAAGCGTTCGGCGAATTGCTCCGCAACTGCGGAAGCATTCGGCGAATTACTCCGCAACTGCGGGAGCACTCGACAAATCGCCTTGCAATTGCGGAAGCATTCAGCAAATCGCCCCGAAGATACGGAAAGATTTCTAAAAAAAAAAACAAAACAAAAAAACGAGGGCGCTGCCCTCGACCCGCCCTGCAATGGCGAGCCACAAGGGGGCAAGCCCCCTTGACCCCCTTTTGTCCCCCTCATATGTCATTGATTGTGAGAAAATTCGATGATTTGACAATTGTCAATATAACATTTTCCCACGTGCATGAAGTAATTTATGAATTTCTTATAATATAATGCAGCTAACAATTGTGTAGATGAACACATTTTACAGAATTACCGTTGCATCAGGGCAACACTCTAGATAGTACAATTGGAAAGTTTTGGATTTTGGTTGGGCCAAGAAAATCAACATCATGGATGATGCACAGGATCCCTATGAGCCTGAGACAGATGCCATGGGGGAGAACATACATGTTGAAAATGCTGAAACAGAATCTAATGGGAGAAGAAATCAAGAGACTCCTCCAGGTATTGTAGCCACCATGAGAAGCCTAAGGGTGGAGTTGCAAAGTTGCAGAGAAGATAATGAAAGAATGATTAAAGCTCAGGAAGAACAAAATCAGTTGAATGTAGCCATGCTATAGAGTTTGACAGACATCCAAAGGCAAATAAACTCTAGGCATCAGACATCAAATCCAGAAAGGGGTGGGAGTAGCTCTAGAAGGAATTCCCGTAAGAGGGCTAGTAGCTCAAGAAGAGTTTCTACAGACAGAACATATAGTCCAGAAATCTCTTCTAATGAATCATTTGACTCTGAAGAATCCATTGAGGGTTCAAGCTCTTCATCTCACAGGAGTAAGAGGAAGAAGCACTACAAGAACAATTCACATGGGGAATTTAAGAAGGCAAAACCTCCTACATTTGATGGAGAGGTAAGGTCTGGTTAAGAAGCTGAAGCTTGGCTTCTTGGGATGAGAAAATATTTCCAAGTCCAAGACTACTCGGGAAATATGAAGGCAAGGGTAGCCATCTTCAACTTGAATGGAAGAGCATCTATATGGTGGGAACACATTAGGCAAGTGAAGAAGATCAACGAAAGGAAGATCGTGTGGAAGCAGTTTAAGAAATACTTCAAGAAAAAGTACCTCTCTGATAGGTACTATGATGATAAGATCAAAAAGTTCCATGAGCTGAGATTGGGACAATTGACCATGGAAGAATATGCAAACAAGTTCTTGGAGCTGTTGAGGTATGTTAAGTACATTCGAGATGATAAGGTGAAAATTCAGCGTTTCCTAAGTGGACTGCCCCAGTCATATAAAGACAGAATTGAGTTCGATGAACCTCGAACTCTAGAGGAGGCCATAAGAAAGGCCAAGTATTGCTTTGATCAAAACAGAAGCAAACCAGAATTCCATAAGGCATGGAAGGATAGGAAAAATGAAAAGTTTGATCAAAGGAAGAAGGGGTTCAAGCCTCCTCAATTCCGGAATCAACAAAGGCAACCATCACAGGTTGTGACTAAGCCAACTAGGATGGTGGGAGACAAGCCAAGAGATCCAAAGGAACCAAAAGAACCACTTCAATGTTGGGGTTGTGAAGGAGACCACATGCTTAGGAACTATCCACATCAGAATGGGAATGCAAATCAAGTTCACAACATCCAAGGAGCTGGAACTGTGGGTCAAGTGGCGAGAGCAATCCCTAGAATCTATGCAGTAGTAGAAGACCGCCAGGCAGATCATCAGTCAACTGTGGTTGAAGTTGAAGGTAAGATTGCTAAGCAATCTGTTTCTATTTTGATTGATCCTGGATCTACTCACAGTTATGTCACTCCTAGAATTGTTGAGATTTGTGCTTTTAAGAAATTAAAGCATAGTAAATCATGGTTAGTTCAACTAGCCACTGGAACCAAGAGAAAAGTTAGTGAAATAGTAGAGAAATGTCCATTAGAGATGGATGGGCTATTCACTTATGCAGATCTGAATATTTTACCCTTGGGTTCCTATGACATTCTCATTGGAATGGATTGGTTAGAAGCACACAGAGTTAAACTTGACTGCTACAAAAAGACATTTGAATGCATGGACGAAGAAGGAAACCCGAGGGTTGTAAAAGGCATTCCAAAGGTGACTTCTGTTAGACAAGTTTCACCCATGCAACTAAAGAAGTTCTGTACGAAGGGATGTCAACTGTATGCAGCCCACATTTTAGAGGCAGCAGAGAATGAAACTCTTAAATTGGAGGACTATCATGTATTGCAAGAATTCAGGGGTGTTTTTCCTGATGAGATTCCAGGACTTCCTCCAAAGAGAGACATTGACTTTACAATTGAACTTGTGCCAGGAGCGGCACCAGTGTCTAAGACACCCTACAGGATGAGTACACCGGAATTGCTAGAATTGAAAATGCAATTACAAGAGTTGCTGGAAAAGAAATATATTAGGCCAAGTGTGTCCCCGTGGGGAGCACCTGTTCTATTTGTGAAAAAGAAAGATGGAACACTCAGGTTATGTATTGACTACAGGCAGTTGAACAAAGTCACTGTGAAGAACAAATACCCATTGCCTCGAATTGACGACCTTTTTGACCAAATGAGAGGAGCAAAGGTATTTTCAAAGATTGACTTGAGGTCTGGTTACCATCAGGTAAGAATCAAAGAAGAAGATATTCATAAGACAACTTTTAGAACGAGGTATGGACACTATGAGTTTGTAGTGGTACCATTCGGTCTCACAAACGCACCAGCTACATTCATGTATCTCATGAATAATGTTTTTAGCAAGTATTTGAACAAGTTTGTTATTGTATTCCTAGACGACGTTCTCATCTATTCTAAGAATGAAGAAGAGCATGAAGAACATTTGAGAATGACAATGCAATTACTAAGGGAGCATAAGCTGTATGCAAAGTTGAGCAAATGTGACTTTTATACAGATAGAATTCATTATTTGGGTCACATCATCTCCGATGAAGGAATATCTGTAGACCCTGAGAAGATTGAAACCATTATGAATTGGCCGACTCCAAGGAATGTGACTGATGTGAGATCTTTTATGGGCCTTGCTGGTTACTACAGGAGGTTTATCGAAGGATTCTTCAAGGTTGCAAACCCGATCACTTCTTTGCAAAAGAAGGGGATAAAATTTGAATGGTCACCAAGATGTGAGGAAAGTTTTCAACGGTTGAAGAATCTTCTTACAAGTGCACCAATTTTGAAAATTGCAGACCCAGAAAAAGACTTTGTGGTGTGTACCGATGCATGCAATCAAGGACTTGGAGGAGTTCTTATGCAAGACAACCACGTGATATGCTATGAGTTAAGAAAGTTGAAGGAGCATGAGAAGAACTATGCTACTCACGATATAGAACTTGCAGCCATAGTACATGCTTTAAAGATGTGGAGGCATTACTTAATGGGGAGAAAATTTGAGTTAAGGACAGACCATTGTGGTCCGAAATACTTGTTTGATCAACCAACTTTAAATGCTAGGCAAGCTAGATGGTTGGAATTTTTGTGTGAATTTGATTTTGAAATCAAACACATAACAGGGAAAGAAAACAAGGTGGCTGATGCACTCAGCAGGAAGGTGCATGAAAGGCATGTGGCAACACTTAGTACTTGTCAACCAGATTTGAGGCAGCAGATTGTTAACCATATGGTTGATGATGAAGTGTATGAGCAGATAAATGACAAATTGCAGCAGCAAGACCTTGGAAAGAAGTATGAGGGTTATCATTTGGAGGAAGATGGACTTCTTACCTATAAAAATAGAGTTTATATTCCAAATGCGGCAGATTTAAGGAGGATTGTTAAGGATGAAATCCATAAAGCTCCATACTCTGGTCACCCAGGATATCAGAAAACAATTGCTACAGCAAGAAAATATTATTTCTAGCCAGGAATGAAGAAGGACATCGCTGAATACATTTCTAAGTGCATGGAATGTCAGCAGGTGAAGAGTGAACACCAACATCCAGCAGGTTTATTGCTTCCAGTGCCAATTCCAGAATGGAAATGGGAAGTAATATCCATGGACTTTATTACAGGATTGCCAATGACTGTGAGACAACATGATTCCATCATGGTTGTGGTGGACAAATTAACAAAGGTAGCACATTTCATACCGATTAAGTCCACACATAAAGCCGATGCCATCGCAATAATTTTCATGAAGGAAATTTTTAGATTACATGGGTTGCCTAAGGCAATAATTTCTGACAGGGATAACAAGTTCACTTCCAATTTTTGGAAAGGTCTCTTTGCAGATTTGGGTACACAACTAAGCTTTAGTACCGCATACCATCCTCAAACAGATGGGAAAACAGAAAGAGTAAATCACGTGCTTGAAGACATGCTCCGCATGTATGTAATGGAAAAACCATCCAAGTGGGAGGATTATCTACACTTGGTAGAATTTGCATATAACAATGGGCAACAAGCATCGTTGGGAATGAGTCCTTATGAGGCTTTGTACGGAAGAAGGTGTAGGACACCAGTGACTCGAGACAATCCAGTGAACAGGATTGTACTTGGGCCAGAATTGCTTAAGGAAATGGAGCAAGAAGTTGCCAGGATCAGACAAAATTTAAAAACAGCCCAGGATAAACAGAAAAGCTATGCAGATAAACATAGAGTGCATAGGGAATTCAATGTTGGGGATCATGTGTATCTTAGAGTGAGATCAAGGAAGAGTTCCTTGAAGCTTGGGAGTTGTGCCAAGCTATCACCTAGATATTGTGGGCCATTTGAAGTGCTTGAAAGAATAGGGCCAGTTGCATATAGACTTGCATTGCCTGCTAGCAC
Source organism: Larix kaempferi (assembly GCA_027924585.1). NCBI lineage: Eukaryota > Viridiplantae > Streptophyta > Pinopsida > Pinales > Pinaceae > Larix > Larix kaempferi. The sequence continues at coordinate 14,909,205 of BSBM01000030.1, forward strand.
TAAAGCTCATAATGTTTTTCATGTCTCTTTGCTTAAGAAATATGTACATGATCCTAACCATGTGATTAATTGGGATGTGATCCAGGTGGAACCCGAGGGAGAATTCCAAACTGATCCGTTGTGCATCCTAGACAAGAAGGTAACATTGCTCCGGAACCGAGCCATCGGACAGGTAAAGGTGCAATGGAAGCACTACGGTCCCGATGAGGCTACATGGGAGCTGGAGGATGCCATGAGGGTGGCATATCCATTTTTGTTCAATTTTGATGAGCACCAAGGACAGTGCTAATGTAAGGGGAGGGGAATGTAATGTCCCCATTTTGACCCCCTTTGTATTAAATCGTAAATGATGTAAATATTGATATTTAATCACGGTGAGGAGCTCAAGGCCAAGGCCCCACCATTGATTTAGCGTTTTATGTATCGGCAATTAAAGAAATAGATGCCTATGGTTCTTGTGCTAGATAGACACAATGTAAATAAGACATCATGTAATTACGAATTTTTAATGAAAAACCCACAACTATCTATGCAATGCAACAAAGAGATGGGGGCATGATTCTACAAGGAATAGGGAGGAAAATTATTCAAACCCTTGAGCCAATGGTGTTAATCCATGTGTCAATGAGAAAACCCATAAACCACCAACTACCCATTTTGGGTTATGGACCCAATCATTTAATTCTTTCAGAAATTGGTTGAGGCAGTTAATGCCTTGGGAATGAAGAGGTATGGCAGCCAATTTCGTGCATGGGCAAGCCATCAACCTAGGAATTCGTATTTTTGCTTCTTGGGCAAGAAAACACCCACGAAATGGTGCCCAAAAGCCATTCTAAATAGATAGTTTTTACTCTCTCACGCAGTTGGAGCTAGCTGGGTCTTTCCCTACACGTTTTTCATCCATTTTCTGCATTTTTCCATGCCTGGGAGCTCGTTTTTGCATTATACAGTAGCTGAGAGAGAAGGGACATGATTTGGGACTATTATGGAGGTCGTTTTTCCCCCAGAATGTCCATGGACGTTTTTCTAAAAACGGATTTGGCTTCCTAGGGTTGTTCCCCATCTTCCAGTTTTGTTTTTGGGTTTCCCACGTTTTTCTGAAGCTAATGAAAATCCCATCTTTGGGCATCTCACTGTAAAAATGTTTCTTCATGCCCAACACTTATACTTTTGCTGTTATGTGCATCCCTGTTTTGGTTTGAATCTGTGAGCAAGAGTTTTGGAGTGGTAGTGGACATAATTGGATTGATAAACCTAGTGAAGGGAGTAACCTCTCAAGAAGATCAAGAGGGCTGGCTACTCTTCTATGCACACCTGGGACACTCTAGAATTGGAAGGTATGGCCTGAGGGACTGTGAATTGGTGAAGGAAATACTTCCTTGAGTGGGGTGTGTAGGCATTGTGGGTGCCAAGCTAAATAGATCTTGGAGAGGTATCCATAGCTCTGTGGTCGAGCACACTAGCTTAGCAATTCTTCCTTTCCATTTCCTAGCAGCCTGATAAACCCAATTGTAGATTGGCTTGGCTCATTTTGGAGTATGCTTGGCTATGTGTGAGTCTGCTGTTCCCTGGTTCCTTGTAGTAATCATGCCCAGCTCAGGGGTGGCAGTTGTATCAAGAGGTTGATAAGCACAACTGGCCTATGGTTGGGTGGAACGTTGCAGATGCATAGCTGGTTGCTTGGGACTATTTGTTAAGATAAGTATTCTCTTGTGTTAACTTTGCAATTATTATTTGATGAATATCTTGAATGTATGATGGATGTGTTATTGACATTATCTCCACCGTGTTCTTCTTATAATCATGCATTTCATATGTCTTTTATATTATGTGAATGCGTAGTTAAAAATTTTATGGGGCTAGATGCCCGGTTTTAGCACCACGTCCTCTCTATCATGCTGGTATGATAGGAGGGGACACTACAGCTGCAAAAAGTGTTTGTACTATCATTCGATGTAATGTTTGTGTCTTGCTATAAAATGAAGTTAAAATCTATTCTAAGATGTTACTGGAACTTTTTCTTGTCTCAGCTATATTGTTATAATACCTATGTCAAAGCTCAATCAAATATTGATGTTATATAAGTGCTAACTGTTGTTCTTCTTTTGATGATGCAAGGGGTTCTAAGGGTAACCTTGCGGCTTACTTAGCATTCATGCTAAAGCTTCAGAACCTTCCTTTTTGCAGATTACAGGTAAAGGTGACATGTCAAAGCCTATATTACATGTATAATTTAAATGTATTTTCGGTTAGCCTTCAAAGGTTTTGTGTCAAGATTCTAAGGTACCTCTAAAGTGACTCATCTAAGTTGATGACTTGTAAGCTATACATCTCATGCATTTCTTGTTTAATATTCAAATGAAGAAATATAATATCAAAGCAATGTTTTAGATTAATATGTGCTACTGTTATTTGTCATAAGAAAATAATGTGCCTTTATATAACATAACTAAATGCATGCTACTATACAATCATATAACATGTGCACTATGTGCAACTACTATGTGATTTCCTAACTTTAATATGCTATATACTACTTACTTACTCTTCCTACCATAAGAACTATATATAGCCTACAATATAATTCCTATAGCGTATAGTCTAATTGATGCATTGGTCTTACATACAACATACTTAACAATGGGAGCAATGATGTAACCCTTTTATACATAATATTGATGCCTATCGAATTGATACCATAACATAAACTATGGTTTTTGACTTATATTACTATGTGTGTTATTGATAGGTTTGCAAATATATCTAAAGAACCATCGTGTGCTAAGCCAGAGTGCTTAATGATCTAGTGGAAGTGTGCTGGCAGGAATTGGTAGTCTGTCCTTGGCATTAAACATTCTTAACTACCACATTTGTGGAAGATCTTGGTGGCGGATTACGTACTGATTGTCATGTGTAAAAATGTAAGGTCTACACTGGTGGTGTCGAGCTGTACCAATTCTCGTCTTAGTGGTTTCTGAGCTGGAATATATGATGGAAAGTGTAATAAAGTGTCATAAATGTAATAGTTGTTTGGGATTGTGATGCCAGATCTCCACCGTTGATGCGGAGATGCTCTCGGCACGTGTGACAATAACCCTAATCTTCTCTAAGTGTTCGTTGTTGATGTTTTGCTTGTCATTCAATGTGTTAGAGAGTGGTTTCGGGAAGAGACCGACCGCCATGCGAAGGTTTAGGGTTGATAGCAGGTGTTGAGAGCTCCGCCCACGGTTCAAATCCCGTAAACCTTGAATATTTACAGTTGTAAGTTAGAAAAACCCTGCCGGATGTAGTGTTGCTCATCCTCGAAGCCAGTTACAAAAGGACTCCTTCCTTTGTTGAATACTGCAATTGCAGAAAAGAATTGATGGTCTTCAGGTTTTAATGAGCCGAGTTATGAAGTGAAAGTGTTCACCGCCTTCGCTGAGTGAGTGTGAATGCCTCAGGGTTTGACCTAGCTGTCGAGACTATCTTTTTTAATGCTCGGTTTTGAATTAATGAAGTAGTGTCATACTTGTGCATTTTCATACTATTGCCATCGTCCATATTTTGTTTAGCTCTGGAATGAAATTTGACCTTTGTTTGCTTTTGTGACAGGTTTTGTCATCTACAGGGTTCTATGCTCTTAATGAGTGGAGCTTCTGCGTATAAGTGGTAAGTACCAGTGGTTTCCCTTTGTGGATTCTCTTGGCAAATGTTGGTTGTAAATGAAAAAAAAGTCAGAGCCTTCATTTTCTGATGGTGTGGCTATCGTTTGCAATGTTTACATGCATTGAAGCATACTTAAGGAGAATTGAATCCTCGGTGTACCCTTATAATGGGTTATGTTATGCTGTTAACAGTCAAATTTGTTATGTATGTAGCAAGGGTTTTCCCCTAGTTGTTTTGATAGGATTGAACGGTAATAAGATAATGTTTTGGTTATCCAACTCTGTGTTAATTGTAGGATTACTGTTGAAGTTTTGAACTTGTCCTGCTATGGTAACCTTCAAGGGTTGTTGGCTGTAAGAACTTTGATCTTCGTCTAAAATGGAAGTTATGAGTTTGTTTTAAAAAAATGGATTTTAAATGCATTGACTATGTTCACCAAACACTAGAGATTTATGGACTCATTTATCAAAGTTATACTTCAGTTATGGCCATGAGCCACAGGCTATATGCCTTGTTTTTGTGTTATTAATTATGTACTGGTTGAAACGATGTAGAAAGCTTCACTTGTTGACTTTGTTTGTCGATTTATGGTGATGGCCAAGAGCCACAACTCAATATTTTTGTTTGCAGCTATGTAATGGAATCGTAACTAAATTCTTGTTTTGTTTTAAATGATAATGTTGAATCTTAACTAAACTTTTAACTCGAAAGGTAGGTGTTTAATACTACTAGGGTTTGCTCATTGAAGGGTTATGAGCCTGTCACAATGTTTAAGGTTAAGCAAAAACTCTGTTTAGATAACATATTAGTTTTTGTTAACAGTTGCGATGAATATTAAATGATGAGACAAAAAGCTAGTGTTTCTAACCATACGATAGATGTAATTGGAATTAACTGTAGTTTAAATAATAATAATAAATAACATAAAGGATGTGATTACTGTGGATGAAAATTAGTGCTAAATAATCATACATTTGTTTGTAATTGAAAAGGGTTCTGTTTTTCATAAATATAATTACTTGATCGCAGTACTGGATAGCAGTACTGTGTACTTAAGGAATATTTATTTTTGTAGCTGTTATATTTCGATGAAACTGGTGAAAGAAAATATACAATGAACTTTAAACACTTAACTAATGAAAATAATGATAAGAGAAAAACATAGAATTTATCTTTTATGAAGAATTAAATGACAAAAGGAAACCCTAGGTCCCGTATAGGGATAAGATAATTACTTCTGTTTTTATGCAAGAAAACTCATAGTACCCGTGATACGATATATTGTAAAAATTCATGAATCTAGACATACCTAAATTATATTGCAGTAGATAGTTGATAGGAGATATTAGGAAAACTTAATAGTGTTAATCTATTCAATCAATTGGCATTCTGCCCATCATTCATCTATCTTAATTTCCTTCTCTGTACTAGAGTATGATACAGAAAAACAGTATGGGGAAAAATGCAGAGAAGATATTTATTCAATAATCTTACTTACTTAATCATCATTATGCAGAATCCTAATCAGGTCAGAAACTGAAACAAATACTTCTGTTTGACTATAACTTATAAACACTAAATTAATATTTGCAGATAATAATCTAACTAAGAAATAGAAAAGACAATAAAAACCTGTAACTGTAGATAGGACCAACAAACACCCAAGGAGGCCCGTTCCTCCCAACCTTCTCCAGAAGAAGCAACCAATCTACTTGCCTCCTTTGGACCCCCAGCCTGTTCACTGAACCACTAGCCAGAAGATTCTGTGTAGAAGCAAGGTACTTATTAATGTAACTTCTGCACTTAATAATGTAACTTCTGCACTCAGCAGTATAACCGGTAGGCTTACACCATGATAAAAAACTCAGCATATCCCCTCATCGAATCTCTTGGGTGCAAGCACATCAAAACCCCAAGGTAAATTTCCTCGTCAGGAAAAGCGATGAACCTCAGTTCATAATTCGATGGCTCTTATATAGACTGCGTAGGTCTTTAGTTGTCAGTTTTCAATAAATGAGCCTCAAGCTCCAGTCCCATCTTTCAGGGCACTATGACCACATTTCAAGGGAGTTGTCCCATACCAACATCTAGTTAGTTGCCTCATGAAGCTGCCATTTGTCCATTGCCTTCTACCCCAAATTCCATTCCACCTAGTGGGTCAGTAAACACTCTTTCAACAGTCTCCTTAGGTGTTTGTCTCCTATTTAATTTATTTAATAATAAAATATTGTGCAAATTACAGTCATCCTTGGACACTTGTCCAATATAAAACTTTACAATAAAAGTTAACATAATGTTTCCAACATAAAGTGTTTTTCAACAAAAAGGGGTATGTTACAATACGTTTAATTAAGGTACAGAGACTGAATGGCAAACAAATGCAGCATGTAATACTTCTTTTAATTAAAAAGAACTAAGATCTAAAGCCAAAACACATACTTGGATAACTGACGCCTGATCCGAGCTTTAAGATTTAATCTTGTACTCCACTGTTCCAGATAAATTACCTGCAATAAACCAGATACCCTTCCAAATATTTTGACTGTATAGATGAATACTTAACATGAAACTCATATATAAGTAAATATGAAAGATTCAATGAAATAGGTTCATATAATAGACGAATCTTATGGGAAGGAAAATCTCTTGTATTACTTGCATTAAAGGTAATCAACAATACTTGCTCTGTAACCGGCACCATCGAAACTTGACCCTAGGCTCTTTGCTCATCTCTCCTTCAAAGGATATTTCTCCAGCATTTCCTTATCAAAATTGGTTCTCCCTTTCTCAATACCCTCTCCTTGTATTTATAGCAAGGTTGAGAGGATAGACTCGAAAGGTAATTGGTTGGGGAGGTTATGGTAGTTAGGATAACTGCCATAACTAATCCTTAATCAGTATTTTATACATTTTTTCCATGATTTTAGAGATACCTGCGAGTTTATCTCTTGACAACTAGTGAGTGAGTCATGGGTTTAGTGTCCAATAACATGCGGGTGCAACTTTTTAGGTGTTACCCGTGGGTTGTCAGTATAGACTGTCGTGGTTAACCTGCGAGTTGACTGATAGGAGAGTCAAGGTTATGGCTCAAAATATGTCATAAAAAAACAGTTATGTTGAGGAGAACATTGTAAGGCCAAAGCATCTAAGGTCAATTAGGCTCTCCATCCATAAGGTCCTTTTGTGTGACCGACAATGCAGTGTGGTCATAGACGGAGAAGTTCCATTTTGACTGATAACAGATGCCCCCTAATGTATGAGGTCAGAGGGGAAGATGATGGCCGAAATGCATTACAAACCAAGAAGTGGAGGAGCGTATAAACCATAGGGAGAAGGTCTCAAACAGTACCTGAAACAAAAACAAGGTCAACAAGCATTTACAATCTTGATATCAGGAGATGTTCATAATGTTAGAACATGATCTCTAATACATAACATAAAATATGTATATATCATGGCCACTGAAATACAAGTGTGGATCCATGTCAAACGGAGAACATAGCCATAGCAACAAGCTGGATCTATGTCTCATGATGAGCCGATATAATTAGGGATCGGTCTTGCGCAACTTGGGCGATAACAAAGAAGTTGTATCATAAGCACAAGGTATTCAAACCAACCATCGATAAAAAAGTACAAACCCTAATCCATGTGAATAAAGGAGTTGAAGTCGAACATGGAGGATTTCGTTTGATTACCGGTCAATGATGAGAACCGTTAACAAACACGAGGACACCCACCAATAATGCAAATGGGGTCGAAGGTACCTATTACATTCTTGCAAATGTGAATAAGAGTTCTTGAAGTCAAACACTTGAAGAATCTGTCTAGTAAGGGACATTGATGTATTCCCATAACTCAACAATGAGAGGATCTGCCACTAATGACTACAAATCTCAAGGTACTAAACGGGTACTCTAAGCCCACTTCCTAGAGAAAAATATGTTGATGTCGATAGGAAGAGACTCGTGAGAAGGAAGGCATTGAGGTATCCTTCATCATCTCACACGAGGAACACTGAGAGATTGAGTTGAAACAAGAGTGAGATAGGGGATGACCGACATGAGGAGTTAAGATGAACTGCAGAATGGTTGACACAAGGATAATCCTTGAAGATTGAGCACCAGAGGTAAGTAATTTAGCAACTTTGGACTGACAGGAAACATGATATAATTTTTTCATATAGGAGACATAACAAACTCTCCATATGATCGGAAGAGTAACCAATCAGAGGAGTACACAACTCTGGAACCAGGTTAAACCTAAAGCCAAAACTAAGACCCATTGACTCATTGGAAGTGTTGTGTTCAAGGATAACTGCCATATAATGAATGGATAACGGAGATTTTCCTCCCCTTCTCTTTTTAATGTCTTTTCTTGGTTTAACGAGCATGAAAAGGTTGAAAAGAAAGCTTAATAATATATTTCTTGTTAAATTTTAAGGAGTCCAAGAAAGTAAACTCAACAATCCTTCTTCATTTTTTAAACAACCTCGAAGAGGGGAGAGAAGAATGCTTGATATAGGTCCAACCATGTGTAATTTAACGAGTCCATGGGAGGGAAACTCAAGACCTTCTTTATGTTTTAACGATTTTGAAGAAGAGATAGACTAGTACTCGATAGGTTATTGATCCGTGGATTTTAATATCGAGCCCAGATCTGCTCATGCTCGCCGGTGTTTTCATATTGAAGGAGTCTGAAAAACTTAAATAAGAACTCCATACACCTACTCGTGGATTTTAGTATCGATCCTGAGTTGTTAAGTGCTCATTGACGTTTTCATATTTAGGGAGTCTGAAAAACTTAAACAAGAACTCCATAATGTACTTTTTCGTAGAGTTAGCCTCCTCGCCTAAAAAAGTATAAAAGTACAAGAGAGAGGACTCTTCTAGTCGACAGAACTAGAGTATACCTTTTTCGTAAATAATCCACAAAGATACAGAAAAGGGGTAAACTTATATCTAAGTGGATGTCTATTCAAGTCCTTTAACGAGTCTGAACAAGACAAGTATGCTCGACAATCTTTTTAATTTTAAGGAGTCTAACAAGAGCGTGAAGGAACCCCATAAGGATGGGCAACTTGTTATAATAGAAAAAATGATGCATAATGAGTAAGTTCCCAAAAGTATCTAACGAGGGCACGGGCTCCGATATGACATAAATTCCATGGCTAGGGTAACCTATGTTGAGGAAGGTTCGATCCATGAAAGAACAATGACGGTGAAATGTAAAAAGGAGTAGCAAATTGCAGTCCATGGTGAATAAAGGAAATCCTAAGGCATAAAATGAGGAAGTATAGATTCAGTGTAATGATCTAATCAACATGTCATAGGAAATTGAACTTGATATAAAACATCGGTATGAACATAGTAGTGAGAAAGCACCTTCTTGTACTTTTACCTAGTCAAAACAACTTGAATTAGTCATTAGGATTATGGAAAATAACAAAAAAGTATTTTGAAACTATACAAAGTGGGTAAAAATAAAAAATAAAAAGATTTTTATAAATAGTAACAAAATAAAAAAATAACTCACATTTACCATTTTTACCATTGGAGAAGAGGAAAAAGGCCTACGACTTTAGACGTTGATTGTGATCAATCCGAGAGACCAAATCAGAATTTGTCGCTTGGAGGTAACCAATCTCACTTTGCTTTGCAATTTTGATCCATTTTTTAAAGTGTTTTGATAATTTTTTGAAGTTTTATTGAAGTTTTAAATTTTAGGTCCGCGTACCCATGGGTATGTCTCCTTGAAACGTGCAAGTACGTGAAATAGTCGCAAGTTGTGTTGAAAAGAACTCGCAGGTACCTACCTCTATTTGAAAGGAAATCTCGCAGCTGGCGCAAACCAAAAAGACAAACTTCAAAATCTAATGCATACATGGATGAATGCAATGCAAGATGGTGCTCACTTGGAAGGAGAGAGAGCATTAGGCTATGGACCCTTATCGAGCATGCTTTAGTTCTTTGTCAAGCTTGTTAAAAAATGAAAAAGGTACCAAAAAGAGAAAAGGGAAGGGAAGAGTGTCAAATGTCTTTCAATATAATGGTAGCAAGTCAACTGTGTCCTTGAATAAAGCACCTATTTTGAGTCTATCAAACAAGTTGGGTTCTAGTTTTGGCCTTAGGATAAACCTGATTTCAGAGGTTTTTTACTCTTCCAATAATATGGAGAATTTGCTAATGTCTCCTACATTACAGATTTATATCATGGTCCCTTTGTGTTCAAAGTTGCCTAAGTCACTCTTGTGTTGTGATCACTGTTCAAGGATACAACCTGTGTCGGCCATTCCGCAGTTTCCTTGACCTCATGTTTCAACCATTCCTTGGTGAAAGTATAAGTTGCAATGGAATATGAAAAAAAAGTGTTGTTGAAGTGGTCACCACAGTATTGTACGAAAGAGTTTCATTATGCTTATTGACTATCTAGATTTTGACTATTGATTAATGCATTATGATCATTTTATGGATGAGTTTTACGATGAGTATTAAATCAATATGTTTCATCATGTACTCAGTCCTACTCTAGATCATATAAACCTTTGGTTGTCCCTCGTGTTGGATGATGGAGGATGATTTAAGGCCTCCCTTCCAACAGACTTCAACTCATCTTACTCTGGGAATGAAGTTTAGAGTTTTCAGATAGTACCTTGATATTTTCAGTCATCAGTGGCAGATTCTCTCGTTGTTGAGTTATGGGAATACATTAATGTCCATTACTCGATGGATTCTTCATGTGTTTGACTTCAAGAACATCTATTCACACCTATTAGAATGTACTAGGTATCTTGGGCCCCATTTTCATTATTGGTGGGATTCCCTTGCGTTTGTTAACAGTTCACATCAATGACCGGTAATCAAACAGTGTCCTCCATGTTCGACATCAACTCATTTATTCGCATGGTTAGGATTCATACCTTGAGACAATTTGGATGAAGACCTTGGGCCTATAATAACATCATCATTTTGTTATTGCCCAAGTTTCACAAGACTAAGCCACATCCATTTTTTGTCTCTTGATGAGACATAGATCCAATTTGTTCTCTATGGCTATGTTCTCCAGTTTAGACATAGATCCACCTTTGTATTTATGTGGCTATGTTTACACGTATGTTTCTCATGGATCCACGATTGTATTCTAGTGACCATGATATATACATCAGTATTGGATTATCATTGTATCCTCCTAGAGGTCATGTTCCACTATTTGAACATGGACATTTATCCCAGGGATGAGTTTGTCTAACATTTCCTTTCTTTCAGGTACTTCGTTTGAGCCTATGATTTTTGGTTTCTCTAGTTTCTCCGACTCCAAGATCCAAACCTTTTTTATTTATAATGTATTTCGGCCATCGTCTTCCCCTCTGACCTCATACATTAGGGGGCATTTGTTATAGCCAAAATTGGCACTTCTCCATCCGTGACGACATTTACATCTTTTGGGCGCATGCCGACAATTCATGAGATTACCGAGTCACACAAAAGGAAATTTGTGGATGGAAGAGCCATATTTGGGATTTTATATGGATGGCATTACGTAGTTCATGGCCCATTTGATAGGTAGGAACCTTATGAACAATTTTGGAGACCAAAACTTCACCAGAAAACCCCTAGAAAAGGTTGTTTTTTACCATTTTCCCACAAAAAACGCAGGTTGAAGGTTCATACACTCGTGGGTTTGCCCAAAAAATGCAGTTTTCACATGGTAAATGTCATGGGCACCCGCTAGTTTTCCATGTGCAAAGTTGCGGGTACCTCAGAAACACTAAAAATATATATAAAATCATGAAAAATGGTTGGTTTGGGGTGGTTTTGGAACCTCCTCTTCGATTGTAACTACTTCCTATTTGACCATATCTTCTTCATTTGATATATAAGAGAGAGAGAGGGACCACGAAAGGATATCAAGCCCATTATAGTGTTATGCTGGAGGAATTTGGATTCACACCCCCCTCACTTATGCCCTAGTTTCTTATAAACCCTAGCACATCTGATCAGAGGTTGGGATCCTTGGAGAAGAGGAGCATGAGACCTTGAATCTTGGTTTCATGAAGTGTCATGCTTAAAGGAAGGTATAATTTTATGTACTTGCTTCATTCATTAATAAATATTGGGCATTCTTCCCTTTCCATATAGTTTTTTTCATGTATGTTTCAGATCTGATTATAATTTGATGTTTTATTCTCTCATAAATGTCAATCTTTTATTTGTAGTCAAATTGGTTTGAGGAAGGTTTTGTTGAATGTTTTTGTAGGTTGTTGCATTGGAGAGCAAGAAGAGAGGCTTGGATCAACCTTCTGAATAAGGTACATATCCTCTCAACCCTAATCTCTTTGCTTAATAATTGTACTTGCAGAACCTTGTATGTCTCTCTTTTACCCCAGTACGTTGGTAGTCTCACCTCGGATATAGGAACACTTTCCCTAACAACAACAGGTCCTTGGGGAGACACTATTTTTTGTTTGTTGGATTTTCAGATCTAGAAACTATGTCTTACATTCCCTATGCATTCATGGACATCTAACTTGTGACTGTTCTACCTAACCGCCCTCTATGGAGTGGTGGCCATAGTTTCCTTTCCTAGGTTTTTGATAAGCGACTGTAAGGGGATAAATATTTCAATACCTAGGGTAGACACATAACATCTACTCAGATCCCGTGGAGGGTGCTTATCTTTATGAGAGTGCTTGTCCCTTGGGTGATTTTTGTGGGAGAGTTACCATAACTACCTCTCTCATCTTCATTGGTTGGAATTGCCCCTATCATCCCATCCTGACCTCCAGAAGGACCCTTTACGACTCTTCATTGATTGTTTCTAGGTCCTAACCACATCGATATTACCATTGGAAGAGTAGCGTTGCTTGTGCAAATATTTCAGAATTTTTTTTTAGGTAGTGTGGGCTTACTGAATAACAAATTGTGAAATTTTCTTCCCTCGCATTTGTTTGAGTCAAAGTGGCCGATCAGTCACACCGTCATTCCAAAAGGATTACATTTCTCTCACATGAAAAGGTAGAGTTTCCTCCTAAGAGGTGCATATTGTATCACAGTCACCCACCCCTTGCAGTGGGAAGAGGAAGAAAATTCGGGAATTGTAAACAATCCAACCGAAGAAGAAAGAGCAGATGAGTCTAGTGAGTTTGATAGATTATATGAGGAGGGATATCTTAGATGTTTAGATGGTAACTCCATATACCATAGAGGTACATATCCTCCCATTCAAAAGTACTTTGATTTGATTGATATTGAATATTTAAAGAGCCTACTCATTTCCATATCATGGAGTCCATCATTCATTCAAAGTCGTGAGTTTGACACTCATAATTACATACTGCGCTTTACTCCATTGTTCTAGTGGACCGAAATGAGTACCATAGGGGTTGTTTCTTCTATTGGGGGCATTCTCGCCCCAGTAAATTCAACCCCCTTGGGAGATGTTAATTCGACTGTGTCTTCTGCACTAGCAATTGCATGGTCCCCACTTTCATCTAGAGTATCCATTGGAGGATCCATTCTTTTGATCATCTCTCCTTCTAGTGGAACTGGAAATATGGTGTCCATACCCCAACGTACCGATCTATCCTCTTTTGGAATGCTATCATCAAATTCCTATTTATGATTACTGGTATGCCTACCATAACACTTAACTTCATGGCATTGGGTGGTAACTCCTTTGTCCCCTTCAATGTTTTTCTAGGTTTATGAGCATAAATAAAATATAATTAATGATAATAAAACAATCACAATACAAGAAACCATATAGACACATTAATATACTCTAGAAAACCCCATGTAGGGAAAAACCAACACCAATTAAGATCTTCATTAATAGACCAAAATCAGCCAGTCGGGCCAAGTGAGCTCACCCACTCACCTCTAGGTCACATTATAATGGAGCATCCTCAATCCTTATAAAGGATTCTTTACATGTAATACCTTGGGTCAATACCATGGGCTACAAGAAACCATGTTCCCATAACCATATGCTAGACCTAAACCACCTTTGACTCATTCCCGAGTAAAGGTTAACCCTACTAATCCCCACTTTAAGCTTGACTTGGGGATCTCACATACATCCCCTATCACCTAGGTCTATCTCTCGACTTCACTGGTGAGTTACCAGGGGTATGCTTGCCTTACCAGGTCTTACAACCATATTCCCTTTTACATGCAAACTATTCCATTAATTTTTTTTTTCATGTCTCTTTATGGTGATTACACCATCACCATCCATTGCTTTATTCTCTCGATTTTCCATGCTTTCTTTCTTGCTCGTCTACTTGCTCATTTTATGCCATGCTCTTTTGTACCTGCATCCAACCCTGTCATTGACATCCATATAAAGAAGAATCCATCTATAAGATTACATGCCTCCTCAACCACTGTAACCACCAGCTATATAGGAATTCTCTTTACATACATGGTTCATCAATCTTGGTCCCAACACTGAGATCAAACCATCTCACATTCCCCCCTTTGCAATCGAAGATTCACCTTCTCTGATTCCACATCAAGCTAGCGTATGAGTACACCTGCCACCCTCGTACCTATCTAGTGGTTCATTCAACACTTAATGCAACATCCCTTCTATGCGCACAAGAGGGATATCTTGTGCACCCAGGGAAATCAAAGCTTGACTACAGATAAGTTTCATAAGAACCAAAAAATACTTCTAGGTGTTGGGTACCACTGAACATGCACCCCGCAATTAATTCAAAAAACCAGATACAACAAATTTTTAAAATACTTGTCATGCTTCTCATTTGCAGAATTTTCATATTACTACTCTACAACTATTGGCTTGCCATGCTTATCTTCACTACACCCTTTTCTAAATCCACTAGTTTGAAAACCTTTATGATTCATTTTTTCTTAAAAAATCCTTTTAAATAATTCCATGTGAAAAAATAAAATTCATTTTCATTTCAAAAGGGTGTAAGTTCCTTTTTCTCTTTTTAGCATGACGTCACACTCCATAAAACCTTTTTCACAATTCATTTTTATTGTGTGAAATACCTTGTCTTTTATGAACAAATATTTTAAGACATCATATGCTTATTTTTTATGGCATTCTCCTGAGGGAAGTCTCTTTTGTGGCTCATGGAATACGGCATATTTGTCCTAAAGTATGGACCGATAAAGTATGGACCGATCTACATTCATGCAGATCTGATTCTCCTACATTCATGTAGAGCTATCTCCTCTCCTCTCACAAATATGACATCTCCTTCACATATACTTGACCATTCTTTCCTCACGTGGTATACAAACCTCGGCACCAACAATTAATGGATCTCCCTCATGGGTTTTCTATGGTGAACTCATTCGATCCACTCACAAGCAACATATTTCCCAGATCTGGTGACTTCTTGGACAATGGCGGCATCAAACTTCAATCTAGGATATGTATGGATTTCTCCATTGTGGGCTTCGCTTCGTTTCAACATTGGAAATGGTATCTACATTTCTTAATTTTCTGCAACATCAGACTCCATGGGAAGTCCCAACACACATGGCGTTGGCTATGGATCCTTTCTCCTTTCAGACGACTGTAATATCCATGCACCTCACAACATTGGGTTGCTCTCCACCAATCCTCTTTGGCTCGATTTGTGGGCATTTTCACACTTGTTTTCCAACTGAAAACACTTTCTCTCATGTATATTTCTTTCACATGCCGAACACCACACACCTTCACGCAAATCTCATGGCACCACTCGACCATGAAGGGTGACAACAAGACTTGAAGCCACTTGAACCTTTGAGTTCCTAGTTCTGTATGTCTCTCTGTACACACAATCTCCACCATAGCACACACACATAGCAACACCAATGAGCACAAAAACATGCCAAACCATGGCTCCAATACCAATTGTTACGTTTATGAGCATAAATAAAATATAATTATTGAAAATAAAACAATCACAATACAAGCAACCATATAGACACATAGATATACCCTAGAAAACCCCATGCAGGGAAAAACCAACACCAATGAAGATCTTTATTAACAGGACAAAATCGGTCAACCAGGTCAAGTGAGATCACCCGCTCACCTCCAGGCCACATTATAATGGAGCCTCCTCAATCCTTATAAAGGATTCTTTACATGCAATACCTTGGGCCAATACCATGGGCTGCAAGAAACCATGTGCTAGACCTAAACCACATTTGACTCATTCCCGAGTCAAGGTTAACCCTAACATGTTTTCCCATTTGGAGGTGGACATATTCCTATGTCTATTCCCTCTGTAGCAATGGGATCTTCTCCCAGCTTCAATACGCCCCAAGGAAACATGCATTTACTTGGGATGGGGGCTTGGGTAGTGGGGTTTACACACCTTGCATTCAATTTCTACTTGGTTATACTCACATTCGTGGTAATAAAAAAACCCTTTCATTTTACCCGGTAGTCCTTATATGCGAGGTCAATCTCTTGTTAATCAAAATCAATGGGCAAGAAATGCCCCTAGGAGTGGAATCCTATAGCGTAGACTAAATTACCTTTCTTAGTGACATTAAATATGCTAGATTTAACATAGTTAACCAATGATTGGTCCTACATAACCCCAGTTGGCCCCTGGTTCCCACAAAATTTCCCTCCGATATACCTAAGTTCACAAGGAAATATGGAGAAGACCCTAATACTCATGTTATGACTTTCCATATTTGGTGTTCGTCTAATTCATTGATGGATGATAGTATTAGAATTCATATTTTCCAGAGAAATCTTACTGGAGTGGCCACATAATGGTATATAGAGTTGTTGAGAGCCTCTTTTCAAAAAATTGATGAGATAGCAATGAATTTTATTAATCATTTCCAATTACCACTTCGATATGAGATTAATACCGATCTTTTGATGTCCTTCCGACAAGATAAATCTACACACATCTAGGATCATACTCGTGAGCGGAAATAAGGCATTGTTTGATTAAATCTTAGATACCATATGAGTTCTTAGTATATTGGTTCATAAATTCCTTGCAATTCTTTATTGTAAAAGATGTTGCTCTATATAGGGTCACGACACAAGAGAAAGACATCATCAAGGCCCAACAATTAGACCCGGTGTATTCTCAGTCTTAGATGTTGTATGAGTTCTTGCCCAATTCTCCTAGAGTGGACTGAGACCCAATACAACACAAGCCTTGACCACATAATGATAATGTGATTGGTTTCATGGAAAAAAATACAATAAACCAGGTCACTACGCAAATGGGATAATTGTCTTTGAGTTTGAATATGCTTGTAGTTGCACAAACTACCACCAACAACCCTATTCCTAGTCAACTGTCTAATGTTCTATTAGTGCAGATATCTAATGCCAAAGGGAACCAGCAGACTAGAGGGAAAAAACAAGGAAAAAAAAGAACGGGAACAAGGGTGATAATTAAAATGACCGTTGGTGGGGGTAGGAAAGAGAAGAAGAAAGTTAAATTCTTGTGTAAACTATGCATAGAGGATCACCTGACTCATCAATGCACCGAGATGAAGGTTTCTCAATGATTATTGGCACATAAAGAAGTCACCAAATTGCCTGTTATTATCACCAACATGTTTCCTCCTCAACACTAGTAAATGGTTGTTGGAGTTTCTAGCAACCCTGCACCTCCACAATGGGTCAATCAGGGAACCTTCTCCTAAGGGGAAACACATCGAATGAAAATGTATAAATGTGTGAGCGAGAAGTTAACACCTAGACCAAAGTACGTAATTACAAGACAACCATGTTTGGATCTAAGGGAAAAGACATCCCCAACTCTAAGTTGCCTAATTCCCTGCACATGAAAAATTTGACATATGACACGATGCCTTAGATATCGAAAGGTGCTCTAAAGAAAACCTCGTACAATCCTAACGCATGAGCCAGGTAGAATTATAGCATCGTCAAAGACTTGGCCCAAGCTCCTTGCATAATATCTGCCTTAGAGGTACTTCAGAGATACCCTACACATTGCAGGACTTCATTATCAATAATCAGGGCTATGGATCCCTTGGAATCTCAATTAATAACATTTGACTTGGACAATTGGAAACCCCACTTGCCTCACTCTGTCGCTTTTTAGATACAAGTGTCGATTAGAGGGTTAGACATTTTTAGGATTGTGGTAGATGAAGGTGATTCTACTTGCATGATGTCCTTGTCGTGTTGGCAAGATATAGACTAGCCTAAGAATGTACCCTTTCCCACCATATTATAATAATTTGATGGCCATTTATTCAAGCCTCATGGAATCATCCCTACTCTCCCATAGAGATAAGGGTAAAAACTGTAGCAATTGAGGTTGAGGTAATCGATGGTCCTTTGGATTATAACCTCGTTTTAGGCTGCAATTGGACTTACTCCATAATGGCAGTGGTGTCTTCAATCTTCTATTTGATTTTATTTCCTCACGAAGGGAAGATCATTACTATAGACCAATTGTCTTACTATTGAAGAGAGTCCATTAAAACAATATGGCCATATGTCATGTTAGTTGGCCATTCTGTGAGAGCCTGTGAAAATGTTGGAGTGGGCATGTAACCTAGCCTCATTGGCACTTTAATATTCTCCCACCCAACCCACACAAAAGCATTGACCCAATACAAGCCATCTCATCGATTGCAACTAGTCCCATGGTAAGGATATGCAAGTTCAAAACCTCTTATTTTGATTATTTATGGATAGTTCTGAATTCCTCACATGAAAGCAAGTATAGAAAATCCCCAATGACCTTATCTGGAGCCGAAATAGCTTTTCAAGTCGTTAAGTCAAACACAACATACAATGATCATGACTCTACATCTGTATAGGAATGCGATCAGTACACTATACCAGTCTGGGTCATCGATTCCTCACATAGTCAAGACTCTTTAGAAATGGTCCTACCCTCCCATGAATATATTCTAGAGGCCATGTCTATTATAGAAAGATCATGGAAGGACATGCACCAATGTGCATCCTTTTTGCATCGCATGAGCAGATTGAGGATTGATGAAAATGGGATCATTAGACCTATAAGTATGGAATGGTATGGGATTCCTCTCGGTATATGCAAAAGGGAACATGGCGAACATATCTAAAACTACCCCAATAAATATTTCTCTTGGTGTCATTGAGAATGTATTCATTGGTGCATATTGTTCCCCCAAGGAAATTGAAATTTATATTTCATTATTCAAAAAGTACAACAACATTTTTACCTAGTCCTATGAAGAGATGCTAGGAATCGATCTGAGTATTGTTGAACATGAGATTAATATGTACCCCATTGTCAAGCTTGTTTGAAAAAAGCTGCGATTGATTAATCCATGAAAGGTCCCTGTTTTCAAAGAAGAGGTGGAGAAACTTATCCATGTAGGTTTTATCTACCTAGTTCCCCTAACTGAATGGGTGTCTAACTTGGTACTCATCAACAAGAAACATGGAAATATTAGAGTTTACACTAACTTTAGGGACCTGAACATAGATTGTCCAAAAGGAAACTATAAAGATTAGCATAAAACCACATTTATATGTCCTTAGGGCACATTTGCATTAAAGAATATGCCTTTTGGTCTAAAGAATGTTGGAGATACATTTCAATGAGCCATGTCGTATGCATTTCATGACATCAAAAGAACTGTCAAGGCTTACCTAGATGACTTGACAACTTGATCTGCAAGGAGTTTCGATCACTCTAAACACCTTTGGATAGTCTTTGATAGATGCCACTACTATAGGATTCACTTGAATATTCATAAATGCATATTTTTGTGTCATACTGTGATGATTTCTTGGTTTATTATTTCTAAGCATGGGATTTTGGTAGATCCTGTTAAATTTTGAGCATTAATTCAATATACTCTAGGATCTTTACTGAGAGAACAACATGTATAGTATATCAATGCATATCAATCATAACAAGCATGTCAATCATCACAAGAATCAAAAGCATGAGAGACAATAGACACAAAGAGTTTATGTGGGGAAAACCCTAAGGTGAAAAACCCCACAACTTCCTCAGAGATAGATAGAGCAATAGCTCAACCAAAGTACAAGCAAAGTACAAGAGATAGATTCCTCTTAGCAGCTGGTCCTCCTCCTCACAAGTGCACCACTTTCCGAGTGAAGGAAGAATGAGTTTCTAAGTGATCCAAATAGAGATCTCCCGATCTCTATTTATACTTGTCCTGTTTGCCCAATAACCTTGTGGGGCCGACTTGTCTAGCTAGGTACAATAACTTCATATTACATTATATCGGGCCAACCCCTTACAAGGTGGTCTAATAACCCATTGGCAAGTTAACACACTTGCGACACTTCTGTATAGAGGAATAATACATCTCTATAGGGGTACAATAAATATATAGATGAAATACATTCCGAAGTTACATATACATCAACACTCCCTCTTAACTAGGAAGGTATTTCTTGACACAGATCATTTAGCACAAGTCTTCTTCTCTGGATCATCATCATCAATACATCGTCCTCAAATCATTGTCATCGTCAATGCTGCTGCTATCTCAAACAATCTCTGAATCTACTCGTCATAGGAAGTTCTACAGAGCCAGTCCTTTTTCATATTGGATGTAGGCCCACCACCTGCAGGTCTTCATCACTAGCCATACTGTGGAATCCTCAGGACTTATTATGTGCATCACAAAAGCTCACAAGAGAATCCCAGGTTGTTACGAGCACACAGCTCTACCTGTAGGATCTCCCAGGGCCATATTATATGTGACCTCACCACAAAACCTTGCAAGAGCATCCCAGGCTGTTACGAGCACACAACTCTGCCTATAGGATCTCCCAGGGACATATTACATGTGGTCACCACAAACCCTCGCAAGAGCATCCCAGGCTGTTACGAGCACACAACTCTACCTATAGGATCTCCCAGGACCAAATTACATGTGGTCATGGCAAAACCTCGCAAGAGCATCCCAGGACTTATTACGGGCACATAGCCCAACCTATCGGATCTCCCAAGGACATATTATATGCCATAGGACAAAACCTCGAAAGAGCATCTGCCATATATCCCAGGGCCAAATTATATGCCATAGGAAAAACCTCGAAAGACTATCTGTAGATCTCCCAGGGCCAAATTATATGTCCTCCCAAAGCAAAACCTCGAAAGAGCATTTGCCAAATATCCCAGGGCCAGATTACATGCCATAGGAAAAACCTCAAAAGACTATCTGCAAATCTCCCAGGGCCAAATTATATGCTTATCTGCACAACCTGTTCCACGGCCACAGAGTATCAACCTGATACTCACCATACATCATCCTGATGTACACATGATCATCTTGATCATCAACATTGCAACATCCTATTGCATGTCATCTAGAGCAACATCCTGAAGCTCGTCATCCATGATCATCCTGATCATACAATGCATCTACCTGATGCATACCAAGTATCTACTTGATACATATCACCATACATGATCCACCTGATCATACAATGTATCCACCTGATACATACATAGATACATGATCCACACAATGTATCCACCTGATATATATCAACATACATGATCTACTGATCATACACAGTATCCACCTGATACATATACATATACATGGTTCAAGCAGCCAACATGATGCATATACAAATACATATAAATGATCCAAATGATCATATCCAACATCCAACATGATGCGTACATACATATACATATAAATGATCCAACTGATCATATCCAACATCCAACATGATGCATACATACATATACATATAAGTGATCCAACTGATCATATCCAGCATGCAACATGATGCGTACATACATATACATATAAATGATCCAACTGATCATATCCAACATCCAACATGATGCATATACATATAAGTGATCCAACTGATCATATCCAGCATCATCCTGATGCATATACAGAGCAGTAACTGGAGCATCGTCTTGATGCTCATCATCCAGCGCTTACATCCATAGCCATGTGAAGGATCCTCCTTCCAACATGCTTGGAATGGCTTCTGCAAATGTGTTCATCACTTCTTCCTCGAAGTGTCATCAGTTTGAAGAACACCAAGCCTCTCTCTGAAGTACTCGAACTTTACTCTGGCTAGTGGTTTCATCAGCACATCTGCAATCTGCTCGTCCGTCGCAACATACAGGAGCTTCACTACTCCTCTCTGCACCATATCCCTGATATAGTGATATTTGATCTCTATGTGTTTCGACCTGTCGTGAAACAATGGGTTCTCAGACAGCTTCACACAACTCTGGTTATTACAGAAGATACTAGTAGCATCCAACAGGAGATCAAATAACTTAGACAGTAGCTTCCGAGGCCATATTACCTCACAACTAGCCGAACAAGATGAAACATACTCTGCCTCGGCTGTACTCAGTGCTACGCAGGACTGCTTCCTGCTAAACCAAGAGATCACACCTCATCCCATATTGAAGCAGCACCCAGATGTGCTCTTCCTATCTGCAGCACTGCCAACCCAATCTGAATCAACATAACCCTGCAGGTTAAACTTTTGATTCACTTCATACTTGAGCCCATAATCAACTATACCCTTCAGGTACCTTAGAATATGCTTTACAACAACCAAGTGAACACTCCTCGGATCTGTCAGGAACTGGCTCAATGTGTTCACCACAAAGCAAATATCTGGTCTCGTGTTCGTCAGGTACATCAAGGACCCAATCATCTGACGATACATAGAGAAATCAACCGGCTCAGATGAAGCATCACATATAAGCTTCAGATTTGATGCCATAGTTGTGGCCATGGCCTTGCAATCCATCATCCCAAACCTCTTCAGGATATCTACTGTATACTTCCCTTGTCCAAGGAAGATCCCATCTGCACTCTGCCACACCTCCATACCTAGAAAACAGTGCATCATCCCCAAGTCCTTCATATCGAACTCGGCAGCAAGCTTCCTCTTTGTATCGGTAATCAATCTGTCATCTCCTGTTACAAACAGGTCATCTACATATAGGAGTAGAATCACAGGATTTCCTTCCTCAACCTTGTAATAAAGGTTGGAATCCGCTTTACTCTTGGTAAAGCCCAAACTAGATAGAAAATTGTCCATCCTACCATACCAAGTTCTAGGAGCTTGTTTTAAGCCATACAAGGATTTCTTCAATCTGCACACATATGACTCCCTGTCATGTGTTTCAAAACCGAGTGGCTGCTCCACATACACTTCCTCTTCAACTACACCATTCAAGAAAGCAGTCTTGACATCCATCTGGTGTATCTTCCATTTCATCGCTGCAGCCAGGGCAAGTAATGATCTGATGGAAGTGTACCTGGCTACAGGAGCAAAAGTTTCTTCATAATCTATTCCCTCTTTCTGAGAGAAGCCACGAGCTACGAATCTTGCCTTGTATTTCTCTATGCTTCCATCTCCAGCATGCTTGATCTTGCAGATCCATTTGGAAGTCACAACAAACTTCCCTTCAGTTCTTGGGACAACATCCCAAACATCATTCTTCATTATTGATTGGTATTCTTTGATCATGGCATCCTTCTATTCTTTCTTTTCCGCTGCTTCTTCGTAACTGGAAGGTTCTTTGTTCATGATGTCATAGAGTAAAGAATCATAGTTGGTATGTGATCTGATTCTCTTCTTTGCTCTGTGTTCTTCTTTTGGAATACCATATCTTTCTACATCTTGAATGAGCTCTCTAGCCCATGCAGGTTTTCTCTTGTGAGAGTTATTCTCACGAGGTGGATCTACATGTTGTTGCGGATCTTCAATTTCACAATCAACATCTGGAATTGCTTCAGTCATGGTAGTGTCTTGAAATCTAGTTTCCTTAAGTTCTTCATAATCTTCAACATGTGTCTTTCTTGATTTGATGAATGCTGAGTTTTCATCAAATGTCACATCCCTGCTGACATCAATCTTCTTGAACCCTGGAAAGTATATTCTGTAAGCCTTCGAGCTTTCACTGTAACCCACAAAGATACCCTTCTTTCCTGAAGGATCTAGCTTGGTCCTCTTTTCCTTTGGGACATGAGTGTATACTGGACAACCAAATATTTTGATATGGCTAACTTCAGGTTTCTTACCAGAGACCTCTTCTGGTGTCTTGTTGTCCAATATCTTGTGGGGTGTTCTGTTATGCACATATACAGCTGTTCTAGCTGCTTCTGCCCATAGATGCATAGGTAGATCCTGGTCATCCAACATTGCCCTTGCTGCTTCCATGATTGTTCTATTCTTTCTTTATGCAACTCCATTCTATTGTGGATTGTAAGGAGTAGTCAACTCCCTCTTAATCCCTGAATCACTGCATAATTTCTTGAAGTAACCTGAAGTGAATTCTCCACCATTGTTGAATCTGAAAGTTTTGATCTTCTTATCAGTTTGATTCTCCATCAAGGTTTTGAATTCCTTGAACTTATCAAACACTTCATCTTTGTTCTTCAAGAAGTAAACCCAAGTCTTCCTGGAGAAGTCATCTATGAAATAGACATAAAAAACATACCCACTTAGAGAACTGGATGACATTGGACCACATACATCGGAGTGGATGATTTCCAAGATACATTTTGCCTTGATTTCACTACTTGGAAATGCCTTCTTAATGTTCTTTCCTTTTGCACATCCTTTGCAAACACCTTCATGCTTGGTCTTAATTTCAGGAAGACCTTCTACAACCTTACTTGCAATTGGTAATGCTCTGTAGTGCATATGTGCAAGTATTCTATGCCAAAGTTCACTTGGCTCCATGGAATCATGTACCATGGCATGTTCAGGTTGTCCCTTCAATTTATACAATCCTCCCTCTTGCTCTCCAATCAGCACTACATCATCAATAGTTTTTCCCTTTGGCCACATTAGGACTTGGCTATCTACAAATGCAACCCTCATGCCTTTTGCATCCAATGCAGAGATGGAGAGAAGATTCTTCTTGAGCCCAGGTACATAAAGAACTTCTTTCATCTTCAAAGACTTTCCAGAGTCTAGGTTGTAGGAGGCTTCACCACTTACTTTGATAGGGTATTGATAATCATCCCCAAGTTTCACCTTATGGGGTGATTCATGTTCAGATAGGTTTACAAAAGATTCTTTAAACCTAGTCATGTGTTTGGAAGCCCCACTGTCAATTAACCAATCATTACAACCATGAGAGATAGTACCTGTGAGAGCAGAGATTAGAACATACTCTTCTTCACTTGATGAGTCATCATCACTTTCTGTCCTAGCCTTCTTCTTTGGAGGTTCATCATCCTCGACAACATGAGCATGGTACCTTCTTTTGTTGCCCTTCTTCTTCTTGTTGAAATTGTTGTTGTTATCCCTTTTGTTCTTGGGACAATCTGAAGCAAAGTGATCTTTCTCATTGCATGTGAAACATCTTAGATCCTTCTTATTCTTTTGTTGGTTGTGATAGGATCTCTTGTAATGAGAGTGCTCCTTCTTGGGCTTGCTTCTTTTGGTGTGAGCTGCGAGAGCTTGATCTTCACCTCCCATCTTTTCTTCTCGAGCTATAAGCCTGGATTCTTCTTGAGAGCATTCCTCCCACAATCTATTGAAAGAGATCAATTTCTTTCTTGCACAGATTCCTTGAATAAAGGAGTCCCATGACCTAGGTAGGCCATTCAGAGTGGTCATCAAAATTTCTCCATTCTTCACCACTTCATCTACGGCTTCAAGTTGTTCCTTGATCTGAGAGACCTTGGAGAAGTAAGATTGAATGGTCTCTCCATTCAACATCTTGACCCCTTTCAATTGATTCCGTAGAGTCATCTTCCGATTTATGTTCTTCCCTTCAAATAACTTGGCCAGGGAGTCAAACATCTCCTTGGGTGTCTTTAGAGATGACACATGAGGTATGAGATGGTCTTTGATAGAATCAGCAATGATTATCTTTACTTTGACCAAATTCTTCTTATGCAATACCTAAGCCTCTTCATCCTCTGGGATAGGGACCTTAGAGCTGATGTAGGAGTCCAATTCATTTTCTTCCAGGATTAACTCAATCCTATACTTCCAGGCTCGAAAGTTATCAGCCCCTTCAAGCTTATCCTCAAGATTGGTGCGGTGAGACATCTTAAAGACTACTTCAAATGGAAATAGAAGAGATTTAGGTCTTACCACTTGTTTTGCTGAAAACTGGATTTGGTCTCGGATTAGGGTTTGTTGGAAAAACCCTAAAAATTCAAAAAGTGAATTTCAACTTTCTGAAAGGATAGAAAGATGCGCCTTGATGATCTGATCAGCTTGGTGTATTCAGAATTTGAGATCTACAAAGCTTCACCCTTCAGAAATGCCTTTTAGTCTTCCCGGGTTCACTAGGGAGGAACTTGAATTAGGGTTTGATTTTCCCGAAGATTTACCCAGCCAAAAATCTCGATCCAAAGCTCTAAACTTCGATTGTTCCAAGGAGCTTCCAGCTATGTCTTCAGATTTCAGAAATTCCTATTTTTGTGGAAACCCTAATTTTTACGGCCAAATCTGAAAAAGCTCAGAATTGAATTCTGATTGGATAGATAGATTCTCCTTGATGAGTAGAGTCAATCTACTATACTGCTTTTCCAAAATCTGTGGAGAGAAACCCAATAAACAAGAAACCCTAGTTTCCGTCACTACACAATGTGTTCTTCTCAGGTTAGCTTTGATACCATGTTAAATTTTGAACATTAATTCAATATACTCTAGGATCTTTACTGAGAGAACAACATGTACAGTATATCAATGCATATCAATCATAACAAGCATGTCAATCATCACAAGAATCAAAAGCATGAGAGACAATAGACACACAGAGTTTCCGTGGGAAAAACCCTAAGGTGAAAAACCCCACAACTTCCTCAGAGATAGATAGAGCAATAGCTTAACCAAAGTACGACAAAAGTACAAGAGATAGACTCCTCTTAGCAGCTTATCCTCCTCCTCACAAGTGTGCCACTTTCCAAGTGAAGGAAGAATGAGTTTCTAAGTGATCCAAATAGAGATCTCCCGATCTCTATTTATACTTGTCATGTTTGCCCAATAACCTTATGGGGCCGACTTGTCTAGCTAGGTACAATAAATTCATATTACATTATATTGGTCCGATCCCTTACAAGGTGGTCTAATAACCCATCGGCAAGTTAACACACTTGCAAGACTTGTCAATACAATGACGACACTTCCGTATATAGGAATAATACATCTCTATAGGGGTACAATAAATATATAGATGGAATACATTCCAAAGTTACATATACATCAACAGATCCATTCAAGGTCGAGACAATAGTTTAGTTGCCTCCCTAGTGGAACGTGTGTCAACTACAGGGCCTCCAAGGTAAGGATAACTTCTTACATCACTTCATTACTAACTATGTTGAGATAAAAAAAAGGATCTATGCACGTTTTGAAGAAAGGGGTCACTTTCATTTTGGGATGATCATGCTCAACAATCATTTGATGCATTGAGAGCGAAATTAATGTCCGCCCTTGTACTAAGTCCTTCGGACTATAGTAAAGATTTTCTATTATACCTAGTGGCTTCTAAATTGACATTGGTATGGTTTTGGTTCAAGAAGATAAACTACATCAAGAGCATGTAGTTTACTATTTGAGCAAGAACTTGGTTGGACCAGAATTCAGGTACTTGCATGTTGAGAAGCTAACATTGGAAATTGTTCATGATGTCTAAAGACTCCAACACTATATTATTCTTAGATGAACTACAATGATTGCAGATGTGTAATACCTCAATTTTGACCCTTAGAAAATATTGGCTTCTAATGTAAATATTGTATACACACGTTGTATGTTTCCCTCGCGTGGAGCTCAAGGCCAAGGCCCCACTAGTTTATGCTCGGATTTTATTTGAATTAGACACGCTTGATATTTTGTTACCCACGTGCTATTAAGCCATGGGATATTGTAAATTGATGTAAATATCTAATATTGAAATAAAATACCAAAACTGGCTATGGAGGCAACGAATGAGAAGGGGCCACATGTATCCACTAGGGAGTGGTGAGGGGGATATGGGACTAAACCCTAGGCTGCCACATGTCATTATGAGAACCCATTGACTTCGCTAGATGACATTTATGCCTGTTGTAAGGAAGTGGTTGAGATTTCATCCCATGGATTTAATGGAGCATGGGCAGCCCAGAAATTCGTATGGGTAGTTATGAGCTCTGTTTTCTTGTACAAGAAGTCACTCAACCTCAGGGGAGGGGGATTCATTCTCATCCCCATTCCATGGTGAAGAAACCCAGCATCATTATCCATCCAAAGAAAATGAGTTCCTAGCAGGGAGAAAACCAGAAATCGTGACTGTGATAGAACCCACGTTTTGGGAAGCCAAAAACGTCAAGATTGGGTATTGGGAAGTGAAATCCAATGGGGGATCCATTGGTATGACCCTTGGGGGCAAATGTGGGAGTATGAGCTACCCCGAAATCAATAGGAAAACCCAGTTTTTGTAGCTCAGAAAACCAGTGACGGATTTGAGTTATTTGGTGAGCAGAATGGTGAGAAATCAAGTTGGAAATGACTATGCAGAAGTTGGGTATGCTTGATAAACCCAGTGAAGGCTAGGATCTCAAGGATTAGCAGCTGGACCTTTCTATGCCCATCCTGAAGAGCACTGGAGGGAAGAGTTTCCTGAGGGACTGTGTAACAAAGAAGGGGATCTTCCTTGTGTTGGATGTGGTAGGTAATGTGGGTGCCTGACTGTTGAGTTCACTTGAGATGCCTATAGCTCTATGGTTGAGATCACTAGCTTAGCGTTACCCTCCTCTATATTCTTGTATGCTTGATAAACCCAACGGTGTGTTGGCTTAGCATAACTGATGACCGGAACCATGGCTGTGAGTGAGCCCAGCTAGTTACTCCTTAGTGGATACACAGCCCAGCTCGGGGGTGATCTCTCAGCTGAAAGAATATAGGATGGATAGAGACCTATGGTTGGGTGGAACGTTGCCCTCACGTAGTTGGTCGTTGGACATTTACATTTCAAGATAAGTATTCTTCTGAATTAATTTAGATACATTCTGTGCTCTGCAATGTGTTCAATCTGAATGTTAAATATTCATGGTAATCCAATTGATATGGAATCACCTTTTTGCTTGAGATAAACATATTGATGCATTCCATCCTGTCTGAGTATTATGTTTAATTCTGCTGTGTTTATATTGAATTGAATCTGCACACAGAAGTAATTTTATTTGTTATGAAATTATGAGTAAAAATATTGAGGCTAAGTCTTTACAAAAGCTCGGCGTGTTGTTAATGTTTCCTTCCCTGCATCTAATGGGAGAAGGGGACATTACAGAGTGGTATCAGAGGTAGCATACAGGAAAGATGGTGACCATAAATGATGCTCAAGATCCTTATGAACACGAAGAAGACGTTCTAGGAGAAAATGTGCATGAAGGGAATGCAGAGACTGAATCCAATGGGAGAAGGGAGCAAGTGACTCCTCAGAATTTGGTTGAAACCATGGTGAGCTTCAATGAAAGATTGATGAAGGCTCAAGAAGAAGAACACCAACTCAATGCTGCTATTTTGCAAAGCCTCACTGATATGCGGCATAAGATAAACCTTGGGTCCAACCCCAGCAATATGGGTGAAGAAGGAAGAGATGCAGGGAGTCATTCTAGCGGTCGTTCGAAGAGGAGGACTCCAAGCCCAAGGAAGAGTTCGGTGAGCAGAAAACATAAAACATCTTCATCAAGGTCTTCTTCCAGCAGGTCGTGTGACTCCAAATGTTCTAGGAGAAGTCCAAGACATGCACCTAAGAGATTGGATGGAAGAAAGAAGTTCAAGGGAATTCCACAAGGAGAATTCAGGAAGGCAAGACCTCCCACATTTGATGGGGAAGGCAAGACTGGCCAAGAGGCAGAAGCATGGCTTCTTGGAATGAGGAAATACTTCAGAATTAAAGACTATTCAGGAAATGAGAAAGCCAGAATTGCCATTTACAACTTAAATGGCAGAGCTTCCATTTGGTGGGACAATCTCTTGCAAGTGAAAATAATTAATGAAAGAAGGATCAGTTGGGAAAGATTTAAGAGGTACTTCAAGGAGAAATACCTTTCTGCTAGGTATTATGACGGTAAGAGAAAAG
Source organism: Larix kaempferi (assembly GCA_027924585.1). Taxonomy (NCBI): domain Eukaryota; kingdom Viridiplantae; phylum Streptophyta; class Pinopsida; order Pinales; family Pinaceae; genus Larix; species Larix kaempferi. The sequence goes on from BSBM01000030.1 coordinate 14,938,891, forward strand.
AGTTTAATGAACTCAGGTTGGGACTAAAATCTATGGAAGAGCATGTCCACAAATTCTTGGAATTACTGAGGTATGTTGACTATATCAAAGATGAGAGAGTAAAAATCCAATGCTTTCTTGGGGGCCTACCTCAGAGTTTCAGAGATCGTATTGAGTTTGTTAATCCACCAAGTTTGGATGAAGCCATTAGGATGGCAATGCACTGCTATGAGCAAAATAAAGGAAAAACAGATGCTAACCCAGCATGGAAAGGAAAGCCAAGAGGGAAGTTTGATCAAAAGAAGGATGGCTTCAAGCCACCATTCAGAGGTCAGCTTAGAACCTTTCCACAGGGGAAACAAGCAAGGAGTGGATTCAAACCAGTAGTGGCAGTAGACAAAGCATCAAAGGGACCACTTTAGTGTTGGGGATGTGGAGAAAACCACATGTTGAAGGATTGTCCACATCGAAAAAACAATTCTCGAAAGTTGAACAACCTGAAGGGAGTAGCTACGGTGGAGGACATGGCAAGGGCAGCACCTCGGATTTATGCAGCGTTGGATAATCACCAAGCAGATCATCAATCATCAGTGGTGGAAGTCGAAGGTAAGATTGCTACGTAATCTATTTCTGTTTTGATTGATCCAGGATCTACTCATAGTTACGTTTCTCCAAAAGTTGTTGAAGGTTGTTCTCTTAGAAAAATGAAGCATAATAAGTCTTGGCTAGTGCAACTAGCCACGAGAACCAAGAGAAAAGTAAGTGAGGTAGTGATGGAGTGTCCCATAGAATTGAATGGACTCAACACATATGCTGAATTGAATGTGTTACCATTAGGATCCTATGATGCATTAATTGGCATGGATTGGTTAGAAAAACATAGAGCCAAATTGGACTGTTATGAGAAAGCACTTGAGTGCATTGATGAAAAGGGAAGGCCAACATTTGTAAAAGGGATCCCAAGCAAGTTTAAATAAGGCAGATTTCAGCCCTGCAGTTGAAAAAGTTTTATAAGAAGGGTTGTCAATTATATGCAGTCCATATGCCAGATTCATTAGAGGACAAAGGGCCAAGACTAGAAGACTTCAGGATATTGCAAGAGTTCCAAGATGTGTTTCCGGATGAGGTACCAGGGTTGCCACCGACGAGAAATATTGATTTTTCCATCGATCTTGTTCCAGGGGCAGCAACGAATTCCAAAGCCCCTTATAGAATGAGTACACCGGAGTTGGTGGAATTGAAGATACAGCTGTAAGAATTAATGGATAAAAGGTATATCAGGCCTAGTGTGTCCCCTTGGGGAGCGCCGGTGTTATTTGTCAAGAAGAAATATGGGACTTTAAGGCTGTGTATTGATTACAGGCAGCTCAATAAAGTGACAGTTAAGAACAAGTATCCATTACCAAGAATTGATGACTTGTTTGATCAAATGAAGGAAGCCAAATTATTTTCAAAGATTGACTTGAGGTCTGGCTACCATCAAGTGAGGATTAAAGAAGAAGACATTCACAAGACGGATTTCAGAACTAGATATGGTCATTATGAGTTCACTGTGGTTCCATTTGGCCTTACCAACGCACCTGCCACATTCATGTGTCTCATGAATAGTGTATTCAACAAATATTTGGATAAGTTTGTGATTGTGTTTCTAGATGACATTCTTTTCTATTCAAGAAACGAAGAAGAACATGAGGAGCATCTAAGAATGGTGTTGCAAGTTCTTAGAGAACATCAGCTGTATGCCAAGTTAAGCAAGTGTGAATTCTATCAAAAGAGGATTCAATATTTGGGTCACGTCATTTCAGAAGAAGGAATTGCAGTGGATCCGGAGAAGATTAATTCCATCATGGATTGGCCAACTCCAAGAAATGTTTCAGATGTTAGATATTTTATGGGCCTTGCTGGTTACTACAGAAGGTTTATTGAAGGATTCTCCAGGATAGCTCATCCGATCACTTCATTGCAAAGGAAGAACATCAAATTTATATGGACTGAAAAATGTGAGAAAAGTTTTTAGAAATTAAAGGAGTTACTTACCAGCGCTCCTGTTTTGAAGATAGCAGATCCAAGGAAGGATTTTGTAGTGTGCACGGATGCTTGCATTGAAGGACTGGGTGGGGTTCTCATGCAAGAAGGAATTGTGATTTGCTATGAATCCAGGAAATTAAAAGAGCATGAAAAGAATTATGCCACACATGATTTAGAATTAGCAGCCATAGTGCATGCTCTTAAGATGTGGAGGCATTACCTGATGGGAAGAAGATTCGAGCTTAGAACAGACCACATGAGCCTGAAGTATTTGTTTGAGCAACCAAACTTGAATGCTAGGCAAGCTAGATGGATGGAAGTTCTTTGTGAATTTGATTTTGAAATTAAACATGTAAAAGGGAAGGAGAATAAGGTTGCAGATGCTCTTAGCAGAAAATTTCATGTTTCAGCAGTAAGTATGTGCAAATCAGATTTGAAGACAAGAGTTCTTGAAGCCCAAAACGGTGACGAAACTTGCCTTCAAATTAAAGAGAAGTTGCAGCACGGTAATGTGGATGAAAAGTGTGCAGGATATCAGCTGGGTGAAGACAATATCCTCATCTACAAAGATAGGTTGTACATTCCAAATAATGCAGATTTGAAGAAACTAGTGATGGATGAAATACACCAAATGCCGTACTCTGGACACCCAGGATATCAGAAGACTATAATAGCGGCAAGAAAGCAATACTTTTGGAATGGCATGAAGAAGGACATAGCTAAGTACATTGATAGGTGTCAGAAGTGCCAACAAGTCAAGGCAGAACACCAGCATCCAACAGGGTTAATGCAGCCCTTACCCATTCCGGAATGGAAGTGGGAAGTGATCTCCATGGATTTTATAACAGGTCTGCCCATGACAGTGAAGAAGCATGATTCAATCATGGTTGTGGTGGATAAGCTATCGAAGGTATCTCACTTTACCCCAGTAAAGTCCACTCACAAGGCTAGTGACATTGCGAACATCTTCATGAGAGAGATATTCAGATTGCATGGATTGCCTAAGGCAATAATTTTTGATCGTGATACAAAGTTCACCTCCAATTTTTGGAAGGGATTATTTCAGGAATTGTGAACTAAATTGAATTTCAGTACAACTTACCATCCTCAAACGGACGGCCAAACCGAGAGGGTGAATCAGGTTCTTGAAGACATGCTGAGAATGTATGTGATGGACAAACCATCCAAGTGGGAAGATTATTTACACTTGGTTGAATTTGCATACAATAATGGACACCATGCATCCTTGGGAATGAGTCCATTTGAAGCATTGTATGGCAAGGGATGCAGGACGCCAGTGAATTGGGACGTCCCAGTAAACAGGGTAGTGCTTGGACCAGAGATGATCAAGGAAATGGAATAGGAAATTGTTAAGATCAGGCAGAATTTAAAGGCAGCTCAGGATAGGAAAAAGAGTTATGCAGATTTGAAAAGAGTACATAAGGAATTTCAGATTGGGGATCATGTTTATTTGAGAGTGAAACCAAGGAAGAGTTCCCTCAAGTTGGGGAGTTGTGCCAAGTTGTCACCCAGATATTGTGGGCCATTTGAAGTCCTTGATAGGATAGGGCCAGTTGCATATAGAATTGCATTGCCTGCTAGCATAAGAGCTCATAATGTTTTCCATGTATCTTTGCTTAAGAAGTATGTACATGATCCTAATCATATGATTGATTGGAATGTGATACAGGTGGAACCCGAGGGAGAGTTCCAAGTAGAACCTATGTGCATCCTTGACAAGAAAGTCACATTGCTTCGGAACAAAGCCATCGGGCAGGTAAAGGTCCAATGGGAGCACCTTAGTCCCAATGAGGCTACATGGGAGCTAGAGGATGCCATGAGGGAGGCATTCCCATTTTTGTTCAGTTTTGAGAACACCAAGGACGGTGTTGTTCTAAGGGGGAGGGGAATGTAATACCCCAATTTTGACCCTTAGGAAATATTGGCTTCTAATGTAAATATTGTATACACACGTTGTATGTTTCCCTAGCATGGAGCTCAAGGCCAAGGCCCCGCTAGTTTATGCTCGGATTTTATTTGAATTAGACACGCTTGATATTTTGTTACCCACGTGCTATTAAGCCATGGGATATTGTAAATTGATGTAAATATCTAATATTGAAATAAAATACCAAAACTGGCTATGGAGGCAACGAATGAGAAGGGGCCACGTGTATCCACTAGGGAGTGGTGAGGGGGCTATGGGACTAAACCCTAGGCTGCCACATGTCATTATGAGAACCCATTGACTTCCCTAGATGACATTTATGCCTGTTGTAAGGAAGTGGTTGAGATTTCAGCCCATGGCTTCAATGGAGCATGGGCAGCCCAAAAATTTGTATGGGTAGTTATGAGCTCTGTTTTCTTGTACAAGAAGTCACTCAACCTCAGGGGAGGGGGATTCATTCTCATCCCCATTCCATAGTAAAGAAACCCAGCATCATTATCCATCCAAAGAAAATGAGTTCCTAGCAGGGAGAAAACCAGAAATCGCGACTGTGATAGAACCCACGTTTTGGGAAGCCAAAAACGTCAAGATTGGGTATTGGGCAGTGAAATCCAATGGGGGATCCATTGGTATGACCCTTGGGGCGAATGTGGGAGTATGAGATACCCCGAAATCAATAGAAAAACCCAGTTTTTGCAGCTCAGAAAACCAGTGACGTTTTTGAGTTATTTGGTGAGCAGAATGGTGAGAAATCAAGTTGGAAATGACTATGTAGAGGTTGGGTATGCTTGATAAATCCAGTGAAGGCTAGGATCTCAAGGATTAGTAGCTGGACCTTTCTATGCCCAACCTGAAGAGCACTGGAGGGAAGAGTTTCCTGAGGGACTGTGTAACAGAGAAGGGGATCTTCCTTGTGTTGGATGTGGTAGGTAATGTGGGTGCCTGACTGTTGAGTTCACTTGAGATGCCTGTAGCTCTGTGGTTGAGCTCACTAGCTTAGAGTTACCCTCCTCTATCTTCTTGTATGATTGATAAACCCAACGGTGTGTTGGCTTAGCATAGATGATGACTGGAACCATGGCTGTGAGTGATCCCAACTAGTTACTCCTTAGTGGATACACAGCCCAGCTCGGGGCTGACCTCTCAGCTGAAAGAATATAGGCTGGATAGAGACCTATGGTTGGGTGGAACGTTGCCCTCATGTAGCCGGTCGTTGGACATTTACATTTCAAGATAAGTATTATTGTGAATTAATTTATATACATTCTGTGCTCTGCAATGTGTTTAATCTGAATGTTAAATATTCATGGTAATCCAATTGATATGGAATCACCTTTTTGCTTGAGATAAACATATTGATGTATTCCATCATGTCTGAGTATTATGTTTAATTTCGCTGTGTTTATATTGAATTGAATTTGCACACAGAAGTAATTTTATTTGTTATGAAATTATGAGTAAAAATATTGAGGCTAAGTCTTTACAAAAGCCCGGTGTGTTGCTAATGTTTCCTTCCCTGCATCTAATGGGAGAAGGGGACATTACAAGATGTCAATCCATTTCAACATATATTGTCCCAATGTATAGTCAGAGGTAAATATAATAAATGGATTGTGATTCTATATGAGTTTGACTTAGAATTTGCATAAGCTAAGATGAAAAAATATTTGGTATTCATCGAGCTTATGTCAAAGCTCCTAAGAGAAGATGAAGAACCAATTGAAAAAGAATCGTTACCTGATGAATATGTCTTCCTCACAGACTTGAATGACCCTTGGTATGGAAATATCCCGGTGTACCTCTAGACTTAGAGGGTCCCATCTCAATTCTTTTGTGAACACCGACACTGAATTCATCATCTTGGAAAGAATTATTCTATTATTGGAGACACCTTATACCTTCAGGGGTTTGAATCAATCCTTAGAATATGTCTAACTCATGAAGAAGCTAATAAGGTGTTGAATGATTGCCACATAGGATCATGCAGTGGTCACTTATTAGGGTTAGCAACAACCCAAAAAATATTGCATGCATGGTATTTTTGGCCTTCCATCTTTAAAGATTCCATCGAAGCAGCAAAGAAGTGCCACCCATGTAAAATTTTCTCTAGGAAAGTGTGCACACATCCTGCTCCACTATATCCTATCATCATTGTCAAGCCCTTCAAAAAATGGGGGGTGGACTACACAACCTATAACCCGACATTGACAAAAGGTCATAAGTACATCATTGTGGTCATGGACTACTTTACTAAGTGGGTCGAAGACATACTTATTTTTACTTGTGATGGTGGTACAATTGTACAGTTCATATTTAATCAAATTATGGTTAGATTTGGTATGCCTAAAGAGATTGTCACTAAAAATTTCAATCATTTTCAAAATAAAATGATGACATAATTATCAGCCAAGCTTGGATTCCAAGAGGATTTCTCCTCGTAGTATTATCCACAAGCAAATGGACAAATAGAGGTTTTCAACAAGTCTTTGAAAACTATGTTGCAATGGACAATTAGCAGAAGCAAAAACAATTGGCACATAATGCTATATCCAACACTTTGGGCTCACAGGACTTTAGTCAAGAATACCACAGGGTTCACCCCATTCTAGCTTGGAAATGATGTTGGAGATGTGTTACTGATTGAATATGAAATCCCATCTCTGAAGCTAGCCATAAAATTCCTACCTGACACTAGCCATTTAGAAGAATGATTAGTTTATCTGGAACAATTATATAAACATAGAAGTGACATGACTACTGCAAACACTAGTACAAAATGGATAATTAGTGACTAACAAACAACCGAACTTTTGATATAAATGACTATTTTTGAGGCAATGACTATTGGTAACAATTTAGAAATCTCTTTTCACCCAACTAATTTAGTCGTATATCACTTAGTCATTAATTGGTTGAATTGATTCATTATCTAGTAATATATTTACTCGTTTATTTGATCATTAATTGTCACCATTTTGTAGTGTATTTAGTTGTTTATTTGGTCATTAATTGCCACCATTTTTAGTAGTACATTTACTAGTTTAATTAGTTATTAATTGTTGTCATCTTGTAGCATATTTATTAGTTTATTTAGTCATTATTTTTTTTTATCAATTTTACTTGTATATTTTGTCACGTTATAAAGCACTATGCAAGTAGTGTAATCCTAGTTTCTTATAACACGACTAAAATAATAGTATCTCTGGTTTAGTAGTTTCGTATTCATTATATTTATTACTAATTTAGTAGTTTTATATTCATTTTCTTCTCTTTGTTCATTATTATCAATATAAATTAATATGATGTGAATATATTAAAAAATGTCATACAATATTGATGTTGATCTATTATTATCAACGAAACAAGTTAAAGATACTTAACATCTCAACAATACATAACATTTAATTGTACATTTTGAACTTAGAACATTATAAATCTCCAATCCATAGTACAAATATTTCGATATTCTTCCAAAGAGTTAGAAACACTTAAACAAAAAAAAGTGGCTATATAACTATGCATTCAAACAAACATCTTACACTTGATAAAGCACAATAAGAAGGATGTCTTTATTATCATTATAACATATTATTACATTCTTTTCCTTTAGCCAACATAACAATTCAATTAACAAGAATGATGTACATCTTCTTTTATTGCATCCCAATGTTTTGAAGCCATGCAAAGCCAACAAGCAGATGCAAGTTGCTGATACAAGCTTGGAGAATAACAATGGCCATTAAAATCCATCAATTTCCGTCTTCCATGCGAGAACATTGGGATTGTTCTCCCATTCTATATAGACAAAGTAGTAAATGGGTAGTTACCAATGGAGTCACAACCAATAATGTGTTTGTACTCTCTTGTAATCCAAAATTTATCATATACTTTCCTACCTGAACTTCCCTTGTACTCAAAAAACAATGCCGAATGGTTAGTCAGGTCCAACATTAATCCATCTTGCTCTTATACTATTCCATAACCTTATCTATAAGAGTAAATCTGCATACCTATAATATAATACCAAGTACACAAACCATGCACTTATTACATTATGGCTTGGGAAACCACACCATCATCATTAGTCAGATCTAATGTTCTTCCATCACTACTCCATGCATCAACCATGAATTCATCTTCAGTCGCTCCCACAAAGACAAAAATATAAGCATGTATTTACATTCAAGTCCCATGGAGTTTGTTTTCTATAATGCATTGTTGTGCCTATAACATTGACGAATGCAATATCAACTCCACTGCTAACAAGTATTGCACATTGAAGCAGTCCATGATGTGCACCGATTCAATAAAATACAATGGAATCTCAAAACATGGTGTGATGATTTTCTGTTCTTTGTTATCTACCTTGCAAACTTCCCCATTCATTAACTATTCACATTCTATGAAGTGTAATGTAGAATCTTTTCTACCCATTAAAAAAAATCAGGCAATAACCCCATTCAAATTTACTCCTCTTTTGTTATACTTCTACTATTCTATGCTAACTTATTTCTATCATTCTTTGTAAAATCACTACTTTGAATGTATTGTTCAAGATTCTACATGTAAACACAAATTTCTTTTAAAGATAAAATAAAAAGGGAGTTTGAGTTTCCAAAATATACAAACCAATACAAATAAACATACTTTCAAATATTAAAAAATACACGGAACTAGGAGAGGAATGCAATTTTACTTTTAGCCATTGTGACAGTAGTAGATATCCCATCCTACACACTCTTGAGAAGAGTATCATAGTAATTAGCACCATACCACTTTTGGTGGGTGAGAGTGTCAACCCAATTCTTCCTTTCTTGTCTTTGAATATAATGGACATAAGATAACATGCCCCTCATAATTGGACCATAAAATTTTACATCTGTTTTCCATATCTTTGCTTTGTTTTTCTAGAATTCTCAATGCCGGTTGTACTTTCCTGACTCTATTATATTTGAGTACTTTCCTTCAATTCAAGGTGTTAATATGGGTAAATAAGGAACTACTACTGCTTACTAGGGGTAATGACTTGGAAGGCATTGGCCTTTTCCTTGAGGTCATTTATTCCCTTAAGGCACATCTTAGCCGAAAGACAAAATATTCATAAATGAGTTTCTAAACTCCTACCTTTGATAGCATGCTGAAGGTTTGAAACATGCTATATTGTTTATACCAAGATAGCTACACAACTATATTCCTTCGACTAAACCACACATATTATTCATACAAAAAGGCACAATCCTACTTAGCCAAAAGACAAAATATTCATAAACGAGTTTCCAAACTCCTCCTTTTGATAGCTCGTTGGAGGGTATCCAGAAAGAGTGTATGCTGAAGGGGGATATCCTTGAGGGGGGAAATTCTATGATGGGTAACCATGCAGCTATGGATATGTAGGTTGTCCATATGCAGGTTGGGCAGGATTTGAATGGGCATATACAATAGGTGGTGGGACACCCTATTCAATGTGAGACTTGTGCTGCATACCATGTTCTTGCATCACCCTTTCAATTGATCCAAACTTGCCATCATGCTTGTGCAATTCACTTTGTGTTGTCTACAGAGTGGAAATCAAAGGACCAATTAAACAAATTACAAGAGGAAAATGTGTGAGAGAATGTTTTTCACCAAATATTTAACGATGTACATATCTACATGCATACTAAACCTTGCATAATAGATCATAAATTTCTAGTTAGATTTACAATAGTGATAAGAGATATTAAGAGTTAGAATATGATATAATTTTCTTTTTGTAAGTAAGAGATAAATTATATTCATTAGCTATAAAATACAAAATGGTTCAATTGTGATCCCAAGAGGATCCTCCATAGAGTGGAAAACAGACCCTTCTTGAGTTTTGGATCATGAATAATAATCAACCATAGCCCCATAATAGAGTTTGGTTCATGTCCATTGTCCAAAATAAAGCATTTATGTATCTGAAATTTAAACTTAATTGGACTACTATGGAGAGTAACTATAATTTCAATGGATGTAGCTTTGATAAACAATGCAACAACTATGATTGAAATAGACAAGTTGTAACTATCAAGGACTGAGCTAGAGTTGTAGTGCATGGAGCTAAATGCAAAGCTTTAACAAAAAACATCTGAGTTTTTTCCATAGCTAGAAGTTCAAGGGGGAGGAACCTTGGTGACCCTATTGGGCTTGTCATCCGAGTCTTTTATTGTCTAAGGGGTTGAAGGAGAGGTGCCTGGATCAACGCTAAAAAATCGTAACGCAACCCCTTGTCTCCGATCCATAATATTGAACTTGGTGTGCAACAATCGAATATGCCCCTTTGTCCTTTTCAGTGGCACGAGTGTTGGGTAAAATTATCACTAGTTAATTTACCTTCAATTAATTGTCAACCAGGGTGCGTAAACTTCGAGCTGCTACACTATATGTGCGGGCAAGGTAGTTTCAATGCTCATGCTAATAGTAAATTAAAGAAATTCTAGTCTACTCACAAACCAAAAACAAAATGTAATTGATGAAGCTATTACTTTATTAAGTAATTAATGCTAAGGTTACTAGGTCTTTCCTAAAGAAAAGAAAATCAATTTGCTGACCCCTATCTTACTGTCAAACTCAATATAACCTACAACAACCTACGTCAATATTTCAAAGCAATATGAAACTACAGTAATCTTCCAACACAATACTAGCTACATCTATCTTGTATAGGAAACAACTTATTAAAAAGAACTTAACAAATGAAAACCCTCTGCTCATTCAACAATCTACTGCAACTCTGGTTAAAATCCACACACTGTGATTCGAAAATACCCTACAGTCTGATAAACTTGACAAGTATTGGAGCTATTCACTATTCAATGTCATGCTGCCAATAAAAGAAATATGAAATTTCAATCTATTCTCTTCATTAAATCGATTCTACAACAAACCAAATCAAGTTCATCACACAGTTTATCAATGCCAGAACTCTGAACAATGATCATAACCATCAATAAGCAATCCATGCTGAAAGCCAAAGAGGTTTTAAATACAAGCCACTCCTGAATCTATTCTACAGGCTAGATCGAATACAAATGATATTAATTAATATTCTGCAGACATACATTCCATTTCAATTCACAAATGAACAAAACCATTAATCATTCCATAAAAATAGTGTCAAAGGATAAAAACTTCACTCTACTTACTGCAAAACACACAACACTTAAGTATGAAGGATCGGTGTTGAAGCTGGGCCCTGACCTTCAACGCCTGCCAGTCTTAAATCGAAGCTTTAAAGAAGATAAATGCTGGATCTATTGATAAAAATAAAGTTTTATAGTCTTCTCCTGTGTATCTCCTTCTCAAGCTTTATTTATACATGAACAGATGGACAAGATCCATCCCCAAATTCATAAATTCGAGCAACTACCCAGAAAACGGCCAACACCAAATCTGGCAAAACCACGTCTGTTTCGGAAGGGATTTCTCCACATTGGTTCAAAAATTCTGAAAAATGCCCGCAATTAGGGGTAAATGGGGCCATTTGTGAAGTGGGTTTCGAACCGTTTTGAACAATTCCCAACCGATTGTCAGAAATTGAGCCCGAAATCAGGTTCTTGATCAAAGACGGGAATGCCATTTTGGGCAAATGACATCCTCAGAATAACACTGGATAATCTTCATAAGTATCTGGAAGGTGATGTGAATCCAAGAGAAACATCTCCACTGTGGACCGAATCCCCCAAATCCCTGGTTCAACATATCTTCTGAGCGCCGATACCACTACATGGAAGAAACAAAGACTCATTAGTTGACCAAATATTTAAATGGAAACTTAAAGGTTGCATTACACACATAAAAACAAAGCAAAGTAATGAATAAGTAATTAAAAAGTCACTTACCAAAACCTAGCAATGTTGATCTTCAAAAAGGCATAATCATGTACAAAACAACACTAAATAAGGCTGACTAGCACTTAATCTCATGTGACTTGAAACTAGAAATATGATGCTGAATAGTCAAAATAGGAAGCCAACAGCGAGCTCCTCCAGAAGGTCATCAATGGTTTTGTCTCTATCATAAATCATGGATCCCATTAGTGATTTCATTGACTAGAAGAGATAAAGGGAGTGATGGTAAAGATCCATGTGAGACCTGGTGTCTCTAGGATCCACCACCAACTCTGCCAACTTCGTCAGATTATCCTTTGATTGCATCTCATCCCGTTGAATCTAAATTAATCTCTCAGTTGTAACAAGTTCTTGTTTGACATGGGATGGGGTGTGTTGCTAGTAGAACAAAGCAGCCTCTGTTTCCCTCTTAAAATCCTTTGTTGTCTTGGGGTTGGTCATGGGAGTATTTCCCTTGCGCTTGGACCCTCTGCCCATAGTGCCTCTCATTAACTAGAAAACAAATTCAATACCGTGCTCTTGCATCCCATGCTTCCAACCAAACAAGTTACACTGTTTCTTGATTAGATCATAATGCAATGTGGGGGGAGGTTGATAGCGATTAATAGCTTCCTTGCTCGTCTCTGCCATCTCCTGCCATGAGTCTCGTCATCGTTATGATTCATAATGGCCATACTATCACCGTACTAGTCCCAATCCATATTCATCATGCTTCCACCTCAATTGAACAACTCCTTCGTGCAATCCCCAATAAGGGTACATCCATCTTTTTTGAACGTATGTTTCATCCTCATCATGCACTAATATGCTATACACCTTCCATATGTGGTATCAGGGTTTGCACCTTGCCTCGTGGAAATGTCATCATCCTCCCCCACCTCCATCACCCACCATGGGGTAGAAGATAGTATTATTAACCAAGAAACAAAATACCATTTTAAAGACATTGCAAGACTTGATGATGCATAACACTTTCTCCTTGACCAACATATAATGAACAATTGGTGAACAAATCAAAGAGTCTATGCATGCTATTGTTTAGATTAAAAAATGCATTTAGTAAACACCATCCAACAAACAATTTAACAAATTTGAGGCATCTCCAAGTTCATCACTGCCAACAATACCTGCAATAATAGAGAAGATACAAGCCAATTGTTGGAGGGAAAACATGAAATGCTGCAATGGCATTAGAGAAATGCAATCAATCACTAAAAAATCACTCCATGATGGTAACAAGAAGAAAAATAAAGACAATATAATTTCTGAGTTGATAATTAATTATTAGAGTTACAAACACAAGGATACATGTTTCCTACTTACAATGATAAATTGTCACATTTAGTTGAAGGGATATTGAATTTATGTTGCAGGAGGAAGTGAGTATAAGCAATAGATTTTCCAAAGCAACATAAAAATTGATAAATCATAAAATGTTAAGCATAAAATTCCATATTCAGAAAAGGAATCTATACAATTCTAGAAAACTTAACTCGTTAAATCAGAAAGTGGATGCATAGCTTAGGAGCTTAGGTACCAAACTAGAACAACAAATAGGTATTTGCAAAAAAAAAAAATTGTGGCAGCAAGGGACCATTTGTATTTACATGCTTTTGAAATATAAGAAAACAAACAAGGTTGCATCGTGAAAGGAGTACAATGGTATATACTTTAAGACAACCCATCGACTAGGTTGTGGAGATGAAATATCAAACTGGGAGAGATGAGAAAAAAAGGCCATATGATGACCTTAGCTTTGACATTTGAAATGATATTTTTAAATATGCCTTTGTTGATCTTTTAATATATGATACTGATATTCTCTAGTAGGAATTCAAGAGAAGGTGACTAAGAAATGTTTTAACTATTATGGAAGGGGAAGAGAAAAAGATGCCATCCCCCTTGTCAAACAGTAGAGGCTTTCTAAACCAAAACAATTAGGAGGTTGGGGATTGAAATATATTCATTGTTTTGGGAGGGATATCATAGCTAAAAGCCTTTGGAGATTACTTACAATTAATGGGATTTGTCAGCAAGTGATGCAATCCAAATACATTACCCCTCTCAGAGAAGAAGAAGAATGATTCACCTAACACAACAAACTCATCTACTATATGGAAAGAGTTGGTTCTGAAATTCCCATGTATGTGGATTTTGCTTTGTTGGAATATAGGAAATGAAAGGATTGTTAGATTGGGTTTGGGCCCCTAGATTGGATGTGAAGGGCATCACGGGTTCTCTGAGGAGCTATTATTCATGCTAAGACAACATGATATTTTCACCCTTGTAGATGTTGCAACTCCTAGACTTAATTCTCTTTGGAACCAAGGATTCAAATATAGGAGGCTCCTCCATTTGGATCCACAACTCATTGAATAATGGGACTCCTTTATTCTAAAATTGCAAAGGAACTGTATTAGATTGTTAGAGGATGGAGACACCTTGGGGTCTAGTCAAAGAACCTTGTTGGTGGGGTATGTTGCAAAATTGGGGTATATAGCAAGTTTTCTTGAAGAACAACCTTAGGTTGAATGGTGGTGGAAACTAGTTTGGAAAATTAATGCTCCCTTCAAGTAAAAAAAGTTATTTTTGCTTGCTTTCAAAAGTAAGATCCCCACCTGGGATACCCTAATAAGTTCTTAGCAAGCACCTAGTTTATGCCCTCTTTGCAAATGCAATGAAGAATCCATCCAACACATCCTTTTGGATTATTCTTTCACAAGATAATTTTGGAAGCATCTCCTTTCCTCTTTAGGTGGGAAGGGTAAATGGGAAGGCCACAACTTATTGAACAACTTCAACAACTAGATGGAATATATGTCTACGGTAGACCATATAGCCATTCATGTGATTGTTTCTCAGGTCATCTAGATTTCTAGGAACAACATTTTCTTTGAAGATAAACCCTACTCTCCCATTGAATTGTTTGAATTTCACAAAATTAAATATGTATATGTTCAAGTCAAAAAGCTCCCACAACCAAATCTAGTGAGACAACCTAAACTATGATGATAAACAAGGATACCCCTTAGGATTCTTCGACAATTCTAGCAAAGAAAATCCAGGGGATTGTGGAACTAAGGGTGCTTTATAGCTTCAGAAAGCCATTATGTCACTTTCAATCTAGAACTTTGACGAGGCTCCAACAATTGGGCAGAGCTCAGAGCTCTGACAAACCTCTTAGAATTGCATTGGAGTTTGGAGATATTAATTTGCAAGTCCATCAAGATTCCAAGCTATGCATTGAATGGGAATGCTAATATGAACAACATCTTTCTTCTACCTGTTTTGGGAGCTGATCACTCTTTAAAAAGGAAGCTTCACAAACATCACTTCAAGCATATTTACAAAGAGCACAATAAGGTACCATAGAATCTATTTTGACTTTTTCATTAGCATAAATAAGTCTTTGCATTACAATGGCGATTACTTCATGGTATGTGAGAGCATATTTCAGCCTATTCCTAATAAGAACCACAAGATGAAGTCATTCCCTACCCTTGTGAATACTAGGAGATGGTTTTGGTGCCTGCAGAAGTAAAACAGGCCCAAGTTAGAAGCAAATTTTGTAATATTTGCAACAAAGAATGATGAAATAAGTAGCCATTCCTTGAAGATGTTTTCCTTTATGGTCATTTATTTACTTAAAATTTTTCTATTATATTTGAACTTACAAAATAACCACTAAAGTTTGTCAAGAATCCAATGCTTAGGAACATTGAGCCTCTTTAAATGTTTCTTCAATCCACGAGCCTAAAATTGAAGTCAGTGCACCATAAAAAGATTAAATATTAGAGAGACCAACAAAACCATACCAAAGTTATTATCCTGGTTAATAAGTATGTATCAAAAGAAAACATCATTTGACTAGATTCTTAATCTTGAACATGAATTTGGGCTAAAAATTGCACAGTATAACAAGGTAATATTAAGATGACATTCATGTAAAATATAGAGCATTCCACTTAAACTAGATACAAATTATATGTGCATATGATGGAATATGGAATGGAGTGAAAGTAAAATGCCCAAGAATTATAAAATTTTATTCATTTATTCCTAAAAATCTTGGGGATATTTGGATGGAGCAAGACAAGGCTCACTGGATACCTGTGGCTTTGGTGGCATACTGCACATCTCGTCAAATCATCGCATTTCCTTCAAAGCCACATTTGTGTTAAATTTTCAGAATTTACTTCAATCTGATCTAGGATCTTAACTGAGAGAACAACATGTACAGCATATCTACAGCATATCAATCATGGAGACAATAATGCAAGCACACAAGAGACACAAAAATTTACTTGGGGAAAACCATAAAGGTGAAAAAACCCAATAACTTCCTCAGAGATAGATATAGCAATGATACAACCCAAACATAAGAGATAGACATATCCTAGCAGCAGATCCTCCTCCTCCATAAGTGCGCCACTCCTCCTTGAGTGCATGAGTGAGAAGTGAGTGATGAAATAGAGTGACTCCCGCACTCTATTTATACTTGACTTGACTTGCCTTTTACATAAATCATGTAGGCTCAAACTTAACCACATAACATAATGCTGACTGGGACGACCCCCAATAAGGTGGTCTAATAACCCTTTGACCCACATGGCCGACCCCCAATAGGGTGGTCTAATAACCCTTCGACCCACATGACTTATACAGGGCCGACCCCAACAAGGTGGTCTAATAACCCTTCGACCCACATGACTTATACAGGGCCGACCCCAACAAGGTGGTCAAATAACCCATCAAGTATAAGTTACGACATTTACAATATAAATGACGACACTTCCGTATAGAGGAATAATACCATCTCTATAGGAGTACATACAACATACATATATGAAATACATTCCGAAGTTACATATACATCAACACTCCCTCTTAACTAGGAAGGTATTTCTCAGCATAGGTCTTCTAGCACAAGTCTTCTTCTCTGGATCATCGTCACTGGATAATCGTCATCGAGTCATCATCATCGTCACTACTGCTGCTATCTCAATCAATATCTGAATCTACTCGTCATAGGAAGTTCTACAGAGCCAGTCCTTTTTCATACTGGATGTAGGCCCAGCACCTGCAGGTCTTCGTCATCACTGGCCATACTATGGAATCCTCAGGACTTATTACGTGCATCACAAAACCTTGAAAGAGCATCCTAGGCTGTTACGAGCACACGGCTCTACCTATAGGATCTCCTAGGGCCATATTATATGTGACCTCACCACAAAACCTCGCAAGAGCATCCCAGGCTGTTACGAGCACGCAGCTCCACCTATAGGATCTCATAGGGACAAATTATATGTGGTCACCAGAAAACCTCGCAAGAGCATCCTAGGCTGTTACGAGCACACAACTCTACTTATAGGATCTCCCAGGGCACGAATTACATGTGGTTATGGAAAAACCTCGCAAGAGCATCCCAGGACTGATTACGGGCACACAACCCAACCTATCAGATCTCCCAGGGATAGATTATATGCCATAGGACAGAACCTCGAAAGAGCATCTGCCAGATATCCCAGGGAAACGAATTACATGCCATAGGAAAAACCTCGAAAGACTATCTGCAGATCTCCCAGGGCCAAATTATATGTCCTCCTAGAGCAAAACCTTGAAAGAGCATTTGCCAGATATCCTAGGGCAACGAATTACATGCCATAGGCAAAACCTTGAAAGACTATTTGCAAATCTCCCAGGGCCAAATTATATGCTCATCTGCACAACCTGATCCACGGCCATAGAGTATCAACCTGATACTCACCATACATCATCCTGATGTACACATGATCATCCTGATCATCATCACTGCAACATCCTGCTGCACATCATCTGGAGCAACATCCTGAAGCTCGTCATCCACGTTCATCCTGATCATATAATGCATCTACCTGATGCATACCAAGTATCTACCTGATACATATCATCATACATGATCCACTTGATCATACAATGTATCCACCTGATACAAATACATGATACATATCACCATACATGATCCTCCTGATCATACAATGTATCCACCTGATACATATACAGATACATGGTCCAAGCATCCAACATGATGCATATACAAAAATACATACACATGATCCAACCGATCATATCCAGCATCCAACATGATGCGTACATACATATAAATGATCCAACTGATCATATCCAACATCCAACATGATGCATACATACATACATAAAAATGATCCAACTGATCATATCCAGCATCCAACATGATGCATACATACATATAAGAATGATCCAACTGATCATATCCAAGCAGAAACCAGAACATCATCCTGATGCTCATCATCCAGCACTTACATCCACAGCCATGTGAAGGATCCTTCTTACAACATGCTTGGAATGGCTTCAGTAAATGTGTCCATCACTTCTTCCTCGAAGTGTCCTCGATCTGAAGAACGCCAAGCCTCTCTCTGAAGTACTCGAAATTCACCCTGGCTAGTGGATTCGTCAGCACATCTGCAATCTGCTCGTCCGTCGCAACATACAGGAGCTTCACAGCTCCTCTCTGCACCATATCCCTGATATAGTGATATTTGATCTGTATGTGTTTCGACCTGTCATGAAACACTGGGTTCTCAGACAGCTTCACACAACTCTGGTTATCACAAAAGATACCAGTAGCATCCAACGGAAGATCAAATAACTCAGACAGTAGCTTCCATAGACATACTGCCTCACAACTAGCTGAACAGGCTTCAACATACTGTGCCTCAGCTGTACTCAGTGCTACGCAGGACTGCTTCCTACTAAACCAAGAGATCACACTTGATCCCATACTGAAGTAGCACCCATATGTGCTCTTCCTATCTGCAGCACTGCCTGCCCAATCTGAATCAACATAACCCTGCAGGTTAAACTTTTGATTCACTTCATACTTGAGCCCATAATCCACTGTACCCTTTAGGTACCTCAGAACATGCTTTACAGAAACTAGGTGAACACTCCTCGGATCTGTCAGGAACTAGCTCAATGTGTTCATCGCAAAGCAAATATCTGGTCGTGTTCGTCAGGTACATCAAGGACCCAATCATCTGATGATACATAGTGATATCAATCGGCTTAGATGAAGCATCACACAGACGCTTCAGGTTCGATGCCATAGGTGTGGCCATAGCGTTGCAGTCCATCATCCCGAACCTCTTCAGGATCTCTACTGCAAACTTCCCTTGTCCAAGGAAGATTCCATCACTCTGCCACACCTCCATGCCAAAAACAAATAGTGCATCATCCTCAAGTTCCTCAACTCGAACTCGGCAGCAAGCTTCCACTGTGTGTCAGTAATCAATCTATCCTCTCCTGATACAAACAAGTCATCCACATAGTAGTATCACTGGATTGCCTTCCTCAACCTTGTAGTAAAGGTTGGAACCTGCATTACTCTTGGTAAAGACCAAACTGGATAGAAAGCTGCCTATCCTACCATACCAAGTTCTGCACATATATGATTTCCTGTCATGTGTCTCAGAACCAAGTGGTTGCTCCACACACACTTCTTCTTTAACTACACCATTCAAGAAAGCTGTCTTGAAATCCATCTGGTGTATCTTCTATTTCATCACTTTTATATTTCTCTATGCTTCCGTCTGCAACATGCTTGATCTTGATAGATCCATATGGAAGTCATAACAAAATTCCCTTCAGGTCTTGGGACTACATCCCAAACATCATTCTTCATGATCGACGGATCATGGCATTCTTCTCATATCCTGGGATCTTCAATAGATAATTTTGTTGCTGAACAAATGTTGTAGTTCTTATTTTGTAGGAGATGGCATACGATCTTTCCTACACAACAAGTTAAATTGCATGATTAGAAAACATCTCATTGTTTTCAGAACAAATTCTTACACATAAAGAAATATGTTATACAGTCATGCAATTATCTTAGCCAATGCTTCAATACAACATTTATCCATATCCCGTAACTTTCTAGATGCCTTCCAATCTCTACCAGAACATTGTTAAGAGTGTGCACAACTCCCAACATGTCAGCAAAGAGGTTTCATTCTAGATAAGTAGCAATGGAATGTTGTACAGTGCCATAGGCTACTTACCCATGCATATTAGTAGTATACTGTTCATCAATGCAACTATTCTAATATGCATAATACACAACCTAATTCTAGGAACATCAGTATATACATTATTGAACAATATTATTTAAACAATAAAATATGCAAGTAATGACAATTCAAATACTTATCTTTGTTTGTTTGTTGGGTGGAATCCCTCTGAATCTTTGCAGCTCCATTCTGATGTGGATTGTGAGAAGTGGTCAACTCCCTCTGAATATCTGCATCCTTGTAGAAACTACTGCAGTGTGCTCCCTCTTGATCTTTGCTTCCTGGATTACCTGTCCTTGAACTTATATACATTCTCGATCCCTATGCATGCTTGTTAGTATCATCATTGTGTTAGCCTCTAGGTCTCATACATATTCATTAGTATAATCTTAATATTATCAAGACACAATAATCTCAAGCATGTATAGTCAGGATCAATTCAAACACAAATAATAAACATTAGTATTCAAGGTTTCAAGGAAGTCTTCTTTTATTCATACATATTCTTATTTAATCATAGGACTCTTCTGGTTAGTTAAATCATCAATCAAGAGAAGAGATATAATATGCATAAAACCCGTGATTATTCAAAACTATACCTTCATGATTCTTCTGGTTAGTCATATCATCAATTATGGTACGAAACATAATATGCATACCACCATGATTATTCAAACCTATGACTTCATGAATAATCATTATCAACAACAAATTAGTATAAGATCCTAACACAAGGCAGGAGTCTAGCTTGATATAGGAAAAACATACCTGGATTAGCATGCTAGCTAGCTATGTCTAATATACCCGCATAATGTCTTCTGGTTCTCTTCAGTGACTTGTGCTAGTAACCTGCATGTCTCATAAGTTAACCATTGTAGAAACAAGTTATACAAACCTCGAAAGTAGATCTTCTATGTGATCCATGACAATGGATGAATCCTTGTCTTCATGTCACCATGATCATACGTTCTTGAAGTAGAACATGATTTGTCTTTCTTGGTGTACCTTTTATGTTAGTAGACAACATAAACCTCATACAACACCATAATGCATTAGTACGATCATAAGTGTCAACACCCTAACCAATGAATATCTTCTATCATGCATTCATAATTTTTTTAAGGTGATACGTCAAATCTATAATCAAGATTGTACTAACAAACATACCATAAAATATCGAAACATACCTTGATGAGTCATACCTGTCAAGATCGCTTGTAATATTCTTATGTAAGGCCTTAGCCTCATCTCCCTTTGAAACATGAACTTCTTGACTTATGCGGATGATCAATCCATCTTCTTCTAGGATTAACCCAATCCACTTGATTTGCAAGAACTGGACCTAGAGCTAGATATGGGTTTGTCAGAGAAACCCCAAAAAATTCAAACTTTGAATTTCAAACTTTCGAAAGGATAGAAATATACGCCTTGATGAGCTGATCAAGTTGGTATATTCAGAATTTGAAAACTGCAAAGTTTCACTCCTCAATTTTTCCTTTGAAACTTCCAGATTCACTAGATGTGACCTTGAACTGGGGTTTGATGAAGCCCACTCTTCTGCCCAATCAAAAGGTTTGATCCAAATCTCTAAGCTTCTATTTTTCTGAGGAGCTTCCAGCCGTGGTCACAGATTTCAAAAATTCCCATTTTTACAGAAGCCCTAATTTTCCACTTTTCTGATCAAAGTACCGAACTAGGGTCTGATCAATCCCAACCTTCTGCCCAACCAAAAATTCTGATCTTGGTCTCTAAATTTTGATTTTTATGAGTAGCATCCAGCCGTGGTCTCTGATTACAAAAATTCCAACTTTCTTCGAAGCCCTAAATTCCAGAAGCCATGAATGAAGGTACTCAAAAATAATTCTGTTTTGACAGAAATATGTACCTGATTGTTTCTGGTGTACCTCCAAACTTTTCGATCCATAGGGTCTGAAAACGTTTTGTGAGATAGCCCGACCTGTTATCTTTCCATCCTGATAGGTATGACTTCAATTGGATTCTCTGAGAGAGAGTTATGCCAAGTGTCGCAACATGACCTGTTTATGGGATAATACAGGAGAGCGAACTTGTACAGCGTGCCACATGTCACTGTTTCAACTTCAGCCTCTGAAATTTTTTCCTGAGATAGCTTGACCTATTATCTTTCCATCCTGATAGGTCTGACCTCAGTTGGATTCTCTGAGAGAGAGTTATTCCAAGTGTCGTAACGTGACCTGTTGATGAGATAATACAGGAGAGTGAACTTGTATGGCGTGCCACGTGTCACTGGTTCATCTTCGGCCTCTGAAATTTTTTCTTGAGATAGTACAGTCTGTGTAATACCTTTCACCTTTTACGAAATTTCATTTGGAGCTTCCTAGCCCAAGTTATGACCTTTTCCCCAAGGTCACCTGATTTTGACTCAGATCTGGAAGAGGTAGAAACCCTATATTGTACAGATCATAAATCACAAAGTAAAACGAGTTAGAGGTTTTCCTTTGGACACAAGGTACATGGGGATTTAATATTCAACTTGTAAAGGTTTCAGATCCTAAAACTTCGCCAAAATGGATTTATAGCGAAAGTGCTACGATGACTGGTTTTTGCTATATCAAGCCCTAGCATCGTAAGTGCAACAAGTGTCATACATGCCATATCATGCCTTCTTTCAGGCTAGCTCTGATACCATGTTAAATTTTCATAATTTACTTCAATATGATCTAGGATCTTAACTGAGAGACCAACATGTACAGCATATCAATCATGGAGACAATAATGCAAGCACACAAGAGACACAAAGATTTACTTGGGGAAAACCATAAAGGTGAAAAACCTCAATAACTTCCTCAGAGATAGATAGAGAAATGATACAACCCAAACATAAGAGATAGACATATCCTAGCAGCAGATCCTCCTCCTCCATAAGTGCGCCACTCCTCCTTGAGTGCATGAGTGAGAAGTGAGTGATGAAATAGAGTGCCTCCCGCACTCTATTTATACTTGACTTGACTTGCCTTTTACATAAATCATGTAGGCTCGAACTTAACCACATAACATAATGCTGACTGGGCCGACCCCCAATAGGGTGGTCTAATAACCCTTCGACCCACATGGACGACCCCCAATAGGGTGGTCTAATAACCCTTCGACCCACATGACTTATACAGGGCCGACCCCAACAAGGTGGTCTAATAACCCATCAAGTATAAGTTACGACATTTGCAATATAAATGACGACACTTCCGTATAGAGGAATAATACCATCTCTATAGGAGTACATACAACATACATATATGAAATACATTCCGAAGTTACATATACATCAACAATTTGTACATGGGACACATAATAGTTGAGATGTATGTTATGTAGTTACTCTTAAAAATTGCAGTAGCTAGAGCAATATCAAGTCTTCTAATATTGGGCGACTCAAAGTTGATAACATACTGGTAAAACATAATTAATAATCTAGAACTTAACTTTATCCCTATAATGGAAAAATATCAGTGAACAATGAGCCATATTTGAAGATGTATGATTTCAACATGTATACAGAGCTAAATGAGACAACTGATAAGTTTTCTAAAGAAGCTCTAGTACTCCAAGAAGGAAAGCTGGTGATAGTAGAAACAAATGATTGGGGATTTTTTCCTAAAGAGGTCATATCTCTTTATTGAGAAGCAATATTTTGTTCCTTTGTTTAAAGTAGAGAGTCCAATATTTACATTTGAGGTTTCAAGCTCTTCCATATTTATAGATGAAGGGTAAAATATTGAAAGGCCAACAAAATAAGGTAAGGTCTTAAAAGGTAAACCAAGCAAGGTACTAACTAACCTGATAAGGCTCTTGAGTCCTGATTGAAAGGTAAACCCTTCTCAAAGTTTGGTCCTGAAATTCCTAGACTTCTTTTGTCTCGTTGTTAACCTATCCAGTAACATATACATTAAGAAAGGACTAATATCAACAAGACCCCTTGCTTCGCATACTTTTAGTTATCTTCATCATCCAAACATACTTAGAAACTCAAGAATATATACTAAAACTCTAGTGATTAAAAAATCACTACTTTCTTCGCAAATTAAGTTTCGTCAGTGGTAACTGCAATCATTTGCATGCCCGGATTGCAACAATTTCCATCAAGCACATAGATAGACATATTTAGGTTAGATTGGGACAACTCAACTCAATTGAGACTCAAGAGCATCAACAAGAGAAAAATATTCACTCAACATTGCAAGAATTCTATCTTCTAAGACCAATACTAAGAGCTTACAATAATTTCTTTGCAAGATGTCCATTTTCCATGAAATTACTAATGCTTCTAAAATCTCTCATTCCTATGAAATAATCAATTCATAATATGCCAAACCAGTAATCAAATTCATTATCAGTTGCCCTTTTTATATTATAGAACCAAAGATATTTATGATAGAGCTCGACCAAAGTTCTATGTCTGATAAACTAAACAGAAGATGGGAAGTTCAAGATAATAAGGCCAAGTGGATTGATATATTGCAAGGCATTTGGTAAGCACATGATTCATTCAAATTCCAAATTCTTGGATGGAAGACTCTCAATAATAGTTTAGCAATTAAATATAGACTCCAACGTATAGGCTACATAGATGTACTAGCACATGCTTCATTGAAATTCCACATTTTTGGATGGAAGGCTCTCAATAATAGTTTAGTGGTTAAAGATAGACTCCAACGTACAGGCTACATAGATGGATGATGTTTGATTCTCCATAAAAAAGAAACAATCAAGCATGTATAGTAGTACAAAAAGGTATCCAGAACATCCCAAGATTGGGTTGTCACTATTGAGAATGAAGAACTTAGAAGCATGACCAATAATGACACACCATATTCACACATGCAGGAAGGAAATGATAAACTTGGTAAACTTTTGGTACCAATTCACATTCTCTTAGCAACCACACATTACCAATAGATCTTCACTAACAACCTAATCATGAAACTTAGTAGTGTTTGTTGTAACATATTTTGGAAGATAAAACATAAAAACATGATACTGATAATTTTATTTCTTCATCCTTGATTGAATGTAGGTGAAAATGACCCTTTGCATCATAAAGAAGCCTAAAATTATCATTTGTTTTTGCAATCGGTAGGACATCTGGAGGACATAACACAACTGCCATGAACAAAATATCACTATTATAAAAGAAATTGAATACATCTTATACACTTGTGGAAATAATAAATTGCATATTCAAAGTCTACATGCTTAAGCCACAAAGGCACTCACCCATAAACCTTGCAGGATAGCATTTGTCTGTTCTGACTTTTCCATCAACAGAAATAAGTCTTTGCATTACAATGGCTACGATTTCACCGTATGTGAGAGCATATTTCAGCCTATTCCTAATAAGAACCACAAGAGGACGGCATTCCCTACCCTTGTGAGGACCAAAAGATGGTTTTGGCGCTTGCAAAAGTAAAACAGGCCCAAGTTAGAAGCAAATTATGTAATAGTTTGTAGCAAAGAATGATGAAATAATTAGCCATGCCTTGAAGATGTTTCCTTTATGATCATATATTTACTTTAAATTTTTCTATTATATATTAACTCACAAAGTCACCACCAAGTTTGTCAAGCATCCAATTCTTAGGATCATTGAGCCTCTTTAAATGTTTCTTCAATCCATGAACTTGAAATTGAAGTCAATGTAACATAAAAATAATAAATACTCGAAATTGCCCTAAAAAGGTGCAATGATACACTAATAGGTTGTTGATGGAAAACTAAATTCAAAATGGTGTTTTGGGAAATAACCCATAAAATTAGTCCATGGAATAAATTTTTCCCTTACGTTTATCCCGCAGTAGAAGAAAAATCTCAATCAAATATGCAAAAACATAGTGATCCTAACAAAAATGCAATTTGTGTATATGAAAGAGTTTGTTGGATATATTTTTGTCAATGAGTACATACAAAATTGCCCTACATGTTTTTTTTTGAGCATGTACACATGGAAACATCGTGCCGAAGCATTAATCCCAAATTATATAGTAAATAGATAGTAAACCTACCAAGGGAAACGACCCGATGATGAACCAACATTGGGTGAATCCATCTCTAGATCTAGAGGTATCATTGCATGGAGATACAAAAACCAATCCAATGTCATGTCTCCTCAATAGTGAACATTGAACCAAGATCCTAACCCAACCAATCCCTTGGGTTGAGGAGACAACTTCAGTATCATGGGGTTAATTTTTGAATTTCAGGCATTTAATTAATTAGGAGTGTGCATTAAATTTTATCCAAAGTTTATTATGCACTTGGAATATTTAATTTTGATGCATTTAATATTTTTATGATAAATAAATGAGGATAATGATCCACTAGGGCGCATTAGTGGATAAGGTTGACTGAGAGGAGACTTGAGAAAGAAGGTAAGGAGAAAGCACATAAATCTAGAAAATCAGTAAAAAGGAAAGAAAGATGGAGCAAATAAGAAAAGCAACAAAAACTCAGGAAAAGCAGCATAAAGAAGAAAGCAACACAAAAGCAGAAAGCATGATAAATCGTAAAAGAATGAAAGTTTAGAAAAGAAGGAAAGTTCATAAAATCCAGAAAAAGCTAAAGCAAAAAGTGGAAAAGCAAACAGAAAAGGAAAAAGGAGGAAAGCAAAGCAAAATGGAAAAGGTAGGAAAGCTAGCTTTCCTTATCCACTCAAGGAGGGTGCTTTAGCTAAGGATAATTGCTCCTAAAGTCACCCACTCTCTATAAATGAGCCAATGCGCACCGCATTCACATCTTTTGTCAGTTTGATGTTTGGATTGAGAGCAATTATGCCTCAGAGACTTGGGAGATGTGCCCCTAGTGCAAGCTGGGTGATGTGCCCCTGCTTTCTGTGAGAGTATGATGGTATTCATCCATTTTCATTGAGTTTATTTTCAGGTCTTGTAGCTGAACCAAGTTTGGGTCTAATTTTAGATATCTCCAATAAGTCTGTGGTTTGAATCTTAGAGCTTCTCAGTGATTTCAAGTGTTGTATTGTTGAGTAGAAGAGGAGAGGAGTTTTGTATTTTTTTGAGAATCCTCATGGATTTGATATGATTTAATAACAATAAATATTAATATCTGATATCATTCATTACATTTAATATTGCATAAGTCTAATATTTTCTTCATTTTCTCCACCCCCTCTAGAATTGCCTAGATTTTAACTAGTTTTCAAAATGCTTGTGGTAGATGAATGAGAATAGATCCAAATGAGCTCATTTCTGCTCCTGATATTAGTTAACATGTTTTATGATCCAATCCATGTATGAGAAGAGGAATTCGTGAGCCTTCCTTTCATGTTTGGAAGCTCCTGAATTTTACTAGCTATGTAATCCTAGAATGCTAATTTACTCATATTTTTGTAAATATTTCTCAGATATTCCTTAAACTTTCTGGAGTTATAAATAACTATATATTTATTGATATTTCATGTTTATTAGCCTCCTTGAGTTAGAAACATTCATTCATAGCCTTCAGTCAAAATATAGAGCAATACTAGTATGCATACGTTGGGGTGCCCAAGAGCATTGCAGTAGATCTCAACCATACTGATTTCGACCCATCAATGGTTATAGTACTTTGTGTAGAGGTATTAAATTCTATCCAAACCTTCCTTCCACCTAGAGCTTCTGATCCCACCCCCCTATAGTGAAACTAGCTCACCAAAATATTATTTTTAATGAACTCTTTGAGAGATTAAGTTTATTTATCACTAATCCTAGTTGGTACATTACAGTGGTATCAGAGCATGGTCCTATGAACCCACACTTGAATTATTTCTATGATTCCAAGAATATATTCAGATTCCAAGAAGAAGGATCCTTTGTCAGAAGTAGAATAGGAAGAGAAAATAAATTCTACTAAAGGGAAACTACAAGGAGAATCAGACATGTCTCACAATGAAGACATATCTCACAATATTGTTCAATCCGGGAAGGAGACCAGAGAGTTCTTAGCTCAACATCTATGAAGCAAGAATGGTGAGGGGAGCAATAATGGTACCCCACACGGCGAGAGGAAGAGCAGTGGTGGCCATATTTTCTCAAAAAATGGGCCTCACAATCACCCTAAAGAGTTCAATATGGAATCTCTAGCTTAATACAGGCCTACTATGCCCAAGTGTACTGATGAACAAAGAGAGAAACCCGAGGGTCGAAATGGAGGTCTTGTTTCATGGGAAGACAAATATGTTGAGTACCCTACATTGAATGAAGAGTGAAAAAGTGCTTTACCATTCAAAGACTTATGTGATATAAAGTACAAGACCAACCCAAGTGGAGGATTCCAAATGAAAAATCAGAACTATGAGCTAAGAAACATTATTGGTAAGATTTCCTTACCTTATTTTGATGGTTCATAGAAATGTACCACTAACTCTTGGATTCAGAAACTTGGCACATATTTTTAGTTGAATCCTATGGCTGAGAGAGATGCCATCAAGATGGCTACTCTACACTTAGATGGAGAATCAAATGACTAGTGGTTTCATGGCCTAAAAACCCTTGGGCATGACCAAGTGACTGCTTATGAAGAGTTCACAAGAAGGTTGGCTGAACGATTTCGAAAGAAGAGATCCTGAGATAACCTTCAGGGAACTAGCACATGTGAAGCAGACTGGAAATACTGAAGCTTACATATCTGAGTTTCAAAAAATAGCTGTGATGTTCTATGATATTTCAGAAGCTAGATTGATCTTGTTGTTCATTGAAGGGTTATCAGAACCTTTGAAAGGTTAGGTGAAGGCTTACAGACCCTCTACCTTGCAAGATGCACTAAGTTGAGCCAAAGACTTGCAAGATTCTATTCTAAGGACCATATTTCCTCCTAGGACTATTGGTCCTACTCAGTTCAAGAATCAAAGGCCACCCATGAAGAGTCCTTCTAAAAATTTCATAAAGGATAACTATTCTAAGGATTGAGATGAATTGAGAAGAAGGAAGCTGTGCTTCACCTGTCAGGAGCCATGGGTTCCAGGACACATATGTGCTAAGGGAAAAACACACTACATTGAGGTTTATTCAAAGAGCGAAGCTGAAGAAGATGAATAAAAGGCCCCAGTAGATGCAGAAGTGGCCTATGATACTGTAGAAGAAGAACCTACACCCAAGCACTACAAGATTGCAGTACTTTCAAGGGTACCTCGCTTCCATACACTTAGATTCAAAGGAGTGGTTCAAGGACAATCAATCACTGCGTTAGTAGATGGAGGAGCAACACATAACTTCATTGACTCAACTCTGGTTGAGAGGAGGAAGCTACATACTGAAACGTTTGGAGGCTTCATTGTTATCATTCCAGGTAATAACTCTATGAACTGTTGTAGATGGATTCCTAAATTGCAGATTTGTGTAGGAGAACATACCATTATAGATAGCTTCTATGTTGTGGATGTGGCTGATACTAACATGGTTTTGGGAGTACAATGGTTGTATTCCATCGGTAAGCATTCAATAGACCACCATGTTCCTGAGATGACCTTCAAGGGAGAAGATGGGAAGGAGGTAGTGATTAAATGGATCAACACCTACCCTAAGCAAGTGGTGAGTACACATAGTATGAGATCCATACTAAGGCATGGAGACATTTAATGGGCTACAGAGTGCCTAATCACCATAAAGGGTACTTCACTAGGAATAGCCCAATATCCAGAAGACATTAAAAAGTTACTCCAAAAGCATGAGAAGGTGTTTGGGGATCTTCCTCATGGTAGGCCACCTGATAGAGGAGTAGAGCATAGAATTGAGTTGGAGATAGGCACTTCGCCTATCAAAGTACATCCCTACGACTACCCAAAAATATTAAAGGATGAGATAGAGCGAACCATCAAGGAACTGCTTGACTTGGGATTCATTAGGCCAAGTTCAAGTCCTTTTGCCTCATCGGTAGTCCTTGTGAAGAAGAAATATGGGACCATGAGGATGTGCATAGATTACAAATCTCTCAACAAGAATACTATAAAGAACATATATCCTATTCCAAGGATTGATGAGCTCCATGGGGTCAATTACTTTTCAAAGATTGACCTTCGATCTGGTTACCATCAAATCAGCATGAAAGAAGAAGACATCCAGAAGACAACCTTCCGATGTCACCATGGACACTTTGAGTTTCTCGTTATGCCTTTTGGCCTAACCAATACACCTGCAACTTTTCAATCTTGCATGAAGAGAGTGTTTAGTAGGCAGCTCCATAAGTTTGTACTTGTTTTCTTTGATGATATTTTGATCTATAGTGGAACTTGGGAAGAGCATTTGCATCATTTGGATATTGTACTAACAATCTTGGCAGATCAATATTTTTATGCAAAGCTAACCAAGTGTGAGTTTGTAATGACTGAGATTTTGTATCTTGGTCATGTGATTGGTCAAAATGGAGTTAAGGTTCACATGGAAAAGATCCAAGCCATTCTAGATTGGCCTAGTCCTAAAAATCTCACTAAACTGAGAGGGTTCATTGGGCTATGTACCTACTACCAGAAGTTTGTCAAACTATTTTCCAAGTTGGCATCTCCTTTGATAGACCTCACTAAGAAAGGAGCTTTTCATTGGTCAGAATAATATGAGCAAGTGTTCAACATAATGAAAGAGGTAATGAGTAGTTGTCTTGTTCTTGCACTCCCAGATTTTTCTCAACCTTTTGTTCTTGAGTGTGATGCTTCAGGGAATGGAATTGGAACAGTCTTGATGCAAAATAAGCACCCATTGGCCTTTGAGAGCACAAAATTGCAGCCCCATTAAAGGTTATATTTAGTCTATGACAAAGAGATGCTAGCGATTATGCATGCGCTAGTCAAGCTCATACCGTATTTGGTTGGGGGTAAGTTCATTATCAAGATTGATCACAACAGTTTGAGACACTTCTTAACCCAAAAGGAGCTGAATGATAGGAAACATAAGTGGGTAAGCAAGGTCCAAGCATTTGAATTTGATATTGAATATAAGAAGGGTGAGATGAACATTGTAGCTAATGCACTCTCTAGAAAACCCACACTTGCATTGCTCAAATTTCATGATGATTGGAAAGTACAACTTGGGGTAGAATACACAAAGAACCAATTTGATTGTGATTTGTTTGATGGATTAATTCATGATGATGCTTATAATATTCTCAATGATATTATTTATTATAAGGATATGATCTTTTTGGTTCCAGAATCCATACTAAAGAAGAAGATCCTTGAGGCTGCCCATGATGCGCATTTAGCAGGTCATCCGGGATTTGTGAAGACTTACAGGAAAGTGAAGGAAAGGTTCACATGGAAAGGGATGAAGAAGGAGGTGATGGAGTATGTCAGGTCATGTGTGGCATGCCAGCAAAATAAAGTAGAGAATACTCATCCATCGGGGCTCTTACAACCACTCCCCATTCCTCAACATAAATAGGAAAGTGTATCGATGGATTTCATCACCAGGCTTCCAAAAATCCAAGGTAAAGACAATATTTTTGTTGTGGTTGATAGATTGAATAAATATGCACATTTATTTGCTGTCAAAACTAATATTGAAGCCATCCAAGTGGCTGAAATTTTCATCAGATAAGTCTTCAAACTTCATGGCATACCCAAGTCCATCATAAGTGACAGAGATAACAAGTTTACTAGCAATTTTTGGCAAGAACTGTTCAAGTTAGTGGGGGCAAGTTTGGACATGAGCACCAGCTACCATCCACAGACTGATAGAAAAACATAAAGAGTGAACCAATGGCTGGAAGGGTACTTACGAAACTATGTCACCGGCCAACAAAAGTCATGGACTAATTGGCTCTATTTGGGAGAGTTTTGTTACAACACTACTTTTCATCTCTCGATTGGTATGTCTCCCTTCAAAGATACTTATGGATATGATGCACTTTCTTTTGTTGATCTGATATTTGGTGAATGTAAGACACATAAGGAAAAGAATTGGCTCCAAGAGATTCAAGGCATACTCAGGACTCTCAAGGACAACTTGCAGGTAGCACCGAACCGACAAAAGGTGCATGCAGACAAGCATAGAGTTGAGCAAGCTTTCCAAGTGGGAGATTTGGTATATTTGAGGTTGGATACCTATATACAGTCATCATTGAAGTCTAAGGGGGCTAATAAGTTGCAGCCAAGATTCTATGGACCCTACCAAGTTTTGAGAAAGATCGGGGAAGTGGCTTATGAGCTAGAGTTGCCTCTCGGCAGGTGGATTCACAATGTTTTCCATGTGTCTTGTTTGAAGAAAGTAGTAGGGAAACAAGTCAAAGTTTGACAAGACTTGCCAACCCTTGATTATGAACGAAATTTGGTGCCGATCCTTGAGAATATTTTGGAGGTCCGAGAGAAGAAGGTAAAGAGAAAAATCCTTAAGGAATTTTTGGTGCAATGGGAAGGACTGCCTAGTGAGGATGCTACTTGGGAAGGAGAACATATCTTACAACTTCCCAGTTTGAAATTACTTGAGGACAAGCAATCTTGGGTGGGGAGGACTGTCATTTCCCCTCAACAGTGAACATTGGAACAAGATCCTAACCCAACCAATCCCTTGGGTTGAGGAGACAACTTTAGTATCATGGGGTTAATTTTTGAATTCCAGGCATTTAATTAATTAGGAGTGTGCATTAAATTTGATCCAAAGTTTATTATGCATTTGGAATATTTAATTTTGATGCATTTAATGTTTTTATGATAAATAAATGAGGATAATGCTCCACGAGGGCGCATTAGTGGATAAGGTTGACTGAGAGGAGACTTGAGGAAGAAGTTAAGGAGAAAGCACATAAATCTAGAAAATCAGTAAAAAGGAAAGAAAGATGGAGCAAATCAGAAAAAAAAAAAAACTTATGAAAAGAAACATAGAGCAGAAAGCAGGATAAATCATAAAAGCAGGAAAGTTCAAAAAAGAAGGAAAGTCCAGAAAAAGCAGGAAAAGCAGAAAAAGCAGAAAA
This sequence comes from Larix kaempferi, assembly GCA_027924585.1. Taxonomy (NCBI): domain Eukaryota; kingdom Viridiplantae; phylum Streptophyta; class Pinopsida; order Pinales; family Pinaceae; genus Larix; species Larix kaempferi. Next base: position 14,971,728 of record BSBM01000030.1, read on the forward strand.
AGCTAAAGCAGAAAGTGGAAAAGCAAATAGAAAAGGAAAAATGAGGAAAGCAAAGCAAAAAGGAAAAGGTAGGAAAGCTAGCTTTTCTTATCCACTCAAGTAGGGCGCATTAGCTAAGGAGACTCGCTCCTCAAGTCACTCATTCTCTATAAATGAACCAGTGCACACCACATTCACATATTTTGTCAGTTTGATGTTTGGATTGAGAGCAATTGTGCCTCAGAGACTTGGGAGATGTGCCCCTAGTCCAAGCTGGGTGATGTGCCCCTGCTTTCTATGAGAGGATGATGGTATTCAACCATTTTCATTAATTTTATTTGCAAGTCCTGTAGCTGAACCAAGGCTGGGTCAAATTTTAGAAATCTCCAATAATTCCGTGGTTCGAATCTCAGAGCTTCTAAGTGACTTCAAGTGTTGTATTGTTGAGTAGAAGATGAGAGGATTTTTGTAATGTTTTTAGAAGCCTCATGGATCTAATATGATGTAATTACAGTCAATATTAATATCTGATATCAGTCATTACATTTAATATTGCAGAAGTCTGATATTTTCTTCATTTTCTCCATCCCCTATAGAATTGCCTAGATTTTAACTAGTTTTCAGAATGCTTGTGGTAGATGAATGATAATAGATCCAAATGAGATCATTTATATTCCTGATTTTAGTTAACATGTTTTATGATACAATCCATGTTTGATAAGAGGAATTCGTGAGCCTTCCTTTTCTGTTTGGAAGCTTCTGAATTTTACTAGCTATGCAATCCTAGAATGCTTATTTACTCATTTTTTTGTAAATATTTATCAGATCTTCCTTAAACTTGATGGAGTTATATATGAATGTATATTCACTGATATTTCATGTTTATTAGACTCCCTGAGTTAGAAATATTCATTCATATCCTTCAGTCAAAATATAGAGCAATACAAGTCTGTATATGCTGGGGTGCCCAGGAGCATTGAAGTAGATCTCAGCCATGCTGATTTTGACCCATCAATGGTTGTGGTACTTTGTGTAGAGGTATTAAATCCTATCCCAACCTTCCTTCCACCCAGAGCTTCTGGTCCTATCCCCCTACAATCAAACTAGCTTGCCAAAACACTGTTTTTAATTGATTCTTTGAGAGATTAAGTTTATGTATCACTAATTTTAGTTGGAACACTAATAGGTTGCTGATGGAAAACTAAAATAAAAATGGTGTTTTGGGAAATAACCCCTAAAATTAGTCCATGGACTAAATTTTTGCATTAAGTTTATCTCGTGGTAGAAGAAAAATATCAATAAAATATGCAAAAACATAGTGATCCTAACAAAAATGCAATTTGTGTATATGAAAGAGTATGTTGGATACATTTCTGTCAATGAGTACATACAACATTTCCCTAAATCATAAATCATAAAGATGGAACACATACTTGAATCATAAATACATTATAATGATGAACTGAAGCAATAGGAACATAGTCACAACCATATAATGATACATTATACCACCCTTGCACATTAAATATAATCCCCTTATTTTTTTATATCTGCCAACTATAAGGTGGCTTTGAGATGACAAGGAAACTGTATTTAAAACAAAGAACAACTAAGCACAACCATCACAATATAAACATAGCTAAACAACTTACTAAACATTTCTTATTTGTGATTTTGAAACACCATTTAAAACAGAAAGTATTAAGTTACTTAAATAAATGTGAAAGACATATGATGATAAGATTTTTTGATGGCTCTGCTTAGGGTTTTGCAGCCTAAAGGGGATGCACATAACAAACCCTAACCGGTTTTCTGATGGAGACGGCACGGATCTCGACGATCCACACAAGCCACATCGATGACGATTGCACGAAATATCACACCGTGGATGAGGTGGATTATTCCTCGGACCCATCGGAAGGTAAAAATATATTTTGTTCTTTTACTGTCTTCCTTACTGTGCACACATCCAACATTCCTACAGCGGTTTCCACTCTGGTTTTACCCTCTCTGCGGCTTAGCGACGATGATCCCGATGGTTACCTTCCAACTGGAAGCAAGTTACTGATGGAGGTGTTAATTTTTGAGCATTAATTCAATATACTCTAGGATATTTACTAAGAGAATAACATGTACAACATATCAAGTATAACAATGCATATCAATCACACCAAGCAATCACTTGAGACAATAGACACGCAAAGTTTCACTGGGGAAAACCATAAAGGTGAAAAACCCCACAACTTTCTCAGAGATAGAAAGAGCAATGATATAACCAAAGTACAACCAAAGTACAAGAGATAGTCTTCTCCTAGCAGCTGATCCTCCTCCTCACATGTGCGCCACTTTCCGAGTGATGGAAGAGTGAGTAAGTGAATGATCAAATAGAGATCTCCCGATTTCTATTTATACTTGTCCTGTCCTGCCCAATAAACCAGTGGGGCTGACTTGTCTATCTTAGCCTAATAAACCATGGTTAACTTAATTAGGGCCGACCCCACACATGGTGGTCTAATAACCCATCGGCAAGTTACGACACTTTTCAATACATATGACGACACTTCCATATAGAGGAATAATACATCTCTATAGGAGTACAATATACATAGGTGAAATACATTCCGAAGTTACATACACATCAACACTCCCTCTTAATTAGGAAGGTATTTCTCGACACAGATCTGCTAGTACAAGTCTTCTTCTCTGGATCATCATCAGCGAATCATCGTCCTCGAATCATTGTCATCATCACTGCTGCTGCTATCTCAATCAATCTCCGATCTACTCGTCATAGGAAGTTCTACAGAGCCAGTATTTTTTCATACTGGATGTAGGCCCACCACCTGCAGGTCTTCATCATCACTGGCCATACTGTGGAATCCTCAGGACTTATTACGTGCGTCACAATGCTTCGAAAGAGTATCCCAGGACCATTTATGTTCCGAAGCACGACCAACAAGATCTCCTAGGTCCACTTACATGTGACTGTCACAAAACCTTAAAAGAGTGTCTTGACTAGCAAGAACCGTAAAGAGCATCCGAGGCCTTTTACGTGACTAGCACAACCTGTCTGGATCTCCAGGATGTATTACATGTGACCCCTCACCATAATGCCTCGAAAGAGCATCCCGGGACTTATTACGGGCACACAGCCCAACCTATTGGATCTCCTAGGTCTACTTACATGTGGTCATGGCAATGCCTCAAAAGAGAATCCCAGGACTTATTACGGGCACACAGCCCAACCTATCGAATCTCCTAGGTCTACTTACATGCCATAGGACAATGCCTCGAAAGAGCATCCCAGGATGTTACGAGCACATAGCTCTACCTGTCAGATCTCCCAGGTCTACGTATATTTCCTCCCAGAGCAATGCCTCGAAAGAGCATCCCAGGCTATTACGAGCACACATCTCTACCTGTCGGATCTCCCAGGTCTACTTATATGCTCATCTTCACAACCTGTCCACAGCCACAGAGTATCAACCTGATACTCCCCATACATCATCTTGATGTACATCATCACATGATCAACCTGATCATCATCACTGCATCGTCTTGATGCATGTCATCTGGAGCAACATCCTGAAGCTCATCATCCATGATCATCCTGATCATATAATGCATCCACCTGATGCATACCAAGTATCTACCTGATACATATCATCATACATGATCCACCTGATCATACAATGTATCCACCTGATACATACATAGATACATGATCCACTTGATCACACAATGTATCCACCTAATATATATCAACATACATGATCTACCTGATCATACAACGTATCCACCTGATACATATACAGATACATGGTCCAAGCATCCAACATGATGCATATACATATACATGATCCAACTGATCATAACAAGTACCCAACATGATGCATATACAAATATATCAAGCATCCAACATGATGCATATACAAATATATCAAGCATCTAACATGATGCATATACATACACATGATCCAACTGATCATATCCAGCATCCAACATGATGCATATACAGAGCAGTAACCGGAGCATCGTCTTGATGCTCATCATCCAGCGCTTACATTCGCAGCCATGGAAGGATCCTCCTCTCACCATGCTGGGAATGGCTCCTATAAATGTGTCCATCACTTCTTCCTTGAAGTGTCATCAATCTGAATAACACCGAGCCTCTCTCTGAAGTACTCGAACTTCACTCTGGCTAGTGGCTTCGTCAACACATTTGCAACCTGCTCATCTATCGAAACATATAGGAGCTTCATTGTTCCTCTCTGCACCATATCCTTGATATAGTGATATTTGATCTCTATGTGCTTCGACCTGTCGTGGAACACTGGGTTCTCAGACAACTTTACACAACTCTGGTTGTCACAAAAGATACCAGTAGCCTCCAGCGGGAGATCAAATAACTCAGACAGTAGATTTCGGAGCCATACTGCCTCACAACTAGCTGAACATGCTGCAACATACTCAGCCTTGACTGTACTCAGTGCTACGCAGGATTTCTTCCTGCTAAACCAAGAGATCACACCTGATCCCATACTAAAGCAGCACCCAGATGTGCTCTTCCTATCTGCAACACTGCCTGCCCAGTCCGAATCAACATAACCCTGTAGCTTAAACTTTTGATTCGCATCATACTTGAGCCCATAGTCAATTCTATCCTTTAGGTACCTCAGAATATGCTTTACAACAATCAGGTGAACACGTCTGGGATTCGTCAGGAACTGGCTCAATGTGTTCATAGCAAATCAAATATCTGGTCTAGTGTTCGTCAGGTACATCAAGGACCCAATCATCTGACGATACACAGTCACATCAACCAGATCAGATGAAGCATCACACATAAGCTTCAGGTTCGATGCCATAGGTGTGGCCATGGCCTTGCTGTCCATCATCTCGAACCGCTTCAGGATCTCTACTGCATACTTCCCTTGTCCAAGGAAGATCCCATCTGTACTCTGCCACACCTCCATGCCTAGAAAATAGTGCATCATCCACAAGTCCTTCATCTTGAACTCGGCAACAAGCTTCCTCTTGGTATCGGTAATTAATCCATCCTCACCCGTAACAAACCGGTCATCCACATACAGAAGTAGTATCACTAGATTGCCTCCCTCAACCTTGTAGTAAAGGTTGGAATCCGCTTTACTCTTGGTAAATCCCAAACTGGATAAAAAGATGTCTATCCTACCATACCAAGTCCTAGGAGCTTGCTTGAATCCATACGGGACTTTCTTCAACTGACACATGTATGAATCTTTGTCATGTGTCTCAAAACCAAGTGGCTGCTCCACATACACTTCCTCTTCGACTACACCATTCAAGAAAGCTGTCTTGACATCCATCTGGTGTATCTTCCATTTCATCACTACAGCCAGAGAAAGTACTGATTTGATGGAAGTGTATCGGGCTACAGGTGCAAAAGTCTCTTCATAGTCTATCCCCTCTTTCTGGGAGAAGCCACAAGCTACAAATATTGATTTGTACTTTTCTATGCTTCCATCTGCAGCATGATTGATCTTGTAGATCCACTTGGAAGTCACCACAGAATTCCCTTCAGGTCTTGGGAATACATCCCAAACATCATTCTTCATGATCGACTCGTATTCTTTGACCATGGCATCCTTCCATTCTTTCTTTTTCGCTGCTTCTTCTTAACTGGAAGGTTCTTTGTTCATAATATCACAGAGTAAAGCAACATAGCTGGTATGTGATGTAGTTCTCTTCTTTGCTCCATGTTCTTCTTCTGGAATGCCATATCTTTCTGCATCTTGAATGAGCTCTCTAGCCCATGCAGGTTTCCTTTTGTGAGAGTTATTCTCATCGGGTGGATCTACAGGTATTTGTGGATCTTCAACTTCACGATCTGCTTCTGGAATTGATTAAGTCATGGTGATGTCTTGAAATCTGGTTTCCTTTGGTTCTTCATGATCTTCAACATGTGTCTTCCTTGATTTGATGAAGGCTGAGTTTTCATCAAATGTTACATCCCTACTGACATCAATCTTCTTGAACCCTGGAAAGTATATTCTTTAAGCCTTCGAGCTTTCATTGTACCCCACAAAGATGCCCTTCTTTCCTGAAGGATCTAGCTTTGTTCTCTTTTCCTTTGGAACATGAGTGTATATTGGACAACCAAATATTCTGAGATGGATGACTTCAGGTTTCTTACCAGAGAATACCTCTTCTGGTGTTCTGTTGTCCAATTTCTTGTGAGGTGTTCTGTTCTGTACATATACAGCTGTCCTAGTTGCTTCTGCCCATAGGTGCATAAGAAGATCCCAGTCATGCAGCATTACCCATGCTGCTTCCATGATTGTTCTATTCTTCCTTTCTACAACTCCATTCTGTTGTGGATTGTAGGGAGCAGTCAACTACCTCTTAATCCCTGAATCACTGCATAGTTTCTTGAAATCACCTGAGGTGAATTCTCCACCGTTGTCGGATCTGAAAGTCTTGATCTTTTTATCAGTTTGATTTTCCATCAAGGCTTTGAATTCCTTGAATTTATCAAACACTTCATCTTTGTTCTTCAAGAAGTAAACCCAAGTATTCCTAGAGAAATCATCAATGAAAGAGACATAGTATACATACCCACTCAGAGAACTGGATGACATTAGACCGCATACATCAGAGTGGATAATTTCCAAGATTCCTTTAGCTTTGCTTTCACTGCTTGGAAATGCCTTCTTAATGTTCTTTCCTTTTGCACATTCTTTGCAAACACCTTCATGCTTTGTCTTGATTTCAGGAAGACCTTCTACAGCTTTACTTGCAATTGGTAGTGCTCTATAGTGCACATGTGCAAGCCTTCTATGCCAAAGTTCACTTGGCTCCATGGATTCATGTACCATGGCATGTTCAGGCTATCCCTTCAATTTATACAATCCTCAATCTTGCTCTCCAATCACCACTGCATCATCAATAGTTTTACCCTTTGTCCACATTGGGACTTGGCTATCTACAAATGCAACTCTCATGGCTTTTGCATCCAATGCAGAGATGGAGAGTAGGTTCTTCTTGAGCCCAGGTACAAATAACACATCTTTCATCTTCAAGGATTTTCGAGAGTCTAGATTGTAAGAGGCTTAACCACTTCCTTTGATAGGATATTGGTAGTCATCCCCAAGTTTCACCTTATGGGGTGACTCATGTTCAGATAGGTTTACAAAATATTCTTTAAACCCAATCATGTGTTTGGAAGCCCCACTGTCAATAAGCCAATCATTATAGACATGAGAAATAGTACCCGTGAGAGCAGAGATTAAAACATATTCATCTTTGCTTGATGAGTCATCACTTTCTGCCCTAGCCTTCTTCTTTGGTGGTTCATCATCCTCAGCAGCATGAGCATGATATCTTCTTTTGTTATTTTTCTTCTTCTTGTTGAAGTTGTTGTTGTTGTCCCTTTTTTTCTTGGGACAATCTGCAGCAAAGTGTCCCTTCTCATTGCAAGTGAAGCATCTGAGATCTTTCTTATGATGGTGGTTTCAAGGTCTTCTTTTGTGAGATGACTCCCTTTTTATCTTCCCTTTCTTGGTGTGAGCTGTGAGAGCTTGATCTTCATTCCCCATCTTTTCTTCTCTAGCCACAAGCCTTGCTTCTTCTTGAGAGCGTTCCTCCCATAGTCTATTGAAGGAGATTAGTTTCCTTCTTGCAAAGATTCCTTGGATAAAGGAATCCCATGACCTAGGTAGGCCATTCAATGTGGCCACAACAACTTCACCATTATCCACTACCTCATCCACAGCTTCAAGTTGTTCCTTGATCTGAGAGACCTTAGATAAATAGGATTCAATGGTCTCTCCATTCTGAAGCTTTACCCCTTTCAATTGGTTCCGCAGAGTCATCTTCCGATTTATGTTCTTCCCTTCAAATAGCTTGGTTAGGGAATCAAACATCTCCTTAGGTGTCTTCAGAGATGACACATGTGGGATGAGATGGTCCTTGATAGAATCAACAATGATCCTCTTTGCCTTTACCAAGTTATTCTTGTGAAGAGCCTTAGCCTCTTCTCCTTCTGGGACAGGGATCTCTTCACTTATATAAGTGTCCAACTCATTTTCTTCCAGGATTAACCCAATCCTATACTTCCATGCTCGGAATTTATAAGCCCCTTCAAGCTTATCCTCAAGCTTGGTGTGGTGAGACATCTTAAGGAGTACTTCAAATGGAAATAGAAAAGATTTAGGTCTTACCACTTGATTTGCTGAAGATTGGATCTGGTCCCGGATTAGGGTTTGTTAGAGAAACCCTAAAAATTCAAAATGTGAATTTCAACTTTCTGAAATGATAGAAAGATGCGCCTTGATGAGCTGATCAGCCTGGTATATTCAGATTTTGAGATCTGCAAAGTTTCACCTTTCATAAATGCCTTTTAGTCTTCCCAGATTTAGTAGGGAGGACCCTGAATTAGGGTTTGAGTTTCCCGGAGCTTTATCCAACCAAAAATATCGATCCAAAGCTCTAAGCTTCGATTCTTCCAAGGAGCTTCCAGCTATGTCTTCAGATTTCATAAATTTCTATTTTTGTGGAAACCTTAATTTTTAGGGCCAAAACTGAAAGTGCTCAGAATTGAATTCTAATTGGACAGATAGATTCTCCTTAATGGGTAGAGTCAATCTACCTTACCGCTTTTCTAAAATCTATGGAGAGAAACCCAATAAACAAGAAACCCTAGTTTTCACCACTGCATAATGTCTTCTTCTCAGGGAAGCTCTGATACCATGTTAATTTTTGAGCATTAATTCAATATACTCTAGGATCTTTACTGAGAGAATAACATGTACATCATATCAAATATAACAATGCATATAAATCACACCAAGCAATCACATGAGACAATAGACACACAGAGTTTCACTGGGGAAAACCATAAAGGTGAAAAACCCCACAACTTCCTCAGAGATAGAAAGAGCAATGATACAACCAAAGTACAACCAAAGTACAAGAGATAGTATTCTCCTAGTAGCTGATCCTCCTCCTCATATGTGCGCCACTTTCCGAGTGATGGAAGAGTGAGTAAGTGAATGATCAAATAGAGATCTCCCGATTTCTATTTATACTTGTCCTGTCCTGCCTAATAAACCAGTGGGGCTGACTTGTCTATCTTATCCTAATAACCCATGGTTAACTTAATCAGGGCTGACCCCACACATGGTGGTATAATAACCCATCGGCAAGTTACGACACTTGCGACACTTGTCAATACAAATGACGACACTTCCGTATAGAGGAATAATACATCTCTATAGGAGTACAATATACATAGGTGAAATACATTCTGAAGTTACATATACATCAACAGGAGGCACCTTACTCCCCTGACCACATGTCTCTTCCAGAGGGTGGTTTCTCCCTTAGTGGTTTTTCCTGTCAACTAGATCCGGGGCTTGGGGGTCCTCCCTACTCTCTTTTTGATTTCCCCACTAGTTGTGCTCTGGAAGTCTCTCCACCCACAGTTTCTACGATCATCCATACTGTATCCCTGCCAGATGTTTGGCCACCGGATATCACCCCCTCTGCTGATTTTGGGTATAGTGACTGGCCTCCTCTTGAAAACCCTTCACAGATCCCTATCACCCTTCCTGCGGTAGAACCTTTATCACAGACCCCTCATGAATTCATTAAATCCATTTTACGCACACCACCACACGCCGAATTCTCCCTAACCGTAGCCTGTGTTGATGTCCCTGGCCTGAGCACCCACACAACCCTTCCGAGACGTCAGGAGATCTCACCTTCTAGTAAGCAGAAAGGAAATTTTTTAAAAAGTGCACAGGACTCCATCAACTTGATCTATGTCAAAAAACGTGTCTGTTGTAAACTCCCTACACATGGTGGATACTTCCATTATTGGCCATGCTCGTGGGAAGTACTCGCGCTTGGAGGTCATGGACCGGTGGGTATCTGAAAATTGGAATCTCTTGTTTGACTACAAGCCTGTGATAATGGTATTGTCTAGAGGATGGTTTGTATTCAAGTTCAAATCACATGCGGATGCAGAGCGGGTTCTTGCAGCACATTGGAGCTTGGGAAACACTCCTATTCTGTTTAAGAGTTGGACCCCGATGTTTGATGCAGACACTGAAAAATTCAAACATATGACTATTGGGTTTACCTTGGGAATTCTGGAACCCTGATTCCTTCCGGGAAATTGGCAATGCATTGGGTGCCTACATTGATGTAGATATGTCCTTCCAACATAATCGGCTCTACTCTGTGGCTCGTATTCTGGTTTCTATTAATGTTTGTGAGGGGCTCCACCCCCATATCAACTTCTCCTGGGGCCTTGCACAACAGGTACAAAAGTTGGATTACGAGGGTACACCATTCCGCTATCACATGTGCCATGGCATTGGGTACCTTGCAAAGCACTGCTGAATCTCTTTCCAGCCGAAGTAAGACAACACCCATAAACGGACTGATGGAATGTACCATGGGTTGGGGGAGGGCACTCTGAAAGAAGGTAGACTGGATCCATCTCTGGATGAACACGAGTTGAACACTAACCGTGGGGACCTTGATGGGGCATGACAAGACTCTGCAGCTAGAACTGCGACCTACACACATTCGTCTCCATGGGATTTGGCGGTCACTGCATCGGCTCCGCCGCTTGACTGCCCTTCGGGCACTTCTTCTGCAACTTTACCAGGTATGAATGAAAACCTAGTCTTTGTTTAAAGCACAGTTGTTTCAAAATTTTGCTCTCTACATTTGGATACAAGTGTTACTGTTGGCACTACAAGCCCTTTTCCATCATTGGTTCATACCTCTCCTACCACATCCACCCTCTCCCCTCCTAAACCTTTGGATTGCTCCATGCCCCCCCTCCCCCTGTTCACCCTGCACATCCCCCCATCCATTTACACCTCCGCTCTCGTGACGTACCCACTCTAAACACCCTCTCCATGGGTTCTGGTCTGGGCCAAAACCCTCTTCCTCGTAAGCACTCTCGTGGTCGTGGTCGACCCTCACACTTTGCCTCGGCTCAACAACAGGAAATCATGGACCTTGCAGATGGCAAAAAAAATTCCATCATTGGGGCACTTAGAGCGGTGCATGCCCATTTAGGGGTTCCCCCATGAAAATCTTGTCTCTAAATTGTAGGGGTTTGGCAAGTAAACCCAAAAAAATTGCCCTCAAGCGGTTGATTTCTCTTCAAAAACTCAACATCTTCTTGCTTCAAGAAACTATGGGGTCAAAATCGGACATTCTGACTTTTCTCACCACTACCTTCCCTGCCTTCGATTTTGTGGCTATCAGTGCGAATGGACTTTCCGGTGGACTCGCCACCGGCTGGAAAAAATCCACAATCAAAGTACACAACACCCGGGGTTTTTCCTCAGGCCTGGGTGTTGAATATTTTCATGCTGGACTCAACAAGAACTATAAGGTAATCAACATCTATGGGCCCTATGTTAACTGTGAGTTATAATGGAATTCCTTTCGGCGAAACACCATGCTCACTGGGGATAATATCATCATTGGTGGTGATTTAAACTTCACTCTTGGCACCCATGAGATCTGGGGGAACCTTGCTAGGGTCGATGTTCTTACAGGATACTTTGACCAACTATTAATTGACACTCACCTCATCGAATACCAACCACCCGTACTGAAACCAACCTAGAAAAACCACCGAACTGGGGAGGATTGTATCACTAAGAGACTGGATCGTTTCTTAATTTCTGAGGCTATGTTGAGACAACCATTATGGATGCGTCAATGGGTCGACTCCGGTGGCATCTAGGATCACCATCCCATCTGCTTCGAGATACAGGGTAACACCAACAAACCGCCTAACCCATAAAAATTGTGTGCTTCCTGGCTTAAGGAGGAGGAGGTTGCTAACATCATAAAAAAAAACTGGATACCCTTCTATCTTGGAGAGGGTATACATGCTGCAACACACTTTGTCAAAAATCTCACTTTGGTAAAAACCCTCCTGAAATATTGGGCGCACAAAAAACATGAAAGGGATAGTATGGAATTGACAAGGGTTGAATTGGAACTGGCCACTCTACGGGACCAGGTTGGGGGTGGACATGACTCTCTGGAATCAACCAGACATCTCAAAACTATGGAAAGCACGAGGAAAAAACTACTCTCTGAACAGGAAGAAGTCTGGAGACTTAAAAGCAGAGCTATTTGGCTGGAAAGCGGTGATGAAAACACAAAATTCTTTCATGCATATGCCAAGGGAAGAAAGGCATAAAACACTATCTGGGACCTAAAGAATGAACTCAGAGAGACCTTCTCCGTTTGATGACTTGGCCACTCTTGGCTCATCTCATTTCAAATCACTCTTCTAAAATGGAAATAGAGCCACTATTGCAGAAGTAATCAGACTATCACAATTCTTCCTTGGAGCTATCACTAAGGAGGACAATCAGAACCTCATGGAAGAAATGACCGAGGAGGAACTCAAGGCTACTCTACATAGCTTCCAAAAGGACAAGAGCCCTGGCCAAATGGATGGACCATTGAATTATTCATAGAATTTTTTGACACTATTGGAGCCGATCTACTACACCTGGCTGAAGAATCCCGCCGTGGGGGACACATCTATCCCCCCTTGAATGCTACTTTCATAGCCCTCATCCCTAAAACTGACAAACCGTCCACCTTGGATGAATTCCGCCCCATCTCTCTCTGCAATATCACCTACAAGGTAGTGGCAAAGATTATGGCTAAGAGACTAAAACCGATACTCTCCAACTTCATCTCTAAAGAACAATTTGGATTTATGGAGGGTCGACAGATTCATGAAGCTATTGGGGTCGCTTAGGAAGGTCTACACTCACAAAATTTAAAGGGTCTTAAAGGTGCTATTATCAAAATAGATCTATCAAAAGCTTTTGATAGAGTCAACTCGCTCTATCTTCGTCTGCTCATGACACATATTGGTTTTGATTACCCTTTCATCAAATGGACCATGAGCTGCATCACAACTACCTCCTTTGCAGTTCTCATCAATGGCTCACCATCACACTTTTTCTGCACTGAAAGAGGTCTTCGACAGGGATGCCCCCTTTCCCCATTACTTTTCCTCTTGGTGGCTGAGGGTCTTAGCCGTGCTATCAAAGAGGCTATTCGTCGGGGCTCTTTCCATGGTTTACACATCATAAATACTCTACGCCTCTCACATCTCCTTTTTGTTAATGACATACTCATCTTCTGTGATGGTACCATTGGAGATGCTGAACATATCAACAATATTCTTACTCTCTTTCAAGACGCCACTGGGATGGTTATAAATGTCCACAAATCAACCATCTCTCTTTATGGATTGATGGCTATTGAACATCACAGGTATATCACTCTCTTCCATTTCGACATTTTGCATCTGAATGAAGGACTCAAATATCCGGGTTTCCACTTGAAACCAAATAGCTACAAGAAGAGTGACTGGAACTGGATCATTGCAAAATTAGAACATCGTCCAATGATCTAGAGTCATTGGTGGCTCTCTAGAGCTGGACGCCTCATCCTCGTTAAATCAGTTTTGGAATCCATTCCTATCTATTGTATGTCACTGGCATGGATCCCCAAGGGCATCAGGGAAAAGGCCAGTAAAATATTCTTTCGCTTCCTATGGTCTGGACATTCGGAAACAACTACAACTCCTTGGGTCAAGTGGGAACACATTGCAATGCCGAAATCTCTAGGGGGCTGGGGTCTAACACATTCATACCTTTGCCACCTCATTGGTTGCAAAGGCTGGATGGAGAATAATCACTTCGATAAACCTCTAGATAGAGGTGGTAGTATAGAAATATATAGCTCCCTCAACAATACTCAATTGGATCCGAAATCCCACAAAACCCCGTGCTGGGATATCTGTCATCTGGAAAGCAGTGTTGGAATCAATATCTCTCATCACCCAGGGGCTCGCATGGAAAGTTGGTTCTGGTTCTCAGATTCGCATTGGCTCTAATCCATGTACTGGATGTCAAAATAGACATATCCTACTTGAACCTCTCACTCATCATCTGAAACAGAATGGATATTTCCACCTCTCACAAATTGCAGATCCTGCTTCAACATATGTATGGCAACAAGGCTAGATTTTTGCTAAGACTCTAAACCTTCCAGCTGATCTACATATTTTTTGGGAGAACTATATCCATGCTCTATGAATCTCACATGCCCGTATTACTGATAATGCTGATGAAATCCCGTGGACACTAGCCTCGAATGGCAAGTATGCCCCAAAATTGGGATACAAATACTTAATGGACCTCAAACACCAACAGGATGAACTGAAATGGTGGTGGCAAACTATTTGGAAATCAAATTGCCCTTCAAAGGCTAAATTATTCATGTGGTGCACTTTAGCTAATCGTATCTCCACCTGGGATCGTATCAAGAATAAACATATTGAAGGCCCTGGATGGTGCATTCTTTGCAAACAGGTAGACGAAACCATCACACATCTATTTCTTGAATGTTCTTTCACTGTTAATATATGGTCGGAGATTAAATCGTTTCATGCTGCAGCTGGAAAGTGGAGGGGGCTTACTTTAGAAGCGGCTTGGAAATTTTGGTGCGACTCCCCGGACACCACATCCATCAGAGGCCTCCCATTAATCATCATCTGGGGAATTTGGCTTGCTCGTAATCAACTGATCTTCTATGGGAAAAACTCCACCCCTTCCTTATTGATCAGCCACTGCCTCTCCATCCTATCACATTTCCCTCAGGAGAATTCCACCCCAAAACACCGGGCATCGATTGCTGAAATCATCATTCCTAATACTCCCTGGGCCTACTTTGACGGTGCGTCTCAAAACTACATCTGCGGGGGGGGTGCCATTTTATACATCACAACCACACACTTCTATAAGATCCACTGTAATACCCCAATTTTGAACCTTATGAAATATTGGCTCTTAATGTAAATATTGTATACATGTGATGTATGTTTCCTTGGCGTGGAGATCAAGGCCAAGGCCCTGCTAGTGTATGTTCAGGTTTTATTTAAAATGGACAAGCATTTGACATTTTGTTATCCATGTGCTATTAAGCCATGGAATATTGTAAATAATGTAAATATTTGATATTGCAATAAAATACCAAAACTCGCTATGGAAGCAATGAATGAGAAGGGGCCATGTGTATTCCATTAGGGAGTGGTGAGGAGGTTGTGGGGATGAACCATATGCTGCCAAATGTCATTGTGAGAACCCATTTGACTTTCCTCGCTGACATAATTCTATTGTAAGGAAGTTGTTGAAGAATTCAGTCCATGGCTTCAATGGAGCATGGGCAGCCCAGAAATTCGTATGGAAGAGTATGGGATCTGTTTTCTTGACCCAAAAGTCACTCTACCTCATGGGAATTGGTTCTTCCTCATTCCCATCCCATTTTTGAACATCTTGGCATGAATTTTCATCCATTACGAATTCCCAATGGTGAGAAAAACCATAAATCGAAACTTTGCAAGAACCCACGTTTTGAAGAGCCATAAACGTCCAGAATTTGATATCGACAGTGAAAACCAATGGGGGATCCATAGATATGAACCTTGGGGCGAAATTGAGAGTATTAGATACCCCGAAATCCATTGGAAAACCCAGTTTTTACAGTCCAGAAATGAAGTGACGGGATTGAGTTATTGGATAACAGAATTGTGAGAAATCCAAGTGTGAACGACTGAGCAGAGGTTGGGTTTGCTTGATAAACCTAGTGAATGATAGAATCTCAAGGAATTAGGATTTGGACCTTTCTATGCCCATCTTGAAGAGCACTGGAGGGAAGGGACGCCTGAGGGACTGTGCAGCAGTGAAGGGGAACTTCCTTGTGTTGGGTTTGGTAGGTATTGTGGGTGCCTTGACTGTGAATCATCTTTAGATGTCTGTAGCTCTGTGGATGAGCTCACTGGCTTAGCATTGTCCTACTTTGTCTTTGGTATGCTTGATAAACCCAACTGTGTGTTGGCTTAGCATAGTTGTTGAGTGAAATCATGGCTGTGAGTGAACCTATTTAGTTCCTCCTTAGTGGATACACAACCCAGCTCGGGGGTGATTTCTCAGCTGAAAGAATCTAGGCTGGACAAAATCTATGGTTGGGTGGAACGTTACTCTCACATAGCCAGTTGTTGGACATATTCATCTCAAAGATAAGTATTTTTTGTGGTTTAAATTATGATCATTATGTGTTTGACAATGTGTTAATTCTGAATGTTAATTGTTCATGTTAATGGAATTGATATGAAGTCTGTGCATGTATGAGAAGGGGATTGATTGTCTGCATATTGAATCACCCTCTATTTGTGATAGATATGTTGATGCATTACTGTTGTGTGTGTGCAAATGTGTTTTTAATTCCGCTGTGTTTATATTGAGTTTGAATCTACACAGAAAAGTTTTTTATTATTATGCATTTCTTAGTAATGTATGGGGTTGAATTTACCAAATAAGCCCGGTATGGTTGGTCATGTTTCCTTATTGCACCGAATTGATGGAAGGGGACATGACAGAGTGGTATTAGAGCCCATGTTGCAGCACTGGGGCTGCTTGGGCCAAATTCTGAGTTACAGGCAGGTAACAGAATGATTTAATGCAATATTGGTGAAGTTTGGGGTGTCATTTTGATTTGGATAAATGGCAGGATCAGAGTCCTCAGATTTGGAATATGATCACACCATTGTAGAGAGCTCTCCAACATCTTTCCAATGGTACTAGACTCGTCTCATTTGGTTGAGGGACGAAGGAGATATGAACCCCAGAAGTTGGAGGGCCGGAGGTTTTCTAGGGTTGCGGGTTTCGGGAACGCAATTTTTCAAAATTGCGTACTGGATTTCCGGAACCCCGCACCCGCATTTCGGGTTTCGGGTTTCGGGAATGCAATTTTCCAAAATTTCATATTGGATTTCCGGAATCCCGCACCCGCATTTCGGGTTGCGAGATGCGGGTTGCGGGGTGGCAAAAAAAAGAAAAAAAGTATAGAGCCTGAAAATTTATTTTTGGATTGCAGGAACATGTAGATTCGGAATTTGATTAGTTCAGTAACATTCTGAGTCCATTGACGAAGGCCATGAATGAACCAGTGAGGATCCTGAGCCCATTATGCTCCAATTTGACACAAAATTGGAATTAATGGTTTTTACAAATCGGTGTCCCGACGCTTGACAGAAGGTTGGATTGAGTTGAAACTGATATGGAGTAGGAATGGAGTAGATACAGTGTTAAGTTTGGAGTTTTGGAGCCAAAATCCAAAGGATGTGGAGTCGGGGTGTGCAAGAAGGCCATAAAGCACTATTCCGGGCCATGTTTTTGGAATTTTGAAAAGCTTGCAGTGGATGAAAGTGACCCTGTAATTCAGATTCAAGAAATTTACTGAATTCAACATTTCATATTCCCATTAAAACAAACATTTTCCGTTAGTCAAAGATTTCTTGGAAATGCACCGTTTGGGAAATAGCCATTTTTGGCCCAAAATTGGAAATTTTGGAAAAATGTGAAAAGTGGAAAGTAGTCAAACCCAAAATTTTATAAAAGATGAATGGTGCATCGGAACAGAGATCCTCAAGTTGCTGAGTCTTCCTTGTTATATGGACTAACTTCGCCCGGTAGATACATTTTCCCGAATCTTTATAGATTTGCTTCTACAGGTGGCTGAAGTTGGCAGTTCATGATGTTTTACAACTGTGTAAAAATGTGCAGAATTGTGGTGAAAGTTGTCATTTTTGAAGTAACGTAGTTTTCACACCCGAAGTCGGAATGGAGCACGAGGATAGGCATTGGAAAGCTTAACCAACAGGGAATAATGACATATAATCATAATTTGAATGGGGTTATCATAAATCATATATAATTAGAGCAGAAAAGTACCGGTGACTATTTTGCCATATTGTTGACAATATGGGCAATTTCCAGAATTGCATGAATGAGCAAAATAAATGAATGCATAGCAGCTATGTGGATTATTCCATGAGTTTTATTATGTTAAATATTGATTGTTTATGTTTCTATATGCATTCTTATGATGTCTAACAAGTATTTTCATAATGCACAGTGCTTGCAGCTCATAAGATTTAATATTGTAGTAGAGGCAGCCTATATGAAAAATGGTGACCATAAATGATACTCAGTATCCTTATGAGCATGAAGAAGATGTGCTCGGAGAAAATGTGCATGAAGAGAATGCTGAGACTAAATCTAATTGGAGAAGGGAGCAGATAACTCCTCAGAATCTGGTTGAAACCATGGTGAGCTTCAACGAAAGATTGATGAAGGCTCAAGAAGAACAAAACCAACTCAATGCTGCTATTTTGCAAAGCCTCACTGATATGCAGCAGAAGATAAAACTTGGGTGCAACCCAAGTCATGTAGGTGAAGAAGGAAGAGATGCAGAGAGTTTCTCTAGAGGTCGTTCAAAGAAGAGGAATCCAAGCCCAAGGAAGAGTTCGGTGAGGAAGAAGCATAGAACACCTTCCTCTAGATCTTCATCCAGCAGATCATGCGAATCTAGAGGTTCTCAAAGAAGTCCAAGGCATGTGCCTAGGAGATTTGATGGAAGAAATAAGTTAAAAGGGATCCCACACGGAGAATTCAGGAAGGCAAGGCCTCCCACATTTGATGGAGAAGACAGACTGGCCAAGAGGCAGAGGCATGACTTCTTGGAATGAAGAAATATTTTAGAATTCAGGTCTACTCATGAAATGAAAAATCCAGAATTGCCATTTACAATCTAAATGGTAGAGCTTCAATTTGGTGGGACAACCTCTTGCAAGCAAAAGGGGTCAGTGAAAGGAAGATTAGTTGGGAGAGATTTAAGAAGTACTTCAAAGAAAAATACCTTTCTACTAGGTATTATGACAGTAAGAGAAAATAGTTCAATGAACTCAGGTTGGGAAAAAAAGCTATGGAAGAACATGTCCATAAATTTTTGGAATTATTGAGGTATGTGGATTACATTAAAGATGAGAGAGTAAAAATTCAATGCTTCCTTGGGAGTCTACCTCAAATTTTCAGAGATAGGATTGAATTTGTTAATCCACCAAGTCTTGATGAAGCCATTAGAATGGCAATGCATTGCTATGAGCAGAATAAAGGAAAATCAGAGGTAAACCCAGCATGGAAAGGAAAGCCAAGAGGGAGGTTTGACCAAAAGAAGAGTGGCTTCAAGCCACCATTCAAAAGTCAACCTAGAACCTTTCCATAGGGGCAGCCAACAAGAAGTGGATTCAAGCCAGCAGTAGCAGCAGACAAAGCATCAAAAGGGCCACTTTAGTGTTGGGGATGTGGAGAAAACCACATGCTTAAGGATTGTCCACATCGGAAGGAGAATCCCTGAAGGTTGCACAACTTAAAGGGAGTAACAACAGTGGAGGACATGGCAAGGGCAACGCCTCGAATTTATGCAGCGTTGGATAATCATCAGGCAGACCATCAATCATCAGTGGTGGAAGTTTAAGGTAAGATTGCTAAGCAATCTATTTCTATTTTGATTGATCTAGGATCTACTCATAGTTATGTTTCTCCAAAAGTGGTAGAAGGTTGTTCTCTTAGAAAAGTGAAGGATAATAAATCTTGGCTAGTTCAATTAGCCACAGGGACCAAGAGAAAAATTAGTGAAGTAGTGGTGAAGTGCCCTAGAGAATTGAATGGAATCCATACACATGCAGATTTAAATGTACTACCATTGGGATCGTATGATGCCTTAATTGGCATGGATTGGTTGGAAAAGCATAGAGCCAAGTTGGACTGTTATGAGAAAGCACTTGAATGTATTGATGAAGAGGGAAGACCAAGATTGGTAAGAGGAATTCCCAAGCAAGTTTCAGTAAGACAAATTTCAGCCTTACAGTTGAAAACGTTTAATAAGAAAGGTTGTCAATTATATGCAGTCCATATGTCAGATTCCTCAGAGGAAAAAGGACCAATGATAGAAGATTTCTCATTGTTGCAAGAGTTCCAAGATGTGTTTCCAGATGAAGTGTCGAGACTACCACCAAAGAGAGATATTGATTTTACCATCGATCTTGTTCCAGGGGCAGCACCGAATTCCAAAGCTCCTTATAGAATGAGTACACTGAAATTGGTAGAGTTGAAGATGCAGCTACAGGAGTTAATGGACAAGAAGTATATCAGGCCTAGTGTGTCCCCTTGGTGAGCACTGATATTATTTGTTAAGAATAAATATGGGATGTTAAGGCTATGTATTGATTACAGGCAGCTTAATAAAGTGATAGTCAAGAACAAATATCCATTGCCAAGAATTGATGACTTATTTGATCAAATTAAGGAAGCTAAAGTGTTTTCAAAGACTGACTTAAGGTCTGGTTATCATCAAGTGATGATAAAAGAAGAAGACATTTACAAAACAACTTTCAGAACTAGATATGGTCATTATGAGTTCACTGTGGTGCCATTTGGTCTTACCAATGCACCTGCTACATTCATGTGTCTCATGAATAGTGTGTTCAACAAATATTTGGATAAGTTTGTGATTGTGTTCTTGGATGACATTCTTGTCTATTCAAGGAATGAAGAAGAACATGAGGAACATCTAAGGATGGTGTTGCAAGTCCTTAGAGAACATCAGTTGTATGCCAAGTTAAGCAAGTGTGAATTCCATCAAAAGAAGGTGCAATATTTGGGTCATGTCATTTCTGAAGAAGGAATTGCAGTTGACCCAGAGAAGATTAATGCCATCATGGATTGGTCTACTCCAAATAATGTTCTAGATGTGAGATCTTTCATGGGACTTGTTGGTTACTACAGAAGGTTCATTGAAGGATTCTCCAAGATAGCTCACCCAATTACTTCATTGCAGAGAAAGAATATCAAGTTTGTATGGTCTGAAAAGTGTGAGAAAAGCTTTCATCGGTTAAAGGAGTTACTTACTAGAGCTTCTGTTTCAAAGATAGCAGATCCAAAGAAGGATTTTTTAATGTGCACAGATGCTTGCATTGAAGGGCTAGGTGGAGTGCTCATGCAAGAAGGAGTTGTGATTTGCTATGAGTCAAGGAAGTTAAAAGAACATGAAAAGAATTATGCCACACATGATTTAGAATTAGCAGCCATAGTACATGCTCTCAATATGTGGAGACATTATTTGATGGGAAGAAGATTCGAGCTTAGAACATACCACATGAGCTTGAAGTATTTGTTTGATCAACCAAACTTGAATGCTAGGAAAGCTAGATGGATGGAATTCCTTTGTGAATTTGATTTTGAAATTAAGCATGTAAAAGGGAAAGAGAATAAGGTTGCATATGCTCTTAGCAGAATATTCCATGTTGCAACATTAAGTGTGTGTAAATCAGATTTGAAGACAAGAGTCCTTGAAGCCCAAAACGATGATGAAACTTGCTTTCAAATTAAAGAGAAGTTGCAGCAGGGTAATATAGATGAAAAGTGTGCGAGATATTGTCACATCTCCATTTTGACCCCCTTCGCATTTAAATCGTAAATGATGTAAATATTGTTATTTAATCATGGTGAGGAGCTCAAGGCCAAGGCCCCACCATTGATTTAGCGTTTTATGTATCGGAAATTAAAAATAGATGCCTATGGTTCTTGTGCTAGATAGGCACAATGTAAATAAGACATCATGTAATTATGGATTTTAATGAAATACCCACAACTAGCTATGCAATGCAACAAATAGATGGGGGCATGATTCTACAAGGAATAGGGAGAGAAATTATTCAAACCCTTGAGCCAATGGTGTTAATCCATGTGTCAATGAGAAAACCCATAAGCCACCAACTACCCATTTTGGGTTAGGGACCCAATCATTTAATTCTTCCAAGAGTTGGTTGAGGCAGTTAATGCCTTGGGAATGGAGAGGTATGGAAGCCAATTTCGTGCATGGGAAAGCCATCAACCTGGAAATTTGTATTTTGCTTCTTGGGCAAGAAAACACCCACGAAATGGTGCCCAAATCCATTATGAACCCATAGCCTTTTCTCTCGCACACAGTCTGAGCTAGTTGGGCTTTCCCCATCATGTTTTTCACCATTTTCCTGCGTTTTCCATAGCTGGGAGCTCATTTTTGTGTTGCACGGCAGTTGGTAGAAAGGGAGTCACGTTTTGGGGGTTTATAGAGGTCGTTTTTGCCCCAAAATATCCATGGGCGTTTTTCTGAAAACAGTTTTTGCTCTCCAGGGTTGAATCCCCAATTGCCATTTCATTTTTGGGTCTTCTCACGTTTTTCTGGGCTGGTAGAAACCCCATCCTTGGGCATCTCACTGTAAAAACGTTTTTATCATGCCCAATAGTTGCGGTTCTGCTGTTATGTGCATCCCTGTTTTGGTTTGAACCTGTGAGCAAAATATTTGGAGTGGTAGTGGACAGAATTGGCTTGATAAACCTAGTGGAGAGAATAACCTCTCAAAAAGATCAAGAGGGCTGGCTATTCTTCTATGCACACTGGGACACTCTAGAATTGGAAGGTATGGCCCGAGGGACTGTGAATTGGTGAAGGTAATACTTCCTTGAGTGGGGTGTGTAGGCATTGTGGGTGCCAAGCTAAATAGATCTTATAGAGGTATCCATAGCTCTGTGGTTGAGCTCACTAGCTTAGCAATTCTTCCTCTCCATTTCCTAGCAACCTGATAAACCCAACTGTAGATTGGCTTGGCTCATCTTGGTGTATGCTTGGCCATGTGTGAGTCTTCTGTTCCCTGGTTCCTTGTAGAAATCATGCCTAGCTCGGGGGTGGCAGTTGTATCAAGAGGTTGATAAGCACAACTGGCCTATGGTTGGGTGGAACGTTGCAGTTGCATAGCCAGTTGCTTGGGACTACTTTGTTAAGATAAGTATTCTCTTGTGTTAACTTTGCAATTATTATTTGATGAATATCTTGAATGTATGATGGATGTGTAATTGATATTATTTTCGCTGTGTTTTTCTTATAATTATACATTACCATATGAATTTTTATATTATGTGAAGGCTTACTTAAAAGTTCATGGGGCTAGATGCCCCAGTTTTAGCATCACGATCCTCTCCATCGCACTGGTATGATGGGAGGGGACGTGACAGATATTAGCTTGGTGAAGATGATATCCTCATCTATAAAGATAGATTGTACATTCTAAATAGTGCAGATTTGAAGAAGCTAGTGACAGATGAAATACATCAAATGCCATATTCTGGACACCCAGGATATCAGAAAACTACAACAACAGCAGGAAAACAATACTTTTGGCATGGTATGAAGAAAGACATAGCTGAGTACATTGCTAGGTGTTAGAAGTGTGAACAAGTCAAGGCAGAGCACCAACATCCAGCAGGATTGTTGCAGCCCTTACCCATTTCGGAATGGAAGTGGGAAGTGATCTCTATGGATTTTATAACAGGTCTGCCCATGATAGTGAATAATCATGATTCAATCATGGTTGTGGTGGACAAACTATCAAAGGTAGCTCATTTTATTCCATTCAAGTCCACTCAAAAGGCTAATGACATTGCAAATATTTTCATGAGAGAAATATTCAAGTTGCATGGATTTCCTAAGGCAATAATTTCTGATTGTGATACAAAGTTCACTTCCAATTTTTGGAAAGGATTGTTTTAGGAATTGGGAACTAGATTGAATTTCAGTACATCATATCATCCTCAAATAGATGGCCAAACGGAGAGGGTGAATCAGGTTCTTGAGGACATGGTGAGAATGTATGTGATGGATAAACCATCCAAGTGGGAGGATTACCTACACTTGGTAGAATTTGCATACAATAATGGACATCATGCATAATTGCGAATGAGTCCATTCGAAGCATTGTATGGCAAAGGATGCAGGACCCCAGTGAATTGGGATAGCCCGGTGAACAGGGTAGTACATGGACCAGAGATGATCAAGGAAATGGAACAGGAAGTTGCTAAGATTAGGCAGAATTTAAAGGCAGCTCAGGATAGGCAAAAGAGTTATGCAAATTTGAAAAGAGTGCATAAGGAATTTTAGATTGGGGATCATGTTTATTTGAGAGTGAAACCAAGGAAAATTTCTCTCAAGTTGGGGAGTTGTGCCAAGTTGTCACCTAGATATTATGGGCCATTTGAAGTCCTTGATATGATAGGGCCAGTTGCATATAGAATTGCATTGCCTGTTAACATAAGAGCTCATAATGTTTTCCATGTATCTTTGCTTAAGAAGTATGTACATGATCCTAATCATAAGATTGATTGGAATGTGATACAGGTGGAACCCGAGGGAGAGTTCCAAGTAGAGCCTATGCACATCCTTGACAAGAAGGTCACTTTGTTCCGGAACAGAGCCATCGAGCAGGTAAAGGTCCAATGGGAGCACCTTAATCCCGATGAGGCTACATGGGAGCTGGAGGATGCCATGAGAGAGGCATTCCCATTTGTGTTCAGTTTTGAGAACACCGAGGATGGTGTTGTTCTATGGGGGAGGGGAATGTAATACCCCAATTTTGTCCCTTATGAAATATTGGCTCTTAATGTAAATATTGTATACATGCGATGTATGTTTTCCTAGCGTGGAGCTCAAGGCCAAGGCCCCGCTAGTGTATGTTCGGATCTTATTTAAAATAGACAAGCATTTGACATTTTGTTACCCATGTGCTATTAAGCCTTGGAATATTGTAAATAATGTAAATATTTGATATTGCAATAAAATACCAAAATTGGTTATGGAAGCAACGAACGAGAAGGGGCCATGTTTATTCCACTAGGGAGTGGTGAGGGGGTTGTGGGGATGAACCATATGCTACCAAATGTCATTGTGAGAACCCATTTGACTTTCCTTGCTGACATTTAATTTTGTTGTAAAGAAGTTGTTGAAGAATTCAGTCCATGGCTTCAATGGAGCATGGGAAGCCCAGAAATTCGTATGGCAGAGTATGGGCTCTATTTTCTTGACCCACAAGTCACTCTACCTCCTGGGAATTGGTTCTTCCTCATTCCCATCCCATTGTTGAACATCCCGGCATGAATTTTCATCCATTACGAATTCCCAGCAGTGAGAAAAACCAGAAATCGCAACTTTGCAAGAACCCACGTTTTGAAGAGCCATAAAGGCCCATAATTTGATATTGACAGTGAAAACCAATGGGGAATCCATAGATATGAACCTTGGGGCAAAATTGAGAGTATTAGATACCCCGAAATCCATTGGAAAACCCAGTTTTTACAGCCCAAAAATGAAGTGACGGGATTGAGTTATTGGATAACATAATTGTGAGAAATACAAGTGTGAACGATTGAGCAGAGGTTGGGTTTGCTTGATAAACCCAATGAAGGATAGAATCTCAAGAAATTAGCAGCTGTACCTTTCTATTCCCATCCTGAAGAGCACTGGAGGGAAGGGACGCCCGAGGGACTGTGTAGCAATGAAGGGGACCTTCCTTGTGTTGGGTGTGGTAGGTATTGTGGGTGCCTTGACTGTGAATCATCTTGAGATGCTTGTAGCTCTGTGGATGAGCTCACTGTCTTAGCATTTCCCTCATTTGTCTTTTGTATGCTTGATAAACCCAACTGTGTGTTGGCTTAGCATAGCTGTTGAGTGAAACCATGGCTGTGAGTGAGCCTGTTTAGTTCCTCCTTAGTGGATACACAACCCAGCTTGGGGGTGATTTCTCAGCTGAAAGAATCTAGGCTGGACAAAGATCTATGGTTGGGTGGAACGTTGCTCTCACATAGCCAGTTGTTGGACATATTCATCTCAAAGATAAGTATTCTTTGTGGTTTAAATTATGATCATTATGTGTTCGGCAATGTGTTAATTCTGAATGTTAATGGAATTGATATGAAGTTTGTGCATGTATGAGAAGGGGATTGATTCTCTACATATTGAATCACCCTCTGTTTGTGATAGATGTGTTGATGCATTATTGTTGTGTGTGTGCAAATGTGTTTTTAATTCCGCTGTGTTTATATTGAGTTTGAATCTACACACATAAGTTTTTTATTATTATGCATTTCTTAGTAATGTATGGGGCCGACTTCACCAAATAAGCCCGGTATGGTTGGTCACGCTTCCTTCTTGCACCGGATTGATGGAAGGGGATGTGACATCCACATGGGTTTGGGCAGAGGCACAAACAACTACGCAGAGCCCCATGCTTTAAAACTTCTGCTCCTTTTTGCTCTAGAAACACAGTGCACTCATCTCCAAGTATTTGGAGATTCCTTGATCATAATAAATTGGATCAACAACATACAACGTTGCCACCACTTGGTCTTGAGCACAATTCTTGAAGACACACAGAGAATTATCAGTTTGTTTGACAATTTCACTTATAAACATGTCTACATGGAAAGAAATGTGGATGCAGAGACCTCCTATCAAAATAGGGGTTGACACTTCCACACGGTCAATGGAGGATTGTCAAGAAACAAAATGATAATTTTCATGAATACTACCATAGACCCTTTATAAAGGGTCCTGATCCTCAAAATATTCAGCATTTTTGACCGGCTCTATCTCTTCATAAACTATTTACTGGGCATTGGTTAACTCATTATAGCACTTATTCTTTTTGGACTATGTAATGGATGTATATCCAGATCTATGAGACAAAAACTCATATATTACTGCACTTTTTTTGATACACAAAGCTGAAAAGCTTACTTATCTGAAAGAGCTCATAGAAGCTCTTATACAATATGTAATTTGATTATAATATAATGAAATTACGCTTTTTTCCAAGGAAAAAAAAATGTGAAAGACATCTAAAAGAAATGAAACTAAAAATAAAAATACAAGTGTGAAGAAAACTTTATTTACGATTAAAGATAATTGTTTTCATCTATACAATAGAGTACAGTCTTAATGTTTCTTCAGGATTTTGCAAAATCCTAGACTAGAAATTGCTCTCGCATATATGACTAGCGTTTTTTAAACTGCTTGGTTGTTGTGTAAATACAAACAAAGAGAAACATAACTGACAAAGCTGCAATAGGCTTCGATGGATACTTTTGTAAGATGGTACTATTCTCTGCAACCACGCAACCAATTAGATACACTAATGGTGAATAGATAAATCTCAACATCAACAGACAAATTATATAATATACCTTAGATAGATAATATCGGCCCTTAACCTCCCATTTCTTCCATCTAATTAAAACTCGTGCTATAAACGGAAACACTCTAGTGCAATTGACAAAACAATTACAAAGATTAAGAATTTAGCTCACAACATACCATAGCAAGTGTAATATTTGGAACCCTGCTCCTTGTTGCTTGATGTTATTATATAGTCTACTACCAGAATGGTTGGCGACTTACAATCCTCGATTTAGTTTGAAAGACATAACTAACTAATGACAAGTGTCTAGTAGAATAACCACTACACCACGACAACTTCAAACACGTGAGGAACAACAAAACTAAATAGACATGATTGGGGACACAACAATCAAGTATGGTCAAACAAGGGGGCCCTCCTTTCCTTTTCATATATCTCTTAGGGGGATGAATTCATGATGATCTAGCAACAACTCCTTGTGGCTCCTATATCATTTCTTATGAAACAAGCACATGTCCTACCCATGCATTAGAACAACTGAAGCAACCATAACCATGTATAATCATCTCTCATAATCTTAATACCCATACATAGATGCAAAAACATTACATATAAATATATGTTCATCTCAACATCAAACACATGTGCAACCAAGTGGGAAATAAAAACTCTCTGCAATGTTCATATCTTTCAAAAACAAATAAACATTTCATCAATTTGAAAGTTGTTTCCATGTCAGAACCACATCTGAAAATATAAATAACATCATGAAGGACCAAGGAGCAAGTCTTGAGAATAACTCTCAAGTTTGAAAATGAACCAATAGAACATGCACATATATAACATCATCCATAAAACCCTATCTGTCCAAAATTGACTGCTTTCACATGTTCATTTTAATCACGACAACATTGATTTAAAAAACTGTAGCTCATAAAATTTTTGGGCGGAGATCCTCAAAAGAAACCTTCGGCAAGGCCAAGGGTTGTTGGTCTTTTGCATGACCACTCCCACTAACACCAACCAACTAGGAAGAACAAAACGATGGGTGAAATGAATGCTTTAGGCTAGGGGATCCCCAACCAACCACATGGTCCCTAGGGGAAGGGGGTTTGAAATACCATCCATTTGTGAACAAGGGGGTCTAGTGGCATCTCGACTATACTTGGGTGAGGCTACAATTCAAAATGATGTTGAGGTAAAGGTGGCTACATAGGAGGGGCTCCTAGAAATATATGGCTTATTCATGAAAGCTCAGAGAATTCATTTGAATTAGCATCAAAGTGGATAGAGAACCTCACCCTCTTCCTTCTCCCTTCTTTCCATACAAATGGGTCCCTACAACCTTTACCCTTGCTAGATCTTCTAGATCCCTTGCTGTGAAAACTCATGATCTGAAAGCCATTGAAGCATTTAACCTATGCAATTTACATCTAATACAAGTATCAAAACAAGTGATGATATTTACTGTATGTTCTGCATTCCCTTTTTAAATAAAATATGATCCGTTTGCATAATATACCAAAATATTTATAACATAAATGTACAACAGATGTATCCAACAACTCAATTCTCTTTAATAACTATCAACATAAAAAATTCTTCCATTATCGTGAATACTCTTGCTGTTAGGTAGGGAAGAAATTAAGTGAAAGGTAGGGATAGGCAAGTTGGGTCATAGGTTAGGGGGTATATCACCAGTCATCAAGGGTATCAATAGGGAAAGTTAAGCTTATAAGTAAGAAGTGTACATAGTGCAACAATAGCTTCATGATTGTTCTATATTCAGTGAATGCATAGATGGGGATGCTCAAATAATAACTAACTGTATGACATCTTTAACAAATAAATACTTGTATTCTCAGAATTGTTACCATATCATAATGTTCTCTACTTTTTAAACAATCAGTCATGATATTTCTGAACTCTTAATTTGATTGAAATAATGTGAGTAACAACCAACTACAAAACACATATAATGAATTTCCACTTCCAAATCATGTCCAAACCGTCATTGCATAATAACTTTACTTGTCAATACTGAAAACAAAATGTAGAACAAGTCCACATAAAACCAATGTATGAACAAACTATTCTATTTTCCATCATTTAAATTCATATTCAAAGTTATTAGGGGAAGATTCAATCTCTTGAACAAGTGCATAGTCACAATCCCGAAGACTTACACCCTAATAAACTATTAATAAGATTTCCACAATGCATCCAAACATCTTCATTTGTGTCCATTCGATAATGTAACATATTTTGAAATAACATTTATTCACAATTGTTTGAACACAAACAAAGGAAACAACCAAAACCATTCAACCTCTTGAATCAAAATACCATTGACAATCTCAAAATAAACCATGATAGGAGGCATTGATAAGTCCAAGTGGAACACATGATTTTTTGAAATTCCATAGGGATAGATTACTGAGCTAGAACAAACCTCACAATTTCACATTGTTATTATTGAGAAGAATTAGTTAGAAACATGGATCGATTCACTCATAAAACTGAAACACACATGAAAAAATGTTGTTGATACATTAATCAACTGTAAGTTGGCAATCAAAGAATGTTACAATAGGATGAATTCAATACTCCTGGAAGGATTCGAATTCACCTCTCTGGAAGGATTCGAATTCACCTCAAGTATAGGATTAGTTTGCATTGGAACCATATCTCGATAAGGTTCAGTGGCCATCGATGATGAATAATCAGTTAACTGAAGTAGAACTGAGCACAACTGAATCACGTGGGCACCAAAATAGGGAAGGAGACTCCAAGGGGGCGAAATACTGACTTGTAGTGGTCAAAATAGGTGCTCCTACACTCAGTAGTAGTGAAACTAGGTGTAACAGCCAGTTAACTAGGCAATCAAGGGGAAAAGGTGCCCTAAATCATGGAACTGACTATGCTAACTCCTAAAATCATGCATGGGGGTGAATTTGGACTTCAGTGATGTAACAAAGGCGCTCTTAGTGTATAGGAGGGCTAATGATGGCCAAAAACAAGCTCCGGGGGGCCTAGAGTAAGGACTAGGTTCTAGGAGACTCGTCTACTAATGCATGGATGCATGCAAAGAATGCATGACCAAAATGAGATGGTGAGAATATTCCAACACCCCCCCTTAAGCTGAACTATGAGGAAAAATATAAGTAAATTAAGGCCCTGGTTAATGAGACCAAAGGTCACCCTGTACACCAATCTAAAAAAGTGAGGAAAGAGGGAAAACCCAGTGGGAAAACCCCACCCCCCTCAAGATAGATTGAAACACACAAAAAATTGCTGCTCAAGGCTCAATGATGCTTGATTCAATGTATGGAGGTATCTTCCTCTTGGGAATAAGTGGATCATGCTCCAAAAACATGTGCTTGAATTCTCCTTCAGTGGATGCAAGCGAATCTGGAGGCTTCCTGAACTTGCTCTTCAGACCAAACATGGTGAGAACAAATCCAAAAATATGAAGATCATCCTGGAACCTGTAATTCGAACCAACTGAGGTAGGATCAACTCCAATTAGATCTAATTTCTCTTGAAACTTTAAATTTTGATCAGTGGAAGTTAAATCATCTCCAAGAATTGATAGATGGTTTCTTGTGATCTCCTTTGAACCAGCAGGGGTGAGATCAAAATCAAAATCACAAAAATGTGCTTGAGACTTGAACCCAAGCGAATGGTAGTGTCCTAAATCTACAGTGAAAGTCTGAGAACATGTGCCATTGATCGAATAGAAGTACATATGAAGCATGTGATAAAGGAGGGAGAATGCATCACCTCCAAACTTTGATTTAACCTCCAAAACATTCAATAGATCATCATTCTACACACCAGCAGACTCATGTGAAAGAGAGGATTTAAGAACCTCTTCAAATTATAGAGCATGAACTGGATTATCTTTCTCAGAATTGAGAATAGAAGATATTGAGAACATGAGTGAGGAATGGGTAATCTCTACAAAAGGATCATCTTCATTAGTTGTATCACTTTCATCTACATTAGCTACATGGGAAGGGGACAATTCAAAATTGTCTTCAACTTCTAGAGCAACAGAGGAAGGAATGTCTTCAACATGAAATTTTTGTGTTGAATCTGTGGCTTCTTCTCCATCTTGAAAAACTTCATCATGAGAGATGATTGAGGCCGAGATATAATTAGAGAGAACACTTAAGGAGGTATCACTGGGCTTGTTCTCCAAATAATTTTCACCAATCTCTTCATTATGCTTGCCAAATGCTTTGTCCAGTTGGGCCCATAGATCACTTGGATATTCAATAGTTTCCATGAGGTAGAGAATCTAGGAGACATAGCAATACACATGTTGATCCAAAGGCTCTGTCACATTCATTTAGCCAATCATTCTCTTCTTCATAAGAAGCAAAATCTCTCATAACACCAATACACATATAAAAAAGACCTTGTCTCTTCAGATATGCTATCATCTTTGGTTTCCACTCATCATACTTGAATGGAGAGAGAGGAGGAATTGCTTTTAGATTCATGGAATATGTTGTAGAATACCTGCAAAAACAATGGAAAAATATCTGGAGGATTGTTACTGAATCTATTGAACACTGCTGTAGGACATTAAGCACTTTTATCCGAATCCTTCACACCTGAAAGCAGATATGGTGAGAATATTCCTATAGATTTCAATCTTGATGCCTATCCAATTTTTTCATATCCAAAACACAATATATATTTAACAACATTCCCTTAAATCACGAAGAACAATGGACCTATTTTCAATCATAGTCAACAAGCATGAGTAATTGAACTAGGGTTCACAATTTCGAGGCTATGCAAACTAAAGGTCCACATTGTGTATATTATTTTGAATTCAATCTTCCAAAATCATTATCTTTCCATCATGAGAAACAAATGCACAATGAACTTCTCACATAAATCACAATCACAACATGGGACATCAATCATCAAAATCAAATGCATAATGATGCACATATCTCATCAATTCACAAACAACTAGCTTTGACCATGCCAAGATGCAATGAAACAACCTTGAATGTAATACACAAATACTGTCATTAACAATAAACAACCCAACTTCATGGTGAATCTTTGTGATCCATGGACACTATCAATAAACCCATATACTTAAAATTCATCATTCAAGACATAGCTAGCTTGCATACAACATTAGTGTCAATAATATAGGTCGACTGACCTCAAGGATTTACCAAGACACTATAAAATGTTCAAAAATATGGATTTACCCACAGGTAACCAGCTTGAATACCCATTTACATTTTCATTGCCCGGGAGGAGTGAAACTTGACAAGTAATCACATGACCATACATAAAGTTTAAAAAATGAGTAGAGAGATAAGGATGGATGGGGAGAGGGGTCAATATTAATACAATAATGAGATTCAATGAGGTATAGTATGAGTCGTAGTTGATGGGTTTAACCAAAAACACCAGTTAAAGGAATAGATACAACCAACATAACAACCTCATAATCCATACCCTCGTAGGAGAGCCAAAGTGACCATGGGCCAAACATTAACATCGACGTATATATCCATTCAAGAGAAAAAGGGTGCCAAGGTTATGGGAAGAGTGTATGCACATGAGAGACACATATTTTTATTTAAACATGAGAGTCAACGCAGTAGCAAAGGGACACCATCAAGGAACACATCCGAAGTTAAATGAATATCATCAAATGGGCATGCATAAAATTAAACGGCCATGGGCCTATACAAAAATACATGAAGCTTCTAATATCAACTATGTCAAGTGAAAGCAACTGGAACTAATGAAATCTCTCACATTCTTCAACTTGCCCAAAGTTCGAATACACAAAAACAAACCAAACAAACGAGTTCGATTCTCCTTTTATCGTAATCAGTAGGGAGATGGTTAAAGTAGGTGGAAAATGGGGGTAGGTTAGTTGGGTAGGGTTCGATAGCGAAGACATATAAATCAAATTAAAGCAGATAAGATGTTGCAGATAAACCATGTCATCATTGTACATACCTTGTTAAACAAGCAACTTGAAGTCTAATTTGCAGGGTTTGCAGGAAACTAGATTGTACCCAGAGTTCATTGTGGTGCCTACATCCTAGTTCTCAAAACTAATTTATGAATTTTTTAATATTGTTTGAGTACCACTCACCATCCAAATGTTGACAGGGTTACACACCCTCAGAGCATGGCAACAAGAGAACGAGAGCAAGGAATGATCCTTGAGCCCAACAACGCACCATACCTAATTCATGTTGGAATCTATTTAATACTGAGAGGGGGGTGAATCAGTATTAGCACATTTATGAATAGTTCTCCAGCACCAACAAGAAGGAGGCACCGACCCCCTGGTTTTATAGGAACCGACTTGAAGGAAGCACCTGTTGATGTATATGTAACTTCGGAATGTATTTCACATACATGTATATTATATTCCTATAGAGATGGTATTATTCCTCTATAAGGAAGTGTCGTCATTTATATTGTAAGTGTCGTAACTTATACTTGATGGGTTATTAGACCACCTTGTTTGGGGTCGGCCCTGTATAAGTCATGTGGGTCAAAGGGTTATTAGACCACCCTATTGGGGGTCGGCCATGTGGGTCAAAGAGTTATTAGACCACCCTATTGGGGGTCGGCCCAGTCAGCATTATATTATGTGGTTAAGTTCGAGCCTACATGAGTTAGGTAAAAAGGCAAGTCAAGTCAAGTATAAATAGAGTGCGGGAGGCACTCTATTTACTTACTCACTTCTCACACATGCTCTCAAGGAGGAGAGGCGCACTTATGGAGGAGGAGGATTGCTGCTAGGTTATGGCTATCTCTCTTGGTTGGTTGTATCATTGCTCTATCTATCTCTGAGGAAGTTATTGGGGTTTTTCACCTTTATGGTTTTCCCCAAGTAAATCTTTGTGTCTCTTGTGTGCTTGCATTATTGTCTCCATGATTGATATGCTGTAGATATGCTGTACATGTTGTTCTCTTAGTTAAGATCCTAGATCATATTGAAGTAAATTCTGAAAATTTAACATGGTATCAGAGCTAGCCTGAAAGAAGGCATGATATGGCATGTATGACACTTGTTGCACTTACGATGCTAGGGCTTGATATAGAAAAAACCAGTCATCGTAGCACTTTCGCTATAAATATGTTTTGGCGAAGTTTTCGGATCTGAAATTGTTACAGGCCGAAGCTAAGATCTCAAGGTATCTTGTGTCCAAAGGAAAACCTCTAATTCGTTGTACTTTGTGATTTATGAGCTGTACAATATAGGGTTTCTGCCTCTTCCAGATCTGAGTCAAAATCAGGTGACCTTGGGAAAAAGGTCATAACTTGGGCTAGGAAGCTCCAAATGAAATTTCGTAAAAAGTGACAGGTAGTAAACCGTCTGTACTATCTCAGAAAACGTTTTCAGAGGCCGAAGTTGAACCAGTGACACGTGGCATGCCGTACAAGTTCACTCTACTGTTTTATCCCATAAACAGGTCACGTTGCGACACTTGGCATAACTCTCTCTCAGAAAATCCAATGGAGGTCAGACCTATCAGGATGGAAAGATAACAGGCCGAGATATCTCAGAAAACTTTTTCAGAGGCTGAAGTTCAAACAGTGACACGTGGCACGCCGTACAAGTTCGCTCTTCTGTTTTATCCCAAAACAGGTCACGTTGCGACATTTGGCATAACTCTCTCTCAGAGAATCCAATTGAGGTCAGACCTGTCAGGATGGAAAGGCAACAGGTCAGGCTATCTCAGGAAACTTTTTCAGACCCTATGGATCAAAAATTTTAGAGTTACACCAGAAACAATCAGGTACATATTTCTGTCAAAACAGAATTATTTTTTGGTACCTTCATTCATGGCTTCCGGAATTTAGGGCTTTGAAGAAAGTTGGAATTTTTGTAATCAGAGACCACGGCTGAATGCTACTCATCAAAATAAAAATTTAGAGACCAAAATCAGAATTTTTGGTTGGGAAGAAGGCCGGGCTTGATCAGACCCTAGTTCGGGACTTTGATCAGGAAAGTGGAAAATTAGGGCTTCTGTAAAAATGGGAATTTTTGAAATCTGAGACCACGGCTGGAAGCTCCTCAGAAAAATAGAAGCTTAGAGCTTTGGATCAAACCTTTTGATTGGGAAAAAGAGTGGGATTCATCAAACCCCAGTTCAGGGTCACGTCCAGTGAATCCGGAAGTTTCAAAGGCAAAATTGAGGAGTGAAACTTTGCAGTTTTCAAATTATGAATATACCAATTTGATCAGCTCATCAAGGCGCATATTTCTATCCTTTCGGAAGTTTGAATTTTTGGGGTTTCTCTGACAAACCCATATCCAGCTCCAGGTCCAGTTCTTGCACATCAAGTAGATTGGGTTAATCCTAGAAGAAGATGGATTGGTCACCTACATAGGTGAAGAAGTTCCTGTTTCAGAGGGAGATGAGGCTAAGGCCTTACATAAGAAGATTACAAGCGATCTCGACAGGTATGACTCATCGAGGTATGTTTTGATATTTGTCCATGATTAAGTTTATGGTATGTTTGTCTTCATGTTATTACAGTTAAGTACAATTTTGTTTTTAGATTTGTCGTATCACCTTAACAAAATTATGAATGCATGATAGAAGATATTCATTATTTAGGGTGTTGACACTTATGATTGTACTAATGCATTATGGTGTTGTATGAGGTTTATG
Organism: Larix kaempferi; assembly: GCA_027924585.1. Classification (NCBI taxonomy): domain Eukaryota; kingdom Viridiplantae; phylum Streptophyta; class Pinopsida; order Pinales; family Pinaceae; genus Larix; species Larix kaempferi. The sequence goes on from BSBM01000030.1 coordinate 15,007,347, forward strand.
TTGTCTACTAACATGAAAGGTACACCAAGAAAGACAAATCATGCTCCAGTTCAAGAACATATGATCATGGTGACATGAGGATAAAGACTCATCCATTGTCATGGATCTCATAGAAGATCCATTTACGAGGTATGTATAACTTGGTTTTATAATGGCTAACCATTGAGACATGCAGGTTACTAACACAAGTCATTGAAGAGAACCAAAAGACATTATACGGGTATGTTAGACATAACTAGCTAGCATGCTAATCCAGGTATGTTTTTCCTATATCAAGCTAGAATCCTACCTTGTGTTAGGATCTTATACTATTGTGTTGTTGATAATGATTATTCACAAAGAGTCATAGGTTTGAATAATCATGGTTGTATGCATATTATGTTTCTTACCATAATTGATGATATGACTAACCAGAAGAATCATGAAGGTATAGCTTTTATGCATATTATATCTCTTATCTTGATTGATGATTCAACTAACCCGAAGAGTCATAGGTTTGAATAATTATAGGTTTAGACATGTTATGTTTCTTATGATTTGACTAACCATAAGAATACTACATAAACCTTGAATGCTAATGCTTATTATTTCTGTTTGAAATGATCATGACTATACATGCTTGAGATTATTGTGTTTTAATAGTATACTAATGAATGTATGATTTTATATGAGTTCACAAGGATAACACAATCATGATACTAATAAGCATGCATAGGGACCAAGGATGAATATGAGTTCAAGAACAGGTAATTTAGGAAGCAAAGATCAAGAGGGAGCACACTCCAGTTGTTCCTGCAAGAAAGCAAAGGAGCACACTTCAGTAGTTTCTGCAAGGATGCAGATATTCAGAGGGAGTTGACCATCTCTCTACATTCCACAATAGAAAGGTGTAGAAGAAGCTACTTCAGATTAGGACTTCAGCAGCTCCTGCAAGGAAGCAAAGACTCAGAGGGAGTCCACCCAACGAACAAACAAAGATAAGTATTTTAAATTATCATTTCTTGCATATTTGTTTGTTTAAATAATACTGTTCAATAATGTATACACTGATGTTCCTAGAATTAGGTTGTGTATTATGCATATTAGAATAGTTGCATTGATGAACAGTATACTACTAATATACATGGGTAAGTGGCCTATGGCACTGTACAACATTCCATTGCTACTTATCTAGAATGAAACCTCTTTGCTGACATGTTGGGAGTTGTGCACACTCTTAACAATGTTCTGGTAGAGATTGGAAGGCATCTAGAAAGTTACGGGATATGGATAAATGTTGTATTGAAGCATTGGCTAAGATAATTGCATGACTGTATGACATATTTCTTTATGTGTAAGAATTTGTTCTGAAAACTATGAGATGTTTTCTAATCATGCAATTTAACTTGTTGTGTAGGAAAGATCGTATGTCATCTCCTACAAAAGAAGAACTAAAACATTTTGTTCCAGCAACAAAGATATCTATTGAAGATATTGAAGTTCCCAGGATCTGGGATGAAGAAATGGAATGCCATGATCCGTCGATCATGAAGAATGATGTTTGGGATGTAGTCCCAAGATGTGAAGGGAAGTTTTTTTTATGACTTCCAAATGGAACTATCAGATCAAGCATGTTGCAGATGGCAGCATTGAGAAATATAAAAGTGATAAAATAGAAGATGCACCAGATGGATCTCAAGACAGCATGGTGTAGTCATATATGTGTGCAGAACTTGGTATGGTAGGATAGACAGCTTTCTATCCAGTTTGGGCGTTACCAAGAGTAAAGCAGATTCCAATCTTTTCTACAAGGTTGAAGAAGGCAATCCAGTGATACTATTTTTTTATGCAGATAACCTGTTTGTTACAGGTAAAGATAGATTGATTGCCGACACGCAGCGGAAGCTTTCTTCCAAGTTCGAGATGATGCACTATTTGTTTTTGGCATGGAGGTGTGGCAGAGTGATGGAATCTTCCTTGGACAAGGGAAGTATGCAGTAGAGATCCTGAAGAGGTTTGGGATGATGGACTGCAAGCTATGGCCACACCTATGGCATCGAATCTGAAGCTTCTATGTGATGCTTCATCTGAGCTGGTTGATGTCTCCATGTATCGTCAGATGATTGGGTCCTTGATGTACCTGATGAACACGAGACCAGATATTTTCTTTGCTGTGAACACATTGAGCCAGTTCCTGACGGATCCAAGGAGTGTTCACCTGGTTGCTGTAAAGCATATTCTGAGGTACCTGAAGGGTACAGTGGATTATGGGCTCAGGTATGAGGCGAATCAAAAGTTTAACCTGCAGGGTTATGTTGATTCAGATTGGGCTGGCAATGCTGCAGATAGGAAGAGCACATCTGGGTGTTGCTTCAGTATGGGATCAGGTGTGATCTCTTGGTTTAGCAGGAAGCAGTCCTGCGTAGCACTGAGTACAGCTGAGGAAGAGTATGTTGCAGCCTGTTCAGCTAGTTGTGAGGCAGTATGGCTACGGAAGCTACTATCTGAGTTATTTGATCTCCATTGGAAGCTACTGGTATCTTCTGTGATAACCAGAGTTGTGTGAAGCTGTCCGAGAATCCAGTGTTTCATGACAGGTCGAAACACATAGAGATCAAATATCACTATATCAGGAATATGGTATAGAGAGGAGCTGTGAAGCTCCTGTATGTTGCGACGGACGAGCAGATTGCAGATGTGCTGACGAAGCCACTAGCCAGGGTAAAGTTCGAGTACTTCAGAGAGAGGCTTGGCGTTCTTCAGATCGAGGAAACTTCGAGGAAGAAGTGATGGACACATTTGCTGAAGCCATTCCAAGCATGTGGGAAGGAGGATCCTTCACATGGCTGTGGATGTAAGCGCTGGATGATGAGCATCAGGATGATGTTCTGGTTTCTTCCTGGATATGATCAGTTGCATGCTGGATATGATCGGTTGGATCATGTGTATGTATTTTGTATGAACGCATCATGTTGGATGCTGTTGGATACATTGTGTGGATCATGTATCTTTGTATGATCAGGTAGATCATGGATGATGATGGATACATTGTGTGGATCATGTATCTTTGTATGATCAGGTAGATCATGGATGCTGATGGATACATTGTGTGGATTATGTATCTTTGTATGATCAGGTAGATCATGTATACTGATGGATACATTGTGTGGATCATGTATCTTTGTATGATCAGGTAGATCATGTATGCTGATGGATACATTGTGTGGATCATGTATCTTTGTATGATCAGGTGGATCATGTATGTTGATGGATACATTGTGTGGATCATGTATCTATGTATGTATCAGGTGGATACTTGGATGATCGTGGATGACAAGCTTCTCCAGATGACATGCAGCAGGATGTTGCAGTGATGATGATCAGGATGATCATGTGTACATCAGGATGATGTTTGATGAGTATCAGATGATACTTTGTGGCCGTGGATCAGGTTGTGCAGGAAAGCATGTAATGTGTGCCCTGGGAGATTTGCAGATGGTCTTTCGAGGTTTTGCCTATGGCATGTAATTCGGTGCCCTGGGACATCTGGCAAATGCTCTTGCGAGGTTTTGCTTGGGAGGACATGTAATTTGTGCCCTGGGATATTTCAGGTCGGAGTTGTGTACCCGTAACATCCTGAGATGCTCTTGCGAGGTTTTGTCCTATGGCATGTAATTTGCTCCTGGGAGATCTGGACAGGATGAAAAAGGCCTCAGATGCTTCAGCCAGGTTTTGCCATGACCACATGTAATTTGCTCCTGGGAGATCTGGACAGGATGAAAAAGGCCTCAGATGCTTCAACCAGGTTTTGTGGTGGACCACATGTAATTTGCTCCTGGGAGATCTGGACAGGATGAAAAAGGCCTCAGATGCTTCAGCCAGGTTTTGTGGTGAGATCACATGTAATGTGCTCCTGGGAGATCCGACAGGTAGAGCCGCGTGCTCGTAACAGCCTGGGATGCTTCAGCCAGGTTTTGTGATGGGTCACATGTAATGTGCTCCTGGGAGATCCTACAGGTAGAGCTGTGTGCTCGTAATAGCCTGGGATGCTGCAGCCAGGTTTTGTGACGCATGTAATAAGTCCTGAGGATTCCACAGTATGGCCAGTGATGATGAAGACCTGCAGGTGGTGGGCCTACATCCAGTATGAAAAAGGACTGGCTCTGTAGAACTTCCTATGACGAGTAGATTCAGAGATTGATTGAGATAGCAGCAGCAGTGACGATGATGATGACTCGATGATGATTATCCAGTGACGATGATCCAGAGAAGATGACTTGTGCTAGAAGAACTGTGCTGAGAAATACCTTCCTAGTTAAGAGGGAGTGTTGATGTATATGTAACTTCGGAATGTATTTCACATACATGTATATTATATTCCTATAGAGATGGTATTATTCCTCTATAAGGAAGTGTCGTAACTTATACTTGATGGGTTATTAGACCACCTTGTTTGGGGTCGGCCCTGTATAAGTCATGTGGGTCAAAGGGTTATTAGACCACCCTATTGGGGGTCGGCCATGTGGGTCAAAGGGTTATTAGACCACCCTATTGGGGGTCGGCCCAGTCAGCATTATATTATGTGGTTAAGTTCGAGCCTACATGAGTTAGGTAAAAAGGCAAGTCAAGTCAAGCATAAATAGAGTGCGGGAGGCACTCTATTTACTTACTCACTTCTCACACATGCTCTCAAGGAGGAGAGGCGCACTTATGGAGGAGGAGGATTGCTGCTAGGTTATGGCTATCTCTCTTGGTTGGTTGTATCATTGCTCTATCTATCTCTGAGGAAGTTATTGGGGTTTTTCACCTTTATGGTTTTCCCCAAGTAAATCTATGTGTCTCTTGTGTGCTTGCATTATTGTCTCCATGATTGATATGCTGTAGATATGCTGTACATGTTGTTCTCTCAGTTAAGATCCTAGATCATATTGAAGTAAATTCTGAAAATTTAACAGCACCAACTCCCTGATTTACCAACACCAACTGGAAGGAGGCTACGACCCCCTACTCCTTGCCCTGTCTTGCCGCCCAGATATATAAGAATAGGATATTGCTTTGCTGTACTTTTGGTCTGCACACACTTCAGATATTTTTCTATTCGTTTTACTGTGTGCACCTTCTGTATGCTGTAATATTGTTGTTACTATGTTGCATACATCACTTGAATTCACACTCAACACTTCACTTCAATTGACGTTGCATTTCATATACCGTGTGCAAATTCATCAACTTTTGCAGTTTGTGCCAAGGTTCAATATTCCATTCTTCTACTGTGCAATTACAATCTCAACTGGTACTGCGCATCAACTGATAACTTGCTGTTATGACTTCCCAAACTGTGCACCTTCAGAGATATGTCCGTTCTGTCTTGGTGCAACAGTCTTTACAAAATCTGTGACCTTCTGTGCATCATATGATTCACCCTTTTTGTTTAATGCACTTGTCTCAGATCATTCTTATCATAATGCGCATCTCTCACTGTGCTTTAATTCTATCTTAGTGCATCAAATAAACTTCATTACTTCACGCATCGGAAGATATACTTCCAATCTGTCTCTGCACTTCTGTCTTAGATCATCTATGACTGTTTGTATGCTATCTGCAATATTGTCATTCAGTCCTCTCGCACTTGTGCATCTTCTCTAATTCTTCCTCTATATCATTGTGCAACTGTCACAGATTCACAACATCATTTTGCGCACCGTCAACTATTCCATTCCGCTACTTGTGTGCACATGGCTCTCTAATAAATCATACTGTTCTAGTTCCACGACCCCTTGATGCCTCAAGAATTATAAATCTGTATCTTTCAACTTTCCTAACTTTTGATACTTCAAGCTTGCATTCATTCTCATTCTCGGCTTCTTATTTATGCTTGACTTGTGCAGATGGTGGTGTCCATAAGTTAGTTGTGGCATCCTTTCTTCCTTGCTTCATGGTTTTGCTTCCTTCATGCTTCTACCACTTGTCATATTCTGTGACATTGAGGTGTCCTCTCTTGTGGGACTTGCACATACTTGGTCCTCGCCTTAGTGGGACTTTCACCCTTGCGGTGTGGTCTTGCGCCCTTGATGTACCATCACTTGTGTTGTGCTATTGACATCTTCAACCACTGCAATTTTCTTGGTACTTGTGTGTGCTTCAACAACTGAAATATGCTTCCGATTGGTGAGTCTTGCGTGCTTTCGGGAATTGCATAACTGATCGACCACTTCTTGTTCCAATATTCTTGCGCACTCCTGAACCTTGCCTAATCAACTCTTTGGCTTGCTTGTGCATTCCTGAACTTTTGTCCATCCAACTCTTTGTCTTGCTTGCTCATTCCTGAACTATTGTCCAACCAACTCTTTGGATTTTTCCTTAAAGGAATATGACTGGGTGGACTTGAGACCTGCACTTGTACCACAGTTATTAAGGATGGATGCACTTTTGGATATACTTCTTCATATTGGCATCCATATACTTCTTCAAACTATATTTCATATACTTCTTTAAATTGACATAGAAATATACTTCTTCAAAGTGGCTTTACTTCTTCAAAGTGGATTTCATATATTTCTTCAAGCTGGCACATGAATATTGAATCCTCTTTGACATCAGTTGACATAAATGACAACTAAAGTTCAACAATTCCAAACCCCAAGACAATCTCCTCATTTACTCATTGGATTACCATGGATACTCCACATCATTTGAATGAGGGTGGTTGAAGGCCCGGGATTACCAACTAAGCACACATGGCGGGTGTGCAATCATGGATCTTGTCAACCCTTCACTACAATGGTTGATGAACCTTAAAAATTTCAATGCACAGTATGCGAACCTTGTCGAATATCTCACAATGACCAAATCCATGCATTATTTTAGTCGTTGAATTAATGTCGAGGACAAAACATTTAACACAACTTACCTCCAACTCCAAGGTATCAATTCAAGGGATGAGTAACCTAAGACACATCACCATGACTTACCACATCACATGCCAAGTCATAGTTGAAGCACATCGATGTCAAGTCACTAATGCATTGAACACATAGAGCACCATGTCACAACATATCGTGTGGCCATATTTTTGTATTTTCCTGCAAACTTAATCCCACATACATTGCACGAACCAAATATTTACCCTTTATAATGCTTGTTCCACACATAATATACTAATTAACAATAAGGGGTTGGGCTCGTGCACAAGGCATGCGAGCTCGATGCTATAGTATGATGAGAGTTAGGGCTTGATTAGCATAGGTTAAGGTGAATAAATGCACAGTGGGAGTGCAAAACACCCTTTTGATTAGCGAAGCGAAAGAAAAAAATTATACCCATGACCATAATACATAACATATGTGTAGACAAATATTCAATGCAATATATATGTGGTGTTCCATTAATGCAGAACCAATTTCTTTTTGTGATTTCAAACATTTTTTCTATTGCCTATAACAACATACAAGCATTAATCAACATAATTAAGCACATCATGAGGAACAAAACCTCCTCAAGGATTTATTTTTCCAACCAATCATCATGCCCATTTTAACTATAAACAATTCCATAGTTCCTTTTCATTAGTACTAAGAGTTTCTCACAGGTGCCCCCCCTCGTTTGACCACAAAAGTGAGAGAGTGCGCGGATAGAACAAGCATAACGAGACTACAAATTATCATTGAGTACAAACCCAAATATAAAAATTCAATTTTTTTTGCACAATTTTGCAACACTTTGCGAAATCAACCCTTGATGCCATTTCAAGCATCAACTCAAAGCATCTAGCATTCAAACCTTACAAATAACGTATCTCAACACTCCCTAATGCAATACGAAATGCATGCCATAATGATCTTATAAGAGATGAACATTATTATGAGATGTTCCAACTACACCACACAACTACAAGCAAAATGACCTCTGTTTTCACTAAGAAAAGTTAGCCATATATTTACTATTCAGTTTATGCTAAACTACAAACTACAAGAAAAATGAGCTCTATTTGCACCGAGAGTAGCTAGCCATATCTTCACTATTTAGTATATGCTAATTTTAGTACATACTTTAATGGACCTTAAATAATGTATCTCCAAAGCATTAGAAAAACATATTCAAATAAAACTTAAATATTAAAGGGCAAATTCAGATAAAACAAAAACATACCTATATGAGCATGGCTATGTTGAAGATGATATACATATTTTAGATGGTATTAATTTGGTTAATTAGATAAAGATAATTTTATAAGAGAAAATTTGTCTAGGATTGTGACATCTAATATGGAAGGAGAGAAATCCGCTCTCAAAGATAGTTGGCCCAAATAGTCTAGAAGAGAGTCCGTATGAAACCAAATTACATGAGGAAATGAGGGACTTTTTTTATTACCTATTGATATGGTTGAACCAATGCTTGTCTCTAGTTGGCTATCTACTATGATTGATGCCTAGAAACCATTGATTTAGGGTCAGCTGGGATATTGACATAAACCATTCACAGTCATTTCCTCCTTGAAATGCCTTGACACCGATGGTGATCCCTTCACACCAAAGTATGGTGCAAAAGTAGATGATTTATAAGTATTACTTCCCATGGGACTTTAAGGAAATGGATATTTATTTGTAAGTGATACAAATGGAAGAGATAGTGCACTAAAGGCTAGATATATTTGTTTCAAATTAAAAGGTATCTTCTACCAATGCAAAAGGATAGTTCTTTTGTGATTGGTGCAGCTGCAACCATACACATAGATAATACTGAATACTTAATATACATAGAGGGAAAGAATTTATCAATCAAAACTTTGAAGACTGTCATACATGAAAAGAAGTCTGCACAATACCTATGGGATACTACATGCCTTCTTCATTATCAAATGTCAATCAATTTTCCAATTTACTAACAATTTGCACCTTCTTCATTGACAAACTGAAATACTTCCAAAATTGAAGCCATAGGAAAAATTGTATGATTTAATAGTTGCCTGGATCTAGAGAAGTTGGATAATTGGTAAGTTAAAACTAATAGGACTCACATTGTCCACCTAAGCTAATATTAGGTAATATAACCTCGAAGTTAGTCGGTAAATACAAGGGAAAATTGAGACATTAACATATGCTAATCACAACTTCCTTCAAAACCAATGACTAGTTAGTCATCATAATGATAGTACGAGTTTTACTTAATCCAATAATGTCCAAAATGATTCTTTCTATTCAAATCATAATACTTATCCCTACACCATGTGAAAAAGTGTCTTGGATATTTTTAGGATCCATTTTTTTTTTATTATCACGAATGCACATAAAGCACAAACTTGCCTACCATTATAGGGATTTTTGTGGATAACGAGGACCAAGGTTAAAATGACTATGCACAAGTTTAGGTATAGGATCTTAGAAATATTTAGAATTAAGAGTATTTATTTCTTTAGCTTTTGAGTCTCCCAATAACCCTTTTTGATATTACAAACTAAATTCAATAAGAACTGAAAGTGAAAGTCATAAACATATGTAGTTTACCTATATGCAGTTCTACCTTTTAATTGATTCAGTGTTACATAATTTGAAACCTAGACATCAACAAGTTGTTTAGTGAAACTAATAGATTTATGCATATTACATGTTGAAGGTGAAGGTTCAATACTTCAAGTTTTCATTATTTGAGATGAATTTTTTTATGAAGGTTGAGATATTGATATTCAATAACAATAAGTATTTTCGTCTTGTAGAATGATATTTCTATAGGAAAATCACCAATTATAGATTAGATATTCAAGTATATTTGTAGGTGAGATGGCTTATGTTGACGTGCACGTGTAGATAATCACAAGTATAATCTGAAGCTAAATCCAAGGAGATAGATGATCCTCAATCTGAATGGTAGGTGGTTGGAACACTATTTTCTGTAAACTAAATATAATTTCTTCCAAGGGAAACCTTGAGATATGGAAGATAAATAATGTGATTCATTAGCAAGAGGCTAAAATTGATATCAAAAGGGTAAAGATAAAACACTAAGTATTATCAATACATAAAGGTGGAAGACTCTTACCTCGTTTAGGCGTTGGTATGTTTTAGTTGTTCAAGCTTCATTTAGGAGTTGATTTCCCTATATTTCATTTGGAAAGGAAATTGTCAAGCCACCTTGAATAACGACTCCACACACACAAGGAATTGTCCAAGTTCTACTCTGAATCCCTTCAATGTGTAACAGGCGATTGTTCAAATTAGGATGCTCTACTCTTTCATAGCTGAAAAGGGAGCATCGCATTCCGAAGCTCTAGAAACCACATTAAAGCAGGGATACAAAGGAGGATCATGTATGCCAATTTGCATCCTCAAATAATTAAAAAATCAAATTCAAGTACTAAAATATGAGTGAAGGGAAATGGAAGCAAAACATCAACAAATTACAAATTTAAGTGAAGAAGTGGTTGTAGGGGAATGAAAATTAGCTTAGCTCATATAAATCAATTGATCCCTCCTTATTAATTGAAATAACAAGAGGTTTAATGGAGGAGGATAAGGATAACATTGTCTCTGCCAACCCATTTATACATTTCATTGCATGATTATAATCATCACTCGAATTTTCAACATTTGTTGTGGTTCCTATTTGGCTTCTCTAGACTTCAATAGATGGAAAGGGACTTTTTGTTGTATTTTTTGACATCTATCTTTATAATTTTTGTTTTCCATATATTGAGCCATTTCTTTCACACCAAATTCTCTATTATTTTCTTCAACCTACAAATCATTGTCATCAATTAGTTGGATAGACAAATTAAAATTCATAACACAATGTGCAATATTCAATGAAAAAATCCATATACTTACAAATATGTGTTTTTCTGCTCGCAACCCACCTCCGCCATAAATATATTGAACCTTCACAAGATCTCTTGCTTTCTTCCCTCTTGTACTATTTTCCAGATAATGTTCACAATGCAAACTTTCCTTCAAATCTTTCCACTATTTGGGAGTCAAATTGCTCTCCCTATATTTTCCATCTAAGATTAATTTTTTGCACTTATGTTTGAAATTATTCATGAAAATTCTCATCCTTTGCTTGTAATATTTAGTGGATATCCTTCCACCAATAGTATCAAACGCATTTCCCTTTTGTTGTATCACTTGATCAACATTTCTTACATCTTGATCCAATCAGTTGGATTTGGTAACATCCAAATGAAATGAGACTTGATTCTCGTTCCCAACTCCGAGGCCCACCTTGAAGCAATTTGTGTAGTAGGTTGACCATATTTTACCTCTACCAAGTAAGCCCTCTTCCCTTCATATTTTCTTTCTTTGGATTCCCTTTTTATAGACTTATACACAGCTTGACTAATTCTTCATCTTTTGGCAAAAGTTGATACATCTTTAGAACTAGAATTGGGTGTTGAAAATCCACTAAGGTTTGTAGATACAACAGGTGTAACTTCTAGCACCTTGCTTCAAAGAGATGTAATTTTTGTATGTTTTGTGGCAGAAGGATCAACTGGTTTCTCCTTGTCCACAACATTTGTGGTAGTAGGTAGCTCATAACTCTTCTTAGATGTGCCTTCAAATATTTGCTTTAATTTTAAATAAAGTTCTCACAAATTTGATGGTCCATACACCAATCCACCAAGAATCTCTTGGACATGATTGTGATATTTTATAGGATAGATCACACAACTAGAGTAAATCTCACTAATCTCACTCAAGAATTGCAGAGAAGAAGAAGAATTGAATCAATATTCACTCATAAACTCGGAAAATGGTAAAATTTGCATTATAATCATACATCAGCTGTAAGCTGGCACTGTGAAACTGAATAATGACTCAATACAATCAAATGAATTTGAATACACCTAAGTTCATTCGAATTCTCCTCAATGTGTGGCTTGGAAAACATTGGAGACATCACCCAATCAATGGTTGTAGTCACAAATAGTCAAATGTTAGTCAAATGAGTCTAACTGAGTCTAACTGATGCATGTGGCACTGATCTAGGGAAAGAGACTCTAAGTTGGGAGCGTGAGAGACCATCAGTAGTCAAGTGGCACTCCGATATAGACAACTGGAAGCTACAAGCAGTTAAAATGAGCAATCAATGCAAGAACTGACTGTTGGAATCCAAGAGTGTGTAGTAGGGCGCATTTGTCATCCAGGTGAGGAAAACAAGGCGCACTAGGTAGGTAGGAGGGATACTGAGGGATAAAAACAGGCTCCATGGGGATGAAAATAAGCTCTAGGTGTTGGGGAGACTACCATATTGATGACTGGATGCATGCATGCATGCAAAATGAATGCAAAGCATGCATAATGCATGCAAATATAAAAATGATGGTGAGAATATTCCAACAATGATAATGTGACATTTCAGGCTACTAATCAATAGTATTGTCATCTTCATCTCCATGTATTGATCTACCAATGCATTGACATCTAGGAATTGTCGTCGATAGGGCGTCGCTTAAGCAAATTCTTTCAAAACTACAATTGTAAACTATAGGGAAGATATATTGTTTTGGTTGACTCATTCTCTATGTGCTTTATAAGGGTTAGGTATCACTTTTAATGCTTTCCCTAGATTTTTGATTTCAATTATATGGGAAACAACATTGTTTTTCCCTATGCTATCTCATATAATGTAAATCTTATATTTTTTTTTCCAAATTGTGTTGTAGGAAAATTGTGTTTAAATTGTCTTGGTAAGAATGTTTTCAACCTCCTTGTTATAGCTTCAAATTTCTAATTAGCCTATGAATTGTACGATTTAGTATTCCTATGATGAATGTTTTGATAATAATCTAAACTTTGAAATAGTTGTGAAGTGAATTGAGAATCATGTTTTGTCACTAACTCCCATGGAACACTAAATTTGGTGAAGATAATTTCATATAAAAACCCAAATACCTTGTATTATTTTGCATTTGGAAACACTTTGAACTTAACCAATTTTTAATATAATATGTGTATACCAAAATATAACGATGTTGATTGGAAGGAGGTTCAATTGATCCCACAAAGTCCAAGCCTAGTTTGTCTAATGGTTTGAAGGAGGCTTGTGGGTGATGAGGCATTTAATCAGTTGTCACATCTATTGACACATTCACTAGAATATTGGTAAGTGTTAGCCAATTGTATCTAGTGTGCAAAACTTTTAGAGTTGTTATTTTTACAACAAAATGATCCCCATTCGGTTCATCATGACATGCATGAAAAATATCAAAAAATTATTCTCTCGCAAGTAATATCATGGTATCTTGATCCAAATGCTTTAGGGATAAGGTCCTCAATCAATTATAATAACATGCTAGACAACAATTACAAAAAGTATATTTACCTCCTTTGGATCAAATACATAAGCAATGGTCACATATATTAATCTATAGATACAATTCTATAGTTTAGAGTCCAAATTTATAGCTACAATTCTCCAACTATGGAATTGAAATTTTTTATGAGGATAATTAGGTTGAAGGGAGGGTTGAACTTAATTACCTCACATAGTCTCAAGATTTGAAATTGTAGGTTGATACCTTTTTATTTAATTATCATGGCTTATAAGTCAACCTTTAAAAACATAAACTATGGATTTGACATAAACATAAACTATGGAATATTTGACTTAAACATAAACACAGTGTTAAAGCTTAAAAGAACAAATATATTTATAGTGCACTATATTTATCTCATGCTCTATTTTTTTTGTCACGCCACATTTTCTCTTTAAATTTTGTTGTTATAATTTTTTTATCAGCATATATGTTTGGTAGAATGGCCTCCCAATTTATCCTCCAATTACTTAATGAAGAATCACCATATTTATGCCACCCTATGTTAAATATCAACACAACTTTATTTGAATTTGAAGAAATGCATGTTAATTATTTTATGCTTGTATATTGTATACCTAATCACAAGCTTACTCTCAATGGATGGAATCCAATTGACATTTAAGATGAGGAATGGATATCATGTATTGATTTAAATTTTGATATCCTAAACTCAATTGCAAGCCTTTTATGTGCATGTTTCACAAAAAGACATAGTGCATGATCCCAATAGTGTAGACATAAAGATGCACAATACAAATATGACTTGGAGATTTAGGCAATGAAGGGAGCAAGTATATGATGAACAAAACAAGAAATTGAATCGACATAGCATGTGAAACTGTAATAAAAGAAATCCATATAAATTCATAAGCATGCTTATGCATAAAAAAATCATAAGTGTTTAGGAGAGATCTATTCAACAAGATACTTTACAATTCCATATCAAATTGATCTTGAACTTCGTCGAAGTTGACATCTAAGTCATGAAGATCTGAATTTGTATCCATCCCTTTAGAATCATTGTAAGGATTGTCCAAAACAACATCTGCAACATCTAGTGCTAAGTCATCATCGATATAATCATCATCATCATCAAGATGTGAGCAAGTGACTATCTGGTCAACTTGATTCCTGTTGATGTATATGTAACTTCGGAATGTATTTCATCTGTATATTTTATATATATTTATTGTACCCTTATAAGAGATGTGTCATTCCTCTATAAGGAAGTGTCGTCATGTGGATTGACAAGTGTCGCAAGTGTGTGTACTTGCCGATGGGTTATTAGACCACCATTTGGGGTCGGCCCGGAATTATATATAATATAATGTGGATGTATCTAAGTAGACAAGTCGGCCCCAGTAGGTCACTGGGCAAAAAGGTAAGTATAAATAGAGATAGGAGATCTCTATTTTACTCACTCGGAAAAGTAACTTACTCTCTCTCTGGAAAGTGGCGCACTTGTGAGGAGGAGGAGGATCATCTGCTAGGAGACTATCTCAGTGTTATTTGGTTGTATTTTGGTTGAGCCATTGCTCTCTCTATCTCTGAGGAAGTTGTGGGGTTTTTCACCTTAGGGTTTTCCCCACGGAAACTCTGTGTCTCTTGTCTCTATGCTTTTGATTCTTGTGATGCTTGTGATGCTTGTCATATTATGATTGTCATGCATTGATATACTGTAGATGTTATTCTCTCAGCAAAGATCCTAGAGTATAATGAATTAATACTCAAAATTTAACAATTCCCCCTACATATTATTCTTCTTGATCTTGATCATCTTCTTCTTCTTCTTCTTCTTGATCATGACCACCTTCATATTTTGGAAAAGTATAGTTTACGGGCCATCCTATTGGATCAAATCTAACAACAAAAGACCAACATGCTCTACCTAGTACCTATAAAAAATACCTGCTCACAATGACTTGGAAGTACATAGGGCTCTATATTTGGCTCATAATTATTAGTATTAATCATTGTAAATCTCTTGTCATGATTAATAACTGTCTTTTCATCATCTTGCAACAACAATCTATACCACCTCACCTTCAAGAGAACCACTTTGAAGGATTTAAAGTCTATATCCAATATGTTTTCCAAACATCCGTAGTACCTCAAATCCGACGATGTGACCGGATGTCTATCACCTCTATGGGAAATATTATTGGCCTGAAAAAAATGCAGTTATACCACTATCACATGTTTTCTTCCTGTCATCCAATTGTTTGGTGTGATATTTTCTGCCATTGCACCACATAACCTTATGATGTTTCACCTGCATTCTCAACATGTTAAAAATAGAATGTCAGTATTTGGTAAGTGTATGTATAATATCATTTGCGAGAAGAAAACAATTATGGGATTTGAAATATATAACCTAAAGTTAGATATTGCTTACATTTCTATCTTTTGCACCATATGCTATATCTATTTCCTGCCAGGTTAAATTTGTATCATGATCCAAATAAGATTTTCTGATCAACTCTACAACCATATTCCTTGATAATGCACCGTAAAATTATTCATATCATTCTATCAATATCTTCATCCAATAAATATTATTTGCAATGTATAAATGAATTTCATCCCACTCTATACTACCTATAACAATTACAAAAGAAGATTTAGTTAAAAAACCAAGCCACTAACCAATCTACCATAAGAATTTATGAAAATATTAAATACAATCTAAAGATTTACCTTTCACTTTTCTTCATCTACCTTTCCCCCAAAACACCTCCCCTTTAAATGTGTTGGTGGAATTGGCATCCAAAGGAGAGGCATATACATATCACCCACTATTTGGGGTAAGTACTCACTAAAATATATAGTGGATTGATATAACATGTAGCCTTCAGCCATTGAGTCTTTTGTATGTGCTCTTTTTCTTAAAAATCCCTTCAATTCCTTCAAGTGCCTCTCCACCAACCACATTGACCTTGTGTGTATGGGTCCACATATTTCAATCTCTTCCGCTAGGTGTTTGAGGTAGTGTTCCTATGCATTGAAAAATGTTAGAGGCAGATACTTTTGCATCTCACACATTAGTCGGGGAATTTCTCTTTTATGTATCTATTTAGATGCAAGCCACCTACAAGTGCAAAGAAATTTGATGTATCACCATTAATATAAATAAGGAAAGCGAATCAAGCATTGACTATACAATCAATAATTCAACTATAACACTATCCATACCTCATGTACTTGCAAGATCATAAATAACTTCTTTATGTTGTTGTCAAAGCTATTAGGAAGAGTTAGAGGTAGAACATACTGCAATAAGGTCATAACTTATATTACTAACAAATGAGGTATAGATCATTAATTATAATTGAAAAAGAGATAGCCATTGATTGCTAACATATAATCTATATATCATAAAATAATCAAACTTGCAAAATGTCAAGCCTTCATATATGTATGCCAATCATGAGTTTTAGCCCCACCAAAATCACCTTGCTTTGTTAATATATTACTTGTGTTTGAAGCAAAACCAATGGGAAATGTTATCTTCCATACAACCTCTTTTACACTAGCACTCTCTTGCTTTGTTAATAACCATGGAATATTGGTGGAATTTCCACTACCATATCAATCCTTCAAATGTTGCGATGAGTTGGATTCCTGAATGTCACTTATTATTTTTGCAATTTTTTCCTTGTTACTCCTCCCATCTATAATTTTCCACAAGCACTCTATTACATTCTTTCCAATATGCTTTGTGTCAAACAAATGAGCTACTTGTAGGTGCTCATAGTATGGCAACCAAATGAATTGGATAGAGTATCATTTTAAACCCTGTGGAATCTGACCGTGATGACCAGTGAGAAGCAACAATAAAAGATTAATATTTTCTATTAGTCATGCTAAGTATGGAAATCTAAAAATAAATACAAGTGAGCAAGAACGTAGTAGTAACTACAAACAAGTATTGCTTACCATGGATCTTCAAAAATTCCTTTTTCCATAGTTGAGGCATCCACTCTCTTCCTTCCCATTCAAGTCATTTCTTTTAGTAATCTGATACCTATGGTCCTTATGGAGAAAATACCTAAACTCATTGTACACCTCCTTTCCTAAACTTTTTGAACGTCTAGATATTGTTCTTGGACCACATAAAGGACATGCATACTTGCCTTTTGTTTGAATTCCTGGAAGTTATGGAATAGTCAATTAATATATAGAATTCCATAAATTATAAATGATGCATAACGATACATGAAAAATTTACATACCATAAAATGTGTAAGACTGGGTACATCATGAATTGTCCATGTAAGCATTCCATGTAACTAATTTTTTTTTTTGGCCTAAAGGTTTGGAGATGTCGTGCATAGTGCCGTCGGATCATAATTTTAAAAGTTCATCTATAAGAGGCTCAATATAGACATCCATATCTTTAACTTGATGCTTACCTAGTATATATTTGAAAAGTAAAATACATAATTATTAAGTTATTGAGCATGCAATAATGAAAAAAATGGATTCCTTATATTGTGTTAACATTCTTAAAAATATAAGTACCTAGAACAATTAATGCCAACATGTTGTGCTCCCTTTTAATCGTCATCCATGGAGGAAGGTTATCGTTTATAACAAAAACTGACCAAATTGAGTTATTGGTTATGAGCTCTTTAAATGGATTGACACCATCAGTTGCCAATGAGAGTCTAACATTACGTGGTTTTTCTTTAAAAATCGGCCATAATTCCTCAATGTCTCTGAAAGCAGATCCATCTCCAGGCATTCACATGACACCATCTACACTTCCATGTCGTGCATGGTAATCCATAAATTTTGCAATGTTTTTACACCTAAACAGTAATTGAAAACGTCGAATTATCAGAATATGGCGAAGAACTTTGTGGGTTACCTTATTTGTTACATGATCACTATGATATCTACTAATTCCACATTCAAGACACTCACTCTTTGATGCATGTTGTCCATAATATATGATATGATCATTAGGACATGCATTAATTGTGTTATACTCCATTCCTATATCTTTTAGGACAACACACATTTCTCTATATGTGTGAGATAAAGTATTTGATGATGGTAAAAGAGTATCACCTCACAATCTAAACAAAAAAAACAATGTAACAATTGTGATTACTACCCGAGCTTACATATGACAATGATAAATAAAAAAACAACATCTAATTTCAATTACAAATGTATAAATATTGCATACCTTAACAACTGTGTCATTGTTGTGTTTGAAAGACCATTGATGACCTTCAAGATGAATAGAAACAAAAGCGCAAAGAGAAGACTTGTATTTGAGTCTTTGTATAAGGATTTTTTTTCCTTATCAATTAAAGGTACATCATGAATTTTTTCGTAAATCTCATCTGCAGCTGCATTCTCATCCATGGAAACAAATGTGTCATTGATGAATCTATTTATCCCTTCATTCTCAATAAGGTTGTCGTCATTTACTTCTATTTTATCAAACTCAATGTTTCCACCCTCACCATCTCTAGTATGAATTGTATCAATTGGATTTGCAAGTGTTGGTGCTATCGTTTGTGCAATAATTGTTGAAATTTGGTTGTCATTGATGTCAAAGAGGATTGAGTATCCATGTTCTAGTTTGAAGAAGTATGTAAAATCCAGTTTGAAGAAGTACATCCATATTTAAGGAGTACATCCAGTTTGAAGAAGTACATCTAGATTGAAGGAGTACATCCAGTTTGAAGAAGTACATCTAGATTGAAGGAGTACTTCCAGTTTGAAGAAGTAAATACAGTTTGAAGAAGTACACACAATCCATCTTGAAGAAGTACATAAGGCTATGTGTGCAAGTCCCTAAATCCATCTAGTTGTGGTTCCTCAAAGGTGATGTTGAAGAGGTGGTTGGACATGTATGCAAGTCTCAGAAGTGTGCAAGACCCACCAACAGGAAGATGTATGCAAGTCTCATAAGTGCACATGACCCACTGGACAATGGTGCTTCAAGTGCGCAAGACCCAAAAAATAGTGATTCCTCAATGTGCAAGTCCCACTATGCTAAGGACCAAGTGTGCGCAAGACCCACACAGATAGATACCTCAGTTGCATAGATCATGAAAATTGGCAGATGCATGAGTAAGCTTGACCGTGAAGAAAGGAAGAAGGGATGCTACAACCAACTTATGGAAACATTGTCTGACCAAGTCGAGTATAAATATGAAGCCAAGTTGGCGAGTGAGAAGTAGTCTTGACGATGAACAAGAGATAGTATTTTGATTTGGAAAGCTTCAAATTTTTGGGGTATAAATGACTCGTTGATCCAGAAAAACATGATCTAACACAGATCCAGATGTGTAAGAATAGAAGAGCAGCACAACAAATGATGTGCAGGTTGATATAGTATATGGGCCAAGTGCACAAGAACAGAAAGGAAATATCACAGATGGTGCACACGAGGTTGTAGTTTATATGTGACAGATGCGCAAGAACAGAACAACAACATGGTGGAAAATGCGTAGTATTAGATGAATACGAAAATGCGCAAAACCAAAACAATATGCCGAGCAACACACAGATTGTGGAATTATATGAAGTATGAGAACCGGTGTGCAATATTGATGTAGTGATGTGAAGTAGGAATTGAACTGATGATACAATACAATAGTTGTGAAGGAAATAGTAAATAGTAGGTGCGCTCAAGAAAAGTATTGCAGTAAATATGAAGAGTGTACAAATTAGTAGAAATCAAGAAGAATCTTCTACAGTTATAGCAGAGTGGTAGGACAAGGTAAGGATCGGGGAGTTGGTGCTTCCTTTAGGTTGGAGCCTGTAAATATAGGGGGTCGGTGCCTCCTTCCAGTCGGTGCTGGTAAATCAGGGAGTCAATGCTTCCTTCAAGTTGTAGCCTGTAAATCATGGGGTTGGAGCCTCCTTCTAGTCGGTGCTAGAGAATATTGGAAGTTGGTGCTTCCCATGAATGTAATACTTAATATATAAGAAAGAATTCCCTGGTTTTCTCCCGTTTGGGTTTCCACGTTAAATATTTGTGTTCTGTGTATTGCACATGTGTTGATGAATGGAATTGTTTATGGTGAATGCATAATATAAGTACTATTTCAATTTGGTAAGAAGTAATAATTGTTTTAAACTACGCTAATACTGATTCACCCCCCTCTCAGTATTAATAGGATTTCCAACAATTGGTATCAGAGTGGGTGTCTTCAATAATAGTTTAACAACTGGAAGATAGATCCTTGAATAGACATGGAAAAATAGGAAAGACTCTCCACCAACAAAGTACCTATATTTGATGGCTCAAACTACACTTTCTAGAGGATAAGAATGGAGGTATATCTACAGTCCCTTGGTGTCGATGTCTAGCAATCAGTTGAAAATGGCTATAATATTCCCACAACTGCACTAGTTGATCCAGTTGAAAGAAGGTAGTATGGGTATAATGCAAGAGCTAGGAATGCATTATTATGTGAATTAGCAGATTCTGAATTCACCAAGGTCATGCATTGTACTACAACAAAGGAAGTATGGGACAAACTCAAAAATATCTATGTAGGAGAAAGTCAGGAAGGAAAAAATGTAGACTTATTTTGGACTATTGGAGTCTTTGAAAATGAAATAAGAAGAAAATATTGCATCATACTTTCTTCGAGTCGATGAGATAGCAAATCCATCAAAGGTATTGGAGTTCAACTAGATGAAGAATCGATTGTGCAAAAAATACTGAGAACTCTGCCACCAAGATTTGACTCCAAGGTGCCAGTTTTAGAAGACATAACCAATCTTGAAAAATTAACAAAGGATGAGCTTCATGGGATCCTTACTGCGTATCATATGAGAACTAAAAGGGAAAATCCCACTATGAAAGAAGCAGTCTTCAAAGCCACCAGGAAAGTAAAACACGAGCATAACAACAACTTATCCGATGAATCATATGAGGAAGAGGAAAACTTTGTAAGAAAATTAAAAAGAGGGCGTGGCAAGTGCAAGGGTAAGTTACCCTCCAAATGTTTTAATGGTGGTAGAGTAGTCCATTTTGCTTCAAAGTGTCCTTACAAAGAAGATAGATATAGTCATAGTGAAGAAGATTCCAATTACAAAGAACGAAGGATGGCACACCAACATGACAAATATGATAACATAAAGAAGTTCCCTAAACAGAGGAAGAGTTTGTACTCTAGGGAAGATAACAGTTCATCTGAAGAAGGTGACTGTGATGATAGGTCAAGAGAAGTGCTTTTCATGGAATTTATAGAAGATGAAGGCACATAAGAGAAGAAAAATTGTTGTTCCTCTATCAATAAAGAAACATCAAAATCACATAAAAGTCAATCAGGAACACTGAATAAGTACTTTTTCAATGGGACCTATAATTCACCTCCAAAACCTTTTGCAAAAATAGGATCAGATAGTTAGTCTGAAGAGGAAGAAGTTACAGAAGTTGACTAGGAAGGTGAACTGGTTAGTGCCTTGGAAGAATTAAAGAAATAAAGAAAGAAGAACAAACTTCTGTAGGATCACCTATCAAAATATGAAGAACAGGGAAGGAAAATTAAGGCCATTCAAGAATCATTTGAAAAACAAGTGAGTGCAAAGGAAATGAATCTTGAGAAAAAATTAGACTACATGATACATAAAATAAGGAATATTGAAGAAGAGGGGTCGAAAGTATTACTGGAAAAATCAAAACAAGAAAATTGCTGACAACTCAACTTGAGCAAAGGAATATAGAGATCCCTCACTTAAAATAAGAACTGACTGAGATGAGAAAAGGGGAATAGGCTCAAGGAAACTTCTTGAATGACACCCTGGACTGCACAAATCCAGGAAATGACAAGACTTGTCTTAACGTGGGAATGGAAAAAAAATCAATAATTGCACATCAATCTTGGACCATATATTGAACGATTAGAGATCACCAATGGACAAGTCAGGGCTTGGTTAGTACAAGAAAAATGAGAATATCTACGACAACAAGTGCATTTCAAGTCAAATGAAGCCACTTCAATCTAGGGATGATATTCCTCTTAATGATTACAAAATTTTTTGTTACACTGATAGAAGAAGGTTCAATGCATTGAAGTTCTTGAGATACAACTACAATGGATATATTGCAAAATATTGTCATACTATAAGATGCTATACTTGTGATGGTTTTGGACACAAGGATCAATTTTCTTGAAGAACAATAATTTGTTCAGATAGAAATACTTTACATGACATCAATGACAAGATATGGACCGAAAATGAAAGTAGTCAGGTGCAGTATCAAAAGGGATGTGCGCACATGAAAAAATGGGTAAAGAAAATTCCTCAAAACTGTACAGTTGAAGCAACTAATCCAAGTATGTCTCAAGCAACAAGTGATTGTTTCCTAGGTTGCTAATCTCCAAAATGATGAGTAAGATCCTTGAATTCAACATGTTATTCATTAGGAATTCTAGGAAAGTATTAGTATATATTGCAGTAAGAAAACATCTGAAGCATGTTGTATAAAGTTGCACTGATGTAAAGTTGAAAAAAATGCGCATATATCTGAAAAGAAAAGTAACAAATACTACTATGGTAAATTATTTGCAAAGATGTGTTGAAGTAAAAATGTCACACAAAGAATACATTCATGTGATTGTTAAAAGAAGGGTACAAATAAGTATTACTTTTGAAAAATAGAAGTTACTAACGCGCATATACAACAATTTTACATAATCAGAGTTTTGTATTGCATTCAAAAGTTGCCATTACAGGAAGAAAAAATTGCATAAGACCTCTGTCACGTAAAACAGAGTCGAAGTATTCCAAAATAATAGAGTATAAAGAGAAAGCATGCTGCAATGGACTAACAATGACCAAAAATCGTGTTGAACAAAATTGATAGTTACAAAATCAACTTAGAGCTGAAGCTTGAGGTCCAAGTCTGCGACATGATTGGATGACAAGCAAATCTCGAGATCCAGTGGATTTTGCTTGATGAACTCAAAAGTTTGCATAAGTTGACAAAGTTGCAGGGTTGAAGAAGGCTTGCTGTTGATACACTAATCCATCCAAATCAAATTCAACAAGTCAAGATTTTACTTTTGTTGCTTCTCCAGGCATTTGATTCTTTTCCTCAAATTTGATAATTCCTCTGAATTACCCTGGTTAACTTGATATTGCGCATACCATTGCATGAAGTCGGATCCCTTCATCTGGGATTTCCAAATACCCATATCTATTTTCATATTTTTGAATTCATCATGCTGTGACTGAACCAGTGAATGAAGACTGTTGAATGAGTTGATAAATCTTTGAAAATAAGTAGACATGGCGGACAAATTCATGTCATTCAGAATAAGCTCGGCAAGGAATGTCAATGAACAAGGATGAAAGATGAGGCAATACATAGCTCATATATAGATTTGGAAGGTGTCTACCGCGCGCGCCAAAATAAATTGAAGAGATGTTGAGGTTAACTACATTCATGACCGTGCACTTCAAAGCTGTTTGGGAAGACATCAAAATTAATTGTATGAATCAATAAGATTGGGCTAAAGGACAAAAATGAAAAATCAAACTCATTGTTCCATGTGATTGAAACAATGTCATCTAAAAGGCTCTAGTACGACAATAAGACATTAGCTATTTCACACGAGTTATCAATCACATCAACTTGTTGCCAAGATGGTTGACAGATGGAAATATGTGCGACATCAAGGAATAATCTTTAGACATTGTGACAAGATGTACGACTTCAGGAAGAAGATGTGTGTTATTAATATCAATATTAATGAAGATGTGTTTAATTAATGATGAAAACTATTCAACATGATAAAAACCTTTCACAACGCAGTAGATGCGACAAAAAGAAGAATTTAATGTAGGAGGAATTCAACATAAAATATAATGCAAACCAAAAGCACAAGGAACTCACAATTATGTAAGGAGAGGACTATGTTGTGACAGGAAATTGAGTAAAAAGCATGGAAGTAGAAAGAGTGATTATTGAGCAAAAGATTAAATATGACAAGAACATAAGTTCAAGTTAAATGAAAATTGGCAGCCATGCAAGGGGAGAATATTCCAGACAACTACAGAAACACTGTTAAATGTACTGGTTGCAGGATGATTTAGAACTACATAACAACTTAAAAAAAAGGAAAGAGAATAAAGCACAAAGCCAGGGGGATTAATTAGAACAAACATCAACATAAAATCCAGCGCAAACCTGAAGTATAAGTGAAGAGGAGAACTTGAAATTGTGCATGGAAAGCACCTCTTCGCCATTGATGTCAAAGGGGGAGAAGTATCATGAAGCATGTAAAGGTAACATAGAACAATGCATAAATGAAAAACAACAGACAAGTATTGATTGAAGGTTGTGTATAAGAGCAAACATTCAAACTGGAAAGAACGTAGGGGGCGTACTATGCTATGTGCAAATAGAACAGAGGAATTCATGATCAGGAAGAGCACAACTTCATATGGTTTTGACATCACTGCCAAAGGGGGATATTGTTGAACTTTGGTTGTCATTGATGTCAAAGAGGACTTAGTATCCATGTGCCAACTTGAAGAAGTATATAAAATCCAGTTTGAAGAAATACATCCAGATTGAGGGAGTACATCTAGTTTGAAGAAGTACATCTAGATTAAAGGAGTACATCCAATTTGAAGAAGTACATCCAGTTTAAAGAAGTACACAAAATGAAATTTGAAGAAGTACATAAGGCTATGTGCGCAAGTCCCTAAATCCATCTAGTCGTGGTTCCTCAAAGGTGATGCCAAAGAGGCGGTTGGACATGTGTGCAAGTCTCAGAAGTGTGCAAGACCCACCAAGTAGAATACGTATGCAAGTCTTGGAAGTGTACAAGAGCCACCAACCAATGGTACTTCAAGGGCTCAAGACCCAACAAGTAGTGGTTCCCAAGTGTACAGGTTCCACTGTGCTAAGGACCAAGTGTGTTTAAGACCCATAAGTCCAAATACCTCAGTCACACAGATCATGACAAGTGGTGGATGAGTGAGTCAAGAAAGGAAGAAGGGATGCTATGACCAACTTGTAGAAACATCGTCTGACCAAGTCGAGTATAAATAAGAATCCAAGTTGGTGAGTGAGAAGTAAGCTTGAAGATGAATAAGAGATAATATTCTGGTTTGGAAAGCTTCAAATTTTTGGGGTATCAATGGCTCATTGATTTGGAACAACATGATCTAGCACAGAGCCAGATGCGCAAGAACAAAAGAGCAGCATAGTAGATGATGCATTGGTTGATATAGTATATGGGCTAATTGCACAAGAACAAAAAAGTAGTATCATAGATGGTGAGCAGAAGGTTGTAGTTTATATGTGAAAAATGTGCAAGAACATGACAACAACATGGTATATGATGCGTAGTATCAAATGAATATGCAGATGCACAGAACTAGAATAGTATGTTGAATAGAGTGCAGATTGTAGAAGTATATGAAGTATGAGAACTAGTGTGCAGTATTGATGTAGTGTCATGAAGTAAGAATTGAAATAATGATACAATACAACAGTTGTGAAGGACAAAGTATATAGCAGGTGCGCTCAAGAAAAATATTGCAGTAAATTTGAAGAGTACACAAATCAATAGAAAGTAAGAAGAATCTTCTACAGTCATATCAGGGTGGTAGGACAGGGAAAGGATCAGGGAGTCACTGCTTTCTTCAGGTTGGAGCCTGTAAATCTAGGGGGTTGGTGCCTCCTTTCAGTCGGTGCTGATAAATTAGGGATTCGATGATTCTTTCAGGTTGTAGCTTGTAAATTAGGGGGTTGGAGCCTCCTTCCAGTCGGTGCTGGAGAATATTGGAAGTTGGTGCTTCCCATGAATGTAATCTATTATATAAGAAAGTATTATGTGGTGTTCTCTTGTTTGGGTTTTCACGTTAAGTATTTGTGTTTTGTGTATTACGCATGTATTGATGAATGCCATTGTTTATGGTCAATGCATAATATAAGTACTGTTCAGTTTGGTAAGAAGTAATACTTGTTTTAAACTACACTAATACTGATTCACCCCTCCTCTCAGTATTAATAAGATTTCCAACAATAATTATGAAAAAATAATTCCAATTAGTATCGAAATGTATATCAATATTAATAGTATTGAAAATGAGAAAACAACAATTTTTTTTATATGTTACTAGGGGATGATATTCTGTTCTACCTTCCAAATTCCCATACTGATTACAATGTTTCCTAGTTGTTTCCCTAAAAACAATTTTGCTTTTCATCCCTCTGCATTGCATACAAGGGCTATAACATTTTCCATCACCAATTACATATTCAACATTAAAGGCTTGATTATGATCATTTGCATTACCATGGTTGCTTATGTGACTGTATGAATAATTGATAGTTGCCTGCATAATAATTTTGGAATTGTTTTAATAAAGAGAGGGGGGGTGAATCAGTATTAGCGCAATTATCAACAATTTTTACTTTCTTTAAGAATTATTCTTAACTTAATATTGATGATTAGTTATGCATCCAATATAAACAAGATCATTCATCCATATATGCCCCAAGACAAAGAACACATAACACACATGATTTTAATGTGGAAACCCAAATAGGATAAAACCATAGAATGCTTCTTTTATAGTGGAAAAAGAATACATTCAAGGAAGGACCAACTTCCTGTGTTTACCAGGACCAACTGGAAGGAGGCATCGACCCCCTAGTTTTACAGGCACTGACTTGAAGGAAGCACCAAATCCTTGTGTCTCCAGCACCAATTGGAAGGAGGTTACAACTCCCTATCTCCTTTCCCCATACTGCCGCCCAGATATCCAATATGTGATTCTGACTTGCTGAACTTCTAACACACAAAATCTTATGATATTTTGATATTTGTTCTGCGGTGCGGTACCTTCGTATGCAGACGATTTATTGTCATTGTGATGCATACATCACTTGAATACTCATTCCTCTCAATTCAACATTGTCGTTGATGTATTACTTCATGTACTGTGTTCTTGCTGATTTTGCAATCCGCGTCACGGTTAACTCTGTCGTTATGCTACTATGCGACTACACTGACCAACTAATACCGTGCTTTAATTGATAGCTTGTTGTGATGAGAAATATGCATCAGTATCAGATGGAACTGCGCACTTACGGACATGTCTGTTTTGTTTAAATGCTACAATATTTTAGACAATCTGCGACATGTCGTGCATTAATAGATTTTTCCTTTCAGTTTAGCGCACTTGTATCAAATCATCCTCATCATGACACGCTTGTTGGATCCTACTGTTGTTCTGTCGCCGCGCATCAAATAGTCTTCTCAACTTCGCACACTTCACTTCAGTCTTCATGCATTAGCTAGACATCTACGCATCACTTGATATACATCGGTTTTGTCTCTGCGCTTCTGTCTTACAACATCTGTGACTATCTATGCGCTATCTACAATCCTGTCATTTAGTGTTCATGAAGTTGAGAATACTTCTGTATTTCTTCCTTTCGGTCTTTGCGCAATCATCACATATATATAGAATCATTCTGCGCACCATCAATACTTCATTTTGTTGCATGTACGAACTCGAATCCCTGCTAGATAATGCTATTATGTCCTCTAGCCCTTGATGCCCTGAATATAAATATGTATCTTCCAATTGAAGGTCTGTGATCTCTCCATCAAGCTTACTTCAAATCTCCAACTTACATCTCTATTTTTACATGTTCTGCATGGATTTTATGTCCACAAGTTGGTTGCGGCATCCCTTCTTCCATGTTTCACGGATTGTGCTTTTGCCACATGTCATCTTCTATGATATTGGTGTGTCATCCATTGTGGGTCTTGCGCATCCATGGTCTGTGACTCAGTGGGAATTACACCTCAGTGGTGTACTCTTGCGCTCTTGATGTACCATCACTTTGAGGTAAGTGCCCATCCTTTCTCTTCAACTTGGTGATTCTCTGACCCTTTCTATACCATATCTTGTGGGTCTTATGCACTTGATGTATGGATGATTTGTGTAATATGCGCATAATCTAGCTTATACTTGGTGGGACTTCGACCTTTGCTGCATCATCACGTGTGGGACATGCGCACATGATGTATTGATCCTTTGCAGAATCTATGCATAAACCAACTTCTTCTTGGTGGGACATCGACTCTTACAATTTCATCACTTGTGGGACTTGCACACCTATTGTACCATCGTTTGTGGAATTTTATCATATATAGACTTCAACTACTGTACCCTTCTAGGAACTTGTGCACCCTATATTTAACTGAAAGCATATTCTGATTGGAAAGACTTGCATGATTTCAGGATTTTCCAACCATATGCTATTTCTTACAGCTTGCGCATTCCTAATCTAAGAAATTCTTGCAAATTCCAGAGTCTTCTTTCAACATGCTTGCATAGTTGTACCTCTGCTTAACCAACTCCTTGGTTGCTTGTGCACTTGTACCTTTATCAAATCAGTTCTTTGACTACTACCATGAGAGAGTATGAATTGGTGGACTTGATATCTGCGCAGGTACCACATGTAGTAGGATACATTACTTATGTGCTTTTTGAACCTGCATGATGTACCTTCCTTATGTACTTCTTCAAAATCATCATGCACGATGTATCCTTGGACACACATCTTCAGATTGGATGAAACATTTAGTTATACTTTTTTAGACTAGCATCCATATCTATCACTTTCTTGTGCATATACTTATTCAAAGTGGATTCCATATACTTCTTCAAACGACTGTAGGAATGTTGCATCTACTTTGACATCAGTTGACATCAATGACAACCAAATTTCAGCAATACCCCCCTTTGGAATTGATGCCAACACCTTATGAAGCTGTGTATGATGTTCTTTCAACTATATGCTTCATCTGAACTTGTTGCAGTGCTCCCCCTGAGTTCTTTGGGCTTTTGAATTTGTGCTTTCTTGCGTCAGTACTACTTTTGATTTCTTCTGTGCAGACCACGTGTATGATCTACTTCACGCTCTTTCATGCCTGCTGTCTACTTCACCGTATTTTATGTTTGTTGTATGCTTTATGCTGTATCTTCTACTTCTTGCTGCATCTTTGATGGTCTAAATCATGATTTTTCTTCTCTTCTGCATTTTGCTTTATGTAAAACCTGCTTCATGCATTTCTCCTAGTTGTTCCTTCTTTATGCATTTCTTCTCGTTGTACTGTCCTGTCAGCTTCATGAATTTATCCCCCTTTGAATGCAATGGAAAAGAGGTGCCACTTCTTGTGCAATGTAGGTTCTTCTGTTACTTTGTTTTGTGCTAGCCTCTACCTCAATTATTTTCAGGGATGTCTCACCCCTGACTTCATGCTTCAATTCTTTGTTGTAATTATGTACTAATATCCTTTCATAATGATATTTGATTTCTTTCTTAATACAAGTGTCATATTATCCTTTTATTTTGATCTCTCGATTCTGTCATAACAATACATTATTCTTTTCGCAGTGGTTCATGAAAGCATTCTTTCATTCCAATTGCACAAAGTCAATTCTTCCCTTGGTTTTGCCTTGTCATTTCACTTGCTTCCTTTTTGCACCTGATTGCTTTACCTGTCGCATTTACTGAGTTTTCGCATCTCTTGCCATGACAACCAAATATATGACACATTTTTCATTCATCGGAAACTTGACATAAAAGTGGACATGACTCTTAGTTCGTGTGGCAATAATGACACGTTGTTTTCGTACTTGAACAATTTGGGGAAACGTCTTCCATCACATGGTGTAATGAATTGAGTTTCCGTCTTTTTGTACTATTACTAAAATTCATTAATTCCAACATTTATTTTTGGCAACTCCACCACCTTCTTTGACTTGCGCGACATTGAATGCATATCTCATCAAATTAATTTCGTGCGTGCAAACATATTCCTTTCAACTCTATAATATTTCCGTGAACAATTCCTGGTTCATCAAATTTCACTCGTTGTGTTGCATCCTCTTCTGGTTCTTCTTATTCCTTCCAGTGCACTCTTTCTATCACAGAATAAGCAATTCCCTTGATAATGTGGGTCATTCTATTCAGACTCAACAATATGAGTTTACACGCCTGAGATTCGATATGGGCAGTTGAAAATAGTCGATGGAGGAAAGGGAATTCCAACATCAATGCACTCATTCGTAGGTGAATTATAGAAACTCTGAGAAACTAATCCTCTTGACACATCGGGTCGATAATTTGGAGTGCCAACAGCAACAAATTCTAGATGAACTGTCCTTACTTCAATCACAACATATTGATCCACCGTTATCTGTGATTCTGTAGCTTATCCCTGTGCGCCCATCTTCAAAGTGTACTATACTAGTGCCGGTGGATTTGGAGCTTTGTCTTGCGAACCAGCCTGATACAAAGATTGACCTCGAGTTACGACTGTAGAATGCTTTAGTATGTTTAAATTTTTCCTTCATTACTCATCTTCTTGTATACGCCATTTTTGGCTTAGGTATGGAGTCTTGACTCATGCAATTTTGTAATCACACCCATTTTTGAATATAATGAAAAGATCCATTTTGTGTAGTTTCATGTCTTTTAGAAATGTTTGTTTCTTCATGCAAATATTTTCTTCTTGTGCCCAGACTATTGAATTCAAGAAATTACTCTGTTCTATACTGTGTCATATACAAGGTAACTCATCAACAACTTGATGTATGCATGCATTTAACTTTTCCTTTTTCTGCGACATTAACAACTTAACACATAACCTTGTGCAACCATAATGAATACTACGAAAAACACTTTCTAACCACAAACCTAACCAACATATCCCTTGAATTCCTTAAGATGTATCGTGTTGAACTCAAGGGTCTCACATAGTTCTTATAGAACTAGTCAGAGAGGCAACAATTGCTTGCTGTGTTAGATGTGCCTGGATTGTCTGCATCTTTTGTTGATGTATTTGTAATTTCGGAAGATATTCACTTGTATATTGTATGTATTACATTTGTACTTTATTGTATCCCCAATGGAGATGTATTATTCCTTTGATTGGAAGTGTCGTCATTTGTATTTGCAAGTGTCGCAAGTTATATTGTAAGTCTCGTAACTTATATTTGATGGGTTATTAGACCACCTTAGAGGGGTCGGCCCTGGATGAGTTAAGTGGAAGGGTTATTAGACTCCCTTAGGGAGTTGTCCCAGTTAGGGTAAAAGGCAGGTTAAGTTAAAGTATAAATAGAGTGGTTGCACCACTCTATTTGCTCATTCACTCACTCATCCAACTCGCATTGTTGAGAGAGAGGAGTGCGCACAAGTGGAGGAGGAGTAGCTACTAAAGACATTTATCTTTTGGGGATTCATCTTTGTGATCTTTGTATTGGTGCTTATTCTATCTCTAAGGAAGTTGCGGGGTTTTTCAACTTCTTGGTTTTCCTCGAGGAAACATTGTGTCTCTTGTGTCTATGATTGTTATGCTGTGCATGTTATTCTGTTAGTAGGATCCTAGATATATTTGAATGAAATTATCAAAATTCTAACATGGTATCAGAGCGGAACTAAGAAGAAGACACTGTGCAGCTGCAGAATCTAGGGCTTCTTAATTTTTGGGTCTCTCTCCATGGATCATCAAAGGAAGGAGGCTAGGCTGAGTCTCCTAAGGAAGGCGCATCTTTTTGTGGAGAATGAATTTGATTTTGAGCATTTTCAGTTTTTGGCCTGTCACTACTGCGGGAAATTAGGGCTTTTGACAGAAGTGGAATTTTGGAGTTCTCTCAGCATAGGAGTGATCTCCTCAGAAAAATCGAAGTTTAGAGACCAAGATCAAACTTTTTGGTTGGGAAGAACCCCGAGATCTATCAAACCCTAGTTCGGGTTTTGGACCAGAAAACCAGAAAACCAGATTTTGACAGAAATTGTAGATCCAAAATTCACAAGTCAATTTTGTGGGGTCAATTTTTGGAGTTTTCAAAATCTAAGCACACGAGCTTTCTCACCTCAGCCAATTGCATCTCCCTGTCCAGACAGAAGTTTGAAATTCAAAGTTTTGATTTTTAGGGTTTCTCTGACAAACCTTAGCCAGCTCCAGATCTAGATTCAACAAATCAAGTGGTAAGACCTAAACCTTTTATTTCCATTTGAGTTTCTCATTAAGATGTCTCACCACACCAAGCTTGAGGATAAGCTTGAAGGGGCTGATAAATTCCGAGCATGGAAGTATAGGATTGGGTTAATCCTAGAAGAGAATGGATTGGACACCTACATAGGTGAAGAGGTTCTAGTTCCAGAGGGAGATGAGGCTAAGGCCTTACATAAGAAGAACTTGGTCAAGGCCAAGAGAATCATTCCAGATTCGATCAAAGACCATCTCATACCACATGTGTCCTCTCTAAAGACACCCAAGGATATGTTTGATTCCTTGACCAAGTTGTTTGAAGGAAAGAATATAAATCGGAAGATGAATTTGTGGAACCAATTGAAGAGTATAAAGATCCAGAATGGATAGACCATCCAATCCTACTTCACTAGGGTCTCTCAAATCAAACAACAACTCGAAGCTATGGGTGAAGTGGTGGAGAATGGAGAAATTGTGATGACCACTTTGAATGGCCTACCTAGGTCATGGGACTCCTTCATCAAAGGAATCTATGCAAGGAAGAAATTGATTTCTTTTAGTAGACTGTGGGAGGAATGCTCACAAGAAGAAGCTATACTTGTGGCCCGAGAAGAAAATATGGGGAGTGAAGACCAAGCTCTCATAGATCACACCAAGAGAAGTAAGTTCAAGAGGGAGCAACCTCATCACAAGAAATCTTCTCACCATCATCAAAAGAAGAAATATCTCTCTCACATTAGATGCTTCACATGTGATGAGAAGGGACACTATGCCTCAGATTGTACTAGGAACAGAAAAGGATTCAACAACAACAAAAGGAAGAACAACAAGAAGAGATATCATGCTCATGTTGCTGAGGATGATGAACCTCCCAGGAAGAAGACTAGGGAATAAAGTGAAGACTCTTCAAGTGACGAAGAATATGTTATAATCTCTGCTCTCACAGGTACTATTACACATGGGTGTAATGATTGGCTTATTGATAGTGGGGATTCCAAACACATGACAGGATTTAAAGAATATCTTATGGACCTATCTGAACATGAGTCAACTCATAAGGTGAAACTTGGGGATGACTATCAATACCCCATAAAAGGAAGTGGTGAAGTCTCCTACAAGTTAGGCTCTGGGAAATATTTAAAGATGAAAGATGTTCTATATGTACCTGAAATCAGGAAGAATCTTCTCTCCATTTCATCTTTGGATGCAAAGGGGATGAGAGTTGCATTTGTGGATGGCCAAGTACTTATGTGGCCAAAAGGTAAGACCATAGATGATGCAGTAGTGATTGGAGATCAAGAGGGAGGATTGTACAAATTGAAGGGACAACTTGAACAAGCCATGGTACATGAATCCATGGAGCCAAGTGAACTTTGGAACAGAAGGCTTGCACATGTGCACTATAGAGCACTACCAATTGCAAGCAAAGCAATAGAAGGTATTCCTAAAATCCAGTCAAAGCATGAAGGTGTTTGCAAAGGATGTGAAAAAGTAAAGAACACAAAGAAGGCATTTCCAAGCAGTGAAAGCAAGGCAAAAGGAATCTTGGAAATTATCCACTCCGATGTCATCCAATTCTCTGAGTGGGTATGTATATTATGTTTCTTTTATTGATGATTTCTCTAGGAAGACTTGGATTTATTTCTTGAAGAACAAAGATGAAGTATTCAACAAATTCAAGGGAATTCAAATCCTTGATAGAAAACCACATTGAAAAAAAGATCAAGACTTTTAGATCCGACAATGGTGGAGAATTCACTTCAGAAGAATTCAAGAAGTTATGTAGTTGTTGGCTGTGATTTCACAGACCAACAGGCAAGAAAGGGGTTTCTATCGGCTTGTGGAAGCCAAGGTAGACAGCCTGGGAACAATGGCTTCCTGTGGCTTTGTGTGTGGGAAATGCGGTAAAAACCGAGGTGAAAATGTGTAAAAAGGATAGAAACTATGCATAAATATAAATAAAGCTAAGCTAGATGTGGAATCATAAATTGTAAAATCAAAACATGTGTATTTACTTTGGTAAAAATTGGTAAAACAACTATCTACCACACACATATACGTAAACATTTACTCGATGCACATTATGAAACCCTTCATAAAAGACATGTTTTTTTTCTTTTTATAATTTGTAAAAAATGGGTTTACAAGCCAGGAGTTACCTCTATGGGACTCAAACCCTTGCGACCGTGAAGTTTGTGCAGTCCCTGGCTAGGTTCCGTCCCTCGAGTGGCCTCCACAATCTTCTGGTCCACGCTGCCTCCACCTTCTATGATGGCTAGGAGCGAATGATGCTCAACTAGCCGAAGGGAGATGTAGGAGATGGTGTTGGAAAAGGAGGTTTTGGGAAAATGGAGCTACAGGTGAAATGGAATTGGTGCCGAAGCAGGTGGCTTCAAGCAAGAGGGAAAAAATGATAATGGAAAAAAATTATGTGTAAATGGTGAAATCCATTTCATATATGTTGTGGTTTTAGTGTTTCGTAACCCTAAAACCACTTATGGTATGTGTCTTTCAAATTTTACCGCCCGGTAAGACTTTGAGTTGAGGTGGGAATTTTTGGCTTGTTGGGACATCCCCCTATTTTGGTGGACACCTCCTTTTTAGGGTAGGATCCCTATTTTAGTGGAGGTTGTCCAAAGGGGGAATGTAGGACTTAGGATATGTGGTTTTTGGGGTTTTTAGTGGAAAAATGAGTTTATTCTTTAGAAATGGGGGTCTAGGTATGCGGTCAATTTTTTGTGTTAACAACACTCATTCAGGGATTAAGAGGGAGTTGAACACTCCTTACAATCCACAACAAAATGGAGTTGCAGAAAGGAAGAATAGAACTATCATGGAAGCAGCACAGGCAATGTTGATGTATATGTAACTTCAGAATGTATTTCATCTGTATATTTTATATATATTTATTGTACCCTTATAAGAGATGTGTTATTCCTCTATAAGGAAGTGTCGTCATGTGGATTGACAAGTAACGCAAGTGTGTGTACTTGCCGATGGGTTATTAGACCACCATTTGGGGTCGGCTCGGAATTATATATAATATAATGTGGATGTATCTAAGTAGACAAGTCGGCCCCAGTAGGTCACTGGGCAAAAAGGTAAGTATAAATAGAGATAGGAGATCTCTATTTTACTCACTCGGAAAAGCAACTCACTCTCTCTCTGGAAAGTGGCGCACTTGTGAGGAGGAGGAGGATCATCTGCTAGGAGACTATCTCAGTGTTATTTGGTTGTATTTTGGTTGAGCCATTGCTCTCTCTATCTCTGAGGAAGTTGTGGGGTTTTTCACCTTAGGGTTTTCCCCACGGAAACTCTGTGTCTCTTGTCTCTATGCTTTTGATTCTTGTGATGCTTGTGATGCTTGTCATATTATGATTGTCATGCATTGATATACTGTAGATGTTATTCTCTCAGCAAAGATCCTAGAGTATAATGAATTAATGCTCAAAATTTAACATGGTATCAGAGCTAACCTGAGAAGAAGACATTTTGCAGTGATGGAAGCTTGTGTTCCTTGTTTATTGGGTTTCTCTCCATAGATTTTTGAAATTCAGTATAGTAGATTGGATCTACTTATCAAGGCGCATCTATCTGTCCAATCAGAATTCAGTTCCGAGCATTTTCAGATTTGGCCCTAAAAATTAGGGTTTCCACAAAAATAGGAATTTCTGGAAACTGAAGGCACAGCTGGAAGCTCCTTGCAAAAATCGAAGGTTAGAGCTTTGGATCGAGATTTTTGGCTGGGTAGATCTCCGGGAAACTCAAACCCTAATTCAGGGCTCTCCCTAGTGAACTCGGGAGGACAAAAAGGCAATTTTGAAGGGCAAGACTTTGCTGATCTCAAATTCTGAATGTACTAGGCTGATCAGCTCTCCAAGGTGCATCTTTCTATCCTTTTGGAATTTTGAAATTCACATTTTGAATTTTTAGGGTTTCTCTGACAAACCCTAATCCGGGACCAGATCCAGTTTTCAGCACTTCAAGTGGTAAGTCCTAAATCTTTTCTATTTCCATTTGAAGTACTCTTAAAGATGTCTCTCCACACTAAGCTTGAGGATAAGCTTGAAGGGGCTGATAACTTCCGAGCCTGGAAGTATAGGATTGGGTTAATCCTGGAAGAGAATGAGTTGGACTCATATGTGAAAGAAGACATCCCTATCCCAGAGGATGAAGAAGCCAAGGCATTACACAAGAAGAACTTGGTCAAGGCAAAGAGAATCATTGCTGATTCTATCAAAGACCATCTCATACCCCATGTGTCTTCTCTTAAGACACCCAAGGAGATGTTTGAATCTTTGACCAAGCTATTTGAAGGAAAGAACATAAATCGGAAGATGACCCTGCGGAACCAATTGAAAGCAGTGAAGTTTCAGAATGGAGAAACCATTCAATCTTACTTTTCAAGGGTCTCCCAGATCAAGGAACAATTAGAAGCAGTAGATGAAATGGTGGAGAATGGTGAAGTGGTGATGACCACTCTAAATGGCCTACCCAGGTCATGGGATTCCTTTATTCAAGGAATTTGTGCAAGGAAGAAGTTGATCTCCTTCAGTAGACTTCGGGAAGAATGCTATCAAGAAGAAGCTAGACTTATAGCTCGTGAAGAAAAGATGGGAGGTGAAGATCAAGCTCTTGCAGCCCACACCAGGAAAGGAAAGTTCAAGAAAGAGCCATCTCACTCCAAGAGATCTTCACATCAATTCAAAGAAAGAAGAGTATGCTTCACCTGTAATGAGAAAGGACATATTGCCATAAATTGTCCCAAAAACAAGAAGGACAACAACATCTCAAATAAGAAGAAGAAGGGTGGCAAAAGAAGGTTTCATGCTCATGCTGTCGAAGATGATGAACCTCCAAAGAAGAACGCTAGGGCAGAAAGTGATAGTAATGATGACTCATCAAGTGAAGAAGAGTATGTTCTGATCTCTGCTCTCACAGGTACCATCTCCCATGGTTGTAATGATTGGTTGATTGATAGTGGGGCTTCCAAACACATGACTGGGTTCAAAGAATCTTTTGTGAACCTATCTGAACATGAATCACCCCATAAGGTGAAACTTGGGGATGATTATCAATACCCAATCAAAGGAAGTGGTGAAGCCTCCTACAACCTAGATTCTGGAAAATATCTGAAGATGAAGGAAGTACTTTATGTACCTGGGCTCAAGAAGAACTTACTCTCCATTTCTGCATTAGATGCAAAAGGTATGAGGGTTGCATTTGTGGATGGCCAAGTCCTAATGTGGCCAAAGGGAAAGACCATAGATGATGCAGTAGTAATTGGAGAGCAAGAGGGAGGCTTGTATAAATTGAAGGGACAACCTGAACATGCCATGGTGCATGAATCCATGGAGCCAAGTGAACTTTGGCATAGAAGACTTGCTCACATGCACTATAGAGCACTTCCAATTGCAAGCAAGGCAGTAGAGGGTCTTCCTGAAATCAAGACCAAAAATGAAGGTGTTTGCAAAGGATGTGCAAAAGGCAAGAATATTAAGAAAGCTTTCCCAAGCAGTGAAAGCAAGGCAAAAGACATCCTGGAAATCATCCACTTAGATGTATGTGGTCCTATGTCATCCAGTTCCCTAAGTGGGTATGTTTACTATGTCTCATTTATTGATGACTTCTCCAGGAAGACTTGGGTATACTTCTTGAAGGGCAAAGATGAGGTGCTTGATAAATTCAAGGAATTCAAAACCTTGATGGAGAACCAAACTGACAAGAAGATCAAAACATTCAGATCCGACAATGGTGGAGAATTCACCTCAAATGACTTCAAGAAGCTTTGCAGTGATTCAGGGATTAAGAGGGAGTTGACTGCTCCTTATAATCCTCAACAGAATGGTGTTGCAGAAAGGAAGAACATAACTATCATGGAAGCAGCAAGGGCAATGTTGCATGACCAGGATCTTCCTATGCATCTATGGGCAGAAGCAGCTAGAACAGCTGTATATGTGCAGAACAGAACACCCCACAAGATATTGGACAACAAGACACCAGAAGAGGTCTTTTCTGGTAAGAAACCTGAAGTCAGTCATCTCAGAATATTTGGTTGTCCAGTGTACAGTCATGTCCCAAAGGAAAAGAGGACTAAACTAGATCCTTCCGGAAAGAAGGGTATTTTTGTGGGATACAGTGAAAGCTCGAAGGCTTACAGAATATACTTTCCAGGGTTCAAGAAGACTGATGTCAGCAGGGATGTAACATTTGATGAAAACTTAGCATTCATCAAATCAAGGAAGGCACCTACTGAAGTTTATGAAGAACCTAAGGAAACAAGATTTCAGGACACTCCCATGACTGAAGCAGTTCCAGAAGCTGTTCGTGAGTTTGAAGATCCACAAGAACCTATAGATCCACCCCGTGAGGATAACTCTCACAAGAGGAAACCTGTATGGGCTAGAGAGCTCATTCAAGATGCAGAAAGATTTGGTATTCCAGAAGAAGAACACAGAGCAAAGAAAAGAACCAGATCACAAACCAGCTATGTTGCTTTACTCTGTGACATTATGAACAAAGAACCTTCCAGTTATGAAGAATCAACAGAAAAGAAAGAATGGAAGGATGCCATGGTTGAGGAATACCAATCAATAATGAAGAATGATGTTTGGGATGTTGTCCCAATACCTAAAGAGAAGTCTGTTGTGACTTCTAAATGGATCTTCAAAATCAAACATGCTGCAGATGGCAGTGTGGAGAAATACAAAGCAAGATTCATAGCTCGTGGATTCTCTCAGAAAGAGGGAATAGATTATGAAGAAAATTTTGCACCTGTAGCTAGGTATACTTCCATCAGAACAGTACTTGCCCTGGCTGCAGCTATGAAATGGAAAATACACCAGATGGATGTCAAGATCGCTTTCCTGAATGGTATAGTTGAAGAGGAAGTATATGTGGAACAACCACTTGGTTTTGAAATACATGACAGGGAGTCATATGTGTGCAGACTGAAGAAAGCCTTGTATGGCTTGAAGCAAGCTCCCAGAACTTGGTATGGTAGGATGGACAGTTTCCTATCTAGTTTGGGCTTTACCAAGAGTAAAGCGGATTCCAACCTTTACTACAAGGTTGAGGAAGGGAATCCTGTGATTCTACTCCTGTATGTGGATGACTTATTTGTAACAGGAGATGACAGACTGATTGCAGATACTAAAAGGAAGCTTGCCGCTGAATTCGATATGAAAGATTTGGGAATGATGCACTATTTCCTAGGTATGGAGGTGTGGCAGAATGCAGGTGGGATCTTCCTTGGTCAAGGGAAGTACACAGTAGATATCCTGGAGAGATTTGGGATGATGGATTGCAAGGCCATGGCCACACCTATGGCATCGAATCTGAAGCTTCTATGTGATGCTTCATCTGAGTCAGTTGATGTCTCCATGTATCGTCAGATGATTGGGTCCTTGATTTACCTGACGAACACGAGACCAGACATTTTCTTTGCTGTGAACACATTGAGCCAGTTCCTGACGGATCCAAGGAGTGTTCACCTGATTGCTGTAAAGCATGTTCTGAGGTACCTGAAGGGTACAG
This sequence comes from Larix kaempferi, assembly GCA_027924585.1. NCBI lineage: Eukaryota > Viridiplantae > Streptophyta > Pinopsida > Pinales > Pinaceae > Larix > Larix kaempferi. The sequence goes on from BSBM01000030.1 coordinate 15,047,184, forward strand.
TGGATTATGGGCTCAAGTATGAAGCGAATCAAAAGTTTAACCTGCAGGGTTATGTTGATTCAGATTGGGCTGGCAGTGCTGCAGATAGGAAGAGCACATCTGGGTGTTGCTTCAATATGGGATCAGGTGTGATCTCTTGGTTTAGCAGGAAGCAGTTCTGTGTAGCACTGAGTACAGCAGAGGCTGAGTATGTTGCAGCCTGTTCAGCTAGTTGTGAGGCAGTATGGCTACGGAAGCTACTGTCTGAGTTATTTGATCTCCCATTGGATGCTACTGGTATCTTCTATGATAACTAGAGTTGTGTGAAGCTATCCGAGAACCCAGTGTTTCATGACAGGTCGAAACACATAGAGATCAAATATCACTATATCAGCGATATGGTGCAGAGAGGAGCTGTGAAGCTCCTGTATGTTGCGACGGACGAGAAGATTGCAGATGTGCTGACGAAGCCACTAGCCAGGGTGAAGTTCGAGTACTTCAGAGAGAGGCTTGGCGTGCTTCAGATCGAGAACACTTCGAGGAAGAAGTGATGAACACATTTGCTGAAGCCATTCCAAGCATGTTGGAAGGGGGATCCTTCACATGGATGTGGATGTAAGCGCTGAATGATGAACATCAGGAGGATGTTCTGGTTTCTGTTGGATATGATCAGTTGGATCATTATATGTATTTTGTGTATGCATCATGTTGGATGCTGGATATGATCAGTTGGATCATTATATGTATGTATGGATCATGTGTATGTATTTTGTATGAACGCATCATGTTGGATGCTGATGGATACATTGTGTGGATCATGTATCTTTGTATGATCAGGTAGATCATGTATGCTGATGGATACATTGTGTGGATCATGTATCTTTGTATGATCAGGTAGATCATGTATGCTGATGGATACATTGTGTGGATCATGTATCTTTGTATGATCAGGTGGATCATGTATGTTGATGGATACATTGTGTGGATCATGTATCTATGTATGTATCAGGTGGATACTTGGATGATCGTGGATGACGAGCTTCTCCAGATGACATGCAGCAGGATGTTGCAGTGATGATGATCAGGATGATCATGTGTACATCAGGATGATGTTTGATGAGTATCAGATGATACTTTGTGGCCGTGGATCAGGTTGTGCAGGAAAGCATGTAATTTGTGCCCTGGGAGATTTGCAGATGGTCTTTCGAGGTTTTGCCTATGGCATGTAATTCGGTGCCCTGGGACATCTGGCAAATGCTCTTGCGAGGTTTTGCTTGGGAGGACATGTAATTTGTGCCCTGGGAGATTTGAGGTCGTAGTTGTGTACCCGTAACATCCCGAGATGCTCTTGCGAGGTTTTGTCCTATGGCATGTAATTTGCTCCTGGGAGATCTAGACAGGATGAAAAAGGCCTCAGATGCTTCAGCCAGGTTTTGCCATGACCACATGTAATTTGCTCCTGGGAGATCTGGATAGGATGAAAAAGGCCTCAGATGCTTCAGCCAGGTTTTGTGGTGAGATCACATGTAATGTGCTCCTGGGAGATCCGACAGGTAGAGCTGTGTGCTCGTAACAGCCTGGGATGCTTCAGCCAGGTTTTGTGATGGGTCACATGTAATGTGCTCCTGGGAGATCCTACAGGTAGAGCTGTGTGCTCGTAATAGCCTGGGATGCTGCAGCCAGGTTTTGTGACGCACGTAATGAGTCCTGAGGATTCCACAGTATGGCCAGTGATGATGAAGACCTGCAGATGGCGGGCCTACATCCAGTATGAAAAAGGACTGGCTCTGTAGAACTTCCTATGACGAGTAGAGTCAGAGATTGGTTGAGATAGCAGCAGCAGTGACGATGATGATGACGATGCATCGATGACGATGATCCAGAGAAGAAGACTTGTCTAGAAGATCTGTGTCGAGAAATACCTTCCTAGTTAAGAGGGAGTGTTGATGTATATGTAACTTCGGAATGTATTTCATCTGTATATTTTATATATATTTATTGTACCCTTATAAGAGATGTGTTATTCCTCTATAAGGAAGTGTCGTCATGTGGATTGACAAGTGTCGCAAGTGTGTGTACTTGCCGATGGGTTATTAGACCACCATTTGGGGTCAGCCCAGAATTATATATAATATAATGTGGATGTATCTAAGTAGACAAGTCGGCCCCAGTAGGTCACTGGACAAAAAGGTAAGTATAAATAGAGATAGGAGATCTCTATTTTACTCACTCGGAAAAGCAACTCACTCTCTCTCTCGAAAGTGGCGCACTTGTGAGGAGGAGGAGGATCATCTGCTAGGAGACTATCTCAGTGTTATTTGGTTGTATTTTGGTTGAGCCATTGCTCTCTCTATCTCTGAGGAAGTTGTGGGGTTTTTCACCTTAGGGTTTTCCCCACGGAAACTCTGTGTCTCTTGTCTTTATGCTTTTGATTCTTGTGATGCTTGTCATATTATGATTGTCATGCATTGATATACTGTAGATGTTATTCTCTCAGCAAAGATCCTAGAGTATAATGAATTAATGCTCAAAATTTAACAGGCAATGCTTCATGACCAAGATATTCCTATGCATCTATGGGTAGAAGCAGCAAGGACAACTGTATTTGTACAGAACAGAACACCACACATGATACTTGACAACAAGACACCAGAATAAGATTTCTCCGGTGAGAAACAAGAAGTTAGCTACCTCAGGATATTTGGTTTTCCAATATACACACATGTCCCAAAAGAAAAGAGGACAAAGTTAGATCCTTCACGGAAGAAGGGTATATTCGTGGGTTACAGTGAAAATTCGAAAACATACAAAATCTACTTTCCAAGGTTCAAGAAGATTGACATCAATAGGGATGTGACTTTTGATGAAGACTCAATATACATCAAATCAAGGAAGCCACCTATTGAAGACAATGAAGAACCAAGAGTACCCAGAATACAAAACACCACCATGAATGAAGCAATTCTAGAAGAGGATCGTGAGATGGAAGATCCACAAGAACCTGTAGATCCACCCCGTGAGAATAACTCTTACAAAAGGAAACCAGCATGGGCAAGAGAGCTCATCCAAGATGCAGAGAGGTATGGTGTTCCAGAAGAGGAAAACTGAGAAAGAAGAAGGACAAGGTCACACACCAGCTATGTAGCCTTACTATGTGGCATAATGAACAAAGAACCTTCTAGTTATAAAGAAGTGGTAGAAAAAAAAGAATGGAAGGAGGTCATGGTCAAGGAATACCAATCGATCATGAAGAATGATGTTTGGGATGTGGTCCCAAGACCAGAAGGGAAGTCTATTGTGACTTCCAAGTGGATCTACAAGATCAAGCATGCTGTAGATGGTAGCATAGAGAAATACAAGGCAAGGTTTGTGGCTCATGGCTTATCCCAGAAAGAAGGGATAGATTATGAAGAAACTTTTCCACCTGTAGCCAGATACACTTCCATCAGAACTGTACTTGCTCTGGCTGCAGTGATGAAGTGGTAGATACACCAGATGGATGTCAAGACAACTTTCTTGAATGGTGTAGTCGAAGAGGAAGTGTATGTGGAGCAGCCACTCAGATTTGAGACACATGACATGGAGTCACATGTGTGCAAATTAAAGAAAGCCTTGTACGGTTTGAAACAAGCACCCAGGACATGGTACGGAAGGATTGATAGCTTATTGACTAGTTTGGGCTTTACCAAGAGTAAAGCGGATTCCAACCTTTACTACAAGGTTGAGGAAGGAAATCCAGTGATACTCCTACTGTATGTAGATGACTTGTTTGTGACAGGTGAGAATGGGTTGATTGCTGATACGAAGAGGAAGCTTCCTATCGAGTTCAAGATGAAGGACTTGGGTATGATGCATTACTTTCTAGGCCCATATGGAGGTGTGTGTTAACACCTAAAAAGTGCTCACTAGCTCATTCCCTTACTCACATGACCCATTTGTCCACTTTTCCACCATCTGAGCCTCTGAAACCAACAAAAGGTCACCAAAAGACCTTAGTACACCCCTTTTTCCATTAAAAAAGATTATTTTTCCAAGAAAATCATAAAAAACCCTCAAAAAGGGTCCAAATTCCCAAAAATATTAAAAAGGGAATTAAAATATTATTTTTATTCAAAAAAGGAAAAAGGAGGGAAAATTACCTAAACCATGTTGGTCAATACCATTGGTTTCCACAAAACCACAAATGGTATTCCTCACCACCAAAACCTATAAAAAGGTGGTAGGGGCTCCTCATTTCACATCCATCCATTATCTCATCCTTATGCTGCTGAAATCTCCCCTGAGCATTTTAGCCATTGCAAACCACATTGGAGAAGAGACCATTGGAGATTGGAAGTTGCTCATCCTTGGAGCTATTCAACCTCACCATTAGAGGTATTGATTCCGCAAGCACTTGCTTGCCCCATACTTTCAATACAAATTCTTTATTTTATATGTTCTTGTTCTTGATCTTAAATTATTTTTGTTATTTGCTTAATATCTTTGCTTAGATCCATGAATAGTCTTGTTTAATTAGTTTATTGTTATTTATTTCCATTGAAACTGCTGCTACTAGTTAGCAGGTGCCCATAGCACTAAGCTTGGTTGCAAAACCAAGCCAACAGTTTTTGGCGACTCCGCTTTGGTTTGAACTTTAGATCTCTAGCTTTGCCATTAAATCTTAGTTTTTATGAGTTTTTAGTCTTTAGATCCATAGATCTACCATCTTAGACAGCAGATCCATTGCTGTTCTGAGATTTGGCCCCTTAAACAGCCCGAAATTTTCAATTTTCGGGTTCGTTTCTCGGTTTCCGTGCACGACTTCCGCCTCGCGGCTTTTTTCCAGACAGTCGCGCGGCCCATCGCGACTTTTCTGCGTTTTTCCGCGCGGTCCATCGCGGATTTTTTACAGACAGTCGCGCGGTCCATCGCGACTTTTCTGCATTTTTCCGCGCTGCTCATCGCGGCTGCGCGGCCAAAACCTGCGCGGCTCATCGCGACTGTGTGGCCCAAACCTGTGCGGCTCATCGCGACTGTGCATCCAAAACCCGCGCGGTCCATCGCGACTGTGTGTCCAAAACCCGCGCGGTCCATCGCGACTGTGCGTCCAAAACCCGCGCGGCCCATCGCGGCTGTTCGTCCAAAACCCGCGCGGCTGAATTTTTTCATTCGGCCATCCCGATTTTGAAAAATATTTTTTACTGTACTTTCTGCGCATAGCACATTTTTTACAGTACTAAATTCTGCATAGTTTACAGATTTGAAATTTTTTTTTTTACTATTTAAAAAGTGCATACCTAGAAATCTTGTTAAAAATTTTCAAGAAAGTGAAAGAAAGACTCATTTTGTATTCTTTATCTAGATTCAAAATTTTTTCTTGTTTACTTCTTTAGAATATTGCCCTTACCAATTTTTATTGAAACAAAGAAATCCATTTATTTCTTTATTTGCTTTCATAAAATCCAAGAAATCCTTTATTTTTTGAGTCATTTTTTGAAAAAGCATATTAATTCCTTTTCGTGAAAAAAGTCTTAAATATTTGCTTTGTATTTTCGAAAAGTCCTTTATTTTTTGAAAATTTCCCTTAAAGCATTTAATTTTTTCAAGTTCAGTTTACAACACCTCACGTGCACTCACACGATCACTTAATTGAACAAAGACTTAAAAAGTACCCTAATTTGAACACATTCTTAACCCCACTTGGGGAACACTAAAAGAATTCTTGTAGCTAGGTAGTATTGGGGGGATAGGTGTTCCAATAACACCCCTCAGTTCATACATCTGAGACATAGAAGTTGTCCAATTAGGGAGCTAAAATCTCTTAGTACTTTTTGGCGCGGTCACAACCGGTTTGTGGGAAGGCCTCTCCCTTAGGAGGGTTGAAGTCGCGAGGATGGTTCCGGAAGCCTGAGTGGGATACCGAAACCCATTCAGTAACCGAAGGGCTACCATTCGCAGTTCTCGGGATATCCCTGTATTGGGATATTGCGATCAAAGGACCAAACGGCAGATTTACCTTTTCTCGACGCGTCATGAACGGAGTATCCTAGTAGCCTGTCTTTTTAGGATTGATTACCCGGTGTCCCTCCCGGTAGGGGGATATCTAGCCGTTGTCTCTACATTCATATTGTCTGACTTGGATTTCATCACCTTGCAGGGGATATCGTCTGTTTGAGTCACAATACTTTTAGATTAGGTGTTTGCATGATCTTTACCACCTATTGAGTCTAGTTACACCTATTTTTTCTAGGAGCCGCTTGCATGTTGGTATTCTGACCGGTTGTTGCATTCCTCCACTTATTGTAGCACAGCTGCTGGGATAAGTGCATTTTTGAGGATTGATTTTTTGGCCTGTGAGCCTTCTTTTTTCACTCCCCTTTTTATGCACCCTTGGTTGCATTAGGGTTTTGAGTCTTTTACATATATATCACCACCTGATACCTAAAACAATCTTTTAAATAAAAAAAACATATTCTCACCATTGAGAATTCTAGACGTTCTCGTCGTCTACAGGGCGAACTCCCAGAGTTTAGTCCACTTGGCTCTCCACGTCACGGACGCAGAGCATTATCCCTTGATTCGACACATCGTCGATCATCTAGACGGTCATCCGATTCTGACATACCCCACTTCACCTTTGATTTGGAGGTAGAATCCGAAAACCCCACAGAGTTACCACCAACCACAATTATGTCTGGAACACCAGTTGATCCACTATATACATTAACCATAGGTCAGACATCCGCAGACCCTTCTGCGGGAGTACCATCAACGGCAACAGCCACCCCCTTGGGTATGCCCAATATGGGTAACACTCCACATTCAGGAATGCCTAGCACAGGACCACCACCTGTCATGGGTACACCCAACATGGGGGTCATACCCCCTTTGGTTTCCACAAACCCTATCCCAGGAATCCCTAGTACGATTCCCAACCCAAGTGCAACCCATGTTGCACTTGGGAATGCTATCCCAGGAATCCCTAGTGCAATTCCTAACCCAAGTGTAACCCAAGTTGCACTTGGAGGTGCTGGCCCACACCAGACTACACCTATTGGAGGGCACATACCCTCCATACCTAGCATACCTTTAGGCGCTACTGGACCCCTACACCATACCACAATGGCTAGGCATGTCCCAGTTCCGGTCACCACATCCGCTAGTCTACCATACATGGCAAGTCTCAACCTGCCAGATTTAGCTAGGCTCACAAATGACCCCATCAGGCATGATCCTGCTTGGCCCCATATGCCCACTAAGCTTCCCTCTGACATCCCTAAGTTCGAGGGTAAGGCTGGAGAAGACCCCCAAAATCACATCATGTCCTTCCATTTATGGTGTTCCTCAAACTCCATAGTGGATGACTCAATCCGCCTACGGCTTTTACAACGCACCTTCACTGGCTCCGCAGCCAAATGGTATATCGAGCAACCCCATGGGACGCATTCCACATTTACCTCCCTTGCCTCGACCTTTCTACAATTCTTCTAGCTACCTGTCCGCTACGATGCGGGCGTCGAGATCCTACTGTCTTGCAGACAGAACACGGCCACGCATATCACGGACCATATTCATGATTGGCGGCGGCGCCGAAGCCTATGCAAGATCAAATTAGACGACCGAATCTTTCTAGACTGGTTCCTTAAATCCCTCCTTCCTCTCATTGCGAAGGATGTAGCATCTGAAAGACCCCAGTCTGAGGAGGAGGCCATCCTTAAGGCCCAACAGTTTGATCTTATCTATGCCCAATCAGGTTACCTATACACCATCATACCTGACGCACCACGAGGTGACTCCGCACGCGGTGACACACCGGGGCATCTCATGCCGCTGATGGCATTATTGGCCAAATCACACCGCAAGCCAAACCTTTCAGTATGGTGAGCACCATGCCCGCCCCAGACCTTTCTAGGGCTACATCCAGTTCCGGAGCGACAACTTCTTATGCTCCAACAAACCAGACCCATCATGTTCATGGACCCTCTTGTCCACAACATTGTTATGGCCAAGCGCCATCAGCATATGTACCTCCTACATACTATGCTCAACCTACGGTACAAAACCCCATGCAGTTTCCACAACAGCCCATGCATTACCCACAGCAGGTTGCACCGGCTAACCTCACACCTCCACTAGCTCAGGGGTACCAACAACCCCAACAGGCAACTGGACCACCTCCAGCTCCACCTGCATACTATCCACCGCAACCTGCTCCCGCACCTGCAGCTCCTCAGAATCCCCCCAATGCTCAAGGACATGTCTACGCACAACAACAGCAGCCCCAATACCAAAATAACCAACGCAACCAGGGTGGGCAACCAAACCGAGGAAGAGGACGCAACCGTGGAAACAATCAAAACCGTAACCAAGCTCCACAACCTACCCATCCTCCGCAAGACAATAACGCGGCGCCCGCTCATCAGAATCCTGATCGGCCACCTAAGCAACCCAAAAATGCTAATTTACGAACAAACCATCCTTGTTCCATTTGCGGTGTCTATGGCCACTATACCCACGCTTGCCCACATCTGGAGCGAGCTCGACAACTATGGACAAATGACGCCCATCGTCAAGGGCAGGCGGCTCCTCAGCCACCACCCAACCCCCCACCACCCCCACAACAACCTTTGGTCCTCCAAAACCCTTTTCCAACACAGGGAGTGGTAAACACTCAGCCGTTAGCCCCCCAACAGGGCAACGTGCAACCACAACAAATAACTTACACAGCTCCTGATCAACCCATGTTTGATTCAGGCACCCACCACTTATTGATGATGTCCACCGCTGACGTCAATATCCAAACCCGTCGGAATCAATACGGACCGACTTCTGAAGCCCCCCCCGCCGAAAAGGATACTACTGCTAATCCCACTGATCAGACGTTGCGTATACCTCAGGTTCCACTTGATGGCGCTTCTAAAGCACCTCGCTTCCCCCTCCGCCGAATCAACAACAACCCCAATGCACGAGCTGCGTCCAATTACAACATTGTAGATGACTTAGCTCAATCTCCCGCAGCCATGTCTGCGTTAGAAGTCTTAAAAACCTGTCCTACTCAGCGCAAGACTTTACTTTCCGCCATTGGGGCGATTGACCCAAATGATTCGAACTTGATGACCTTTGATTTAGACCAATCTAAACCACGACTGCCTTCTACCATAGCAGTCCAAGTTTCCGTTTCTATTCGGAATCTTGTCATCCATCGATGTATCATCGACGAAGGTGCATCCACATGTGTCATGTCCACTTTTGTTTGGCAAAAGTTGGGATCCCCAGCTCTCCAGCAATCCACCACTGCATTGCGGGCCTACGACGGCCGGTCAACTCAACCTCAAGGTTTATTACCCAAGGTGCCCGTCCAATTAGGTGGGAAAACTGTGCTCATCGACATAGAGGTCATTAACGCCCAACTAGACTATAACCTTTTGCTTGGTCGCAACTACATGTATGCCATGCGGGCTGTTGCCTCATCCGTATTTCGCACCATGCAGTTCCCCCATGAGGGACGCGTGGTCAAGGTCGACCAGCTCACCTATTACGATCCCAAGGCCCCCGCCACACCTGAAAATGTTCTCCCCATGGTTGAACAACCTGTTTGTGATGCAACTACCTCATTCAATTCCTCGTTAGGACCCAGAATTTACTCCGAGGTGCCGATGACCTCTACATTCCAGGTCATTCCACCACCGTCACCGGAGACCCACGTCGCTAACCTCTGCACCCTTTCACAAACACCCGGTAATCAACCCTCCTTATTACCCAAACCACCATTGGTCCCTAGTCACATTGGGGTTACACCCATCCACACAATCCCCTTTCTATTTCCTCCTTCGGGTGTAGTAAGCGCCCCGGTTATGGCTACCCTTAGTCTACCCGGGTTAACATTGGGATTACCCGTGTGGTATATTTCGCCTCCAGTTCCACCGCCGACACCAAATGTCATCCTGCAACCGGTGCAACCCATTGTTACTTCTACCCAACCACCTCCCGGTATCACTACTCCTTCGTCATCAACGAATCCCCCTCCACTCATCAGGCCCATTGGGGGCAGAGGCCCACAACCACACACTGCGGTACCCCCACCCAAGGCAGTTAAACCTCCCCCCATATTCCGTGCTCCTCCAAAATGCTCGCTGTGTGATGAGTTAGGCCATCCAACCCATCAGTGTCCACAGTTACCTGCATTGCAGGAACACATGCAAATGCTAGACGACGACCCCAACATCCCGGTGGTCAAGCTCGATCCAAACCCCATGCCTCGTGATAAATCACTGCGTACCAACCACCCATGTGCGATATGCGGTATTTACGGCCACTACTCCCACAACTGTCCTGACATCCCAGACTATAGAGCAGCTCTCTACGAGATGAACAATTTGGACCTAGAGACGGCACCCCCTACTATCGAGGAGATCTACCCTCCCGCATCATCATCATCCGGAGAGATTAACACCATCTACATGATCTCTTCGACTACCACTACCTTATCACTCGATTTGACCACTCAAAGCTCCCGCAATGACGAAGAGGTTCTCGAGACTCCTACTACCTTTGATTATCTCGGGGAAGACATGCACCATCGTCCATACTTCCTCCTAGAAGAGACTTCATCCACCACCGCTACCCAATCCGCGGTTGAGTCCAAGGATTTCCTTCCTACTAAAATCGACTGGTTAACGGATCCCATGGCCGATATTTCTCCCGTCATCCACATTGACACCTCTGACCCACTTGGTGCCCTTCATACCATCACATTAGGAACCTCCCACAGTGAGCATGAGATCGGAGAATACCAACAACTCTTCCAAGAATTCACTAATGTCTTTACTTGGTCAGATACCGAAATGCCTGGCCTTGACCCCGCCATTTATACGATCTCCACTGGATACCCCTCTGTCCGGTCGGCCCCTTCCATTGATCCCTTTGACACACAGGTTCAACCCTTTCAAATCGACCAGGAAACCACATGTCCACAACATGGGGGCAGGCCCAAAATCTTGCCTACTCATCATCATCGTGATCCTCGTCGGAGATACTGGGGGCATCCACCCCACAAAGGGAATCCCCCATCATCATATCATCACTTCAGTATTCCACCACGACCCACAGCCTCATGGTATAACACCCCACCAGCAGTTGCTCAATGCCCTATTGATCTCTCTCTGAGACAACATCTGCACCACATTGACACCTCTGAGTTAGGGGGCATAATAGATTACCTCGACCCCGGGATAGGGGGCATGATCAATCATTTTGAACCTTCCCCATCATCTCTATCTCAACACCTCAATGAGCCCATCGTTCAAACCAACACATATGTGATCCACAATCACAAACCCCATGCACATAGCATGGGGGCAGGTCATTAACCCTGCTCACTTTTTCATATTCGTGATCTCAACCATTTTTGAGGTCATGTGTCACGTGTATATTTCATTTGATTTGATACACCTAGTATTTTGCCCCCACGGGTCATCATTTCTCCCCACCACTGCATCCTTCGCTTGGTGGGATCACCTTTATTTATAGCCATTTTTTAACCTAGTTCTTTCCTTTAACCATTCCGGAGTCCTTATGACCTCCGTTTTTCGCACCATTTGCACTGCCGAATTCATATTTCCGTGCCCGTGATGATGCTTGAGATCATTTCTCGCTCTCACCTCTAGATTTTTCGGTCATGTTTTCCACGCCCCCTCGTCGCCTCGGTTTGCGTGCCCCATCGGCCGTGCTCCATTTTTGATGTGTCTTATATGGCCGGATTCAGTTTTCCGCGCTCGTGATGATGCTCGAGATCATTTCTCGCTCTCACCTTTAGATTTTTCGGGCATTTTTTCCCATGCCCCCCTCGTCGCCTCGGTTTGCGTGCCACATCGGCCGTTCTCCATTTTCGACATGCCTTATATGGCCGGACTCAGTTTTCCGTGCTCGTGACGACGCTCGAGATCATTTCTCGCTCTCAAATCCAGATTTTTCGGGCATTTTTCCTTGTGACCCCCTCGTCACCTCGGTTTGCGCGCCACATCGGCTGTTCTCCGTTTTCAACAATCCTTAGGTCACCGGATCCAGTTTTCCGCACCGATGACGATGCTTGAGACCTTTTCTCGCCCTCATCAATCCATTTTTTGCTCGGTATAAGTTTATCCCTTTTTCGGGCCGAGCAACCCCTCTTACGAAAAAGGCACTTAGGGAGTTTCTGTTAAGCTCTTTTCTGACTCCTAAAACAATGAAAAGATCGCCGAGCAATCTTGCTTCCTTTCATGCTCGCTAAACGTATCTGAAAGGGCGTCTACCTGGTATAAGTTTACCCCTTTTCCGGACCTCGTAGACTAATTACGAAAAAGGTATACTCTAGTCACATCGGCTAGAAGAGTTCTCCATCCGCATCATTTTATGCTTTTTTGGGCCTTGGAGACTAAACCACGAAAAAGAACACCAATAGAGTCCACTTACCGCTTTCAGACTCTCTAAACATGATAGCAACCATGAGCATGCGCCGTCCTGGGCTCACAAAATCCACAAGACAGTACCATTTCAGAGCACACTTTTATCCCTTCTTGGAGCTTATTAAAACTACGAAGAAGGAAGAAGGGTGCCTCTTGGCGCCACGACAGATCATATCTACTCACATAGCAGCTTCCCCATTCTGGTCGCCTTTGTTCAGAGTATTCTGCAGTATGTCACCCGGAAACTCCCTCGACAGCTACCATCAGCTTCACCCCCCCCAGAGTCAGTACATACCCTTCAGTCCCTAAAAGATGATCCCCACACCTACAAGTCAGTTCCCTACGCTGCCAGGTCAACCACATCATCTTGCTCTGAACAAAGGAAGTTTGAGTCTACCCATTTTTGACCCAGTTATTTCCCATCCCCACAAGTATGTCAGTCCTACCAGCAGTACTACATCACTTCAGTTTACACCTCACGCTCCCAGCAAGGAAACATCATTGCCTTGTTAGTTGCTGGTCTCCCTCTGTCGACGACAACCACATTGATTCCAGAGGATAGACCTAGAGGCCCCTGTGTCTTGGACTCATTACCATTTATGATGAGTGCCTACGAATCATTTCGAGAGAAATCCTCAGTACCTCTCCCAATGGTTGTTTCTCACATGCTCGACTTCAACACCTTGATCGCATCGTTGAGACTCGCACAGGGTATTGGTCCGTTCAGTTATTAGTCGAAGACCCCGGATACCTCCTGACTCCTCCACATTTGAGAGTCTTCCTATGGATAACACCAGTTACACTTTTTCTATAGATATCCGGGATGCGCATGGCGACAGTATTCAGATTTACCCAGGTTCCATACTCCCTTGAGTATACAGTTACAATACTGCCTAGAGATGGCTCACAGTCATTGAGTCCATACAGATGTTGGACACCTTCATTTTCAGCAGTTCAACAGTTATTCCAGTGTATCAGTTATTGAGATCAGCCATGATCATGAGAATATCCCACAATCATGTCCCCTCTGGACCATTATGATGTACCAGTATATTTCTTTACGTATTAGATCCCCCTTCTTGGGACTAATTGTTTTGTATATGTCTTGATACGAGCATGGGAATGCCCGCCTCGTCCTTTATCAGAGATTATACCTCATTCATATTGAGGCAATGTAATATTTTTTGTTTTTGCAGCTTCCAAGGGCCATGGCTCCAGTCTCCAACCGGTCTCTTCTCTCCCCTAAAACCCAGAAAAAGGACAAAATAACTATGATGTCTATCGGCCATACGATGAGCTCCTGCCCTCACACATCAGGGGGCAATCTGTTAACACCTAAAAAGTGCTCACTAGCTCATTCCCTTACTCACATGACCCATTTGTCCACTTTTCCACCATCTGAGCCTCTGAAACCAACAAAAGGTCACCAAAAGACCTTAGTACACCCCTTTTTCCATTAAAAAAGATTATTTTTCCAAGAAAATCATAAAAAACCCTCAAAAAGGGTCCAAATTCCCAAAAATATTAAAAAGGGAATTAAAATATTATTTTTATTCAAAAAAGGAAAAAGGAGGGAAAATTACCTAAACCATGTTGGTCAATACCATTGGTTTCCACAAAACCACAAATGGTATTCCTCACCACCAAAACCTATAAAAAGGTGGTAGGGGCTCCTCATTTCACATCCTTCCATTATCTCATCCTTATGCTGCTGAAATCTCCCCTGAGCACTTTTAGCCATTGGAGCAACCTTGGAGAAAGAGACCTATTGGAGTTTGGAGCTACTCATCTTGGGAGTTGCTCAACATCAACCTTCACCATTGGAGGTAATATCGCAAGCACTTGCTTCCCCCCCACTTTTCAATACAAAAATTATTTCTTATGTTTCTTGTTCTTGATTTTTGAAATATTTAAATTATTTGCTTAGATTCTTGCTTAGATCCATGAAAAGCATTGTTTATTTAGTTTATTGTTTTTATTTCTATTGAAACTGCTACTACTAGTTAGTAGGTGCCCATAGCACTAAGCTTGGTTGCAAAACCGAGCCAACAGTGTGGCAGAGTGTAGATGGAATATTCCTTGGACAAAGGAAGTATGCAGTAGAGATCCTGAAGTGGTTCAAGATGATGGACTGCAAGGCCATGGCCACACCTATGGAATCGAACCTGAATCTATTGAGTGATGCTTCATCAGAGTCGGTTGATGCCACGATGTATTGTCAAGATGATTGGGTCCTTGATGTACCTGACAAACACGAGACCATATATTTGCTTTGCTGTGAACACTTTGAGCTAGTTCCTGACGGATCCTAGACATGTTCACTTGATTGCTATAAAGCATATTATGAGGTACCTGAAGGGTACGGTTGATTATTGGCTCAAGTATGATGCGAATCAAAAGTTTAACCTGGAGGGTTATGTTGATTCATATTGGGTAGGCAGTGCTACAGATAGGAAGAGCACTTCGGGGTGTTGCTTCAGTATGGTATTTGGGGTGATCTCTTTGTTTAGCAGGAAGCAATCCTACGTATCACTGAGTACAGGTGAAGCAGAGTATGTCGCAGCTTGTTCAGATAGTTGTGAGGCAATATGGCTAAGGAAGCTACTATTTGATTTGTTTGATCTCTAGTTGGATGTTACTTGTATATTCTGTGACAACCAGAGTTGTGTGAAGTTATCTGAGAACCTGGTGTTCCATGACAAGTCGAAGCACATCGATATCAAGTATCACTATATCAGGAATATCGTGCAAAGAGGAGCAGTGAAGCTCTTGTATGTTTTAACGGATGAGAAGATAGCAGATGTGTTGACCAAGCCACTAGCCAGGGTGAAGTTCAAGTACTTCAGAGAAAAGCTTGGTGTTCTTCAGATTGAAGATACTTCCAGGAGGAAGTGATGGGACACAGATGCAGGAGCCCTTCCAAGCATGGTGGTAGGAGGGTCCTCCTCCCCATGGCTATGGATGTAAGTGTTGTGTGATGAGCATCTGGATGATGCTCCGCTCTGAACATCCATATGATGTTCTGTATGATGATGATCTCTATGATCATGAGTATCTGCATGATGCTCTATGCAAGGATGATCAGTATGATCATGAGTATCTAGATGATACTCTATGGCCGTGGATATGTTGCAAGTTGTGCAGTAGCATATAATCACTCCCTGGGAGATACTATAGGTTGAGGAGTAAGCTCGTAATCAGTACTGGGATGCTCTTTCAAGGTTTTGCTTGGTCACATGTAATCAGTCCTAGGAGATCCTATAGGTTGAGAAGTAAGCTCGTAATCAGTCATGGGATGCTCTTTAGAGGTTTTTCTTGGTTGCATGTAATTAGTCCTGGGAGATCTTATAGGTTGAGTAGTAAGCTCGTAATCAGTCCTAAGATGCTCTTTTCAGGTTTTGTAGATGCACATAATTAGTCCTGAGATTCCACCGGATGGGCCACTCGCAGAGATGATGAAGACCTACATGGATGATAGGCCTAGATCCAGCATGAAAAAGGGTTGGCTCTGTAGAACTTCCTATGACGAGAAGAATTGAGAGATAGCACCAGTGATCGAGATGACGAGTACAACAACTGTGACGATGATCCAGCTCCAGTATTGAAGACTTGTGCCTATATGTATTGATGACCTTTGTCAAGAGAATACCTTCCTAGTTAAGAGGGAGTGTTAATGTATTTGTAACTTTGGAAGATATTCACTTGTATATTGTATGTATTACATTTGTACTTTATTGTATCCCTAACAGAGCTGTATTATTCCTTCGATTGGAAGTGTCGTTAGTTGTATTTGCAAGTGTCGCAAGTTATATTGTAAGTGTCGTAACTTATATTTGATGGGTCATTAGACCACCTTAGAGGGGTCGGCCCTGGATGAGTTAAGTGGAAATGTTATTAGACTCCCTTAGGGAGTCGACCTATTTAGGGTAAAAGGTAGATTAAGTTAAAGTATAAATAGAGTGGTTGCACCACTCTATTTTCTCATTCACTCACTCATCCAACTCGCAGAGTTGAGAGAGAGGAGTGCACACAAGTGGAGGAGGAGTAGCTGCTAAAGACATCTATCTTTTGGGGATTCATCTTTGTGATCTTTGTATTGGTGCTTATTTTATCTCTGAGGAAGTTGCGGGGTTTTTCACCTTCTTGGTTTTCCCCAAGGAAACATTGTGTCTCTTGTGTCTATGATTGTTATGCTGTGCATGTTATTCTCTTAGCAGGATCCTAGATAATATTTGAATGAAATTATCAAAATTATAACATCTTTAGCATACTTTTGAGGATATTTCCTTACCCAAGCCTTGTTGTGCACACTTCCATTTCAATTCTACACCGGATATTTTTCACTACAGTCCTTCCGAATGCCTTGCACAATAAATATTCATCTAGATAGTTCACTACTTTTCGACAATACATGGACTTGTGTCCAAAACCATTACATGCATATCATCTCATAGTTTGACAATATTTTGCAATATGACCAAAACGATTGCATAATCAACACTTCACCCTATTGATCCTTCTTTGGTTAGTATATTGAAAAGAGTTATAGCTGAAGGAACCATTATACCTGAAGGACTTATCATGATTAGGGAAATATTCCATGTCACAAACCTTCTTTGATATATTTGGACAACAAAGACATGCTTTGTATTCTGGTGGTCTTTGATCTTTCAAAATCCTATTTAGCATTGACGTGTTATCCTCGAACTTGTTTTGCACTTCATATTCAAATTCTGTCTTGTCACTTTCTAATTGTGCGCAGATAGGATTTTTGCTTGCAATACGTACTTGTTTCTTTCCCTTTATCTCAGTCAATTTGTCTTCTAGATGTGATATCTCTTTGTCCTTCTCTTCAAGTTGACTCGTCATCATTCTAATGTTTTGCGCCAATTCTTCCAGAGTAGATTTCAATGCTGATTTCTCTTCCTCAAGCATTTTGACCTTGTCTTGTGCACAACTCAGTTGTATCTCATAGTTGGTTACCTTTTTACGAACTTCTGTGACAACAAATTCCTGAAATGGTTTGTCCTGTTCTTCATACTTCGACAATTGTTCCTGTAATAATTTTTTCTTTCTTTCTTGAATTTTTCAAGTCATCAAGGGCACTGATAAGTTCTCCTTCCCATTCAATATTTTCAACATTTTCTTCTTCTTCAGATTGACTATTATTCTTGAGCTCTTCAATAGGATTTGGAGGTGTAACTATCTTTGGATGTGTTTTGAATGATCCATTGAAGAAGTATTTGTCTAGAGACCCTAGCTTGCTTTGCAAAACTGGAGTATTCTTTGAACTGTTCTTCTTCTTTTCATATTTTCTTTCTTCTACTACGTGAGCCATGAAAAGTACTTCTTTTGGTTCTTCATCCTGGTCGCTTCCTTCAGATGCATTACTTCCTTCCTTAGGATATAGAATCTTCCTCTATTTTGGAATATTCCTTTTATTTTTCAGGTCTGTATTGTGAGTGCGTAGTTTTTCGGTCATACGAACTAGATTCCTCATCACTGTCACTGCCTCCATTTTCCTTATAAGGAAATTGTGAGGCATAATGACCTAATCCTCCACATCTGAAGGATTTGAAGGGAAACTTGTTCTTGTACTTATCTCATCCTCTTTTCATATTCTTGACAAAGTTTGATTCCTCATCATCCAACTCATGACAAAAATATTTTTCATGATCATGATTATCTTTCCCAGTGGCTTTAAAATCAACTTCCTTTTTGACGGGAGGCTCCTTCTTAGTTCCCATCTCGTATACAGTCAAAATACCCTGAATCTAGTCCTTCATCAGGTCTTCAAGATTAGCTCGATTTTCTAACATAGACACCTTTGCATCAAACCTTTGAGGCAAAGTTCTCAATATCTTCTGTACCACTGATTCTTCATCCAGTGCAACCCCAAGACTTTTGATAACATTGACTATCTTGTATACTCTTAAGAAGTAAGATGTAATGTTCTCTTCATTTTTCATTCTCAGTAATTCAAATTTCCTAGAGTAGTTTTGCAACTTTGATTTCTTTACCTTTCTGTCATCTTCATAGATACCTCTGAGTTTGTCCCAAACCTCCTTGGAAGATGCACAGTGCATAAAATTGACGAATTCATCACCTGTCAAGCCACATAACAAAGCATTTCTGGCTCTTGCATCACTTTCAGATATTCTCCTTTCCACTGGATTAACTGGCACAACTTCTGGGACATCATAACGATCGACAATAGATTTCCAAACATTTTCTCCCAATGATTGCAGATAAACTTCCATACGAACCTTCCAGAAAATATAATTAATGTCGTCAAACCTTGGTGCTATGTTGGTGGAAAGACCTTCTTGCTTGTCCATATCTGCGCAATGATCTATCTTCCAGATGTTAATCTGTTACTGAAAACACCTGCTCTGATACCAATTGTTGGAATTGATTTAATATTGAGAGGGGGGTGAATCAGTGTTAGCGCAGTTAGCAACAATTTTTACCTCCTTTAACAATTATTCTTAACTTAATATTGATGATTAGTTATGCATCCAATATAAACAAGATCATTCATCCATATATGCACCAAGGCAAAGAACACAAATTGTCCAAAATGACATTACATAATATTGAAACACAACAAAATTTGCAGGTAAAGGACCATGTCAATATTTCAAGCAATAGATCTCTAACATACTACTGAGGTCATTGCCAACCAGAAGAATGATGATCTTTACCCCATATCTATGCTTCATTTTCATTTGATTTTTTAACAATGACCAATAGGGCAATAAAAGCATTATTTTAGACTAAATTTCCCAATCACGACTAAAGTAGATGTTAACATAGTTACTTTTGAAGTTACAATAATTGGTTGTCTCTTGAGGTACCAAGTATACATTATGTATTTGACAAGCAAAAGAAACATTGCTAAATATTGAAAACAAGTAGACCATGACTAGAACAACCCACATAAAATGTATGTATAGATGCACGGAAACAAAAATGGAAATGTTGCATATCCAATAGAGTGAAAAATGAAGGATAAATTTCATATAGGATCTACAACAACCATTTGGATAATCCCATGGCCAAAATAATAAAAGTCCATTTGGATAGTGAAAATTTAATCCATAAAGTTAAGGTAACAAATCATCATCATCATCATTTGAATTGCCATCAAGATCACAATCCCGATCACTCATGTATGCATCTCTTCCTCGTCCTCATACAATAGATTTTCTTGATCATGCATTACATTCTATCTCTCATTCTCTTAATTGGGAATCAAAGTTTCTTCTTCAAATACTCTATCATCATCTTCAAATGCTTCTTTTAATGTTTCTTGTAGAGAAATATATTCCCCATCGGGCATTATATCAACATCTTCCATGAATTTCCTTTTTGAACGAGACTCTATTTGAATGACATATGACCACCTTGGGCTTGTTACATCATCAATTAGACATGACTACTTAATTTTAAGAGGGGAAACATACGTCTCATCGCTATTTGATAAAATTTGACATGTATTTGCACATACAAATCCATACTCATCATGTTGTATTGCAGTTGGTTTGATTCATTTACATTTTAATAATATAAGACTAGTTTCACCATAATGAAATTGAATAATTTCTTGCATGGAGCCGACATAAAGTTCTTTTCAGTGCCATGATGAAATTCAACATTACCAATACAATCACAATTTTCCTTTCCTTTGTCCTTTTCTTCCACTCTTAAATGACTACTATAGCCCCACATTCCACTAAAATGACAAGCCCATATATGTGGAGATTGTGAAAACTTAATTACCATGGTTGTTATATCTTGATCTTCTTGTTGTGTTTCACTAATTGCACCAATAATCCAATCATTAATTTTTGCAAAAGAACCACACACCTTTAATTCAAATCTTGAAGTCTACTCTTTCGAGATGGATGCATACCTGTTCAAATATTTTCTTTGTATTTTTACATAGAATATGAACATACAAGACAATAAGAATGATAATAATTTATCTATTAGATGAAATGAGATAAATAAATTATCATGTAAATAATATTTCATCTCTACCACATATCAAATGAGGACGTGTTTTGAAGAACATAGGCATGTATCGCAGATCTTTCCTCATGTAATAGTTTGAGACAACGTCCAATATTTCCTCCTAATACTTCGCCTGCAATTCTCTCACCTTCATTATCATACCATACACATCAAGTGACATTACTAAAACCCTTCATATATTATGTGTAAAATCCTACTACCTCTTGCATTGAATATCCCTTAGAGATGCTTTGTTCTAGTTTTTTCTTATCATGAACAAACTTTTTCAGAACCTTCATATATTGTTCTATATGATACATTCATCTCATTCTTATCAAGATATAATGATCTAGTTCATATTCTAGATGTATAATAAAATGCATAGAAATATTGAATATTCTTGGTGGAAATTCCTTTTCTAATAAACAAAGGACTTCAACAACATCTCCCCTCAAATGATCAAAGTTTGAAGGATCTAACACATGCAAACTCATTCTCTTCAATATTAGGACCAACCTTATAATTTCCAATCTTGGCCCCTTTTCCAAACTTGATGTGACCGCAATAGGTAAAATATCTTCAATTATGACATGAAGTCATGGGTATTGAGGCCTTTTAAGCTATTATTGTCAGTTTGGCTTCTAATATCACTACTTACATATCTAGTAGGAAAGTGAGTCTGAGACATCAACTTTAAGAATTGTGCATGTTGTTCCTTTTTCCACACATAAGGAGAAATAAGTTTTCTAGATTTCCCATCACCATATTTTTCAACCCAAATATTTCGACGAATCTTGAGTTCTTGAAAGTCTATATGTGATGAAATTGTATCATATGCACTAAAAATAATTTCTATAATAGAAAAAGCTATGTTTTTCTCAGCATGCATAAAGTCAATAGTATGCCTAATGGCTATATGCTTAAAGCATGGAAATTTATAGAATATGCAACTCACAAACATTTTACACCAATACCATTAAGTGGATCGTTTTTACTACCATGAATGCCACAACTATCAATAAACTGCATTCTCAATAATGTATTCATTTTTTATTGCCAATGGTGCTTCACGATTTTCTTTTTGACCATTGAAACATGACTTTTGTTGATGACATGGATGCTCCATTTTGAGGTAAGCATAGTGTCCACAATAAATAAACTTATGCAAACTACTTGAGTGCCTCACAAAGCCCTTAAAGATGCAAGTTGGACATCCTTGGTATCCATGAACATTGAGACTAGTCAATGTGCTTTATGCAGGAAGATATTCTATCTTAAACAATAAAGAAGCTCTTAAAGTGAATTGGATTGAATCACCATCCATTAAAAATTGAATTGCTTCAATTCCTTTCCACAATTCTACTAGCTCATCAATTAATAAGTGTAAATAAACACCAATTGTATCTAAATTCACACTTCGCTTTCTTGGTATAATCAATGATAGCATTAAGAAAAATGGTTTGGTCGCTAACCATGGAGGTAAGCTATAATTTATTGAAACACTGTCCAAGTTGACCATTTACTACTACGATCTGAGAATGGGTTCATCCCATCCAGAGCTAAACCCAACCTTATATTACAAGAATCTTGGGAAAAATCGCGCCATCTGCTGTCAATTTCCATTCATATATTAGAATGAACCACAAGTCGTTGTTTTCCATCAATTCTCTTAATATGGGCATGCCATTGCATAATTTTAGCAATGTCTTGACATCTGTACATTCAAATCAATCGTGGGATTAGTGGAAAGTGGCAAAGAAATTTTCTAGGAGATGATTTCAAATTTAACCCTAGTCTATACCTCCCTTCTTTCTATTCTAGACATTTAGCCTCACTTGCAAGATTTTTGCAAAATAATACACAACCATTCACACATATGTGGATGTTTTCATACCCTAAGCCTAGCTTAATGATTTGCACTTTACATGAACTTTGTTTTGCAAGTTTTAAACATGTTGTAGAGAATATAGATTCTTTTAAGAAAAATAGATATTACACAACAACATTCACACATAATACATAGAGATTTACCTTGGAAACCCTTAATCGGGAAAACCAACCAAACTTAGAGTTGCACCTCTTATTTTTCTAATGTTGATTATTAACCACTCATGATACAAATATAGGTATTTTACAGCATCAAAAACCCTAATCTGTTAACCTAGATTAGAAAAAAGACTCCAATTCCTTTACCAGAATTAAATTACATATTTTTAGAAAGAACCCAAAAATAGGCCGAAAATAGCCCAAAAAAATTTCGAACTCGCTTTACTCGTATCAGAAATGGCCTAACACCCATTTCCGATGTCCGCTTCGTGGAAGGGGGAGGTATTTGGCACATCCCTCCCCCCTATAACCCCCCTTGACCCAACGCCACACACAATGCATACGACAGAGCACTAGATGGAGGGGATCGTCAACATGGTGAAAGACACACCGCCCCCCCCCCCTCCCTCCACACATGCAAAGAATATAAAAAAAAGTCAACATTATCCCACTTATTGTTTTCTTTTCATATAGGGGGTACAATATTTTATTGGATCAGCAATCCAGGGAAAAAATTCCCATTATTTCTTTACACCAGGAGAACTTCTCAGTGCTCACATATTTTGTCCATGAATCTGCAAGATTCTTCAAAGTGTCGACTTTCTCTAGTAACACCTTATTGCTTTCAACCATGTATCTTACAAAGTGAAATTGCACATAAATATGCTTCATTCTTGAGTGATAAACAAGGTTCTTTTCCAGGAAGATTGCACTCTGACTGTCACAATCTAACCTTATAGCTTGCTATTCAAACCCAATATCTAAACATAATCTCTACAACCATACTACCTCTTTACTTGCATGAGTGGATTCCATGTATTCAACTTTTGTAGTTGATAGTGCCACTATAGCCTATATCTTAATCATCCAACTGATAGCACCTCCAAATAGGTTAAATACATACCCATTTGTAGATCTTCTATGATTCAGATCTCTAACCTAGCCAGCATCAACAAAGCCATGTACATTCAACACTTTGTCCTGTCCAGTTCTTCCTTGATAATAGAGTGCATTATCTGTTGTTCCACACAAATACCTAAAAACCCTCTTCACAATTATCTAATGCTCCTTTCCTAGTTTTTAAATATACCTGCTCAAAACTCCCATTGCATGGGAAATGTCTAGTCTAGTGCATACTATGGCATACATCAAACTTCCAATTGCACTAGCAAAAGGAACATGGGACAGGTCTTCTTTTTCTTCTTCAGTCTTGGGACATTGTTTTGTAGATAATATCACACCTACAGGAATAGGAAATTTTACTGGTTTACATTCCCGCATATTAAACCTGTGTAGTATTGTTTCCACATATTTTCTCTAGTTCAACCAGAGTTTCCTTTCTATATGATTTCTCTTGATCTCCATCCCCAAGATGAAATTAATAGCACCAAGATATTTCATGTCGAACTTGGAGGATAGTTGTGTTTTCACCTCATTGATAACATTCATGTTGTTTCCAACCAACAACATGTCATTGACATACAACACGACATAAACAAAATGTTCTTGAACATGCTTGCAGTAGACACAGTGATTATCTTTGCTTCTCACAAATCCCAGTCCCAATATGTATATGTCAAAATTCTGGTATCACATCCTTGGAGACTGTTTTAGACCATACTTGTACTTCTTTAACTTGCAAACAAGCTCCTTCTTACCCTTTACTGTAAATCCTTCAAGTTGCTTCATGTAGATTTCTTCTTCCAGGTTCCCATGTAGGAACGTTGTCTTCACATCCTTCTGCTCTACTTCAAGATCAAAAGCAACAACAATAGCAATGATTAATATAATAGAAGTTAATTTTGCAATAGGATAAAATATTTCACCAAAATCAATTCCCTCTACTTGAGAATATCCCTTTGCTACCAAGTGGTCTTTGTACTTCTCCACTTTACCTTCTACATTCAAATTCTTTTTAAAAAACCATATGCTACCAACGAATTTTCTTCCAATTAGTAATTGAACTAGATCCCAAGCTCCATTTTTGTCCAAGGCATCCATTTCTTCAACCACGACATTCTTCCAGAGATCGCTACCCTCTAAATTAATACCTTCACATTTCTAGGATCGTCATCGGTAATAGATAAAGCAAAATTAGACTGAAAATTAGGAGCGGAATACCTTTCTGGTTGCCTTCTTTCACAAGATAATCTCTATTGGCAAGCGGTTTGGTAAGGTATCATCACCGCATCACCAATGCTACGACAAGTCAGAGGATATCGTGGAAGGCAGAAAGTTGGGTGTAAAGAGGATTATTTTATGTAATTTTGGGTTAATTGTACCGCAAAATGCGGGTTTTTGGGTCATTTGGACCGCGTCAGTTAGATTTTGGGTCAATTGTCCAAAGTGTCGGTTAGGAAGTTGTTAGTAAGTGGACAAGAATTGTAAAGGTGGAAGCCTATATATAGACATAATTTGTAAGTGTTGAATGATCTTAGTACGGATCCTTAGATGTTGGATGTGTGTGTCTTTGAGTCTGTATCTGAGATCAAGAGCTATTGGTGAGGTCTGGTTTTGCGGAGATATTGTATCAGGGTTTTGCTGAAGTAATATGACATGATAGAACTATTTGGTGAAATTCCCTGTGTATCTTTTATGGTAATGCATGTTGCGATTCATGAATGATGCTATGTTTTATTAATGTTTTACTTGTTGCGATAAAAGATCCTGTTGAATGATGCTATGTTTTCTTAATGTTTTACTTGTTGCGATAAAAGATCCTGTTGAATGATGCTATGAACATGAATGATGTTAACTTTGAATGCATGTATCTATCTTTGAATATCGCGATATGTTATGTGATTGTTGGCGCAAACATTCTCCTTCATTCGGCGGAAACATGGTTCCGTCCACTCTCCCTTGAATGCCTCGGGTGAGACCTCATCTGCTCCGCAGGTGTTGTTGGACGGGGTAAAACCCATCTGGGCCGGTGCTCAGGGATATCGCAGTGGGTTGGTGTCGACAGCGATGGGAACCCCTGTCAACTGGGTTTGAGTCAAAAAATGGTTCCGTTGCCGGGACCGTGTGCAAAGTGAAAGGAGGACATGTGGCATCCGATGCAACCGGAAATACAGAGTTGGTTTGATAAGAAGTTGCAGGAGTTTTCCGAAGAAGAAAGCTGGAACACTCGACTGACAGTAGATCAGTGGGTGGACAGATATATTCACGACGATCTGCACGAATGTTTTTTTTGTGAATTCCCGGTCCTTTTGTTCGAGTGGTTGGTAAAGTTGGCCTTTCAAAAAAGGAACCACCAAGGCGGTGAGCCAATGACTTGGACCCTGGAATTGATCCAAGAACTACAGGAGGTTGACAACAAAGCGTCGTGGGCTATCGAAGTGTGGCTTGATAGCATCTTGGAAGGATATATCACTGAATTCGCGGTTGATACGCAGAAGTCCTATAGTGAAGCTGAAAGATATTTCTTCCGCGAACCCAGGGGAAGGTTTCTGTTGTCGCTTCAACTGTCCATTAAGATTCTTATTTGTGATAAGGGTATATTGAAGATGCATCTAGATCAGTAAAAAGCCTGGTGGGAGGAGGCCGTGGGTATCGCGACGGCTAGGAGGAGGTACATGGAATAATAAGGGGTAGATGGGTGAAGGTCATGATAGGACTGTGAGTGAAGCTGAGGAAGAGAGTGGTATTACAAGGGGAGGATCAAGGTTTCGACAGGAAAAGAGGCAGAGGATAGGAGAAGGTCCTGCTGCGATCGAACCGAAAGTTTACGAAGGAAGACAACACGGGACGAAGCGACCTCATAGTCCGGATAAGGACAACTAGGCTACGCCTACGATAGAGGTAGGACCAAACCCCAGTAGCAACGTACCCACACCTCCGCTCACTATCTGTCAACCAGTGAGAAACACCACTTCAACCTCATCGGGTCAACAAAACTTGATTGCTAGTAGTTCAACGACTACAGAAAGAAATCCCAGGATGGCGGGCAAGGACGCTAAGTTGCCACTGTTCCATGGAGATGGAAAAGACAATCCTGAACAATACTAGTTCTTATGTGAGGCAGTATGGACCATAAAACAAATTACCGATGATAATGCTAAGAAAGGATAGTTAGTGACAACTCTGGGAGGTCACGCATTAGATTCGTTTATGAAGTTTGTTCTAGTCCCTACAGGAGCTCTGGAAAAGACACTATACGACATCAGGGATGGTCTGATTGCAGAATTTAGAAAACCCAAGTCTGAAGCACAATATATTACAGAATTGAAAGAAATTAAGCAGTATCCCAATGAGATGGTATGGGATTTTGACCAGCGATTTAAGACACTGATGGCGAGGGTTAGTTTTGATATGAGCACCATCCAACATAAAGAATGGTTTATCACGGCACTGCTACCGCACATTCGACTACCACTGATGTAGTAGAACATCATGATGCCCAATGAAGCTCTAGAGATTGCAATGAGGTTGGAGGCATCACCGATTAGTGAAAACGCAGCTGGGATGTCGCAGATACAGACGCAGCTGGCTAACTTGACCATACAGCTGGAAGATCTGAAGAAGGGCAAGGAGCAGCGCGAAGAAGTATGGTGTACGCGATGTCGAGGGGAAGGACATACTAAGGACAATTGCCCTGACTTCCGCAACTATTTGGTTTCGGGGGCACCCAACCCGTTGAATGGTGGTGGCATTCCATGGTGTCACGTTTTTCAGGTATTTGGGCACCACCATGAGGAATTCCCATACATGCAGAATATGGTCACCAAACCGATGAATCCATATTGCACTTTCAGTAAATCTGTGGGGCATGACGACAAAGATTTTCGGGCATATGGGTTGCTTCATGAGAGAACGTACGATGCATTCTATGTAAAGGATGACCAACGTGTTGTACAACAACCACAACCGCAGCCGTAGGTATCCCAGTTGCTACCTCAACCGTAGGTCCAGTTTGTCCCGCAGAAGCAACCACAACAATTCATGCCGCAATATGCTCCGATGCAAATGGATCCACAGCAATGATAGTATGTTCAGCAACCATAGTATGCGCAGCAAGGGTAGGGCATGCAACCAGCTCCGATGAGGCAACAATACAATCAACAACAGTACCAACAACAGGGTGGATTTCACGGAGGATTCCGAGGTGGACGCGGTGGAGGATTTGGTCGCGGAGGAGGACGAGGAGGTCACGGACCTGTGCAATGCTATCACTGTGCGGTATGGGGATACTATCAACATGATTTCCCACTATTGCAGTTGCAGTGTACATTTTTCTTTGTTACAGACCACACAGTGGAAAACTTCCCACAGTTGATTGCACGATAGCAGGCAGGGAATGTTCCACAGTTGCAGAATCAGAACCAGGCACAACAGCCAGTACAGAGTCAAGTGCAACAACCGGTGCAGAACCAAAACCAACGTCCAATTCAGAATGCTAATCAAAATGTAAACCAACTAGGGAACCTAGCACCAAATCCGAATCAGGGTGCGAATGTTGCGACCATTTCTATGGAGCCAAGACCACAAGATGCGACTGTCACAGTAATCACAAGGGGAGGCGCAGCAACAGGAGGGGACATTCGATTGGCTGGTCAGAAGAAGGTATCATTTGACATTGAGTCTGAGCATGATACGTTCTTTCAGGAACGTCGTGCGATGGACCAGGATCGTGGTAAAGCTATCATCTGCGACATGCCCCCTGTTTTTGATGGTACTTCAGAGGTGGGTCCATCAGCGCAGTATGGAACCTTGCAAAATTTTCTTGAGAGTTATTTATTGTTGGCATGAGATCCTGCAGCCCTTGCTGAGATTGAAGGGTTGTTGCAGCATCCAGCTAGGGGACGACAGGAGTCCATCGTAAAATCCTTACAGTGGCGGAAGACAGGTAAGGAGATGCAAATGAATATACAAATTGGGGACTATGATGTTGATTCAGTTATTTTGGATTTTGGTTCAAATGTCAACATCTTAACCAAGCAGGCATGGCAGAAAATGGGGAGCCCCCCATTGAGCTGGTCTCCTGTACAGCTCCAGTTAACTAATCACGCTAATGTGACACTGATTGGAAGAGTCCCACAGTTGGTGGTGGACATTGAGGGCATGAAGACCTATGCTGACTTCGATGTCATCGAAGTGGTTGAAGGAGGAAGCTCGTATCCCACATTGCTGGGGATCGGATGGGCTAATGACAGTGGAGCGGTAATCAACTTCAAGCGGCGGATGATGACTTTTGAAAACCGCGATCTTAGAGTTATATCCCTGTTGGATCCGGCTGAAGGACGCTGATACATTGAGCTAGTGAAGGATGAAGATCCCAATGGATGGGACCATGCATTCAATATTTATGAAGACTATATTCATCCAACTGCGAATGGCGAGCTAGGATGGCGCACTGAGAGTTCTGCGTCTTTCGACTCTAATGATGTGTTAGAACATTGGTAGAACCGCTTACACGAGGTATCGCTCCGCAAGTGTGGGTTAATCACGCAATCATTATGCCGCGTTGTGATGGAAACGATCACACTACCAGACTATGAGGGGTTGCCTGGTCTGTCTGACTTTTTGACAGAATTTGTGGAATGGGTTTCAGAACCACAATGATTGCTAGCATTGGAGGAAGCACTGAAGTCTGCTCCAGCACGCTAGTGGGCGACACATAAGAAATCAATTAATGAATGGTCGCAGTGCAGAAGATTGATGACGGTTCGCTTCAGCGATACTGAAGTCTACCACGCAGGGAAATATGATGGTCGGAATAACCCTGGAAGTCATCTGAGGGAGTGTTAGACATTATGGGCATCGCGACCGCGAGATGAGTGGGTCCATGCCTTTATTCATACTTTAGATGAGATTCCGCACTCATGGTACACTGCAGCTGAGTTGCGAGGATAAATTACCACTTGGGTGGAGTTGACGGTCTGCTTCACTCATACATTTACTTCTGCGGATTCCAACCCTAATGTCAATAATGCTTTGCAACTCATCCGTGATGTAGTTTTGAAGGTTGTCCCCGTAGCATATCTAGCAGATCCGCATGCGCACTGCCAGATGCAATCCCTGATGGAATGTTACAATATCACCAGTGGGCCTGAAGACGATGACGATCCGTGGAATGTCAATATTCCTGAGTCTGAAGGAAGTCGCGATGTGATAGCACTTGATGCGCCAAGTGATTTGATCAGCCAGCCATTGAAGCTTCGTAAGATCAATATTGGGATGAAGGCCACTCCCAAGTTCGTGAATGTTGGAGATTATTGGGACGATGAGATGATTGGAAAGGTCACTGATTTGCTGCATGAATTCTAAGACCTCTTTCCTACAAAGTTCTTAGAGATGAAAGGTATTTTGGGTGATTTAGGTGAGATGAAGATCCCCTTGAAACCAGATGCTAAATCGATTAGGCAGCGACCCTACCGGCTGAATCCATGAAATAAGGAGAGGGTCAAGGTATAACTTGATCGCATGTTAGATGCTAGTATCATTGAACCAGTCGAAGAGTTAGAATGGATCAGTCCTATGGTGTTACATGACAAGAAGACCGGAGAGGTGCGCATTTGTGTTGATTTGTAGAAGTTGAATGATGCCTGCTTGCATGATCCCTTTCTGACCTCGTTTATTGATGAAGGTGTTATCATCAGATCCGCATTGTGAAGGAAGACCGCCACAAGACGACATTCGTGACAGAATGGGGCTGTTTTCAGTATACCATGATGCCGTTTGGGTTGAAGAATGCACCTGTGATCTTCTCACGGGTTGTTGTTGCTGCGTTTCGGGACTTTATTCAGAAGTCTTTGCAAGTATATATTGATGATTGGACAGTTTATGGCTTGATTCGTGATCATCTGGCCAATCTGCGATTGATGCTTGAGCGATGCCGACAGCATCATCTATCGCTGAATTTGAAGAAATGCATCTTTTGTGCACCGTTTGGGATATTGCTAGGTCACATTGTGTGCAAACAAGGGTTGTTAGTCGATCCAGCAAAGATTGCTCTCATTTTGAGCTTAACCCCGCCAACTACTGTCAAGCAGTTGAGGGTGAATTTGGGGCATACTGGGTATTACCACAAGTTCATCAGGGGATATGCAGCAATCATCGCCTCTATGGAGAAGCTATTGAAGAAAGATGTGGTATTTCAATGGAGCCTTGAATGTCAGGATAGTTTTGAGCAGCTGAAGGTAAAGATGGCTTCGGCACCAATACTGGTCTTTCCAGACTGGAGTAAGGAGTTCCATGTCCATGTTGATGCATCGTCGATTGCACTTGGTGTGGTGCTGGTGCAACTAGGAGAGGGGGATATCGATCACCCGATTGCTTTCGCAAGTTGGAAGCTGTCGTCCGTGGAAAGGAATTACATTACTACCGAGAGCAAAGGTCTGGCGATGGTCTATGCGCTGCAGAAGTTTCGACATTACTTATTGGGAGGCCATTTTAAGATGTTCACAGACCACTCTGCATTGAAATACCTGGTCAATAATCCTATGTTGGGGGGGAAGATCTTTCGATGGTTACTTCTTTTTCAGGAGTTTGATTTTGAAGTAATTATGAAGCCAGGGCGGTTGAATGTTGGCCCTGATCATCTATCGCAGATTGAAACAGGTGAAGAGCCAACTAGCATTGAAGACGGGTTACCTGATGCGCAATTATTTAAGGTTGAAGTAGCTGATGGCCATTTTGAAGAAATCATTCAGTTTCTAGAGATAGGTACCGCACCAGAAGAGTTCACCACTAGTCAGAAGAAGTAGTTGGTAGTCAAGGCTACAGACTTCCAGCTAATATCAGGAGAGTTATACAAGAAGGGTGCAGATGAAATATTGTGACGGTGTGTCTTGTCACATGAGCAAGCGCAGGTCTTGGCAGAGGCACATGGAGGAGTGGACAGAGGGCACTATGGCAGTCGAGCGAATTCCAGGAAGGTGCTTTGGGTGGGGATTTGGTGGCCCACATTTCACAGCGATGCGACAGACTATGCGTGGTCCTGTGACGTTTGTCAAAGAACCAAGAAGCCATCCACACGGGATGAGATGCCACTGATGCCTCAATTAAAACTAGAGCCATTCGACAAATGGGTAGTGGATTTCGTAGGACCAATCAATCCACCTTGGAAGCACTGGTGCAAGATACATCATCACGATGATAGATTATTTGATAATATGGGAAGAGGCGGCACCAATTGTTGATTGTTCTGCGGCCCCGGCTGCGCGGTTTTTGTTCGACAACATTATCACTTGCTTCAGCTGCCCCAAGATATTGCTGAGTGATCAAGGCATCCACTTTCTCAATCGCACCATCAACGCATTGACAAAGGAACTGCAGATACAACACAAGAAGAGTACACCGTATTATCCGCAGGAAAATGGCACGGTGGAAGATTTCAAAAAAGTATTGGAGCATGCGCTTGATGAATCCAATTTTCAAGTATTTGACAAACCTTTTTCTCGCAGTCAAGCTCAAGCAATGGCGAAGAAACACACTCATTTGTGAGAAAAATGTTTTACTTTAATTATTTAATGAAATTGTTTTTGATGATTATTCTTATATGATAAAATGTGTATTCAATAAACTAATTATGTGGAAACCAAGCGTGATTGAGTAGGTTCAGGGGCATTAAAGGACGAACGCATAGAAGATTGAGGGATCATGCAGCTCGGCACCCTGTTTCCTGATTTATAGAAAATGCACTTCTGTTCAAGAAGAATCGACATTTAGACAGTTAGTTAGGGTCAGCATTAAGAATCATATAAATATGGACCTCTCGGGTAGCAAGAAGTCTCTGTTGACATTTTTGGAGAAACATTGTTTTAAGTTTTCTGCACTATTGAAATATTGCGAAGTTACAGACCTTTGTGAAAACATGGATTTTATATTTTAATAAGAGATTGATGTTAAATTCCAACCAGCGTTTATAAGTTTCTTTCGCTCCTAAGTACAGGTTGGAGAGGGCCCCTCCAACACGTAAGTCAGGGGATTTCCATTTTTTAGGTATTTTCCAATTATGTGTTTTACATTGATGAAAAGTTATATTGCATATGGAAGCGTTTGAATGTTGTATTAGTTCTGTAGCAATTTATAATACGTTCTGTAGTACAGCAAAATGGTTTTAGTAGTCCTGTAGTTGCTTTCTTCCAATGCACATTTTAACCAACGATTACATATGTATTAGCTTTGCTTTCAAAAGTCATGGTTTAGATATGAGGTTTATGAATGTTTCCCATCATGATTAATTGCTTTGACTTCTTAGTAATAGATGTGTAGCATGAAATGATCGCACTTCAATCTTAGTTTTGGTATTTAAACGATTTAGATCATAACTCTAGTTTTATGCATAAAGTAATTACAGACCTTGTTTTCTCTAATATTAGAATAGATCTGTTATGGCATTTCACTTTCTAGATTCACCATTCTGCATTAGGTAAATTCATAGGATTATCTCTTCCACTTTCAGCCTATTAATTATTTAAAACAGATTTACTGCTTTCAGTACTTTAATTCTTTAAAATAGATTTACTGCCTTCCAATATTTAATTCCCTAGTATAAATAGTTTTACATATCGAGTAGGCAACCTTTAAAACATTGATACCAACAACCAACCGCGGCAAAGATTATCCTATAAGAGCACAGATAGTGCCTGCACCTCTAAAGTTTGTACGTCCCCCAGGTTGACATTTAAAGTAGGCTCTTAGTATAGATGCCCTCATTAGGCATCCATATTGGGAGCTCACCAGCGCTGACAAAGGTGTGCAATGTGAACCGCGATGACTGGGATCTGAAAATCCCAGCAGTGTTGTGGGCATATCGCACCACATGTAAAAGGTTGACAGGTCAGACACCATTCAAGTTAATATATGGAGAAGAAGCGATTATGCCAATGGAGTACATTGTTCCGAGTCTACGCATAGCGGTAATGACAGGTATGGATGATGCAGCAGCCTTAGAAGAACTTCTAGCATAGTTAGTACAGCTGGAGGAAGATCGCTTTATCGCAGGATTCCACCAAGGGGTGGAGAAGGATCGTTAGAAGGCTTGGCATGATCGCCACATAAAAAAAAAACTGTTTCAATAGGGAGACTTCAGGAGGAGCAGTACAGTTGCAGCAGTTGGACGGAGCAATGCTCCCAAAGTTGATTAATGGTAGCATGTTGAATCCCTATTGGTCGGGCTTGGAACAGCGCGATGCCTGAGTCGCATCGGGAAAAATAAATGTAGGTTGATCGGTGGTAGGATGGCGCACCGACAGAGACGAGAATGCGCAGGTAGGGAGGCTTGTGCCATAAGTTAGGAGCGGTCCTCGACAGTCACAGGGTCGCGACTGGGTCAAATCAGTAATAAATGCCAAAAGTAGAGACAGTTAATTAATGGAGGGGGTTCGCATTATGGGCATTAATGGCGGATTTGGCTGATCAGCTGATAGGGTTTGAGTCATTAATACAGAATTTCAGTCGAGTTAATGCCATATTTAGTGCTGATTATGAAGGATTGGGATGGACGCTATAAGAATGGGTCAAAACTAGTCGGAAAAGGCCGCCAGTTGGCACAATCAGCACCGCACCGTGGGTCAGGAATGTGGAGATTCCCCCGACTGCGATTGTGACTGACGATGAGGCTTTAAACGCCTTGCTACAGCAGTTGAAGAAAGTGACCATAAACGTTAATGCATTGTCGGCACAAGGGTTGACAACTGTGCAGACGGTCTCTAGCCGAGAAATGGCAAACAAAATGCATGAGATTAGTGGTAAGTGTATGCGGTTGCAGGAGCGTGAGGCAGTTGCGCAAAAATCAATTGCAGATTTAACAGGAAGGCCTGTTGCAGCATGGCAGGATGTGGATGAGCTAGAAGAGGACATTAAGAAAGAACGAGCTGATAAGGATCGAGAGATTGAAGAATTGAAAAAAGAGCAAGACCACATCATCGCGGAGAAGGCCCATATGTGGGATGACAGTGTGTGGGTCGAGAGGGCCATTGCGGAAGCTTATCACCATGTACCAGAGCCCACTGAAGGGCTAGATGTACTTCAACATGTGCAATAAATGGGGGTTGTCATTGTCCAGCTGCGGCATGATAATCAAGAGTTAAAAGCTCAGGTGAATCCCAGTACACCTCAAGCAGAAGTGGACGACCACAAACGAGCTATTGAGGAGATAGCAATGCAGATGGAGGAACTGGAAACAACAACAACGAAGCTCACAGCAGATAGTGTGCAGTTTTGGGGCCGAATTGTTCAGGACAAGCAGGTTGAACAATTGATGAAATTTCGACAAGAAGCAAAGGGGCAGTTGGCGACACTAAAGGAAGCGATGCGAGTGATGCCACCCATGGATCAGGTTTCCAAGTCTGTGGATCTAAAAGACCTACAGCAGCGCATCGCCAAGGTCGATGAACGACAGAAGAAGCGCGCTGCGCAGCTCGAGGAGTTCCAGGATGTTGGCGGCTAATTCATGGCAAAGGCCGGCGAAGTTCTCCAGGCAGTGCGGGAACATTGTCAACAAGTGGTCGCGAAGCTTACCGAGCACCCATCGCCCCAGGATGTCATCGACAGTCACGAAGCGACTACAGTGGCAAAGGAAATGGTGACGACAATCGAGCATCAGTACGAGGATTTCAAAGTCAAGATCACAGAGTATACTATGTCTTGCTGACGTGGCTCGAGGGAGAGCCACAAGATTGTGTTGGGGGCTTGTTGGCCGGTGGTTTGGTAAGGTAGCATCATCGGATCACCGATGCTGCGACAAGTCAGAGGATATTGCAGAAGGCAAAAAGCTGGGCGTAAAGAGGATTATTTTATGTAATTTTGGGTTAATTGTACTGCAGAATGCGGGTTTTTGGGTCATTTGGACCACCTCAGTTAGATTTTGGGTCAATTGTCCAAAGTGTCAGTTAGGAAGTTGTTAGTAAGTGGACAAGCATTGTAAAGGTGTAATCCTATATATAGACATAAGTTGTAAGTGTTGACTGATCTTAGTATGGATCCTTAGATGTTGGATGTGTGCGTCTTTGAGTCTGTATCTGAGATCAAGAGCTATTGGTGAGATCTGGTTTTGCGGATATATTGTATCAAGGTTTTGCTAAAGTAATATGACATGACAGAACTATTTGGTGAAATTCCCTGTGTATCTTTTATGGTAATGCATGTTGTGATTCATGAATGATGCTATGTTTTCTTAATGTTTTACTTGTTGCAATGAAAGATCCTATTGAATGATGCTATGAACATGAATGATGTTAAATCTGAATGCATGTATCTATCTTTGAATATCGCGATATGTTATGTAATTGTTTCTGCAGGTGTTGCTGGACGGGGTAAAACCCGTCTGGGCCGGTGCTCAGGGAGATCGCGGTGGGTTGGTGTTGACAGCGATGGGAACCCCTATCAACTGGGTTTGAGTCAACAATCTCCTCAAAACCAAGGTATGATGTTCTTCTTATTCTGATTGAACATCTTCTGTTGAGTCAAATTCTTCATCTTCTAACTCAACCTATATTTTCTCTAGTTCCTTTTCCATTGGAGTCACTTCCTGTCTGGGAACTTCTTTGATCTCTCTAAAGACAACATCTCAAGTTTAAAGAATATTCTTAGTTACAAGATTCCAAAGCTTATAACCTTTTAGACCATTTTTATAACCGATAAAGATACATTTTTCATCTTTATTATCCAACTTAATCCTTTTCTCCTTTGGAACATGTACATAAGCATCACAACCAAAAACTTTCAGATGTTTAATGAGGGTTTCTTTCCAATCCATACCTCATGTGTATTTTTGTCAACCAATGTTTATGTGGGTGATCAATTTACCAAGTAACACGCAGTACCCACTGCCTCTTCCCAGAATTCTTGTCATATCCCTGCATTACTGAGCATGCTCCTTTCCTTTTCAATCAGTGTCCTATTCATCCTTTCTAAAACTCCATTCTATTGAGGTGTGTATGGAGTAGTCTTCTACCTTGCTATACCGCAATTCTTAAAAAAATCCTCAACTTCATTCCCACATAACTCCCCACCATTATCTATCCTCAATACCTTTATTTTCTTTTCTATCTGATTCTCTACAAGAACCTTAAATTCTTTAAACTTGGAAAATAATTCATATTTCTTTCGAAGGAAATAAATCCATGTGTTCCTTTAGAAATCATCTATAAATGAAACACAATACATGGATCTACCTAATGATGGAACATGAATAGGTCCAAACACAACACTGTGTATTAACTCTAAAATTCCCTTTAATCTTGTAGCACCAGATGCAAATCTTACTCAATTCTGTTTTCCATATATGCAATGTTCACAAAAATAAAAATCAAGTGTGCAATCAGAAATACCTTCAACCATACCTTTACTTTGTAATGCTCAAAGTCCCTTTTCTCCAATATGCCCCAATATTTTATGCCATAGCATTGTCTTTCCGCCTAATGCACTCAGGGTTCTGTATTCTTTATCTCCTCCCTCAGGCACAACAAAATTGTTACATTCATCAATGATGGTGCTTCCCAATAGTCTATACAAAATTCCCCTCCAAACTCCCCTCATTAAAACCATTGATCCTCAAACCATTTTTCATTTTCCATTTCCACACACTTTTTGTACACCCGTAGCATCCATCTTTCCAATAGATATCAAGTTTCTCGCTAGATTTCGAATGTGTAGTACTCTAGGGATAGTTCTAATCCTTCCATCCTTAATCTTCAACTTAAATCTTCCACGTCCAATGATATTGGTGGGTGAATAATTTCCCAAGAACACATCTCCTCCATCGTACTTTTCATATTCACAAAACCACTCCCTATGAGGGGTCGTATGACACGACGCACTAAGTCAATTAACCATATATCACGATCTGGAGGATTACCTGTGGAAGATAGGTACACATCCCCTCCTTCTTATGGGGAGGTATTCACCTCTGCGAAAGGGGTATCCTCAGATCCCTTTTCTTTCTCAACATTCTTAGATCTGCAATCCTTTTTATAGTGCCCAACTTTACTGCATTTCCAACACTTCCTTATCGATTTTCTCGGGGATTTAGATCTACCCTTAGATTTAGAACCCCCCAAATCCCTTATTTTCATTTCTTTCCTGGGGGATACCTCTCATAGATAAGGCATCCATGTTATGATTATCCATGGATTTCCGCCTCATCTCTTCTGACAACAGGGATGATACTATTTCATCAAATTTTAAGGTTGCTTGACTATCACTAACTATTGCTACAATTAGGTTATCCCAAGAATCTGGCAAGGAACAAAATAATGTAATACATTTATTTTCTTCAGCCATTTTAATGCCAACAAAGGTTATTTGAATTACCAGAGTATTGTAGACATTTATATGGTCTGATACTGTGTCGTTTTCATCCATTCTAAGGTGATGCAGTTTCTTTTGCAAAAACAACTTGTTTACCAAGGATTTTATTTGATACAAACTCCTTAGCTTTGTCCAAAGCTTTACTGCACTATCTTTTCCAGATAAGTTCAACAACACAGAGTCTGATAAGCATAGTTGGATTGTATTCCTAGCCTTTTGATCTAATTTATACCAATATTCTTTCGATGTTCCAGTGGGTTGTTTACCCGGTGTTAGAAAAACAGGATCGCAGAGCAATAACAATAAACAAGATGCAAATACAAATTACACAAACACATTACAATAGAGACACCAATATATCGTGGTTCACCCAAGATGGGCTACATCCACACTGAAATTGCTAGTCTTATTATTATACCATCTAGCAAATGAAGGGATACAACCTGCGGCACATCCACTGCACTTCCTCTTCACTTTCTCACAGTCTCTCTTTATGACCTCAGAGATCTTTACAATGCATAATACCTAATACATCAACCCTAGCTGTGTTACAATGTCTTTCTTTTATAAGGGAAATACAATGGAAAAATACCCAAGTTACCCAAAACCATGGGCCCGTAAACTGTTGGCGAAAACAACCCCAAAAATTTTTCTCGGGGGCTTCGCCCCCGAACCCCAAGGTTGGGGAACGAGTGTATAGTAATCCTGGGGTACAACACACAACTAAATAACATCTCTAAATATGGAAGATCAGGCTCCACAACCAACACCCAGATCCACATCAATCCACTATTCCCAATCTATAAGAAGATCCTCCATTTTGAGCTTCCATAGCTCAAAGTTCCAACCGTTAAATTTCTTGATATTGATTCTCAAACTACTTGACATTATCTTTCAATGCAAAAATCAAATCTACAAATCTCCCACTTAAACCAGGTTTATCACAGACCCAATATCTATCAACAACGTCGAACCCTCAACAAAAAAGGCACCCCCTGAAGCCAATAATCGAGATATGATGCTACATGTAAGTTTTAAACCTGTTGTAGAGAAGCAAAGCATACAGATTCTTTTAATCAAAATAGAGATTACACCACAACATTCACACATAATACACATAGATTTACCCTGGAAACCCTTATTCGGGAAAAGCAACCAAACTTAGAGCCGCACCTCTTATTTTTCTCATGTTGATTATTAACCACTCACAATACAAATATAGGTATCCCACAACATCCAACCTAAATCCGCTAAACTAGATTAGAAAATGAATCCAATCCCTTAACCGGGATTAAATTACATATTTTTAGAAAGAACCCAAAAATAACCCCAAAAAAATTTGAACTTGCTTCGCTCGTATCGAAAATGGGATAATCCCTATTTCCGATGTTCGCTTCACGGAAGGGGGAGGGCATCGGCACGCCCCCCTATAACCCCCCTCAGCCTGTGCCATGCACAATGCTCGACACATACAACATAGCACTAGATGGAAGGGATCTTTAGGTGTGATCAAAGATGCAGCCCCCCCCCTCCCCACACACATGAGAAGAATATAACACATACTCAACACATTTTGTTGTCAATGTGGATTCAAGTGCTAACAACTAATGTAAAATTGTCAATAACTCATCAATACTCTCATTTGACCAACCATGCACTGCTTGCAAATTAATAATTAAAAGGATTGTTGTTAAAATACTTAACCTGCAAGTGCCATACATATGTTTCGAAGCATCCTCCATCAACTTGTTCCAATGACTCTTGAGACCCTCATTCAACATTCTATCCAATTCAATCCCTTCATCTAAGTTTCCTGCATCTTCATCTATGTTTGTTGTGTCTTTGTCTATGTTTGGATCCCCTTCATCTCTCATGCTACACAATTGTATCCTATTTGGATAATAATTATGAGGGAAAGGGCTTATACCGCCATGACCAAATTTTAGCATATGCTCATAAATTACTTTTCTTTTTTTCATCTCCCCACCACAATAGTCATTACGTGGACATGCTTATCTAACGAATTTATTTTGATTGGTTATTTTATCATCAAGTGCAACAAAATTGGGCATTGACTCATCTTCAATTTCTTGCATTGAGTTATGAATATGGTATGTTAATTAACAAACCAATTATCGAGTCTTCCTGTTTAGAAACATAGATAGTCAAAAGTAATATAAGTACTTAGGAAATAACATAGTTAATAATTCTCTAACAATCCCTAATAAGCAATTCATTTGGGCTAAGATAAAGAGTCACACATTTAAGAATAATTAATATGATAGGAGCTTATTGTTATGCATTACACAAATTTTAGAGGCTACAAGATCCAATCTAATGTACATTTTTCAAGGTTCTATTTCAAATCTCTCCATGTCAGCACAAGCATGAGTCTAAACACATGAATCTATATAAGATGTTGTGTTTGTTTTTAGGTTCTGTTAGGATTGATAAGCTGGAAAAAAAAAAATTCATAGTTTGTTCCTTGTTTGTGAACTAAGGATGTAATACAATTTGAACCATTAGTGAAGACTTTGGGGCTGATTATTCTAATATATCCTCAACTCTTGCATTCAATGTTTTACATATAGCTATCTTATATCATTTGTCATAATGAAATCCAACAAAGTTTATTTGGATTCATTGTTTTAAGCTTAAGAAACAAATGACAACCACCACTGATTTGAAAATTTGACTCATTATAAGTGACAAGGAAATTCCTACTGACCTTGCAAACTTCCTCCTTATTATAGGTCATCGATGGAAGTCAATCTCCTCCAAATTTTGGAGTAACTAATAACCATCATATGAGGTGGCAGATTGAAGTTGGGGATGAATATATGAACAATTGTATTCACGAGTACAATAGGTCATTTAATACCCCACACCAACTAACTCCAACATAGAAAGCACGGATTAGTCAAAGGCAGCTAGTTCAAATCCATTTTGGATCAATTATGATTTTGTTTATCACATTTATGGCTAGCACATTGTATATTTTTTCTCTTGGACATGGTGAAAAGGTGCATGTGGATAGTCACTAACTCACAAAAAATATAGAACAATTTATTACAGATCATAAATACTTCTAAGATAAGGTTGCATAGAGAGCCATCTTGAATGGTGTCAAGGAGAAAAATAATCTCCATAAGAAGCAAACATGGTATAAAAATAATTTAAGGGAAGAGAATCCAATCGGAAGATGATCTCTGTCCATATGGAGAGCTTAAAAACAAAATAATAAAAAACTTCCCTAAAGAAGTGCAAAACAATACTTAATACAAAATAGGGAAGATCAAGAGGTTTCCACCAACAATGTGAAACTGCCTTAGTGATAAAATATGTTACAATTCTTGTGGTGGTGCATTAGTGACTTCAGGATTTCTCATCAGCTTACCTGTGTGAATGGAAATTGGAGAGACATCAAGACACATTTAAGGGGAAATTATCCTCCATATCCAACATAAACTTTAGAGAAGAGATAAAATGGGGGAATTTCAAGTTGATTTATCTTAATATTATTATTCTACTTTGTTAGAGGTTTAAGGATCCATACCCACTAACATGGAAATTTCTTTTTATGCAACACAAATTAAGGTAGTTTCTATAATAGATAAGGATATGCAGGAGTTTAGAGGTGATGCTTAATACATGAAATTGGAGATAATGGGAAGGTTGACGTTATGTAAAGAATAGTGATGTAACTCAAGTGAACTGTTTAGAAGGGTATGATCAATGCCATGTGGAAGGACCATAAAATATTCAAAGAAAATTCAACAAGGTGGACTCCCGATTTCAATATATAGAATATAATATTGTCCCTTAAAATTGACCAATAAAGAGACTTTCCCATGTGGAGGAAGGAATGTGGCATGCTGCAAATTTGGAATATCAAGTGAAGGATACGAATTCCCAAATGAGACAATGGAAACACATTTAGTAAGCAAGCATGTGATTCAAGGTTACTGACCCATAGATCTTCCTCAAATACTTAGGAGTACTTATAAAGCAATGAAGCCTCCAATTAAAGTGAAAAATGAAAGGAGAAAGGGACTCACCTAACCAAGAAATACTTCATCAAAAATACGATATTTTCATGTAAGTTAAACAAGTTTCTTCTAATGCGCACAAAGGAATTTGAAATTTCATTAAGTTTTGCAATTTTTACAGGTAGATTAAAACATGTCTTTATTAATGAAATATTTACAGCTTGATAAAGTGACAACTTTGCAT
This sequence comes from Larix kaempferi, assembly GCA_027924585.1. Taxonomy (NCBI): domain Eukaryota; kingdom Viridiplantae; phylum Streptophyta; class Pinopsida; order Pinales; family Pinaceae; genus Larix; species Larix kaempferi. The sequence continues at coordinate 15,089,135 of BSBM01000030.1, forward strand.
GCTAGTCCTTTGCTGAAATTTAATTCAATAAATGCAACTGATTACATGCAATAGAAGACTGCTCAAAATTGTACATGGAAACGACTTTGGTTCGAATTATATATCATTTGAAATCCTAATGAGCATGGGTAAATCAAAATATTTATGTACATGCTAGTAAATAGAAACAAAAAATTATTTACACTCTAGTTATACATATTTTACAGTTTTTTAGCAAAATAAGAAAAGAAAAAAAATAGAATGGAGTGAAAACACAACAGGAAATAAATGCAAGTATGCCTAAAATCATTTTTTATTAAACATGGAACTTGAAAGAAATCAAGTATAACAGGCGACGACCAATTTTAACCCTCGAGAATAGGAGGTTTATGTGACCCTATGTTTCCCTCAACGACTCAGTCTCATCTGGGTGAAACCAAGACAACAAGAATACTCCCCGCTCATATTGTGTTGACAGTAACTTGCACCCATGAAAAAATCAGTAATGAGAGTATAAACCAAAATACATGCACAAAAATAGAATGTACCTTCGGTGGAAGGACACTTTTACTTCACCCTAGTGGATGGATCTGAAATATAGCCTTGTCACCACTGCATTGTTAGGTCCTTGAAAACTGAGTATGAAATGGAAAAACACAAAGATGGAACCTAGAAGCACCTGCATCTTACCTCTGGTGTGAGATGTCTATTTCAGCTCCCTCATTTTAGTTGTAAATGTTGCATAAGGGTAGGTGAAGTGCTTCACTTTCCATGGGGAGTTTAATCATTTTAGTTTGTTTGACATTTTGTCTCACTTTTCATGTGCGTTTGAGTGAGGGTGAGCCGCATGTAACTGATGCTCACCCCCATTAGTAGGAGATTAAAACCTCGGGATCTTGAAGTTCATATAGTAAAGGGTCCTCTATACTTTCTAAAAACACATAGTCTTATGCCAACTCCCGAATTCAAGGTGAACTTCGTTGTTCATGAGTAATTTATAAAATATTGGCATTAGTAAGACTTGGTTTGATGCACATTGTTGTAAACAAATCGATGAAATAACACTTCTTCAAGGACATTATATTGGTTGGTTGGGAAAGAATTAAAACAAAAAAGCTATGGGATTTGTACATCCCTCTTCCACCATGCCTTGTAAAAACTCTAATAGTATCCGTGGCCAATGGGAAGAAGTTCTGTTGATAGCATTTATAAATCTTTATAAAAGTGATGAAAGTTTTGGTTGCTCCCTTATCCAGGAAATCCTCATACACTGCTCGATGACAGAGGTAAAGCATAATCCAAGAAAAACAAATATGCCCAAGAAATAGGATTGTGATGGTCATTCATGTTGATGAAGCAAGGCTTGTGTCGACCTATGTTTAGTTGTGTTAACAAAAGGTGGGTAAGAGCAATGATAATGGGAGGCCTCCCACAAAGTCCTTGTGTTTCTCGGCTCCCATGAAAACTTGGATGAGGCATCTTCAATTGACAACAACCATACTCCAGTCTTCTTTTGCCTATAACTATCTGTGCATTAGTGCCATGTCCTCTCAAGTGTGTAAGTCATTGGGATGAGTGTTGTCGCTACTTATTTCCACTCTACCAACTGGGTTGGTCACAAGCCTTGAAACAACTTCATTTTTCATCGTTTGCGTGTATGGTTCCTTGCTTGGATTTCTTTACATGGTTGTTTTCCCGACTGTTCCTGTAGCTTGGGGTGTTAGGATTCAACCTGGAAATTCATCTAACTCAACACTGGTGTCTTACTTGAACGTTTCTACATGCCAATCTCTACCAAATTCATGCCCAGTGTTAGAAAAAAAAGATCATAGAGCAATAACAATAAACAAGATGCAAATATAAAACACAATACAAGAGAGACACCAATATAATGTGGTTCACCAAAGATGGGATACATCCACACAGAAATTGCCAGTCCTTTTATTATACCATCCAACAAAATGAAGGGATACAACCTGCAACACATCTAATGCAACTTCCTCTTCACTCTCTCACAGTTTCTCTCACAGTATAATAGAATACCATACAATGCACATCCATGTTACAATGTCTTCCTTTTAAAGAGGAATTACCATGTGAAAATACCACAGGATACCCAATACCATGGGCCCGTAAACTGTTGGCCAATAAACAACCCAAAAAAATTTATTTTGGGGGCTTCACCCTTGAATCCCCTTTCTCAGGGGTACTACCCCTGAACCCTTTCCAAGGGCCCATTGGTCCCTGGACCCCCTATCCGAGGAGGATGAAAACCCTCAGACCTCAATAGGGGGGGGGGAATCCCCCCCGTACCCCCCCACTAGGATGAGTGTATAGTACACCTGCACAACATATAAAAACTAGGGTGCAAACATGACTGAACAACAACATATCTGAATCAGGAAGATCAGGCTCCACAACAAACACATGGGACATCTCTATATAATTCATTGTGTGCTCATCTCTATCTGATGCATTGTGTGCTAATGATTTGGATGCATGGTTCTCTAGAGTGGGTACGTGAGTTCATCATCTCCCTCTTGGCTAATATCATTCTTTTTTTCTGCGTGATTTCCAGTGGGAATGTTTGTCTCTACGTGATATGTCAGCATGGGTTGTCTCACGGGTTGTCTACCCAGGCACTTGCATGGTGTAATGTCCCTTTTTCAAAATTTTATGAAAATGCCCAATTTTCCAATTTTTCCCCAATTTCGACCTTTGACTAGTTTTGATGCCTAGGTCCCAATTTTGCCCCAAATGGTCCCAAATATTCAAGGAAGGTTTATGAATGATATTAGGACTTAAATGTGATTTTCAGGGATGATATATGGCCACCAAAAGACCTCTACAAACTCTCTTAATATTCTGGTCCAAGTATGCAATTTTACTAGTAATTTGGGGTTCAAATCCCCCTGGGGTAAGTACTGAAATTGGCTTCCCAAATGCTTCCAAACTCCCTCAAATTTCTGAACAGAGGTATGGGATTTATTAAGTATTTTAATAAGGTTCCCAAACATTAATTGATTATTATGTCTATTCCAACCCTCTCCCATTCAACTGCAAAAATACCCAATTTGACCCTTGGGGAAATATCACTATTTCTTCTCCCAATGCAATTAAACTGAGTAAAAATAATTCAAATGCTCAAGTACAGTACATCAAACTTTTAAAATACATTCATGGAAGTCTATTAATCACAAATGTATCATAGAATCATCCATTCATTCGAAATCATGAGCATTATAATGATATACATCAATGTAGTGGGGATATGGACATTGTTTGCTCATTAATCAATATTTTTTCATACAACCAGTGGGTATTTCGACCAGAGACTTTTTGAATATGAATAAAATAGGATATGAATCTATTACAATCATAAATACATAATGAGAAGCTCTCCCAAGAAGCACAAGAGCTCACCGAAAACTCCCTCCCTCAAGGAGCATGAATATGCCTTCAAAACTGGAAATGGTTGAGAGATGGTGCCGCACTAAAAAAATACACAAGATTCCCTATAGCTGATACTTGCAAGTACAAATACATTAAATCTCCATGAAAGACCTGAGTGGCCTCTCCAAACACCAACTTGGATGGGAATCTTTCACCCTCGAAATTGGCTAAGGCAAGAAACTAGTCATCCACTAGCTCTCCCTCTACACAAATGCAATTGCAAATTCTACAAATGATCAAAAGCTGGTTTCATTCTTTGTTATTGACATTTAAAAACTTATAATGTCCTCCATAGGTCTAATTCCTTCCAAGAGACTCATGCCAACTCAAGTTGGGAAGAGATTCCAAAGAACGCCACTTGTACAACAATTCCTAGTCTCCCATTTCCACCAAATCACATGTGGAAGCATCTTAGCTGCCCTAACACCCTTGAGCGCCCTCTTGGAGTCTATTTTTAGCCTTGACATGTCATATATGTCATATGTCAGCCTTCAGGTCTGATTTGTGTCATAGGTGTCATAGCATCTTCATCATTTTTGTCATAGAGCTAGGGAATCTAGCCCAAGTGTCTCACTAGCTCCAAATTGCCTCTTCCTCTTCCATGGGAGTTACTCTTCCTCTATATTTCGACCTCATTGACTCATGACAAGTATTATTGACCTTATAACTCATCCCAATAACATTAGGCTTCCCATAGATTCGAAATTGCAAGAAGAGGATGCCATGTGGCACATACATTCTAGCTTGTGTGGGTCCCACTTCCTCCATGTGTCTTCATGATCAAATGCCACTTTGATTTTCACTTGCATATATTTATTTATCTCCTTTATTAAATATTTATGCCATCCTATTGTTCCAACATCATTTATTATCCCCATTATTCACAATCCCAAAGCTTCCACCCCAAACCTAGGAAACTAGTAATTTCCCTCCTTGGCAATTATTTGACCTTTAGCATCAATTTGACAACTCGAATGAATATGGCCAATGTGATTAGGCCATTGTGACCCAATGCCAAATTTGGGACATGACACATGGAGCATTTTTTGTTTTCTTCCCAACGAAGCGTTTCTATCATTCCATCCACCAGTTGTTGTGTATTACCATTGCATTTTTATTTACTCAATTTATGTTAATTCCTCCATTAATTGATTACCTATGTACAATCCATTGTGCCTCTACTCTAGTGTTAGTGTAATGCTCTCTTTCCACTTCATCGGCCAACACCCCATTTGCCATCCATTTTCACCTCCCTTCCAGTCTGTTAGGGTTAGGTTTGTTTGTGTGGTATCTACGTTTTCTCTGGTGGTCTTCCATTTCGTGGCCAACCTTCTTTGTCGCATGGATGTATGCATCCTTTTTCTGTCCACCATGTCCACATTGATTCCCTATGGATGAAGTCTCCTTTGAATGTAGTCTCATGGAGTTGCGATCTCTCTCCAAGACATTAGGATTTCAAAACGAGATTTTTTTTTTCCCAAATAAGATTTTGATCTCGAAGGGAAAATAAATAAGCAAAGGGGTTTTGGGAAAGGGAAAATGGGTTTAATTAATTTTATTTTGAGGGACACAAAGAAGGGGATAAGTTTGAGGAATAATTTAAAAATAAAATGTCTTTTTTGTTTGTGTGGGATATGTAATGGGGAAGGAAAATAGATGGTAAGATAAAGGGGGTTTAATAAATGGAAAAGGAAACATGGAGTGTTTTTTATATAAAAGGAAGGGGTTTTATTTTTTTTAATTAATGGGGTTTTCCCCTCCCTTTAAAAAAAATTGGAAACTGGTAAATGATACTTAGGAAAAGGGAGTTTAATTTTCTTCTCTTTAAAAAAGGTCATTGGCACTTTATAACCAGAAGGCACCAAAGGGGATATTTTTCAAATTTCTAGACATAGGCGTGATGACAGGGTGTCCATAGACAAGACCAACAAATTAATTAGGATAGGAAAAAATAGGTGGATTTCAATTGATGAGACGCAAAAGGCTCTAGCTAGACAAAACTTCAACTGAGTGTCGAAAGGGTCAAATAGACATGGAATTTGAAAAATATAGTATGTACACAATTAGTGCTTCAACCTGGACCCAACAATATAAAAATAATGACATGACAACATGCGTGGTGAGGAATGACACAAACTCAAAGATTGACAATATTTAACAATGGTCACAACCATGGAAACATTTCACATGATGCACATGAGGACCAAAAAGTGGCGCAAATGATGAAATTGAGCATGTATGGTAAGAGCACATCACTCTAGATACAATAGTGAAGTTGGGATGATTATGTGAAAAAAATTAAAATTCGTGTCCCAGTCATCATGTTTTGATGCTTAGGAATCATGTTGATGTTGGGAATCAACATCTAGCCAAACAAAAAAGAAACAAACAAAACACAACAACATATGATGACTTGACAATGACTGATCGACTAAACAAATATGTAACCATGAAGCAGGTACATGTACTCATTTTCATCCCCGAAAAGGGAAGGGAGTGAAAAGAGTGAGGGTAGAATTCCATATTGGGTGAAGCATAGGGATAAGAAGAAGAGTTGGGAAACCATAACAGTAAGCAAATACCAATTTAACATACCCCCACCTTGATCACTACGAATCACCCAATAGTTTTTCCCTCTCTATGTCACATTTTTTCCTATATAACAAAGTTGATCATCATCGTGTCATAGTTTATTGATAAAAAAATCTTGTGAAAGAGCACAATGGTGTGTTGTACTTAAAGACATAAATTTCCAAAATAACCCATTTGGGAAACTATGAAAAGAAAACGACGAAAATGAACCAACTAAGAAAATGAAACTGCTAAATTGTGAAAATAAATACTCCTAACTGATATGGAAAAATAAAAACAAATGCACATTAGGAAAATAAAATGACATATGACTAACATGCAATACTACTCCTACTCCTACAGAAGATGAAAGATAAATCATGCAAGATGCCATTTGATGTTGTATAAGAATCCATTGTTTTTGCTACAAGAATTATTATTGGCATTGTTATTACGAAATATTCTAATATGAGAACCCGAAACTAATATAGGTGTGATCATGAAAATAAATAAAGAAAAGTTAGTATTGCTTGAACCACCTAAAAAAAACATAAGTGCACTAAGTTAGTACTATGAAAAATAAGAAATTTTTGAACCATGAATCCCAAATGAAATCCTCTAAAATCAACCTGTGATAGCCATTTCTCATGATGGATTTCTTAGGAAAGATTCATTTAATTTCTTCTTCATGATCTATGGTGATAACATATGCATAAGTTTCTTGATGATTGAATCATTCAAAAATAAATTCAAGACACTCATTAGGAACAAAATGCAAGTTAACCTAGGATGAAACTTCATTTTCAAGAATGATATGTTCATTAGGATTAAGAAGTTGCATGAATTCAACGTCTCTCTCACGAAAACAAGCATTGATAATAATATCATCAAAGAAATCATCATGAACAGAGTAAGGGATCTCCCCACAAGATTCAAAATCAAGGGTAGGCTTGTGAATAACAAGGTTCTCACCTGTAACCAGAAGGGATTGAGCATCAATGTCATGAACTGGTAGAGCAATGAGAGGATCATTAGGAATATCAATCAAAATATGGTCCAAGTTCAAATTTTCATGATCAATAAAGGAATGACAAACATTGTTATGAATCACCTCCTTACGAAAATTGACTTCCCCTTTAGAATGATCAATACTTTTTTAGTTGTTGCATTGCAAATTAAAGGCCTAGTCTTCAATTAGGAAATTAGTTTGTAGATTTGAAGAACATGGAGCATCATGACGAGGTGAGATGACACCTTCTTGATGAATGGAAATATGAGGATCATGCTTGGAATTAGATGGAAGGATGTTGTCAATGAAAAATAATATCTCATGAACATCTTGCGTGATCATCTTAGAAAAAATTATGGACGGGAAAGGAGGAGCAAGTGCGCTATTCAAGTTTTGTTTTTGCTCAGACACTCCAAGGGAAGCTATGAGTCTGATGTTAGCCTTCAAATTTTCTAAATCAGTGGCCACATCATAAGGTGCATAAATGTCAGGGAAGGTAGTCGCAGATTGGAATGTGACACTAGAAAGATTAGCTTGATTGACCAATGAAAGAGTTCTCAACTCGTGATAGATGGAATAATGGTCTGATGATTCAAATTTGTCTCATTAATTGAAAAATTGGGATCATATAAAGCATTAGGTATAGAATGAGACATGATAGCAACAACATAGATATAATCTAAAGGATCCCTAAATACCGAAGACATACTTCTATTCCCTTTCTCATGCTCCTCCACTAAAAGGAAAGGCTTGAGAGTCGAAGGGTTGTGGGCCTCATCGCAAAAGTCACACCAATTATGTGTGAATGAATTGACATATTTCTTTGTCTTGAGTTGGTTTAGAAGGTTGGGAGGCTGAATGAAAGTCAACTGAGACTCTTTCATAAGCCTATGCTCTAGTGAAATCATTCAATTTTTAATTTCTTACATGATTTGGAGCATGGACGACGTATTAGAATTAGAATTGAATTGGTCCATAGGAAACTCTATCCTTTGGCTCTGCTCTTCAAATTCGATGCATGTCAAGAGAGTGGAACCAAGAGAATTAACATTCCTCTCTTCTAATCACTGTCGATAAGGAGGAGGAATACAATCGTAATATTGAACCAGGGTAGCTTGTTGGGAAGGTCTAATGACTTCAATAATTTGATTATACAACTTCATAAATCTAAGATTAAAATATTTGATAGATTCGTTCTCTTTGAAAGATACGTGATTAAAATATTTAGATATTCGACTGGGTTCTCGACACTCTTAAAAGTGGATTAAAACCAATAGATGAGGTCATTCCAGGTGGTAACGAGTTTATCAGGTAATTCATAAAATTGAGCAGCAACACTCCTTTCTAATGAATTGAAAAACAAGAACATATGAGTGTCATTGTCCTACATGCCAATGTTTTCATGGGCATTGGAAAGGAAATTAAATGCTCATTCACAAATGTTATGCCATTTCCCTAGAACTTAGGAAGATGATCCTTGAATTTTGGTAGAGTATTGATGGTAGGGGATAGATTCAAAGGTGAAGGTATGCACCAAGGTGTAGGATTGGCATCGACTTCATATTGAAAAATGCCTACTTTCTTCACGACTTTCCAAGGATTAACAAGGTTAATGACGGGATTATGATGACTAAACATACCCCTTAAAATCGATGAACTAGAAAGGGCCATAATGAAAGAAGGAAGACACGATTACCAAATATAAGAAACTTTGAAAGAGGATTGATCAAGGAAAATAATGACTCACAGGTTCTGAAAATCAATCATGATTGAATTATAACGAAAAAAGGATTTGACAGGATTGAATTCCAAAGAATCGGACTAGGAAGAATGAAAAGATTGATAGAAATATGTTCACCAGTATGGTTGCCACTTTATGTTGATTCTCAAGATGGGTTGGGAAAAAACAGTGAAAAACACCCTTGGAGGGCTAGTCAAAGGGAAGACAAGGATGGAATCCTAGGTTTCTTTAAGCCCTCAGATAGATGGGATTCATAGAATCATTTAATAATACTCAACTCATTAGTGGGTAGCTGTGTGATTGAATAAGCATGTGTAACTAATCAAGGTGCAAGTGTTAGTACATTGAAAGGACAATATGAAAACTATCTAGCCTAGATGCATAAATTTCTTAGGGAGAATTAACTAATCAATTAGCTAACAATGAAATAAATTAACGCATAACATGTAAAAAGTAATGAGAGTGCATTACGTGATAAATTTACTAAAAAAAGATATTGTTGTTAGTGTAAAAATGCATCAATAATTCAATATTTTCTGACGCCTATGTAATTTAGACAAGTTGCTTCTGAATGCACACAAAGAAATATAGAATTTCACTAAGTTCTATACTTTTTACAAGTAGATAAAAACATGTCTTTGTGAATGAAATATTTATAGCTTAATAAATTAACAACTTTGGGTGTTAGTCATTTGTTGAAATTTAATTCAATAAATGCAATTGATTACATGCAAAAAAACATTGTTCAAAATTGTATAGGATAGAGATTTCTATTTGAATTATATATCATCAAAAATCCTGATGACTATGGGTTAAAAAATCAGAATCCTTTTATGTACATGTTAGTAAACATAATAAAGGAGCTAGGGTTTTTGCTCTGCTACTAGGAGGAGGGTCGAAGATCTCGGCGGCCATGGTACCTTCCATGGCTGCCAACCCTTTTCCTTCTGCCTGGTCTTAGCGACGACCCACTGGTGGCGGCGGCCCTGTTCGCGTGCTGTCTGAGAGAGGGCTCTGGTCTCGAGCGACGGTGCTGTCTCAGCGAAAGGGCTTCTCGACACTTGAAGATCCCACAGAAGTTTCGTCGTCCCCGAGAACCACGCCTGTTAAAGAATTGCACCATTTACACGCTCTACCAGACTGGCCGCTACGCACCGCCTTTCGAATCCGACCTGCAGTGAATAATAGCGGATTATCTTGGTGAAACCTGTAGCGGATCGGCTCCTTCGACGGAGGTGGTGGCGGCCCCTCGACGGTGGTAGATGCTGGCTGCTCCAGGGCGTGATTTCCTCGACAGCGGGCACTTTCGTCGGTGGCTGCGATGGTGGCGGCTCCGGTGGCCCTATTTTCTCCTTCTTTATCTGTTTCTTTGGCAACATTTTGGGTTCTCCTTTTGGTTTCCTGCAAGGCGGTGCTCTTTCATCCGGTGGAGGCTCGGTGGTCTGCTCTAGTTTTTCTTCATCTGGGGTCTGCATGCTGGCCGTTTTTCGCTGGTTTGGGAGGTCTATCGAGCCTGCTGCTTGTCCACAGACGTAGATCTCCTGCATACTTCGATGAGGGTTTCGGCTGGGACGGATTTTCTATGGAGGGCTGGCTATGCTCTTGGTTCAGGGTTTGCTGCCTATTATTGGCGTTGTTCCCTTTCTCGTCGCTACCTATCCTTACAAGCTGCAGGGAGCTCTGTCTTAAAGACTGCCTTTACTGCTGGGGAGGTCGGCGGCTGCATGATGGAGCGATGTCATTTGTGGAGGCGGATCCTGGGAGATGCGGATCGGCTGGTGGCTCTGGGGCACCCCTTCACTGGAGATAGGGGTCTGCTGACTTGACGGAAATGTATTGTTTACAGTTTCATTGTACTATTTTCATATAGTAGACTATAGATATGATAATACTGGGAATATAAATATGTGACAATGTAGGGATCTTTGTGATCCTATTACATGTGCAGAATGTAATTTTGTTCATCTTTTTGAAATAAAATTACGACTTTTTCCAAGGAAAAAAAAAATGTTAGTAAACATAAATAAAAAATTATTTATAGTCCAATTATACATATTTTATAGTTTTGGAGTGAAATAAAAAATAAAAAGGAAAAAATAGTTGAATGGAGTGAAAATACGACAGAAAAGAGATGCAAATATGCCTAAAATGAGTTTTATTAAACATGGAATTTGATAGAAATTAAGTGCAATAGTTTGTGGTTGATTTGAACCCCTAAGAAGAAGAGGTTTATGTGACACTATGCTTCCCTCAATGACTTGGGCTCATTTGGGTGAAACTGAGATAGTTGGAGTACTCCCCGCTTAGATTGTGTTGATGGTAAGCTACACACATGAAAACATTAGTAACAAGAGTATACAGGAAAAACTAAAATACATGCACGAAAACATAACATATCTCCAACATAAGGACACTCTGCCTCCACCCTCATTTCAGTTTTAAAGGCTGCATAAGGGTAGGAAAAATGCCTTTCTTTCTCTGGGGAGTTCAAGCGTTTAATTTTGTTTGGTGTTTCATCTAACTGTTCACGTGTGTATGAGTGAGGGTGAGATGCAAGTAACCAAATATCACCCCCATTAACATGAGATAAAAAAGTTGGGAGCTTGAACGACATTTACTAAAGAATCCTCTAGACTTTCTAAAAACACATAGTCTTTTGCCATCTCCCAAATTCAAGGTGAACTTCATCTTTCATAAGTAATTTACAACATATTGGCATTAGTAAGCCTTTCTTTGATGCACATTGTTTTAAAAAAATTGATGAAATACCACTTCTTCAAGGACATTATTTCAGTTGGTTGTGAAACAATAATAATAAAAAAAACCGTGGGATATGTACATTCAACTTCCACCATGCCCCATAAAAACTCTAATTGTATCCATGGCCAATGGGAAGAAGTTATTTTGATAGAATTTATAAATCCTTATACAAGTGATGAAATTTTCGGTTGCTCCCTTATCCAGTAAATCCTCAGATGTTGCTCGATGACACAAGTGAAGCATAGGATAAGAACATCGAATATGTTCGAGAAATAGGATTGCGATGGTCATTCCTATTGATGAAGCAAGGATTGCATCCACATGTAGTTAGTCGTCTTAACAAAAGGTGGGCATGAGCAATGATAATGGTAGGCCTCCCACCAAGTCCTTTTTTTTTCTGCTCCCATGGAAACTTGGATGAGGCATATTCAACTGACAACAACCATACTCCAGTCTTCTTTTGCCTATAACTACCTGTGTGTTAGCGCCATTTCCTGTCAAGTGTGTAAGTCACTGGGATGAGTGTTGTCACCGCTTGTTTCCACTCTGTTGATTGGGTTGGTCACACACCTTGAAACAAATCCATAGGTTTTGGGGTCCATTCCCATGGTGACCTTGGCTACCCTTGATTCTCAAGGGGAATAGTAGGGTGGTGTTATTTTTTTCTTAAAGTTCACTTTTCATTGTTTGCGTGTATGGTTCATTGCTTGGAGTTTTTGCTGTGGTTGTTTACCAACTATTCCTGTAGCTTGGGGTGTTAGGATTCAACCTTCCCGTTCATTTGACTCGGTGATGGTGTCTTGCTTGAACTTGTCTATGTGCCAATCTTTGCCAAAATCATGCTCGGGCCATCTCAATCTACTGCATTGTGCGCTAACGATTTGGATGCATGGTTTGATGGAGTGGGTACATGTGTTCATCATCTCCCTCTTGGAAAATATCATTCTCCTTTGTCACATGATTTCTAGTGGGACTGTTTGTCTCTGCGAGATATGTTAGCATGAGTTGTCTCACTGGTTGGTTTCCCGGGAATTTGCATGGAGCATTCGTTGTTTTCTTCCCAATGAAGTGTTTCTATCATTCCATCCACCAGCTGCTGTGTACTACCATTGCACTTTTCTACACTCAGTTTGTGTTCATTCCTCCATTCATTGATTACCTACATGCAATCCATTGTGCCTCTACTCTAGCATTAGTGTAATGCTCTCTTTCCACTTCACCAGCCAACGTACCATTTGCTATCCATTGTCACCACCCTTCCAGTTTGTTAGGGTTAGGTTTGTCTATGTGGTAGATTCGTCTTCTCTATTGATATTCCATTTTGTGGCTAGCCTTCTTTGTTGCATGGATGTATGCATCCTCTTTCTGTCCACCATGTCCACGTTGATGCCCTGTGGATGAAGTCTCCTTTGAATGTGGTCTCGTGGAGCTGCGTTCTCTCTCCAAGAAGTTAGGGTTTCAAAACAAGATTCCTTTTTTTTCCCAAATAATATTTTGATATTGAAGGGAAAAGAAATAGGCAAAGGGGTTTGGGGAAAGGGAAAATGGGTTTAATTAATTTTTTTTAGGGATACAAAGAAGGGGATAAGTTTGAGGAATAATTTAAAAAGGAAATGTTTTGTTTTGTTTGATTTGGATATGTAATGGGGAAGGAAAACATGTATTAAATGGGATAAAGGGGGTTTAATAAATGGAAAAGGAAACATGGAGTGTTTTTTATATAAAAGGAAGGGGTTTTATTTATTTTTAATTAATGGGTTTTTCCCCTCCCTTTAAAAAATTGGAAAAATGGTAAATGATACTTAGGAAATGGGTGTTTAATTTTCTTATTTAAAACAAAGGTCATTGGCTCTTTTATAACCAGAAGGCACCCAAGGGGATATTTTTCAACTTTCTAGACATAGGTGTGATGAGAGGGTGTCCATAGATAAGACCGACAAATTAATTGGGAGAAGAAAAAATAGGTCATTAGAATTGATGAGATGCAAAAGGCTCTAACTAGATGAAACTTCAAGCGAGTGCCGAACGAGTCAAACAAACACGAAATTTGAAAAATGAATAATGTACACAATCAGTGCTTCAACTTGGACCCAACAATATAAAAATCATGACATGACAACATGAGTAGTGATAAATGACACAAACACAAATCTCAAAAATATTTAACCATGATGATAACCATGGTGACACTTTGCACAATGGAAATGAGGACCAAAACATGATGCAAATGATTAAATTGAGCATGGATGGGAAGAGCACATTGCTATAGACACAATAGTGAAGTTGTAATGATTATGCGACAAAATTTAATATTCTCATCCTAGTCATCATGTTTCGATGCTTAGGAATCATGTCGATGTTGGGAATCAACATATAGCGAAACAAAAAATAAACATATAAAACACAACAATATATGATGACTCGACAATGATTGATTGAACGAACAAAGATGTAACCATGAAGTAGGTACATGTACTCATTTTCATCCCTGAAAAGGAAAGGGAGTGAAAAGAGAGAGACTAGAATTCCATAATGGGAAAAGCAGAGGGATAATAAGAAGTGTTGGGAAACCATAACAATAAGCAAATAACAGTTCAACATACCCCCACCCTGATCACTATGGACCTCCCAATAGTTCTTCCCTCTCCATGTCACATTTTTCCTGTATAATAAAACTAATCCTCATCATGTCAGAGTTTATTGATAAAACAATCTGGTAAAAGAGCATAGTGGTGCATTGTACTTAAAGACATCAAATTCTAAAATAACTCATTTAGGAAACTGTGAAAAGAAAACAGAGAAAATGAATAAATTAAGAAAATGAAACTGCTAAATCATGAAAAGAAATACTCCTAAATAATATGACAAAATAAAAAAATGCACATCAGGAAAATAAAATGGCCTACGACTAACATGAAATCCTACTCCTACTCCTACGAAAGATGAAATATATATCATGCAAGATTCCATTTGAAGTTATATAAGAATCCATAGTTTGTGCTACAAGAATTATTACTGGCATTGTTATTACGAAAGATTCTATTATGAGCACCCAAAAAAAATATAGGTGTGATTTTGAAAAAAAGAAAAGAAAAAGTTAGTATTGGTTGAACCAACTGAAAAGAAACATAAGTGCACTGAGTTAGTACTATGAAAAATAAGACATTTTTGAACCCATGAATCCCAAATGTAATCCTCTAAAATCAACCCGTGATAGCCATTTCTCATGATGGATTGTTGAGGAAAGATACATTTAAGTTCTTCTTCATGATCAACGGTGATAACATATGCATAAGTTTCTTGATGATTGAATCATTCTAAAATAAATTCAAGACACTCATCAGGAACAAAATGCAAGTTAACCCGAGATGAAACTTCATTTTCAAGAACGATATGTTCATTAGGATTAAGAAGCTGCATGCATTCAACATATCTCTCAGGCGAACAAGCATTGATAATAATATCATCAGATCAATCATCATGAGCAGAGTAAGGGCTCTCCCCACAAGATTCAAAATCAAGGGTAGGCTTGTGAATGACAAGGTTCTCACCTATAACCAGAAGGGATTAAGCATCAATGTCATGAATTAGTATAACAATGAGAGGATCATTAGGAATATCAATCACGATATGGTCCAAGTTCAAATTTTCATGATCAAGAAAGGCATGACAAACATTGTTATGAATCACCTCCTTATGAAAATTTATTTCCTCTTTCAAATGATCAAGATTTTTTGAGACGTTGCATTGCAAATTAAAGGCATCATTTTCAATTAGGAAATAATTATGTAGATTTGAAGAACATGGAGCATCATGACGAGGTGATATGACACCTTCTTGATGAATGGACATATGAGGATCATGCTTGGAATTAGATGGAAAGATGTTGTCAATGAGAAATAAGATCTCATGAACATCTTGCGTGATCATATCAGAAAAATTTATAGATGGGAAAGGAGTGAGTGCGTTATTCAAGTTCTTTTTTTGCTCAAACACTCCAAAGGCACCTAGGATACTGATGTTATCCTTCAAATTTTATAAATTAGTGGCCACATCATAAGGCACATAATTTCTGGGGAAGTTAGGCGCAGATTGGAATGTGACACTAGAAATATTAGCTTAATTGACCAATGAAAGAGGTCTCGACTCATGATAGATGGCATAATGCTCTGATGATTAAAATTTGTCTCATGAATTGAAAAATTGGGATTAGATAAAGCATTAGGTACAGAGTGATACATGATAGCAACAACATATATATCATGAATAGGATCCCTAATTGTCGAAGACATATTTTTCTTCGCTTTCTCATGCTCCATTAAAAGGAAAGGCTCGATAGTCGAAGGGTCATGGGACTCATTGCAAAAGTCACACCAATTACGTGTGAATGAATTGATAGATTACTTCGTCTTGAGTTGGTTTAGAAGGTTGGGAGGTTGAATGAAAGCTGGTTGAGACTCTTTCATAAGCCTATGCTCTAGTGAAATCATCTAATTTTTCATTTCTTGCATGCTTTGGAACATGGAAGACATATTAAAATTAGAATTGAATTGGTCCATAGGAAACCCTATTCTTTGGCTCTGCTCTTCAAATTCGATGCATGTCAAGAGAGTGGAACCAAGAGAACTATCATTCCTCTCTTCTAATCATTGTCAATAAGGAAGAGGAACACAATAGTAATATTGAACCGGGTTAGCTTTTTGGGAGGGTCTAATGACTTCGAGAATTTTATTATACAGCTTCATAAATATGAGATTAAAATATTTGATATATACGTTCTCTTTGAATGATATGCGATTAAAAATCCTCAGATACTCGACTGGGTTCTCGACACTCCCAAAAGTGGATTCAAACCAATAGATGAGCTCATGCCAGGTAGTAAATATTTTATTAGGTAATTCATAAAATTGAGCAGCAACACTCCTTTCTAATGAATTGACAAACAAGAGCATACAAGTGTCATTGTCCTTCACACCAATGTTTTCAGATGCATTGGAAAGAAAATTAAATGATCGTTCATGAACGCCATGCCATTTCCCTAGAAATTAGGAATATGATCCTTGAATTTTGGTAGAGGATTGATGGCAAGGGATATAAGATTCAAAGGTGAAGGTACGCACTAAAGTGTAGGATCAACATCGAATTCATATTGAAAAATGCATACTTTCTTCATGAATTTTTGAGGATTAACCGGTTTAATGATGGGATTATGATGACTAAACGTATGCCTTAACATCGATGAACTAGAAAGGGCCATGAGGAAAGAAGGAGGACACGATTACCAAAGATAAGAAACTTGAAAAGATGATTTATCAAGGAAAAGAATGACTCAAAAGGTTCCAAAAATCAATCATGATTGAATAATAATGAAAAAACGATTTGGCAGGATTGAATTTCAGAGAATCGGACTAGGAAGAATGAAAAGATTGATATAAATATGTTCACCAGTATGGTTTCCACTTTATGTTGATTCTCAAGATGGGTTGGGAAAAAACAATGAAAAACATCCTTGGAGGGCTGGTTAAAGGGAAAATCAGGATGGAATCCTAGGTTGCTTTAAGCCCTAGGATAGATGGGATTCATATAATCGTTTAATAATACTAAGTGCTTTAGTGGGTAGTTGTGTGATTGAATAAGCATGCGTAACTAATCAAGGTGAAAGCGTTAGTACATTGAAAAGGCAATATGAAAACAATCTAGCCTATATGCATCAATCTCTAAGGGAGAATTAACTAATCAATTATCTAACAATGAAAGAAATTAACACAGAACATGTACAAAGTAATGAGAGTGCATTATGTGAGAAATTTACTTTAAAAAAATCTATAGTTGTTAGCATAAAAATGCATCAATAATTCAATATTTTATGTGCCTATGTAATTTAAACAAGTTACTTCTAATGCGCACAAAGGAATATGAAATTTCATTAAGTTCTTGAATTTTTACAGGTAGATAAAAACATGTCTTTGTGAATGAAATTTTTAGAGCTTAATAAACTGACGACTTTGGGTGTTAGTTGCCTGCTGAAAATTAATTCAATAAATGCAACTAATTATGCAATAAAAAACTGTTCAAAAATGTATAGGATAGTGACTTCTATTTGAATTATATATCATAAGAAATCCTAACCATTATGGGTTAAAAAATTCAGAATCTTTATGTACATGTTAGTAAACATAAACAAAAAAAACATTACAGTCCAATTATACATATTTTATAGTTTTGGAGTGAAATAAAAATAAAAAAAAAATAGTTGAATGAAGTGAAAACATGATAGAAAAGAGATGCAAGTATGCCTAAAATGAGTTTTATTAAACATGGACTTTGATAGAAAACAAGTGCAACCAGCCGTGGCTGATTCTAACCCTCGAGGACAAGAGGTTTACGTGACCTTATGTTGCGCTCAACGACTTGGGCTCATTTGGGTGAAACGGAGATAGAAGGAGTACTCCCCGCTTAAATTTTGCTAACAATAACCTGCACACATGAAAACATGAATAACAAGAGTATACAAGAAAACCCAAAATACATGCATGTAAATAGAATGTACCTCAAGCAGAAGGAAACTCTACCTTCACCCTAGTGGATGGAATTGAAATGTAGCCTTACCTACCACTTCTGCACTATTATGTACTAGGTCCTTGAAAATATAGTATGAAAGGGAAAAACATAGAGATGTAGCCTAGAAGCACATGTGTCTTATCTCAGGTGTGAGCTGTCTATTGCATCTCTCTCATTTCAATTTTAAAGGCTGAATATGGGTAGGTGAAATGCTTCGTTTTCTGTGGGGAGCTCAAGTATTTCAGTTTAGTTGGTGTTTTGTCTGACTATTCATGTGTGTATGAGTGGGGGTGAGCCACAAGTAATTGATGCTCACCCCCATTAGCAGGAGATAAAAAACTTGAAAGATTGAACGACATTTAGTAAAGGATCCTTAATCATAAATGATATATAGAGAATGGTTAGAACATGCCATAAGGGGCATGCATCGCCTAGAAATAGAACCAATAGGGACCTTCCATGACCAACTACAAGGGTCTAGAGAACCACCTAAGTAAAAAACACTTTACAAATCCAATCAATCATGATTTGATAGAATATACATATGATATAATAAATCACAACTATTTTGTAACATCACCGAGCACCTTTGTCAAGTCACAAAAGAATCACGGATTGTGAATCACAAGGCTGGGACATTTACTTAAAAAAGAACATGTAATAGGATCTACCATGATGGTGTATCAAATGTGCACTAGATCACCCTAGCACAATTTGAGGGGTAACAACTGGCTCCAACTCAGGGAAATGTTCTCTAGAATATAATGCATTAGAAATCCAAGATATTAATCAACACCTAACAAAACTCAAACATGTCAAGAAGATCAAAATTCAAATACATCATATCAAGGGTACTACATTGGACCACCATAATAATATAATCAAAGCAATACATGAAAGCATAAATCTTAATACAATATCTAAAAAATGGCTCTAGGTAAGGAATCCCAAACATCTAACGATGAAAATAATTGACTATTCTACTCTATTTCTCAAAAGAGCCTATTCATCTCTACTCTATTTTATCATGGAAAATCAATTGCCATCATTGTAATACAATTTTAGAATCTGCACATTCACATGCAATTGCATTCTTTCTCCTTCCATACTATTGAGGATGAATGAGTTGGTACCCACATATTCTTTAATTTTGAAAGGTCTTGATCCAGGTGAATATTGGTGGCCACCCACCATTCCAACTGGCTCAAAACAGTTTTATGGCAATTTTGGTATTGTAC
The DNA here is from genome assembly GCA_027924585.1 of Larix kaempferi. Taxonomy (NCBI): domain Eukaryota; kingdom Viridiplantae; phylum Streptophyta; class Pinopsida; order Pinales; family Pinaceae; genus Larix; species Larix kaempferi. The sequence goes on from BSBM01000030.1 coordinate 15,108,447, forward strand.
TATTTTTAGCAGTTTTTCGGGTCCTGAACTTCCGGGGCCATTTTGAGGTCCTAAATGACCTTTTTTGGCGATTTGGGGGGCCAAATGGATGCCTTCGGCATGCATTTGGCCCCACTCAAAAGTTGCAAATCTCAGATAGACCTTTCCAACGGGCTACCGAGCACCCCAAATGGAGATCGTATGCAAAAGTTATGACCCCAGGAAGTTGATGTACTAACTTACCCAAACGGGGCCCACGTGACTTTTGGCGCTTCATCTCCTAGGGTTAGGTTTTTGGATGTCTAGGGTTTTTGACATTCTTGTTTATTGTAAAATGCCTTGAGAGCCTCATTGTAACCATCTTCTTGCGAAATGAGCGCAGCCGTCACATCTCTTCTCAGAGATAAGCCGCCACCATTCCAGCAAGCTTGTTTTTCGCTACATTTTACAGTTCTAGCTTATTTCCTTATTGAATAGAAAACCAATTTTACTGTCTCTCTATTATTTTGTGTTAAGCATCTTATAATAATCTATATTCGTTTCATTTTGCTCATAAAATATGGGGCCAAATGTATGCCGAGGGAAACCATTTGGCCCCCCAAATCGCCAAAAAAGGTCGTTTAGGGCCTCAAAATGGCCCCGAAAGTTCAGGACCCGAAAAACTGCTAAAAATAGTACAATACCAAAATTGCCATAAAACTGTTTTGAGCCAGTTGGAACGGTGGGTGGCCACCAATATCCACCTGGATCAATCCTCCCTCCTTAGGAAGCAATGGTCTCCATTGCGTTGAGTTCCCCCATCAGATGAGGAAATTTCTGCTGAATTTGGCCTTGGGTAAGCCACTTGCCTTGGTGCAGGAGCTGCCCTGCTTTGATAACTCGATAAAGCTGGATCCTTTGATGTCGAGTGCCCTTGATCTGTGTGTCTGCAATATGGTCACTGGATGCTTGTTGTAGGAAGTCAGGGTTGAGCTCTGTTGGTGTCAACTTCTTTGCTATCTCTGAGGTGTCTAATAGTGGTGGGAAATATGGTCGAAGGACAGCCACGTTGAAGATTGGATGCAGACCAAGGAAGGGGGGAATGTTGAGCTCAAAAGCATTGTCACCCACCGCCTTGGTGATGGTGTACGACCCATAATGGAGTGGGAAAAGTTTTCGATGGGGCCCTGTAAGGCGTTCTTTCTGCAAATGCAACCAAACTTTGTCGCCCACCTGAAACTTATGTGGCACCCAATGTTGATCATGGCACTGCTTGTACTTGGCATTAGACTTCTGTAGAATATCCTGAACCTGTTGGCGGATATGGTTGATCCGTTCAATGAACCGGGCGGCTTTGTCAGCTTCTGGGGACGAGTCGACCGAGGTGGTCGCAAGGGGAAGTGCAACATCCATGGGGCCCAATGGTTGGAATCCCAACCCCACCTGAAAGGGGCTGTGGCTAGTTGAGCTATGCAGGGCTCAGTTGTAGCTATGTTGGACATAGGGGAGACTCTCATCCCATGTGCGGGGGAGTGTTGAATTGTACATGCACAGTATATGTACGACCATCCGGTTGACGACCTCTATTTGTCCATCGGTCTGGGGGTGGAAGGCAATGGATTTGGTGAGCTTGGTATCCAGTAGTGACCAGAGGCTTGACCAGAATGAGCTGAGGAACTGACTATCACGGTCTGAGATAATGGTCTGTGGGATCCCAAAATGTACCCATACTCGTTCAAAGAAGAGCTTGGCAGTGGCTTCTACTGTGATGTTCTTCTTGCAAGCGGCTAGAATCGCCATCTTGGAAAAGCGATCAACAACCACAAAAACACAGTCGTTTCCCCTCTTGGTGGACGGGAGGCCCGACATGTAGTCCATTGAGATGGATTCCCACAGCCTATCAGGAGTAGGAAGAGGGGTGTATAGGCCTTGTTTCTTGGTGGTCGATTTGGCAATAGCGCAAGCGGTGCAGGACCTGATATACTTGCCGATATCCTGTCGAAGTTTCGGCCAGTAGAAATGTTTCTGCAACATTGCCACTCTCTTTTCAACGCCAAAGTGTCCTGCCACCCGACTGTAGTGAGATTCCCAAATCCGCTTCGCGCGCTCGCTTGATGGAACCGAGCACCCCAAACGAAGATCGTATGCAAAAGCTACGACCCCGGGAAGTTGATGTACTAACTTACCCAAACGGGGCCCACATGACTTTTGGCGCTTCATCTCCTAGGGTTAGGTTTTTGGATGTCTAGGGTTTTTGACATTCCTGTTTATTGTAAAAGGCCTTGAGAGCCTCATTATAACCATCTTCTTGCGAAATGAGCGCAGCCGTCACATCTCTTCTCAGAGATAAGCCGCCACCATTCCAGCAAGCTTGTTTTCCGCTGCATTTTACAGTTCTAGCTTATTTCCTTATTGAATAGAAAACCAGTTTTACTGTATCTCTGTTATTTTGTGTTAAGCATCTGATAATAATCTGTATTCATTTCGTTCTACTCATAAAATCCGGATCAGGTCTAAGCCATAAAATATAAAAATTGACATGTTTACCAGGTTTGTCTCATCTTTTATCCCACGTGAGAACAACACCCCCTTTGTGATATCCCAAGCTTATAATCCCTTGTTAATAAATTCCTAGAGGACTTGGACATATTTATTTTGAGTTTGTAAACTCTAAACATCATGCACAATTGGTGATGGGTTTGATTATGCAATTATTATTACCAAGACTTCCAAAAATTTTATGGGACTTTGCGTTACAAAGAAGGGCCAAGCTTGCTAGAGGGGAAATAACTTATTAAAAGTAAATAGAAATACAGGAGGAAAGAAAGTTAAAATAAAGTGAGAAGAAAATGAGAACTTAAATAATTAAAGAATATAAAGAAAATGAGAGAATCCTGAAAAAACATTGTATTTTTTTATTTATCTTTTCTTATAGAATTCTTGTATGCAAACACTACAGGTATAAATTACCACAAACAATATATAGAAAAATTATCATATATTTCTACGAGACTATATACATATTTTCCTATAAGAAACGATCAATCTATATGTTCAAACCTCTGTAGGGACACCTTAGAAAAATAACAATGGCTTCGTCTAATTATTGTCGAAGATTTGAACTTTATGCTTTCAACGAGAGAGATTTGAGGGGTCAAATCCTGCCTTGATCCTTTATCCCACTTTTTTCTATCTTTGATCCAAGAATCTGGTCTCATTGATATAGTTCCTGCTCACCTAGGCCCAACTTGGAGAAACGGCCGCTTAGGAGAAGAAGGAATGGCCAAACACCTTGAAATATTTCTCATGTCAGAACAACTCTCCATAAATTTTGACTGTTTTCGATCCTGGACTCTATCTTCAATGATATTGGATCACTACATTATTTTTCTATAGCTTGATGTGGGAATGGGAAGGCCAAATTACCCCTTCAAATTCAACCATAGCTAGTTGGCCGAGGAGGAATTCAAGGAATTGGTGACTAACTGTTGGCGTTTGCTTGCACATATAAACCTTCTCTCGACCTCATATACTCTGCACTTTAAGCTCCAAATGCTCAAAGATATAGTGATCACTTGGGAGAAAAAGGAAAAAAATCCCTAAAGGAGGAGCTAGAGGAAATCCAAACCAAAGTGACGTAATTGTTTTAAGCAATACCCTCTAATATCTTGACTGACCAGGACAATTTGTCTATTTTGGAACTAGAAGGTAGGAAGCTAAATATTCTTAAGTTGGAGGAGGAAACGTGGTGCCTTAAAAGTAGGGCCTTATGGGTTGCATAAGGGGACCAAAACATAATTTTTTTCATAAAATTTGTTGAACATTGGCGTAATTACAATAACATCTAGGAACTCTCGGACGTAGATGGAAACCACATATCTCTTCAAGAAGAGCTAGAAGCTAGGGCGATGGCTCATTTTAATGATCTTTTCAAATACTTGGGCTTAAAATCCATTGGGGAACAAATGTAGGTTTTTGGTGCCTTCTCTCGGTTCTTCACTAAAGAGGAAGCTTCCCTTCCCTTCCAATCTCCCTTCATCTCGTTCGGGAGCTCACAAATAAAGACATATTGGTTTTGTCTAAAGCATACAATAATAATATCCCTACAATGGATGTTCATCGGCGATGATCAGCCTCAGATTTAAACTTATCAGAAGTCTAGGTGGAGGAATGGAAGGAGTTCACTCTCAAGTTGTAACAAACGATATTGAATTAAGAAAAACTGGTTTTGGATCGAGCATAGAATAATAACCTCCCTACAGTGGATGTTCATTGGTGGTGATCGACCTCAGATTTAGGCTTATGAGAAGGCCAGGTGGAGGAATGGAAGGAGTTCACTCTCAAGTTGCAAAAAATGAGACTCTTCCTAAATAATAATCCAGACACTATCGTTTGTTCATGGAATAAAAAGGATGGTCAACTCATGACAAAGTAGGCATATGAAGCCTTCATCAGTGTCAATCAGGAGAAGCAACCAGAATGGTGGCAACGTAATATCTGGAAATGGAAATGCCCCATTAAAGTCAAGTGTTTTGGATGGCTCCTCCTGGAAAATAAAATACTCACCTCAGACAGCTAAATCAAAAGGTGTGGATTTGGACCTAAAAGGTGTGTGATTTGTGTTATAGGTCAAATCTACACTTCTCCATCCGTGATCACATTGCTCTATCGATCACACAAAAGGACACTATGGATGGAAGAGCTAGGTTGAACCTGGATGATTTACTGCTGAGATCACACATCTTCAGCTGAAAAATATATTTTTTTCTGCATATTTCAGTGGATGTACGCTACTCTTATAAATGGAAACCCGCGCACATATCCTAAATGTGCACAGGTTTCACTTTAGACAACCCGCACACATTTCTAAAAAGTTGTATGCGCGAGTTGCTGAGAGACCTGGTTGCGCACTATGCGCAAGTCCCCTAGTGTCATACCCGTGCACATATTAAGATGAAATGAAAAAATATATTAATATTACTAATTGGGATTAGTTAAAGTTGGTTCTGCAGCTTCCCTAACCTCCCAATTCAACCACCTCTCGAATTCAACTACCTACCTTGTCCCATAAATACGAGGAGGATCCATGAGAGAGGGACCTAGAAGGAATGCTTTAAATAGTGTTACGTCGGAGGAAATCCCAAGTCATTGTGAAGAGAAGGAGCCTAGGACTCGGTTGCAGAAGTGTCTGGACAGATCAGGTATATCTATACTTTTCTACATTTCTTTGACAATAAAAGGTGGAAATACCCTTCCCGTCCCAAATTGAATGTCTATTGGATTGAATGTTCATTTGGTTTAATGTCTGATTGTATTTGATGTTAAGTTGTTTCTGATTTCATCATATTTATTATAGTCAAGATACGATGAGGAAGGTTTACTTTGTGTTGCAGGTTCATCATAGCGGAAGATCAAGCGAAAGCTAGGACCAGCCGTCGATAAAAAGGTACTTCTTTTGATATCTCGGTCTCTTTCCATTTGTAGTAACTAATGCAAGACAATGAATGTATTTACCTGTCACCCCACCTAAGTTGGTAGTGTCTTCTCCTCACTATAAGGTATTTTTCCTGCACAACAGACTGGCGACTCCACTGGGGAGCACCTGTTCTTGTTTATGCTCCGGGGACCTTTATTTAGGTTTTCTTTAGTCTTTATAGCTTTCTGGTTTTCTGTGAGGTTTCCAAAGGTTTCTATGTTCATTCCCTTTGCTTTGATCCATTTTAGTGTCGAATTTGCAAAGCTTTTTCTTGTTCTATCAACCCTCGTGCGCGTGTTTCCTATGCATACAGGAGCGCATTTTCTGATGTGTGCGTGGGTTGCTAGTATTACAACCTGCATACTTTCTGATGTGTGCATGGGTTGCTAGTATTGCAACCTGCATACTTTCTGATGTGTGCACAAATTGTTAGTGTATACAGTAGTGCACATCCCTGTAAATTTGAACCTTTTGCTGTAGGGTTTGATTTTTGGATGTTGGGTCTGTTCCTTCTTTTGCTTTACCTCTCTGCTAATGTTGAGACACCCTTGTGTATTTTATTGGTTTTGTGTAACCTCTCAAGAGTCCTTTTAGATTGCTTCAGTGCTTTTTAGGTGTCTTTCTGCTTTTATGCCTTTCTGAACCTGTGCGCTACTCCCTGCTAGTTACAATAGTGCACTTTGTGCCCTAGATGCGTGTTGCACTTCTGTAGACCTGCGCACAAAACACATGTTGTCGGTTGTAATACCCACGCACATTTATGGTGTTTGACCTTTCTGCTAGCATTTGACCCCAGTTTGAACTATCTTGGGTGATTTTGGAAAGTTATGATGATTTGATGCCTTCTGAACTTTTGTTCAGATCAGTTTGATTTGCTTGAAGCCTTCTTAGCTTTTCTTTTCAGTTTGTGTAATGGTAAAGTGATTTTTGGTTTGCTTGCCTACTTTGTTTACTTGGCTGGTGTTTTACTGGGTTTTGATGCTTTGGAGCAGCCTCATTGGTTTGTTTTTACGTTACCCGCATCTTTTTCCCCTTTTTTCTTTTACATTCAGTTCCAAGTCTAGAGTTTTTTCGTTTCGAAACAACTCGGTAGGTTGATTTTTTCTCAGTTTTTGCTTTGATTGTTTAAGCCATTAGTCTCTTATCTTTACCTGCACCGGTGTTAGATCTTACTTGTTCCGTTTTTTGATTCAGTTTCTTTCAAAAAGAGAAAATATAAAGATTGAAAATTGGTAGCATAACTGTAATATTTATCATTTCTTTTCAAGGTAGCGTAATTTGTCTTGCTTTAAAAATTTAAAAGAAAAATGAAAAATATTCTTAGGTTTGCTTATCTTTAGTTTTGAAAGGTATATAAACGAAAAAGTTTTGTGAAAGTTGTTTACTTTTATGCACTCTCCATTTCAGTCACAACCATGCCACACACTTCACTACAACCTTTGAGTAAAAAAAGCCTTTAAAAAGAATACTTAATAAAATTTATTTGCAACTTTTTCTTTTTAGGGTTGTCACTACACCAACTAGCTTAGGCTAGGTTTTTAGATCAAAACACACCTAAACTATCCGGAATCATTTTTCATTAGTTAACAATCGTAGTAATACATTCTTTAGGTAAATCCATTTGTATCAAAACTTCTTGGGAAACTCCACTGAAACCGGAGCTAAGCACGAGGTCGTGTGAGACTGGAATTGTTGAGGATAACCCCTCACTTTCCTTTTGAGGATAAACAAGAGTTGTCTCACGTACCGGGGTCCTTTTGGACTTCAGTCTTTGTTACCCTGCCCATGCGTCACGGCTAGAATGACGAATGTCCCCCCAAGAATTTTTGTACTTATGGTAGCCTTAGTATCTTGACCATCTAAGATTCTTCACAGGTAGAGTGGAAGGCTATTTCCACTTCACCTTGGACAGACGTGGAAGGTAACCCTTTGGTAGTAATCCCAGGAGGGCAGTTTGGTGATTCAAACACTTTCACCCAGAGGACCTCTATTGGACGTCGTGTAACTGACCATCGATACTCTATTGGTTTGTTTTGGGCCCTCATCATCCCAGACTTTCCTCTGAGATTATTAGATTTGTTTTCCTGGTTTTGATCACTGTAGGACATTTGTAGTGGTGTGCTCTTTGTGTTGCTTGTTTTTAGTTGGCCTTAGAATTTTCTTGCCTGTTGAGCCGGAAACTATGGATAGCATCCCGGTGAGCACCAATCAAGGGACCCATGTTCAAGGGGCTCCTTATGCTTTTCCATTCATTGGGAACATTGGTACTCCCTTAATGGATACCTTCAATCTTCCGGGATTCACTATAGGGATACCAATTTAGTTGTTTTCCACTCCGAACGCCTTGCATGCTCCTGATGCTTCTCAAGTAAGCACCTCACATCAAGAGCATCAAAAACCTATGCTTGCTTCGCCAGTAACATCTTCTCCTCCTCCTTCTACCTCATGTGGTGAAAGTAGTAATACTAGTAACCAACAGTCTAAAAGGAATAGATGGAGGAAGAATAGGAAGAAGATTCCAAAGCAAGGGGGCAGCCACCCAGCCTCTAGAAGTCATGCTGGGGGCACCTACCCAACCTCTAATGGTCATGTTGGGAGAAATCACTCAGTCACTGTAAATCATACTGAACCCACCCACCCAGCCTCTAGAAGTCATGCTGGGGGCAGCCACCTAGCCTCTGGATTTCATGTTGGGAGAAAACTTTCAGTCACTACAAATCATACTGAAAGCATGTCTTCAACCACTGTTGCTCATGTTGAGGACACGTCATTGATCACTGCTGGTCATATTAATGACAAGTCACCAGTTATTGTGAGTCATACTGGAGACACTGAATCAACCACTGCAAGTCATACTGAGAAATTTGACATTGTCGATAAACCTAATAAATAGAAGCTTCAGTTCCCTTGTAAGTTTTGTGAGGGAGACCACCTGACCTATTTGTGCCCTGTACTTCCAGAAGTGCAAAGAGTGTGGTCCATAGTTCAAAAGTATTTTGCTTCTGAGTAACCAGTCACTGCAAGTCATGCTGGGGTCAAGCTGTTAGCCAATTCTAGTCATGCTGAGAGTATTGTTGTTGTAAAGGAGTCTCGGTTTATAAGACGCAAGCCAAAGTTCCCTTGTAAACTTTGTAAGGGATATCACCTTACTCACCTATGCCCTACTATTCTAGAGGTGCGGAGAGTGTGGTCCATGTTTGAAGGATCCTCTGCTCCTGAATTGTCTATAGGTTCCCCATAGCTTGATCAACCTTTGGTTGATGAAGTGGTTGAACCAATGCAATCTTTGGTCAACCCCACTCTTCCTTCGGAGAGTGAAGTGATCGAACCGATGCAATCGTCCACCGATCCCATTAGTCCTTCAGAGATTGATGCACCTATCCCTGAAGTCTTATGCATTACCAGTTCGGATGTTTCTGAAATGGGGGTCACTTCATCTGTGCCGAATGAACCCATACCAAGCTCTGGGATCATTTCCTTTGATTGGAATAGTCTAACTGGGCCTCGCCTTCCTTCTTCTACACCTTTCCAGATAAAAGTTGATATTGGAAACCATGCGGTTCACCGATGTATTGTAGATGAAGGAGCCTTTATTAGTATCTTATCCCCTTATGCTTGGAGAGATTTAGGTTTTCCTAACCTTGTTCCAGCTGTTAATTGGTCGTTGACCTTCGATAGAAGACCTAGTGAACCGGTGGGATTCCTCCCTCAAGCACCTGTTCCTTTGGGTGGAAAAACAGTCTTAGTTGATTTTATGGTTTTAAAGGACGCTATGGATTTTTATATGATCCTCGGGCGTGATTATGTGTATGCTATGCAGGTTGTGGTGTCTACGCTCATTAGTGTGATGCATTTTCCTCACAACGAATGCATTATCACTATCGATCAACTTACATTTGTTGACCCCTCTTATTACCCAACTATAGACCAAGTATGTCCCCCGTCAGTAGGCACTACCATGTCACAATCAAATTATGTGGCATATTGTTCCTTGAGTCCAATTGCTACTGAGAAGAAGCCTCTGAATTCATGCTTACCTTCTCAGGATTGGGTCCCGACAATTGACCAGGCAATAACTCCATCTAAATGTTTAGACATGCTTTCTATTTGGGATGATATGCTTCCATCTGTGAAATTTTCCTAGAGTTTATAATGTAGTTTTCCATTCATTTGGACATTGATCCACCGTCGAGCATTCTTCCACCTTTTTCGAGCTCGTTAAAAATAGTAAGGAGGCTACAAGCATTCTTCCACATTTTCTTCGAGCTCGTTAAAAATAGTAAGGAGGTTACAAGCATTCTTCTATCTCTCCTTTGAGCTCGTTAAAAACAGTAAGGAGGTTGCGAGTTTACTTTTTCGGGCTCGTTAAACCTTTACAAAAAAGATTGTTATAAAGTCTTTTTAAGCTCTTGTTTGACTTTTCAAAAACAAATAAGATTGTCGAGCATACTTGTTCTCTTCAGACTCGTTAAAAGGAAGTGAAGGAACATCCGCTTAAGTATACGTTTACCCCTTTTCCGGACTTTTGTGGATTAGTTACGAAAAAGGAATACTCTAGTCATTCGTGGCTAGAAGAGTTCTTCTCTCATAATTTTACACTTTTTCGAGGGAGGAGACTAACTGTATGAAAAAGGACTTTTGGAGCCTTCTTTAGGGTTTTCAGGCTCTCGAAACATGAAAACACCAAGCGAGCATTCACCTACTCGGGCTCGATGTGAAATCCACAAGATAGTATATAGAGGATTGTTTAAGTTTTTCAGACTCTATAAACAGGAAAACACTGGCGAGCATATACCAACCCGGGCTCGATACTAAAATCCACGAGTAGGTGTATGGAGTTATTGTTTAAGTTTTTCAGACTCCTTAAAATTGAAAACATTGGCAAGCAAGAACAGATCTCGGCTTGATATTAAAATCTAGAGATCAGTACTATAGAGTATTCTTCTATATCTTCTTTGAACTCTGTAAACAATGAAGAAGGTCCTGAGTCTTCCTCCCATGGGCTCGTTAAACTTTTACATGGTTGGGCTTATTGAGTTTGCTTTCTTGGACTCATTAAAACAACAAGAAGGACATTCTTTTACCAAAAAGAATAAGGGAAGAGAAGGGTACATCTACATCTTTTCAGTTTCAAAGGAAGTTAAGTCAATCATGTCCTTGAACACAACACCTATTTGAGTCCATCATTCAGTTGGGTTTAGATTTTGACCTTAGGGTGAAACTGATCTCCAAGTTTTCAACTCCCCCAATTGGTTATTCTTCCAATCATATGGAGGATCTGCTAATGTCTCCTACATTGCAGGTTTATCACTTTTCCCTCATGTTAAAAACTTCCTAAGTCACTTTTGTGTCGTACTCATTGTTCAAGGATACAGCATGTGTCGGCCATTCTGCAGTTTACCTTAACTTCATGTGTCGGCCATCCTGGTGTCAGTTGTTTCATCTTGTTACTTGTCCTAGTCGAAATCATCTCAAACTTGTGAGTGTTCCTCGTGTTGGATGATGGAGGATGCATTAAGGCCTCCCTTCCAACGAACTTCAACTCATTATGCTCTGGGAATGAATTTTAGAGTTTCAGTTAGTACCTTGGGGATTGCAGTCATCAGTGGTAGTTTCCCTCGTTGTTGAATAATGGGAATACATCAATGTTTCTTATTCGATAGGTTCCTCAGGTGTTCGACTTCGATTCCATTTATTCATACTTGTTGGAACATACTAGGTACCTTGGACCCATTATCATTATCGATGGAAGTCCTCGCGTTTGTTAACTGTATACATCAATGACCGGTAATCAAATGATACCCCCCATGATCGACTCCAGCTCATTTATTCACATGTTTAGGGTTTGTACCTTGGGATTGTTTAGATGAAGACCTTGGAATTCTGATAGCATCACCCTATTTATGTTATCACCCAAGCTGTGTAAGATTGAGCCTTACTCATTTTTGGCTCTTCATGAGACATAGATCCAGCTTGTTGTTATGGCTATGATCTCTCATTGTTGACATGGATCCACGCTTGTATTTTAGTGACCATGCTATATATACATCTCCCAGCTATGTATTGGAGATCATGTTGTATCACACTGAACATCTATATGATGTCAAGATTGTAATTACTCGCTGACCTTGATCATTGTTTTCAGGTACTTTTGTGACTTGGTCCTACGGTTTCTTGCTCCCTCTCTAACTTGGAATTATAATGTATTTTGGTCATCATTTCCCTCTGACCTCACACATTAGGGGGCATCTGTTATAGGTCAAATCTACACTTCTCCGTCCGTGATCACATTGCTCTATCGATCACACAAAAGGACACTATGGATGGAAGAGCTAGGTTGACCCTGGATGAGTTACTGCTAAGATCACACATCTTCAGCTGAAAAATATATTTTTTTCTGCATATTTCAGTGAATGTGCGCTACTCTTATAAATGGAAACCCGTGCACATATCCTAAATGTGCGCAGGTTTCACTATAGACAACCCGCGCACATTTCTGAAAAGTTGTATGCATGAGTTGTTGAGAGACTTGGATGCGCACCATGCGCAAGTCCCCTAGTGTCATACCCGCGCACATATTAAGATGAAATGAAAAAATATATTAAGATTACGAATTGGGATTAGTTGAAGTTGGTTCTGCAACTTCCCCAACCTCCCAATTCAACCACCTCTCGAATTCAACTGCCTACCTTGTCCCATAAATACAAGGAGGATCCATGAGAGAGGGACCTAGAAGGAATGCTTTAACTACTGTTACGCTGGAGGAAATCCCAATTCATTGTGAAGAGCAGGAGCCCAGGACTCGGTTGCAGAAGTGTCTGGACAGATTAGGTATATCTGTACTTTTCTACATTTCTTTGACAATAAAAGGTGGAAATACCCTTCCCATGCCAAATTGAATGTCTATTGGATTGAATGTTCATTTGGTTTAATGTCTGATTGTATTTGATGTTAAGTTGTTTATGATTTCATCATATTTATTATAGTCAAGATACATTGAGGAAGGTTTACTTTGTGTTGCAAGTTCATCATAGCGGAAGATCAAGCGAAAGCTAGGACCAGCCGTCGATAAAAAGGTACTTCTTTCGATATCTCGATCTCTTTCCATTTGTAGTAACTAATGCAAGACAATGAATGTATTTACTTGTCACCCCACCCAAGTTGGTAGTGTCTTCTCCTCAAATTTAAGCTTATCAGAAGTCCAGGTGGAGGAATGGAAGGAGTTCACTCTCAAGTCGCAACAAACGATACTGAATAAAGGAATATTGGTTTTGGATCGAGCATACAATAATAACCTCCCTACAGTGGATGTTCATTGGTGGTGATCGACCTCAGATTTAGGCTTATCAGAAGGCTAGGTGGAGGAATGGAAGGAGTTCACTCTCAAGTTGCAACAAATGAGACTCTTCCTAAATAATAATCCAGACACTATCGTTTGTTCGTGAAATAAAAAGGATGGTCAACTCATGACAAAGTAGGCATATGAAGCCTTGATCAGTGTCAATCAGGAGAAGCAACCAAAATGGGTGGCAACGTAATATTTGGAAATGGAAATGCCCCATTAAAGTCAAGTGTTTTGGATGGCTCCTCCTGGAAAATAAAATACTCACCTCGGACAACTAAATCAAAAGGTGTGGCTCTGGACCTAAAAGGTGCATGATTTGTAAGGGTAGATGTAGAAAATATTGACCATATGTTTGTAAAGTGTTATTTTTTGAAGCAGGTTTGCAACAATACAAGTTGCTCCTCCATTGTACGAAAATTTGGGCAGGGAGGGTCTGTTTGAAGAAAATATGAGGGAGTGGTTGATAGTGAATTGGGAGTGGACTAAGCTGGCTAATTATACTATTGTGGCATTTGTGGAAGCATAGGAACCTGGTATTGTTTCGAATATAGATAGGTTAATTCCCAAAAGGTGGTCCTTGACACCAATGGGGATTACAATATTTATCACTCTATGATGAGGCCTATCAAAACCAGAGGATTTTCTCCTCCCCTCCTCGAACTCTCCATCTCGGTTGTATTTTTCAACGGTGCTTCTCAATATGGTGGAGCGTTAGTAGGGGGCCATGATGATTATTAAGGTACAAGACCACTTCACCTAGAAAGGTTGGATGGGTTGTGGCTCAGCCTCCAACACCAAGAGCAAAGCCCAAGATTTATTTGGTCTACTCTCCTTAGCAAAAATTTTGGGAATCACAAAACTCCAAGTAGTGGGAGATTCAAAGGTTTTAATAGATTAGTATTCTGGGTACAAATCCATCTAGGTCCTTCAGCTTGAGTGGTGGTTGGCGGGGTAGTAGGTCCCTCCAACAAAATTTTAGGTTCTTTGTTTCTTGCATGCTTACAGATGTTTCAAATCGGAGGTAGACATTCTATCCAAAAAAGGCCTCCTAGAATAAATAGGTATCTTTCATCTCCAACTCTAGCATGAGTACATTGAGATGGCATCCGAATATTTCAAGTTGTTTTGAGTTAGACGGTTGAGATGCTTCTTTTCTGCATTCTAGTTTTCTCTGTTCCTTTTTGTTTTAAGATGCTCATCTTACGTTTCATCCTATCCATATTTTTGGGTTAAATGCCCCCAGTTTCATATTGGTCGCTCCCCAGCCCCCTTGGTCCCCACAATCCTTTGGTTTGCTGGGATTGTTCTTTTTTCGGTTTGGATACTATTGGCAGAACATTCTACTGCTATGTGTTTCCAACAGTCATCCTTTTTTTTGGATGTTTTCAACAGTTTCATTTTAAAAGCAAATGATTGTTTGGGTATTAAGTTCTATGTTTTCCTAAAGCCTTGTACACTTTGATTCAACAAATTGAATAACAAGTGTGGAGGTTTTTTGAAAAAAAATGTTCATCGCCCATCAATTATATCAATTCCTGTATGAAAAAAAGTGAGTTGGCAAGCACAGGGAACTTCACTCCAAGGTTAAATTTAGATCAAGGGCTAAGTGTTTACTAAGGAATGTGAGACTGGTTACATCTTCCATCATATAGTTGACAAGTCTCACTTGGCTCGAATTTCATGACTAACCTTCAATGTGGATATGATATAGATCATACTCTTATATGTTAATCGTTATATTAAAACTAGGTAGGTATTTCGACCTATGTTATTATGTTAAAAACATTATACATAAGTTATGCTACATTGTAAACCATGGATTCCATCCTTTGTATGATTTTTGTATATAATAGTTGCACCAAGTGTTATAGGGTTCTAAACACCCTTAATGCTAGGGAAATGTTCTAGGAATTGGTTTTGTATAGTTTACATACCAGGATCTTTTTATAAATAATTAATAGGCATCGTTACCATATAATAAGGTTGGATTAATAGAACTATGTTATATGAAATTTGAATTAAGGCCTTTAATGGAAGGATCCCAATTTAGTAGTGATATTATTTAATTCAAGAATTCAATTGTATTTCGGTTAACACCAAAATTAGTAGGTGTGGCAACAAGGGCCATTGGTGTCGACACATGATAACATAGATTAGGAAGCAGTCCTTTGGATAATGATTCAATCATATTTCTTCATAGAAACTCTAAGGGAATGTTGGCATGAAGGTTACAATAACTCAAGTAATTGAATGAGTAAGTACTTAGAAAACTAATTTTTATTTATTTATGGTGTATATATGTGTATCTCCATGTGGAGATGTTACACCCTTATTGAAGCATCCTAGAATGAGCTTTCTTATCAAAGTCCAAATTTGTCTTTTCCTAACTTTGAATTAATTAATTAAAGGCTCTCATCCCATTCTCATCAAGTTCCACAAGCTAATTCACTCTCGCCTGAACAACCCCTTGGTTTGTGGTGAAGTGCTTCAATAATTGGCATACTGGGATCTTCAAATGGATTGGAAATTTGTCATCCATTCCATATACCAATTCAAATGGGATCTTGCATGTAGCTTGTTTCTTCATAATCCAATCTACCCACATAGCATATTTATTCTTTCTATTTCAGCTTCTTTTTTTATCACCAACAATATTCATGATTATGCCCACTAGATTCTTATTGCCTAATTTTGCAAGGCCATTTCTTTATAGATAACAATTTTTGAGGCATGGGACAAGATGATGCCAAAATTAAAGAAAAAATATGACAATTCAATTGACTTGAATGCCTTGGAGTTGTCGATAGTGATATTCACAAAGAACCCGAAATGGATGATTATTGTATCCTTCGAGAACTCTATGACTACCTTATTAGTTTCCCTTTTCATAGGTATTGCTTCAACCCTCCTACTAAACTAATCATTAACGGTGAGTATACATTTATGACCATTACTAGATTTTTCCTTAAATTCCTTGATTAAATACAAACCATACTCTTGGAATGGCACTTCTACAACTACATGCTTCAAATGCAAAGCTACTAAATGTTTCCTTCCAAGAAACTCCTGACAAGGTTGGCACACCCTAACGAACTTGTGAACATCAAAATAGTTGGTTAAATATACCCTTCTCATAGGATCTTATGAGCTATTTTCCTTGTTGGATAATAACCACCACAAAGTCCCATGTGAAATTCTATCAATGGCCTCCAGGATTCTAGATCATTTATGCATCTCAAAATAAGACCCTCTAGGCTTCTCCATCGCAATCCTTCTTGAATGAGAAAATACTTTGACTCTTTGAGCCTTAGGGCTCTTCTTTTGATTGACAAGGTGATTTGGGTATTACCCCATATTTGTATAGGGTGTTCACATAAATGTTTTGTAAAGGAATTTTGGACATACTCCAAGCAAGTCTTGGTAATGGTTGATGAATTATGGGCATGTTTTAACCTTGAACAACATTAAGAAAATAGTATGGAAGAATTGAGTATAGCATAAGGGGGGTTTCTTCAATCGAATGGATACTCAAGGAAAATGCACAATTTATAGCACATGTTGTTTATGGGAAGATTTGAAATTCCAGGTGAAAATAAGTATAATAGTTTTCTGTCAAGGTATGGAGGCTCTTCAAATGTTGTCATTTTGAGGTGAAACGAAAAACTCCTAAAACCATGCTTAAAGAGGTTTTATTTGTTTTACATTTCACCATTGGTGAAAATTGAAGCTATGGAACATGAGGTACAAGAATTTAATTCATATTTTGTCTTTAGTTGGTTCAACATGTGAGTTTTAATTTGTTACAAATATTTGGTATTTATCCAAACTCTCCAAACTCTAGTTCAAAAGAGAGTTTCCATGTTACAAGTGAAGATAATGGTTTAATCCTAATATCGCTAACATCAAAAGTAATTGATTTTCCTTTTCATCGATAAAGGGTGTGCCTTGGTCTTCCGGGGATCCCTCCATTGACACCAAATGAGTTTTCAATGGTGAATAGTAGAGATTTATGAAAAATCTCAAAATGGTTCTAAAATTCATTGGACTAGAATCTTCTAGAGAACTAAAGAAGAATGGAATGTCTTCTAACTCAACTCGTATGCTCAACTTGGATTCGTGATTATGTTGGATGCATTGGGACTCTAGCACCATCTTACCAACTTTCCGTGAATCACTCATAGAAAACTGAAACTATTCAAGTGATTTCAATGCACAAAGGGATAGTACTTTACTTTCAGTCATTGGTGGACAAAATAAATTTGTCTTGGTATTAAATCATGGGCTTATTTGAAGAATAAATCTTGCAGTTCCAAAATTTCTATCCTAAGTAATATTACACTAGTTCCAAAATAATTAGAAGTAAGAAGATTCCCTTTTAAAGAATATTACCAAAATCAGAACCAATAAATTCAATCTCAGAAAAATATTATGATTTCTAAACCTAGCCAAGGAGCTGAAGCTAGATTTCCTTTACAAATGACCAATAAAGAGACTTTCCCTCGTGGAGGAAAGCATGTGGCATGCTATAAATTTGAAATATCAAGTGAAGGAGATGAATACCCAAATGAGACAATGGAAACACATTTAGTAGGAAACCTTTCCATTTAAGGTCACTGAACCATAGATCTTCCTCAAATCATAGGAATAGGTTCAAAACGGTTGTAGAATAGAAAAATTGATTGTGTAAATATAGAAGAGATTTAACTAACCTCTAAATTTGTTGCAGAAGTATTCTGGGCCAACTTCAAATCAATCCTTGTCGTCCTTTTCAAAATACTCCACGTTCTCTCAATGGCACCTCTCTACATGGAACTTGCAATATTTACGCTAATTTTGAAGCCCCTTCCCTCACACCAACAACATGGGAAATCGCCTAATTTTTCCAAAAACCACTCTCCTCAACCAAATCACACAAAAAAATGATGAATTCTACCCTAATTGCCTCTCAACCCCCCCAAAACGCCCCCTATCATACCAAAGACAAACATTTGGTGCCAACCCACATTTAATAGAGTCTCCATGGAAGTCATCTTGGTGTCGGCTAATGTTTGATAAGGTCTCCATGGAAGTCGCTCGATTGCAAGATTCTAGGAAAATCCAAGAAGAAATTAGGTCATTATGACTCCTACATGTACTCATTAGATGCAAACTCCCAAGGAGAGAGAGCAGGATCCCAATGTTAGAGATAATGTGTGATAGTACATGGTTGAGGGCTTGGTGTAGGAACAAGTGAAATAACCTCTTAACCATGCGTGCAATAGTGTAATAGTAGCAATTATAGGAAAACCTAACAAAAATTACACCCTCACTATGTTAAGGTAAGTATGTTTATGTTCGTTGTTTTTTTTAAAGAATTACTAAGTTGGTTAGAGGAGTTAAGTTGAGTTATAGGAGCTTAGGGTGCTTGATTGACTAGATAGTAAGAGGATCTAAGTTGAGTGATTGATTTCCTAATGAGAACAGAAGAGTGTACTCCTGTAATAAGTGAGGAGTTAACAAATGGAGGAGTCAAGAGTCTAGTCCTTACCTTTTGGGTTATGGATTGATTATAGACCTCCTAGTAGTTCCTCCTTAGTGGATACATAGCCCAGCTCAAGGGTGGTCTCTCAACTGAAATAATACAGGATGGATAGAGACCTATGGTTGGGTGGAACGTTTCTCTTCAATATTCAGTTGTTGGGACAATTTCAATTAAAAGATAAGTGTTTAGTGTTGTTTTTAATTATGCCAAAATTTATGTATGATGAGTGACTATTTGCTTATGTTAAATTGAATGAATGAGCCAATTTGAATTGTTGCAATTGAATGCCTCTGAATAGCATAAAATGAGTGTATTTATGTGCATGAGTTTATTGTTATGCCTGTGATGAATACGCTGATACACGAATGTTGTTTGTTTGAAATTGATTATAATTCCGTTGTGTATGTTTAATATGCATTGCACACACATTTAAATGTTAATAAATTTGATGATATGGCCTTAGAGGTGAATTTTAGCACCCCGTGGATCTATCATGTTCCCTCTGCTAGTTGGCTTGGTGGGAGAGGACGTGACAGAGTGGTATCAGAGCCAATGGTTGCGGCACTTGGGTTATTTGGGCCGGAACTTACACCTACAGGCAAAAAACCAGAAATGCACAGGAGGTGTTGTGAGTGTTTGGTGAAATTGTGGGATCAACTATGGACAAAAATCAAAGTATTCAAATGGTGTAGAGGATCACACCACTGTGTAGAGATCGCCGAGAAATTTTCGACGATACCAATTTCATCAAAAATGGACTTCGAAGGTGAAAGATATCGACATCAGTGCAGTCATACGAGGTAGAATTTAGATGTTCTGACTTCCGACGTACGAAAGCCGTAGTCGGGAGGTCGCGGAAATTTTCAATACCTGTGTTTTGCATGTCAACTTCTGACTCCCGATGTACGAAGGGTAGCAGTCGGAGTTTGGAAGTCAAGGTTGATAGGTCATAGTTGGAGTTGCAGTGCCGAATTCTGACTCTCGACGTGCAGAGGGTGGAAATCATAGTTCGGAAGTCGGGGGGTGACGGGTTAGAATTGGCGTTGCGGTGCCAACTTCTAACTCCCGACTCTCGACTAGCGAAAGACCGAAGTCAGAGTTGAGAGGTCGAGGGTGGTTGCAAAGATCGGTTGGCAGTGTGGACTTCCGATTCACGTCTCGCGAAAGACCGAAGTCGAAGTTGGGAGGTTGGGGGCGGTTGCGGAGATCGATTGACAGTTTCAACTTTTGACTTCCGACGTATGGATAGTAACAGTTGTTGGTTGTGGAGCCAGATCTTCTAGTCTCATAGATGATATTGTATCAACCGTGTTTGTACCCCAGTTCTATATGATATGTAGGTGGATTGTACACTCACCCCAGCAGGGGGGTGTGGGGGGGCATCGCCCCCCCACGGGGTTCCAGGGGGGACCATCCCCCCTGGCTGGGGGGTTCGGGGGCAACGCCCTTGAAGAAAATTTTTGGGGTTGTTTTCGCCAGCTGTTTTGCGGGCCCATGGTTTTGGGTATCCCGTGGTATTTTTCCATTGTATTTCCCTTATAAAAGAAAGACATTGTAATACGGCTAGGGTTGTTGATGTATTAGTTTTTATTCATTGTAAAGATCTTTGAGATCAGGAGAGAGACTGTGAAATAGAGAAGAGGAAGTGCAGCGGTTGTGCTGCAGGTTGTATCCCTTCGATTTGCTGGACGGTAATAATAATAAGTACTGCAGTGTGGACGTAGCCCAATTTGGGTGAACCACGATATATCTGTGTCTCTCTTGTAATGTGTATGTGTGATTATATTTGCATTTTTGTTTATTGTTATTGCTCTGCGATCCTGTTTTTCTAACAACAGTTGGAGTTGGAGAGGTTGGGATTGGCTGAGTCAGGGTCGAGACATCGGGGACTAAAAAAACAAAAAAGTATAGAGCCTGAAAATTGTTTCGGCCATAACAGGAGCAATTCAACTCAGAATTGGATGAGACTTGTGGCATTGGGACGACTTTTGAGAAGGTGATGAAAACAAAAGTGAGAGGCTCGAGCCAGTTTTGCTCCAATTTGGAGGAAATTTTGAATTAGGAACTTTAAAGGATCAGTGTCCCGAGACCACATGGAAGCTCGATTCGGGCCTAAATTGCTATAGTGCGGTCATGGACTAGGAACACAGTTAAATTTGGAATCTTGGAGCCAAATTCCCAAACGTGTGAATCTGAGATATAAAAGAAGGCCAAAATGCACTATTCCAGATGTAGCTAGGGTTTTCACCCTAGCTTGTGCAAATGAGCACCTACTAAGGAGAATGGACTCCTTAGTAGCAGTTCAATAAACAGTAAATTAAAGTAATAAAATGATACGAATTCTAAACTAGCATAAGCATTAATAAACATAACAAAACATGGAAATATGGTGAAGATCTTTCTTTTTTGTATTAAAATTTTACCTCAGGTGTAGAGGTTGGTGAAGTTCTTGCAATAGTCCAAGAGGGTTGCTCCAAACTCTAGCTTTGCTCCTTCTCTTTCTCCAAAGGGTTGGAAATGGGCCAAAAGGGGCACTCAAGGGTGAAAGTAGCTCAAGGGTGAGCTAGGGTTTCAAGAATGATTTTGGTAGAGTAAGGGTGTATTTGACTGTGGATATGAAATGAGGGGTCTCCATCACCTATTTATAGGTTTTTAGTGGTGGAGTGCTGGCCCATGGTTTTGGGAACCATATGGTTTAGGTCAGCTGTATAGGGTTTTTTCCTCTTTTTTAATATTTTTTATTCCCTTTTTAGAGGGTTTTTGCTATTTTGGAGGAATTTGGGATTATTTTGGGGAAAAAAGGGGTTTTTTGGCCTTTTGGAGGCTTTTTAATGGTTTTGTGGCCTTTTGGAGGCTTTTTAATGGGATTTTAAGGTTCTAGAGGTAAATATGGTAGGAAATATGGACAAATGAGTCATGTAATGGGGTAGATGAGGTAGTGAGCACTTTTTGGATGTTAACACCAGAGCACTTTTGGGGAATTTTGAAAAGCTTGCAAAGGGAAAAAGTGACCCTAGATTTTGAAACCAAGAAAATTTATAAACTCAACATTTTATATACTGATTAAAACAAGCAAATTTTGTTAGACGAAGTTTTTAAAGAAATGCTTAGTTTGGGATATAGCGATTTTTGCCAAAAATTCCAAGATTTTGAAAAAGTTGCATAAGTCAAAAGTAGTCAAACCCATAATTTTATAGAAGATGACTAGTGCATCAGATCAGAGATATGAAGAATGTTGAGTGGTCCTTGTTATATGGAATAAATTTTCTTAGTAGAAATTTTTTTCTTGTTCTCTCTAGATTTACTTCTACAAGTAGTAGAAGTTGCTCGTCGAGGCTATTTGCACCTGTGGAAAAAGTGCAGAATTGGGCGAAGTTGACACTTTTGGGAGAGTGTAAATTCCACATCCGAAATCAGAATGGAGTAGGAGGATAAAAGTTGGAAATATTATCCAGAATATAACAGGGGTACATAATCAGAATTTGAATGAGGGACTCCAATATTTCAGGGATCGGAACAGAAAAGTGTCTGTAACCTTGTTTTGACGAAAAAATTGTCAATAAAGGTAATTTCCAGAACTGCATAAATGGAACAAAAGGGAAGAGGACCTAAGAACCATGTGAATAATTCCATGAGACTAATTCTATTCAAATTAGCATTTTTATGTTTCATTCCATATATTACTAAAATGTCTAATAAATATCTCTATGATGCACATTGTTTGTAGTTGATAAGCCTTCAACAATTGTAGATAGGGCAGCAGGTAAAGGGGAAAGAGTCTCCAAATGAAAGTGGTGATCATGAATGATGAAAAATACCCCTATGATCATGATGAGGATGTCTTGGGATAAAATATGCAATAGGACAATGCTGAAATAGAGTCAAATGGGAGAGGGAGCAAATCACTCCTCAAAATTTGGTTGAAACAATGAGAAATTTCAATGAGATATTGATCAAAGATCAAGAAGAGCAGAACCAAATTAATGATTCTATCCTTCAAATCCTCACTGAAATTCAGTATAGATATCATCTTGGATCTAATCCAAGCAATGTTGGTCAAGAAATAAGAAGTGCAGAGAGTCGCTCTAGAAGTCAGAAAGAGGACCCCAAGTTGAAGAAGTTGTTCCTTCAGAAGGGGACGTAAGATATATTCACCAAGATATTCTTGTAGTAGGTCATGTGATTCTAAAAATTCCCAAAGCATTCCAAGATGTACTTCCAGAAAGTTTGAAAGAAGAAGGGATTTAAAAAGGATTCCACACGGTGAATTTAGGAAGGCAAGGCCTCCCACATTTGATGGAGAAAGTTTGACCGATCAAGAAGCAGAAGAATGGCTTCTTGGGATGAAGAAGTATTTTAGAATCCATGATTACACAGGAAATGAGAAGGTTAGAATTGCTATCTACAATCTAAATGGCCAATCTTCAATTTGGTGGGAGCACCTCATGCAAGTGAAAGGAATCGAGAAAAGAAGGATCAATTGGGAGTGATTTAAGAAATATTTCAAGGAGAAATACATTTCTGCTAGGTACTATGATAAGAAGGGGAAGGAGTTCAATGAACTAAAATTGGGACATAAATCTATGGAATAATATGTCCATAATTTTTTGGAATTGTTAAGGTATGTGGATTACATCAAATATGAAAGAGTGAAAATCCAATGTTTCCTTGGAAGTCTGCCACAAAATTTCAGAGATAGGATTGAGTTTGTAAATACACCAACTCTTAATGAAGCCATTAGGATGGCGATGCATTTCTATGAGCAGAGCAAATGAAAATCATAGGTTCATCCAGCATGGAAGGGAAATCCAAAAGGGAAATTTAACCAAAGGAGAAGTGGATTTAAACCTCCATTTAAAAATCAGCCAAGAAATTTCCAACAAGGACAGCAAGCACGAAGTGGAATTAAGCCAACAATAGCAATAGAAAAAAGGCCAAAAGGACTGCTTCAGTGTTGGGTATGTGGAGAGAAACACATGCTTAAGGACTTCCCACATTGGAGAGAGAACCCTCGGAGCTTGCATGACTTAAAATCAACAGTTACAGTGGATGATATGGCAAGAGAAACTCCCCAAATTTATGTAGCATTGGATAATTATCAAGCAGGCCATCAATAAAAAATAGTAGAAGTTGAAGGTAAGACTGCTAAGCAATCTATTTTTGTTTTGATTGATACAAGATCTACTAATAGTTATGTTTCTCCAAAAGTTGTTGAAAGTTGTTTCCTTGGAAAAATGAAGCATAATAAGTCGTGGTTCGTTCAATTAGCCACAGGGAAAAAAAGAAAAGTGAGTGAAGTAGTGATGGAATATCCCCTAGAGTTGAAGGATTTCTGACCAAAGTAAATTTAAATTTCCTACCATTAGGATCTTATGATGTTCTTATTGGTATGGATTGGTTGGAAAAGCATAGAGTCAAAGTATATTGTTATGAAAATGTTTTTGAATGCATTGATGAAGAGGGAAGGATGAGATTAATAAAAGGAATTCCCAAGCAAGTTTCAGTAAGGTAGATTTCAGCCTTACAATTAAGAAAGTTTTACAAGAAGGGTTGTCAAATATATGCATCTCACATATTAGATTCCTTGGAGAGAAAAGGCCCAAGAATAGAATATTATCAGTTTATACACGAGTTCAAATATGTGTTTCCAGATGAAGTGCTAGGACTGCCACCAAAAAGGGACATTGATTTTACAATCTATCTTGGTCCTGGGGAAGCGTCAGTTCCAAAGATCCTTATAGAATGAGCACACCAGGATTGGTAGAATTAAAGATCAAACTACATGAATTAATGGACAAGAGGTATATAAGGCCAAGTGTGTCTCATTGGGGAGCACCGGTGTTATTTGTCAAGAAGAAATATGGGACCTTAAGGTTGCGTATTGATTACATGCAGTTAAACAATGTGACAGTCAAGAATAAGTACCCATTTCCCAAAATTGATGATTTGTTCAATCAAATGAAGGAAGCCAAAGTGTTTTCAAAAATTGACTTGAGATCCGGTTATTATCAAGTGAGAATAAAAGAAGAATACATTCATAAGACATATTTCCGGACAAGATATGGTCATTATGAGTTGGTGGTGGTGCCTTTTGGACTTACCAATGCACCTGCCACATTCATGTGCCTCATGAATAGTGTTTTTAGCAAATATTTGGACAAGTTCGTGTTAGTGTTCTTGGATGACATTCTTGTCTATTCAAGGAATGAGGAAGAGCATGAGGAACATTTAAGAATGGTGTTGCAAGTTCTTAGAGAGCACAAATTGTATGCAAATCTTAGCAAGTGTGATTCTATCAAGGAAAGGTACAATATTTGGGCCATATTATTTCAGAGGAAAGAATTGCAGTGGATCCACTAAATATTGAAGTCATAATGAATTGGTCTACTCTAAAGAATGTCACAGATGTTAGATCTTTTATGGGTCTTGTGGGATACTATAGAAGGTTCATTGAGGGATTCTCCAAGATTGTTCATCCAATCACATCACTGCAGAGGAAAAATGTAAAGTTTGTGGTCTGAAAAATGTTTAGAAAGCTTTCAACAGCTGAAGAAGTTGCTCACTAGCGCTCTTGTTTTGAAGATATAGATCCAAAGAAATATTTTGTACTGTGCATGAATGCTTGCATTGAAGGATTGGCTAGAGCGCTTATGCAAGAAGGCTTTGTAATTTTCTATGAGTCAAGAAAATTAAAAGAGCATGAAACAAATTATGCAACTCATGATTTAGAATTAGCAACCATAGTACATGCTCTTAAAATGTGGAGACATTATTTGTTGGGAAAAAGAATTGAGCTTAGAACTGATCACATGAGCTTACAATATATGTTTGATCAACCAAGCTTAAATACTAGGAAAACTAGATGGAAGGAATTCCTATGTGCGTTTGGTTTTAAAATCAAACATGTAAAAGGGAAAGAAAATAAAGTTGTAGACGCTCTTAGCAGAAAATTCCATCTAGCGGCATTAAGCATTTGCAAATCAGATTTGAGAACAAGAGTTCTTGAATCCCAAAATAGCGATGAAACTTACCTTCAAATGAAAGAGAAATTGCAGCAAGGAAAATTAGGTTAAAAATGTGAAGGGTACCAGCTCGGAGAAGATGATATTCTCCTTTATAAAGGAAGATTGTACATTCCAAATTGTGCAGACTTGAAGAAGGTGGTAATGGATGAAATTCATCAAATTCCATACTCTTGACATCCATGATATCAAAAGACAATAATAATAGCAAGAAAGCAATACTTTTGGCATGGAATGAAGAAGGGTATAGAAGAATACATTGCTCAGTGTCAAAAGTGCCAACAATTCAAGGTAGAGCATCAACATCCAGTAGGACTATTGTAACCTTTACCCATTCCAGAATGGAAGTGGGAAGTAATTTCTATGGACTTTATAATAGGTTTGCCAATGATAGTGAGGAAGCATGATTCAATTATGGTTGTGGTGGGCAAACTTTCCAAGGAAGCTCATTTTATTCCAGTCAAGTCCACTCATAAAATAGGTGAAATAGCGAGCATATTCATGGAAAATATTCAGATTGCACGGATTACCCAAAGCAATAGTTTCAAATTGAGATTTAAATTTCACATTCAATTTTTGGAAATGATTATTTCAATAATTGAGAACTCAATTGAATTTTAGTACAGCATATCATCCTAAAACAGATTGTCAAATTGAGAGGGTGAATCAAGTTCTTGAGGATATGTTGAGAATGTACGTAATGGATAAACCATCCAAGTGGGAGGATTACCTACACTTGATAGAATTTGCATATAATAATGGATGTCAAACATCATTATGAATGAGTCCATTTGAGGCATTGTATGGAAAAGATTGCAGGACTCTGGTGAATTGGGATAGCCCAGTGAATAGGGTAGTGCTTGGACCATAAATGCTCAAGGAAATGGAGCGAGAAATTGTTAATATCAGGTAGAATTTTGTTGACACAAATCCAGTCGACAGGGGTTCCTCACGCTATCGACACCCAAACCACCGCGATCTCCCTAAGCACCAGCCCAGACAGATTTTACCCTATCCAGCAACACCTACGGAGCAAATGAGGTCTCACCCGAGATGTTCAAGGGAGAGTTGACGGAACCATCTTTCCGCCGAATGAAGGAGGATGTTTTGCATTAACTAATCAACTTATTGCAACATTCATAAATAGATCTTAAACATTCAACTTGGGCATTAAGCATAATTGCAACATCATTCGACAGATTTTATCATTGACAGAACCATACATGCACAATAGATATAACAATAAAGCATTAATCGCAGCAAGAAAACATCGCATCATTCACATATTCATATCACATAATGCATTTACCACATGGAAATGAGAAAGGAACAATGATTCTGCTCACAAACTCTGTCGCATCATATTCATCATCGCAAAAACCTAGATACAACAAGATAGTCCTTCATAAGCTCATATATCTCTCAATCGCTATCAGATATTCAATTCTCCACTGTCTCTTCATTCAACTTGGTATCTCAACACTTACAATGCTAAGTCTATTTATAGGCTCACGCCTTTACAATTGCGGTCCACTTAGACAACTATTTTAACTACTTCCTAACAAACTCTACAAAAAGATGACCCAAAATCCACAAAATGCGGTCCAAATGACCCAAAATACACATGGCGCAGTCCCAATGACCCAAAATACATATGACGCAGTCCAAATGACCCCAAAACTACATAAACTATTGTCTCCTTGTGCGCTACTTTCCTCCTTTCGCAGTACCTTTGGCCTTGCGCAGCATCCACGATGTTGCGATGCTGACTCATCAAACCACCTGCCAATAGGCCCCCAACACAATCTTGTGGCTTGCGCTTGATCCACGTCAATTGGACATGGTGTACTCGTTCTTGTTTCTCGCTGGACCATTCCTCTATCACTATTCTTGCTGTCTGCAACACATTGTTGCTATGGTGATCTCTGGCTCGTTGTCATGTACTTCTCAAACTTATACGGTGATCATCTGGCTTGTTGTCATGTATTTCTCAAACTCATCCTCCAGTCTCTAGAAACCGGGTGCAGACTGAAGAAAAATTAATGAGCAGTGCCGAGGTACGAAACAGGCCAACCACTCTGGCACATCTATTTCGCACCGGGGATCACCTACTAGCGGGACCAAGGGATTGTCGCCCCTGTCATTCTAGTGGTCACAGGGACCACGAAGCTTCGAACTACCACCACATTCCTAGACATCTCGGATGAGACTTTGTCTCTTCTACATCCGAGTGTCCTCGTTGCTTCCTTCTCCAGGTGCTCATGCACACTCGTCGTTCGGGCCCTCAACGCACCTGGT
The DNA here is from genome assembly GCA_027924585.1 of Larix kaempferi. Lineage (NCBI taxonomy): Eukaryota > Viridiplantae > Streptophyta > Pinopsida > Pinales > Pinaceae > Larix > Larix kaempferi. Next base: position 15,136,067 of record BSBM01000030.1, read on the forward strand.
GTGCTACTGCACGAAATGAAATGGATCATTTCCACAGCCTCCTTGGAATTCCGAACCTATCTAGTGTCCTGATATACTCGCAGCATGAATTTCTTTCATCTGGGAGATACTTCTTTGCTCCCCTCACCTCTGTCGCCTGTATTTATGCATTCCCATCGTCCTGGATGTTATTTTTTTTATAATTGCATTCAAACATTATCTAGGATCTTACTAAGAGAATAACATGCATAGCATAACAATCATAAACACAAGAGACACAGAGTTTCCTCAGGGAAAACCAAGAAGGTGAAAAACCCCGCAACTTCCTCAGAGATAGAATAAGCCCCAATACAAAGATCACAAAGATCAATCCCCAAAAGATAGATGACTCTAGCAGCTACTCCTCCTCCACCTGTGCGCACTCCTCTCTCAACTAATGCGAGTTGGATGAGTGAGTGAATGAATAGAATGAGACACACTCACTCTCTATTTATACACAAGTTAACCTACCTTTAATTCTAGCTGGGCCGACTTCCTAAGGAAGACTAATAACCCACTCACATGACACAATCAAGGCCAACCCCACATTGGTGGTCTAATAACCCATCAAATATAAGTTGCAACACTTACAATAATACTTGTGACACTTACAAATACAAATGACGACACTTCTGATTGGAGGAATAATACATATCCATCATGAATATAATAAAGTACAAGTGTAATACATAGAAAAATATCTTCTGAAGTTACAAATACATCAACACTCCCTCTTAACTAGGAAGGTATTCTCTAGACATAGGTCATCAATACATATCGCCACAAGTCTTCAATTCTGGAGCTGGATTATCGTCACTAGATCATGGAGCATCATCGTCATTGTTGTTGTACTCGTCATCTCGATCACTAGGCTATCTCTCAATTCTTCTCATCATAGGAAGTTCTACAGAGACAACCCTTTTCATGTTGGTTGTAGGCCTATCCTCTTGTAGGTCTTCAACATCTCTGGCCATCTTATGGAATGTGCATCAACAAAACCTCGAAAGAGCATCCCAGGACTTTTACGAGCACACAGTTCAACCCATCAGATATCCCAGGATCTTTTACATGTGACCACCACAAAACCTCGAAAGAGCATCCGAGCTCAAACTATCAGATCTCCCAGGATCTTTTACATGTGGTCAGGAAAAACCTTAAAAGAGTGTCTTGCAACCTGCAAGATCACTAAAGAGCATCCCAGGACTTTTACGATCACACAACTCAACCTATCGGATCTCCAGGACTGATTACATGCCTCCTATAGCAAAACCCCAAAAGAGTATCTGAGCTCAAACTATCGGATCTCTCGGGATCTTTTCTATGCTACATGTAGCAAAACCTCGAAAGAGTATCCGAGATCAAACTATCGGATCTCCCAGGATCTTTTCTATGCTACCTACACAATCTAATACTCATGATCATATTGATCATCATCATATAGTACATCATCCTGATGCACATCATCATCACATGATTACCCTGATCATGTACACAACATCATCTTGATGCATATCATCTGGAGCATCGTCTTAATGCTCATCACACATGATCATCCTAATCATCATCATAGCATCGTCCTGATGCCTATCATTTGGAGCATCATCCTGATGCTCATCACACATGATCATCCTAATCATCATACATAGCACTAATTGGAGCATCGTCCCGATGCTCATCACACAGCGCTTACATCCACAACCATGGGAAGGATACTCCTACCACCATGCTTGGAATGGATCCTACAAATGTGTCACATCACTTTTTCCTCGAAGTATATTCTATCTGGAGAACACCAAACCTCTCTCTGAAGTACTCAAACTTCACTCTGGCTAGTGGTTTGGTCAACACATCTGCAATCTGCACATCTGTTGCAACATACTGGAGCTTCACTGCTACTATCTGCACCATATCCCTGATATAGTGATATTTGATCTCGATGTGCTTCGACTTGAACGTCGGTTTCTCTGACAACTTCACACAACTTTGGTTGTCACAATAGATACAGGTAGCATCCAACTGGAGATCAAATAAATCAGATAGTAGCTTCCTTAGCCATATTGCCTCACAACTAGCCGAACAAGCTGCAACATACTCTGCTTCGGCTGTACTCAGTGCTACGCAGGATTGATTCCTGCTAAACCAAGAGATCACACATGATCCCATACTGAAGTAGCACCCCAAAGTGCTCTTCTTATCTGCATCACTGCCTGCCCAATATGAATCAACATAACCCTCCAGTTTAAACTTTTGATTTGCATCATACTTGAGCCCATAGCAATTGTACTCTTCAGGTACCTCAGAATATGCTTTACAGCAATCAGGTGAACATGTCTAGGATCTGCTAGGAACTGGCTCAAGGTGTTCACTGCAAAGCAAATATCTGGTCTCATGTTCGTCAGGTACATCAAGGACCCAATCATCTAATGATACACCGTGACATCAACCGACTCTACTGAAGAATCACTCAATAGCTTCAGGTTCGATGCCATAGGTGTGGCCACGGCCTTGCAGACCATTATCCAGCACTGCTTCAGGATCTCTACTGCATACTTCCCTTGTCCAAGGAAGATTCCATCTGCACTTTGCCACACCTCCATACCTAGAAAGTAATGCATCATGCCCAATTCCTTCATCTCGAACTCGGCAGCAAGCTTCCTCTTCGTGTCGGCAATCAATCTATCCTCACCTGTCACAAACAGGTCATCCACATATAATAGAAGTATCACTATATTTCCCTCCTCAACCTTGTAGTAAAGGTTGGAATTTGCTTTACTCTTGGTAAATCCCAAACTGGACAAGAAGATGTCTATCCTGTCGTACCATGTCCTAGGTGCTTGCTTCAAGCCATACAAGGATTTCTTCAATCTACACACATATGATTCCCTGTCATGTGTCTCAAAACCGAGTGGCAGCTCCACATACACTTCCTCTTCAATTACACCATTCAAGAAAGTTGTCTTGACATCCATCTAATGTATCTTCCATTTCATCACTGCAGCCAGAGCAAGTATTGTTCTGATGGAAGTGTATATGGATACAGGAGCAAAAGTCTCTTCATAATCTATCCCCTCTTTCTGGGAGAAGCCACGAGCTACAAATATTTCCTTGTATTTATCTATGCTACCATCTGCAGCATGCTTGATCTTGTAGATCCACTTGGAAGTCACAATAGACTTCCCTTTTGGTCTTGGGACCACATCCCAAACATCATTCTTCATGATCGACTGGTATTCCTCAATCATGGCATTCTTCCATTACTGCATCCCGGATCCTGGGAACTTCAGATTCTTCAATATCTTCAATAAATAGTTTTCTTTGAACTTCGATGTTGGAATAAATGTTGTAGTCCTTCTTTTGTAGGTGATTGTACATGATATTTACTACAAGTCAAATTCAATTGCATGATTAGAAAACTTCTCATAGTTTACAAAACAAAGTCTTACACATAAAGGCATATGTCATACAGTCATGCAATTAACTTAGCCAATGCTTCAATACAACATTCATCCATATCCCGTATTCATACGGTAACTTTCTATATGCCTTCCATCTCTACCAGAACATTGTTAAGAGTTTGCACTACTCCCAACATGTCAGCAAAGAGGTTTCATTCTAGATAAGTAGCAATGGAATGTTGTACAGTGCCATAGGCCACTTGCCCATCACATGCATATTAGTAGTATACTGTTCATTAATGCAATTATTCTAATATGCATAACCTAAGTCTAGGAACATAAATATATACATCATTGAACAATATTATTTAATTAGATATACAAGAGATGACAATTCAAATACTTACCTTTGTTTGTTTGTTGGGTGGACTCCCTCTCAATATTTGCTTCCTTGCAGGAGCTACTAGAGTCTTTGATAGTGTGGACCTTAACCAATGCTAAAAATGGATGAGAGGTCCTTCCTTTCTACAACTCCATTCTATTGTGGATTGTAAGGAGTGCTCAACTCCCTCTTAATCCCTGAATCACTGCATAACTTCTTGAAGTCTTCTGAAGTGAATTCTCCACCATTGTCAGATCGAAAAGTCTTGATCTTCTTTTCAGTGTGGTTTTCTATCAAGGCTTTGAATTCCTTGAATTTGTTGAATACTTCATCTTTGTTCTTCAAGAAACAAATTCAAGTCTCCCTAGAGAAACCATTAATGAAAGAAACATAATATACATACCCACTCAAAGAACTGGATGACATCAGACTGCATACATCGACATGGATAATTTCCAAGATTCCTTATGCCTTGCTTTCAATGCTTGGAAATGCCTTCTTTGTGTTCTTTCCTTTTGCACATCCTTTGCAAACACATTCATGCTTGGACTGGATTTCAAGAAGACCTTCTACTGCTTTGCTGGCAATTGGTAGTGCTCTATAGTGCACATGAGCAAGCCTTCTATGCCAAAGTTCACTTGGTTCCATGGATTCATGTACCATAGCATGTTCAGGTTGTCCCTTCAATTTGTACAATCCTCCCTCTTGCTCTCCAATCACTATTGCATAATCTATGGTCTTACCTTTTGGCCACATAAGTACTTGGCCATCCACAAATGCAACTCTCATCCCTTTTGCATCCAAGGATGATATGGAGAGAAGATTCTTCTTGAGTCCAGGTACATATAGAACATCTTGCATCTTTAAAGACTTCCCAGAGTCTAACTTGTAGGAGGATTCACCACTTCCTTTTATAGGGTATTGATAATCATCCCCAAGTTTTACCTTATGAGGTGACTCATGTTCAGATAGGTCCATAAGAGATTCTTTGAATCCTATCATATGTTTAGAATCCCCACCATCAATAAGCCAATCATTACACCCATGTGTAACAGTACTTGTGAGAGCATAGATTAGAACATATTCATCATCACTTGAAGAGTCTTCACTTTCTACCTTAGTCTTCTTCCTGGGAGTTTCATCATCCTCAGCAGCATGAGCATGATACCTCTTCTTTTTGTTGTGGTCTTGAATATTCTTGGGGTAGTCTGAGGCAAAGTGTCTCTTTTCATTACAAGAGAAGTATCTAATGTGAGAGACATCTTTCTTATCTCTTTGATTGTGGTGAAAATATTTCTTGTGATGAGATTGCTCCCTCTTGGGATTACTTCTCTTGGTGTGAGCTATGATAGCTTGGTCTTCACTTCCCATCTTTTCTTCTCGAGCTACAAGCCTAGCTTCTTCTTGTGAACATTCCTCCCATAGTCTACTGAAGGAGATCAAATTCTTTCTTACACAGATACCTTAGATGAAGGAGTCCCATGACTTAGGTAGGCCATTTAATGTGGTCATGACAATTTCTCCATTCTCCACTACTTCATCCACAGCTTCAAGTTGTTCTTTGATTTGAGAGACCTTAGTAAAGTAGGATTGGATGGTCTCTTCATTTTGGAACTTAACCCCTTTCAATTGATTCCGTAGAGTCATATTCCAATTTATATTCTTTCCTTCAAGCAACTTGGTCAAGGAGTCAAACATCTCCTTAGGTGTCTTCAGAGAAGACACATGGGGTATGAGATGGTCTTTTATAGAATCAGTAATGATTCTCTTGCCTTTGACCAAGTTCTTCTTGTGTAAGGCCTTAGCCTCATCTCCCTCTGGAATTGGAACCTCTTCTTTTATGTAGGTGTCCAAATCATTCTCCTCTAGGATTAACCCAATCCTATACTTCCATGCTCAAAAGTTGTCATCTCCTTCAAGCTTATCCTCAAGCTTGGTGTGGTGAGACATCTTAATGAGAAACTCAAATGGAAATAAAAGATTTAGGTCTTACCACTTAATTTGCTAAAAACTGGATCTAGAGTTGGATTAGGGTTTGTTAGAGAAATCCCAAAAATTCAAACTTTGAATTCAAAACTTTTGAATGGATGGAAAGATGCACCTTGCTGAGTTGATCAAGCTGGTATACTTCAATTTTGAAATCTGCAAAATTTGACTCCTCAAAATTGCCTTTGAAACTTTCGGATCTTCTAGTCAAAATCCTGAACTAGGGTTTGATAATGCCCGGGGTTCTGCCCAGTCAAAAAGTTTGATCTTGTGCTCTAAAATTCAAATTTTCTGAGGAGCATCCCACTGTGGTCACAGATTCAAAAAATTTCAACTTTTGCAGAAACCCTAATTTTCCACCTTTCCGATCAAAATGCCGAACTAGGGTTTGATGATGCCCGGGGTTCTGCCCAACCAAAAAAATTGATCTTTGTCTCTAAACTTTGATTTTCTTGAGGAACATCTAGCCGTAGTCTAGGATTCCAAAAATTCCAACTTTCTTTGAAACCCTAATTTCCTGGAGCAGTGACAGGCCAAAAATTGAAAGTGCTCAGAATTGAATTCTGTCTCGATAGAAAGATGCGCCCTTGCAAGGAGGGTCATCCTAGCCTCCTGCCTTTGATGATCTGAGGAGAGAAACCCAAATATTAAGAAGCCCTAGCTTCTGCAACTGCAGAGTGTCTTCTTCTTAGCACGGCTCTGATACCATGTTAATTTTTCGATAATTACATTCAAACATTATCTAGGATCCTACTAAGAGAATAACATGCATAGCATAACAATCATAAACACAAGAGACATAGAGTTTCCTTGGGGAAAACCAAGAAGGTGAAAAACCCCGCAACTTCCTCAAAGATAGAATAAACTCCAATACAAAGATCACAAAGATCAATCCCCAAAATATAGATGACTCCAGCAGCTACTCCTCCTCCACTTGTGTGCACTCCTCTCTCAACTAATGCGAGTTGGATGAGTGAGTGAATGAATAGAATGAGATACACTCACTCTCTGTTTATACACAACTTAACCTACCTTTAATTCTAGCTGGGCCAACTTCCTAAGGAAGCCTAATAACCCACTCACATGACACAAGCAGGGCCAACCCCACACTGGTGGTCTAATAACCCATCAAATATAAGTTGCGACACTTGTGACACTTACAATAATACTTGCGACACTTACAAATACAAATGACGACACTTCTGATTAGAGGAATAATACATCTCCATCATGAATATAACAAAGTACAAGTGTAATACATAGAAGAATATCTTCCAAAGTTACAAATACATCAACACTGGACGCCTACCTCGTAAATCATTCGCAAATCCGTTCATATAAGACGTCGATCCTATCATCATATCATCCCGCTTTTTTCGGGTGAGGTGAATCCGTGGAACACGTGTTTAGACTGGACTTCTTACATGTGACCATGCTTCCACTGGCTGCCATTCGTTCCAAAAAGTGCGGACCATCAACCCTAATGTCGTTGGCCATGTTTCCACCTTGTTCTACCCATGCCAAATGGACTGGACTCCATCGTCAATCCTGTCAACCTACCGATCAGGTTCATTGGTACTGTCGGTCACTTCACCTAACGCCGTGGGTTAACTGTATTCAACTGTCTTCATTATGTGTCGCGATATTGTAGCTATTGTGACCCAGCTCCCAAACCGCGATACAAGTCCTCTGACTTACGCATCTTGTTCCTGCTGGTGCACCATCTTGCCACCTAACATTCTGCACCTTTTTTTTGTTTGTTTCTGATGTGACTCGGGCATCACACTGCTCCGAGCCCGTCCTGTAGGGCTTCAACCTGCTACCATTCACCAAATTTGGGAGCATCACTCCATCTAACTGCTACAGTTGCACTGCGCCTCCTGAATTTATGCCACTGATGCGATATGGACCAATCCAATGCATCTGTAACTTCCCTGGATGCTTCAGGAACTTGCTTTCACACAACAACACCAAGTCAGCTTGTTGAAACTGTGTATTTTTTATATGGCGATCATGCCAAGGTTTTTGCCGATCCTTCTCCATGCGTTGGTGAAAACCTACGATAAAGAGGTCTTCCTCAAGTTACACGAGTTGCTCTAAACATTCTGTTACTGCTACGTCATCATTCATTCCTGTTGCTGCCGCTATGCGCAGACTCAGAACAATGTACTCCATAGGCATAACTGCCTCTTTCCCATACACCAATTTGAAGGCTGTCTGTCTTGTCAACCTTTTGCAAGTGGTGCGATATGCCCACAAGACTGTTGGAATCTTCAAATCCCAGTCATTGCGGTTTGCATTACATACCTTAGTCAATGCATTCTCCAATACTTTGTTGAAAGCTTCCACCATGCCATTTTCCTATGGATGATATGGCGTACTCTTCTTATGTTGTATCTGAAGCTCTACTGTCAATGCGCTGACTGTGCGATTGATGAAATGATTGCCCTGATCACTCATCAATACCTTTGGGAAGCCAAACCGACCACGCTGCTGTTGCAGCGGTGCAATCTACGACTGGTGTAGTCTCCTCCCATCTTGTCAAATAATATGTCATTGTGATTATGTATCGTTCACTAGTGCGTTTCTTAGGTGGGTTGATAGGTCCCACGAAATCCAATGCCCATTTATGAAATGGTTGTAGTGTCGCTTGAGGTATTAGCGGCATCTCATCCCTCCTGGAGGGCTTGCCAGTTCTTTGACAGACATCGCAGGTGTGTGCATAATCCATCGCATCATTGTGAAGAGTGGTCCACCAAACCCCTGTGCGAAGCACCTTCCTGGCAGTCGCACGAACGTCATAGTGCCCACCAGCTACTCCTGCATGTGCTTTCGACAAGATCTGTCCTTTCTCATGAGGCAGGACACAGCACCTCAAGATCTCGTATGATCCCAGTTTGTAAAACTGTTTTGCAATCAACTGGAAATTAGTAGCCTTAACCACAAGTTGCTTCTTCTGACTGGTGGTGAACCCCTCTGGTGTGGTTCCTGTCACCAGAAACTGAATGATTTCTTCATAGTAGTCATTAGCTACTTCAACCTTGAATAATTGCGCGTCTGGTAACCCATCTTCGATGTTAGTTGGTTCTTCCCCTGTCTCAATCCACGACATATGATCTGGTCCTGCATTCAATCATCCTAGCTTCACAATCACCTCAAAATCAAACTCCTGAAAAAGAAGTAGCCAACGACATATGTTCCCCCCCAACACAGGCTTATTGACCAGATATTTCAATGCAGAATGGTCCATGAACATCTTAAAATGACCTCTCAATAGGTAATGCCTAAACTTCTGCAGCGCATATACCATCTCCAAGCCTTCCCTCTCTGTAGTGGTATAGTTCCTCTCTGCAGACGACAACTTCCGACTTGCAAAAGCAATTGGGTGATCCAGCTCCCCTTCCCCTGGTTGCACGAGCATGACTCCCAGCGCAATTTATGATGCATCTACATGGACATGGAATTCCTTGCTCCAGTCCGAAAATACCAGTATCGGCGCCGAAGCCATCTTAGCCTTCAGTGTCTCAAAATTGACTTGACATTCTGAACTCCATTAAAATACCGCATCCTTTTTCAACAAATTCTCCATAGGGGCCGTGATCGCTACATAACCCCGGATAAACTTGCGATAGTACCCTGTGTGTCCCAATGTCGCTCTTAACTGCTTGACATTGGTACATGGTGATAAGCTCAGAATGAGTGCAATCTTTGTTGGGTCGACCAACAATCCCTGCTTGCAAACAATGTGACCCAGTAATATCCCAAATGGTGCATAGAAGATGCACTTCTTCGAGTTCAGTGATATCTGATGCTGTCGACAGTGCTCCAACATCAGTCACAGATTTTCCAAATGATCGCTGATCAATCCATAGATTGTCCAGTCATCTAGGTACACTTGCAAAAAACTTATGATTAAAATCCCTGAAAGCAGCAACAACGACCTAAGAGAATATCGTAGGTGCAATCTTTAGCCCAAACTGCATCACTGTGTACTGAAAACAGCCCCATTCTATCACAAATGTTGTCTTGTGGCGGTCCTCTTTCGCGATTCTGATCTGGTGATAGCCAGATAACCCATCCGTGAAAGAATACATCTCTTGGCCACCCACGCCCTCCAAGACCTCATCCGTGAATGGTGTCAAAAATGGATCATACAGACATGCATCATTCAGCTTCTGCAAGTCGACACAAATTCATACTTCACCTGTCTTCTTATCCTGCACCACCATAGGACTAATCCAGTCTGATTCCTCAACTAGTTCAATAATGCCAGCATCCAATATGCAGTCAAGTTCTACTTTGACCCTTTCCTTATGGCACGGATTCAGTCGATACGATCGCTGCCTTATTGGTTTTGCATCTGGTTTCAATGGGATCTTCATCTCCCCTAAATCCCCCAAGATTCCCTTCATCTCAGAAAAATTTGTAGGGAATAAGTCTTGGAACTCATGCCACAAGCCTGTGACCTTCGCCATCATGTATTCATCCCAGTAGTCGCCAACATTTGCAAACTTTGGGCTCTCCTTCGTTCCAATGTTGATCTTCCTAATCTTTAATGGTTGTGTTACTGGATCAAGTGGTGCATCAGGTGCTATGACATCATGACTTCCTTTTGATTCTAGAATATTGACATTCTGCGGATCATCACCATCTTTTGGCCTACCAATGATATTATAACATTCCATCATCGACTGCATCTTATAGTGCGTATGCGGATCCGCAGGATATGCCACTGGGACAACCTTTAGAACAACGTCGCAGATGAGCTGCAAAACATTATGTACATCTGGGTTGGCACCTACGAAGCTGAAGGTATGAGTAAAGCGAACTGCTAGCTCTAACCAAGTAGTAATCTCCCCTCGCAATGCAGCTGTAGCACACCATGAGCGTGACATCTTGTCCAAAGTATGGACAAAAGCATGGACCCATTCATCCCTTGGTCACAATGCCCACAATGCCTGACATTCAATCAGATGACTGCCAGGTTCATTCTTCCCATCATATCGACCAGTGTGGTATATTTATATGTCACCGAAGCGAACTGTCATCAACCGTCGACACTGTGACCAACCAGTAATTGACTTATTATGGGTCACCCACCACCGTGCGGGAGTAGCTTTCAGCACTTCCTTCAATGCTAGCAATCGTTGTGGTTCTGAGACTTTTTCCTCAAACACCACAAGAAATTCAGACAATACGGGAAGCCCTTCATATACTGCCAATGCAATAGTTTTAATCGCAACATGGTATAATGACTGCATGATAAACCCACACTTGCGAAGTGACACCTCATGCAAGCGATTCTGCCAATTCTCTAAAGCGTCATCAGAGTCGGAAGATGCAGAACTGGAGCTGCACCACTTAAGCTCACTGTTGATAGTTAGATGAATGCAATATTCTGAGATATTGTACGCATGGTCCCATCCACTGGCAACTTCATCTTTTATCGGTTCAACATACCTACGTTCTTCAACCGGATCCAACGGGGCTATGACTCTGAGGTTGTGGTTTTCGAAAGTCATCATTTGCTTCTTAAAGTTAATTACTGTTGCACTACCATTAGCCCATCCAATCCCTAGTAACGCAGGATAGGAACTCCCCCCTTCAACAACTTTGATAACATTGAAATCCGCATATGTCTTCATCCCCTCAATGTCCATCGCAAGGAGTGGACTTCTCCCAATCGATGTCACCTTTGTCACCTTAGCCTGATTAGCCAATCGGAGCTGCACGGGAGACCAACTCAGTGTTGGGCTCCCCATCTTCTGCCATGCCTACTTTGTCAATATGTTAACATCAGGGCCTAGATCCAAAATAACTGAATCGACATCATAATCCCCAATCTGGACATTCATGTGCAATTCTTTGCCTGTCTTCTTCCTTTGTAAGGAGTTCACAGCGGACTCCCTTTGTCCCTTAATCGGACGATGCAACAAACTCTCGAGCTCAACAAGTGCATCAGGATCGCATTCCAACGATAAATAGCTTTCAAAGAAGTGTTGCAGAGTACCATACTGATGCGATGGTCCTGCTTCCGAAGTCGAGTCAAAAGCTGAGGGCATATCATAAACAATTGACTTACCGCGATCTTTTTCCATCGCATTACGCGCTTGGAAGAATGCATCATGCTCCACATCAATGTCGAACTGCACCTTCTTCTTCCCAGCCAGCTGGATCAGAGAATGCGAACCATCTTCTCCTGTTGTCACACCTCAGTGAGTAATAACAACAACAGCAACATCTTGTGTCCTCGGCTCTACTAAAATTGTTGCAACAGTTGGTCCCTGATTCTTGTTCAGCGGTGGGTTTGCAGGTTGATTCACATTCTGGTTCGCGTTATGATTCGGACGTTGGTTCTGGTTTTGTGGTTGATTATGATTTGGAAGTTGGTTCTGATTCTGCAACTGTGGTATATTTCCTGCCTACCACCATGCAATCAACTGCGGACAGTTTTCAACATTGTGATCAGTAACAAAACAAAACGTGCACTGTGTCTGCAACTGTGGGCAATCTCTCTGGTAGTTCCCCAACACTCCACAATTATAACATTGGATAGGTCCACGACCTCGTCCTCCGTCGCGACTAAGGCCTCCATTACGTCCTCCCTGGAATCCTCCACGGAATCCCCCTTGCTGCCGATACTATGGTTGAGGAAACTGCTACTGCATGGGATTCGGTTGCATCTGAATGCCTTGTCCTTGCAGAAAGTACTGTGGTTGTTGAACATACTGTGGTTACTTTGGAGCCATCGGCATCCGAGTATATTGTGGCCTAAACTGTTGTGGTGGCGACTATGGTACAAACTGCATTTGCAGTTGAGGTAGCAGTTGGGCTACATGTGGCTGCGATTGCGGTTGTTGTACAACACACTGATCGTCCTTCACATAGAATGAGTCGTACGTTCTCTCGTGAAGCAAGCCATAGGCGTGGCAATATTTATCTTCATCTCCCATGGATTTGTAGAATGTACAATACAAATTCATCGTCTTTGTGACCATCTTTTGCATGTATTGACACTCCTCATGGTGATGCCCATATACCTGACAGATGCGACACTAGGGCATACCTCCACCACTCAATGGATTTGGCACTTTGGATAGCAAATAGTTGCTGAATTTTGGGCATCTATCCTTAGTATGCCCTTCTGCACGACATTGTGTACACCAAGCCTCTTCACGATGTTCCTTTCCCTTCTTAAGGTCTTGCAACTGTATTGTTAAGTTGGCCAGTTGTGTCTGAATCTGCGACATGCCCACTGCGTTCTCACCAATCGACGAAGCTTCTAACCGCATTGCAATCTCTAGAGCTTCACTTGGTGTTGTAATGTTCTGTTGCATTAGTGGTAGTCTAATGTGAGGTAGCAATGACGTGATCAACCATTCTTTGTGTTGGACATCACTCATATCAAAGCTAACACTTGCCATCAATGTTTTTAACCATTGGTCAAAATCCCACACAGTTTCATTAGGATACTACTTAATACCTTTTAGTTCTGTAATATACTTCACTTCAGACTTAGGTTTTTTGAACTTTTCAATCAATCCTTTTTTGACTTCTTCCAACGTCTTCTCTGGGGTGCCTACGGGAACTTGAACAAGCTTCATAAACCAGTCCAATGCGCAACCTCGAAGAGTTGTCTCCAATTGTCCTTTCTTGGCCTCATCATCAGTAATTTGCTTGACAGTCCATACTACTTCACATAAGAACCAGTATTGATTGGGAATATCTGTTCCATTTCCATGGAACAACGACAACTTTGCATCTTCACCTGCCATCTTGGGCTTCCTTCCTACAGTCGTTGAGCTACTAGAAATCAAGTTCTGTTGACACGATGAACATGGTGGTGTCAAAGTTGTATTTCTTCCTGGTTGAGAGATAGTGAGCGGAGGTGTGGGCATGTTGCTGCTGGGGATTGGTCCTGCCTTTATCCTGGGTGTAGCCTGGTCATCCTTGTTGGCACTGTGAGGTCACTTCGTCCCATGTGGTCTTCCTTCACAGTTTTGTGTTTCGATCGCAGCAGGACCTTCTCCTTGTTGATGTATTTGTAACTTTGGAAGACATTGACTTGTATATTGTATTTGTACTTTATTGTATCCCTAACAGAGATGTATTATTCCTCTGATTGGAAGTGTCGTCAGTTGTACTTGCAAGTGTTGCAAGTTATATTGTAAGTGTTGTAAGTTATACTTGATGGGTTATTAGACCACCTTGATAGGGTCGTCCCTGTATGAGTCATGTGGGTTAAAGGGTTATTAGACCACCCTAGTGGGGGTTGGCCCAGTCAACATTATGTTAAGTGATTAAGTTGGGGCTGACCTAGTTAGAGTTAAAAGACAAGTGACGTAGTGTATAAATAGAGAGTGTGTCTCTCTCATTTTACACATTCTCTCATTCACTCACTTCGCATTAGTGAGAGAGAGGAGGAGTGCGCACTAGTGGAGGAGGAGTAGCTGTTGCAGTCATCTATCTCTTGGATTTGATATTTGTGGTCTTTTTATTGGTGCTTATTCTATCTTTGAGGAAGTTGCAGGGTTTTTCACCTTCTTGGTTTTCCCCGATGAAATGTTTTGTGTCTCTTGTCTCTTATGCTTGATATGTTGTACATGTTGTTCTCTTAGTTAAGATCCTAGATCAGATTGAATTAAATGATGAAAAAATAACATGGTATCAGAGCTAGCCTGAAGGAAGGCATGGTATGGCATTCATGACACTTATTGCACTTGTGACAAATTGGAAGCTAGGGCTTGGTATAGTAAAAACCAATCATCGTGGAACTTTTGCTATAAATCCATTTTGGCGAAGGTTCAGTATCTGAAAATTCTACAGGTTGAAGATGAAATGTCCATGTACCTTGTGTCCAAAGGATAGCCTCATATTCGTTGTACTTTGTGAGATATTATCCGTACAAGTTAGGGTTTATGCCTCTTCCAGAATGCAGTCCTAAATAGGTGACCTAGGAAAAAAGGTCATATCTCGGGCTAGGAAGCTCCAAATGGAATTCTGTAAAAATTGACAATTAGGGAACGGAATGTACTTTCACAGGTCTAGGTTTTAGAGGCCGAAGTTGAAATAGTGACACGTGGCACGTCGTACAAGTTCGTTATACTGTTTCATCCCATAAACAGGTCACGTTGCAACACTTGGCATATCTCTCTCTTAAAGAATCCATTTGAGGTCAGATCTGTGGTGTTGGAAAGATGACAAGTCAATTTAGCATAGGCCAAAGTTTCAGACCCTGAGGAATTTTAGAGATACATCAAAAACAATATGGTATATATTTCTGTCCAGACAGAATTGGATTCTGAGCACTTTCATTTTTGGTTTGTCACTGCTACGGGAAATTAGGGTTTCGAAGAAAGTTGGAATTTTTGGAATCCAAGACCACGGCTGGATGCTCCTCAAGAAAATCAAATTTTAGAGACTAAGATCGAATTTTTTGGTTGGGCAGAACCCCGGGCATTATCAAACCCTAGTTCGGGATCTTGATTGGAAAGGTGGAAAATTAGGGTTTCTGCAAAAGTTGAAATTTTTGGAATCTGTGACCACAGCTGGATGCTCCTCAAAAAAATCAAAGTTTAGAGCACAAGATCGAACCTTTTGGTTGGGAAGAATCCTGGGCATTATCAAAGTCTAGTTCGGGATTTTTACTAGAAGATCTGAAAGTTTCAAAGGCAATTTTGAGGGGTCAAATTTTGGAGATTTCAAAATTGAAGTATGCCAGCTTGATCAGCTCAACAAGGCGCATCTTTTCATCCAATCAAAAGTTTGAAATTCCAAGTTTGTATTTTTAGGGTTTCTCTATCAAACCCTATCCAGCTCCATATCTAGCTTCAACAAATCAAAATGGATTGGGTTAATCCTAGAAGAGAATGAATTGGACACCTACATAAGTGAAGAAGTTCCAGTTCCAGAGGGAGATGAGGCTAAGGACTTACATAAGAAGGCTACAAGTAATCCCGATAGGTATGAATTGAAGAGATACAGGTATGTTTTGAAATATGTTCATGATTAAGTTTATGATATGTTTGTCTTCATATTATTGAGGTTAGTAAAATCTTGATTAATTTTAGACTTGTCTTATCACCCTAGTAAAAGTATGAATGCATGTGAATACAGTCATTGATTAGGGGTATGACACTTATGATTGTACTAATACACTGTGTTGTTGTATGAGGATGATGTTGTCCACTAACATGAAGGGTACATCAAGAAAGACAATTCAAGTTCTAGATCAAGAACATATGACCATGGTGACATAAAGACAAAGACTCATCCATAGTCATGGATCACATAGAAGTTCTACTTACGAGGTATGTATAACTTGGTTCTACAATTATTAACTTATGATATATGTAGGTTGCTAGCACAAGGTCTCTAAGAGAACAAAGAAGACATTGTTTGGGTATGTTAGACAAACATGATAATCCAGGTATGTTTTCCTATATCGAGTTAGAATCCTACTTTGTGTTAGGATCTTAGATAAGTATACTTTTGTATGATTGATAATGATTATTCATGAAGTTATAAGTTTGAGTAATCATGGGTTTATGCATATTATACTTCTTACTTTGATTGATGATATGGCAAACCAAAAGAGTCCTATGGTCAAATAAGAATATGAATGAGTAAAATAAGTACTCCCCGAAACCTTGAATACTAACGCTTGTAATAAATCACCTGTGTATGAAATGATCATGACCATACATGTTTAATATTATTTATAATCATAATGTTTTGATAGTATTGAGATTATACTAATGCATGTATGATTATGTATGAGATCTTGAGGATGACACAATGATGACGCTAGTGCACACTTAAGCATGCATAGTGGTCCAGGATGGATATAAGTTCAAAGACAGATAATCCAGGAAGCAAAGATCAAGAGGGAGCACACTCCAGTAGTTCCTGCAAGGAAGCAAAGATCAAGAGGGAGTGTTATAGGTCAAATCTGCACTTCTCCATTCGTGATCACATTGCTCTGTTGATCACACAAAAGGACAACATGGATTGAAGAGCTAGGATTGACCTAGATGACTTATGGACTAGAACTACCCTCTTCAGCTGAGAAATTCCCTGTTTCTCTTGATGTTTTGACATGTGCGCTACTCTCTGTGCAGTAAACCAACGCACATCTGGGAAAAATGCTCTACTTTACTCAAAGGAAACCAGTGCACACCTTAAAAAAGTTGCAAACACTTGTTGCAAAACACTAGAGTTGCATACTGTGCGCTACTATGCCTTGAGGAAACCTGCGCACATCTTAAGATGAAGTCAAAAAATATATGAAGATTACGAAGTGAGATTAGTTGAAGTTGGTTCTGCAACTTCCCCAACCTCCCAATTCAACCACCTCTCAATTACAACTTCCTACCTTGTCCCATAAATAAAAGGAGGATCTTTGAGAGAGGAACCTAGAAAGAATGCATTAAGTGTTGTTACGCTGGAGGAATTCCCAAGTCATTGTGAAGAGCAGGAGCCCAAGACTCAGTTGCAGAAGCATCTTGACCCACCCAAGTTGATAGTGTTCCTTCAAACATAATCTGCGAATATGCATTGGAGACATCAAATATTTGACTTGCTGTATAATATTTCAGGGGATCTGGTGATGGCCAATTTCGTTGTTGGAGAATTCAATTTTCCCAGTTATAAGACTAGTTCCATCCTTTGCTTCCAAATATGCTTCGTGTTTTAGATTCCTGATGATGTGGAATGCTTTGAATTGAATGAATGTGTTTGCAATTTGTTGAATTCGATGAACAATTCTTTTTAATGCCAAATTGTTGAAATTTGTAGTCGAATTGAATGCTTTAATGATTACAAGTGAATCCCCAAACACCTATAGTCTTTCGATCCTTTGTTCTTTGTCAATTTAGTAGCCTTTTAACAGGGCTAAGGCCTCTGCTATATTGTTTGAGAAGATTCCCAATCCCCATCTGTATCTTATTCTTTGCAATCCTTCAATAGACCACAGGACCCCCCCTGCCCCAGTTGATCCAGGATTTCCTTTGGATGTGTCGTCGAAGTGTAAACTATCCATAGAATTCATGTTCCTCCATTCTTGAAAATCAGAATTGGAGAGTCTAATTTTCCATAGTGGTAAGTATCGAGATCGATAATTTATTTTTTTGTTGGGACTTGGGGGAATTGTTCCAATCCAGTTCATTTCATTTGTGCTAAGATTTGAGTCTGTCCTAGAGTTGGAGGAGTTCAGGCACTCTAGCAGCAAGCCTTTGGCTTGTCTAGCGACTTGTAGGGGGTGTAATGTGTTTCATGGAAGATGGCTTTGTTCCTAGCGATCCAAATTTTCCAGCAAGTGAATTTGGGGATGGATATCCAGATTTTGAGCCAAAGATTTTTTTTTGGAAAGGGGGAGGGGATAGATGGAATTCCACTCCTTGAACAGGCAGGTGGTGGTAGTGAATGCTGGCATGATTAAGTTGAGTTCTTGGAGAATGTGATTCTAGACTTGTTTTGTGAAATGGAATTCCAGGAATAAGTGGTCTAGAGTTTCAACATTCCTATGACAAAGAGGGCACCGATGTGGCCCATTGATTCCTCTTTTGATGAGGTTGTCTCTGATGAGCATCTTTCGGTGAACAAGTGTCCAAATGAAAAGTTTTATCTTGGGGAGTGCAAATGGATTCCATACTAGCTGCCATAGGATTTTTCTTGCAACTTCATGGGTTTGTAGAGCATTGTATCTGAGGATTGTAGTGTAGTTTCCATTTGGACCCCATCCACATTTGTCTTTTCCCTGAAGATGGATGGGAGTGCAGTCACTCAGATTATCAATGAGGAGAATTCTGGCGAGTTCAAAATTGGCAGGGATTGCTACGTTTTTCCAACTCTACCAATTGCTGCATATATTCCAGGAACTGAAGTCATTCAATGTTTTACTTCCTTGCTGGGAAAACCACTGTGCTATATCATGGAGCTCATGAACGTTCTAAAGCGATTTATTGCCCATTATTTTATCTGTAAAGATATTTATTTTCCTTCCATCTCTAGGTACCCAGAAAAAATCTTGAGAGAAGAACTCCCATGCGGCTTTACATAAGGACCATATCGAGGATCCTTTGGAGATGGACTTGTAATCAAGACATCTCAGATTATTTTCCGATAGATATTTCTTTCTTAACACTTGACTAACAGGATGGTGTCTATTGTGCATAATTTTCCAAAGTAATTTGCCACCCATAGCCAAGTTTTCCTGGAAGGGGTCACGGATTTGGAGTCCACCCGAGATATTTGGTTTCTTTATGGTATTCCAATTTACGAGCTTATTCTCATTGTTTTTTCCTTTCGTCCAAAGAAAATCTCTTAGCAAATTGTTGATCTGATTTGACACTCCTTTAGGCGCCAGGAGGATGGAGGATTGGTAAATTGGTAATGCTGATAGGATAGCTTTTACCAATATCATTTTCCTCTTTGTTGAGCCACTACCCACCCCATCTTCTTATAGTGGATTTGATTTTGGTTATCGTTTCATCCCAAATTCCAGAACTTGATTGTCCTCGTGTAATAGGGAGACCCAAATAAATGAATTTGTCCCAATGTTTGTGGAATTTGATGCCAAGAATTATACCGATGCTGACAACGGATGCATTGTTCAGGTTCCAACTATAAACTGCGCTCTTGTGGAGGATGATCTTGCCTCCGGAGGCATTGCAATACCAAATCATATTTTGCTTGAATTTTTTAGCAATAATGGGAGAAACCCCACCCATTAATAGGGAGTCATCAACGAAGAGGGTGTGATTGAGAGGCATAGAGTCAGAGGGTAAATTGAGTCCTGGTAGAGAGCCTGCGCTCAGGTTAGAGTTCAGTTTTCGGCTAAGGGAGTCAACCAGAAAAATGTACAAGAAGGAGGATAAGGGACATCCTTGTCGGATTCCACGTGTGTCTTGGAAGAAATCAGTGGGGCGGCCATTTACTAAAAGTGCGATCCAGGGTCCTCTTATGTAGGCTGAGATCCAGCTTATGAAGGTTTCCCCAAATCCAAAGCCTTTCATGACTTTGAAAAGGAAATAATACTTGACACGATCAAATGCATTGGCCATGTCGAGTTTGATCAACATACCTTTTTCTTTGTGAATATTGCTAGAATGGATGGCTTCCTATATGAGAATGGCGTTGTCAAGAATTTGTCTCCCTTTTAAGAAGCCTCCTTGATTGTCTGAGATGATTTTGTTGAGAAAAGGCTTCATTCTATTCGACAACATCTTGGATATTATCTTGTATGATGAGTTGTATAATGATATTGGTATGAATCTACCGAAGGAGTTGGGATTGGTCTATTTTGGGATAAGAGCCACGAATGTGGAATTGGTGCAGCCTTTGATCTTCACTTTTGAATGGAAATTCCTAACCATTCTCATATAATATTTTTTAATATACTTCCAACATGCTTTGTAAAAATGCATTGAATAGTTGTCTGGTCCAGGTGCTTTGTCAAGATCAAAGGAATGTATGGTGTTAATAAATTCTTGCTTAGTCAAAGGCCTGTGAAGATCTGCATTGTCTTCAGGCGTAATGTTGTTTGAGATGTGCTCAAGAAGTATTAGCTCTCCTTCTTCCCCAGCGATATCAACTTCTGTATAGAGGTTTGAGAAATGGTTGTGTGTTGCGTTCTTAATATTTTCATGTCCTGTGACAGTCGAACCATCATCCATTTTAATTTCCGAGATGTAGTTAATCGAGTCTGATTTCAGGTTGTTTGTGGAAATAAGAGGTGTTCCTATGGCCGACTTTGAGTCAAGTGTTCTGAGACTTCAATCTCCAGTATTATTCTTCTTTGCGGAAGGCTTGGTAGGATTTAATATGATGCGTGACCTCATCTTGCAGCGTAATGTTTTAGATTGGCTGATCATCCATTGAGTTTTGGAGGCATTGTAGATCATCAATAGCTTTCTTTTTGGGTTTAGAAGGCGGAGGGCAGCTAGATTTGGCCCATTCCTTTAAATTTTTTTTCGTAATGATAATTTTTTGTTCCCAAACATATCTTGGGGATCCTGAGATGGGGGTTCTCCAGGATTTGTCCAGTGTGTCCCAAAAGCTTGTGTGGTCTAGCCATTAGGGGATGAACCTGAACGGAATTGGACTGAGGTATTCATTTTCTTGAATTTGGAGTTGGATTGGTTTGTGAACCGAGGCCAAATTAACCATAATATTTGAGATGATAGTCTGCCCATCAGTCAAAAGAATGCTTTGGACAAGAAATCTGTCTAACTTGGCCATTATGTTTCCTTTGCCTAATCGCTTGTTGGACCAAGTATATTTTCCCTTCTTGGGTTTAATATCAAGCAGGTCCCATCTCTGGATGAGGGCTTCTACTTGAGGTCTGAAGATATTCCTTCTAATGAGACCTCCCTTTTTTTCGGTTGTGGAGAGGGTGATGTTCATATCACCTGCTATAATGATATTTTTTGGAGCGAATGCATCAAGGAAATCTTCAAGGAGTTTTCGGCAATCTTTTTTTTCGGAGTATAAGTTAGGAACATATAGATTGAAGAGAGCGATTTGATTGTTGCTTGGGATATGAATGAGCTATGTGTAGATCCAATGTTGCGTAGCGAAGGAGCTTTGTAATTGGAAATTGTATGAAGACCATAAGGTTGTTAGGCCGCTGAAGTCTCCTCTAGCGCTGACAGCTAAACCTGCATTTTTCTTCCATTTTTCTTTTCCAATATATAGGATAGTCTTTTCATTGAGTTTGGTCTCTTGGAGTAGGAGGATATCTGGCATGCCAATTTTTTGGAGATCTTTGACTGCTTCATGTTTGTTGGGATTTCCCAAACCTCTACAATTCCAAGAGACCAGCTTCATCATTTAGTATCATGGGTGTAGGAGGGCCCTTCCCCTACTGAATCTCCCATTTTCTTTCCTGCTATTCTAGTTCTGGTATTCCTGCTGAAAGCCATGTCTATTGTAGCCTGAGATCCTTGGATTTTCTCACACTCAGCTTCTTCTTCCCTTAGGTCTTTGCTCATTTTTCGTCTTAGCTTTTTGAATGATCTATCGGTAAGCTCTTCTGAAGATGTAAGGGAATCGAGGGTTTGGATTTTGTAATTTCAGCATAGGAAAGGGTGTGTTTATTCGAGTTAGGTATTTTGGGGCTTGGGGTATTCTAGGGCTGGAGATCCTTCGGATCTTCATGGTTTTGGGATGCTTCCTGGGGAACTTATTGTTCAGGGATTTCTCCTTCTTTAGGGGCTTTCGAAAGTTTCTTGGATTTCTAATATTTCTAGGGTTTTGAATCTATTGTTGTTTCTAGTGGCCATAGAGATTTGATTATGATGGTCTTCTTTCCTGGTACTTTGACCTTTTGATTGGATTTTTGGTCCCAATTTGATATTTTTTTGAATGGTTGTCCATTGTTCTTTTTTCCCTCCTACCTCTAGATCTATGGGCTTCTTCTTGCATGATCGAGTGAAGTGCCCATATTCATGGAAAAACTTACATTTGAAAGGAATTTGTTCATAGTCTAACTCTTGTATGTGATACCAATCTGCCACAGTGAGATTATTGCTTCTAGGAGGCCATGTTCTAGATCTACTACCACGTATATTCTCGGACATGAATATTGGTCTTTTAGATCTACTTTATCTATGTATTTTTCGAGGGTGTTTCTAATGGCTTCTAGTGATTCTGTGCTCCAGCAATGGAGAGGTAGGTGTGGCAGTCTTACCCAAACTAGGACCGCAGATGGGATGTCTTGAGATGGGTTGAAATATGGGTTCCATTTGTTCATGTAAAGTCCTTGTCGTCCCATGAAGTATGGCCTGTTCCTGAATATTAACTCCCGATCTTGATTGATTTCGAAGACGAATGCAAAGAAGCCCTTTCCCAGAAAATAAGATTTTACATCTTTTGAGATTAGGGGTCTCCTATTTTTCTACACCCATATTTCAGTGGTTTTTGGAGAGGGCCATAGACCTGTGAACTGGCCAATCAGTCCTCATTTCGACAAGTTGAGAATTGTCTTGCAAGGATGCTCTACCAGTAGCGCAACAATGGGTATATCGTCAATTTTTTTCATGAATTTCTGTTGAGAGGTGGTGAGGGTCTTCTTTCCTTGTGCAGCTATGAGCTTCAGGAATTTAGGTAGATCGGACGGGGGGGGAGGGCCATCTGCTCCCAAGGCCATTGATGAGGCTCGAGGCTGAGCCCTAGCCACAGGAGAGGGCCCTGTCTCATGCAGAGGCTGGGCACATTGACGTTTTCCAGAGATATTCAGGTCTTCACTGCATAGGAGGTGCCCTGAATGGACATTAGTGGCCTCACACTCGTTGCAGCTCAGAGGAACCCTCGCCGATCAGATCAAAAATCCAGTTTTGATGTTACATTTCTTGTTACACAATTGATTGTTAATTAATTTTTCGAAATATGTTCATTCATTACCTATACAACCAGAACTCAATCTCAAGACCAAGACCCAAATTGAAAACCATGACTTATGCTCATGATCAAGACCCAAGTTTAGGATTGAGCTTATCTATTATATGTTTACTTGTTGAATGATAGATCTTTGTGCTATTTAAAGACACTAGAACACACATCTAGCCTTAAAAAAAGAATCTATAGAATCTTCGACCAAAATGGCTTACTTTTTAATGGAGGTTGTTTGTGTGACTAGGGTTTTTAGGTAGCAAATTTGAAATGACCACAACTCCCATAATATTAATCAGAATCTCTATTATGGCCCCAATTAAGAAGTGCCACATCTAATATGCATCTAGTACATTAGTTTGATTGAAATCTGGGTACTCTAGCAAAATTTATTTGATTTGCAATCCGTGTGATTGTCACAAAAAAACTCCTAACACCATTGATTTTAATTAAGTAATAACTCCACTTCTCAGACTCCGATTTCAATGATTTTTCTTTGGAACTTGGGTATTTTTTTAGAGGATTTCAAATGTATAGTTGGTTTCTTTAGATTTTACACAAAAGTTTTACAGATGAATCTAAATGGTGTCATCCTCTTTTTTGCCTGGATAAATATGTGAGAAAAAATAATCCTCTACTTTTTGGCCTAAGAAAGAGCTTTGACACCACTTGTAATGTTCCTTGACCCTTAAACTTGAAACATAAACAAGGTATATAGAGATTATAGATGCATAATATTACATACAAAAGACAAATAAGACGCATTATGTAAATATACCCTTGTGTTAATGATTCATTAAAAGAAAGAAAGCAATGCTCACCTTCGTCTTGAGGTGGGGCGACCTTTCATTGAGCAAAGATACAAATACAATAATACTTGACAAAACATTTCATAGCCTCCTAGCTCTTTAAATACATGTTTAAATAACAAGATCCTAACTACTTGTGAACCCATCATTAATGAGTACCAGTTAACTAGTGGACCTTAATTAATAAATATGACCCTTTTACATTAAATAACTATCAACTACTATCTAATGTGCCTTATTTAAAGAAGATGGACACATACATTAGTTGACTAAATCCTAGGTATCATAATGTGGGTGGTAGGGTAGGAATTTAACAGTCTTACGATGAAACTTGGTACTTGGGCTAGAGGTTGATCACTACTGAGTCTTTACTTGAAATTAGGTTGGTTATTGCAAACACTAAGTAAGTCCAATTTGATAACTTGGTTTAGTATGAGTCTACAACCAACTTAGTTAAATTTGATCTCTTGGCATGACATCTACATAGGGCCACTCAATTGTATGGGAGTTGCACCTAATCTTGGAGCAAATTTTCCTTTGTTTATGGGAATCCAACAATACATAGAGTCAGAGTTCCCATTGTTCTGATTCATTTTCCCATGATTTGGTCAATTTAAAATTGGGTTGTATTCCCTAGGGACTTTGTTCCACTGTGCACAAAACTTGGATCATGGTTAAACTTTGATCAAACATTAAATTTCAGTCAAATTCTTATCAAATTGTGGTTGGAAATAAAGTCGTTTTACAACAAGATGAAAGTACTCCAATTGTACATTAGGAATGACTAAACTTGCTATAATGTCATCATGATCACATAAAGATTTGGTTGCTATTGTAAATGTTGAAACTTGGACATATGTACAACAACTATGCACTAACAAGAGTGAGCAAAATAACATTAGAACAAAACCGCTCTGTAGCTTGAAAGATCCTTATTATTTGCTTATGGAATTTTTGTCATTAAAATTTAAAAGAAGACACCACTTTACTCTTAATCACATGCTCTTGTCTATCCACAACATAGATAGTAAACAATAATCATTTCAACAAAACCACTTTAAACTTGAGAGGTCGACAATGTTTGTTTGTTTATGGATTACTTAACATTCCAATTTGGAAGACTATACCACTTTACTCTTAATTAGGTGCTATTGTAGTTTTTTTTCACAAGAACATATAGCTTTTATATTTATAAAAGAGTTGTTGGAAGACCCAACAATGACAGAAATACATAATGTTTAGGATCATTACAAAATTTCTCTATAGAGGTTTAAAATAAAAATAGAGATTGTCCATGGAGTTTTTGTTTTCTTGTATATCCTATGCATATCATGCCTAGTACTATATTGTGCCTAGTATTATATTGCCTTATGTATTGTCCAAATATTAAAATACAAGTGAATTGCATGAAAAAAAGTTTAAGAGACAAATTTATTGCCACATTTCCCTTGCTCCTCTTGGTCTCTATGTTATTCACTGAATGCCAATGTTGTTTGCTAAATTGTATCTTCATCAACTACATTCTCCTTCATTGAAGCTACAAAGACACTTAAGAAACCCATAATAGATTGAGAACCTATATCAAAACCAATAATGATGTTATAATGCATCTCGAAGTTTGAAGCCACTTTGTCATAATTTAGCTTTAATTCTTGTAATTATTTTCCATAATATCCTGCTCATTTTCTTGTTTTTTCTATGTGGATGCTCATATATTATATATCCTACTTCATACCCTTTAATTGACATGTCATTTGTCTTGGGATTTTTTTAATCTCATGGTTGTTATCATTCACCATTTCAAAACGCTGATTTTTGTTTATAAAACATGGCAAGGAGACTTCAAAGATTTGAAATCTGAATTCAAGATAACACTAGTGAGTTTTATTTCAATGTACTGGCTAGGAAACTCTCATTCTAGCTATTCTGAGAAATTATGGGACTGGTGAGATGTCTATCTAGTGAATGCATGAGTCTCAGCTCGGGGGTGGCATTTTGTTAAGAGATTAATGAGCAAAATTGCCTAGGGTTGGGTGGAGCATGCCTCACACGGAACTAGTTGCCCATTTTAAGCTTTTATAGATAAGTTTTAATTCCTAGAAATGGTGTTTCTAATTCCTCAGTAATATTTAATTTAATGAATGGTAAACAATTTCCATGGTTCGTGTTTTATGTTTTGAATTCTGGTTAGACACAATGAATTCATATGTTGTTTGGTTGGATTCCTAAGTATGGAATGCCTTTGAGCTTAACTCTATGCAATGCTTGCTAATAATACATAATTTATAAAAATGAAACTAAAATTGTATGATTGCTCATTCTTTAATTAATTGAGAAATTTATTTTCAATATAATTGCCTTAATGGTTTAATGTTTTTAAATTATTTGGGAATGGATTTTGTGTGGTTGGAAATATATTCTAGGTTTTTCACATAAAATTATTGTAATAATCTCTCCAAAGAGATTTAAACATTTTGTAAAAGATTGGCATGACCCTATCTTGCTCAATAGATAAATTATAAATATAAATACTTGGTGCATAGGATCCAATGGTAATTACATATCTTATGGGTTGCATTAATGGTATTTGCATTTGTAAACCATGAGCTGGAAATTATAAACCACATGATGGTAATGAGTGGTAATTGCATTGAAATGCACATAATTATCATTATTTTTACTTAATTGGTAACAATTACCATGTGTTAAGACTTGTTTATTGTGCTTTGCATGGAATGGTATCTTGCATTTTGCTTATCCAAAAAAGTTTAAATGATTATGTTGAAGTTTAAATCTAGCATAGTTCATTTTACAAATACCATGGGCCAACAAGTATTGGAATTGTATGGGTTGTATGCAAAATATCATGGATTAAATTAGAAGGGAATTGGTTACAATTAATATGTTGGAATATTGTTTTCCTTGCTATATTAATATGAAAAGTACATAAATGGAAGATTGTCTATGTATATAACTATAATTGCCCTATTCTTAGGGCACATATCTACAGTTTTTACTGGGTAATTCTTATTGGCATTAAGTTTAAATGAATAGTTATTATTAATGTGTTTTAAGTCTAGTTATGCAAATTTGATATTTTTGGATATTAAAATAAATATGCAAAGGAAAAGTGCGTGGATCTCTATGATTATTTGTCATTCTCACTAACTTGATTCTTCATTTCCTTAAAAGTTGATTGCAACATTAGGGAGGGTATGTACACCTTCTCAAACTTTAGTAATCAAATCACTACTCAAAGCAAGGAGATCTGAAACACAAACTTCTTGGTGTTTAGCTAAACCATAACCTTAAAACTAAAATATTATTAACATATACACCTTTACCAACTTTAACAATCAAATTTTAAAGAAAATTCTTTATCCCACAAACAAAAAAAATGTTATACTCAAATTTAATTCTCACTGAACCTTAACTTTAAAATTAAATCATTATTTTTCTTCTCCATTGAATTCCCCATCATTTAAACAAACAAAACAATAATTGACATGGAGTGGCCATAAAATTCAAACTATTAGAAACCATTGCTAGATATCCGGCCTAGAAAAGACCACAAGAACAGCATTAATGCTACGACAAAGAAGTTCTTAAGCAATCTTAACTGGAATTAGACTCTATTTATTAGTAATTTAATTAAATATAGATGTGTAGAGCCCTCACTATATATACAGATCTTTCTGGGTATCTCTTTGCGACTGGTGTTTTGATGTGTGACCAGGAAGTCCGATCTCAGTGGGGGAGCTCTATTTATTTTTTGGCAGAAAGCAACAGCAGGCTTTGAAGAAGTGGGGTGATGGGGCTGATTTTTCAGGAATATCTTCCAGGGCCCAGGATTTTCAAGTGCAGCAATTGCAAGGTCCATTCTGCTGCTTATGATCAGATTTACTCCAAGCATTTCCATGGGCGTTTTGGTCGGGCATACCTATTCAATAATGTGTGAGTATAATTTTATTTTTTTCTCCATTGTTCTGTAATTATCTTTTATTTTATTTGGGTGATGATTGTTATAGGATTTGAATCATGTGGGTGTCCTATATTCCTTTTTACAATCTCTGTTTAGAACCATCTGGGATCATGAATGCTAGCTAGCCCTTTTTGCCCAGGGACGAATATCTTTTTATCCATGGGTGGGATCCTACCTGAAACAGAACTCGGTAGCTTATATTGGATTTTAATCTCCTTTTTGTGTAATTAAAAAAAACGAATGTTAGGTATGTCGGCGGTCTTATTCAAGGCAATTTGATTCAATCTTCCGTTATGATCAGTTTTCAATCAAACTAGCCCTACTGGTTCAGTATGCTTAGGTATATGGGTGCCTGTCTTGTTGTCTTAGGATGGATTCCTATAGAATATCATGTTAAATTACTTTTCATGGAATCCAGATATTTCTATCAATGGTGGAGGCAGGATATTATAAACCAACACAAGCATGGTTCCCAACTCAACCAGTGTTGGAGTTATAATCCTTTGTGCATAAGTGCAACAATGCTTGTAGGCTTGTCTGAAGGCAGTGCCATTAATTGCAAGGGTGATGATGTGTTAAGGGAATGCATAATTCCCAAACTGTATGTGGCATGATACACTTTCATTTCTTTTACAGAGATAATGGGTACCGAAAACTAGGAATCAAATGGTTTGGGGTGTGTAATCACACCTAGTCACGGATCTTGCTGGTATAGACCTCCCAAGCCCCTTTTAGGACTAAATAAGGCTAGTGCAGGACCAAATAAGACCGGCGCAAGGCCTTACCTTAGAAGGGTTGAGATTTGAAAATCAATGCTTCATTAGAAGGGTTGATCAGGACCATACCGATTTGAACTTTGAGGACCAACGCTCAGATTCACCAGCTAAAACTGAAAATCAATACTTCATTGAATATTTCAATTCAAAAACCTACTGCACCTTAAGGTGCTTGACATTTTTATTAAGCTGCCGAAATTGCGGGTGGCAAGGGGGGAAACTGTGCAAAGATGGGTCTGTCAGGGCGTCATCATCTTTTTCTGTGATGCATAATACTTTTTGATTTCCCCCTATTTTCTGCGTGATTCAAATGGGCAACTAACGCCAGAATTCAAAGGGTCCTATCACTCAGTAAATCCTCATGAATTGAGAGTCAGATTGCATTTGCACCACTAGTATGGTACATGAATAACTTGGCTTACTGTTTCAATGCTCACCTTATAAATCTGTCTCTGCAGAACTCCCAACTAATGCTAACCACAAAATCATTGTCTTCTCACAAAAAATGAACTTCTTTGGATTTCTTTCTACTATGTATTGTTGCTTGTCTGTCTCCCCTGATCCATTGATTCAATTGCTTTAATTTTTGACTGTCTGTGGTTCTATATCTAGGCCATACTAATCTAACATGTAATCAGCCGAATGCTTTGCAACAATCAAGTGCAAAGCAGTCAATAATATGATCAGGAATTTGCTGAATTCACCTTAATTTATTGTCTGGTAGGAGTCGGTCCTAATCAGCTCTAGCATATAAACAGAATAGAAAAAATGGGAAAAAAATCCCTAAACAGCTTCCTAAAGAGCTCATTATGAACTGGAACAAGAAAGTGGCTGTAAGCCAATTCAGTGCAATGGAAAAATCAAAATATGTCAACATTCAAACGAGAAGATTGATTTTATGACAAGATTCAAGACAGAGAAAAGTAGAATTCTAAACAGTTCTTTTATGTCTAAAAATATAAAAAAGAAATGGTGTCTAGTGAACTGCAGGTGAACAAACAAAGTGATACAAGGATGGATTGACTATAAGAACAGCAAGAATGGGCTTGCTATTAAACAATTCATAATGCCATTTGAGTGCCGGTTTCCTAAACTTGGACACAATCTGTTCATATTATCAGGGGGTTTATTAGTTTATTTTGGAAGTAGTGAATTTCAAGGTTATGAAACCTGTGGTCAGCACGTCCAAGTACTCTGGTGTAAAATTTACTGACCACAAGAGAAATTGAAGCATATGCATCTAAGTCATTTGGGCCCATTCAGTTAAAAGTAAAACTAGTGACCAGATGTTGACAGTTGCCACCTAAGTCACTTGACAGGAGGACACGGGACATGGAGGACCCGAAAATATGAGTGTCCAACACGGACACGGTGACCCCTGGAATCAGGACACGGAGGACATGTTTTATATATATATATATTTTAAAAATTAGATATATTAAAAATATAGACATATAGAGTCAATTTTTTTTAGAAACTAGAACATTTACAAATATTCAATAGAAATTACCAATTAGAATCAATACACAATACACATTTTGTCATTCACAAATCACAATAAGACATAGAGATGATAGCTCAAGATGTCGAAACCATATTTCTCATTAAGTCATCACAATCAAAATGTATTACATAGATGTCGGAATGCCAATGGCAACTTGTAGGTAAATATTAAATACAAAAAGGGGTAGATCATAGATGAGATCAAGATGGAAGAATCTCATCTGTCAAGAGCCCTCCTCCATGCTTGAATCAACAAACTCATCACTGCCCTGACCCTCATCTTCCTCCTCCTCCTCTCTGCCCATCTGAGGGTCGGGACACGGCTTCAACACGTGTCGGACACCTGTTTTTTCATGTCCTGGAATCGGGCACGAAAAAACACGTGTCCGACACATGTTGAAGCCATGTTCGTGTCTGACATGACCCCACGGGACACGGGAGGGCATATGGACGTGTCCGGTGACTTAGGTTGCCACCTTTTAATCACTAGGCAAAAGTGGTGTTGCCAATTATTTATAATATCTAGATCTGTGTCTTCCTGCTTTTCTAGGAATCTATATTGAAGCACAAGTATAAAAAAAGTCTGATTGCAAAGTGAGCGACCAATATCTCTTGCCTTGGCAAGTCCTTGAATGAAACTGCCTATCTAGTCTGCTGTATTGTCTTCTATGGGGTGAGCTGAATATGGTGCTGCCTGACTCAGATGGAATCTTAATGGACATTGCAAGGAGATTTATACTGTCGTTTGTGGTTGAATTGAGTATGGACAATTGCCGGGACTGCATTGCAGGGTTAATGTTTGCCACGGGCCCAAGGAAGATCGAGTTCTCTTGACTGGATTGCATACTGTGAACGACATTTTCTGCAAATGTTGCCATCAAATTCTGGGCTGGAGATATGTGAGTTTCCATTCATCATGCATTTGTCAATAATAATTGATGTAGTTTCATAGGTGTAGAGGTCATATTGTTTATTTTTACATTTTACTGAAAATTAGAATCAGACCTGCTTAGCAGAAGCTCTATGGAAAGGGAGATTTGGTGCATTGGATCAATTTAACTCGTAGGTTTTCCCTGAATAATGTTCACTCTTAGGAAAAGGCTTACGAGGAACGAGAGAAATACAAAGAAGGAAAGTACATCATAGAGAAAACAAGAATGTTAAAGGAAGGCTGGTAGCACAATTGCATCTAGATTGATAGGTGAATCCCTAATCGATTTTTATATGTTATGCAGAATTTTGAACATATCTAGTATATTTGACATACATTGCTTTTTCATTGGCCTTGTTGCAGGATTTGGGAGCACTGGAAGTGTCATGAATTCTTTATCTCAAACTGTACATATACAGCTATAGCTTTTCTTTGGATGGATTGGTACCTAATTTATTGTTTGTGAATATGTATTTTTGCTGCATTGGACCATTGAGGCTATAGAGACCATCCTTTATGTTTGCTCCGTGGATTTGGTTATAATTGGAATTTTGGTCCTGTTCATAATTGGTTTCTTTTATGTGGCTTCATGTTAGAAGTTTTATATTAAGTTGGATGCTACTCCTATGTTTATTTATAATCAGGATTTCTTTTCTGCATATGCAGCTTTGCTCACGTGGATGAGTAAGGTGTGTGTTCTGTACTACCTTGAGATATAATTCAAAACCAAGCGACATTAGGTAAAAACATCTTTCTTTTGCACATGATTATTTGTAAACCTCGTATGTGAAAAATCCTCCTAGCTATAAAAGCTTGACCACGGATATCTTTAATTGACTAAATTACTTGTTGAAATCCAGGCCTAACTATCACGTAGTATGAAAAATTCTCTTAACTATAAAAGCTTGATCAAGAATATCTTTAGTTGACTATATGATCAAGAATATCTTTAGTTGACTAAATCACTAGCTGAAATCAAGACCTAATTATCATGTAGTATCCTTTAACATCTTTTTCTAGTAAGTGAAAATAAGTAATTCTAGTCTGCATGTTTTTGGAAAATTATGCTTAAGATGATGGAGATATGTTAAAACATGATTTTTCGAAATTATTATATGCAGTGGCATGCTATTTGGTTGATTTTGATATCCAGGGGGTTATTGGTTGCATCTTTTCAGTTACCATATAAGCTAATATGTGAAATGCCTTTGGGGTTGGATGCGCTTCGAAGATCGGTGCTACAACAGAGATCTACAAGTACAAAAACAATCTGCATGCATTTGTCATACCAAATATGGCATTCTTATCTCTGGATCAAATACTACTTTGAAGATGATGACATTTTGGTGGGGGTTACATTTGATTTGTATGTGATATCTCAAATGTGTTTCCACCAATGGTTGCCTTCTCCAAGTGCCTTTCTTTGCATAAAAGACGTATTCAGTGCCTTCTAAGAGTCTTTGAAAGGTTTTACCATCAAAAGCTGGAATCTTACTAGTCTGGTGTTGAATGGTTTTGGAGGTATCCACGTCTGTTAAAAAGGACTCAACTAAAGAGATTAAAGGGAATAAAAGTGCTTTATTTGAAACATACTGCATAAATCTGTCATACCCTTGGCAAGGATTCCTCAGAGCAGGTGCATAGTGGGATATTAATACATGGTGGTGATTTTTTTGTTAGAGGCAGTCTTGCAACAGGGCATCATTGAAGTCCTTTGCAAACCTGGAACCGGATTATGAACTCCTTAGAACTCAGAAGTTAGACCTGCTAAATCAGTGTCATTCAAACCCAATCCATACCAGGTAGGCACTGAAGTGGTTGACTATTTTTTGAA
This sequence comes from Larix kaempferi, assembly GCA_027924585.1. Lineage (NCBI taxonomy): Eukaryota > Viridiplantae > Streptophyta > Pinopsida > Pinales > Pinaceae > Larix > Larix kaempferi. Next base: position 15,169,074 of record BSBM01000030.1, read on the forward strand.
GCCAAAAAAGGTTTGGAGTTTAAAAATTCTACTTGAAACATGCAAGAGGTCTATGGAAGATGTTCGTCTGCTTTATGGGGCCTTTGAAGATGGACTGTAGTGAGTATACATGCTAGTGAGGCTGCCTTCCATGATTCTCCCAGCAAGCCACCATTGCATGCAGGTACTTTGTGTCGTTTTTTATGTTGGTTTTCTCAGTTGCATGCGCTCAAAGTGGATAAAGAATTTGATGCAACGCTCGACTTCCATCAGTCTGGAATCCCAAGACAAAGCAACAAGCCCACAGGATAACATTGTAAGAGAATACAATTGAAAACATATTCTCAGAGTCTAGTCAATTCAATCAAGGCCCAAACAAGGCTACAGATCTTTCATGAGGCACAATTTCCATTGGCGAGAAAGGTAAGACTGTATTTGAAATAGGTTTACTGGGAATCAACAACACGGAAAGCCTTTCATTTTGCTCGTTTCCCTCAACAGAGTATGTTTGCTAGTCTAATGATGATTGGACTGTAGTGAGTACACATGTACTGTAGTGAGTACACATGCTAGTGAGGTTGCTGTCCATGATTCTGCCAGCAAGCCATCCTTGCATGCAGGTACTTTGTGTTGTTTTTCTGTTTGTTTTCTCAGTTGCATGCACTCAAAGTGGATAAAGAATATGATGCAACGCTCGACTTCTATCAGTCTGGAATCCCAAGACAAGGCAACAAACCCTTAGGATAACATTGCAAGAGAATACAAATGAAAACATATTCTCAGAGTCTAGTCAATTCAACCAAGCCCCAAACAAGGCTATGGATCTTTCATGAGGCACAACTTCCATTAGCAAGAAAGGTGAGACTGTATTTGAAGTAGGTTTACTGGGAATCAACAACACTGAAAGCCTTTTATTTTGCTTGTTTCCCTTAACAGAGTATGTTTGATAGTCTAATGATGATTGGGTGAAAAATTTAGTCCCCAAGAATGACATGTTTGTTACATAACCAAAAAGGAAATTCAAAGAAAACTATGACATTAAAAGAAGTTACAATTGTAATTCTGATATTTGCTAATGGTTCTCGGATCCATTGGATTGAAGAATATGATCTATTGGAAAAGCAAAAGCAACTTATTCAAATAACTTGTTGAATGTGTTGAAAATGACCATCCTTTAAACTCTTTAGCAGAAAAAGAGGGCTCTAAGAAGGAATTTAATGAGGTAAGGGCCTCTGTTATAGCTTAGGAATATTACTAAGATGAGCAAAAGAAGAGAGTCTGTGAGCAGCCAAGTATCTTTAAACAAGATGTTTGTTTAGCAAGTAGTTGGAAATGATAGTGTTATGATGGTACTAGCACCAGTGTACCTGCAGAGGTGCTCCAGGGAGAGGGTGTCTTTTTTCTGACCAGGAGGGGTGTTTAGCCAGCTCATTCTGAGGTAGGGGCATGGCTAGACCCTTTGGCTTCTCTTCTGGAAGTACTATGGCTTAATGGCATCGCTGACTGCTTCATGAAAGGGTTTGAAACCTTGAGATTGGTGTCCGGGTCTTCCAGGGGTGGGTCACTGGGTCACATACCTCCCCGCCTTGTTTCAACACTCCAATGGCAGTTGTTCCAGTGTTGAGACTCACTCTTATCTTCTGGAGCACATCTAGCACCCTCCTGGTCCTCCAATTCAGCAGTGCTCTCCCTCTGGGCCCCTCCTTCAGAGGATGATGTCATCCTCCTGGCAGACTGTTTGTTTGCTAAAAGGGGGGGGGGGGGGGGGGGGGGCGTTGAGGGTTTTCATCACCCTTGGGGTTAGTTGGGGCATGACGACCCCCCCCCTGTACAGTCTGGGCTTTCGTTTCGTCAAATTTGGCTTTGTTTAACATATTTTAGCACCTAGGAGGTAAAATACCCCAGGTAGCCTACAATAGGCCATCTTTATATTATTTTTGTTATATTTTTAAGTTGACAATTTAGTATATTAAATTGACCTTATTTTGTGTAAAGTGAGTGTGAGATCATATAAATAAGATCTCCTCACTTCATTTTTAGACATCAACTTTTGAGATAATTTCATTATGTCTGCTATTTGCCCTAACTAAGGCTCTTTGAAGGAAGGCACTCCTTGTTGAAGGTTATTTTGCAAGTTTGAAGCATTTCTTGGAAGTTTTTCTTTTGTTCATGCCATTGCTAAGGTGAGGCTAGAGTTGTTTGCTTAACACATGCACTTGGAGGTATCTATACTTTTAGTTTGATGTCTTGTTGTCAATTTGTATGAAAGTGATGCTTGTTAGGATTTAATAGAAGCCATTGTTGTTTCATTTTGTCTTGATTTGCATTTCATTTTTGTCATTGGTCACCATAGCATTTAAGCTTGAGCTTTAGGTCTTCAAGTTTTGCTAGGCTAGGTCTCCTCAACGAATCCTAGAGATTGTTGAGGTTAGCCCTAGTTGCCAAGTTTGCCAAGTACCATCTCAAGGAGGGTAACTTCTCTCATTGATGCCCTAGGGTTTGGTGACTAACTCTCTCTTGAAACCTTAGGTTGTTCTACATCATTTAACCTAAATTAGACTTGCATTTTCATTTGTAATTCTGCATTTTCATGGTAGTATTATGGTTAGAATTAGGTCTGTAATTTTATGACAAAAACCCTAAAAATAAAAAATTTAATTCTTTGATTTTTTGGCCTTGCTAAAATTCCGGCCCTCTCTCCTACAATTTCGCCCTGCCTTCTTTAGCCCTAAAAACCCCAGGGCGAAATTTTAGGAAGCCCTAAAATTTTAAAATTATAAAAAATTCCTAAAAAAGCCCTAAAAATCTAAAAATGTAAAAATTAATTTTTTTGGCCTCCCTAAAATTTCAGCCCTTCCTCCTATAAATTCGGCCTGCCCTTTTTGTCCCTAGAAAACCTAGGGTGAAATTATAGAAAGCTTTAAAATTTTAAAATTCTAAAAAATCATTAAAAAACCCTTTTTTTTGAGTTTGTATATATGAGATTAGTCTTTATGTTTTTTATTTTCAGAGTTAGTTTCAATTCATTTTTTTTAGTGTTAAAACTTAATTAAAAAGCCCTAATTCTGAGTTTTCCGTGTATAAAACCTTTTCTAGTACCCTATCCAACACCTTTTCCCATACTCCCTCTCCTCCATCCTTTGGCTGTTATCTCCTAGCCCTCAGCCACTCTCATCCCTCACGGCCCTTCCATTTGCTGCCCTATCCTCCACTCCTTTACACAAGACTGCCCTCTTGGGTAGCCCTTGTGTGCCCCATCCTTGCCCTTATCTACACACAAAACACAAACAAAACTTAGAATTGATTTAGTGTTATAAGATATGATTTTGACATGTTATTTGCCCTTATCTGTTTTGATTGCTAAGTGACACACCAAAAATGTTGACTTACTTTACTTGGATATTGTAAATTACTGTGGTTACTTATGAACTGAAGATTACATCTTTAAAGCTGGGTTGTATGCCTTTATGCACTGTATATTCACACTCAGATCTAAATTGAAGTTGGAATGATCCATGTTGAATGCCAAGTAACTCACATAATTTAACTTCTATTGGCCAAGACATGTGTTAAAGTGGTACTATAAATTACTGTGATTACATTTAAATTTGAAATGTATCTCTGCTATATTGTAAGATCTGATTTCTGCTACAATTGAAGTTACATAACAATCTGATATTGATCCTTGCATAGTAAGTATCGGTTATTGATTATTGGTGATAATTTTGCGTACTTAATTTTGATCAAAATTGGTGCCATATCGATATTTAGTCTCACTCACATCTTGAACAACTATCACTGCATCTTTCCAAGTGTCTACTTTTGCTGCTTTAAACATGTTAAATACAAATCTGGGAAACATATTGCGTGATTGGTTGATGGTCATATGACCTTCATTAGCTAATTGGTGATGAATTCGTCATGTTATATGATTTTGGTTGACTAGTGGTTGATATTGACAACTTTCCTTCAATGTTTATTTGGCTAATGGTTGATTTATATTTGCAATATAGTCTTTTGATCCAATCTTGATTATTGTATTACATGCTTACATGTTTACACATTTCATTGGATGATCTAAGCGAAACATAGATTTTGATCATATTTTTTGTGCTCACTATAACATTATTGACTCTATTTAGGCATTAGTCTAACTACAAATTGCATAGATAGTATTGTTCTGTGGTTGTCCTAGTGTTCTTACAGGGTTCCTTAAGGATACTTCTCCTTGGAGGTTTCGACTTCCGAAGAAGTTAGAACGGTGACTGAGGTGACATTGGGTCGCTATTCTTAGTTTTGCTTATTGGGAATTAGCCCTACTAATTTTTCCGGTAACATTTTTGGCGTCGTTGCCAGGGACATTTCAAAGATTGAAGTGGTTCATTCCGGAGTCATCAACACCCTTGTAAAAATGACATTTAGTAAGAACTCAAAGGTGAGTCCTTCTTCCTGTTAGTTTTTCATCATATAATTCAATAGATCTAGGATCTTAACTAAAAGAACAACATGTACAACATATCAAGCATAAGAGACAAGAGACAAGAAACACACAACATTTCACCGGGGAAAACCAAGAAGATGAAAAACCGCGCAACTTCCTCAGAGATAGAATAAGCATCAATACAAGGATCACCATGATCAAACCCAAGAGATAGATATCTTCAGCAGCATGCTCCTCCTTCACTTGTGCGCACCCTCCTCTTCTCCCACTAATGCGAAGTGAGTGAATAATATAATGTGTAAAATGAGAGAGGCACACTCTCTATTTATACACTAACTTGACTTGACCTTTGCTCAACTAGGTTGGCCCCAACTTAACCACTTAACATAATGCTGACTGGGCCGACCCCTTTATGGTGGTTTAATAGCCCTTTGACCACATGACTCATACAGGGCCGACCCCATCAAGGTGGTCTAATAACCCATCAAGTATAAGTTACGATACTTACAATATAACTTGTGACACATGCAAGTACAACTGGTGACACTTCCAATCGGAGTAATAATACATCTCCGTTGGGGATACAATAAAGTACAAATGTAATACATACAATATACAAGTGAATATCTTCCAAAGTTACAAATACATCAACACTCCCTCTTAACTAGGAAGGTATTCTCTTGACACAAGTCATCAATACGTATAGGCACAAGTCTTCAATTCTGGCGTTGGATCATCATCACTGGATCATGGAGCATCAACATCATTACTGCTGCTGTACTTGACATCTCGATCACTGGGTTATCTCTGAATTCTTCTCGTCATAGGAAGTTCTACAGAGCCAACCCTTTTTCATGTTGGATGTAGGCTTAGCGTCCTGTAGGTCTTCATCATCTTTGGCCATACTGTGGATCCCAGGACTAATTACGTGCATCAATAAAACCTTGAAAGAGCATCCCAGGACTTTTACGAGCACACTGCTCAACCTATCAGATCTCCCAGGATCTTTTACATGTTGACTGTCACAAAACCTTAGAATAGTGTCTTACTTCCCGCAAGAACTCTAAAGAGCATCCCAGGACTGATTTACAAGCTTATCTCTCAACCTATCGGATCTCTAGACTGATTACATGTGATCACCACCACAAAACCTTTAAAGAGTGTCTTACTTCCCGCAAGAACTCTAAAAAGCACCCCAAGACTGATTTACGAGCTTACCGCTCAACCTATCGGATCTCCAGGACTGATTACATGTGGTCAGGTAAAACCTTTAAAGAGTGTCTTACTTCCCGCAAGAACTCTAAAGAGCATCCCAGGATTGATTATGAGCTTACCACTCAACCTATCGGATCTCCAGGACAGATTATGTGCCTCTAGTAGAAAAACCTCGAAAGAGCATCCTAGGACTGATTTACGAGCTTACTGCTCAACCTATCGGATCTCCCATGATCTTTTCTATGCTACATGCACAACCTGTACAAGAGGCCTCAGTTGAAGAAACTGAAGAATGTACAGAAATGGTGAGTGCTCCATATCCTCAAGTTACAGTTTCTTATGATATGTTGACTCTCTTGGAAGAAAGTTACAGGTATGCGGAAAATGATGATTACTGGAAGTTCATTGGTCCACCGATGTACGATTCTTCAAGGCCTTGCAGCGTCATAATAGACCGTCTCTCGAGTATATATATGGATGAAGAAGCTTGCTTTTCTTACAATGAAGAATGGATCAATCGCTTTTCCTTGCTAAAGGGTGCAGTGGTGCAAGATGTGATCCTTGTTGACAATGCTCTTGTGCAAAGCCTCTCAAATATCTCTCAACTACATTCTACAGGAGGTATTCATCCCTTTTTGTCCATCATCGGTAAGTGTTCAACGATGTTTTCCAATCAAGACAATACATTTATATGGATAGGTATGATCTCATTTTCACATTATCATGATTTATATTGTTTATCTTTTCGATTGAAATGTGAAGACTGTAGTTCTGTAGTTGACAATTTTGAAATGACAAAGATCATTAGGGATACTAACACAATAATTATAAAGAAGAACAATATGCATGTATTTCCAAGGGATTGTCCAAACAGGTTATAACTGATACGTGAAGATTCGTAAGGCCCACCTTCACAAGTGCTTTCTCTAATGGACAACCAAGCAATCTTGAAGCAAAATTTTTCTTCAATGCATCAGCCAGATGGTCCATACATTAGTCCGGTGGAAGCTTGGATAAATGGGGCTTGTGAAAGAGATTCTTCGCAATAGAAACAGTATTTCAACTCACAGATTCTTGTAGCCCGCCAATCCTCATTTTTCATCATGATGGAGGCCTTGTTACAGGTTTGCTTCGTGATTGATCAGGTTTTATCATGGATTCTATCCAAAGACAAAGGTAAGGCAACAAGTATGAATGGCATACTCACAAGGTTACATTGGTGGTATGATTTTACCTAGTCCTTTATGCTTCCTCATGTTAGCATAGGTAGGTCAGTTAGGCATATATTGTTATCTATGCATTTCATTTGACATTCTCCATGTTGTCATAGGTTAATCGTTTGTTTTTGCATTTACTTAGTCTTATTCGACGAACAAGGTAGGACAAAAGTGTCTCCTTTTGGGTATTTTGATGTCCTCGGTCATTTGATGTGTGTGTAGGTCTACAGGTACTCAGATGATTCTTGGATTCTCGAGCACCCTCAGGAGGAGTACTCGTCCTGTAGTTGGAGCCAGTGTTACAATGGTACTAGCACCAGTGTACTTGCAGAGGTGCCCCAGGGAGAGGGTGTCTTTTTTCTAACCAGGAGGGGTGTTTAACAAACTCATTCTGAGGTAGGGGCATGGCTAGACCCTTTGGCTTCTCTTCTGGAAGTACTATGGCTTAATGGCATCGTTGACTGCCTCATGAAAGGGTTTGAAACCTTGAGGTTGGTGTCCAGGTCTTCCAGGGGTGGGTCACTGGGTCACATGCCCCCTTGCCTTGTTTCAACACTCTAGCAGTAGTTGTTCCAGCATTGAGACTCACTCTTATCTTTTGGAGCACATCTAACACCCTCCTGTCTTTCAATTCAGCAGTGCCCTCTCTCTGGGCCCCTCCTTCAGAGGATGATGTCATCCTCCTGCCAGACTATTTGCTTGCTAAAGGGGGGGGTGTCGAGGGTTTTCATCACTGTTGGGGTTAGTTGGGGCATGAAGACCCCCCCTTGTACAGTTTGGGCTTTTGTTTCGTCAAATTTGCCCTTGTTTAACATATTTTAGCACCTAGGGGGTAAAATACCCCAAGTAGCCTACAATAGACCATTTTTAGATTATTTTATATTATTTTTGTTATATTTTTAAGTTGACATTTTAATATATTAAATTGACCTTATTTTGTGTAAAGTGAGTGTGAGATCATATAACTAAGATCTCCTCACTTCATTTTTAGACATCAACTTTTGAGATAATTTCATTATGTCTGCTATTTGCTCTAATTAAGGCTCTTTAAAGGAAGGCACTCCTTGTTGAAGGTTATTTTGCAAGTTTGAAGCATTTCTTGGAAGTTTTTCTTTTGTTCATGCCATTGCTAAGGTGAGGCTAGAGTTGTTTGCTTAACACATGCACTTGGAGGTATCTATACTTTTAGTTTGACGTCTCTTTGTCAATTTGTATGAAAGTGATGCTTGTAAGGGTTGAATGGAAGCCATTGTTGCTTTATTGTGTCTTGATTTGCATTTCATTTTTGTCATTGGTCACCATAGCATTCAAGCTTGAGCTTTAGGTCTTCAAGTTTTTCTAGGTTAGGTCTCCTCAATGAATCCTAGAGATTGTTGAGGTTAGCCCTAGTTGCCAAGCTTCCCAAGTACTATTTCAAGCAGGGTAATTCCTCTCATTGATGCCCTAGGGTTTGGTGGCTATCTCTCTCTTGAAACTTTAGGTTGTTCTACATAATTTAACCTAAATTAAACTTGCATTTTCATGTGTAATTCTGCATTTTCATGGTAGTATTATGGTTAGAATTAGGTCTGCAATTTTATGACAAAAACCCTAAAAAAAAATTTTTTGATTTTTTAATTTTTTGGCCTTCCTAAAATTTCGGCTCTCTCTCCTACAATTTTGTCCTGCCTTCTTAAGCCCTAAAAACTTTGGGGCGAAATTTTAAGAAGCCCTAAAATTTTAAAATTATCAAAAATTCCTAAAAAATCCCCAAAAATCCCCAAAAATCTAAAAATCTAAAAATTAATTTTTTTGGCCTCCCTGAAATTTCGGCCCTTCTTCCTATAAATTCGGCCTGCCCTTTTTGTCCCTAGAAACACTAGGGCAAAATTATAGGAAGCCCTAAAATTTTAAAATTCTCAAAAATCCTTAAAAATCCCTATTTTTTGAGTTTATATATATTAGATTAGCCTTTATGTTTTTTATTTTCAAAGTTAGTTTCAATTTTTTTTAGTGCTAAAACCTAATTAAAAAGTCCTAATTCTGAGTTTTCTGTGTATAAAACCTTTTCCGGTACCTTTATCCATCACCTTTTCCCATACTCCCTCTCCTCCATCCTTTGGCTGCTATCTCCTAGCCCTCAGCCACTCTCATCCCTCATGACCCTTCCATTTGCTGCCCTATCCTCCACTCCTTTACACAGAACTTCCCTCTTGGGTAGCCCTTGTGTGCCCCATCCTTGCCCTTATCTACACACAAAACACATACAGAACTCATAATTGATTAAGTGTTATAAGATTTGATTTTGACATGTTATTTGCTACATTTCTAACTAAATTACAGATCTGAAAGTGATTTGTTTTGAATGCCAAGTGACACACCAAAAATGTTGACTTACTTTACTTGGATATTGTAAATTACCGTGGTTACTTATGAACTGAAGATTACATCTTTAAAGCTGGGTTGTATGCCTTTATGCAATGTATATTCACACTCAGATCTAAATTGAAGTTGGAATGATCCATGTTGAATGCCAAGTAACTCACATAATTTAACTTCTATTGGCTAGGACATGTGTTAAAGTGATACTCTAAATTACTGTGGTTACATTTAAATATGAAATGTATCTTTGCTATATTGTAATATTTGATTTCTGCTACAATTGAAGTTACATAACAATCTGATGTTGATCCTTGCATAGAAAATACCGGTTATTGATTATTGGTGATAATTTTGCATACCTAATTTTGATCAAAACTGGTGCCATATCGATATTTAGTCTCACTCACATCTTGAAGAACAATCACTGCATCTTTCCAAGTGTCTACTTTTGCTGCTTTAAACATGTTAAATACAAATCTGGGAAACACACTGCGTGATTGGTTGATGGTCATATGACCTTCATTAGCTAATTGGTGATGATTTTGTCATGTTATATGCTTTTGGTTGACTAGTGGTTGATATTGACAACTTTCATTTAATTTTTATTTGGCTAATGGTTGATTTATATTTGCAATATAGTCTTTTGATCCAATATTGATTATTGTATTACATGCCTACATGTTTACACATTTCATTGGATGATTTAAGCGAAACATAGATTTTGATCATATCTTTTGTGCTCACTATAACATTATTGACTCCATTTAGGCACTGGTCTAACTACAGATTGCATAGATAGTATTGTTCTGTGGTTGTCCTAGTGTTCTTATAGGATTCCTTAAGGATACTTCTCCTTGGAGGTTTTGACTTCCGAAGAAGTTAGAATGGTGATTGAGGTGACATTGGGTCACTATTCTTAGTTTTGCTTATTGGGAATTAGCCCTGCTAATTTGCCCGGTAACAGATATATATATGGTTGATTTGTTCAATGTTCCATTAGTGTGATGAATCAATAAGTTAAGTAGGTGGTTAGTGGATTTCTAGAGAAAGGAAAGACACTATCAAGTTGATGAAGTCCAACTCTTGGTAGGTGGAATCAACAATACGAAAAATATTTTTAGAAGGAAAATATCTCTCTTAGCACCAAGTCTCATTACTAAGGGCCATGGATAAGCAAGAAGCTAAGAATGAGGACGTAAGGGCACTTCATGTCATGGCAATAGATGGTGAAAATAGATTGGATGTAGACAAAAGTGAACCTAAGGACAGAACTATATTTCTGCAGTTCTTTTGTGCAACACTTATAATGATCTAACAAATCGACAAATCTTTGGCCATGAAGTTTAAATTACTTTCTTGGAATGTGAGAGGTGGTTCACACGAAAAAAGAGAAATGTGTAGTAAGCAAGATTGTGTAGGGTTACATATTTGATATTGCTGCAAAAATCCAATGCTCCAAGTTTAAAGATTTTTTTTTTCATGGAGTTTGTGTGGAATGGAGGATCTAGATCATTAGTTGTTGGTTGTGTAGCCTGATCTTCCTGATTTAGAGGGTTGTGTTTGGATTCCAACCCATGACGGGAGGTGTGGGGGGGTTTGCCTCCCCACTATAGTTGCCATGGGGGGTCTAGGGGGGGGGGGGGCAGCACCCTTGTAGCAAATGTTCTGGAAAAAATGCATTGTAAAATGTTGTAATTTCATAGTCATGACTTGGTCACAAATGGGTGATTTACGGGTCCATGGTATTGGGTAGTCAATGGTATTTTCCCATGGTAATCCCTCTTTAAAATGAAGACATTGCAATACACTTGTGTGTGGTAGTATTGTATTGCAAAGACTTGTGTGATTGCGTAAAAAAGATTGTGAGAGAGTGAAGAGGAAGTTGTATCCATTCATTTGCTGGATGGTATAATAAAAGGATTGACAATTTCTCCGTGGATGTAGCCTAGATTGGGTGAACCACATATATTGGTGTCTCTATTGTATTGTGTTTAATTGTTTTATTTCTGTATCTTATTTTATGCTATTGTTCCGTGATCATGTTTTTCTAACAATTAGTATCAGAGCCAAAGGCCTATTTGGAGCATAAACTCGTGGGAAAGAAGAGTTCCTGGTTCGAGTGGGAGTAGCAGTCGCTTCAAGTTGGTTGGCATCATTCCACACTTGGTGTGTCTTAGCAATATAGGGGTAATGGTGGGTACAATGTTCACAAACATCGCAAAAAGAACATGGATGGTTAGTTGGATAGTTTGTAACTAAGGTTTCTTACCTTACTTGGGAGGTTTATTGGGATCCTAGTTTGCGGGGTTCATATTATCTTCGGTGTTAGTAGGAGGGTTGGGGGTTGGCCCTCGCCTTCCTATTGTTGGTTATTTCCTTTTTTCTTCCCCTTATTATTCTTCTTAGAGGTGTTCGATTGCATTTATTGGTTATTAGGCTCAAGTTGGGCAGGCATGTTCTATTGAGCATACAATTTTCCATGAGGAAAAGGGGGAGCCATAGGGTGTGGCTACATTGGAGGGGCTGGTGAATGGATAGGAAAATGGTAATAAGGGTTTATGTTTGGTGGAGCCATATCTAGTAGAAGAACCACCACACATAGTACCACTACACGAGGGTCTATGAACAAGTGGGGTCATAGGAGGAGATGAGTAAGAGGTGCTCATTCTTGTTTACGAGGATGAGCGAGAGGGATTGGGGGGTAGTAGGGTGCTGCTGATGGTTCGCCTTGATGGCATCTCTCAATACTTGGGGTATTTCCATACAAGTAACCACTTGGAGGGGGAAGGTATGGGTTTGGATTTCATAAACCGACATAAGAATATACGATAGTTGGGACTGAGCTTACAAAGACACCTACGTCGATGCCATTCATGAATATGGCTTGTGATATGAGTGGATGAGGTTTGATGGCACGACAACATGATCTTGACTCCCTTGTCATAATGGACATATAACTAGAAGAAGGTCAAGAAAGTGGAAGATAGGGATACAAATTTGGGATGCACCCCACGTGTTATTCAATATACCACTTCTTGGCTACTCTAGTCAAGGTCCTCTAGAAAAATCATAATCAAATGGAATCATTGACAATGCTATTGGAGGAGAACCAAATATGAAAGGACATAATATCATTATCGAGATCCTCTCCTGCCTTCCCCTCAAACTCATGGATGTTGGAAGGGAGTTTGGTAGGCATTTGAGGCTATGAAGGATCATGTCAAATGGGATCATTGGTTGACCTCAATAGGTCAAGAAGGTTGAGGCTATCCATGAAAGGGAGGCTAGTATTAGGAAGGGAGGTAGAGGAGCCAACATTGATGTTGACATTGGCACCATCGGTGTGTTAGATTTTCGATACCTAGTACTCAATTGATTACTTCCTAGCAAATTCTGCTATAATAGACTTATTAAACATTTACTGAATAAAGAGCACGACTAAGTTCTAATGATTATTTAGCAGAATCATAAACATGACATATCACACATTTGACACTTAGATTTACCCTAGAAAATCCCAATTGGGGAAAAACCAACAAATAGTGATTTTATTAAGGATAAAATCTTGGACTCCCATCCTGGGTAAATGGCCCACTGAGGAATTAAAAAATAGTAAATATCCTACCTTATAAAACCTCAATATCATTCCTCCTATCTTGTTGGTTGGATGCTACCTACCTTACTTCCCTTTTGCACCTTTCCTTCGACTCTGCCCCTCCACCTACACACTTGACTGAAAGTCCTTCTCCAACCACTCAATGAGATCTCACTCACTATGTGTGACTATTGTGTGTCTCCTTCTCTCCTTAGGATCCCTTTTATAACATCTCAATGACCAAAACCTTAACCCTAGATATCCGAAGTGATCAATGGCTGAGATGAGATCTCAAGCTTCACTTAAGATCAACGATTGTGACTTAATCTTAAGTTCACCTTTTAGTCATTATCCAACATTAAGTTAATAATGTGATTTTCCTAATTTAGACTTAGGAAAGAGATACAATAGTCACTTTCTCTCTTAAGCAAGTACCTAGAGAGGAAATCTAGATGACTCTTGCATGCCTAACACTTCGCCTATGTAGAAGTACCCGTCCGATGGTACAATCATCAACATTCTCTCTTAGCGAGAAAGGTACTTCCTAGCACTGGTTCTCCCTTTGACCTTGGCACACTTTCACACACATCATCCTGAACATTGGCATCCCTCCATCCCCACTGATCAGATGCTCCCTGATCACTAGAAGTCACAAAATCGATGACGCTAAACATTAATGCCAAGAAGTTTGAAAACTTTGTCAAAGGCTTGCTCTCCCTCACTACGATCCTAGGATATTTCTCTTGATCTTGAGCATCCATCAATATCATTTCCTACCAAATAGATCTCTTAAGAGAAATGGAAGTGGAAAAATACTTCTTCCCCTTTGAAGGTTTACTCCCTGTTGATGTATATGTAACTTCAGAATGTATTTCATATATATTTATTGTACCCTTATAAGAGATGTGTTATTCCTCTATAAGGAAGTGTCGTCATGTGTATTGAAAAGTGTCGCAAGTGTGTGTACTTGCCGATGGGTTATTAGACCACCATGTGTGGGGTCGGCCTTGAAATATATATTATATTGTGGATGTACCTAGCTAGACAAGTCGGCCCCATAGTGTCACTCGGCAAACAGGTTAGGTATAAATAGAGATCGGGAGATCTCTATTTGATCAATCAGAAACTCATACTTCTCTCACTCAGAAAGTGGTGCACTAGTGAGGAGGAGGATCATCTGCTACTAGGAGACTATCTCAGTTTATTTTGGTTGTACTTTGGTTGAGCCATTGCTCTCTCTATCTTTGAGGAAGTTGTGGGGTTTTTCACCTTAGGGTTTTCCCCACGGAAACTCTGTGTCTCTTGTCTCTCATGCTTTTGATTCTTATGATGATTGTCATGCTTGTTATGATTGATATGCATTGATATAATTTACATGTTATTCTCTCAATAAAGATCCTAGAGTATTGTGAATTAATGCTCAAAATTTAACATGGTATCAGAGCTAACCTGAAAAGAAGACATTGTGCAGTGACGGAAACTAGGGTTTCTTGTTTATTGGGTTTCTCTCCACAGATTTTGAAAAAACAGTATAGTAGATTGACTCCACTCATCAAGGAGAATCTATTTGTCCAATCAGAATTCAATTTTGAGCATTTTCAGATTTGGCTCTAAAAATTAGGGTTTCCACAAAAATAGGAATTTTTGAAATCTGAAGACATAGCTGGAAGCTCCTTGCAAAAATCGAAGTTTAGATGTTTGAATCGAGATTTTTGGTTGGGTAGATCTCCGGGAAACTCAAACCCTAATTCAGGGCTCTCCCAAGTGAACCCGAGAGGACAAAAAGGCAAATCTGAAGGGTAAAGCTTTGCTGATCTCAAATTTTGAATACACCAGGCTGATCAGCTCATCAAGGCGCATCTTTCTATCATTTCAGAAAGTTGAAATTCACATTTTGAATTTTTAGGGTTTTTCTGACAAACCCTAATCTGGGACTAGATCCAGTTTTCAGCATTTCAAGTGGTAAGACCTAAATCTTTTTTATTTCCATTTGAAATACTTTTTAAGATGTCTCACCACACCAAGCTTGAGGATAAGCTTGAAGGGGCTGATAACTTCCGAGCTTGGAAGTATAGGATTGGGTTAATCTTAGAAGAGAATGAGTTGGACTCATATATAAAAGAAGACATTCCTATCCCAGAGGATGAAGAGGCTAAGGTATTGCATAAGAAGAACTTGGTCAAGGAAAAGAGAATTATTGCTAATTCTATCAAAGACCATCTCATACCCCATGTGTCTTCTCTAAAGACACTTAAGGAGATGTTTGACTCTTTGACCAAGCTATTTGAAGGGAAGAACATAAATCGGAAGATGACCTTGCGGAATCAATTGAAAGGAGTCAAGATGTCAAATGGAGAAACCATTCAATCCTATTTCTCCAAGGTCTCTCAGATCAAAGAATAACTTGAAGCTGTAGATGAAATGGTGGAGAACGGTGAAATTGTTATGACCACTTTGAATGGCCTACCTAGGTCATGGGACTCTTTTATCCAAGGGATCTGTGCAAGGAAGAAACTAATCTCCTTCAGTAGACTATGGGAGGAATGTTCCCAAGAAGAAGTAAGGCTTGTGGCAAGAGAAGAAAAGATGGGGAATGAAGATCAAGCCCTCACAGTACACACCAAGAAAGGTAAGTTCAAGAGGGAGCCATCCCATCACAAGAATAAATCTTCTCATCCTTATCACAAAGATAAGAAAGATCTAAGGTGTTTCAATTACAATGAGAAAGGTCACTTTGCTTCAGAATGTCCCAATAACAAAAGGGATTACAACAACAACTCCAGCAAGAAGAAGAAGGGCAGCAAGAGGAAGTTCCATGCTCATGCTGCTGAAGATGATGAACCTCCAAAGAAGAAAGCTAGGGCAGAATGTGATGATGACTCATCAAGTGAAGAAGAGTATGTTCTAATCTCTGCTCTCACAGGTACTATCTCTCATAGTTGTAATGATTGGCTTATTGATAGTGGGGCTTCAAAACACATGACTGGGTTTAAAGAATCCTTTGCTAATCTATCTGAACATGAGTCACCCCACAAGGTGAAACTTGGTGATGAATACCAATACCCTATCGAAGGAAGTGGTGAGGCCTCCTACAATCTAGACTCTGGGAAGTCTTTAAAGATGAAAGAAGTTCTTTATGTACCTGGGCTCAAGAAGAATCTTCTCTCCATCTCTGCATTGGATGCAAAAGGCATGAGGGTTGCATTTGTAGATGGTCAAGTTCTGATGTGGCCAAAGGGTAAAACTATTGATGATGCAGTGGTGATTGGAGAGCAAGAGGGAGGATTGTACAAATTGAAGGGACAACCTGAACATGCTATGGTGACATGAAGACAAGGATTCATCCATAGTCATGGATCACATAGAGGTATGTATAGTTTGTTTTTGCAAAGGTTAACTAATGAGTTATGTAGGTCATTGAAGAGAACAAGCACACATTGCTAGACATAACTAGTAAATATGATGACCATGTATGTTTCTCTTATATCATATGATCTCTTATATATAAGTATACATGGCATGATTGATAATGATTATTCATGAAGTCATAGATTTGAATAATCATGGGTGCATGGATATCATGTTTCTTACTTTAATTGATGATATGACTAATCATAAGAGTCATAGGTTTGAGTAATCATAGGTTTAGGCATATTATGTTTCTTATGATATGACTAACCATAAGAGTCCTATATAAATACTAATGCTTATTATTTCTGTTTGAAATGATCATGCCTATACATGCTTAAGATTATTGTGTTTTGGTAGTATTGAGAATATACTAATGAATGTATGATTATGTATGAGATCACGAGGATAACACAATCATGATACTAATAAGCATGCATAGGGACCAAGGATGAATATAAGTTCAAGGACAGGTAATCCAGGAAGCAAATATCAAGAAGGAGCACACTCCAATAGTTTCTGCAAGGATGTAGATATTCAGAGGGAGTTGACCATCTTTCTTCATTCCACAATAGAAAGGTGGAGAAGAAGCTACTTCAGTAGCTCCTGCAAGGAAGCAAAGACTCAGAGGGATTCCACCCAACAAACAAACAAAGATAAGTATTTCAATTATCATTTCTTGCCTATTTTGTTTGTTTAATAATATTGTCCAATGATGTATATGCTTATGTTCCTAGACTTAGGATATGTATTGTGCATATTAGAGTGATTGCATTAATGAACAATATACTACTAATATGCATATAATGGGTAAGTGGCCTATGGCACTGTACAACATTCCATTGCTACTTATCTAGAATGAACCCTCTTTGTTGACATGTTAGGAGTAGTGCAAAATCTTAACAATGTTCTGGTAGAGATTGGAAGGCATCTAAAAAGTTACGGGATATGGATGAATGTTGTATTGAAGCATTGGCTAAAATAATTGCATGATTGTATGACATTTTTTTATGTATAAGAATTTGTTTTGAAAACTATGAGATGTTTCTAATCATGCAATTTAACTTGTCTTGTAGGAAGATCGTATGCCATCACCTACAAAAGAAGAACTACAACATTTGTTCAGCAACAAAATTATCTATTGAAGATATTGAAGTTCCCAGGATATGGGAAGAATGCCATGATTCGTCGATCATGAAAAATGATGCTTGGAATGTAGTCCCAAGACCTGAAGGGAAGTTTGTTATGACTTCCATATGGATCTATCAAATCAAGCATGTTGCAGATGGCAGCATAGAGAAATATAAAAGTGATGAAAAAGGAGATACACCAGATGGATTTCAAGATAGCTTTCTTGAATGGTGTAGTTGAAGAAGAAGTGTATGTGGAGAAGTCACTTGGTTCCGAGACACATGACAGGGAGTCATATGTGTGCAGATTGAAGAAAGCCTTGTATGGCTTAAAGCAAGCTCCCAGAACTTGGTACGGTAGGATGGACAATTTTTTATCTAGTTTGGGTTTTACCAAGAGTAAAGCGGATTCCAACCTTTACTACAAGATTGAGGAAGGGAATCCTGTGATTTTACTCCTGTATGTGGATGACTTATTTGTAACAGGAGATGACAAATTGATTGCAGATACTAAGAGGAAGCTTGCTGCCGAATTTGATATGAAGGACTTAGGGATGATGCACTATTTCCTAGGTATGGAGGTGTGGCAGAGTGCAGGTGGGATCTTCCTTGGTCAAGGGAAGTATACTGTAGATATCCTGAAGAGGTTCGGGATGATGGATTGCAAGGCCATGGCCACACCTATGGCATCGAATATGAAGCTTCTTTGTGATGCTTCATCTGAGCCGGTGGATGTCTCTATGTATCGTCAGATGATTGGGTCCTTGATGTACCTGACGAATACGAGACCAGATATTTGCTTTGTGCTGAACACATTGAGCCAGTTCCTGACAGATCCGAGGATTGTTCACCTGGTTGTTGTAAAGCATATTCTGAGGTACCTAAAGGGTACAGTTGATTATGGGCTCAAGTATGAAGCGAATCAAAAGTTTAACCTGCAGGGTTATGTTGATTCAGATGGGGCAGGCAGTGCTACAGATAGGAAGAGCACATCTGGATGCTGCTTCAGTATGGGATCAGGTGTGATCTCTTGGTTTAGCAGGAAGCAGTCTTGCGTAGCACTGAGTACAGCCGAGGCAGAGTATGTTGTATCCTGTTCAGCTAGTTGTGAGGCAGTATGGCTATGGAAGCTACTGTCTGAGTTATTTGATCTCCCGTTGGATACTACTGGTATCTTTTGTGATAAACAGAGTTGTGTGAAGCTATCCGAGAACCCAGTGTTTCATGACAGGTCGAAACACATAGAGATCAAATATCACTATATTAGGGATATGGTACAGAGAGGTGCTGTGAAGCTCCTGTATGTTGCGACGGACGAGCAGATTGCAGATGTGCTGACGAAGCCACTAGCCAGGGTGAAGTTCGAGTACTTTAGGGAGAGGCTTTGTGTTCTTCAGATTGATGACACTTCGAGGAAGAAGTGATGGACACATTTGCAGAAGCCATTCCAAGCATGTTGGAAGGAGGATCCTTCACATGGCTGTAGATGTAAGCGCTGGATGATGAGCATCATGATGATGTTCTAGTTTCTGCTTTGTATGATTAGTTGGATCATTTATATGTATATGTATGTACGCATCATGTTGGATGCTGGATATGATCAGTTGGATCATTTATATGTATATGTATGTACGCATCATGTTGGATGCTGGATATGATCAGTTGGATCATTTGTATGTATTTTGTATATGCATCATGTTGGATGCTTGGACCATGTATCTTTATATGTATCAGGTGGATACATTGTATGATCAGGTAGATCATGTATGTTGATATGTATCATGTATTTGTATTTGTATCAGGTGGATACACTGTATGATCAGGTGGATCATGTATGATGATATTTATCTGGTAGATACTTGGTATGCATCAGGTGGATGCATTGTATGATCAGGATGATCATGATGACGAGCTTCAGGGTGTTTCTCTAGATGATATGTATCAGGATGGTACAATGATGATGATTAGTGTGATCATGAACATTAGGATGATGCTTTGTGTGATGATGATCCGTTGGATCATGAGTATCAAGTGGATACTTGGAGGTCAGAGATGATATGTGGCAGGTTGTGCAAATAACATGTAATCAGTCCTGGGAGATCTTGCCGGTCGTGCTGCGGCACATACATGTTCCTCGGATACTCTTTCCAGTATTGCTATGTAGTATGTAATCAATCCTCAGATATCCGATAGGTTGAGCTGTGTGCTCGTAATCAGTCCTCGGATGAGGTATTACTACGGAGACATGTAATTAGTCCTGGAGATCCGAGAGGTTGAGTTGTGTGCTTGTAATTAGTCCTGGGATGCTCTTTAGAGATCTTGCCAGTCGTGCTGCGACACATAAATGTTCCTGTGATGCTCTTTAAAGGTTTTGTCTATCCACATGTAATCAGTCCTGGAGATTCGAGAGGTTGAGCTGTGTGCTCATAATAAGTCCTGGGATGCTTTTTAGAGATCTTGTCGGTCGTGTTGCGACACATAAATGTTCATGGGATGCTCTTTAAAGGTATCGTGGAGGAGATGCATGTAATCAGTCTTGGGAGATCTTGCCGGTCGTGCTTAGGCACATAAATGTTGCTAGGATGCTCTTTCCGGTATTGCATCCGCACATAAAATTAGTCCTGAGAGGCCACCTCTATCAAACCATTCACACAGATGAAGAAGACTTGCAGGTGGTGGGCCTACATCCAGTATGAAAAAGGATTGGCTCTGTAGAACTTCCTATGACGAGTAGAGTCATATATTGGTTGAGATAGTAGTAGCAGTGACGATGATGATGACGATGCATCGATGACGATGATCCCGAGAAGAAGACTTGTCTAGCAGATCTGTGTCAAGAAATACCTTCCTAGTTAAGAGGGAGTGTTGATGTATATGTAACTTTGGAATGTATTTCATATATATTTATTGTACCCTTATAAGAGATGTGTTATTCCTCTATAAGGAAGTGTCGTCATGTGTATTGACAAGTGTCGCAAGTGTGTGTACTTGCTGATGGGTTATTAGACCACCATGTGTGGGGTTGGCCCTGAAATATATATTATATTGTGGATGTACCTAGCTAGACAAGTCGGCCCCATAGTGTCACTGGGAAAATAGGTTAAGTATAAATAGAGATCAGGAGATCTCTATTTGATCACTTGGAAACTCATACTTCTCTCACTTAGAAAGTGGTGCACTAGTGAGGAGGAGGATCATTTGCTACTAGGAGACTATCTCAGTGTATTTTGGTTGTACTTTGGTTGAGCCATTGCTCTCTCTATCTCTGAGGAAGTTGTGGTGTTTTTCACCTTAGGGTTTTCCCCATAGCAACTCTGTGTCTCTTGTCTCTCATGCTTTTGATTCTTATGATGCTTGTCATGCTTGTTATGATTGATATGAATTGATATACTGTACATGTTATTCTCTCAGTAAAGATCCTAGAGTATTGTGAATTAATGCTCAAAATTTAACACTCCCCACATTGAAAGTTTGTAAACTTTGCTCACCCTTTGTAGTCTTTTGCTCCTTGCACTCTATCACTGACATCGATCCATGGTCCAAGATCCCCTTGGATCCAACTACAGGGTTTTTCTATAACCTGTATACTTTTCCCTCTCTGATACTAATGCTAACTTATGTGTTAGGGTTAGCTCATTTTGAGATGCTTGCCATTGCTCGCATACGCTGGTCCTTTATCTTATACAAGTTGATCTCTCTAACTCCAAGAACCATTGTTGTTTGAGCTAGATCCTCTAGGTTTAATCAATGCTTGTCCATATTGGAATGCTACATCAAATCCCTTCTTCTCAATCACTGAGACTAAGCACATTTGTCCTCAACTTTGGGACATACAACACATTTTTCACCTCTAGAAAACCTCCTGAATCCAACTAAAAAATCATCGTCCCAACTTCTTCTACATCACATTTGGCTTCATCACCAAGCTCAACATGCAGATTTGAGTCTGTCTTTGAACGAATGGTGAACAAATCATGTGTCCCCATCATGTTCTCTATCCATTGAAAAAATAAGTATCCAACTCCTGTAGCCTCCTACAACTCAAATATGCTACACATATATGCCTGTTGTTGCTATGTTGACTTCTCTTCTCCTTTGGATTGAACAGATCTTATGCAAAGAGTCCTTTGCTCCATCTATGAGTCACTGACTCCAATAGTTCCCTTGATCTCTGAATGAAATTCCTTCTCCATCCATTTGAGATCCCCTTGAGTCACAATCCTTCATGGCTCAAGCACTTGAGCAAATCTCCTTCTTTGCTCTTAAGTGGATGACTCAAGCACACGAGAAAAAATCCTTCTTTGCTGTTATGTGATCTCTTGTGGCCTAGATCTTTAGGTGAAATTCATTTTTCATCTACTCGAGATCTTCTTGTTGGATACCTGGCCTTCTACCTTTACTCAACAAGCCACGAAACAAAAATTTTCTGCTTCCTAGACTCACTGTCAGCTGCTTGGATTTTTTCTAGTTGCTCGATCCTTTTTCCCTCTACCCAGACTTTCTACCTGAACCCTTTGTAGGCTACCTTAGTTTTATGGGCATTTCCCAGTCACCTCTTGGGCTTCCTGAAAATTCTTTAATTTGGTTGATTTCTTTTTTTGGACGCTGCCAATATTTTTCTAGGCTGCTTGAAATCTCTTGAGTGCTACCCGGATTTTCCCGGGCATCCTAAATTTTGTTTGCTTCCTACCTGGGTTTTTTTTTGGGTGTCCTTGGCCCTTCTCCCTGAACTTCCCTTGGTCCTACTCAACTAGCTTGGTGGATTCCCAGCATGGGTGGTTGTTGGTCTAGTGCATTTTGATGGTCTAGCTGCTGTAGCTGTCTCATGTTTTTGGTGGTTGTGACGTGGGCATCTTGCTGGTTGTCAACCCCTTTCCTTTGTAGGCATGCATCCTTCTTTGTTCCAGTTTCCTTCCCTACCTTCCTGTCACTCCTTTCATCATGGCCCGAAAGCTCCATGTTTCCACCCAGTTTCCTCTATGTTGATGCCCAATAACACCCACTAGGCCATAGTTGTTGCTCCTTTCCTCCATCAACCCCAACCAATCCAACTTTGGTAGCTCCTTTACTAGCCATTGATCCTGTGGATCTCGTGTCGACGAATCCTCTTAGTCATCTATAGCACCACCTACTGCTCCTTTGCTTCCTTGTCTGCCGATCTTCTACACCCATAACTCCTCCTACTGCATCTCCCCTTTGTTGGCCCTTGTAGATCCACCACTTACTGCATCTACTCCTCTTTTCCACATGTAGTCCACAACTTACTTCCCCACACATGAGCTTGTTAGAATTTTAAATGCAATAACGTAAAGGATCACTAAAAGATAGAAAAGCACATCATACATAATAGAACACAACAATTATCCTAGGAAACCCTCGTGGGGTAGAAAACCCAACAAAAATTCTCCAGTATAGATTCGTTAGAACGTACAATGTCAATCTTGTGCAATAACCCAAAACAAGATGTCTTAAAAAAGGACTACACTTCTTTCTCAAGAGACTTGACTTTCTCTCTCTACTCATGCAAGCTTGAGTGAGTGGACGAGGTGACCAAATGAGGAGGGAAAGCCTCCTATCTATACTAATCAAGTGAATTGACCTTTTTCCTTAATAGGGCCGACTTGACCTGTCAAATAGGGTCAACTTGTCCAAGACACAATAAAATATTTATTTATGGATTCTTTTAGGTCGACATAACTATTAGGGTTTACATTGACTCTTTTAATGACTTATACATGATCAAATACAACATCAATAATTCTCGAAGGAAGTACAATACAAATAATACAAATAACCAAATAAGAATATTTTCCGAAGTTGCATTCTTCAACACTCCCTCTTAACAATGAAGGTATTCTTCTGTCATTGTCATCCTCATCATCCTACAACTGCAGCTCTGTACTCTAACCATTGATTTCTTACATCTCTCGAATCTATACATCACTAGAAGCTTTGAACCATCTGATGGGTCCATCCCAGGAGTGTACATTATGTGACGCACAATGACCACCTGCGTTACCTCACTCTGCATATTTGAACGAGCAAGCCATCCAGTGGGTCCATCCCAAGAGTGTACATTACATTGCACACCACAACCACCTGCATTACCTCACCATGTGTCCAGATCATCTAATGAGTGTAGCGCAGGAGACTCAATTACGTTACATAACCCATGACTACTTGCTACCATGCCACATCTAAACATCGAGATAACAAAACCTTGTGAGTGTAGCCTAGGAGACTCAATTACGTCACATAACCAATGACTACCCGCTACCACGTCACCCCATGTGGAGAAAAACCCAGGTTCAAAACTTGTGTCTTCGCACATGTGTGTTGTCCAACATAGCATTGCGGTCAGGAGACTCAATTA
This sequence comes from Larix kaempferi, assembly GCA_027924585.1. Classification (NCBI taxonomy): domain Eukaryota; kingdom Viridiplantae; phylum Streptophyta; class Pinopsida; order Pinales; family Pinaceae; genus Larix; species Larix kaempferi. Next base: position 15,192,793 of record BSBM01000030.1, read on the forward strand.
TGTCAGACACAGTGACTACCTACTGCATACTCAGGGGTGTAGTCCAAGAGACTCAATTATGTCACATAACCCGTGACTACCCAATACAACTCTGTGAGTGTATTCCAGGAGACTCAATTATGTCACATAACCCATGACTACCCGCTACATCTCACATCTCAAGTGGAGACATGCCTAGGAGACTCAATTATGTCACATTACCCGTGACTACCTGCGTCTCACACTTGCTATGTTACTCATCACTTCCTCTTGATCTGGACCACTCCAAGCTTGTCCCTGAAGTACTCAAACTTCACTCTCGATAGAGGCTTGGTCAACACATCGACTATCTTCTCCTCTTTCGCTATATACTGGAGCCTCATTGCTCCTCTCTGCACCATATCCCTGATATAGTGATACTCGGTCTTGATGTGCTTCGACTTGTCATGAAACACTGTGTTCTCATACAACTTCACACAACTCTGGTTGTCATAGAGAATACGAGTCACCTCTAACTCTACATCGAACAAACATGCAAGCAAATTCGGAAGCCATACTGCTTTGAAACTTGTCAAACAAGCTGCCATATACTCTGCTTCGGCTATACTGAGTGCTACACTCGTTTTCTTCCTACTAAACCACAAGATCATACCAAATCCCAAACTGAAATAGCACCCTGATGTGCTCTTTCTATACGTGACACTAATGACCCAATATGCATCAACATAACTGTCATGTTCCCAAATTTTGCATTGGATCACATTGGCCTAAGCAACTTGGCCATGTTCATGATAGTTTGTCAAATTGGTGCTAAGGGTCAAATAATTGCCAAGCATGATGTCCAAGTTAGTAATAATGCAAAATTAGAGCCAAATGGACAAGGTGGGTCACATGAAGAGAAAATCCCCAACTCAAAGTTTGTAATGTTTCCATTGAAATAAATTGTCATGGAGGAAAATTTCCACTAACCTACTAGTTCCCTAGGTTGGGGTGGAAGCATTAAAACTTGGAATAAGGGAGCTACAAGACCCCAAATTGACCTTATACTTACAAATTCACATTAATTGGGTCAAATAAATAACAATAAAAGAAAAATAAGGTGGCATTTGGTCATAAGGGCACATAAGAGGGTGTGGGGTCCACATGTGACAAGATTCCCCACTACACTTGGCATCATTCTCTCACCAATTCGAGTCCAAGGTGAAGGGTAATGTACTTGGGGGAGATGAAGAGGTAATATTCATGGCAAGAATATAGGAAGGTCAAATTGGAGTGGAAGAGTAACTCCCAAGGAAGAGGAAAAGGCATTGTGAGACTTGTAGTTAGATTCCATGGCATCTATGACAACAATGATGAAGGAATCTATGACAAATATGACAAATTAAAACTTGATTATAGACCTATGACACATCTGACATATCAGGGATAAAAATAGCTATCAAGAGGGTGCATGGAGGGAGTTATGGTCAACCAAGATTCCCAATTTGAATTGGGAGAGGAGTGCAAGGAAGAAGTGTACACGTGTCTCATGAGGGAATATATCACTAACTCGAGTTGGGTGAGTGGTCTTGAGGAAATTCGACCTCATGAGTGCACATTAGGTTAATAAAATAGGAGGATGACAAAAGAGAACAACGTTTGGATCATTTTTCATTTGCACACTTGGAGAGCTTAGCTTGTCCTTGCACGGTGGATGTTCATCCTCCCTGCTATTGAACCAATTTCGAAGGTGAAAGATCCTTGTCCAAGTTGGATGGAGGAGAGTCCATTTATACCTCTTCTCAGAGCTTAATGAAGGTGTTTGATGCAGGTTCGAGTCCCCTTTTAGTTCGAGTTCATCTACTATCTCCTTCTTCACTATCTCTTCTCTCAATATTTTCTCAATGTCCATGTTCTAGTGTTGATGGCGCACTCATAGTTGTGTAGATTGTGTGGAGGATGATTTTGTGAATCCATGGTTATATAATATGATTTATATCACTTTATGGATCTGCAAATTAGATCCATAGCTCGAAATTCCATACTTTTCATGTAATATTTGCAAGCAAACTATTGATTCGAGCTAGTTTCCCCTCTATCTTCACATGGAGTTTTTGGAGTAATTTTGTATCTGTTTTACATCAGAATTTATTTGATTTTTTCCTGATGTTTTGATTTCCTTATGATGTAATATTGATGACCAAAATACTATGTGAAAACCCTTTGAGTTTTGATTAAAGATTGTGCAACAAATCTCATGTCCATTGTTAACAATTTTCTCACAATTTCTATGTCTCACAACATTCTGTTTTATGGGAGTTATAGCAAACCCTAAAAAATGAATTAATGCTGCATTCTGGTTTCCCTTGAGGTAATCTATCCAAGCCAAATCTTTGTTTAGGAAATAGGGAAGGTCGTACAGTGTTTGGGAAGCCAAAAATATCATAGACTAGTGGGGTTTTTGACTGTCGAATTCACTGGTATTTTTCCCCTTCTTTCCTCCAGAAATGCAAGCCCTTAATGTTTATAATGAATTTCTAAGTGTCTAAGAGCTGCATTAGGATGTATTAAGACCTCTCAAGTCCCTCCATACAGAATTCAAAAGCATTTGGGTGCTTTTGCAGCAGTTTGAGTTCACTAGTCCAAGGTTAAAAAATTGGCCAAAATTGAGTCATTTTTCAATCTAGGGATAATACAATAACCCTATAGATTAATTAATACTCTGATCTGATACATATATTAGACCATAATCAACCATACCCGTCAGGTACCTCAACACATGCTTTTCCACAACCAGGTGAACACGTCTTGGCTCTACCATGTATTGAATCAGTGTATTCACCGCAAAGCATAAATATGGCCTCTTGTTCATTAAGTACATCAACTAACCAATAATTTGCCTATATATTGTGGTGTCCACTATATCTGAAGAAGTATCACACGACAACTTCAGATTCGATGCCATAGGTGTGGCCATGGCCTTGCAATCCAACATCTCGAATCTCTTCAGGATCTCTACCACATATTTTTCATGGCTCAAGAAAAGTTCCTCTCGATTCTACCACACCTCAAAACCTAAGAAATAGTGCATCATACCCAGGTATTTCATATCAAACTCTGCGGTAAGCTTCCTTTTTCGTTTCTGCTATGAGCTTCTCATCGCCTGTTTAATCATCACATACAACAATAGAATCATAGGTTTCCCATCCTCAACCTTGTAGTAAAGGTTGGAATCCTCTTTACTCTTGGTAAATCCCAAGCTCGTAAGAAATCCATCAATCTTGCCGTACCATGTCCTAGGTGCCTGTTTCAATTCGTACAAGGCCTTCTTCAATATGAACACATGAGTTTTCCTGTCATGTGTCTCAAATCTTAGTGGCTGCTCCACATACACTTCCTCCTCTACTACACCATTCAGGAAGGTAGTCTTCACATCCATTTGATGTACCGTCCACTTCATTATTGCGGCTATAGAAAGTATAGATCTGATCGAAGTGTATCTAGCCATGGGAGCAAATGTATCCTCATAATCTATGCCTTCTTTCTGGGAGAATCCTCGAGCCACAAATATTTCCTTGTATTTCTCGAAACTTACGTCTCTTGCATGGTTTATATTGTAGATCCATTTGGAAGGCATTACTGACTTAACTTTTGTTCTTGAACCCACAGCCCATACATCATTCTTCATGATAGACTCATACTCCTCGATCATAGCATCCTTCCATGCTTTATTTTTGGCTACCTCTTCATAACTGGAAGGTTTTGCATCAATGATATCACACAACAAGGCTACATAGATGGAATATGGTCGAGGTCTCTTGTTTTCTTTGGAAGTCCCTTTTGGAGCACCATACTTCTTTGCATCTTGAATAATCTGTTGTTCCCATTCTAGTCATCATCATTTGCTGGAATATCTCCATCAGCATCATCCTCATCATCTGTTGGAATATCTCCATCATCATCATTAGTATATGAATATTGGAACAGCATCAATCATCAGTCGGCAAGTACTGGAACAACAATCATCAGTAAGTAAATACTAAAACAACAACAACATCAATCATCAGTAAACAAATACTGGAACAACAACATCAATCATCAGTAAACAAGTACTGGAACAACAACATCATCAGTCAACAAGTACTGAGATAACATCACCAGTCAGCAAGTACTGGGATAACACTATCAGTCGACAAGTATTGGAATAATATCACTAGTCATAAAGTACTGGGATAACACTATTAGTTAGCAAGTACTGGAATCATATCACCAGTCGGCAAGTACTGGGATAACACTATCAGTCAACAAGTACTGATCTTCAGTCGAAAAGTACTGGAATCATATCACCAGTTGGAAAGTACTAGGATAACACTATCAATCAACAAGTACTGATCTTCAGTCGGCAAGGACTGGGATGACACTATTAGTCGGCAAGTACTGATCTTCAGTTGGCAAGTACTGGAATAAAATCACCAGTCGGCAGGTACTGGGATGACACTATTAGTCGGAAAGTACTGATTTTCAGTCGACAAGTACTAGAATAACATCACTCCCTCTTTAGAGGGAGATCCTTTCGGACCACACCAAAGTCTTGAAAGTATTCAAACTATATGCGAGATAGAGGCTTAGTCAACACATCAACAACTTGTTCCTCTGTAGGAACATACTTGAGATGTATAGCTCCCTTCTGCACCATATCACAGATGTAGTGAAACTTGATCTCGATATGCTTCAATCTATCATGGAACACTGGATTCTCTATCATCTTGATACAACTATGATTGTCATAGAGAATATCAATCACATCTATCTCTGCATCGAACAATCCTGCCAACATCTTGTGAAGCCAAACTGCTTCACTACAAGCTGAACATGCTACGACGTATTCAACTTCTGTTGTACTGAGAGCAACACATGGCTGCTTTCTACTGAGCCATGAGATCGTACTTGATCCCAAACTAAATTAACATCCTGAAGTGCTTTTTTCTATCTTCGACACTTCCAGCCCAATCTGAGTCTGTATATCCGTACAGTCTGAACTCACTATCTGAAGCATGTCTGAGTCCATAGTCCAACGTACCTTTTAGGTACCTCATCACATGTTTTGCTGCAATCAGGTGAACATGTCTGAGCTCCACCATATACTGGCTCAAGGTGTTCACAACAAAACATATGTCTGGTCTAGTATTGGTCAAATACATCAATGACCCAATAATTTGTCTGTACAACGTGGCATCTATTGTCTCTGATGAAGCATCATTCAGGAGTTTCAAGTTTGTCACCATCGGAGTGGTCATGGATTTACAATCCAACATCCCAAATTTCTTTAGGATCTCAACAGTATATTATCTTATATGGGAACTGCCATACTTCAAGACCTAGAAAATAGTGCATCATCCCAAGGTCTTTCATCTCAAATTCTGTAGCAAGCTTCTTCTTACATTCAGTGATGGGCTTGTCTTCTACTGTCAGGAACAAATCATCAACATACAATAACAATATCATAGATTCATCATCTATGACCTTATAATAAAGATTAGAATCTGCTTTACTCTTGGTAAATCCCAAGCTGTAATACCACCTAGCCCAGATTTTGGATTGATACTGTATCTTGAACAATTTGCTATGTAGTATGTACATAGCAAGATATTATTTTAATACAAATACCAGCTGGCTACGTGATGAGAAATACGATGAAGAGAAGATCCAGATATTAACCGAAGATTGTGATGGGGTAAGGTTTACCTATGTACCTTGTCTCATTAAATCTTTGTTTCTAAAACCTTATGTTAAAGCCCCAAAACCCTTACTCCTAACCATACTCTTAATGGGGGATTATTTTAATGTTAAATATTATTTAATGATGAAGATAAGAGACTAATCGTAATTAAGGATGGAAGGAACGTGTTCCTTTGGGAAAACCATGTGGGAGCCCAAGGAGGACACGAGGGTCACTTTGGGCAAGCAGTGCGGACAAACCGGGGGAGGTCTGGAGAACGCACGCAGGGAAAGAGAGTGGGCAGTCCGGTGTGGATGCCTGCAGAAGGAGCAGAGCGAATAAAACTTGGAAAAATCCCTGTGTGGAAATCTGAAAATGGTTATGCTGAGTTAACCTGATCTGGCTTTGATTTCCTTGGTTTCATATACCAGTCAATTGGCAATTGTGCGTGAGACTCTGAGTGAATTCCGACGCTTGCAGTGAAGTGTATCACTGTGCGTTTAAGGGAAGGAACTCTGTGGGTTAATTGCGGAATTGACAAGGAATTGGTTATCAAACGGTTGTTGTGATGAACCCTTGTGCATATCCTTTATCTCTGTTATTTACACCTTTGAATCTGTGAGTGAGTTGAGGGGGTTGGTGAGACACCTTGGGTTAATGTCTGGATTTTGGCTCGGGGGTGAACTTGGGAGATGAAATAGTAGATGATGGACAAGTTCTAAGGTTGGGTGGAGCATGGCTCACATGCAGCCAGTTGCCACCTTTACGTGAATTTCAAATAAGTTTATCTGTGGATGAATTTTAATGTTCATGTGAATTGTTATTCTTATTATGTTCAAATTGTTGAATGAAAGAGTAAATAAATGTGAGCCATAATTATGCTATGCATAAGCCTGTGAAGAAGGCTATATTCATGTTGGATGTTTCCTTCAATTGCATGAGTTATCTGCACTATGAATCTTGCATGTGGAAGATGTATTGGTTATACCTAATTTATGCACCTCATGTATGCTTATGATGTTATACCTTATTGATGAATGGATGGCTCATGTCTTGTTCATAGAATGATAGGCATAAATCTGGATATGAGGACTGAATGCATGATTGGGTGTCTTTCCCATGAATGAGGTTGTTTTGTGTAGTTTAACTCTGCATGCTATGATATTTTTATCTAGCTTAGTGTCATTATTTATGTTGTTTATGTATTATCCTTCACCATGCTAAGGAATGGTTAGTCTTCACCTGAACTCTGGGAAAATATAGAGTTGAACCTTGACATGTTTCAGAATGTCTCTGTAGGTTTGGTGAAGGTGGAAATCTTGGAAGGAAAGGGGCAGATTTCCCCTGCTGTAGAATTATGTGACTTAAGCAGATGCAATGCTTCTGGATACCTGTGTATTAAATTATATTTATGGGAAAATAATGAAAATTATGAAGTTGTTAACTAGATGTATAAAATAAAATTTTATTTTTATAGTTTTATACTGTAAATTGTTTGTGTGTGTAACGCACCCTATGAGGCATTATACTTTGGAAGGAAATCAGATTAAAAAAAGAAGTGTTCTGAAGCTATATTTTGACTTATAACTGTTGAATATCATATATCAAAGATTTATTTAATATCAGAATAGAGTTTATTAATTATTAGAGCTATTTGATGAATTAAATTGCAAGACTAGCTAGTTGGGTGCTTATTCTAGACTAGTTTCACCATTTTGACTGCTAAAACAATTATGAGCATTAGTTTGACCCCATGTTAGTTGGAGAAGGTTAATAAATCAGTATAATTACCATATCAGCCCATGTATTAAGAATTTGGATGAATTTAGCCTCATTTGGGAAACCCTGTAATTCGACTAGCTCAGCAGTCCACAGTGTGCATTTGTCCCCCAAATTACTCCAAACATTTCAAAGCTCACCAAGTATTTATTCCAGCATATTTTATAAGTTAAATGAATGATAAAACTCTTCCCTAAACTATGATAACCCTCACCCAGTCTTGTTGGCATATGTTAGAAGACCAAGAAGCCTCGAAGTAGGCAATAGAGTTGCTCTATTGTTGAAAAGTGTTGGAATAGTCTCTCCATAATTTTTCAGTTTTGAATGTCTGCATGAATTTTTGCATGCGTCCATTCATCTGCATGCAATTTCATGCATCTAGTCATCACCTTGATGGTCCTCCCAGCACCTAGAGCTTATTCCTAGCTCTCCAAAGCCTGTCTACAGCCTCCAGTTGGCCTCCCACCTACCTAAAGTGCCTTCTTTGAGATTTTGCATGACTAGTGCGCCTTTTCCCACCTACCACAGCCAGTGAGGGTGCATTTACTCACCTACCACCAATTATCACTCAGTTAGCGCGCATTTTCTCACCTACCAGGAGTTATCACTGAGTTAGTGCATGGAATGAGTATCTCTTCCACTGATTGCTCATCCTAACTAACTTTAGCTCCTAGTTAGCTTGTTTTGGAGTGCCACTTGACCCTATGACAACCTCATGCACCTCCCTTCCCTGATTTATGCCTAGATGGTCCTGTTAGACTCAGTTAGACACACTTGATTGACTATTACCATTTATGATTGATACTACTGACTGGATGATGTCTCCATTGTTATCCATGCTAGACTCTGAGCTCAGATTCGAATTACCTATTTGGATAACTCGAATCCTATATCATGCTCCTTTGTAGTTCATTGTAACACGTTGTTTACATTCATAATTCCATTGTATGATATTGACATTGTCTATTATTCTGTGTTTGTGAGTGATTATTGAGTGCATTCTTCTCTTCTTCTTTGCAACATACTTGAGATTTTGATTGTGAGTTGTTACAGTTGCTATATCTCTTGCATATTATCACATGGTATCAGAGCAGGAAGCAACTATTCGAATTGCAGCCATTGCAGCAACACCAATTGCAACATTTTTTTGAGCAGCTATCTTTCACTTGTGCACCAGAAGCCTCTGAGTTTCCACAACAAATCCTAGTGCTATTACTTGAATTCATTGGATAAATACAGTGAGGTCTATACAAGTGTGAACAACTTAGTCTATGTGCCAAGTGTTCTTAAGGTAGTGTTCAGTCGAAGTGTAGCATTCTCCATCAGCAAAAACTCTTCTTGTTTTGTAGGTTTATTCACCCGTTCAGAATCTTCTTCAACTATTCGACTTTCTCTATTCAGATGGATCTAAAGATCACATATTCCAACTATGTTGAGTGGAAAGCCAAGATGGCTCTCTTCATGAGATCCAAGAGCTTCACCCGAATACTCAATAGAATGATGGTAGAACCTCTCAGTGCAGTTGAAAAGTCCAAGTACTTGGATAGGCTTGATGAAGCAGTTGGCCTCCTCCTTCTCTCAATTTATGAAGATCTTCACTTCCATGTCATCGATCTTACATCTCCTAAATAGGTTTGGGACAAGCTTGAATCCCTTTTTGGACAAAAAGATGATATGAAAGGACACAAATTGGAGAATGAACTCATATGTTTGAGTCCTGACAACTTCAAATCTATCAATTCCTTCCTCACCATGTTCAAAAGCTTGATATCACAGTTGAACAGATATGAGATAATGAAAGAAGAAAAACAACTTATTCTTGCCATTCTCTCAAAGTTGGGGCCAAACTTCTCAGTTTTTGTCTCTACTTTCTAGCCAGCTAGGATGTTCATTCCAAGATGGAAGTTTCTCTCATTTGATGACTTCATCCAATCTCTTACTCAAGAGGAAGAGAAGTTAATCTCTATGGGAATGATTAAACCCAAATTGGATTCGGCCCTTATAGTTGCTGAGTCCAAAAGGGCGAATGGTAAGACAAGCAAAATATTTCTGATAAGAGATCGAATGATACAAGGCTTACAGATAGTCCATACCAGTCATATGGGGCTTTGAACTCAAGGAAGACCAAGCATTCTTAGAAGAAAAGATCCAAGTGCACATATTGTCTTAGAGGTTTCCATCCTGAGAGTACTTGTATGAAGAAGACTATAGATTTGATGACTCAGTTACTTGAGAAGACCAATCTTCCTATACCTGCATGTACAAGGAAGAAAGATCCTGATACTGAACCTTCTAGATCTGAATACAAAGAAATATTTCATGTCTTCATGGCAAGTGCATCAACAGATTCTTCCTTCATCATAGATTTAGGAGCATAACGACACATATCTTCCTCCAAAGATCTCTTCTCTAGTTTCGAAAGCTCGGTTGGCCATTCCATCAGATTGGGAAATGATTCAGAAGTCTCCTCTTAGGGGATTGGAAGAATCAATCTTGACTATGGTTACTTTTCTGATGTGCTTTATGTTCCTTCTCTTGCAGCAAATTTATTTTCAGTGTATCAAATAACTCATATTGGAGAACCCAAAAGAGTGATCTTTTCTCCAAATAATGTCGAGATACAATACATGGTTTTAGGGGAAATCATTGCAAAAGGAGTTGCAAATCATGAGACAAAACTCTATGAGTTTTCACACTTCTTACCTCTCTCAAAGGAGTCTGCTCTTCACTTTCATACTCATGAAGAGAGTAGACTATCTCATCTCAACTACAAGCTAGATCGAAATGTGGTTGATGGTCTTCCAAATAGAAAGATTTCTCATGGCACCTGAAAAAGTTGCTTGAAGGGAAATGAACGATCTAAGAAGATTGAGAAAAAGAGGACTCTTGAAGAAGTGAGAATGCTAGATCCAGATCCACAAGAACCTAAATATCTATTACCTATTGGTTCAACTCCTATGGTCAAAAGGGCCATCACTACTACATCCACTAGTGATCTTGTTGAAGATCCATCATCATCATATTCTAGTTCTTTTGGTAATGATCTCACCTATGACAGCTCAAGGGAGATATCAGAGATCTACATGCACCTTCAAAAGCAGTTTCATGATGTTCACATTTCTAATTTTGTTCTCACTTCATTAGATTCAGAGTTTGAGAGTGATGATGAACCTCAAGAGAGCAAATCTCCATCACATGATAGTCGAGATTCGGAGTATGAGATATCAGCTTCACATACTTCTTCACATGAGATTTCAGATTCAGAGCTTGGAAGTGTTGATGAGCTCCAAGAGAACAAACATTCATCACATGGAAGATCAGATTCAGAGTTTGTATTTGATGATGAGCCAGTATTACTTGCTTCTCCTGATGAGATCTTAGATTCAGAGTTTGTATGTGATGATGAGCCAATTTTACTTGCTTCTCCTCATAAGATTTCAAATTCAGAGTTTGGATGTGATGATGCATCTTCAGATGATATTTTAGATTCAGAATCTGAAGATGGAGATGATGATGAGGGAATGCTAGACCTAGATCCACAAGAACCTGAAGGTCTAGCAACTGATGATGAAGATGAGCGAATGGGAGATCCAGATCCACAAGAACCTGAAGATATCTCACCTGATATTCCTCCTCTTCCTCGATGGGAAGCCACTACACTCTGATCTTCTAGTGATTTGGTTGGTGATCCACATGATCATATAAGAACCATATTAGATTTTCAGCATGGAAGGTTTCATCCTTCTCACATTGCTGATCCATTTCAGATCGATCAATCCTTCTTCTGAAAATAAGGACACTTTCCTCCTTCAAGGGTGAGAGATGATATGCTTCATTAGCATCCTTTAGTCTATTTTGAGGGAGGGCTTTCTTCCCACTGGGTTTTCCCTCTTTTCTCACTTAGTTTATTTAGATTGATTCTATGGGGTGACCTTTGGTCTTAGTCACCACAACCCTATTTTATTGTTTCATTTATTTCCTCATAGTATAGCTTGAGAGGGGGTGTTGGAATATTCTCCCCATCATTTTTCAGTTTTGCATGTCTACATGCATTTTTGCATGCATCCAGTCATCTGCATGCAATTTCATGTAATTGCATGCATCCAGTCATCACCTTGATGATCCTCCCAGCACCTAGAGCTTATTCCTAGCTCTTTAGAGCCTGTCTGCAGCCCCCAGCTGGCCTCCCACCTACCTAAAGCACCTTCTTTGAGTTTCTGCATGACTAGTGCACCTTTTCCCACCTACCACAACCAGTTAGGGTGCATTTACTCACCTACCACCAGTTATCACTCAGTTAGGGTACCTTTTCTCACCTACTGGGAGTTATCAATCAGTTAGTGCATGGAATGAGTAGTTCTTCCAATGATTTCTCATCCTGACTACCTGTAGCTCCTAGTTAGCTAGTTTTGGAGTGCCACTTGACCCTATGACATCCTCATGCGCCTCCCTTCCCTGATTTATGCCTAGATGGTCTTGTTGGACTCAGTTAGACACACTTGAATTACTATTACCATTTATCAATGATAGTACTGATTGGATGATGTCTCCATTGTTATCCAAGATAGACTCTGAGCTCAGATTCGAATGCCCTACTTGGCTAATTTGAATCCTATATCATGCTCCTTTGCAGTTCATTGTAACACATTATTTACATCCATAATTCCATTGTATGATATTGACATTGTCTATTATTCTATGTTTGTGAGTGATTATTGAGTGCATTATTCTCTTCTTCTTTGCAACATACTTGAGAGTTTGATTGTGAGTTGTTACAGTTGCTAGATATCTTGTAGATTATCACAAAAAGTGAATGGCTCTAGTACTTTGTGCCAAGGACTTCTGATCCGACCATGTTTAGCTGCTGCTTCAAATTATCCCATTCAAATTCTAGAACCTAATCTCATTCCTACCATCCCCATTCAGATTTTCAATCCCCGTCACTTACACCCTGCTCCGTATAAGAAATTGCCATAAAAATTGCTAGTAAAATTTTATTAAAACTCTGAGTGGAAGACAATATCTTGGTCAGATCTTGACTAGGATATTATAGTGGTATCAGAGCATGATCCTCTGAACCTGCTCTTAAAAATTGTTATGAGTCCTAAGAGAATCCCACTCTCCAAAGGAAAGAACCCTGAAGAACCATTTGTGGAAGAAGAGGTCGAATCCACTAGAGCGGAAATAAAAGGGGGGAATAACATGGCTGAAAATGATGATAAGGAAGAGTTTAGAATTTTTGTGCAGAGTATGTTAAAGGGGATGCATGACATATCCCATAATATCATTCAATCTAGGCAAGAAACTAGAGAATTTTTGGCTAAACAGTTAGGACAGAAAGAGGTAGAAGGGAGTTGTAGTGGCTCTCAAAATGATGATATGAAGATCCCTGGTGGAATTATATTTTCTAAGACTGGTCCTCATAATAGGTCTAATGAATTCAAATATGAATCCAAAGATCATCCCTGATAGACCATGCCAAAATTTGTTGATGAACATAGGGAAGAAAAACCTGAGATTCCTATTGAAACAATTAATGCATGGGAAGACCGGTATGTAGAATATCAGACTTTGAGTGAAGAGCACAAAAGGGATTTGTCTTTCAAGGATTTCTGTGAAGCACAATACAAAAATCAACCAAGAGGATGGCATAGGAATCCAAAATATAACTATGAATTGAGAAATGAAATTGGTAAGATTCAACTACCTTTCTTTGATGGGTCAGCAAAATGCATTGCTAGCTCCTGGGTGCAAAAGTTAGACACCTATTTCCAGCTGAATCCAATGGCTGAAAGGAATTCCATCAGAATGGAAACTCTACATTTGCAAGATGAATCTAATGAATGGTGGTTCCATGTCATGAGGAATTTGGGCCATGACCAAGTGACCTCATATGTAGAATTTACTAGAGGACTAATGGAAAGATTCAATAGAAGGGATCGTGAAATTGCCTTCAGGGAACTAGCACATGTTAAGCAGACCGGGGCTCCCGAAGCTTATATCTCTGAGTTTAAAAAGTTGGTTGTAATGGTTACTAATATGTATGAATTCCACTTAATTCTTCTATTCATAGAAGGTTTAGGAGAACCATTAAAAGGGTTGGCTAAATCCTACCAACCAACTACCCTCCAAGAAGCAGTGAGCAGGACTAGGGATCTACAAGATGTAATCCCAAGAACCAGATATCCACCAAATTTTAATGAACTTGCTAAAAATCAGAACCAATGGCCACCATTCAGAAATTTGGCTGCCCCAAACAGGAAAGATTAATCATTCTAAGACCGGGATGAGTTAAGCAGAAAAAGTTGTGTTTTTCGTGCCAAGAACCTTGGGTTCCGGGTCACAAATGTGCCAATGGTAAGGCTCATTACATAGAATTTTTTTTTGAAAGTGATGAGGAAGAAATGAGTGCATAAGTTAAAGGAGATGTAACAAGAAGAGGAGGGGTATGATACAACAAAAGAAGAAGAACCCTCACAACTAGAAGGAAAAATTGTTGTTTTGAGTGGAGTTCCTCACTACCACACTATGAGATTTAAGGAGTTGTAGAAGGGCATAAAGTTTCAGTTTTTGGTGGATGAGGGTGACACACATAATTTTATAGATACAACCATGGTAAAGAGAAGGAAACTCAAATCTGAAAAATTTGGAGGTTTCACAATCATTATTCTAGGAAAAAACAACACTATACAGTGTGACTGGTGGATTCCCAAACTGCAGGTAACTATTGGAGACCATACTATAACAGATAGTTTTTACATTGTTAATGTTGCTGATACTAATGTTGTTTTGAGATTACAATGGTTGTTTTTCCATTGGTGAGCATGTGGTAAATTATCAGATTCCTCAAATGTGCTTTAAAAATACTGAAGGAAAAACAAGTGGTTTTGAGAGGTGTCAACACCTACCCAAAACAAGTGATTTCTGCACACAGCATGAGATCAGTTTTAAGGCATGGTGACAGAGACTGGGATGATGAATTTTTTATCACCACCAAAGGGACCACCATTGATGTGTCACAACATCTAGAATATATCAAATATTTCTCCACAAACACAAAAAGGTGTTTGAAGATATGCCACATGGAAGGCCTCCTGACAGGGGTACTGAGGATTGGATAGAGCTGGAACTTGGTACTTTAATATAAAAATCCACCCCTACAAACATCCCAAGAGATTCAAGGATGAAATAGAGAAAACCATCAAAGAGATGCTTGAGATGGGATTCAAAAGACCAAGCTCAAGTCCCTTTGCTTCATTTGTAGTTTTGGTCAAAAAGAAAGATTGAACAATGCGCATGTGCATTGATTATAGAGCTTTAAATAAGAAAACCATCAAGAATAGATATCCTATTCCAAGGATTGATGAGCTGATGGATGCGCTGCATGGAGATAAATATTTTTCCAAGATTGATCTTTGTTCTGGTTACCACCAAATCAAAATGAAAAATGAAGATATTCAAAAAACTACTTTTCGGTGCCATTTTGGGCATTTTGAATTTCTGGTCATGTCTTTTGGATTGACAAATGCACCAACAACTTTTCAGTCTTGCATGAATAGAATCTTGAGTAAACAGCTCCGTAAATATGTACTTTGATTTTTTGATGACATTCAGATTTATAGTAGGACATGGGAAGAGCATTTGCAGCATTTGGACAATGTTCTAACTCTTCTTGCAGAACAATCTTTTTATGCTAAATTGTCAAAATGTGAGTTTGGTTTGAAGGAGATCCTCTATCTTGGCCACATCATTGGGAAAGAAGGATTCAAGGTACACATGGATAAGATCCAAGCCATCCTTGATTGGCCAAGCCCAAAGAACATAACAACTCTAAGAGGATTCATTGGCTCGTGCACATACTACAGAAAAATTGTAAAAGGATTTTCTAAACTCACTTCTCCCTTGACAGACCTTACCAAGAAGGGTGCTTTTTGCTGGTCTGAGGAGGCTGAAAAATATTTTAACAGAATGAAGGAAGTTATGAGTAGCTACCCAGTACTTTCACTTCCACATTTCAACCAACCTTTTATATTGGAGTGTGATGCCTCAGGTGAAGGCATTGGAGCAGTATTAATGCAGAATAGACATCCTATTGCTTATGAGAGAAGAAAATTGAAACCCCATGAGAAGTTGTATTCTATCTATGAGAAAGAGATGTTATCCATGATGCATACCTTGGCTAAATTCAGACAATATCTGGTGGGAGACAAGTTCATAGTCAAGACTGATCACAACAGCTTGAAGCATTTCTTGACCCAAAAAGAGCCGAATGACAGGCAGTAGAAATGGGTAAGCAAAATACAGTCTTATGATTTTGACATTGAATATAAGATGGGTAAGTTGAATGTAGTTGTTGATTCCCTCTCTAGAAATCCTTCTTTTTCTTTGCTGCAAATTCCTACTGATTGGAAAGAACAACTAGCTAGAGAATATTCAAAAAATCAGTTTGCTTGTGAAGTTTTGGATAGGATGATTCAAGATGACTCTTACCAAGCTATCAATGATGTTATTTATTACGAGAACATAATTTTTCTAACTCTTGAATCCAAGTTGAAATAACATATTTTGATGGCTTCCCACAATGCACCAGTAGCAAGCCATCCTCGATTTTTGAAAACTTACCGGAAGGTGAGAGATAGGTTCACTTGGAAGGGCCTCAAAGATGATTTTTCAAGGTATGTGAGGGAGTGTACTGCATGTCAGCAGAATAAGGTTTAACACACTCATCTTGTTGGTCTCCTTCAACCATTGCCAATTCCTGAACAGAAATGGGAAAGTGTGTCCATGGAATTCATCACCGGACTACCAAAATATCAGGGTAAGGACAACATTTTTTTAGTAGTTGATAGGTTGACTAAATTTTCTCACTTCTTTGCTATCACAACAACTATTACAGCCAGCCAAGTAGCTGCACTTTTCTTTAAATAAATATTCAGATTGCATGGTCTGCTCAAGACCATAATCAGTCACTGAGACAGTAAGTTCACTAGTGCTTTTTGGAAATCACTGTTTGAGTTGGTTGGAACTAATCTGAATCTCAGTACAAGCTGTCATCCTCAGATTGATGTCCAGAATGAGAAGGTAAATCAGTGGCTAGAAGGGTATCTCATAAACTATGTTACTGGGCAACAAAAGGCATGGTTCAATTGGCTACACCTGGGATAATTCTTCTATAATACCACATTTCATAGGTCCATTGGAATGACTCCATTCAAAGCTTTGTATGGATATGAAAACCCCACTTTTGCAGATCTAATTTTTGGGAATTGTAGAGCACAAAAGGAAAAATATTGGCTGCAAGAAAGCCAAGACATACTCAAGGCACTTAAGGAAAATTTGCAGGTTGCACAAAACCAACAGAAATTGTATGCAGATAAGAAGCGAACAGATCGAACCTTCCAAGAAGGTGACTTAGTTTATTTGAGATTGCATCCCTATAGGAAGTCCACTTTTAAATTGAAGGGGGGTGATAAAATACTGCCAAGGTTCTATGGGCCATACAGGATCACAAGGAAAGTGGGTGAAGTTGCTTATGAACTAGATACGCCATTAGGAAGCAAGATACACAATTTCTTCCATGTGTGCTACCTGAAGAAATAAGTTGGCCAACAAGTGACTGTTTCATAAATATTGCCTCCTCTTGAAGATGAAGGACACCTGGTCTTAGAACCAGAATAATCTTTGCAGATAAGAGAGAGGAAGTTGAGGAGAAGAATTATTAAGGAATATCTAGTGCAGTGGAAGGAGTTGCCCAGTGAAGATGCCACCTGGGAAGATGACAAGATTCTGCAGCATCCTAGTTTGAAACTACTCAAGGACAAGCAGTCTTGGGAAGGGAGGAATTTCATGTCCCCTCCCTAGTGGCCTTGGTCACTAATTGGATTCTCCCATCCCTAGGGTGTCTTACTTGATTAATTAAATGAAAATTTAATTAATGGGGTATTTTTGAGGCAATTATACTATGGTATTAATTAATTCTGAATTAATTAATTAAATTTTGAAGTTTGAATTAATTATGAAGTTTGTAATATTTTTATTAATAAATATTGCTAATAAATATTGGCAAGTGGTGATGATGTGGCTAGGAGGTCTAATTGGTGTCAAGAGGACTACTATTTCCTTAGTGGCAAATATCAGAAAGTCAAGGAATCCAATGGAGGAAAGAAGGAAAGGAAGTCAAATTAGAAACTGAAAAAATCGAATAGAAAAAACTGGAAAAAAACATAAAAGAGGAAAGTAAAGAAAGTGGAAAGAATAGGAAAAACAGTTAGAAGGAAAATAGCAACATCCAGAAAAGCTACCTAAGGCGCACTTGCCAAAATTTAGTGAAGGAGGTGAAGGAAATAAAGTTTTGAAAGCAGAGAGTTGATATTCCTCTCAAGGAATGTGCCCTCCCTCATCCACATGTGTGGCTTGGCTTGCTCATCAAGCTAACTCTTCTATTTAATTATGTTTCCAACTCCATTCAAGAACTTTTGTCATTTGCATTTTTGTATTGAGAGCTCTGAGCCTGTCTTGTTGAGTGACGTGCATAAAAAATTATTCTTAGGAGATGTGCCCCAAGGCCCAATGAGTTTCAGTGAGTAATATGCAGGTCCAATATATGTTATTGCAGCCAATAACATTCATATCAGTCCACCATTGAAGATCCACAGTCAGCTTGAAAAGGAGATCATTTCTATAGGAGATTTGGAGCTAGTTTCGGAGGAGAATCACCAGAAGAAGAAGATAGTATTCAGTGGATGTTCCCAGAAACTTCAGAGAGCCCAGTGGGATATTATTTGCAGAGAACATAGGCTTCCCATGCTCAGATATCAGCTTAATATCTGATCTCCACTTCATCTCCCACTTCTACATCTTTCTCAGCTAGATTTGGAGGAGTTTCTCTTGGAGGAGAGAGCTAGTTTGGTGAATGCTTCCTAGTGAAGATCAAAATTTCAGAGTGTAGAAATATTAGAAATATGACATGTAGATGGTCTGATAATCCACTTCATAATAAATCTAAAGTAATTTCCTACTTCTCATCTTCATTCTCCCTCTATTGTAATGAAAATCTAGCCTATGAGGCATTATACTTTGGAAGGAAATCAGATAAATAAAAAAGAAGTGTTCTGAAGCTATATTTCGACTTATAACTATTGAATATCATATATCAGAGATTTATTTAATATCATAACAAAGTTTATTAATTATTAGATCAGTTTGATGAATTAAATTGCAAGACTAGCTAGTTGGGTGCTTATTCTAGACTAGTTTCACCATTTTGATTGCTAAAACAATTATGAGCATCAGTTTGACCCCCTGTCAGTTGGAGATGGTTAATAAATCAGTATAATTACCATATCAGCCCCTGTATTATAAATTTGGATTCATTTAGCTTCATTTGGGAAAGCCTGTAATTCGATTAGATCAACAGTCCACAATGTGCATTTGGCCCCCAAATTACACCAAACCTTTCCAAGTTTAGCAAGTATTTTTTCCATCATATTTTATAAGTTAAATGACTGATATAAGTCTGCCCTAAACTCTGATAACCCTCACCCAGTCTTGTTGGCATATGCTAGAAGCCCAGGAAGCCTCGAAGTAGGTAATAGAGTTGCTCTATTATTGAAAAGTGAATGGCTCTAGTAATTTGTGCCAAGGAATTCTGATCCGACCATGTCTATCTGCTGCTGCACAATATCCCATACAAATTCCAGAACCTAATCTCATTCCTACCATCCCCATTCAGAGTTTCAATCCCCGCCACTTACACCCTGCTCCGTACAAGAAATTGCCATAAAAATTGCTAGTAAAATTTTATTAAAACTCTGAGTGGAAGATAATATCTTGGTCAGATCTTGACTAGGATATTACATATGTGATGAATCTAGGTGGATTTGAGGGGTTAATATGATAACTAGAGGAAGGAGGGAATATTCCTAGAGGAACTAAATCATGCCACATGTCCACAAGGGACAAATATCGAAAATTTAATAATTTGGTTTGTCCTATATCTACCATACAAGTTTGGATCATCTTTCTTTATAACATGCTTGCTAGAAACCAAGAGCCATGAATGATGTTTTTGGTATTTAAAATTCAACTACAACATGTTGTCTCCTTTTAATGATTATAGGTACCACCAAATAGGTACTTGTCGGATCTATCCTCCTCAAGTGAGGAAGATAGACTAGAAGAGGTTGAAAGCAAGACGTCTAATACAAGATCTAATAGGTCAAGATCAACTAGAGGTGAAAAGGTAAGGAGAAAATTTTGTAGACGCATGGAACTTTTTGTTTTTGAAGGAGGATCATGTGGTTATTATAATGAGAGCATAGGTTACATTGAGTTTCCCATGAGGTATAGAGATCTGGTCAAACGATGGCTACCCAAGGAGCTACCCCAAGTGGACACAAATTTCTTTCTCGACGGGAGGACTTATCACATTGCTCAATCCTCTTTACATGGACTGGGTCTATTTTCCATGGATGGCATAAAGGTGGCATATGGCACTAAATTGAATTGATGGAGTATGTGGCACCATGCTACAAATACAATGACTAGTTGTTGTTGGTTCGATATACACGAAGTATGCGGACATACGGAGTGGCAACAAATTATTGTCAACTACTGGACAACAATGTGAACAAAGGAGCAATTGTGTATATTGATGGAAGTCCAAAAGCTTCAGGAAATATCGTAGGGTTTATAAATAGCACATGACTAGGGTCAACACATAAGCTACCCAATTGCGTATTTGAGGGGCGTGAAAGAAATCGTGTATTCGTATGTGCAGCAATCAATATTTGTAGGTGAAGAGTTGTTGATCAATTATGGTTTGAATCGAATAGATGTAGAAGTTGCGATTATGGGGGTAATTTTCTTATACAACATTTAACTCAACCTTTGATCGATGACCTATTATTTTTCTCTTGCAACAAATTTATTTATATATGTCATGCTTTTTATAATAATATACACATGGTTAATTATATGTCATGCTTTTCATTAATCACGTTTAAGATACATTGTTAAATATGTAATTTTCATTTTTAATATGTCTTAATTCTTATATTGTGGCAGGGTGATCATGGCCATATGCCACAAATGCCACAAGATGACCGTGGGAAGTCAACAATGGTGACGCATGAGGTAAAGGTTATTTTAATAGTACCTAATAGCATCAATGACATAGTATTAACCACAATTCATAATTATATTACATTTGTTAACATTTGACATTTTTTATGCTAATGAGCTCAATATTTCAATATGATATCATTCTTATTGTATTGTGGCAGGGGGTCGGTACTCAGAGCACACCTACATCTTATGGATAGGCAAACGTGAATTTTATATTAACAATAAAGTTTTTTTTTACATTAATCACGTTTATTATACATGGTTCAATTTTTACTTATCGATATGAATATG
Source organism: Larix kaempferi (assembly GCA_027924585.1). Taxonomy (NCBI): domain Eukaryota; kingdom Viridiplantae; phylum Streptophyta; class Pinopsida; order Pinales; family Pinaceae; genus Larix; species Larix kaempferi. The sequence continues at coordinate 15,213,665 of BSBM01000030.1, forward strand.
TCTTGCTTATTGTGTTGTGGTGGGGTGACAGTGGGAAGTCACCAATACTGTCGCATCAGGTAAATGATAGCGTAATAGTACCTAAACATATTATATTACTTATTTTTGTTATTATATACATTATTTTTTTACGTGATTTTTTGTAATGATAGAAATAAATTAACTACTTTTTATTGATTGTCTTTCGTAGAGCACACCACATTAGGATGATGAGGTGGTCATTGAGGAAGATATACTTTATTCAACCAATGCAATGGAAATTGTGAAGAAAATGTTGAAAAAGTGCAATCAAGACCTTCTTAGAATTATTTTAATCAGACCCAGGTCTGAAGAAATCAAAGCACAAATTGATGACTTGAGGTAAAAGATAGACCAATATGGGGTAAAATAGATTCATTTATGTTTTTTTAGCTCTTTTTTTTATATGATCTAATTTGTTGAAGTTTACTTTCTGTAGGAATATTTGGATATAACACTCGTCCATCAAGAACAGGATGTAGAGGTCGATATTGGTAGTAGCGATGGTTCAACACATCGTCAATTTACCGTACCAACAAGGCTGTTTGCCTCTCCTTTAGAGCAATGCAATTTAGATGCTACGACCTCACTAGATGTTCGAGGTCAACATGGCCCTTCAAACACCACTGCTTCACAGGATGTTAGAGAGGAGGATAGCATCGATTGTGATAGTTTCTATCCTAGCACAATACGTGTGGTTAGCAAGGGCTCATTTCCCGTTAGCTTCTTGGTGAGAGATGACTGTGTTCCAATAAAGATACTGAAGATTGCAGGTATTATTTACTTTATTCAGTTTTTTTTCATGTAATTCAAAGCCACGTAACTAAAATTAGTTTTAATTAATGATCATATGTTTTTTGCAGGAAATAGTGTTTTTTATGAGAACCTGCATGAAAAGGAATTGGAGATTTTTGGGCCCGCCATTCGTACATGGTGGAATGCCCAAAATGACAAATTGAAAGATGATTTGATGAGCCACATGGTCAACTTGTTTGGTGAAACCTTCAACAAAAGAGGTGTCACCGCAACAACTGGCTTAAATTTGAAATATGTCAGGGCAGATTATAGGGACAATCTACAAATTAACCACAAGTATGAGCATCATTTGATGGTTCTAGGGAAGGATTGGAAGGTGCTCATGGACGATGCAAAGGAGAAGGCATTGAGGAAACAAGGAAAGACTAGGCCAATCGGTTCAAGAAGGTATGACACATCATATTTTCAATGAACAATGTTCATTTTTTTTAAACTTTTAAATATATTTAAGTTGCGATATCTAATGTATTAGAAACCTTTCATAGGGTCCCCGACACCTCTAAAGAAACAAAAGCAAGATTAGAAAAACATGGGCAGCTGTAGCTGGAATTTTAGCCCCTGCTTGTGCAAATGAGCACTTGCTAAGGATTATGGAATCCTTAGCAGCAGTGCTGAAGTAACTAACAATAAACTAAGTACAAACAATTAAAGAAAATACCATTAAACAGTAAATCTGAGCTTAAACATATGCATGGGATAAAATATAACTTAGAACAACAAACGGTACACTTGCAAAAACTGTAGAATAAAGAATCTTTTTTCTTTTATTACGGGCAAGCAAAGGGCTTACAAAAAATAAATTTACCTCGAAGATGAGGCCGGTGGAGTTCTGGCTGTGTGCTCCGGAGCACCTTGGTTCGGTACTCTTCTCTCCAATGCTTTATGGTGGCTAAAATTTTTATCTCAAGGGAGGCCAAAAGGCACAAAGATGGATGGCTTAAGGCTTTGGAAAAAATTCAACAGCATGAGGGTAGAGTGAGTGAGAGATGTCAAAATGAGGGGCCTCCACCCCTTTTTATAAACTTGGATTAGGGTTTTAGGGCTCGTTTTAGGGTTTTTGCCCTCTTTTCTCTTTTTTTCTTTTTCTTTTGGGTTTTATTCCCTATTATTTTGATTTTGACCCACTTTTGGGGTTTTGGTATGTTTTTGAGGGAATTTTGGGATTTTTTTTTTATAATACTCATTTGGGTTTTATGGGGTTTTGAAGGTGAGGTTTGGTAGGAAATTTGGTCAACGGAGGTGCATGTACAGCGGGATGAGCTAGTGAGCACTTTTTTGGTGTTAACAGATTGCCCCCTGATGTGTGAGAGCATGAGCTCATTGTATGGCCGATGGACATCATAAGTACTGTGTTTTTCCTTAGTGATAAGCATTGGGATGGAGGAGAGCATGAACCTGTTGGAGATAGGAACACGGGGTCTGTACTGACTGTCAAGAACTAAAAATACATGTCTTACTGAGGAGTATCTCAATATATGGACGAGGTAGGCATACCCATGCTCGTTGTCAAAATATAATAATGAGGTCCAAGAAGGGGGACCAGAACAATACATGAAAAAAATGTTGTGTACATCATATTGGTCCAGAGGGGACTCAAATTTGGTACATACCCATGGTCTAACCATGGTTGATGTGAAAAACTGATACACTGGAAAACATTCGTCACTCTGATTGTAGTACCGGAATGACTCATAAAAATGCTGGATCTGAAGGTGTCCAATGGCTTTAAATCAAAGAATCATGCCACTAGGGTACTTCCATAAAATTGTCACCATAAGCAGCCCAGATATCTACAGGAACATATGACTGGTTGTTTCCTCAAGTAGACTCATAAATGTGCTAGAGTTAGGTGACATCTGGGGTCTTCTACTAATAACTAAAATGACCGATACCCTGTACGAATATCAATGATGCGATCAAGGTTTTGACATAGAGCAGGTGAGAAACAATCATCTGGAGAGGCACGAAGGACTCCTTTCAAAATTATCTGTAGGCACTCACCATTGATGGCGATGAGTCCAAGGCACAAGGACCTCTGGGTCTATCCTATGGAATAGATGGGTTGCCATCGACAGAGAGAGAGATTGCAACTACCAAGGAAATGATGTTTCCTTAATAGGAGCGCGAGGTGTACAACTGAGATGTGATAGTACTAATGGCGGTACTGACGCACTGTGGGGATGGAGAACAATTGGGGTCATGGAGTGGGAGGACTAAAACTTCCTTTATTCAAAGCATGATGACATGGATGACCTAGCAGCTTATGAAACTAACTTTTAGGTATGGGGATCATAGCTTAAGGGATCAGGGGTAAATACTACAGCAGGAAAGACTCAGGGGGACATACTTATGGATCATATCTGTAGACTCTCAAGGTAACATTTTGCAGTATGCTCTGAACAAAGGTGACCAAGATGGGGAAGTTGCCGTAATAGTGTGATTATCTATGCTTTGGTGTGGTGACAAGAGGTACCACTGGGGCCTTCTTCATGGTTTAAGGAGCTCGAAGAAGGGAGAAAAGTGTGCTCAAAATGATACTGTCGTGTGGATTTGTGCGAGCCCAGGACAGTTAATGCTCATAAGTGATTTCAATTTTAAGGAGTCTGGAAGTGACAAGGAGACTCTGAAATGGTGAAAATGTACTGTCCTGTGGATTTGTATGAGCTCAGGATGGTGATTTCTCATTGGTGCTTTCACTTTTAGAGAGTCTGAAAGCAGTAAGAGGACTCCAAGGGGGTTCATTTTCATGTGTTAGTCTCCAAAGGCCGAAAAAGCGTAAAAGGATGCAATGAAGAACTCTTCCAGCCGGAGTGGCCAGAGTATTCCTTTTTCATAATTAGTTTACAAGGTCCAGAAAAGGTGTAAACTTATACCAGGTGGACGCCCTTTCAGATACTTTTAGCGAGCATGAAAGGAAGTAAGATTGCTTGGCGATCTTTTCATTGTTTTAGGAGACAGAAAAGAGCTTAACAGAAACTCCCTAAGTTCCTTTTTCGTAAAGGAATTGATCAGCCCGAAAAAGGGGTAAACTTATACCGAACAAAAGTAATAGTGAGGCAAGGAGGAAGTGTTCGATCAAGGGACAAGTATGGGAACCAAGAGCAGTGGTATGGGGGGGAAACTGATGGGGTCTCCTTGCGGGTTTGATGAATGGTAGCAAAACAATGCTATAATTGCAGTATGGATGGAGTGGATGGCTCATGGATAGGTTGTGATGCACAAAATTGTTAAAGATTCAGCAGTGGCCGATGTGACACGTAAATCGAGGTGGCAAGGTGTAGGGACACAATGTCAAAAAAATTTCAGGTCAGGGTAAGAAATGATCTCAATCATCGTCATGAGCATGGAAAATTGAATTCGACGGTATAAAGAAAGTCAGAAATGGGTGATGGCCAAAGTGGCATGCAAACCAAGGCGACGAGGGGCATGTAAAAAATGACGAAAAAATTTAGGGGTAAGAGCGAGAAATGATCTCAAGCATCATCACGAGCGTGGAAAACTGAATCCGGTGCTATAAAGGACATCAGAAACGGACAACGACCAAAGTGGCATGCAAACCGAGGTGACAATGGACATGTGAAAAATTCCTGGAAGATTTTGAGGTGAGAGCGAGAAATGATCTCAAGTGTCATCACGAGTGTGGAAAATTGAATCCGACGATATAAAGAACATCAGAAATGAACAATGACCAAAGTGGCACGCAAACCGAGGTGATGAGGGACATGTGAAAAATGCCTGGAAGATTTTGAGGTGAGAGAGAGAAATGATCTCAAGCATCATCACGAGCACGGGAAATTGAATCTAATGATATAAAGAATGTCAGAAACGGACAACAACCGATGTGGCACGCAAACCAAGGAGACGAGGGACATTAAAATATGCCCGAACAAGGTGCCAGTAAAAAATGTAAACTGACTGGACCACCGCGAAGTTCTAGCTACGTTGAGTGCATTGGTATCAATGGTTTGAGAAACGGGCCTGGGATGATCTTGTAATGGCAAAAGAAAAATAAGGTCAATGTCTGTAAATAGTAAGTGGTCCCCATAATAGGTGTCATTTGTGTGTGGTGAGTTTGACAGAGCAATGGAGGAGGTCAGAGGTAAAATTTGAGTTTGTGGGAGATTTCATCGGTAGATTTGCAATCCGGGAGTTGCAGGTAAGATCCCATGTCCTTAGCTTTGTCATTTAAGAGTTTTTTGTATTTTTTCGGGTCTTTGGGGGGTTGTACCAGCCATAAATGGGAACCTACGTGGCATAGCACGGGTTCTAGATGGTTTGGTGTGGTCTAGATTGCGGCAATGGGGGAGCAAGCTACGCTGTAAAGCGTGGTTTTCTTCGCCAAAGGTGCGGTTTAGGCCGCGCTGGGGTATTCGGGAAATTGCTGTGTGCCCCGCGGGTGGACCCATGTTGGTTGGCTCTGAAGCGTAGCTTTCCAAGGGGAAAATGCACTTCAGGACGCAATTAGGGGGTGGTTCGGTCTATGGTGTGGACTGCAGATTTTCGGGAGGAAAGCACGGTGTGAAGCGTAGGGAAATGGTTGGTGAATGTGTTCTGGAATGCGTGTTTCAAGGGAGAAAGCGCGCTCTAGAGGATTGTGTGTGTGTGTTTTTTTTTCTTTTTTTTTAGATGGGGATCTAATGAGCTTTATTGTTTTTATTGGCAGGATGCCAGAGGTTGGATGGAAAGAGTAGGAGATTTCTCCCAACATCCAAAGGAACATCCGGATAGGCCGAGGGGTTCGAGAGGCACTAACTGATAGTGGGCTCCCGAAGTTTGCACAGATCTCGTATATGCGTTCAACACCTCTATTACTGAACAAATTAGTTGAGTTTTGGGATTCTGACATCCAGAATTTCATGATCCAGGGTGAGCGGCTAGATATGACCCTAGCCGATGTATATTTCTTGACTGGGTTGCCCCGGTTAGGTATGGTTGCCAAGACCTAGCTGAGAAGGTCGGGGAATGTATCAATGGAGACTTTACTGGAGAGACACTATTTTCCTGTGGCGCAGGTGAGTGGTTATTCACTCATGTTGTGTGACATAGAGAGCCTGGTTATGTAGGCTATTGCAGCGGCAGTGGTATGGGTTTTGGGTTCCCATGGCCCTAACCGGATCATGGGAGAGCAGATGTTATTGATAGAGAGTGTCCTTAATGGGACGTACTATGCATGGGGACAGATGTATTTGACCATTGTTCGGCAAGGGCTGACTAAGGTCCGACACCTGGGGAAGGAGTTTTGTTTCCCATCTTTTCTATGTTCCTTTTTCTTTGAGCGGGTCCAGACGCTGCGGCCTCACAGAGCCGTGCGAGTGGCGCCCCCGACTGAGCCATGAATGCGACGATGGGGCGAAATGATGACTCGTATGGGTGGAGGGATGGTGGGCTGTTTTTTCACTGAGGAGTTGTTCTTACAGTGGATGCAGACACCGGTATCCATCGAGGATTATCCATACGTCGGGATGGACTTTCATGGAGATCCATAGATGCCGAGACCTCCTGGCCAAGCTTGGGGCCTAGATGGTATGTTTGTTTTATTTCAGTTTGACAGGTTTTGTATATGATATCATTTTGTAGTTGTTGGACCTGTATTTGACATTTTTGTGTTTTTGTTTGGTAGATGTGGGACCGCTACCACCGCTGGGTCATAGGCTACGGTAAGGGCATGTGGAGGGAGTGGACCCATTCGGGCATGTACAGGGTCATCGCCGGAGTGCTGCAGTTACTCTGGATGTTTTGAGGCAGGGGATTGATCAGCTCTTGGAGGGGATCTCGTGCGATGGCTGGAAACATTTGGATCAGGAGTTGATCGATAATTTTTATGATGCTCCACAAGGGTGGAGACCTATTATGCGGAGCATTACGATGGCCGCATAGGCAGTGAGAGCGTTTGCTCGAGGGGATGTACCTTATCTTGGGGAGGATGAGGAGGATGAGGAGCCTGAGGAGGAGTTGGGAGAGGATGAGGAGGTATCACGGGCAGTTGCGGCCGCTACCGTAGAGGCAGGGGGGTCAGCGGGGGATGATGATGATGAGGACTACCGGGAGGAGTCTGACTAGGAAGTTGACAGGCCTGCCCCCACTATGATGATCATGTGGGATTTTTGTATATACGGCTCATGATATTTACCGAGAATGTTGTTGGGGCTCCTCGCTGTGTTTATATGTATATTTTGGTACAGTGGGTACTTATGACATTTTCATGATATATATATATATGTGTGTGTGTGTGTGTGTGTGTGTATTGATGGCACGTGGATGCCTTTTGTGATGATGATTTGCTTTCTATGAACGTGGATGCAATTATGTTTATACACGTGGATGCAATTTATGGTTTTGCACGTGGATACACTTATGGTTAATTTTATTTTTGATATTTTTAAATGATATTGTTATGTACATGTGGATGGTATGTATGATTGGTGCCCTACATATGGTGATTCATGTGCCAGTCTAGAATATTACTAGCCATTTGGTCCACTACACTATTTTTATTGCGTGGGATATGAGTGAATGAAATGGATTCAAACTTTCTAATCATTTGTTTAGTGTGTAGGAAATTTCTAAAAAGGAAGGGATCCTGTACCTGGTAAGAGTTGTTGAGTTGAACGACAAGTATCTGGGAGTCAAGAAACACACAAAAGTGACTTATGCCCATATGGAGGGTGAAGGTCAGTAGACCGGCCACGGCATCGTACTCAGCCTGGTTGTTGGTAGCAGCACTTATGCACACTCCATCACAGTGGATGATCTCGTGTGAGGGGGAATATAAGACCCAAGTTGCAGAGGCGAGGTTCGGGGACCAGTGACTTGTGCCATCAGGGAAACCAACGTATTGTAGTGGGAGGGAGCCCATCTGTGATCATGCAGGGTAATCAAAATGTAAGGTCGTAGATAAAAAAGGGTGGGAAACAAAAAGGGAATGAAACTGTACAAAAGGGGACTGGTGGGTCCTCAACAAGGTGTTATGGGTAGAAGCATTTAAGGTACAACCCATTCCGAGGGTTGCACAAAGGGGTCCCTTCAGAATCGGTGAGGATGTATGCCCCATGTCCCAAATAGGTATGCACGATGTATGGTCCTTGCCACATGGATTCGAATTTTCCTTTCCCGGTCTTATCGTGTGCTTGGTCATAGACTAGTACAAGGTCTCCTTCCCTGAAATTGCATGGGTAAACGTGTTTATCATAACCTGCTTTGGAGCGGTTTTTTGCAGCTTCGATGGTTTGAAGGGCTGTCTGGCGATCCTCGTTAGCCTGTTCCAAAAGGATTAGGCGTTGTTCAAGTGGGGAGGTGTCGGGAAGGTGTTCTACAACTATGTGGAGGGAGGGAATCTGGCACTCTATGGGGAGAACCGATTTGACGCCGTGGACCAATTGAAAAGGGGTGAACCCTGTGGTGGTCTTAGTGGAAGTGCAATAAGCCCAAAGTGCTGGAAATAACATGTGATGCTAGTTAGACTTATGGCAATCTACGGTACGCTGAAGAATGGTCTTCAATATTTTATTGATGGCCTTGACCTGACCATTCACTTGAGGGTAATAGGAGAAAGAGTATTGATGCTTGAATTTAAGAAGGATGGATAGTTCCTTCCAGATGGCATCTTCAAAGTGGTTGTCGTGGTCAGACACTAGTTGTTGGGGGACACCGAACCGAGTAATGACATGATTAAAGAAGAAATGAGCTGTGGTGTCGGCTTTGTAGTTGAATGTGGGCATGGCTTCAACCCATTTGGTGAAGTAATCCACAGTGACAATGATATACTTATGGCCACCTGCCGAGGTTGGGTTGCATTCCATGAAATCGATGGCCCATTTGCAAAAGGGGCCAATAGTGACGACTGGGTGGAGGGGGGTAGGTGGTGTCCTTGCCTTTAGTGCAAAGAGCTGGCAGTTGCGGCAATGTTTTACTGTAGTGATACAGTCGGTGAAAAGGGAGGGCCAAAAATACCCAGCGTGGATGACTTTTTGGGCGGTGACCATTCCTGAAAAATGTCCGCCACAAGCTCTGCTGTGGCAATCATTAATGACTTGTTCAGCCTCATCATGGGTGAGGCAGCGACGTAGAATGGTGTCGATACCGCGATGGTATAACACATATCCTAAGAGAAGGTAACGTGAAGCATGATGACGTATGCGTCAACGCTCATCGCTGTGGAGATCCAGTTGAAATTTCTGAGTGCAAAGGTACACCAAGATATTGCTGTACCAAGGGTCATCTGAAGAAATGATAAATAAATGATCATCCAGGAGACTGGTCTGAATGGGCGCTAAAATGGATGATGATGGCAAGTCTATCATAAGTTGTGCCAAATTAAGGGCCTTGATGCTCTTTGGTGTTGTAAACGTCAGGTCATATTCTTGGAGAATAACGACCCACTTAGCCACACTGCCTTGAAGTAGACAACGACTCAGTAGGTAAACCATAGGATTAGAGTCGGCCACAACAGTAGTTGTGCTCAACAATATATAGTGACGGAGCTTTTGTATAAAGAAGACGACAGCTAGGGCCAACTTCTCTTAAGGAGGGTAACGCAACTGTGGGCCAGACAAGGTTTGGCTCATGTAGTAGATTACGTGCTCTTTTGTGCACTATATTCTTGAACAAGCACCCCAGAGACGGCGTGTTTTGAAGCCGAAACATACAGGATAAAATCCTTTGAGAAATCCGTGGGGGAGATCAAAGGGCCATTAGTTAAGGCTGTTTTAAGGGCTGTAAAGGCAGCTTGAGCTTGCTCATCCCAGACAAATGGGCTGCGGGTGCGGAGTAAGCGGAGGAAGCCGTGGAATGTCATGGCGTATTCAGGAACAAAGCGGTGGAGAAAGTTGGCTCTCCCTTGTAGACTCTGTAATTGACATATCTTGCGAGGGGGAGGTAGGTCCAGGATGGCTTGGACTTTTAAGGGGTTGACAATTATCCCTTTTTGTGACATGATGAATCCTAACAACTATCCTGCAGGGACAAAAAAGACACACTTGAGAGAGTTCAAGTGGATTCTGTATTTACGGCATTAGAGGAAGACTTGCCGGAGGTCATTTAGGTGGTTAGATCGTTCTTTGGAGCGGACGGTAAGTTCATCTAGGTAAAATAGGATGATATGAGTTAGGTCGTGGAAATAGTATGTCATGGCTCGTTGGAAAGTGGCACTGGAATTCTTTAGACCAAATGGCATGACCTGGTAGGAAAAGGTGCCCCATGGGGTAGTGAACACCATTTTATATTGGTCTTCTTTCCGAATGTGTATTTGGTTATATCTAGAAAAAGCTGTCCATAAAGGAGAGGACCTCATGTCCGTCACAAGCGTCAACGAGCTGGTCGATGAAAGGTGTAGGAAAGTTGTCTTTGAGACATGCTTGAATGAGATCTCAAAAATCTGTGCAAACACGGAGAGTGCCCTATTTTTTGTTCAGAGGTACAGGGTTGGACACCCAGGTGGTGTAAGTGATGGGATAGATAAACCAAGCTTTCCGAAGCTTCTCAATTTTAGTTTTAACTGCATGGAGTTTGGAGGGGTGGATTGGTCTCTGCTTTTGGCGGACAAGTGGGACCTCAGGCCATGTGTCGATGTGGTGTTCAACAATAGTAGGATCTAGGCCGGGCATCTCAGTATAAGACCAAGCAAAGACATCACAGAACTCCCGAAAAAGTTTTTTGGCTTCCCTGATTTCATATTCCGTACAAGTGGCCCCTAAGGTGATGGTCTTGAGTTGGCCACTTGGGCGAGCAATGTCTACTTGTGTGATGGGAGAAATATTTGCCATGTTTCCTTCCTCGAAGGCGTCGGGGGTAGGAATAGGATTCTTGAACCAATCGACCTTCTCGGGGAGAATGTCTTTTGTTTCAATTGCCAGTTTGTTGGCTACGATAGGGGTGGACTCACTGGGGATGAAATATGATCGATGGTGCATGTCCTCCCACGGGTAGTTTGGTCCCGTAAGGGCTTCGAGGATTTCCTCGTCGCTGCGGAAGTGCTGAGTGATCAAGTCACACAAGGGAAGGGTAGATGTTGAAGGAGAGTCATTCCTATCGACCGTAGAGATCATGTATATGGTATTGACTTCTTCCGAGGGTGAAGATGTTGGAGGGTAAATTTATTCAATGGCAGGAGGGGATGTCTCCAAGTCGGCATTATTCAACTTGTAGAGGGATGCTCTGTAATCCGAGAGGTCGGGGAAGTGGTGTGAGTAGTGACCGTATATGCCACAGATAGCGCAAGCGTCGTTAGTACGTAGCGCCTTATTGCACTGATGGGCTGGGGGGTTTAGTACGACTAGAGGGATGTTGGGGTCATCGTCCAAGGTCTGCATGTGTTTTTGGAGATTGGGAAACTGAGGACAGTTGTGGGTAGCATGTCCAATATCATCACACAAGGAGCACTTAGGGGGTACTCGCGGGGTTGGTTGGGGTACCATCAGTTTTCTTATCAGTGGGGCGGTATAGTTTTGCAGGCCTCTGCTCTCAGTGTTTTCTGGTGGTGGTGGGGGAGGGTTTGTAGCAGATGTGGATGCTATGCCAGAATTTGGGATGGTTGGGAATGTTCGCAATGCTTGGTGGTGGGATTTTGGAAGTGTTAATAGGTTGAACTGGTTGAAGAACGACCTGTGGTGTTGGTGTAGGAGTAGGGGTGGGTAAATACCACACGGGTAGACCTAGGGTTAATCCGGGGAGGTTCAAAGTGGCCATCACCGGTGTAATTATCACTCCAGATGGTGGAAATAAAAATGGGATCGTATGGATGGGTGTTTCCCTGATGTAACTTGGTACTGATGCTGGTTGTGGTGGTAGAGGAGGTTGCTTGTTGGGCGCTGTGTGGGTGGAGGAAATTGTGCACAGATCTGATATCTCAGTTATCTTCAGAGGGGGCAGAATGGATTGGAATGTGGAAGTCATGGGTGTTTCCAAGTATAATCCGGGTCCGACTATGGAGAATAGCGATGTAGGAGCATTGTGCATGGGTTGTTCGATCATGGGGAGGACATTCTCGGGAGTAGTGGGGGCATTGGGATCATAGTATGTTATTTGGTCAATTTTGACCACACGTCCCTCATGGGGAAACATCATGATGTGGAAGACGGACGAAGCAACGGCCTTCATAGCATACATGTAACTACGACCAAGTAAGATGTTGTAATCAAGCTGTGTATTGATAACCTCTATATCGATTAGGACTGTTTTTCCATCTAGCTGAACGGGAACATTGGTCAAAAGGCCCTAAGGTTGGGCTACGCGGCCATCATAAGCTCTTAATGCAGTTGTTGATGGCTGTACAGTGGGAGATCCAAGCTTCTGCCAAAAAAACGTCGACATAACGCAAGTGGAAGCACCTTCATTGATGATGCATCAATGGATGACTAGGTTCTGAACTGATATAGAGACCTGGAAGGCCAGTGTTGAAGGAAAACATGGTTCAGCTTGATCTAAGTCAAATGCCATCAATCGAGAGTCGTTAAGGTCTATCGCACTGATGGAAGATAACAACATTTTCCTCTGTGCGAGGCAGTTCTTTAGGACTTCCAATGCAGACATAGTTGCGGGGGATTGTGCTAGATATTCTACAATATTATAATTTTCTGCGGCATGGGCGTTAGGATTGTTGTTGATCCATCATAGTGGGAAACGAGGGGCTTTAGGGGCTCCATCGTCGTGTGGTGGGGGTATGCGTAAGGGCTGATCTGTGGGGATGATAGTATCAATGGGGGGCTTTTCGGGATTAGGTCCATATTAGACACGTTTGAAGGTTGACACTGGTTGATGACATCATGAGGAGATGGTGAGTACTCGAATCTGTGGGTTGGTTTGTCTATGTAGCATATGTGATTTGCTGAGGTGGTTGTGCGGTTCCTTGAGGAGGAGGTAGTGGTTGGGTGTTTACTACTCTTTGCGTGGGAAAGGGATTTTGCAGTACCATGGGGGGTGGCTGGGGGCTAGGTTGTGGAGGAGGAGCAGCTTGTCCTTGGCGTTGGGCGTTGTCCGTCTAGAGTTGATAGGCATGGTCTAAATGCGGACAATTGTGCATATAGTGGATGTATACACCACATATGGAACAAGGATGATTCATTCGTAGGTTGGGATTCTTGCCCTGACGAGGTGGTTTGTTGGGGTTTTGGTCAGGTGGGGCGGCGTTGTTGTTATTGGGGGGGTTTGGTTGTTGACCGCCTTGGTCCCGAGGTTGGTTATTCCTTTGGTTCTGTCCCCTACCCTTATTCTGTTGGCCTTGCTGGCTACCTTGAGGAGGTTGATTTTGCTGTGGGTGTTGTTGGGCGTAAACTTTCCCTTGGGGATTGGGAGGATTATGTGGTTGAGAAGGTTGTGAAGGTGTCAACGGTAGGTAGTAACCGGGATGTGCTTGAGGTTGGGCTAGAGCTGGTCGGGTTGGTTGTGGATGATAAATCGGGGGAACTGGTGGTTGCACAATTGGGGCTTGTGGGGGGTAGTAAGCCAGCTAGACTTGGGGGTGTGAATGTGTGGGTGGAGTCGAGTGTTGATAAAAGGTGGGTTTTCCTGGAGGAGGAGTATAAGGGGAGTTTGCATGGCCGTAACAATGTTGTGGGCATGATTATCCATGAGTATGAGGAGGATGAAAGGCCGGGGCGTATGATGTAGTTTCTCTAGAATGGGACGTGGCACGTGAAAGATCAGGGCAAGAAGGAGTGGGCATAGCTATGTACGGTTGGGTGCATGATGATACATGTCCGATGATGCCATTAGCGGCATGGGATGCTCCTGGGATGTCACTCCGAGACAAGTTGGCACGAGGGGTGTCCGGTAAGATAGAGTATAGGTAGCTCGATTGGGTGTAGATAAGATCAAATTGTTGGGCCTTGAGGATGGCTTCTTCCTCATACTGAGGTCGCTCGGAGGCCACATCCTTTGCGATGGTTGGTATAAGAGAATTCAGGAACCAATCTAAGAAGATACGGTCGTCTAGCTTGATTTTACATAAAGTGCGTCGTTTACGCCACTCATGGATGTGGTCCATGATGTGGGTGGCCGTATTCTGCCTACAAGACAGGAGGATATCTACACCGGCATCGTAATGCATGGGTAGCTGGAAGAATTGCAGGAAATTGGAAGCAAGGGATGTAAATGTAGGGTGGGTCCCATGAGGTTGGTCAATATACCACTTGGTTGCAGCTCTAGTAAGGGTTCTTTGTAGTAGTCGAAGGATAACAGAGTCGTCCATGATGGAGTTAGAGGAACACCATAAGTGGAAAGACATGATATGATTTTGAGGGTCTTCTCCTCCCTTTCCCTAGAATTTGGGTATGTCTGAGGGGAGTTTGGTGGGCATAGGAGGCCACATAGGATCATGTCGTATCGGATCATTAGTCAACTTAGCTAAGTCAGGAGGTTCAGACTGGCCATGAATGGAAAACTAGCGGGAAGGTGCGTCGGGGGTAGTGGGGGCAGTGTGTGTTTCGTGACGACGATAATATGGCCACTTCCCCCTATGTGTGGGGCAATGGTGTGGGCCATAGCGGCCATAGTATAGGTGCTGCCCCCAATGTGTGGGGCAACAGTGTGGGCCATAGAAACCATGTTGGGGGTGTTGCCCCCAATGTGTGGGGCAATGGTATGGGCTAGGGTAGCCATGGTGGGGCCGTTGCCCCCAATGTGTGGGGCAACAGTGTGGGTCATAGCGACAATGGTGGGGCCGCTGCCCCGGGTATGCTAGTAGTCACCAGTGGAATTGTATTGGTGACCAATCCACTCCCTACATGAATGGATGAGGTGGCGAGGATGTTACATGTAGATGACATGACAGGGATAGACATTGTTGTGGTGCCCAGGTGGTTGTTGAGTCTTGCATCGACCATTTTTCCAAAAAAGGGGTTGGACATCATGCCAGCCAAGGAGCTGTTAGTTTTTCATAATTTAATTCATTATGATCTAGGATCTTAACTGAAAGAACAACATGTACAACATATCAAGCATAAGAGACAAGAGACAAGAGACACAAAACATTTCATCGAGGAAATCCAAGAAGGTGAAAAACCCCGCAACTTCCTCATAGATAGAATAAGCATCAATACAAGGATCACCATGATCAAACCCAAGAGATAGACATCTTCAGCAACATGCTCCTCCTCCACTTGTGTGCACTCCTCCTCTCTCTCACTAATGCAAAGTGAGTGAACAATAAAATGTGTAAAATGAGAGAGACACACTCTCTATTTATACACTAACTTGACTTGACCTTTACTCAACTAGGTCGGCCTCAACTTAACCACTTAACATAATGTTGACTGGGCCGACCCCCACTAGGGTGGTCTAATAACCCTTTGAACCACATGACTCAAACAAATCCGACCCCATCAAGGTGGTGTAATAACCCATCAAGTATAAGTTACGACACTTACAATATAACTGGCGACACTTCCAATCGAAGGAATAATACATCTCCGTTGTGGATACAATAAAGTACAAATACAATATACAAGTGAATATATTCTGAAGTTACAAATACATCAACACTCCCTCTTAACTAGGAAGGTATTCTCTTGACACAAGTCATCAATACATATAGGAACAAGTTTTTAATTCTGGAGCTGGATCATCGTCACTAGATCAGGGAGCATCATCATCATCACTGCTATTGTACTCGTCATCTTGATCATTGGGCTATCTCTGAATTCTTCTCATCATAGGAAGTTCTATAGAGCCATCCCTTGTTCATGCTGGATGTAGGCCCACCACCTGCAGGTCTTCATCGTCACTGACCATACTGTGGAATCCTCAGTACTTATTATGTGCATCACAAAACCTCGAAAGAGCATTCTAGGACTAATTATGAGTTGACTGCTCAACCTATCGGATCTCACAGGGAAATATTATATGTGACCACCACAAAACCTCTAAAGAGCATCTCAGGACTGATTACGAGCACACAGCTCAACCTATTGGATCTCCCAGGATCTTTTACATGCAACTACACAACCTATCCATGGCCACAGAGTATCATTCTAATACTCATGATCATACTGATCATGTCATCTCATCATCCATGAAGCACAACCCAAATGCACATCACACAACACTTACATTCACCAGCATGGGAAGACACACTTCAACCATCCGTGAAAGGCTCAGTACTTATATCTACGCCATGGGAAGACACACTTCAACCATGCGAGAATGGCATCGCACTTATATCCATATCCATGGGAAGACACACTTCAACCATGCTAGGAATGGCACAACACTTATATCGTAGCCATGGGAAGACACACTTCAACCATGCTCGAATGGAACAACACTTATATCGCAGCCATGGGAAGACACACTTCAACCATGCTCAAATTCCATAGCTCTTACATCAACGACCATGGGAAGACACACTTCAACCATGTCGGAATGGCCCCAACCCTTATATCTGCACCATGGGAGGACACACCTACCACCATGTGAGAATGGCTCATGTGCATCTATGTCTTCGGAACTCATCACACATGATCCAACTGATCATGCAATACATCCACTTGATACATATCATCACATATGATCGTCCTGATAATCATCATAGCATCATCTTGATGCATATCATCCAGAGCATCATCTTGATACTCATCACACATGATCATCCTGATCATCGTCACTGCATCGTCTTGATGCATATCATCCAGAGCATCGTCTTGATACTCATCACACATGATTATCCTAATCATCATCACTGCATAGTCCTGATGCATATCATCCAGAGCATCGTCCTGGTACTCATCACACATGATCATCCTGATCATCGTCACTACATCGTCCAGATGCATGTCATCATAAATGATCTAACTGATCATACAAAGCATCCAATTGATGCATATCCAAAGCAGTAACTGGAGCATCATCCTGATTCTCACCACATAGCACTTACAGCCACATCCATGGGAAGTATCCTCCTCTCACCATGCTTGGAATGGATCCTACAAATGTGTCCATCAATTCTTCCTTGAAGTATCTTCAATCTGAAGAACACCAAGCCTCTCTCTAAAGTACTCAAACTTCACTCTGGCTAGTGGTTTCGTCAACACATCCACAACCTGCTCATCTGTCGCAATATACAAGAGCTTCACTGCTGCTCTCTCCACCATATCCTTGATATACTGATATTTGATCTCAATGTGCTTTGAACTGTCATGGAACACCGGGTTCTTGGACAGCTTCACACAACTCTGGTTGTCACAAAATATACCAGTAGCCTCCAACGGGAGATCAAATAACTCAGACAGTAGCTTCCAGAGCCATACTACCTCACAACTAACCGAACAAGCTGCAACATACTCTGCTTCGGCTGTACTCAGTGCTACACAGGACTGCTTCCTGCTAAACCAAGAGATCACACCTGATCCCATACTGAAGCAGCACCCAGAAGTGCTCTTCCTATCTGGAGCACTGCCTGCCCAATCTGAATCAACATAACCTTGCAGGTTAAACTTTTGATTCGCATCATACTTGAGCCCATAATCAATTGTACCCTTCAGGAACCTCAGAATGTGCTTTATAGCAACCAGGTGAACACCTCTGGGATTCGTCAGGAACTGACTCAATGTGTTCACCTCAAAGCAAATATCTGGTCTTGTGTTCTTTAGGTACATCAAGGACCCAATCATCTGACGATACAAAGTGACATCAATCGGATCAGATGAAGCATCACATAGAAGCTTCAGGTTCGATGCCATAGGTGTGGCCATGGCCTTGCAGTCCATCATCCCGAACCTCTTCAGGATCTCTACTGCATACTTTCCTTGTCCAAGGAAGATTCCATCTTCACTCTGCCACACCGCCATGCCTAGAAAGTAGTGCATCATCCCAAGTCCTTCATCTAGAACTCAACAACAAGCTTGATCTTGTAGATCCACTTGGAAGTCACAACAGACTTCTCTTCTTATATCGGGACCACATCCCAGACATCATTATTCATGATCGACCGGTACTCCTCGATCATGGCATTCTTCCATTACTGCATCTCGGATCCTGGGAACTTCAGATTCTTCAATATCTTGAATGGATAGTTTTTATTTGATCTTCATTGCTGGAACAAATGTTGTATTCCTTTTTGTAGGTGATGGTACATGGTCTTTCCTACAAGACAAGTCCAATTGCATGATTAGAAACTTCTCATAGTTCTTCAAAAACACATTCTTATGCATAAAGACATATGTCATACAGTCATGCAATTATCTTGGCCAATGTTTCAATACAACATTTATCCATATTCCGTAACTTTCTAGATGCCTTCCATCTCTACCAGAACATTGTTAAGAGTGTGCACAACTCCCAACATGTCAACAAAGAGGTTTCATTCTAGATAAGTAGCAATGGAATGTTGTACAGTACCATAGGCCACTTACCCATTATTTTCATATTTAGTAGTATCTTGTTCATTAATGCAACTTTTCTAATATGCATGATACATATCCTAAATCTAGGAACATAAGTATGTATATGACTGGAGAACATCATTTAAGTAATCATGTATACAAGAATTAACAATTCAAATACTTATCTTTGTTTGGTTGTAGGGTGGACTCTTTCTTGATCTTTGCTTCTTTGCAGGAACTTTTAGAGTGTGCTCCCTTTTAATCTTTGCTACCTGGATTACCTGTCCTTGAACTTATATCCATACTGGACCACTATTCATGCTTAAGTGTGCACTAGTGTCATCCTCAATATCTCATACACAGTCATACATCTATTAGTATAATCTCAATACTATCAAAACATTATGTTCCTAAAATATGTATGGTCATGATCATAGGTAATAAGCGTTAGTATTCAATGTTTCAGGCAAGACTTATTTTACTCATGCATATTCTTATTTGACCATAGGACTCTTTTGGTTAGTCATATCATCAATCAAAGTAAGAAATATAATATGCATAAACCCTTGATTACTAAAACTTCTAAATTCAAGAATAAACATTATCATTTATACAAAAGTATAATATCCTAACACAAGGTAGGATTCTAATCTTGATTTAGGAAAAAAATACCTGGTTATCATGTTTGCTAGTTATGTCTAACATACCCAAACAACGTCTTCTTGTTCTCTTTAATGACTTGTGCTTAGTAACCTGCATAACTCATAAGTTAACCATTGTAGAACCAAATTATACATATCTCGTAAGTGGAGCTTCTATGTGATCCATGAGTCTTTGTCTTCATGTCACCATGTTCATATGTTCTTGATCTAGAACTTGATTTGTACCTTTCATGTTAGTGGACAACATCAACCTCATACAACACCACAGTGCATTAGTACAATCAGAAGTGTCATAACCCTAATCAATGAATGTCTTCTATCATTCACATGCATTCATTCTTTTACTAGGGTGATGAGACAAGTCTAAGATTAATCAAGATTGTACTAACCTCAATAATATGAAGACAAACATATCATAACTTAATCATGAAAAGATTTCAAAACATACTTGTATCTCTTCAAGTCATACCTGTCAGGATTGCTTGTATCCTTCTCATGTAAAGCCTCAGCCTCATCTCCTTCTAGAACTGGAACTTCTTTACTTATGCAGTTGACCAAATCATCTTCTTCTAGAATTAACTCAATCCACTTTGATTTGATGAGATTTGATCTGGAGCTAGATTAGGGTTTGTCAGAGAAACCCTAAAAATTCAAACTTTGAGTTTCACACTTTTGAATGGATGGAAAGTGTGGCTTGTTGAGCTAATCAAGCTGGTATACTTCAATTTTGAAAACTGCAAAATTTGACCCCTCAAAAATTGCCTTTGAAACTTCTGGATTCACTGGACAGGATTCCAAACTAGGGTTTGATAAAGCCCGGTCTTCTACCCATCCAAAAGGTTCAATCTTGTGTTCTAAACTTTGATTTTTCTGAGGAGCTTACAGCCGTGGTCACAGATTTCAAAAATTCCAACTTTTGCAAGCCCTAATTTCCACCTTTCCGATCGAAATCCCGAATTAGGGTTTGATCAAGCCCGACCTTCTTCCCAACCAAAAAATTCGATCTTGGTCTCTAAATTTCGATTTTGATGAGGATCATCCAGCTTTGGTCTCCGATTCCAACAATTTCAACTTTCTCTGAAACCGTAATTTCCCATAGCAGTGACGATCCAAGAATGAAGGTGTTCAAAACCCAAATCTGTTTTGACAGAAATATGCACCTGATTGTTTCTGGTGTATCTTAGAAAATACAAATCCATAGGGTCTGAAAATTCATCTTGTGGTAGCCTGACCTGTCATATTTCCAAAACCATAGGTATGACCTCAATTAGATTCTCTGAGAGAGAGTTATGGCAAGTGTCGCAATGTGACCTGTTTATGGGATAAAACAAGAGAGCAAAATTGTATGGCGTGCCACGTGTCACTGGTTCAGTTTCAGACTTTGAAACACTTACCTATGAACGCACATTCCATTCCCTACCTGTCACTTTTTATGAAATTTCATTTGGAGCTTCCTATCCTAAGTTGTGACCTTTTTTCCTAGGTCACCTGTTTATGACCGAGATCTGGAAGGGGCAGAAACCCTAGATTGTACTGATCATAAATCACAAAGTAAAAGGAAATAAATGTTGTGCTTTGGAAAAACGGTACATGGGGATGTTATATATGACCTATAAAGGTTTCAGATCCTGAACCTTCTCCAAAATGTATTTATAGCGAAAGTGCTACAATGACTAGTTTTTTCTATATCAAGCCCTAGCTTTCGATTTGTCGCAAGTGCAACAAGTCTCATAAATGCCATAGCATGCCTTCCTTCAGGCTAGGTCTGATACGATGTTAGTTTTTCAGAATTTAATTCATTATGATCTAGGATCTTAACTGAAAGAACATGTACAACATATCAAGCATAAGAGACAAGAGACAAGAGACACAAAACATTTCACTGAGGAAAACCAAGAAGGTGAAAAACCCCGCAACTTCCTCAGAGATAGAATAAGCATCAATACAAGGATCACCATGATTAAAGCCAAGAGATACACATATTAATCAGCATGTTCCTCCTCCAATTGTGTGCACTCCTCCTCTCTCTCACTAATGTGAAGTGAGTGAACAATAGAATATGTAAAATGAGAGAGACACACTCTCTATTTATAAACTAACTTGACTTGACCTTTACTCAACTAGGTCGGCCTCAACTTAACCACTTAACATAATGATGACTGGGACGACCCCCACTAGGGTGGTCTAATAACCCTTTGACCCACATGACTCATACAGGGCCGACCCCATCAAGGTGGTCTAATAACCCATCAAGTATAAGTTATGACACTTACAATATAATTGACGACACTTCTAATTGGAGGAATAATACATCTCCGTTGGGGATATAATAAAGTACAAATACAATATACAAGTGAATATCTTCCAAAGTTACAAATACATCAACAGGGGATAGGTGGAGTGGTATATGTGTTGTATTATGGTTCTAAATCAGATGTGGTATAAGGAGCATCCGGGTCAGGCGACGAGGCTCTACATCGATGGCGAGGAGAGTCAAGTAAATCGTGTTGCGGGGGTCAGCCCCGTTGGTGCTAGGACTATATTTGGGACTCAATGATGAGGATGAGGGTATTCTGAGTGAGGTGTGGTGAGTGAAAAGCTCAAAAATCTCAGTGCAACTGTGTGTGCACAAGGAGAGCGTAAAAAAGGAGGCACTCAGGCCAACAACAATGCTCAAAATGCGTGTTGCAACAACTATACTGCAATCACACAGAGCGGTAAAAAATGGTCAGAATACAAAGACAAAGGCTCCTACAAAGAGAAAAAAGGTGTACTCACTAGACTTAGGGGGGGTAAGGGAGCATGCAAACACCTAGCTAGAAGGTATGCTGATTCGAACTAGATGTATCCTCTGCAGGGTGATAAAATCCTGGTCAGACAATACGAAAAGTGGAACCAAAGGCCAATGATATCCCCCTACCGGGAGGGAGACCGGGTATGCAATCCTAGAAGAAAGGAAACTAAGATACCACGTTCATGATACTTCTAGAAAGGTGAATATACGGCTCCAGTCCTATCACCGTGTGGGCCTAAAAGGAATCACCACACGCGGACCAACGAGTAGGTAGCCTTCGATGATTGAATGGATTGTGGTATTCCACTTAGGCCTCCAGAACCAGTCTCACCATTTCAACCCTCCTAAGGGAGAGGCCTTTCCGACAAATTGGTTGTAACTGTGTCAAAATATACTAAGGGATTTTGGCACCCTAGATGACAACAACTATGTCTCAGATGTAAGTGACAAAGGGGTGTTATTTTGATACATATCCCCCTTGTCCTACCTAGCTACCAAATTCTTCTGTGTTCCTCAAGTGGGGTTAAAAGTTGGTTGAGTTAAGTAGTTTTTTAGGGCTCACTTGAGTTAGGTGTCAGAGTGTGTGCAATGATAATGTTGGTAGTTAACTAGAAAATAAAAAGATGGTATTTAAATGCTAGAAAAATGGAAACAATACTGAAAATTGAATGTTGATTCAAAGACTTAAAACAAAAGTTTTTTTCTTTTTCTTTTAAATAACTAAAATTAAGAAAAAAGTGGAAATTAGAATGTGTCTAAGGGCCTGCTCAGTGCGGTGTGCAGTGCAACTTTTGAACTTAAAGCTGTGGTGTGCAACGCAAGTTCCGGGAAGTTTGGCGTAGTGCAGCGCAAGTATCGACGAGAAACTCACGGTTTGCAGCGCAAGTTAGGGGAAGGTCAACGCGGGTATCGGTGCAAAAAATGCAGATTGTAGCGCAAGTTTCGGCTCGAAGAATGCAGTGTGTAGTGCAGAAATCGCGAAGGTAAAAGCATGCAGGTGGGGTGGTGGCAGCGCGCAGGTCACTAGGAATCTGCGTTTTGTAGCACAGTTCACGGGCATGTTGTTGCGGTGGAAGTTGGACCAGTGTCTGGTCTGTCTTGTGGTGCGGACCGCGTATATGTCGGGGTAGTGAGTGGCACCACTCTGGTGTGGGGACGAGGCCGCGGGAAGAGTGGTGAGAGCTGCGGTATGGTCCGCGAGCAGAAGATTGGGTTTTATGCAGTGCAATCCGCATAAAAATGGAAAACAGGCTCGGTTGGGACCACGAACAAGTAAGACTAACTCACGTTTTGAGTCACAGCAAAGGCTAAGAAGCCGATGTGCAACCCGCACGAAGGTGGAGAACAGCCGCGGTTGGGACCGCGCACAGGTAAGGATAACCCGCGTTTTGAGTCGTAGCAAAAGGCTAAGAAGCCGATGTGCAGATCGCGCAAAGGTGGAGAACAATCACAGTTTGGACCGCAGCTGTCAGTGAAAAATACGTGGTTTTATGCACGACTACAAACTGGTTGCAACCGTACAGGAAAACATGCAGAACTAATAAACTAAGAAAGGTAAAACAAAAAACAGAACTGCAAACATAAATATTAATAAAAACTAAACTTGTCATAGAGGGGTTCAAACAGTGGAGTCAACAAACTGTAGCTGGGGTTTTAGCCCCTGCTTGTACAGATAACTAACAATAAACTAAGTACAAACAATTAAAGCAAATACCGTTAAACAGTAAATCTGAGCTTAAACATGTGCATGGAATAAAATATAACTTAGAACAACAAATGGTACACTTCCAAAAACTATAGAATAAACAATCTTTTTTCTTTTATTACAGGCAAGCAAAGGGCTTGCAAAAAATATATTTACCTCGAAGATGAGGCTGGTGGAGTTCTGGTAGTGTTCTCCAGAACTCCTTGGTTCGGTACTCTTCTCTCCAATGCTTTGATGGTGGGTAAAAATTTTTATCTCAAGGGAGGCTAAAAGGCACAAAGATGGATGGCTTAAGGCTTTGGAAAAAATTCAGTAGCATGAGGGTAGAGTGAGTGAGAGATGTCAAAATGAGGGGCCTCCACCCCTTTTTATAAACTTGGATTAGGGTTTTAGGGCTCTTTTTAGGGTTTTATCCCTCTTTTCTCTTTTTTCTTTTTCTTTTGGATTTTATTCCCTATTATTTTGATTTTGACCCACTTTTGGGGTTTTGGTATGTTTTTGAGGGAATTTTGGGTTTTTTTCTTCTTCTAAATACCCATTTGGGTTTTATGGGGTTTTGGAGGCGAGGTTTGGTAAGAAATTTGGTCAACGGAGGTGCATGTCCAACGGGATGAGCTAGTGAGTACTTTTTTGGTGTTAATAGCAGCACAAATGGTGAAGTTTGTGAAAGTCCTAAATGGTGACTTGAAAGTATGATATGAAGATAATTTTGTGGTGGATGTTTCTTCTTCAGTACTTTAATGATTTATGTAGCTTTATGTTTGATAGTACTGTGCTAATTAGAACAATTAATATAACTTTGTTTGTGATTTTTGAAATTTATATGCGAAATGTTTGTTCACTTTGTTGCATAGCTTATTTTTCAATATGGGTGACATCTTCTGAGGACTATGGCTATTGTCAAGGGGCTGGCCAACCCTTGCAAAGTTAACCTGAGGAAGATGAGATGACCATGTGAGCTTCCCTATACTGTGATGATGATTACGAGCTTCAACTCATTGCATGAGACAGATGCGATGTATGACCACATATAGTTGAGAAGTTCGGGTAACCTACCTTGACGTTGACTTGATGTGCATGAGCCTAGTATGATGTCGTGTTGCCTTATTATGTTATGTTGGCTTGCATGTTTACTTGTATGTTATGTTTATCCTTGTGGTGACTCGTGATCGACGCTTGCATGGTAACATTGAGCTATACAACCTTTAAATGTTGATGTCCAACTTGTTGATGACCGGCATGACCCCTTAGGAATGCTTTCCACCCTGGTGTTGACCTTAATAGACCTCCTTAGGTGCCATGCACCATAGCATTACCTTACATGACTTATTTTGAGTACTTTTTTGTTGTTTTTTATTGTGTGTTGGTCGTTGTCATGTCCCAAAATTTTGCATTGGGTCACAATGGCCTAAGCCCCTTGGCCATACTCATGAGATATTGTCAAATTGATGCTAAGGGTCAAATAAATGCCAAGAATGAAGTCCAAGTTAGTAATAATGTGAAATTAGATCCAAATGGACAAGCTGGGTCACATTAAGAGAAATTCCCAATTCAAAGTTGTAATATACCCATCCAAATGAACTACCATGGAGGAAAATTACTAGTTCCCTAGGTTGGGGGTGGAAGTATTGGGATTTGAAATAAGGGGGATAATAAATGATGTTTGAAAATTAGAATGGCATAAATATTTAATAAAGGAGACAAATAAATAAATACAAGGGAAAATAAAAGTGGCAATTGATAATGAAGACACATGGAGGATGTGAGACCCACACAAGCTAGATTTGCTATGCCATGTGGCATCCTACTCTTGTCATTTCGAATCCATAAGAATCCCAATGTTCTTGAGATGAGTTGGAAGGTCAATATACTTGGCATGAGTCATGTAAGGTTGAATTGGAGTGGAATAATGACTCCCATGGAAGAGGAAGAGGCAATTTGGAGCTAGTGAGACACTTAGACTAGATTCCCTAGCCCTATGACAACAATGATGAAGATGCTATGACACCTATGATGCAAATCAGACCTGAAGGATGACATATGAAATATAGGACATGTCAGGGCTAAAAATAGCCTCGAAGAGGGAGATCATGTAAGTTAGGGAAGCCAAAGAGACACCAATTCGAATTTGGAGAAGGAGAGGGCTAGAATTGGAAGGACAAGTGGCACACTTGGGAATCTCTTCCCAAATTGAGTTGGCATGAATCTCTTGGAAGGAATTAGAACCATGGAGGACATTAGAAGTTTATAAAAGTCATGAAAAAATAAGAGTAACATCTTTTGATCATTTTTAGAATTTGCAATTGCATTTGGAGAGAAGAGCTAGTGGAGTGCTACTCTACTTGTCTTAGCACTAAGTTCGAGGGTGAAAGATTCCCATCCTAGTTGGTAATTGGAAAGGCCATTCATACCTTTAATTTGGAGATTTAATGGAGTCATTTATTGTAGGTGCAAGCTATAGGGAATATCATGGTCACTTATAGTTCATCTTGCTTCTTCAACCATTTCAAGTTTTCATGGCATACTCTTGATCCTTTCGAGATTGTGCTTTTGGTGAGATGTTGTTCTCTTTGGGGGAGATTCTAATGCCCCATTATTTTATGTTCTAATTTAAATGCTCTGTATTTCAGTTTCATAAGACTCTCAGGTCGAAATACCAAAATATTTCATGTAAAAATGTTAAACAATGAAGAAATGGTGCCATTTTCCCCATAGCTCTTGCATAGCGCTCTTCTGGTTTCATATAGTTAGTGAAGGAATGGAATTTAGAATTCATGTACATGTCAGATTATAGTTATCTCTGTAATAACCATATAAAAAGATCCACAAGTCGATATTCCAAGAAAAACTATGTTAAATTGCTCATTAATGGACAAACAGTGCCATTTCCCCACTACCTTATTGTGAACCAATGTAATGTTGATGGATTCGAATGGATAAGTAAAATGATGATGGTTTATCGATGAATGGACTATTATTGATGTATTATATGAGTTTAATGTTCAGTACATAAGCATTTGGAATCATTATTTTGAGTTTCATAGCATTTGGAGAAGATTGCCTATCATTTCCCCTAAGGTTGAAACTAGTCTGTTTGGATCTGATTTAAGGGAGTTATAGCAGACATTAAAAGTTGAATGGTGATGCATATGAGTTCATGTTTATTTCATTTATATTTACCCTACTTCCATTCATAAATTCGAGTTATATTGAGTGCATTTGGAAAGTCATTTTCATCATTTACCCTAGGGGATTTGAACCACAATTTACTAGTAAAAATCCATACATTGACCAGATTTCCAATGGGGTTTTCAGAAGTATTTTGATGGGTCTAAATCATACCTGAACATACTAAAAAAATCCTAATATCATTCATAAACCTTCTCATAATATTTGGGATAATTTGGAGCAATTTGGAGACCTAGAGCTCAAAACTAGTCAAAGGTCGAACTAGGGAAAAAGGTTGAAAATTTCACCATTTTAAATAATTTCAAAAATGGGACATTATAGTGGTATCAAAGCATGCTCTTGGCACCTGATGTGGTCTGATATTCATGAGGAAAAGAAGTCATGGACCACCATCAGATATTGAAACCAAAATTGTTTTTGTTGAAGAGGAAAAAGTAGGAAAAGAAGAGCTATTTTTTTTAGGAAACTCTGACTAGGGATGAAAAGGGAACCTCAGCTGATGGTGAGAAGCCTAGGAAAATCATGAAACCATTTTTTTAATACATTACAAGTGCTATCAGAGACATGAAAAAACAAATGATGAAAGGATTTGAATTGATGGCTAACCAACTTGGGAGCAAATTAGGAGTAATATGAGGCAGCAGTAGTTCTCATCATGAGGAAAAGAAGGTAATGGGTGAGAATATATTCTCAAGCACAAGACCCCATAATAGAGCTAATGAATTTCAGAATGTAGCAAGGTCTACCACACCTAAATATTTTGATTCCAAAGAAAATATTAATACTCCAATTGATGTTCAAGAAATTCTAATTGAATGGAAAAATTTGAGTGAAGAGTGCAGAAACATCCTACCATTTGATCAATACCTCATTGTCTCAAACAAGCTCAAGATGAAGGAAGATAATAAGAATCCATTTCAAAATAGAGATTCCAAATATATTTATCTTAAGGAAACCAAGAAGAAAGATGAATCAACTTGCTTGAAGGAGCAAAAAGAGGAGACCCATGATAGCTAGTTCTGAAATAGGTGAAGTAGAAGAAGCAGTACATGAAGAGGATCAAAATTCACTCCCAAGTGACTTTGAAAAAGATGAAGAGACATAACATGAACATGAAGAAGTTTCTATTGAAAGTATTGGATTTCATTTTGAGACACATTCTGTTGGTTGTGGAGCCAGATCTTCCAGTCTCATAAATGAGGATTCAGCCGTGTCCGTACCCCAAGTTTGGTTATGATCTTGGCCCGACGCTCAGGGGGCCCCCGCCGAGGGTTCGGGGGAAGTACCCCCAAAAAAGGGGGTTTGGGGGAAACGCCCTCAAGAAAATGGGGGTTCGAGGGCGTAGCCCCCGAGGAAAATTTTTGGGGCTGTTTTCGCCACCATTTTTCGGGCCCATGGTTTTGGGTAACCCATGGTATTTTTCCCATTGTATTTTCCTTATAAAAGAAAGACATTGTAATATAGATAGAAAATGATGTATTAGGATTTATGCATTGAAAAGATCTCTGAGATCTGTGAAGAAAGGCTGTGAGACAGTGAAGAGGAAGTGCAGCGGTTGTGCTGCAGGTTGTATCCCTTCACTTTGCTGGATGAAATAATAATAAGGAATGGCAACTTTAGTGTGGACATAGCCCAAGTTGGGGTGAACCATGATATATCTGTGTCTCTCTTGTAATGTGTGTGTGATTATATTTTCATTTTTGTTTATTTTTATTGCTCTGCGATCATATTTTTCTAACAATTGGTATCAGAGCCGAAGGTCTATTTGGAAGATAAACCCGCAAGAAGCGAGGGTTTCTGGTTCGAGTGGGAGCAATGACAGAAGAAATAAAGTTTAAGGTCAAGAACTTTAACATCCAAAAGTTCCAGTTATGGAAGATGAAAATGGAGGACTATCTGTACCAGAAGGATCTATTCCTACCATTGGGAGGAAGAGCAAAGCAGCCAGTAGCCATGAAGGACGAAGAATGGGAGGTTCTTGACTGAAAGGCTCTGGGAATAATATGGCTGAGCCTAGCTTCATCAGTGGCTTTCAATATCTCAAAAGAAACGACAACAGAGGGTTTGATGAGCGCATTGGGTAAGCAGTATGAAAAACCCTTGGCCTCCAAAAAGGTATTTCTAATGAAGCGTTTATTTAATATGAAGATGTCTGAAGGTGGATTTCTTACTAATCATTTAAATGAGTTTAATACAGTTACAAATCAACTAAGTTCTGTAAGTGTGAACTTTGATGATGAAGTTAGGGCTCTTTTAATCTTGTGTTCATTTCCAGAAAGCTGGAATAGCTTGGTCATGGATGTAAGTAACTCTGTCTTTGGTTCAAACACCTTGAAATTTGATGATGTTATTGGTGTTATTCTTAGCGAGGAAATGCGAAGAAAAAGTACAGATGAGACATTAGGTAATGCATTGACCATGGAGAGTAGGGGAAGACAAAAGGAGAGAGGAAAGAGACAAGGTAATCGTGGCAAGTCTAAAACGGGAAGATCCAAGTCCAGACTGGAAAAAATAGAGTGTTGGAACTGTGGAAAGAAAGGACATCTGAAGAAAGACTGCAAATCTCTAAAGAAGAAAGGAGATGCACAGAAGGAAACTATCCAGGAAGCAAATGTAGCAGGTGATGTGTTACAAGATGCTTTGATTCTTGCATTAGATAATACTAGTGATTATTGGGTAGTAGATTCAGGAGTTTCATGTCATGCTACACCCCATAGGAAATACTTTCATGAGTATGTTCCTGGCGATTTTGGACATGTTTTATTGGGTGATGATGAGCCATGTAAAATTGTTGGAATGGGTAAGGTATGGATAAAAGTTAAGAATGGAACTGACTGGCTGTTAAAATATGTTAGGCATATTCCTGCTATGAAGAGAAATCTGATCTCAACAGGGCAGTTGGGAGATGTGTTGATGTATATGTAACTTCGGAATGTATTTCATCTATGTATTTAATATATATTTATTGTACCCTTATTAGAGATGTGTTATTCCTCTATAAGGAAGTGTCGTCATGTGGATTGACAAGTGTCGCAAGTGTGTGTACTTGTCGATGGGTTATTAGACCACCATGTGTGGGGTCGACCCTGAAATATATATTATATTGTGGATTTACCTAGCTAGACAAGTCGGCCCCATAAGGTCACTGGGAAAACATGTTAGTATAAATAGAGATCAGGAGATCTCTATTTAGATTATTCGGAAAGTCATCTCTCTCTAACTTAGAAAGTGGCGCACTAGTGAGGAGGAGGATCATCTGCTTCTAGGAGACTATCTCAAGTGTATTTTGGTTGTACTTTGGTTGAGTCATTGCTCTCTCTATCTTTGAGGAAGTTGTGGGGTTTTTCACCTTAGGGTTTTCCCCACGGAAACTCTGTGTCTCTTGTCTCTCATGCTTTTGATTCTTGTGATGCTTGTGATGCTTATTGTGATTGTTATGCATTGATATACTGTATATGTTATTCTCTCGGAGAAGATCCTAGAGTATTGTGAATTAATGCTCAAAATTTAACATGGTATCAGAGCTAACCTGAGAAGAAGACATTTTTCAGTGATGGAAACTTGAGTTTCTTGTTTATTGGGTTTCTCTCCATAGATTTTGTAAAAGAAGTATAGTAGATTGAATCTACTCATCAAGGAGAATCTATCTGTCCAATCAGAATTCAATTCTGAGCATTTTCAGATTTGGCCCTAAAAATTAGGGTTTCCACAAAAATAGGAATTTTTGAAATTTGAAGACATAGCTGGAAGTTCCTTGCAAAAATCGAAGCTTAGAGCTTTGGATCGAGATTTTTGGCTGGGTAGATCTCCGGGAAACTCAAACCCTAATTCAGGGGTCTCCTTAGTGAACCCGAGAGGACAAAAAGGAAAATCTGAAGGGTAAAGCTTTGCTGATCTTAAATTTTGAATACACCAGGCTGATCATCTCATCAAGGCGCATCTTTCTATCCTTTCAGAAAATTGAAATTCACATTTTGTATTTTTAGGGGTTTTCGGACAAACCCTAATCCGAGACTAGATCCAGTTTTCAGCATTTCAAGTGGTAAGACCTAAATCTTTTCTATTTCTATTTGAAGTACTCTTTATGATGTCTCACCACACCAAGCTTGAGGATAAGCTTGAAGGAGCTGATAACTTCCGAGCTTGGAAGTATAGGATTGGGTTAATTCTGGAAGAGAATGAGTTGGACTCATATGTAAAAGAAGGCATCCCTATCCCAGAGGATGAAGAGGCTAAGGTATTGCATAAGAAAAACTTGGTCAAGGCAAAGAGAATCATTGCTGATTCTATTAAAGACCATCTCATACCCCATGTGTCTTCTCTAAAGACACCCAAGGAGATGTTTGACTCTTTGACCAAGCTGTTTGAAGGGAAGAACATAAATCAGAAGATGACCCTGCAGAACCAATTGAAAGGTATAAAGTTTCAGAATGGTGAAACCATTCAATATTATTTTTCAAGGGTCTCCTAGATCAAGGAACAACTAGAAGCAGTGGATGAAATGGTGGAGAATGATGAAGTGGCGATGACCACTCTAAATGGCCTACCTAGGTCATGGGATTCCTTTATTCAAGGAATTTTTGTAAGGAAGAAGTTGATCTCCTTCAACAGATTGCGGGAAGAATGCTCTCAAGAAGAAGCTATGCTTGTGGCCCGAGAAGAAAATATGGGAAATGAAGATCAAGCTCTCACAACACATGCTAGGAAAGGAAAGTCCAAGAAGGAATCATCTCATAACAGAAGATTCTCACACCACCATTATCATAAAGATAAGAAAGATCTCAGATGCTTCAGTTGCAATGAGAAGGGACACTTTGCTTCAGATTGTCCCAAGAAGAAGAAAGACAACAACAACAAATTCAATAAGAAGAAGAAGAATAACAAAAGACGATATCATGCTCATGCTGCTGAAGATGATGAACCCCCAAAGAAGAAGGCTAGGGCAGAAAGTGATAGTGATGATGACTCATCAAGTGAAGAAGAATATGTTCTAATTTCTGCTCTTACAGGTACTATCTCCCATGGTTGTAATGATTGGTTGATTGATAGTGGGGCTTCCAAACACATGATTTGGTTTAAGGAATCTTTTGTGAATCTATCTGAACATGAATCACCCCATAAGGTGAAACTTGGGGATGATTATCAATACCCAATCAAAGGAAGTGGTGAAGCCACCTACAACCTAGATTCTGGAAAATATTTGAAGATGTAAGAAGTCCTTTATGTACCTGGGCTCAAGAAGAACTTACTCTCCATCTCTGCATTGGATGCAAAAGGTATGAGGGATTGCATCTGTGGATGGCCAAGTCCTAATGTGGCCAAATGGAAAGAACATAGATGATGTAGTAGTGATTGGAGAGCAAGAAGGAGGTTTGTATAAATTGAAGGGACAACCTGAACATGCCATGGTACATGAATCCATGGAGCCAAGTGAACTTTGGCATAGAAGACTTGCTCATATGCACTATAGGGCACTTCCAATTGCAAGCAAGGCTATAGAGGGTCTTCCTGAAGTCAAGACCAAACATGAAGGTGTTTGCAAAGGATGTGCAAAAGGTAAGAACATTAAGAAGGCTTTCCCAAGCAGTGAAAGCAAGGCAAAAGACATCCTGGAAATCATCCACTCAGATGTATGTGGTCCTATGTCATCCAATTCTCTGAGTGGGTATGTTTACTATGTCTCATTTATTGATGACTTCTCCAGGAAGACTTGGGCATACTTATTGAAGAGCAAAGATGAGGTGTTTGATAAATTCAAGGAATTCAAAACCTTGATGGAGAATCAAACTGACAAGAAGATCAAAACATTCAGATCCGACAATAGTGGAGAATTCACCTCAGGTGACTTCAAGAAGCTTTGTAGTGATTTAGGGATTAAGAGGGAGTTGACTACTCCTTATAATCCTCAACAGAATGGAGTTCCAGAAAGGAAGAGCAGAACAATCATGGAAGCAGCAAGGGCAATGCTGCATGACCAAGATCTACCTATGCATCTATGGGCAGAAGCAGCTAGAACAGCTGTATATGTACAAAACAGAACACCCCACAAGATATTGGATAACAAGACACTAGAAGAGGTCTTTTCTGGTAAGAAACCTGAAGTCAGCCATCTCAGAATATTTGGTTGTCCAGTATACACTCATGTTCCAAAGGAAAAGAAGACTAAACTAGATCCTTCAGGAAAGAAGGGTATCTTTGTGGGTTACAATGAAAGCTCGAAGGCTTATAGAATATACTTTCCTGGGTTCAAGAAGATTGATGTCAGTAGGGATGTAACATTTGATGAAAAATTGGAATTCATCAAATCAAGGAAGGAACCTATCGAAGTTTATGAAGAACCTAAGGAAACTAGATTTCAAGACACTACCATGACTGAAGCAGTTCCAAAAGTTGTTCATGAGTTTGAAGATCCGCAAGAACCTGTAGATCCACCCCATGAGGATAACTCTCATAAGAGGAAACTTGCATGGGCTAGAGAGCTCATTCAAGATGCAGAAAGATTTGGCATTCGAGAAGAAGAACACAGAGCAAAGAAGAGAACTAGATCACATACCAGCTATGTTGCTTTACTCTGTGGCATTATGAACAAAGAGCCTTCTAGTTATGAAGAAGCAGTAGAAAAAAAAGAATGGAAGGATGCCATGGTTGAGGAATACCAATCAATAATGAAGAATAATGTTTGGGATGTTGTACCAAGACCTAAAGAGAAGTCTGTTGTGACTTCTAAATGGATCTACAAAATCAAGCATGCTGCAGATGGCAGTGTAGAGAAATACAAAGCAAGATTCATAGCTTGTGGCTTCTCTCAGAAAGAGGGAATAGATTATGAAGAAAATTTTGCACCTGTAGCCAGGTATACTTCCATCAGAACAATACTTGCCCTGGCTGCAGCGATGAAATGGAAAATACACTAGATGGATATCAAGACTGCCTTCTTGAATGGTGTAGTTGAAGAGGAAGTATATGTGGAGCAGCCACTCAATTTTGAAATACATGACAGGGAGTCGTATGTGTGCAGATTGAAGAAAGCCTTGTATGGCTTGAAACAAGCTCCCAGAACTTGGTATTGTAGGATGGACAGTTTCCTATCTAGTTTGGGCTTTACCAAGAGTAAAGCGAATTCCAACATTTATTACAAGGTTGAGGAAGGGGATCCTGTGATTCTACTCCTGTATGTGGATGACTTATTTGTAACAGGAGATGACGGATTGATTGCAGATACTAAGAGAAAGCTTGCTGCCGAGTTCGATATGAAAGATTTGGGAATGATGCATTATTTCTTAGGTATGGAGGTGTGGCAGAGTATAGGTGGGATCTTCCTTGGTCTATGGAAGTACACAGTAGATATCCTGAAGAGATTCGGGATGATGGATTAAAAGGCCATGGCCACACCTATGGCATCGAATCTGAAGCTTCTATGTGATGCTTCATTTGAGCCGGTTGATGTCTCTATGTATCGTCAGATGATTGGGTCCTTGATGTACCTAACGAACACGAGACCAGATATTTGTTTTGCGGTGAACACATTGAGTCAGTTCCTGACAGATCCGAGGAGTGTTCATCTGGTTGCTGTAAAGCATGTTCTGAGGTACTTGAAGGGTACAGTGGATTATGGGCTCAAGTATGAGGCGAATCAAAAGTTTAACCTGCAGGGTTATGTTGATTCCGATTGGGCTAGCAGTGCTGCAGATAGGAAGAGCACATCTGGGTGCTTCTTCAGTATGGGATCAGGTGTGATCTCTTGGTTTAGTAGGAAGCAGTCCTGTGTAGCACTGAGTACATCTGGGGTAGAGTATGTTGTAGCCTGTTCAGCTAGTTGTGAGGCAGTATGGCTACAGAAGCTATTGTCTGAATTATTTGATCTCCCATTGGATGCTACTGGTATCTTCTGTGATAACTAGAGTTGTGTGAAGCTGTCCGAGAACCCAGTGTTTCATGACAAGTCGAAACACATAGAGATCAAATATCACTATATCAGGGATATGGTGCAGAGAAGAGTTGTGAAGCTCCTGTATGTTGCGACGGATGAGTAGATTGCAGATGTGCTAACAAAGCCACCAGCCAGGGTGAAGTTTGAGTACTTCAGAGAGAGGCTTGGTGTTCTTCGGATTGATGACACTTCGAGGAAGAAGTGATGGACACATTTGCTGAAGACATTCCAAACATGTTGGAAGGAGGATCCTTCACATGGCTGTGGATGTAAGCGCTGGATGATGAGCATCAGGATGATGTTTTGGTTTCTGCTTTGTATGATCATTTGGATCATTTTTATGTATGTATGTATGCATCATGTTGGATGCTAGATATGATCAGTTGGATCATTTATATGTATATGTATGTACGCATCATGTTGGATGTTGGATATGATTAGTTGGATCATTTATATGTATGTACGCATCATGTTGGATGTTGGATATGATCGGTTGGATCATGTGTATGTATTTTGTATAAGCATCATGTTGGATGCTTGGACCATGTATCTGTATATGTATCAGGTGGATACATTGTATGATCAGGTAGATCATGTATGTTGATATGTATCATGTATTTGTATTTGTATCAGGTGGATACACTGTATGATCAGGTGGATCATA
Source organism: Larix kaempferi (assembly GCA_027924585.1). Lineage (NCBI taxonomy): Eukaryota > Viridiplantae > Streptophyta > Pinopsida > Pinales > Pinaceae > Larix > Larix kaempferi. The sequence continues at coordinate 15,248,755 of BSBM01000030.1, forward strand.
TATGATGATATGTATCAGGTAGATTCTTGTTATGCATCAGGTAGATGCATTGTATGATCAGGATGATCATGGATGACGAGCTTTAGGATGTTGCTTCAGATGACATGCAGCAGGATGTTGTAGTGATGATGATCAGGATGATCATGTGTATATCTTGATGATGTATGGTGAGTATCAGGGTTGATACTCTGTGGCCGTGGAACAGGTTGTGCATATAAGCATGTAATTTGTTCTCTGGGAGATTTGCAGATAGTCTTTTGAGGTTTTGCCTATGGCATGCAATTTGTACCCTGGGATATCTGGAAAATGCTCTTTCAAGGTTTTGCTTGGGAGGACATATAATTTGTGGCTTGGGAGATCTGCAGATAGTCTTTCGAGGTTTTTCCTATGGCATGTAATTTGTGCCCTAGGATATCTGGCATATTCTCTTTTGAAGTTTTGTCCTATGGCATGTAATTTGTGCCCTAGGAGATCTGATAGGTTGAGCCATGTGCTTGTAATCAGTCCTGGGATGCTCTTTCAAGGTTTTTCCATGACCACATGTAATTTGTGCCCTGGGAGATCTGATAAGTTGAGCTGTGTGCTCGTAATCAGTCCTAGGATGCTCTTTCGAGGTTTTGTGGTGACCACATGTAATTTGTGCCCTAGGAGATCCGATAGGTTGAGCCTTGTGGTCGTAATCAGTCTTGGGATTCTCTTTCGAGGTTTTGTGGTGGGGTCACATGTAATAAGTCCTGGAGATCTGGACAGGATGAAAAAGGCCTCAGATGCTCTTTAGGGTTCTTGCTAGTCAAGAGACTCTTTTAAGGTTTTATGACGCACGTAATAAGTCCTGAGATTTCCACAGTATGGCCAGTGATGATGAAGACCTACAGGTGGTGGGCCTACATCCAGTATGAAAAGGACTGGCTTTGTAGAACTTCCTATGATGAGTAGAGTCAGAGATTGGTTGAGATAGCAGTAGCAGTGACGATGATGATGGCGATGCATCGATGATGATGATCCCGAGAAGAAGACTTGTCTAGCAGATTTGTGTCGAGAAATAACTTCCTAGTTAAGAGGGAGTGTTGATGTATATGTAACTTTGGAATGTATTTCATATATATTTATTGTACCCTTATTAGAGATGTGTTATTCCTCTATAAGGAAGTGTCGTCATGTGGATTGACAAGTGTCGCAAGTGTGTGTACTTGCCGATGCGTTATTAGACCACCATGTGTGGGGTCGGCCCTGAAATATATATTATATTGTGGATGTACCTAGCTAGACAAGTCGTCCCCATAAGGTCACTGGGAAAACAGGTTAGTATAAATAGAGATCAGGAGATCTCTATTTAGATTATTCGGAAAGTCATCTCTCTCTCACTCAGAAAGTGGCGCACTAGTGAGCAGGAGGATCATCTGCTTCTAGGAGGCTATCTCAAGTGTATTTTGGTTGTACTTTGGTTGAGCCATTGCTCTCTCTATCTCTAAGGAAGTTGTGGGGTTTTTCACCTTAGGGTTTTCCCCACGGAAACTCTATGTCTCTTGTCTCTCATGCTTTTGATTCTTGTGATGCTTATCATGCTTATTGTGATTGTTATGCATTGATATAATGTATATGTTATTCTCTCAGAGAAGATCCTAGAGTATTGTGAATTAATGCTCAAAATTTAACAAGATGGCGGTTGTCTATCTACATTTGGAGAAAAGTGGTGGAACATCACTAAAGGATCAATGGTGATAGCAAAATGAGACAGGATAGGTACATTGTATTTATGTCCTCATAATATTGACCATTCTATCTCTTTAGCTTCCACAGGAACAAATACAGCATTATGGCATCATAGGCTTGGCCACATGAGTGGGAAGGGGATGCAGATTCTCCACTCAAGAAAGTTGCTGTTAGATTTGAAGCAGGTAAGTTTGGAATTCTGTGAGAACTGTGTTTATGGAAAACAGAAGAGAGTCCGATTTCTCAGGGTTGGGAAATAGAAGAAGAATGAAAAGTTAGAGCTAGTGCATACAGATGTATGGGGACCAGCTCAGGTACAATATCTTGGTGGCTCTCATTATTATGTTACATTTCTTGATGATGCAACTAGGAAAACTTGGGTTTATTGCATTAGACAGAAATCTGATGTGTTTGCTACTTTTTAGAAGTGGAAAGCTTTGGTTGAGAATGAGACAGGAAAAAGGTTGAAGTGTCTCAGATTTGATAATGGAGGTGAGTACTACGGAAAGGAGTTTGATAGTTATTGTTCATACCATGGGATTCGTAGAGAGAAGACAGTTTGAGGAACACCACAAGAAAATGGTGTGTTAGAAAGGATGAACAGAACGATCATGGAGCGTGCAAGGTGTATGAGATTGCATGCAGGGTTTCCCTTATAGTTTTGGGCAGATGCTATAAATACTGTTTTTTATTTAATAAACAGATGACCTTCAAGTGCTTTGGATGGTGGTATTCCAGAGGAGGCATGGACAGATAAAAAGGTAAACTACTCATTTCTGAGAATGTTTGGTTGTGAAGCATTTGTCCATATTGATAAAGAAAATAGAACAAAGCTTGAAGTTAAATCCAATAAATGTACCTTTATTGGATATGGGGTTGATGAATTTGGTTATCGTTTATGGGATTATGAAAATAACAAAATCATCAGGAGTAGAGATCTAATATTCAATGAAAAAGTCATGTATAAAGATCAGTTGCAGGGAAAGAAACAAGAAAAGAAAAACACAGAGTACACAGTACTTGATGAAATTGAAGAAAATGAAGTTCCAAAGGTGCCAGAAAATCAAGAACAGCAGTAAGTACCTGAAACTCCTGCAACTGTAAGAAGATCTACTAGGTTAAGTAGACTCCCTGAATGATACTCTCCTTCAATGTATTATTTGTTGATGATTGATGCTGGTGAACCCGAATGTTATGAAGAAGCAATGTAGGTGGAAACTAGAAAGAAGTGGGAACAAGGCATGGATGAGGAGATGGACTCATTGGTAGGAAACCAGACTTGGGATCTGGTTCACTTGCCTGTTGGTAAAAGAGCATTGCAAAACAAATGGATTTACATGTTGAAGGAAGAAGGAGGAAAGAAGCGGTACAAGGCCAGACTTGTTGTAAAGGGGTTTGCATAGAAGAAAGATATAGATTTTGATGAAATATTTTCTCTGTTGTTAAGATGACTTCAATTAGGACTATCTTGAGTCTAGTGGCGGTAGAATATTTGCATCTTGAACAGTTAGATGTAAAAACAACCTTTCTCCATGGAGATTTGGAGGAAGAGATATATATGCAGCAACCACAAGGGTATGAGGTCAAAGGTAAGGAGAATTTGGTGTGCAGGTTGAAAAATAGCTTGTATGGTTTGAAGCAAGCTCCAAGGTAGTGGTATTTAAAATTTGACAGGTTTATGATAGAACAAGGTTATAGTAGATTTCATTCTGACCACCGTGTTTATTTCAAGAAGCTAGACAATGAAAGATACATTATCTTGTTACTGTATGTGGATGACATGCTTGTTGCAGGGTCTAACATGAGAGATATAAATGTACTCAAAAGAAAGCTAGCTAATTCATTTGCGATGAAGGATTTGGGTGTTGCAAAGCAAATCCTTGGTATGAGAATAACAAGAGACAGGAAAAATCGCAAATTGACATTGTCTCAGAGTGAGTACATACAAAAGGTGTTGGAGTGGTTCAAAATGCAGAATGCAAAACCAACAAGTACACCTTTGGCTAGCCATTTCATTCTAAGTAAGGAAATGTGTCCCAAGACGCAGGAAGAGACAGATTACATGTCCAAGATTCCCTATAAACCAGCAGTTGGTAGCTTGATGTATGCCATGGTGTGCAGAAGACCAGATATTGCACAAGCAGTGGGAGTTGTGAGTAGATATATGAACAATCCAGGTAAAGAACATTGGAAGGTAGTAAAGTGGATTCTCAGGTATTTGAGAGGTACCACCACTTAGGCATTATGTTTTGGAGGTTCAGACACTGTTCTACAGGGATATGTTGATGCAGATATGGGAGGTGATAAGGTTAGAAGGAGGAGCACCGCAGGGTATGTGCTTACTACAGGTGGAATAGCAATAAGTTGGATTTCGAGACTGCAGAAGGTTGTTGCACTTTCAACAACAGAAGCAGAGTATGTTGTTGTTACAGAGGCTAGTAAAGAGATGATTTGGTTGCAGAGGTTTATGGAGGAAGTGGGTAAGAAGCAGAAGGATAGCAGGTTGTATAGTGACAGCTAGAGTGCCATTCATCTTGAAAAGAACTCAAGATTCCATTCTAGGACTAAACATATACAGCTCAAGTACCATTTCATACGCTTTGTTCTAGAAGATGAACTGTTGAAGCTCGAAAAGATACATACTAGCCAGAATCCTGCAGACATGTTCGCAAAGGTAGTGACCAAAGAGAAACTGAGTTCCTGCTTGGTTTCAGTTGGCCTTCTAGCATGAAGGTGAAGATGAAAAATTTGGCAAGACCAAGGTCCAACAAGTACAACAGTGGTGGAGTTGTTGTGATCAGTCTCCAAGTGGGAGATTGTTGGCTGTGGAGCCAAATCTTCCAGTCTCATAGATGATGATTCAGCCATGTCTGTACCCCAGGTTTGGTTATGATCCTGGCCCATCGCTTTGGGGGTCCGCGGGGGCTAGTGGGCCCCTGCCAGGGGTTCAAAGGAAGTGCCCTCGAAAAAGTGTTAATTTTTTAGCATTAATTCAATATACTCTAGGATATTTACTGAGAGAATAAAATGTACAATATATCAATGCATATCAATCATAACAAGCATGTCAATCATCACAAGAAGCAAAACATAAGAGACAATAGACACACAAAGTTTATGTGGGGAAAAAGCTAAGGTGAAAAACCCCACAACTTCCTCAGAGATAGATAGAGCAATAGTACAACCAAAGTACACAGAGATAGACTCCTCTTAGTAGCTGATCCTCCTCCTCAAATGTGTGCCACTTTTCGAGTGATGGAAGAGTGAATTCTGAAGTGATCCGAATAGAGATCGGGAGATCTCTATTTATACCTATCCTGACTGCCCAATAAACTTCTGGGGATGACTTGTCTATCTTAGCACAATAATTTCACATTACATTAATCCGGGCTGACCCCTTACAAGGTGGTCTAATAACCCATCGACAAGTTAACACACTTGCGACACTTGTCAATACAAATGACGACACTTCCGTATAAAGGAATAATACATCTCTATAGGAGTACAATAAATATATAAATGAAATAAATTCTGAAGTTACATATACATCAACACTCTCTTTTAACTAGGAAGGTATTTCTCGACATAGATCTGCTAGCACGAGTCTTCTTCTTTGGATCATCATCATCGATATATCATCCTTGAATCATTTTCATCATCACTGTTGCTGCTATCTCAAACAATCTCTGAATCTACTCGTCATAGGAAGTTCTACATAGACAGTCATTTTTCATACTGGATGTAGGCCCACCACCTGTAGGTCTTCATCATCACTGGCGATACTGTGGAATCCTCAGGACTTATTATGTGTGTCACAAAACCTCAAAAGAGCATCCCAGGATGTTATGGGTACACAACTCCGACCTATCGGATCTCCCAGGGCACAAATTACATGTGACTGTCACAAAACCTTAAAAGAGTCTCTTGACTAGCAAGAACCCTAAAGAGCATCTGAGGCCTTTTTCATCCTGTCCAGATCTCTAGGACTTATTACATGTGACCCCCACCACAAAACCTCGCAAGAGCATCCCAGGATGTTATGGGTACACAACTCCGACCTTTAGGATCTTCCAGGGTGCTATTACATGTGGTCACCACAAAACCTCGCAAGAGCATCCTAGGATGTTATGGGTACACAACTCCAACCTGTAGGATCTCCCAGGGAGCTTGTATATGTGGTCATGGCAAAACCTCGAAAGAGCATCCCAGGCTGTTATGGGTACAAAACTTCAACCTATAGGGTTTCTGAGGGCACTATTATATGCCATAGGACAAAACCTTGAAATAACATCCCAGGATGTTACGGGTACACACTTCAACTTGTAGGATATCCCAAGATGCTATTATATGTCCTCCCAGAGCAATGTTTCGAAAGCGCATCCCAGGCTGTTACGGGTACACAACTCAGACCTATAGGATCTCCCAGACATGCTCATCTGTACAACCTGTTCCACGGCCACAGAGTATCATCCTGATACTCACCATACATCATCTTGATGTACACATGATCATCCTGATCATCATCACTGCATCGTCCTGATGTATGTCATCTGGACCAACGTCCTAAAGCTTGTCATCCATGATCATCTTGATCATACAATGCATCTACCTGATGCATACCAAGTATCTACCTAATACATATCATCACACATGATCCACCTGATCATACAATGTATCCATCTGATACATACATAGATACATGATCTACCTGATCACACAATGTATTTACCTGATACATATCAACATACATGATCTACCTGACATACATAGTATCCACCTGATACATATACAGATACATGGTCCAAGCATCCAACATGATGCATATACAAAATACATACAAATGATCCAACTGATCATATCTAGCATCCAACATGATGCATACATACATAAATGATCCTAACTGATCATATCCAGCATCCAACATGATGCATACATTCATAAATGATCCAATTGATCATATCCAGCATCCAACATGATGCATACATACATAAATGATCCTAACTAATCATATCCAACATCCAACATGATGCATACACATACATAAAAATGTAAATAATCCAACTGATCATATAGAGCAGAAACTAGAACATCATCTTGATGCTCATCATCCAGTGCTTACATCCATAGCCATGAGAAGGATCCTCCTTCCAACATGCTTGGAATGGCTTTAGCAAATGTCTCCATCACTTCTTCCTCGAAGTGTCATCGATCTGAAGAACACCAAGCCTCTCTCAGAAGTACTCAAAATTCACTTTGGCTAGTGGCTTTGTCAGCACATCTGCAATCTGCTCATCCGTCGCAACATACAGGAGCTTCACTGCTCCTCTCTACACCATATCCCTAATATAGTGATATTTGATCTCTATGTGTTTCGACCTATTGTGGAACACTGGGTTCTTAGACAGCTTCACACAACTCTGGTTGTCACTAAAGATACTAGTAGCCTCTAGTGGTAGATCAAATAAATCAGATAGTAGCTTCCGAAGCCATACTTCCTCACAACTAGCTGAATAGGCTGCAACATACTCTGCCTCAGATGTACTCAGTGCTATGCAGGATTGCTTCCTACTAAACCAAGAGATCACACCTGATCCCATACTAAAGAAGCACTCAGATGTGCTCTTCCTATCTGTAGCACTGCCTACCCAATTTGAATCAACATAACCTTGTTGATTAAACTTTTGATTTGCATCATACTTGAGCCCATAATCAACTGTACCCTTCAGGTACCTCAGAATATGCTTTACAACAACCAGGTGAACACTCCTCGGATCCGTCAGGAACTGGCTCAATGTGTTCACCGCAAAGCAAATATCTGGTCTCGTGTTCATCAGGTACATCAGGGACCCAATCTTCTGACGATACATAGTGACATCAACTGGATCAGATGAAGCATCACACGGAAGCGTCAGGTTCAATGCCATAGGTGTGGCCATGTCCTTGCAGTCCATCATCCCAAACCTCTTTATGATCTCTACTACATACTTCCCTTGTCCAAGGAAGATTCCATCTGCACTCTGCCACACCTCCATACCTAGAAAGTAGTGCATCATCCCCAAGTCCTTCATCTCGAACTCGGCAGCAAGCTTCCTCTTTGTATCGGCAATCAATCTATCATCTCCTGTTACAAATAGGTCATCCACATATAGAAGTAGTATCACAGGATTGCCTTCCTCAACCTTGTAGTAAAGATTGGAATCCGCTTTACTCTTGGTAAAGCCCAAACTAGATAGGAAACTATCCATCCTACCATACCAAGTTCTAGGAGCTTGTTTTAATCCATACAAGGCTTTCTTCAATATGCACACATATGACTCCCTGTCATGTGTTTCAAAACCGAGTGGCTATTCCACATACACTTCCTCTTCAACTACACCATTCAAGAAAGTAGTATTGACATCCATTTGGTGTATCTTCCATTTCATCACTGCAGCCAGAGCAAGTATTGATATGATGGAAGTGTACCTGCCTACAGGAGCAAAATTTTCTTCATAATCTATTCCCTCTTTCTGAGAGAAGCCACGAGCTACGAATCTTGCCTTGTATTTTTCTATGCTGCCTTTTGCAACATGCTTGATCTTGTAAATCCATTTTGAAGTCACAATAGACTTCCCTTCAGGTCTTGGGACAACATTCCAAACATCATTCTTCATTATTGATTGGTATTCCTCGACCATGGCATCCTTCCATTCTTTCTTTTCTGTTGCTTCTTCATAACTAGAAGGTTCTTTGTTCATGATATCACATAGTAAAGCGACATAGCTGGCATGTGATCTTGTTCTCTTCTTTGCTTTGTGTTCTTCTTCTGGAATGCCATATCTTTCTGCATCTTGAATGAGCTCTCTAGCCCATGCATGTTTCCTCTTGTGAGAGTCCTTCTCACGAGGTGGATCTACAGGTTCTTGCGGATCTTCAATTTCACGATCAACATTTGGAATTGCTTCAGTCATGGTAGTGTCATGAAATCTAGTTTCCTTAGGTTCTTCATAATCTTCAATATGTGTCTTCCTTGATTTGATGAATGCTGAGTTTTCATCAAATATCACATCCCTACTGACATCAATCTTCTTAAAGCTTGGAAATTATATTCTATAAGCGTTAGAGCTTTCACCGTAACCCACAAAGATACCCTTCTTTCCTGAAGGATCCAACTTGGTCCTCTTTTCCTTTGGGACATGTGTATATATTGGACAACCAAATATTTTGAGATGGCTTACCTCAGGTTTCTTACCACATAAGACCTCTTCTGGTGTCTTGTTGTCCAATATCTTGTGGGGTGTTCTGTTCTGCACATATACAGTTGTCCTAGCTGCTTCTGCCCATAGATGCATAGGTAGATCCTGGTCATGCAGCATTGCCCGTGATGCTTCCATGATTGTTCTATTCTTTCTTTCTGCAACTCCATTCTGTTGTGGATTGTAAGGAGCAGTAAACTCCCTCTTAATCCCTGAATCACTGCATAGCTTCTTGAAGTCACCTGAAGTGAATTATCCACCATTGTCGGATCTGAAAGTCTTGATTCTCTTATCAGTTTGGTTCTCCATCAAGGTTTTGAATTCCTTGAACTTATGAAATACTTCATCTTTGTTCTTCAAGAAGTAAACCTAAGTCTTCCTGGAGAAGTCATCAATGAAAGAGACATAGTAAACATACCCACTCAGAGAACTAGATGGAATCGGACCGCATAAATCATAGTGGATGATTTCCAAGATACTTTTAGCCTTGCTTTCACTTCTTGGAAATGCCTTCTTTATGTTCTTTCTTTTTGCACATCCTTTGCAAACACCTTCATGCTTGGTCTTGATTTTAGGAAGACCTTCTACAGCTTTACATGCAATTGGTAATGATCTATAGTGCATATGTGCAAGTCTTCTATGTCAAAGTTCACTTGGCTCCATGGAATCATGCACCATGGCATGTTCAGGTTGTCCTTTCAATTTATACAAACCTCCCTCTTGCTCTCCAATCACCACTACATCATCTATGGTCTTTCCCTTTGGCCACATTAGGACTTGACCATCCATAAATGCAACCCTCATACCTTTTGCATCCAATGCAGATATGGAGAGAAGGTTTTTCTTGAGCCCAGGCACATAAAGCACTTCTTTCATCTTCAAAGACTTTCCAGAATCTAGGTTGTAGGAGGCTTCGCCACTTCCTTTGATGGGGTATTGATAGTCATCCCCAAGTTTCACTTTATGGGGTGATTCATGTTCAGATAGATTTACAAAAGATTCTTTAAACCTGGTCATGTGTTTGGAAGCCCCATTGTCAATAAGCCAATCATTACAACCATGAGAAATAGTACTTGTGAGAGCAGAGATTAGAACATACTCTTCTTCGCTTGATGAATCATCATCACTTTCTGCTCTAGCCTTCTTCTTTGGAGGTTCATCATTCTCAGCAGCTTGAGCATGGTACCTTCTTTTGCTGCCCTTCTTGTTGTTGTTGAAGTAGTAGTTGTTGTTGTTGTCCCTTTTGTTCTTGGGACATCCTGAAGCAAAGTGACCCTTCTCACTTCATGTGAAGCACCTTAGATCCTTCTTATTCTTTTGGTGATAGTGAGTGGATCTCTTATGCTGAGAGTGCTCCCTTTTAGTCTTATTTCTTTTGGTGTGAGCTGTGAGAGCTTGATTTTCACTTCCCATCTTTTCTTCTCGTGCTACAAGCCTTACTTCTTCTTGAGAGCATTCCTCCCACAATTTACTGAAGGAGATTAACTTCCTTCTTGCACAAATCCCATGACCTAGGTAGGCCATTCAGAGTGGTCATCACAATTTCTCCATTCTCCACCATTTCATCTACAGCTTCAAGTTGTTCCTTGATCTGAGAGACTTTGGAGAAATAAGATTGAATAGTTTCTCCATTCAACATCTTGACCCCTTCCAATTGATTCCGCAGCGTCATCTTCCGATTTATGTTCTTCCCTTCAAATAGCTTGTTCAAGGAGTCAAACATAGCCTTGGGTGTCTTTAGAGATGACACATGTGGAATGAGATGGTCTTTGATAGAATAAAAAATGATTCTCTTTGCCTTGATCAAGTTCTTCTTATGCAATATCTTAGCCTCTTCATCCTCTGGGATAGGGACCTCTTCTTTTATGTATGAGTCCAAGTCATTCTCTTCCAGGATTAACCCAATCCTATACTTCCAAGATCGGAAGTTATCATCCCCTTAAAGCTTATCCTCAAGCTTGGTATGGTGAGACATCTTAAAGAGTACTTCAAATGGAAATAGAGAAGATTTAGGTCTTACCACTTGATTTGCTAAAAATTGGATTTGGTCCTGGATTAGGGTTTGTCACAGAAAACCCAAAAATTCAAAATGTGAATTTCAACTTTCTGAAAGGATATAAAGATGCGCCTTGATGAGCTAATCAGCCTGGTATACTCAGAATTTGAGTTCTGCAAAGTTTCACCCTTCAAAAATGCCTTTGAGTCTTTCCGGGATCACTAAGGACCCTGAATTAGGGTTTGAGTTTCCTGGAGTTCTACCCAGCCAAAATCCTCAATCCAAAGCTCTAAACTTCAATTTTTCCAAGGAGTTTCCAGTTGTGTCTTCAGATTCCAGAAATTCCTATTTTTTAGGAAACCCTAATGTTTAGGGCCAAAACTGAAAGTGCTCAGAATTGAATTCTGATTGGACAGATAGATTCTCCTTGATGAGTAGAGTCAATCTACTATATTTCTTTTCCAAAATCTATGGAGAGAAACCCAATAAACAAGAAACCCTGGTTTTCACCATTGCACAATGTCTTCTTCTCAGGATGATACCATGTTAATTTTTGAGCATTAATTCAATATACTCTAGGATCTTTATTGAGAGAATAACATGTATAGTATATCAATGCATATCAATCATAGCAAGCATGTCAATCATCACAAGAAGCAAAACATAAGAGACAATAGACACATAGAGTTTTCGTGTAGAAAACCCTAAGGTGAAAAACCCCACAACTTCCTCAGAGATAGATAGAGCAATAGTACAACCAAAGTACACAGAGATAGAATCCTCTTAGCAACTAATCCTCCTCACATGTGCACCACTTTCCGAGTGATGGAAGAGTGAGTTCTGAAGTGATCCAAATAGAGATAAGGAGATCTCTATTTATACTTGTCCTGACTGCCCAATAAACTTGTGGGGCTGACTTGTCTAGCTTAGCACAATAACTTCATATTACATTAATCCGGGTCGACCCCTTAAAAGGTGGTCTAATAACCCATCGGCAAGTTAACACACTTGTGACACTTGTCAATACAAATGACGACACTTCCGTATATAGGAATAATACATCTCTATAGGAGTACAATAAATATATAAATGAAATACATTCCAAAGTTACATATACATCAACAAAAAGGGGGTTTGGGGGCAGAGCCCCCGAGAAGGGGGTAATGGCCCCTAGAAGATGGGGGTTCGGGGGTGTAGCCCCCGAGGAAAATGTTTGGGGCTATTTTTTCCACCAGTTTTTGGGCCCATGGTTTTCGGTAACCCATGGTATTTTTCCCATTGTATTTTCCTTATAAGAGAAAGACATTGTAATACAGCTAGAAAATGATGTATTAGGTTTTATGCATTGAAAATATCTCTGAGATCTATGAAGAGAGACTGTGAGACAGTGAAGAGGAAGTGCAGCGGTTGTGCTGTAGGTTGTATCCCTTCACTTTGCTGGACGAAATAATAATAAGGACTGGCAACTTCAGTGTGGACGTAGCCCAAGTTGGGGTGAACCACGATATATCTGTGTCTCTCTTGTAATGTGTGTGTGATTATATTTCCATTTCTGTTTATTGTTATTGCTCTGCAATCTTGTTTTTCTAAGACATTCTACCTTGGAAAGGAAACAAAGGGCAATGTGCAACATCAAAGGTAATTTTATATCTTTTCCTTTTGATAGAAATAATTTGGTTGAGTTTAATGAATTCTTACATGATGCATACTTGAAGAATGATGAGGATATTCATAAACTCAAAATTCAAAATGAGAAAATTCTTGAAAGGTTGCAATATACTTGTTCTTCCTCCTATGTTTCAAATTTTCAGATGGTGGATTGCATGGACGATTCTCATGACATGGAAGATCATGAGAAACATGGAAATTTGCATTTTCTTGATGTGCTTGAAGATGAGATTGAAAAGATACAAACACTTGATGTGGTGGAAGAGGAACTTGAATTGTTTCTTGATGAAGGTTATGCAATTTTTAAAGAAGAGCATGATTCCTCTACATTGGAACCAATCTACGACAAAGGTTTCACACTTTTGAAGAAGATGCATGATATTACCCATATGGATCCTTCCCATGATGAAAATTCTGCACTTTTTGATCATTTGGGTGAGTTAGTTCATTCTCCTACATCCTACAATTCCATGTTTTGCAGCATTAGTCTCAATGAAGTATGTGTGAAAGGTTTTTTTTTTATGGTGCCACATGAGGAGTACGGAACTCTTAGATTTACTTTTTATGATGACATGGTTGGAGCACATTCTTATTCACATTTGCAGCAGCATCCTTTGTTACTTTATGACGATGCACATATACATGGATGCACCTATGGTATGCATTTGAGTCACTGGAAGACTCATGGTTTTTCTTACTCAATAATTGGTTCATTTAATGTTGGAGAAACTTCATCCAACACTTAGGTGAATAGAATTATGATTGGAGAACATTTTTTATGGAAGCCACATACTTTGTTATATCTTTATGACTCTCACATTCATGGATGTATGGGTGAGACTTCTTTGATTCATTTGAAGTCTCCTTGTTTTTTTTGCTCATTATTTGGTTCAGATTTTAGTAGAGATTCTTCATTCACTTCTTGGATGAAAGATTACATGGCTGAATATTTTGATGCATATAACATCCTTTTGGAGCAACATTATAGGACATAGGATCCTCACCTATGTCATTGGAGCAAATTTGATTGGTCACTTGATGCTTGTATGCATTTGGAAAATGGTGGTCTACTTGCTTGGAGAGTGCAATACAAGCAATGGGACCTTGGAATAATTTTTGTCTCATTGGTTTCAGTTTTTTTTGGGAAACAAGAAGTATGGGAGATGGATTTCCAACTTAATAAAGTGAATTTTATCAGAGTAGTGCAGCAGCAAGCATGGTGGTTCGTCTCTAAAATATTCATGGAATCTCGAAGACTGAAAGTTGGGCAACTGAGTGGCAACTTCAAAGAATTATGCAGTGATATCAGAAAGGGTTTCCAAAATATGAAAGAGGTAAAGAGTAATTGTGCCAACTTGGTTTTGATGGATTTAATTAACATTTTGGTGTTTAGTGGTGATGTTACAGGGGATACCAAAATGAAAAAGAATATACACATCTTGCTTTTGGAAACACACAATTGTAGTGCATGGGTGGCTCTACTCAAGGTTTCAAAAGAGAAGTTTTGAGAAGCAAAATTTTGGAAAGAAAGCAGGTTCTTCCACATACATGTGTTGAAATTGCTTGAGGACAAGGAATATTTGGAAGGGAGGATTGTCATGTCCCAAAATTTTGCATTGGGTCACAATGGCCTAAGCCCCTTGTCCATACTCATGAGAGTTTGTAAAATTGATGTTAAGGGTCAAATAAATGGCAATTATGAAGTCCAAGCTAGTAATAATGTGAAATTAGATCCAAATGGATGAGGTGGGTCACATTAAGATAAATTCCCAATTCAAAGTTGTAATATAGCCATCGAAATGAACTACCATGGAGGAAAATTACTAGTTCCCTAGGTTGGGGGTGGAAGCCTTGGGATTTGAAATAAGGGGGATAATAAATGATGTTTGAATATTAGAATGGAATAAATATTTAATACAAGAGATAAATAAATAAATACAAGGAAAAATCAAAGTGGCAATTGATCATGAAGACACACGGAGTATGTGGGACCCACACAAGCTAGATTTTCTATGCCACATGGCATCCTACTCTTGTCATTTTGAATCCATAAGAAGCCTAGTGTTCTTGGGATGAGTTGGAAGGTCAATATACTTGGCATGATTCATGTAAGTTCGAATTGGAGTGGAAGAATAACTCCCATGGAAGAGGAAGAGGCAATTTGGAGCTAATGAGACACTTGGACTAGATTCCCTAGCCCTATGACAACAATGATGAAGATGCCATGACACCTATGACACAAATCAGAACTGAAGGATGAAATATGACATATATGACATGTCAGGGATAAAAATAGCCTCCAAGAGGGTGATCAAGTAATTTAGGGCAGCCAAAGAGACACCAATTCGAATTTGGAGAAGGAGAGGCCTAGAATTGGAAGGACAAGTGGCATACTTGGGAATCTCTTCCCAAATTGAGTTGGCATGAATATATTGGAAGGAATTAGACCCATGGAGTACATTAAAAATTTATAAAAGTCATGAACAAATAAGAATAACATTTTTTGATCATTTTTAGAATTTGCAGTTGCATTTGGAGAGAAGATCTAGTGGAGTGCAACTCTACTTGCCTTAGCACCAATTTCGAGGGTGAAAGATTTCCATCCTAGTTGGTAGTTGGAAAGACCATTAATACCTTTCATTTGGAGATTTAATGGAGTCATTTGTTGCAGGTGTAAGCTACAGGACATATCATGGTCACTTATACTTCAAATTGCTTCTTCAACCATTTCAAGTTTTCATGGCATATTCTTGATCCTTGAGGGATTGCGCTTTTGGTGAGATGTTGTTCTCTTTGGGGGAGCTTATAATGCCCCATTATTTTATGTTCTGATGTAAATACTCTGTATTTAAATTTCATAAGACTCTCAGGTCAAAATACCAAAATATTTCATGTAAAAATGTTAAACAATGAAGAAATGGTGCCATTTTCCCAATAACTCTTGCATAGTGCTCTTGTGGTTGCATATAGTTAGTGAAGGAATTCCATTTCGACTTCATGTACATGTTAGATGATATATATATATATATATATATATATATATATATATATATATATATGTAATAACCATATCAGAAGATCCACAAGTCAATATTCCAAGAAAAACTATGTTAAATTGCTCATTAATGGACAAATAGAGCCATTTCCCCACTACCTTGTTGTGAACGAATGTAATGTTGATGGATTCGAATGGATAAGTAAAATACTGATGGTTTATTGATGAATTGAATATTATTGATGTATTATATGACTTTAATGTTCAATACATAAGCATTTGGAGTCATTTTGTTGAGGTTCATAGCTTTTGGAGAAGATTGTCTATCATTTCCCCCAAGGTTGAAACTAGTCTTTTTTTCATCTGATATAAGGGAGTTATAGCAGAATTTAAAAGTTGAATGGTGATGCATATGATTTCATGTTGA
The DNA here is from genome assembly GCA_027924585.1 of Larix kaempferi. Taxonomy (NCBI): domain Eukaryota; kingdom Viridiplantae; phylum Streptophyta; class Pinopsida; order Pinales; family Pinaceae; genus Larix; species Larix kaempferi. The sequence continues at coordinate 15,264,789 of BSBM01000030.1, forward strand.
TGTCCTTTTAATGTCCCCTGCTTCCATTCAGAAATTTGAGTTGGATTGAGTGCATTTGGAAAGTCATTTACATCATCTACCCCTAGGGGATTTGAACCACAATTTACTAGTAAACTCCATAGATTGACCAGATTGCCAAAGGGGTTTGCAGAAGTATTTTGATGGGTCTAAATCATCCTTAAAAATAATAATGAAGTATTAATATGATTCAT